>BSBN01000149.1:0-2400000 GCA_027924645.1 Cunninghamia lanceolata | reverse complement strand
GAAGTTCAAAATCTTCAAAGCTATGGTAGAGAATCAAACTGGATTGAAACTGAAATGTCTGAGGTCTGATAGAGGTGGTGAATTCACATCTGGTGAATTCATAGACTTTTGTGAGAAGCATGGTATAAAGAGACAGTTGTCTACTCCTAGGACTCCACAGCAGAATGGAGTAGTTGAGAGAAAGAACCAGACCATCCAGGAAGCATCCAGGACAATGATGATGGAAGCAAATGTTCCCCAGATGTTGTGGAGAGAAGCTGTCAGCACTGCAGTCTATACTCTCAATCAAGTTCAAATCAGAAGCAATACTGGTAAGACTCCTTATGAACTTTGGTTTGGTACAACTCCTACTGTGAGATATTTCAGGGTATTTGGTAGAAAATGTTACATCAAAAGAGATGAAGATCTAGGAAAGTTTGATGCTAGAAGTGATGAAGGAATCTTCTTGGGTTACCCCACTCAAAGCAAAGTGTACCAGTGTTACAATAAGAGACTGAGAAAGATGATAGAAAGTACAAATGTGAAGGTTGATGAAGGAATTGAGAAGCCTTCAAGGTTTTATGAATATGATGAAGATGATCAAAATGGTTCTCTGGTGCAAGGAGCTCAATCCTCCTCTGAAAGTCAGATTCAGACTGATCCGGTAAATTAGGAAGAAGAGGTTTGTCTGAATGAGCCTAATCAAGAAACAGTAGTGCAAGAAACTCCCAAAGTTCCAAGGTATGTAACTCTAAAGCTCTCTGAAGATCAGATCATAGGTGACAAAAGCAAAGGGGTACAAACAAGGAGGAAAATTGCTCAAAATTTAGATGAATACTGTCTGATTTCAAAGATTGAACCTAAGACAATAAATGAAGCCTGCAATGATGAAAATTGGACCAAAGCAATGGAGGAAGAGTTGATGCAAATTGAGAAAATCACACTTGGGATCTTGTTCCCAAACCTAGAAACAAAAATGTGATTAGAACCAAATGGGTCTTTCAGAACAAACTAAATGAAGTTGGTGAAGTAATCAGAAACAAAGCCAGATTGGTCTACAAAGGCTACTCTCAAATAGAAGGAATTGATTTTGAAGAAACCTTTGCTCCAGTGGCAAGAATTGAAGCAGTCAGATTATTTCTTGCATTTGCTACCTTCAAAGACTTTAAGGTATATCGGATGGATGTCAAGTCTACCTTTCTAAATGGTGATTTGGAAGAAGAAGTATACATTGAGTAGCCAGATGGATTTCAATTGTCTGATCACAGTGATATGGTCTGTAAGTTGAAGAAAGCACTATATGGATTGAAGTAAGCCCCAAGGGCTTGGTATGAAAGGTTGGATAAGCATCTTATGCAGATTGGTTTCAACAAAGGTATTGCTGATAGTAATCTATATTTTCAAATAGATAATGAAAACATCTTGATTGTTGAAGTATTTGTTGATGATATCATCTTTGGAGGAAGAGATAGTATGTGTAAAACCTTTGCAAAATCAAATGAAAAGTGAGTTTGAAATGTCAATGCTTGGTGAAATGAATTTCTTCTTGGGTCTGCAAATTACTCAGACAAAGAAAGGCATCTTTGTCTCTCAAACCAAATATGTGAAAGAATTGTTGAGGAAATTCGGAATGGAAGATTCAAAGCCAATGAACACTCCTATGGCAACCGGATGTAAGTTGAGCAAAGATGATGACTCTCCTAAGACAGATCAGACCAAATATAGATCAATGATTGGAGGACTATTGTATCTCACTCAGACTAGACCAGATATAATACAGGCTGTTGGTCTTGTGGCAAGATTCTAGGTTGATCCCAGAGAATCTCATGTCATGGCAATCAAAAGAATTTTTAGGTACTTAAAAGGGACAGCTGAGTATGGTCTATGGTACCCTAGAGATCATGATTTCTCTCTTCATGCATATACAGATGCAGATTGGGCAAGAGATGTGGATGACCGGAAGAGTACAAGTGGAGGAGCATTCTTTTTGGGAAAAAGGTTGGTTTCTTGGCTAAGCAAGAAACAAGAGGCAATATCCTTGTCTACAACTGAAGAAGAATACATTGCAGTAGTAGGTAATTGCACTCAAATCTTATGGATGAAGCAGATGCTAAGAGACATTAAAGTAGAATATGAGGAGCCTATCACAATTTTTTGTGATAATTCAAGTGTAATAAATATTTCTAAGAATTCGGTATTGCATTCTAAGACCAAGCACATATCTATCAAGTTTTACTTTCTGAGAGAACAAGTGAACAAGGATGAAGTCAGATTGGAGTATGTACCCTCCAAGGATCAGATTACAGATATTTTTACTAAACCTCTTCCCAAGGACTCTTTTGAGTATCTCAGGGAGAAGTTAGGGGTCATGGCCCCTCCAATGATGAACTAGGATGCACTGATGTGCATCAGTCCGGTGGATATCACAGTTATATCTTGTAAACTGGATTGATGATGGGGAGCTGCTACTAAGTGGGAGCAGCTGGTATGATTCTTATGTGTTAGAATTGCAAGTATGAGCCCTTTGCCATTGATGTCAAAGGGGGAGAGAAGACATGTGAAAAACAAGTGGTTGATGATCAAAGGGGGAGCAGTCAAGGAATAGAAGACATGTGAAGAGTTGTTACTGATAGGGGGAGCTGTGACAGAAAGGAGAAGTTCTTGTCTTGATAGTTTTTCACATCATATGTTGCCATCAATGACAAAGGGGGAGATTGTTGCAAGTATGAGGTTAACCAGTGTTGTCATTGATGTCAACATACTCATATTGTATTGATAAGAAGGATTGGATGAGCTGTGTGCTGAGGTTATTGAGGAAATCAGTCTCAATCAGGAACATTGAAGAACAGTGATGAGAAGAAGGCAAAAGTACTCAATAGGTTGAGGATCAAAGGATGCAGATTAAAGGGTTTGTAGATATGAGTCTTGAGATGTTCCAATTAAGATTTCAGAGGTCCACATGAAGATATGAAGAAGTTGTGATCAATCAAGTAGAACTGGTTCCGGGAGATGCTCCGGAGTGACAGAGTGTTACAAAAGGGTCCGGTGAGATCCGGAAGTGCATTGTCCTATTCTACAGATTGGAATGAGTGTTTGGGATGTCCTTGTGATGTGTCATCTTGATTTGTACATAGTTTGGAGGTCCGGAAGCACCTTTTTCAGTATGACAGTGGCGATAGACTGTGTTCTTGAAGTTCCAGATGAAGAAGAAAAGAATTCTAGTAAGTGGAGGAAGTGCGGATGTACCTGATCATTCAGGCAAGCCTGTGAAGGTTCTTGGATCATGTTGAGGTTGTGTTGTTGGTCCGCATTAGTGTTAGAGCCTGGAATTGGAGATATACTTCCGGATGAAGATGTTCTTGTTCAGGCTGGCTGACCGGATGAGTTATTCATCTTGTGAATGATCTTGTGGATGATTGCTGACTTAGATTATTGTTCCTAAGTTGATGCCTTGTATAAATAAAGGTTTCTGAATTCATTTCAATGTGTTTCATGGAGCAGATGAGTGTGGTATAGCGAAAGAGTGAAAGGCAGAGCAGGAGTATCTTGGGCTTAAATGGAACTGATCCAGACATGGTAAAGATGTCAATCTCTAGTTCAAGTTTGTAATACTTGTGATCTTGTAGACAGTGTGTCTCTTGTAGGTAGTGTGCCTCCTTGTGAGCAGTGTGCTCGGGCAGTGAGCCCTAATTGGCATGTGCCATCTATTTTTCTTATTCTTCTAACAGAGAATAATACTTGGGTTAATCACCCCGTGGTTTTTCCCTTGACCGGGTTTTCCACGTCAAAATCTTGGTGTCTAATGTGTTGATGTTTATCTACTCTAGTGTTTATGCTTTATGCTTTCATGAATGGTTAATTGATATGCTAATAAACAACAAAGAAGAATCAAGTGTTTGAAGGAAGAGCAAGTTTTTGCACAACTGATTCACCCCCCCTCTCAGTTGTGTGCCCTAGATCTAACAAGGAGAACCATTGTTATTTCCAACTGATGATAAATGTCTTGCTCATTTCCAATTTTTATTTCTCTTATTCTTTTGGTTATTGTGATGGGTGAAATGGGATGAATAAGACTAGTTATAAAAACCCAAAACATCAATGGAATGTGTAGATAAAAAGGAGATTTAAAATAAAAGAGAGAAGATATCACAACCTTATACCTTGCAATTTCCATTGTTCACCTATTCTTTCTTGATCCTTTGGTGATGAAGATGGCCCTCAGGGAGCTTGCTTCCTTGCTTCGATTCCTCAAGATGACAAGGAGAAATGGCTTGGATACTATTGATGATGGTTTTTACACATTCACAACAAAAGTTAAAATTTACAAAATGAACCTAACTGTCTTGAAAGATATCAAGAAATCAATTAAGACTACTTAATCCCAAGTGATGCAGAGGCATCCACACTATATCATTCGCATATAGCATGAATGTCTGTAGACCAACCTCATCATCATCATATTCCCTAAAACTACCAACATCATCATATTTCGGCTTTACTCTGTCAGCATCATGTTTCCGAAAACCAACAGCATCATCATATTGCGGACACTCGCAATCATCCTCCTGCCGACTACTATTCACCTCCTCCGCTTTCCTCCTAACATCATCATCATGATGTTCAGCGGGCGCAAACATCCTCCGGTTGCACTGTTCATCAGGCTCCGAACTCTAACATCTTCATCATGATATTCAATATCACCTTCGTCAGCAGGATATCCAAATATCCGGTTGTTCAAATATCCTGATGACGATCACCTTCAACAACTTGCCTTCGACGCTCCACTGCCCGATGATACAAGCAACAGCATCATGATATAAATTATCCGGTTCTCTTCGAAACCTCCTGATGATGATGTTAACTCAACTTCCTGCTACGGACTTCCGCCGATACCTTAGCACCTTACGACAGCAGGATGAACTCGCACAAGGGGATATCTCAATATCCTGATGACGATAACGTCATATCCTGATGACGATGACGTCACCCAATATCCTGATGACCTTCTCAATACTTAGTCAAAAATCTGAACTTTCTCTCCCGCATCTACTCGCGATATGTGGATGTTTGGCACTCCCAATATGATGATCCTGATGCCGATACGCTCCTCGGCTCCTCCTGCTGATGATCACCCCGACGAACTCGCACTTCATGCACTCGAAAACATCATGCTCTCCTTCACTTATCCGGATGATGATGCCTAACCCGACTGCAGGATATTTGCAGAAATATCCTGATGATGCCGTCTTCACGAACTTCTGCACTTAGCGAAATCTCTCTTCGCCGATCCACCAGGGATGACCCGATCCCGTCTCAGGGTGATCTTCCAACTCAAACTTCTCAACTTGACCTAGCACATGAGGATGCTAGGGTCTTCAACATCTCTTGACCGCGATCCTGCACACCTGCATGCAAACAGAAAACAACCTACAATCTAACCTACTGTACATTGCCATTCCACCGATCAGATGAGTCAACCGGTGGAATGGATCAGTATATCCATGAAAACCTCTCAAACCAGCAATCGATCAAGCAATGGAATGCAACAGAGGATGAACACAAACAAGAATACTTTATTCAATTTCAAAAGATGCAACTACAATATGATGTTCCTCTCGCTCTGTCTCACTCTCGCAAAGTCTGATCGATGATTTACAATCAACCGATCCCATGCTTATAAAGATTTCCCTATGAGTACTACTGACCCGACTCCAAGCGGCTGGGAACTCTCCAAGCGGCTGGGAGATCCCACCGAACATACATCATGACAGCTGTTATAACTAACTAGCTAAAAATAGCAAAAGCCTGGTCAGCATGATCTTATCCTGATCAGCATGACCTTATTACATGCATTTGGTCTAACAGACCTTCTTGGAAACATAAACAGGACCTAAACTACTAACTGCCTTATCAAGACCAGCTGTCAGGTAGGTGCTCCTGCACCATACTCCCCAAAAGAAAAGAACTCATGTCCCATGAGTTTAGTATGTGGAAGTCCTCCACCTTTACACTTTGCCTTGTCAATAGTCTGACCTGCTCCAGCTTTATCCTCTGCTGGCTCTTGGCTGCTCCAAGACTTCTGAACTGTAACTTGCTTTCTGGCAAGTAAATCATCATGCCTGTTGATGTAGGCCTTTCTCTCACATACCTTGTGTTTGTCAGGTTGCCTGACCAGAACCTCTGGCTGAACTACCTCTTGAACTTCTGAAGTGTTCAAGTCTATCTTCCTTTCAACTCTTATAGGACAAACAATAGTCCCAACTATGACAACATCCTTGTCATTCTTCTGAACTGGTGGCTGTTTGCACCCCTGTTTCTGAACCTGCTGCTGACCTCTGTCAGTCACAACTGAAACTTTCTTCAGCTTGTTGTCTGTAACAACTCCTTTCCCTGCAGTGTCCTGAACTGCCTTCATGCCTGCTCCTCTAGGCATCTGCACATACTCCTTCTTTCCCATTAAAATGATTTGAGCTGCCTTCTGTACTACAGCTTTTGCCTGCAATGGCATCAACTTAATAGTCTTCCCATCCTTCTTGATGGTGTAGGTATTAGCATACCCATCATACAGTACCCTTCTGTCAAATTGCCATGGTCTACCTAGCAGTAGGTGACAACATTCCATAGGCAATATGTCACACAAAATTCTATCCTGATATGGTCCAATCTGGAAATCCACATATGCCTGTTCAGAGACAAAAAGTGATTGCCTATCACTCACCCAAGATGCCTTGTAAGGGTGTGGATGTGGAATCCTTTCCAGCTTCAGTTTATCCACCATTTCCTGAGATACCATGTTGTCTGTTGAACCAGTATCAATGACAACCTTACATACCTTACCTTTGCTCTTGCATGTGGTCTTGAAAAGAGCTCTTCTTTGCATCAGATCCTTTGATGCCTGCAAACTAATTCTCCTTAACATCAGTGATTCTCCACTCTCTGGATATCCAAAATTCTCAGGACCTCTGTTTGAACTCTGTGCACTTTCTTCTTCTTTCTTTTCTTGTACCAGTTGTACCCTCTTGTCACTTGTTCTATCATTTCTGGATGATGAACCTTTGTTTTTTGGACATTTGAAAGATGGATGACCAAACTCTCCACAGGTGTAACACTTTCCTGAAAACGTAGTAGAACCTCTACCACCTCCAAATCTTCCTCTATTACCTTTCCATCCACCTCTGAAATCAGACTGTCCCTGTCCTTTACCAGTGTCTTCTTGACCCTCATTGGTTTGCTTTTGTGCAGGGGCTGCTCCTCTTCCCCTATTGTTTCCTCTTCCTCTCATGGACTTATCATGTCCTCTATTCAGCTTTTCTTCAATCCTGATGGCCATTTGATAACAATCCTCCACATTCTTAGGGTTAGCTAACACTAACTCATCCTGTATGTTAAACCTCAAACCAGCCAAGTACCTAGCCACCTTTTCTACCTCATTCTCATGATGACCAGATCTCATACTCAACAGATAAAATTCCTCAGTATATGATTTCACATCCCTGTCTTTCTGCTTTAAAAATTGCAGCTTCTTAAACATCTGGATTTCATAATCCCTTGGCAAGAATTTCCCCTTGATCCTTGCTACCATCTTATCCCATGAAGTGATCTTAGACTTCCCTTGTTTCCTTCTCTCAGATTGTACATAATCCCACCATACCAAAGCATGACCTCCTAACTTGGTCTTTGCAATTTTTACCTTCTGATCCTCAGCAACATCTTCACATTCAAAGTGATTATCCAGTGCAGCAATCCAATCCAACAACTCATCTTCATTCAAGCTTCCAGTATATTTGGAAACATCAACCTTTACCTTAGGTTTTTCACTCTGCACTGCCTTTAACAGTTTTGCCAACCTCTGGTCTTCAGCATCCAGATCTTCAGCTACCTCTTCATACTCTTCAACAGTATCTGCATCTTCTTCAGACTCACTGTCTTCCACTTCCCTCTTTTTGTTCTTTTCCAGGGCTGTCAGCCTGGCTTGAAGTGCTTCAGCAAGCTCCTTCATCTTCCTCATCTCTCTAGCATGTTTCTCCTTCATCTCCTGCAATTCCCTTGCAGTACCACTACCTTTAGGAGGCATTTTGTCAACCTCTCAATCAACACACAACACAATCAACTCTATCTCTACCTTTGCCCTTTCGGTGACAGAATCAACACACAACAGCCCAGACCTTTTGCTGAGCTCTGATACCACTATGATACAGAGGCATCCACACTATATCATTCGCATATAGCATGAATGTCTGCAGACCAACCTCATCATCATCATATTCCCTAAAACTACCAACATCATCATATTTCGGCTTTACTCTGTCAGCATCATGTTTCCGAAAACCAACAGCATCATCATATTGCGGACACTCGCAATCATCCTCCTGCCGACTACTATTCACCTCCTCCGCTTTCCTCCTAACATCATCATCATGATGTTCAGCGGGCGCAAACATCCTCCGGTTGCACTGTTCATCAGGCTCCGAACTCTAACGTCTTCATCATGATATTCAATATCACCTTCGTCAGCAGGATATCCAAATATCCGGTTGTTCAAATATCCTGATGACGATCACCTTCAACAACTTGCCTTCGACGCTCCACTGCCCGATGATACAAGCAACAGCATCATGATATAAATTATCCGGTTCTCTTCGAAACCTCCTGATGATGATGTTAACTCAACTTCCCGCTACGGACTTCCGCCGATACCTTAGCACCTTACGACAGCAGGATGAACTCGCACAAGGGGATATCTCAATATCCTGATGACGATAACGTCATATCCTGATGACGATGACGTCACCCAATATCCTGATGACCTTCTCAATACTTAGTCAAAAATCCAAACTTTCTCTCCCGCATCTACTCGCGATATGCGGATGTTTGGCACTCCCAATATGATGATCCTGATGCCGATACGCTCCTCGGCTCCTCCTGCTGATGATCACCCCGACGAACTCGCACTTCATGCACTCGAAAACATCATGCTCTCCTTCACTTATCCGGATGATGATGCCTAACCCGACTGCAGGATATTCGCAGAAATATCCTGATGATGCCGTCTTCACGAACTTCTGCACTTAGCGAAATCTCTCTTCGCCGATCCACCAGGGATGACCCGATCCCATCTCAGGGTGATCTTCCAACTCAAACTTCTCAACTTGACCTAGCACATGAGGATGCTAGGGTCTTCAACATCTCTTGACCGCGATCCTGCACACCTGCATGCAAACAGAAAACAACCTACAATCTAACCTACTGTACATTGCCATTCCACCGATCAGATGAGTCAACCGGTGGAATGGATCAGTATATCCATGAAAACCTCTCAAACCAGCAATCGATCAAGCAATGGAATGCAACAGAGGATGAACACAAACAGGAATACTTTATTCGATTTCAAAAGATGCAACTACAATATGATGTTCCTCTCGCTCTGTCTCACTCTCGCAAAGTCTGATCGATGATTTACAATCAACCGATCCCATGCTTATAAAGATTTCCCTATGAGTACTACTGACCCGACTCCAAGCGGCTGGGAACTCTCCAAGCGGCTGGGAGATCCCACCGAACATACATCATGACAGCTGTTATAACTAACTAGCTAAAAATAGCAAAAGCCTGGTCAGCATGATCTTATCCTGATCAGCATGACCTTATTACATGCATTTGGTCTAACAGACCTTCTTGGAAACATAAACAGGACCTAAACTACTAACTGCCTTATCAAGACCAGCTGTCAGGTAGGTGCTCCTGCACCACCAAGTTTCTATATGGTCATGTCGTGACCTTGTGGACAATTTAGTAGGTTGATGTGAAGCTATAATATGCAAGGGGCCTTACTTGATTTAAGGTGATTGATGACTTACTGGACTCAAATTATGTAAAATATCAACATTTTATTCATTCCTTTGCATAAATTTGTTACTGTACCACAAATCTTTATATGATTTATATTAACACAAGCTTTTCCTTTCAAATATTATGAAAACTATCAAATATTCACTCAATTGTTCATGTTTCCTTCAAATATCAGACAATCTCCTTTAAATTTTTGTGTTTAAGGTAAGTATTTCAAATGTTTTTGGAAAAGTTAGAGAAATTTAAATTAAACTTCATTCTGCTACAAGATCTAAGTGCTCTATTATTCACATTGTAAGTAGTATAGCAAAATTGATTAAATCAACAAACTAAACCTTTAAATGTAAGCCCTGAGTATTTTCATGAACATACATTCAAGATTGCAAGCTTTTGAAGAGATAATATTTCAAATACAAACAAGAGCCAGAAGACACTCTAAAATAGATGTAGAATTCCAGATGTATTTGTATTCAAAATATACAGTCACATATGATTTACAATGTATGAATGACTCTTTTCTTGATTAATTAACTTACAGAAAACTTACAAAACATCTTACAGATACATTAAGGAAGCTAGATTCTCCACGCATTCCTTAATGTAGACACATGCAACCTCCTTTAAACTAAAATACTCCTTCTACTCAAAGTCTTTGGACAAATTACAATTGCTAGCTATCTTCTAAAAAATCCCTGTGTAGTTAATGTACAAGTAGCGAAGTTCCTTATATAGATTTTGAACTTCTCATTACTACGGCTACAAACTTCATCTATGGTTGAGATCCTTCCATTATCAATCAATGGTGCATATTCATCTCCAACCATCCATCAAAATATCTAAATGGTATCTTTTCTTTCTCAAAGGATCCATTGGAATCTTTTAAAAATAAGATTCCCCTTTTCTTTGACTTATGTTCTCTGATACCTTTACTTGACTTTTCCCAAAACCTTTACTTGCTTCATAATTTCTATTCTTTCAAGTATGTTTTGAAATTATTGATTACACCTTCCACAAAGGTGGGGTCTCCTCCTGGACTCTTTGTCCATATATATTCTTGTAGGGCAACTCCTTCTTTTAATTTCCTTTCCTTGTTCTTTGATCCTTCACTCCTTTTCTTGTACTTCCTCATTTTAGCACTGTCTTCCATTAATGAATCCATCATCTGTTTGCTCATGTTTGCCTCAAGATTTTCTATGAATGGTGTACAAATGACATTAAACTCTGTTAAGGCCCTCTCCAATTTGTATGCTGGTATATCCATGCATTCATGCTTTAAGAGTCTTTCTATTATCTTCTTGTGCCTTTTAATCATTTCATTTTCTTTTCCTTCCAAATCCTAGGCAACTGTTATACACTTTCTAAGATTATCCTCCTCAAATTTAAGTTCTAACCTTTCTTGTGGCACTTGACTTGCCAGTAAAGGGGTAATAACTCCTTCATTGATCAACTCCTCTATTCTTTCTTCTATTTCTATCAACTGTGCTAGTTCAGATCTGCATTCTTCCTTTCTAAATTGATAAGTATGCACAAGTATATTACATTTGTTCCTTTCTCTTGCAACTATATCCCAACTTTTTACAGTCCGTTGTATTATTTTCTTACCTTCTTGTATAAAATCTTTGAACCATTCATCAAGAATATTGGCCTTGAGCCTTTTATTTTCCATGTCCCTTATTTCTTCTTTGGATACCATTGCTATGTCACTAGGTAGTTCTGGGATTGTGGTATTGGGATCAAATATCCCTTTAATAAATTGTTGTAGTTGGACAATATGTCCCTTCAAATACTCCTACTTGTCTTTGTATTTTCTCAACATCTCTGTTGTTACTTGGTGCATATCCTCCCACTCAGTAATGTGTTGTTCCCGTGTAGTATGCCCATGGTCAAAATTTAGTATCTTATACTCCTCTAAGGTTATTTCACCTTTTGCTTTTTCTTTCTATGGTATGGCTAGGTTCAACATTCTAGATCCATCTAGGCCTCTCTGTATAGCTAACATTGTCCTAGCCTTTCTTCTTTCTTTCCTTGGTGTCTTCTCACCTAACAAACTCTTGATGTCAATTGGTACCAATTGTACCTCTTTCTTTTCTTTCCTTATCTCTTCTCCCAACCATGCAAGAATTTCCTTGGTGTCCTCTGTAGTTTTAACTTCATCAATTACCTCTTCATGAGGTCTCTTTGTTTCCACTTCTCCTTGCTGCTATTGTTCTTGTTGTTGTTCCTGTTGAGGTGGAGGCTGTTCTTGAGGCACTTCTTCTTGTACCATGGGATTATCTTGCTGTTTGGATTCACCCTCATTTTCTTCTTCTTCTATTTCTGTGTCTCCTCCATCCTCAAGCTCTTCTTTAGGACCTTCCTCTTCTGATGGTTCCTTTTCTTGGTCCTTCTCTGTATGTATTTGCTCTATATTTAGCATGTTTATATCTTTTGTTTGTTCATCAGCTTTACTTTCATCAATTTTTTCTATCTTTTCTTCATCTTGAGCTTCCTAGTTGCATCTTCTATATTGATTACACCCCTTGTATCTTCACTTTCTTTTTGTTCCTTTTCATCCATATTAATTTGTTCTATAGGTTTAGAGGATCCTACCATTGTACTTTTCTCTTTTGCTTCTTTTTTCTTTTCTTGTCTACTATCTGTGTTCTTCTCTTCTTCACTTTGATCATCATACATATTAAGCATATTCAATACATCTATTCCTGATGTGTCAACTTTTGTTTTGAATCTTTTGCTTGATCATGCTTTTCTTTTGTTGTCTCTTTAGAAGCAACTTCCCTTTCAGCTTCTTCAATCTTATGTGCCTCCTCTTGCACATATTTAATGATTTCAAGAGGTACTAGGGCACCAAATGGATCCACTTCTCCTGCTTCTTCCTGTACCTTCTCCTCTTGATGCTCTGAGCTTTGCTCAATCTCCTTCTCTGCCATAGTGTTTATTTCTTCTTCTTCCTCACTTAGGAAGTCACTAGATTGTTCTTCTATTTCTATTTCCTTCTAAGCCTACATTCCTCTTTCTTCATTGTCACTAGTATCACTTCCAATATGAACAGTTTCAATAGTTTGTTTGGCTTTATGTGTTTCTGACTCTTGCAGCTTTTCTTTAGCCAATTATGTCTTCACCTGAACATATGTTTGTCTTTTTTTTAATGAAGTGGAGGCACTAGGTATACTACTCAATTTTGCACCTACTTCTTGTGCTCCAATTACATCACCTGTTTTAGAAGTCTTCCCTTTTGATAAACTTATTGGGATTGCCCTTCTAACCTGTTGCCTTGTTACTCCTTTGGAAGTCTGTGCTTCCTCTGCACTAACCTCATGACTTAGTGATTTTGCATCCACAAAAGTATCTGATGCCACTGCTAATGTTATTCCAAATGCATAGGGATCCATTAAAGTAGCATTCTTATACTTTTCAATAATCTTAGCCTCTAGAACTTTCCTTTCCTTCCTATAAAAACATTGAATATCTTCACTAGGCTCTCCTTTTCTTTTCCTCCCTTTCTTTGGATAGGTGATTTCTTTTCCTTCAGCTTTAAGTTCCTCAATTCTGTCTTCTAACCATGTTTTTGAAAACAATATAATTGGTTTGGACAATATGTCCAAAGATGTGTTCCAAGGCTGTGACCAATCAGGCTCTGTAATAGGAGCAAGTCTAGCCTCTACATAACTGTGATGTAGTTGTTTATCATCCTCCTGAACTTCTGGGGGAACATATATGTCACCTATGGACCTAATTTACTCAATGGTTAGTCTTTTATGGGCTCTTTTCCTCACTTCCCTATCATTTTTGCAATCAGCCCAAAAATCTTCAATATGTATATGATGTTTATACATTTTATCAACAAAGTTTTGGATCCTATGGAAAGGATCAAATCTTCTGACTAAATCAAATTCCTGAAAACCATAATATCTTAATTCTTGCTCTAAATATCCTACAACCTCTTCACTGTAACATGAGTATCTGCCAATAGCCCAAGGTAACTTTAGATTTCCACTATTGAACTTCCTCTTATACATTTTAAAGACATTCAAATTCTGCCTTGAAAATTCTAAAACAATCAATTTATCAGGGGGATATTGAGGTAACATAAAGGGTTTTCCCTTAAATCCTTCAGTTCTAATATAAGTAAAATGTTCAAATTGAATGAACCAAGAACTATGCAATCCAATTGCATCCTCTGCATTTGGAGACAATCTTTTGTTAGGTTCCTCTCTCAAAACTCTCACCATGTAAGTATAAAACACATCATTGACCAAAGCAAACTTCTTCAATGCATTTTTCTCTTGTAGGTCAGGATAATGCTCATATACTAATTTCTGACTAGGACCATTCCCTAGGGTACCAACCCTTTCTATTCCATGTATATATGGTCTAATTTCTATTGCACATGAATATAACACGTAAGAAGACAAATAAAAGGGCATCATCTTTTGTTTTCTCAGCATGGCTTATATCCATATAGATGTGCTTATTGCTTTGGCCCAATGGATCTATCCTTGCTCTTTTTCTCCTGCTCTTATGAAATCAATAATAGTGAACATCCATGGTTCATATTTGGTGCCATCTCTTAGTCCTACCAATCTACTCAGCATTGTGATCATCAAATAAATTTCTTCCTTGAAGTATATTCTCATTAGATTCTTATGTGTTAGAATCTGAAAAGATTATTAACCCAGAAAACTAGTGCAAAGAATAGATATCTAAACTATGAATGCAAATGATACGAAATCAAAATAGCAACACAGAGTTAGTCTCCAAGAGAGTAATGCAAATGCTAGAAGCAAAATAGCATTAAGAGGATGCAGAAGTAAAAGATACAAAATACAAGCCAGGTAGCATGCTTATATAGACTAGGAAGAGGGAGGAGGTAGCAACACCGACCAATGAGGAGCAACCATCTATCGAACTAAAGATAGCAAAGTATCTTCCCAAGATAGCTAATGGATCCTCACATGTGGGAAGTTGACACCTCACAACCACTCACTTAATAAGACATGCTTTATTAACCTAAGCAAGATTAATAGAGGTGTAGGAAAAACCTAGGAATATAGGGAAAAAATAAATAACCCACTAGGAAATAAAAACCTACACCAACACCCCCCATAAGCGAAGCTTAGGTGGATGTAGAAATGGGTCCTAGAAAATCAAGCCTGATGAGGTACCCATGTACATAAAATTCCCCCCCAAAGAGAGAGAATAACCCCCCCCCCCCCCCCCCAAAAAAAAAAAAATAGAGAGAGAGAGAGAGAGAGAGGAGACCCCCCAAAAGTAGAGAGACTCAGGACTCTGAGTGAGAGGAAGAAGCCCCCCCAGAAGATGATGCATCCTGCATCCCCAGCAAAGCTCGCAAATGAAGGAACTTGCTCTTAGTGAAGGGTTTGGTGAAGATATCAGCAACCTGCTCGGAAGTTAGACAATAGTGAAGGTCGATGATGTGGCCATGGATGAGCTCCCGAATGTAGTGCATGTGGACCTCGATGTGTTTGGTCTGCTGATGATGGACCAGATTTTGTGAGATTTGAATGGCACTCTGGTTGTCACAAAATATGACTGATGGCCGTCTGAACTGGATACCAAACTTAGTGAGAAGATTTTGAAGCCAAATGGCCTTAGTGGTAGCATTCATAGCCCTCTGATACTCGGCCTCAGTAGAAGATAGAGCAATAGTAGACTGCTTCTTGCTCGACTAACAAATAGGACCTAAACCAAGTTAGAAGTTGTAACCTGAAGTAGACTTGCGATCCTAAGAATTGCCTACCCAATTTGAATCTGTGTAGCCCACCAAGTCAAGCTCAATGCCTGTTGCATAGTGAATCCCAAAACTATGAGTACCCTAAATGTATTGAAGGATCCGCTTGGTTGCTTTCCAATGCACCTCATGAGGCTTCTGCATGAATCGAGAGACCATGCCTACAGCATATGAAATGTCAGGTCTTGTATGAGTCAGATAAATGAGACTCCCAACAAGTTGTCGGTACAAAGTGCCATCAACAAGTGGAGAAGAACATTAAGCCTCAAGTTTGACTCCAGAAAGAAAGGGAGTCAGAGTAGGCTTATAGTCAGCCATATGAAACCTCAAGAGGAAATCTAGAGCATACTTGGACTGTGTGATGGTGATTCCAGAAGAAGACTGAAAGATCTCAATCCTGAGAAAGTAATGCAACAAGCCCAAGTTAGTCATCAAAAACCTGTCATGAAGGGTAGTTTTGACAGCCCCAATGGTGGATGAAGAAGTCCCTATGATCAGTAAGTCATCAACATACAGAACTAGAAATAGGAGTGAATCATCCTACTACAAAATGTAGACATTGGGATCAGAATGGCACCGAGTGAACCTAATTGATAGAAGGAAGGAGTCCATCTTGGCATACCAGGCCCGAGGAGCCTATTTGAGGCCATAGAGAGACTTCCGAAGATATAACACAAGTGAAGAATCTTGAAGGAACCCCTGTGGCTGCTCCATGTAGATCTCCTCCTGAAGGTCACCGTGAAGAAAAACACTCTTCACATCCATCTGGTGTACTTCCCAATGATTAGTTGTAGCAATGGCAAGAACAAGCTGGATGGAATTCATTTGGTCAACTAGCACAAAAGTCTCAAAGTAGTCAATCCCAGGAACCTGGGAGAATCCTTTGGCGACCAACCGAGCCTTATGCTTGTCAACCAACCCATCTGCTGCAAATTTTGTCTGATAGATCCACTTACATCAAACAAGTTTTCTTCCCTTAGGAAGAGGGACAAGATCCCAAGTGTGGTTCCTCATCAAGGAACTATACTCCTCTTGCATAGCTGTATCCCACTCAGGAATACCATAAGCCTCATGAAAAGACTGTGGATTTGAGGCAATAGCAATGAAGACATGTGGAGCATCCTAGAACTGTGAACGAGTCTACCTGCTGTTTGATGGATCCCCAACCTAATCACCTACAAACTGTAGGGTCTATCTAGCCCAAAGTGGACCAGAAGATGGAGAATCTAGAGGAGAATCATCAACCTCTAAATGATGACTAGGAGAGGAAGGAGGCGAGTCCTCTGAATCACTCTCTGCATTAGAAGTGGAGGTAGAAGACTGCTCAAGTGAATCTGACTCATTAGATCTGTCATGCATCCCAAGTGACTCCAATGTCAAAGTAGGAGTTGGAGAAGTGATAGAAAGTGAGCTCAAAGAGCCCTCCTCAAACTGAACACTCCTTGCAATAAACAACTCATGTGTAGTAGGGTGGAGCAACTGATAACCCTTCACACCATTAGGATAACCTACAAATATGTAAGGTCTGCTCTGTGGATCCAAGGCCTTACATTTCTTTGCAGGAATGTGGGCCCATGTAGGAGAACCAAAAACTTGAAAGTGCTTAACTGATGGTTTCTGACCACTCCAACCTTCAAAAGGAGTGACTCCCTTCAAGGTTCGGTGAGGAACATGGTTTTGGATATAACAAGCACAGTTAATGGCCTCTACCCAATACTGTGGTGCAAGAGATCTAGAGTGAATCATGTAGTTCACCATTTCCTTCAAGGACCTATTCTTCCATTCTACAACACCATTTTGCTAAGGATTGTATAGAACTGAATGCTACAAATCAATCCCCTCCGAAGTACAAAACCTCTCAAACCGATGGTTGACATACTCACCACCATTGTTAGTGCGCAAAACTTTGATGGCTTTCCCGGATTGCTTCTCTACAAAAGTTTTGAAGTCCTAAAAATGATCAAATACCTCTGACTTCTATTTGAGAAAGTACACCCAAGTATATCGAGAAAAGTCATCAATGAATGTGAGGACATATCAGGCCTTGCTAAAAGGATGCTGAAATGGACCAGCCAAATCACTATGAACTAACTCTAGTATCTGTGAAGCTCTCCATGCCTTACCTTTGTCAATCTTTTCCTTAGGATGCTTACCAAGAATGTAACCTTGGCAAACACCACCTAAAAATTGAACTAAAGGCAACCTTGTGACCATGCTCTGCTGGTTGAGCTACTACAAGTAGAAAAAGTTAAGGTGGCCAAACTGCTCATGCCATAATCTACTCACATCATTAGAATGAGTGAGAAAAATAGTCAAAGGAGGATCAGGAACAAAGTGAGAAAATAGATAGAGCCGTGACTGATGATCTGCTCTCCCAACTGCAACTATAGAACCACTGTGCAACTCACGAATCTCCACTGAATCAGGAGTGAACTCAACCCGTTTGCCTGAACCTATGTGAGTGATCTGGTATACCCATAGGAGATTAGTTGATAATGAGGGCACATAAAGAACACCATGGAATGTGCCATCCCCCACATCAATAGACCCTTTCCAACACACCTCAACAAGAGTGTCATCACCCATCAAAATAGAAGGCATAGTACATGGCTCCAAAGATGCAAGTTCTTCCTTAGATGAAGCCATGTGGTGTGAAGCACCCAAATTAAGAGCCCAAGCGGATGGTGAAGAAGCAACTACAACAAGGGCCTTGCCCTTTCCTTTCCCCTTGCTGTTTTCTTTTGCCTTGTTAGACCCCTCATTAGAACTCTATTTGATAGACTCAGGAACACTGATATTATTCTTCTCAAGAATGTGTGTCAAGTGATCAATATGTTTCTTCAGACATTTATGTTCATCATGACTGGGTCTTTTATTATAGGCACATTGGACCCTCTCTTTCTTAGGCGTGTCACCCTTGGAAGATTGGGTCTCATTAGTTTCTTTTGAAGCAACCGATATCTGATCCTTCTTCTCCTTGCTATTCTTGTGTTTCTTATCCTTACTATTGTTGTTACTACTTTGTCCTTTCTATTCTTTTGTGCCTTGGTTGGCAGCCAAGGCATGTGACTTAGAGGATTTAAGAGTGTCCATCTAGATTAGCTTGTCCTATTCCTGAGTGAGATTGAAAGAAAAATCATCTAAAGATGGCATAGTGAATGGAGTACCAAGTGCACGCTTAAGAGCATAGAAGGCAGCAACAAATACAAAATATTCTAAACTTAGCTTAGAGAGAATACTAAGAATCAGTTGTTCATCTTTCTTTTCAATTCCACATTGTTTTAACTGCAGCCTTAGTGATTTCAATTTAGTGAAGAAATCCTAGATTGTGTTGAAATTGCCTAGACTTAAACTAATTAGTTCATTTTCCAACATATGACCCCTCATTGAATCTTGTGTGCCAAATAGTTTTTCTAGCTTTGTCTAGATTTCATTTGGTGTATTCAAAGACTCAATGTGAAAGAGCAAATCAAGAGAAATAGACAAACACAATGTTCCATATGCTTCATCACATTTGTTAAACCACTTAGGCTTATCTTCATCTTTAGCAGGTTCAGTTTCAAGTCCCATAGTTATCCTATTTAATCTAGCTTTCCTTAAGTGAATTGTCATGCATGATTTCCACTCAAAGTAATTGCATGGAGTTAGGATGGGCAGATTTGTTTGATCCATGATGAAGAAATGCAGAGAAGAAATGCCGAAAAGAAGAGAACCCAACTAAGACAACCCCCTCTTTTCACTCAACCTGAACTCACTCCTAGGATGTGGTCGATTCAAAGTCTTATATAGGGGGTCAGGATTCCACTTTTCCCTAGGGAAGATGAGCTGTTTTGGTGGCCAGACAAGAAAGGTCATTTTTCTGTTAAGTCTGCTTACCATTTGTCGATCCCTAATGTGCATAAAAATGAAATTTGGAGGAAAGTTTGGAATCATAAACTTATCCCTAAAATCAACATGTTTTGGTGGGTTGTTGTTCATAACAAAATCCTAACTCAAGATAAATTACAGAGGAGAGGTTTCATTTTGGTCAATAGTTGCTTTCTATGCTTGGAGAAGGAGGAAACTATCTCTCATTTAATTCTCCACTGTGATTTTGCCAGGGAAATCTGGACCATTATTTTAAGAAACTTTGGCATTCAATGGGTTTGTAATTCTAATATTAGGGAAGTCATTGCCAATTGGTGCCCTACCTTCTCTCATCCTTGGCTTGTTGAGCTTTGGAACCAAACTTTGCCCTATCTTGGTTGGACCTTATGGAAATAACGTAATAATAGAATATTTAGGTATGTTGCTAGAGATACTTCTCAAGTTCTTCAGTCCTTTTCTAAGATTCTCATGGAAAGTGTGACAAATTCTCACATCAAAATTGCAGAAAAGCCTCTTTCTCAAGAAGAGGAGCACATTGTGACTAATTGGAGAATTCTAAACAAAATTCTAGCTCATAATAATTCCAAAAAGTTGCAGAGATTAAATATAAAATGGATTCCCCCGAAGCCCTATTGGCTCAAACTAAATTTTGATGGGGAGTCTAAGGCGGATGGTAAGGCTAGCAGTGGTGGGATTATAAGGGATGACAAAGGGTAGGTGGTTGCTGCTTATGCTGGTGGGATAGTCTTTTAAAGCAATAATTATGCTGAAGCCTCTACTCTTCTATGGGGGGTGAAGATGGCTATTTCTCTAGATATTAGGCAATTGTATATTCAAGGGGATTCTAAACTGGTTATTGATACTATTAATAATGTGGCAGCTTGTGGTTGGAAACTGAAAGATATCATAGTGGACATTCAAATCCTTCTACAATGAATTCATAGAGTGGATATATCTCATATCTATAGAGAGGACAATGGAGTCGCAGATGCTCTTGCTAACCTTGGACAACAATTTCCAAATTGACGTTGTTGGTGCCAAGTTAACAACATCCCTTTAAACATAAGGGACTTAATTCAAAAAGAGATGACATGTTAATGATGAGTTAGTTTACTTGGAAAGATATTTTATTCCATCAGCTTTGTTGGATGCTGATGTGTATATTGAAGTATGTGTTCTTTTGTACTTCATGGCTCAACATCATATCTGCTTTATTACTCCCTTGTGTTAAGGTGAGTTGCTTATTTGCTAATTATAGCGAATGCCAAAAAATCATGTTCGAGCATGGGAAGCATAGGTGTCAGGTAGCTCTCATTAATATTAATGTGTGTAGATGCTTTATTATTTTAATCATCTATCAAATAGTTAATCTTACCTTCTCTGTGAATTTCTAGTTTTGGGGATTCTGTGCTTTTGTCTAGAAGGCTGCAATGGGGGGAGATAAGATCCGTATCGAGCTAGTTTCCTGTTGTGAGTTTAAATATAATACTGTGGTTTGGCACTACTATAAGGAAGGTCGTATCAGTCCTTATTTGGAATGCCTTAATGGCTATGATGAAAATCTGTCTGAGCAATTCTCTAGATCATGGCAAAACCATAGAGTCACAATGGGGAGAATTGGGTTTGAGATTTCTGAGAAAGTTATTGTTATGGCATCTGGCATGTTGACTATGGGGACCAAGCTGCAAAGGAAAGCTAAAGTGGTGGACCATTCTAACCAAAATTTATTCCTTAGGGAAGGCGAAGAACTTGTTCCTTACTAGGGAGGATTTGAAAGGGCCAAATTACCGGAACCATGGGATGAAATGTGTTTCCTCCTAATGAAATATTACACTCTGGAGGGGCACTTTACCAGGTTTTATAATTACCATCTCCCTCTTCTAAATCATTTTAGGCATAATGCTCATATTAGTTTCCCATTTTACTTACTGTCTTCCCTTGAGCATTCAATTTTTAGGGTTAAAGCTAAACTGGCTAAAAAACCATCCAAGAAACCCATTCCCCTGCACCAAGGGCTCATCCTTTGCTTATATAATTTCCACCTTGCACTGGAGCCACCTAAGCCTATCCAGACTCATAGCAGGGAAATGTCTGCCAACCCTGATGATACTGTTGTTTTTGAAGAGCCTTGCCCTTCCCCTGTTTCTCCTAAGTCTAAAGGGGTTTCTAATGAAGAGATTCCTATGGTGACCACTACCCACACTTTGCTCTCCAAAAGTAGTGTGAAGAGAAGGAAGAGAAAAATAAGGGGGGTGGAAGAGGAAACTGTGGGGTTTTCTATGTGGACCCCTAAAAATCTATGCAGTACCCTTGATTGACCGAGTAGTAAATCTAATTTTGCTACTAAGGATTCGAAGGAGGGCTTTTCCTCTAGGGTTAGGAGGTTGGGGAGGATTGCTAGAAAACCTATGCCCAAAGCTAAACTTATTGATTATTCAGAAAGTGTGTCTAAAGAGTCCACTCAAGGAGATGAGACCAAGGTTCTAGAAGTTTAGGAGATTTCTAAAGATGCTAAAGGTAAGAATGACAACAAACTGACAGAAGCTTCTAGTGTTGTTGTTGGTGACTCTATGGTTAATGCTGACGAAGGGGGAAAGATGTTTGTGGAGGAAGCTGCTAATGAAATGGAGGAAGAAGTTGGTTATAGGAATGGCATTGCTATCCTAAGGAGCCATGTTGAGAAGCTGGAGTAGTCTTTTTCCATCATGCTCAGGCGTACTGTTTTAGCTAATCTCTCTATGTTATAGGATCTGGGGGCTACTGCTATTGTTGACAAGGATGAGAATTTCAAAAAGTTGGATGAATTTTTTGAATCCATGGCTAAAATATGGGAGAATCTTTCTCCTTAGTTGTAGTTTCTTTTATACTGTTGATACTCTACTCTTCATAAATTTTCTGTCTTTTGACCGGTTGATGTATATGCTGTCTATGCTAACTAAGCAAGTTATACTGACTATTGCGAGGCTCTTTTGTTTTGTTACCTCTGGGGTTTCTTTTTGCTACTTTTTAAGGGTTTGGCCCCTTGTTTTAGCTGCCTTATATAATAAAAAACAATCCCAACACCCCGAACCCATCCCACATCATCATCAAAAATTAGAACTACATATCATCACCACCCACATATTAATGTGCCTTGGTCTCATGGATATAGGGTATGTAGGTAGTCCAGAATATGAAGGAAGTATCTAGTATGTAGGTACATAAGATGCACCCATCCAACCCCACTTGGATGGTCCCTATTCCTTGAGCTTACACTTGACCCAAATGTAATACACTCATTAGGTATACTAGGAAAGCATCATCCTTCACGTAAAAATCATCAATCATCGAATCTACTTTAGCCACAACTTATGGCCTATATCTTTTTGTTGTTCTTTCGACTGTATCCTAATCATTCAATTGATCCATGTCTTAATGGATTTATCATTCCTACAATAGGTAGAATCCATCAATCCACACATATCTTGGCAAGAGATACAATGTTTATTTGTTTGTCTAGTTGATCTTTTTAGTTATTGATTTTATCTATTGTCCCATTTAAAGGATAATTTCAAAACTACCTTGATCTTACTATATCATGGTATGTGGTAAAAATACCTAGAAGGAGGTATGGTCATTGCTTTTGTATGTTGTGCTTGTGGGTTGTTGTCATTACTCCAATTTGGTATTCAGATCTTATGAAATGTAGGGTCAGTTCTAGCATATTGATCTCCTTTTGCATCTATAGTTCATCATACCTTTTGTGTACTAAGGGATTATGCTATGGATTCACCTTATTCTCTAGACAAGGTTGTACTATCTTGGGCATGTATGAGTGAAAGGAAGCTAGGTGTGTGGAAATTGCTTCTTACACTAATCTAAAGAGGAGAGAAGAGTGCAAATTCCTTTTAATCCTTACAATTGTAGAATGTTAAACACAACAATGGAGATATTGTTGCAAAACACATACACACAAAAAGTAGACAGAAGAGAGAGAGACAAGATATACGTGGGGAAAACCCTTACAGGTGCAAAACCCCACACTCCAAAACATGACTTAAATGTATTCTAGTAAACAATGAAGGTTACAATACAGTTTCAGAGCCAATGCTCTTGCAGGAGTCTTCACCACTCGTATCTGGAGATATTCAGGCAGCATAGCAGTACCTATCAATCACATAATGCATCTCCTCTCCAAAGCACCTGTTTATATAGAAGATACAAGGCAAAAATGACTCTATCTTGGGATGGGCATCCAACATGGCCTCATGGCCCAAAATCCACACCTAGGGACACTTGTCCAACACTGTAGAATGTTCATGACACTTTTCATGTCACCCCATCCCAAAGAGGTCACCTATTCCCAAGTTGGGAAATGATAGATACTCTTACGACTGTCATAGAATCTATCATAATTGTCATATCTTACAGCTGTAAGAGAATCTGTCATACATAGGATAAAAATAGCATATTCCCTTACAACATGTCATAACCCTCCTTGGGGCACCCAAAGTTGCCTTGTGACACATGTCTTCACTTGTCATAGAATCTTCCATTTATGACTATTACGCATCATAGATTTGTCATAAGAATCTGTCATGACCATTTTGGTCATTATTCCCTTACACACCATCCAAGATGTTGACACATGGCAAAATATTCCTACCACTAAGTGGGATGCCTATTTCCTCATGTGAGGACAAATTTACATGTGGTCACCTTCCATGTAGGATGACACATCATCGTTCAACTCCCACAAAATGACAATAAGGATTTGCATCCTAATTACAATAATAGGCAATAAATAAATAAATACAATGAAATAATACAAGGAATTACCAAGGTTGAGATAGCTTAATTCCCAACATTCTCTCACTTGTCGAACACTTTGTAAGAGCCAATGGAAATAATGGGATTTAACTGCTATAGGCTGAGAGGCCCATAGACTCCGAACACCATCTAAACTTCTTTGTGCCTAATGGTTTCGACAATGCATCTACAACATTCTTCAAAGTGTCTACATTTTCCAAATTCACCTTCCCAACCTCTACCATGTCTCACACAAAAATGAAACTATACATTAATATGCTATGTTTTGGCATGGAAAGTTAGATTCTTTGCTAGGAAAATTGCACTCTGACTATCACAACAAATCGTAATCTATCCTGCATCAACACCAATATCCAAACACAATCTCTTAAGCCAAATGGCTTCCTTGCAAGCATGAGTTTCTTCCATATACTCAACTTCTATCATGGACAAAGAAAACACAAGTTTCCACTTACTCATCCAACTAATTATACCACCAAACATAGTAAACATGTAAGCACTAGTGGATCTCCTACTGTCAATGTCACCCGCCCAATCAAAATCCATGAATCCTTGAATACAAACTAAATATGGAGGTCCTATAGGATTACCATGATAGCATATGGAAAACTCAGAAGTACCCCTCAAATATCAGAACACTCTCTTAACTACATCCCAATGTACCCATCCAGGATTAGCCATAAATCGACTAAGAACTCCCACTACTTGGGTAATTTCTAATCTTGTGGAGACCATAGCATACATCAAATTGCCAATAGCACTAGCATAAGGTACTCTGATCATGTCCTCCACCTCACTAGGAGATTTTGGACAATCATTAATAGACAATTTTGCCCCCAATGAAACAGAAACACATAATGGTCTACAATTTCTCATGCTGAACCTATCCAACATGGTCTTCACATACTTACTCTGGCTTAGCCAAAGTTTTTTGTTATCTCTATCTCTTATGATTTCCATTCCCAGAATGTACCTAGCTATCCCTAGATTTTTCATCTCAAACTATGCTGACAACTGAGACTTCAAATCAGAAATCATATTCTTACCATTCCCAATCAACAACATATCATCAACATACAATGCAATAATGAAAATGTGATCATTGTTAAATTTGTAATACACACAATGATATGATCTCAATCTTAGAAATTCAACCGACAACACAAAGGCATCAAAATTCAAGTACCACATCCTAGGATACTACTTCAAACCATACAAAGACTTTTTCATCTTGCAAACCAAATTTTCTTTACCTTTCTCTATGTAATGCTCTAGCTGTGACATGTAAATCTCTTCATCCAAATCACGATGAAGGAATGTTGTTTTCGCATCCATTTGCTCCACCTCTAAATCATAAGCTACTACAAGAGATAAAAAGAACTGAATAGATGTCGGTTTTGCAATGGGAGAGAAAATTTCACCATAATCAATTCCCTCCACTTGTGAGTAGCCCTTCGTAAACAATCTAGCCTTATACTTTTCAACACTGCCATATACACCAAATTTCTTCTTGAACACCCATTTGCATCCAATAGGTTTCTGTCCTTTAGGCAAAGGCACCAAGTCCCATGTTTTATTCTTCTCCAAAGAAGCCATCTCATCTTCAATGGCCTCCTTCTAGGAACCTACATCTTTCATACCCATAGCCTCTTTCACAGTTCTAGGCTCATCAGTGCTAGTAAGCAAAGAAATAGCATAGCTAGAATAAAACAATGAATAACCAAACCTATCAGGTTGCTTTCTTGTTCGTGTAGACCTCCTCAATGGCTGAGCTTGAGGTTCTACTTCTTCTGAGCTTTTAGAGCTGCTAGAGTTCTACTCATCATTAGGTCTCAAAGGGTCTATCGGTTTGGTCTTCTCAGGGGTAGAAGGAAACTGAACCACATCCTCTTTCTTTTTTGTCTATTCTGGCTATAAAACAATGGAAGAAGGTGTCAGTTCTTTGACTATAACACTTTTGCTATACAACACTTTTTCAGCCACAGGATCCCAAAGCTTGTACCCATTCACATCAACACCATAACCAATGAATATACACTTAACAACCTTGTTCTCCAATTTAGACCATTTCTCCCTAGGCACATGTGCGTATGCCTCACAACCAAAAACATGAAGATGTCTAAGTGAAGGCTTCTTACCAGACCACACCTCAATAGGTGTCTTACCAACAAGAGCTGATGTAGGAGACCTATTTACTAGGTAGCAAGCAATGGCTATAGCTTCAGCCCAAAACATTTGTTCTAGGCTTGCTCCACTAACCATACTCCTAGCCTTCTCCATCGGTGTCCTATATATATTTTTTTAATGCACCTGGTAAACTTTTTAACGTGACCGGCGACGCTGGTGCGACACGCCCTCCGGCTCCACACGAATGCTTTTGCCCGGAGCAATGAACCGGTGAGGCCACAACTGGGGGACCTCATCCCCTAGGAAGAACACTTCAAACCCGCGAGCTCATTGGCCTAGCGAAGGCGTAAAGCCTTGCGAGCTCGTTGGCCCAGCGGGGGTTTGAACTCTGGTGGCCGCCACTACATCCTGAGCGACTTAACCACCGAACCATGCCATCATCGGCTCCATCGGTGTCCTATTCATCCTCTCTGTAATTCCATTTTTTTGTAGGGTGTATGGATTTGTCTTATGTCTTTCAATTCCTTGCTCTTTACAGAACTTATCAAACTCTGCTAAACAAAACTCACCACAATTGTCAGTTCTAAAACACTTAATCTTTTTACTAGTCTAATTCTCAACAAAAGCTTTAAACTCTTTGAAATGAATAAAGACTTCAGTATTGCTTCTGAGAAAATAAATTCATGTCCTTCTACTGTAATCATCTATAAAAGATACAAAATATACAAATTTGGGATTTGAAGGAACACTAACAGGACCAAACACATCAGAATGAATAAGGTCCAATAGACTAGAAAACTTGTGAGAACTAGAGTAAAACTGAACACAGTTT
The DNA here is from genome assembly GCA_027924645.1 of Cunninghamia lanceolata. Taxonomy (NCBI): domain Eukaryota; kingdom Viridiplantae; phylum Streptophyta; class Pinopsida; order Cupressales; family Cupressaceae; genus Cunninghamia; species Cunninghamia lanceolata. Next base: position 2,372,788 of record BSBN01000149.1, on the reverse strand, counting down.
TGCTTTCCATATATACAATGTTCGCAAAAGTCAAAATCAAGATTACAATCATTTAACCCTCAATGAGGTTTTTATTTTTTAGGGTTCAAAGACCCTTCTCACCAATGTGGCCATATCTCATGTGCCATAACATTGTCTTTTCTGTAGGAAGCTTAACTTCCAAAGGATAAGCACCCTTGGGTACCCAAAATGCACTACCATTAGAGTTAGATACAATAAATTTCTTCACTATTGGTTCAGATGGTGGAGATGAAGTGACTGCAGCTCTTTTCTTCGAGTCAGAAGAACTATTGCACTGTGAAGTGCACGCCTCTAGCTAAAATAGAGTACCTCTTCGAGTAGCCTTCACAAGCACCATAGATCCTCTAGTCATCTTGCATCCGTCCTTTTAAAAGACAACCTGCACACCTGCATCATTCAACTTACTTACATATAGAAAGTTTTGTGCCAAGCCTGGGATGTGCATAACCCCAGAGATCCCCTTCACTCATCCATCAGGGAATCGGATTGAGACTCTTCCACAACCAACAATCTTCAAATGAGAATCGTCACCCAAGTACACTCTTCCACCATCAAACTCTTCATACTTCATGAACTAGCTTCAATGCGAGGTCATGTGGAATGATGCACTAGAATCAATCAACCACACATCATCATATTCATGCATGGCTAGGGCTCAGTATTTGAATTTGGGACATTCTTCTTCTTCTTTTCCTTTAACTCTTTGCATTCCTTTCAAAAATGCCCACTTTTCCCATAGTTCCAACAGAGAGCCTTGGACTTTCTAGGAGATTTGAATCTTCCATGGGATTTGGATCTACTCTTTTCACCTTTCTTGTCCTTCTTCCATTTCTCTTTGGGTCTTCCACAAACCACAAGATCTTCTTTGGCTGACTTGGTTGTCTTTCTTTGCATTTCTTCAGATAACAGCAAAGACACTACGTCATCCATCTTGAAGGTGGTTGTAGTGCTTCCGATGGCCATGATAAGATGATCCCATGCATCTGGTAAAGAACAAAGCCAGGTCATATATCGATCCTCCTCCATTTTCACAGCCATGGATGTCAACTATGCAACAATCATGTTAAAAGCATTCATATGGTCTGCAAGAGATCCTTCATCTTCCATCTTTAGAGAAAACAACTTATTTTTCAGAAAGATCTTGTTCACCAAGGACTTGGCCTGATAAACATATCCCAGCTTCTTCCAAAGATCTTTCAGTCTTCTCCTCATGGACATCAATAAGACATAGTTAGCTAGACAGAGTCTTATGAGACCCTTAGACTTTTGATCTTTGAGGTCCCAATCATCTTGTGACATTGCCATAGGTTTTGTGCCATCAATAGTTTCCCATAGGTCATGATCAACAAGTAAGTCTTCCATCTTGAGCTTCCACAACTCAAAATTTGTGCCATTGAACTTCTCCACCTCTACTCTTCCAGATGTGCCTGCCATCTCCTTCCTATAACAAGATACAAAATACTCTACACAGAATCCCACTCAACCTAAGATTAGCTCAAAAAAACCATGTCTAGCAGCTAGAACCAAAACTAGCTAGGCTCTGATACCAACTGAAAGGAAGCTACACTACAACAAATCCCTGTGATTAGCTCCCTTTATTGCTCTATTTTTTCTTCCACCCACTGTTTTAATATATTTTTCTCCATTTTTTTGAAAAAGTTAGCGCTATTTATCAGGATGGCACTGTTTTTGGCATTTTTTGCGCTGACCAAAACAAGTCAATGCTAAATTAGTCATCAATTAGTGCCTAAATTAGCACCTAACTTAGTGCCTACTTTAGCTCCTACTATAGCACCTACTGTAGCACCACATTTAATGCCTAGTTTAGTGCCTGATTTAGCACCTATTTTAGCACTTGCGTTAACACCTTATTTAGTGCTTTATGCAGTGCCTAATGTAGCACCTATTTTAGCACCTAATTTATGGTTACTTGGGTTTAGGAGTATTATTTAGGGTTTAAGGTTTAGGGTTTTGGGATTAGGGGTTAAGGTTTAGAGGTTTAGAGGTTTAGGGCTTAGGGTTTAGAGAGAGATAGAGGACCAATAGGGAGATATAGAGGAGACCGAGGGGAGAGATAGGGAGATAGAGAATGAGGGACATGGCCAGAGACATAGGGAGAGAGATTGAGAGGTAGAGGGACAAAGGCAATAGGGAGAGAGGGGAGAGATAGAGAGATATAGGTTTAGGGTTTAGGGGTTTAGGGTTTCTTGGGTTTAGGGGTTAGGGTTTAGGGGCATTATTTAGGGTTTAGGGTTTATTGTTTAGGGGTTAGGAGTTTAGGTTTAGATCTTGTGGGGTTTAGGGTTTAGAGAGAGTGAGAGGGACAATATTAGAGATAGGGAGATATATAGAGTTTTAGGGTTTCTTAGGTTTAGGGTTTAGGGGTTAAGGTTTAGGAGCATTATTTAGGTTTTACAGTTTAGGGTTTAGTGTTTAGAGAGAGGACCAATAGTTGGGAGATATAGAGTGAGGTATATGGCCAGAGACATAGCTGGAAGAGATTATAGGGATATATATGGAGAGTGAGGGGCATGGCCAGAGACACAGGGAGAGAGATTGAGAGTTAGAGGAATGATAGAGATAGAGAGATAGGGAGATAGAGGTTTAGGGTTTCTTCGATTTAGTGTTTAGGGTTTAGGGGTTTGGGGTTTAGGATTTACAGGTTTAGGGTTTCTCAAGTTTAGGGTTTATGGGTTAGGGGTTAGGGGCATTATTTAGGGTTTATATATGTTTTAGGGGTTAGGGGTTAGGGTTTAGCATTTAGGGGAATTATTTAAGGTTTAAAGGTTTAGGGTTGCTTGGGTTTAGGGTTTAGGGGCATTATTCAGGGTTTACGGTTGCACGTCAAAAGAAGTCTCTCTCTCTCTAAATCCCTCAACCCTAAATAATGCCCCTAATCCCTAACCCCTAAACCCTAAATCTGAGTAACCCTAAGCTTCTATCTCCCTATAATCTCTCCCTTGTCTCCCTTTCTCTATCTATCATCCCTCTACCTCTCAATCTCTCTCCCTATCTCTCTAGACATCTCACTCACTCTCACTCGACTGTGATCTCCTCTATCTCTCCCAATCTATCTCCTCTCTCTCAACTCTACGTACCTATCTATCTCTCCCTATCTCTTGCCTTTGTCTCTATCTCCCTATCTCTCTAGACATATCTCTAGTGATCACTCTCTATCTCCCTATCTCTCCCCTCTATCTCCTCTACCTCTCCCTATGACCTGTCTCGATTCTCTCTATCTCTCTCTACCTAGCTATCTCTCCCTATCTCTCTATCTCTTGCCTCTCTCCCCCTATCATTCCTATATCTTCCTATCTCTCACTTCTATTAATTCTCCCTCTCCCTTATTGATGAAGGAATTAATGAACAAGAATGGAAAACTTACAGGACTCTCTCTCTCTCTCTCTCTCTCTCTCACTTCGTCTTTGTCTCTATCCATCTCCCTTATCAACAAAGTAAATGGAAACAAGAAAAATAGGACATGAAAAGAGGGATGAGGATATAAATTGGCATCCGGATGAAATGGAAACAAGATGATAAAACTAATGTTCATTGGATGGGAAGAATGATGAGAGGAGAGGTGGAAAATAGTAAAATAGGGAAAAATTGGTGGGATCTAAAGGGAAATTGGAAAGAAAAAGGAAAACATAGGAAAGCTAGGAAAAGGATTTAACTAGCTAGGAGCTGGTAGATAATATATAGGTCAGAGAGAGATAGAGACATAGATAGAGAGTTGTTTGGGGTTAGCGGTTAGGGTTTAGGGGCATTATTTAGTGTTTATGAGTTTAGTATTGCTCAAGTTTAGGGTTTAGAGTTTACTAGGGTTTAGGGTTTATGGTTTAGGGGCATTCTTTAGGGTACTTTAGGGTTTATGGTTTAGGGGTTAAGGTTTAGAGGTTTAGGGTTTAGTGTTTAGAGAGAGAGGACCAATAGGGAGATATAGAGAGTGAGGGACATGGCTATAGGCATAGGGAGAGATATTAAAAGGTAGAGGAATGATAGAGATAGGGCTAGATAGGGAGATATGGAGATATCTAGGTTTAGGGTTTCTTGGGTTTAGTACTATTTAGGGTTTAGGGGTTTGTGGTTTAGGATTTAGGGGTTTAGAGTTTATGGCAGGTCAAGGCCAGGTTAGGGTTTATAAGGGGCATTATTTAGGGTTTATGGTTTAGGGGTTAGGGGTTAGGGGTTAGGGTTTAGGGTTATTAGGAGCATTATTTGGGGTTTACAGATCTTCAAGGATCTAGATAGTGTGGCTATACACATGGCTACACATGTTGGTGGCTAGTTAGACACATGGAACATCAACAACCACATGTTATGCTTGCATACACATGTGCCACATAATGACATTTGTACTACAAAACATGATCATATAATTGGTAATGTATGCATCTGACACATGGTCATGATGTCCATGTATGCTACAATATGCCACAATGATCTACTAGTTGGCATGACCATACAAGTTTGAGTACATTTGTTCTCATCCCATCCATATAAGAAATGCACCATACAATATGTTGGATATTTGTCAACATCTACATGTAGAATAACTAATGGTATTATTGAACAAATTCCTACTTTGTACATTTTGTAGAGTAAAAGCGAGGTATATATAACAAATTTTCATCTTACCTTTGTGTATATTTTCTTTGTTCATTTTGAATAGAAGTGACATATATGTTAGAACCCTTCTATATTTGAATGTGTTTTGGTTTACATATCTATTTTCCTTTATGTATTCTATGATCTTATTAATTACATTAATAGATAATATAGGATTGTCCCTCACTAGTTTACCTTGGGAATTAGATGAAATAACATCTGAAGTTGACTATAAATTAACATGGTGAGCATTTTGTTGATTTTCTTGCTTATTTTCACCCTTTTGAAAATTGAATTTTCCTATTGAAAATTTGAAGGATGAGATCAATATTTAAGTGCATTAGACTTAAGAATTTGATAGTGTATCAAAATCATCATTAGGAATTTGATAGTGTATCTTTGTTGACAAAGTTTGGAATCCAATAACATTATCATGATTGCACTCCTTAATTTGATCCTTGTTTGATGCTCTCCTATTCCTAATTCAATCTATCTTAATATTGAAGGAAAATAAATATATGGGCAACCCATAGAGAAATTTGTCATCAATTTTGTTCCTCAAAATTGTCTCATGATATGGTGAAGGAAAAAATTACCAAAGATAAATTGTGATCATTATTCATCAACCTAAAAACTAATGCATTGTTAGAAATGTAGACACCTAAATCTTACCATGACCTAACATCACACTAGATCTATCCTACATCTCCTCTTACAATGTTAATTAAATAAATCATATTTATTTAATTAACCACTTTGATCATTCCTCCTAATATCAGTTTAATAAGTAATGCCATTTAATTAATAAATCTAACCGTTCTTCTGACATTAATTAAATATTAACCCTTCCTCTAAAGCCTCATCCTTAATTAAATAAATCCACATTTATTTAATTAAATCAATCACCCCCAACATTCCTCCACAACTAAATAAATACACATATATCATGGCCATTGTGAAACAATCTTGACTATTTTTGACTATATGAGTGTTTTGGTTTATTACTGCTGTCCTGCAGGTTAATTGATTATCTTTTGCAGTTATGCGAGAACAAGAGGAATGAAATATGGCACATATCACATTCCCGTAGAGCATAAAGAATAGTTTGCGGCTTGGCAGTAGGAAGTGATTGATATGAAGAATCTACCACTACCCTATGGACGGTTCATCTGACGCTTGCAGCTTGGAGGTGTTCATCTCATGCTTGGTGGTGTTAGTCTCTTCCTGCGGTCCCATGGAGGTTTGAAAAGTAACCGGTGACATTGTAGTAATAACACTTACCACATCCCCACAAGGGTTTCAACCGAGGCCCATGGTAGAGCATCAAGAGGAGAATGTAATGGGTTTTCACCCCCGTCATCCTGCGACGGTCATTCATAACATTTGTGGTTGGGCGGTAAATAGAAGGACATCAGGTAATAATTTCTTGCGGTCCCGTAGGGGTCAATCTAAGCATTTGTGGTCTAGTGGTAAAGGATGAAATAGAAGTGTATTGGTTGTAAGCTATTGCTATCCCACGACGGTCATTCATAACATTTGCAGGTGGGCAGTAAATAGATGCACATCAGGTAATAATCTCCCATGGTCTCACATGGGTCAATCTAAGTATTTGTAGTCTAGTAGTAAAGGATGAAATAGAAGTGTAGTGGTTGTAAGCCACTGCTATCCTGCAATGGTCATTCATAACATTTGGGGGTGGGTGGTAAATAGATGGACATCAGGTAATAATCTTCCGTGGTCCTGCAGGGGTCAATCTAAGCATTTGCAGTGTGGTGGTAAAGGATGAAATAGAAGTGTAGTGGCTATAAGCCCCCACTATCTCATAGCCAGTTTGGGCGAGCCTTATCGTGATGCGGTAAAATAAATAAATAGAAAACACATTCAATACGAGGTCACAGTTATCAAGAATTGCTGTCAAATCTTGAGAAATGAATTGAATGTTGAGATTTCATGATCTCGTGGCATGAACCAGAGTAATGGTGATATGATAAACTCCTTGGCTGAATAAGATTTGAATATTTCTTGGTATTTTCTCATTTCAGAGAATTCGTGTAGTGCCCCTCTGTTTTCACTTTGGTTGTGTTAGGTATGTTTGACATTTGGTTATTTGGTTTGGATTATTCATTTGATGCTATTGGTTAATCATGGCATTGAAATAATATTAATAGTCATTAAAACATTTTTGATAATTAAATAAATAGAAATGCCTTTATGCAAATTTAGTGCTAAAAATTTAAAAGGGTAAACCCAAATTTATAAATTATTATTTTAGGCCCCTATATTATTTATAGCACTATAGTTTATTAGCTATATTAATTTGTTACATTTTCTAGAGGTTATTTTATATTATTGGTGAGTGAAACCTTATTTTATATAAGGAAACCTAATAAAATATAATGTTAATAAATATTACTTTAGGATACCTAATTATAATTGCTTGAGGACAAGCAATCTTGAGTGGGGAGGGTTGTCATGTCCCTATAACGATTTATAATTGAATTGTTTATTTAAATAATAAGTTAGCCTTATATAAACTAAATATACAATATATTTATTTAAAATATATTATTAATATGTATTATTTAATAAATAATATTATTAATTTAATATAATTTAAATATTATAAAATATATGAAATATATATATTTATATTTTATTTAACTAGATATATTATAAATATAAATATTTTAATATAATATTTATGTGAGTAATTAATAAGATATATTATTATATATAAAAATAAATATTATGAAGAGTCTTACCTATTAAAGCTAGAAGTAAAGTAATTTAGAAAGTAAAGTAATTTGGAATAAGACAAAGTAATATGGTTAAACAAAAGGTTAAATTCAAAATAAAATCATATAAAAATAAAAGTCTAATAAGACAAACATTATCCCACCATATTATATGCTTGGAAATAAAATAAAATAAAAGAGTTCCCGTACTTAATAACAAATGTATTTATTTATACTATATATATTATATAAATAATGTACTTTAAAAAGATTAAGGGGAGGTCGAAGGAAGATATTTATAAGTGCAGCACATTAATAAATAATATATTATAAATATATCTAATAATATAAATACAAATAATGTAAATAAATAATAATAAACATCTTTTAACCTATCCTCTTATGATAAGGGAGTTACGTATGGTTAGAACTAGTTTTACCACAAAAGGGAATTAATATAAAATAATAAAAATAATAAGAGACATACCTCTTCGAACATATCCCTTGAAAGGGAAATAAATGAAGGTTGTGAGATAGAAGGAAATCATCATCGAAAGAATGAAGTAATAAAAAGAAATAAATAAACAGTTGTGAATTCAATAAAGGTAATAAAGAAGAAACATCATTTGAATTCATCAAAGACACGGCAAGAAAATATCACAAGGAAGACACGAGGGCAGCCAAGGAAAAGGATCATGGGGAGAAAATATAAAAAGAGTATGGGATAAATACATATATTTAGATCTGCATTTTATAACAGCAATACAATAAAGACTATATTACCACAGCATAGGTAAGGAATCCCAGGGAAAGCAGGTAAGTAAGTATTTATATTTACTTATTCAATTTATGATTTGTAAGAATTTATAATTACTTGTTCAATTTATAACTTGAAATATATAAATAATAAGGTTATTAAGTAGAAATTGATATATGTGATATATACATTTATGTCTGAAATTTATATTTTAAATATGTATCTGGTATGATTTGAATTCATAAGTTGTTAATAGATGATGTATGAGAGATAACAAGTATGTATATGTATAGATGAAGATTAATTAAGGCCTTAGGGTAAAACCTAGGGAGAAGGCTCTAGGATAAAACCTAAAGATTAATGAAGGCTTTAGGGTAAAACCTAAAGATTAATAAAGGCATGAATTCCTAAGGGTAGATACGAGACTTCCTAATTAACCACCTAACACTAAGAAGGTGGGGTAGATAGTTATGGTAGGTATTGATCATTCCATGGGAATGGGCCTTGATTGACGAATCAAGGATATTATGGGCCTTGATTGACGAATCAAGGGTATTACTATGGACCTTCGATTTAAGTATCGAAGGAATGGGCCTTAGTTGACGAACTAAGGAATTATAGGCCTTAGTTGATGAACTAAGGAATGATGGGCATTGGTTGACAAACTAAGGAATAATATTAATGGACCCATAGGATTGAGATGACACCACCTACCTAACGAATCTTCTCTCACAAGGTGGAAGGTGAGGTTAATAAGAGGCCTAAGGATTATCTCACCTGAGGAGAATCATGATGTATGGAAAAATGAATTTATGAAATGGCAAATAGTATATGGTTATGTCTATGATTATCATCAAGATTAAAAGGAAATGAAAAATGGAATACTAATGTTCTCTTTTGGTAAGTTGAAATTGTTTGCAAGGGTGCGAAAATTTTGGCTTGCTAGAAGGGGACATTACAATTCACAACTTGGAGAAGGCACAACTCAACTCAGTGTGTTTTTTGTAAACTGCAATTTACTGGCTAAGTTCATTCCTGCACTCTGATTAGAAGTTGACGTATAGTTCACTCTATTTTTTAGTTGCTGGTATTGGGGGTTCTGGTAATTACATATTTTATTAATATAAAATTTCTCTTTTAAAAAAAGGTTGGGGCTAAGCTTTTGTGTTATACAGTAGGGTGACTGTAGTCTGTTCTATCTCTACTACTTGCAAAGTTCCCCAATTTGACTATGATGCTGACTGAAGATACAAATCCTATTCTTATCCATTCTCGAATGGGTTTATTTTTAATTTTAAATAATGTTCTTTTATTCCTATATCTACCTACATTAATTGGCCATGTCAAGTTCATTTGCTCTTTCACTCTATTTTTTAGTTGTTGGTACAGTAAGTTGAATTTTGAAAAACCCTAGCCTATTCAAGTCATTAAACATGTCACCCAAGAGGTCTGAGTCTACTAGTAAAGGTGATGAGCCTGTAGTTCCCAAGAAAAGACCACTTCAACAATCTCTGCTAGAAGTATTTCCTCAGTCCATAGACAAGGGTCAAAAGAAGATGTTCATAGATGCAACAGAAGGGTATCGGGATGCTACAATCCCTATCTCTGGGTGGGATTTGTTTTGGTATTTTTATGCAAAAGGGATAGCGAGGGACTAGTGGGAAACCCATGGAAATTGGATTTGGTAAAGTTGGTGGTGCCCATTGTATTTGTGGATGTGGAATTGATTAGGGCACTAGGACAATTTTACCATCCTTCCACTAAAATAGTCAGAATGCCAAATGGATTGCTATTGGTGACAATAGACAGGAATGTAATTGTTGACTATTTTATGTTGAACAGGCAAGCTCTCACTCAAGTGGATTTACAGAGATTTGAATGAGATTACACAAGCCCAAGGAAAACACTTAGGAGAGATGAATTGCCAATATATATGAGAAGGGGGGACAACAACATAAAAATTGAGATTCCATCAAATGCTATTGAGTCTTTCCTTGTGGAAGAATTTGTTGTATATTTTGAGATAACCTATTTTGCACTGTGCTAGGTCTTGAGAATTAATGCACAAAGATGAATTCCAACTAGCCTAATGATGATGGCTATGAAAATACAACACCCAGAGGTGAACATTGAATACGACTTTGCATCTCATATTGAGAAAAATCTGCATGAAGGATTCTTCTATGTGAAGGAGAATAAGCAACCCTTAGATTTAAAATTCTATTATTTATTGTGTCACTTGATTCTTTATCAAAACAGAGGGAGATGATCAAGCAAAATGGATCTGAGTATGGTTGATGAGAAAGGATAAAGATTGCCGACTTAGTTTTGGTGTTATAAGTGGGATTCATGTTGCCAGAATAGTGACTACATTGTATTTCATGATTTGTTTGTTGTCAAGATATTGAATTCTCTTGGTATTTGGTTTCTTAGGTTGACTAAGGAAGTCGGGGTAATGCTGAGGCCACTTGCACACAAACCAGAGCAGGTCCACAACCGTAATTTTGCTGATTGGTTTTTTATGTCAGATCATACTATAATTAGAGTGCATGGTTGCCCCCAACCACCTCACATATTGCCAAAATTTGTATCAGATAGAATTGTATTCATGGAGTTTATGTGGGAAATGATGTGGATGGAAAAGGAGGTAATTAAAAGACAAAATAAAGGGATATTTCTACCTGATGCTACAATTTTTGGTGATTAGTCTATTGGCTCTAACACTCTTGAAAATTTGCAAGCCTTTTTAAAGGCAAAATATTCTTTGAAATTGGGTATTGAGAGGAATTATGACCCTGAGGGTCACATGAATCTTGTGAGACAATCAATTCTGACTAAAATGGCCATATCCCATCAGGTCCTATTTGATGAGGATGTGATAAGAAATCTTGTCACTTTTGATGAGGTATACAATACGAAGAGAAAATAGGATATCTTGAAAAATATTGAAAATGAAAAGAAAAAGCAGAATCCCCTATTTCTTGGATTCTTTGTTGAAGAAAAAGACCCTCTGAAGAGAATTGATGAAATCATTGATAATTTTGAAAGTACTTATGGTAAATATGAGAAGAAGCCTCCTAAGGCTACTAAACTTCTAGTGAAAAGGTTTGCAGAGATTGAGATTCGTGAGTCTACTCCTAATGTTATGTCAATGCAAGATCCATAGGTCCCAGAATCACCAACAACAAAGAAGCAGAGGATAGAAGAGGTATCTCCACTTGTCTCCTATGAAATGGCTAAAGAGGTGGGGGATACTGATGAGGTGGCTAACATCTTGAGGCACATGGGAGATGAGTAAGAGGTTGATTAGCCATTGGTTGGTCAACCCACTAATGCACATAAGCCTAAGGCTAGGAAGGGTGAGAAAACCCAAGTTAAACCAGAGTTGGAGGAGGATGAAAGGATTATAGCATCCATGAGGTTCATAGAAGATGACGACTTCATTAAAACTCTAGAGTTTAAGGAATTTTTGGCTAAAAATGAAAATGAAAGAATATAATGAAAAAGTTGCAATAAATAAAATGGGTGCTAATGAAACACAACATGATCAAATCATTACACAATCTTTCAAAGAATTTAAAGTAGATGAAATTGATGTGAGTCCAGAGGAGGCAAGACAAATGGTGTTGAAAAGTAATATGCTCATCATTCTTGGCCTTGAATTGAAAAAGTCATTTTTGCTTGACCAAGTTAGAAGTCAGGATGATCCACAACTTGTTTTAGAATTTGATTATGAAGATGGCATAAGTGGATGTGGTTTTAATCCAAAGACAAAGACCCTTGCAATATGGACTACTCAAAAGAATACAAGCAAGCCAAGATTTCTTGATATTGTTCAAGAAATGAGGGGTACAGCTGTGGTAAAGACTTTACAAGATACATCAGCAATAGAAGCAACTACTCTCAATGTTCATACTACTATGTTTACTCATGCTATTGTGAAGAGGTTAGAACAAAGGCTAATAGATTATGAGCAAACTTAGAAAGTAATGAATTATGAAGTAAACAAATTGGATTTTGAAAATGTGAAATTAAAGAAATAATTGTAGGCTATGAATTCTTCTCAAGGTCAAGCCATTGTACCCTATTAGCCCCCTATGCCACAAAGAGCCAATGATGTCACAATGTCGATTGAAGAATTTAATGCAACAAGATTGAAATTTGAAAAGTAAATTGAAAGTTGGAATAAACAAAATGAAATGACAAAGAATGAGGCAATGATGAAAGTTTTTGAAATTTTTGAGAAAATTTTGGAGCATAGAGTAAAATTGGTTATGGATAAGCTTGGGGGTGTACATGATTGCTACTCTTGTTTATCTCAGGCCATTGAGCAATTGAATATAAACTTTTTTGTTTTGGATTTGTTGTTTACAAAATGGCAACCCTATCATCACAATTTGGTTATGATGTGCTTAGTAGTGCAAAGGAATCTTGATGCCCTACAGCTTTGAAGCCCATTGAGAAAATAGTCAAAATGATCATTAATGAATACTAGTATGTGAGTTGGGAAATGCAGAAGATGCAAGCAAAGGTTGAATCTTTTACTACGTTCAAGCATAAATGTATTTCATTCATACTGACAGAAGAAGAGAAAATCAAAAGTCTTGACACATGGAAGATGGAATTCGACCAAACAATATTCCAAGTTATGGATTTTTTGAAGAAGGATGGAGATGTTAGCATTCTCAGTTTCAACATGATATTGGACCGAGTAATTGCATTAGATGCTGGGTATGCAAAATTTGTGATGGATGTTAGAGCTTTTCTTGATAAAAGATGGAAAGATCACCAGGAGAACTTGCTTCAGATTTAGGCTTACCAATGGCCTGGTGATTTTACAATATATAAATGGGAGGAGAAATATCTTAGAGATGAATCATCAGTAGCATAGGTTGAGGTGTAGAAGAGCAATGAGCCATATGATGGCATTAAAAAGCACCACCACATCTTGAATGCTCTCTTTTTGTCTCTTTATGTTTTCTTCATGTTTTCAAAATGTATTCAAGTATGTGAGTGGGGAAAGGCAGAAGATGCAAACAAAGGTTGAATCTTTTACTACGTTCAAGCATAAATTTATTTCATTCATACTGACAAAAGAAGAGAAAATCAAAAGTCTTGACACATGGAAGATGGAATTCGACCAAACAATATTCCAAGTTATGGATTTTTTGAAGAAGGATGGAGATGTTAGCATTCTCAGTTTCAACATGATATTGGACTGAGTAATTGCATTGGATGCTGGGTATGCAAAATTTGTGATGGATTTTAGAGCTTTTCTTGATAAAAGATGGAAAGATCACCAAGAGAACTTGCTTCAGATTTAGGCTTACTAATGGCCTGGTGATTTTACAATATATAAATGGGAGGAGAAATATCTTAGAGATGAATCATCAGCAGCATAGGTTGAGGTGTAGAAGAGAAATGAGCCATATGATGGCATTAAAAAGCACCACCACATCTTGAATGCTCTCTTTTTGTCTCTTTATGTTTTCTTCATGTTTTCAAAATGTATTCAAGTATGTGAGTGGGGAAAGGCAGAAGATGCAAGCAAAGGTTAAATCTTTTACTACATTCAAGCATAAATTTATTTCATTCATACTGATAGAAGAAGAGAAAATCAAAAGTATTGACACATGGAAGATGGAATTTGACCAAACAATATTCCAAGTTATGGATTTTTTGAAGAAGGATGGAGATGTTAGCATTCTCAGTTTCAACATGATATTGGACTGAGTAATTGCATTGGATGCTGGGTATGCAAAATTTGTGATGGATGTTAGAGCTTTTCTTGATAAAAGATGGAAAGATCACCAGAAGAACTTGCTTTAGATTTAGGCTTACCAATGGCCTAGTGATTTTACAATATATAAATGGGAGGAGAAATATCTTAGAGATGAATCATCAGTAGCATAGGTTGAGGTGTAGAAGAGCAATGAGCCATATGATGGCGTTAAAAAGCACCACCACATCTTGAATGCTCTCTTTTTGTCTCTTTATGTTTTCTTCATGTTTTCAAAATGTATTCAAATATATTTGAAAATCTAATCACTGCCACAATCTCATGATCCTTATTCTAGTAGAAAACCCTAGTTTTCATTCCTTTTTCATAATGCATTAGTTAATCACACACTTCACATTTGACATCATACCAAAAAGATCAAATAAGTTTTGTATTTCTTCTCAACTATTTCATTTCTCTATCTTAATTACTTAATATCTCAATATTTTATTCTACTCTCAACTCCTTGTACTTTAAAGTTTAATTAAATCTAGGATTGGACTTAAATCTTCTATTATAGGGTATGATTTATTTCCCTACATTTTTTTGAACTCACAATTTCCATGCCTATGTTTAGGATAAAAAAAGATTGATTTTTTATTTTGATATTTTTGTGGTTTGCATTTTTTGGAAACCACCCAATGCCATTAATTTTGCATTCCTCAGAAACATATATGATCCTTATTTCCCCTTCAACAAAGTACTAGGTCAAACCCTCACCTTGCAAATATGACTACCTCTTTCTCTTACTTCCTATGATGATCACATGTTGCATTCTAATGATGAAGAAGAATATTATGAACATGATGTCTTCATTAAAAGTGTTGAAAATGAATAGAAACATGAGATTTTTAATAAATTGAAATATTTGTGCAATCAATTAGCTAATATAGATGATAATATGTCCACTTCGTATTTCATTGATGGTCTTACTCAAGTACTTATTACAAGATAACATGGCATAGATACAATTAATGATATATATGAAAAATAATTAAAGATAAACAAATTCCTCATGTGGCAGGCACTGGTCTTTCTCTTTTGCAAAACATTCCCTTGTATATATTTTCAAAATCCAAATTTAATTTTCTGTTTTAGGAGCAAGTTTTAAATATTTATAGAAAACATTAATCCAAATCATATGCTAGATTGGGTTGAGTGAAGTGGATGATTTAATTGAAAAAATTACATAAGCTCCTTAATCTATTATGAAGTCACCAACAAACTTGAAAGTAAATTGTCATTGGTGAAACAAGGTAACACTCACTATTTAATGAACTTGATGAGCTTATCCTTTGACCTATATCACTTAATACTTCCATCACATACAGATTATCCATTAACAAGTTATGAAGAACATCAATCAATCCATTTAATTAACATTATTGTCAACAATTCATACCAAAGATTGAACAATTTAAGGATATTGCAATAGGTAATTTGTCAACAATTGAACAATCCATTTAATTAACATTATTACCAACACTTTAATCATCCTTTTTTAAACATGGATTGCAAATAATTCCAAAAATTTTGAAGTCTTGGTTATTAACATTATTGTTTGCTACAATGTCATCCAGTGTCTCATTGTCAATGTTCATATGTTCTGTCAAGTATTTAATATTATCATCCCTATCTTGACCTCCATCATCTTCATCATCATTGAAATCTAATTGTAGACCATCTATATTGTTACCAGATGTATTTGGATCATCATTTTGTATACCATCCATATTGTTGTCTTCCATAACATCATCCAACCCTGGATTGTTGTCTTCTTGTGCTTGAACATAACTATCGTCAACGTCATCATGGATGTCAACTTCTTCAATGTTCTCCAATCTCTCTCTCTCATTTTGTTAGCCATCATTGTTTTGATCAATATCCACTAATGCATCATCAAATATGTACCTTAATCTTGGATCATAATGTATGACAAATATCCATTTCGGGTCCAAAATATCTTCATAGAAAAATACCTACACATGAATGACATACATATATTAAACGTATGGTATAACAATTTTATTGATTAATAAACACATGTATATATCACAATAAACTATGAATTAATAGATTAATGATCACTACCACTTCTTGTTTGAGTTAAAGAAATACCTACGCATAATGAATTGTTAGAACATAAGGCTCCTTATCCTCCAATAGGAAACACGAGGAATCTATAGAAAACAATCCACTATGAGTATCATGTCTTTGTGTCCTCTCAAATGCTTCATACCATCTACACTTAAAAATACAACATTTAAAAGAGCGGTAATCCAACTCAATAATTTCTTGTATTTTCCCAACATATTGTAGATTCCATTCAATTATGTTATTATCTTTTGAGCTTGATCGAATGGATTGCTTGAAGTCAAACATGATGCCACAATCGAAGGATCGTTTCTTTACATCTACACTTTCTACACGATAATGTCGACCATATGCCCACATTGCTGGATATTTCCTCACCTGTGAAAGACCATTTATTTTAGTGAAAAAAATATAATGATGAATATTAAAATAGTTAATAGTGTCAAAGCTGTAAGGAAACAACATTTTATAAAATTCCAATTGTACCTTTCTTTCACATCCTCTAGACATGTTGATTTCATCTTTTGTTATGTTTGAATCTATACCTGCATCTTCTGTTTGATTTTGAATTTGTTTAGTAACCCATTCTAGTGTGCAATCTTTGCCCCATTCCCCAAGCAAATCATTGGGAAGTGGAGTATTCCTTGGGTTCAATCTCTTAAATTATCTCCTTTCTTCTAATACTTCTCTCTTTTTATCATACAGATCAATCCATTTGTTTATAAAGTCCATGTGGTATAGAATGAACTTGATGAGTATAGCACTTTCATCTACACCTATTGCATGTCAACATGTTTATTTCAAACTCCATGTCATTGTGTTAATTTGACAAATAAATTATAGAGTAAATTAATGATTACAAGAAAAGAAAACCACACTGATCATGAATTTACTTATGAATCTCTACTTGAACACCATTAGATTGTGGTTTTTCTCCTTCAATAATATTTGATGCTCATTCTTCATCCTAGAAGTGTGGCCCATATTCAAAATCCTTACCAAGGAATTCACACAGGAAGAAAAATGCTTCATTCAATACATACCCTTCAACCATGCAACCCTCTAGATGCGCCTTTTGTTAGACATATCTTTTTAGAGTTTTCATATACCTCTCAAAGAAAACCATCCACCTCATTGATACGACACCCACCAATTCAATGTCATCAACTAGGTGTATAAGTAAATCTACTTGTAGGTCCATGAAAATTGTAGGGAGCTCCTTCTCATATACACATACAATTTCTACAATTTCCTTCTTCCATTTTGGCACTTCACATTTGTGGATCTCCTTGGAGGTCACCCACCTAATATAAGAATAGTAAATTAGTATGAACCTTTAGTCAAAAATTAAAATGCAATATAATATATCTATGTCTCTAACACATTAACCACATACCTTGTAAATGCTGACAATTGACTTATGGCATTCCTTAAGTCAACTATAAGACAAGAATCCCATCTAATTGCCAATGGCATGATATGCTATGAAACACATTTATAAAAAGTTTATTAGTAATTTTTTTCTCACAGAACATAATGATATCAAAATATATTTAGTACTTAATCAATGTTACCAGTAAATGTTAAATGATGATATATAATACCTTCATAAATTATGAAAATCATGTGTTTTAAATCTTGTGATATGTCCATCAATTGTAAAATCTTTAAACAATGATGACCCATAGCCAGCAGGTGTCCTTATTGAATGGATGACATTTTTTAGTTGGTCTAGCTCTTTTTTTTTCAAAATCCATGGAGCTTCTACATATGTTTCATTTTCCCTATTTGGCCACAAATGTTTTCAATCAATTTTGGTACATGAAAGAGCAATATCTCTCCTTGAAGACAAGGTGTCCTTCTCTTTGCCTTATTTATGTCAAAATATAGAATCTGGTACATTTTTGAAGATGTGCATAGGATCTAATAGGTGAGATATTAATAGATCCTTCCAGTAAGGGAGCTCATAAAATATGGATTTCCTTTTCATTCCTTCTGGGATATTAACTACAACTTGTTCTGGTTCTTCACTTGAATCACCCCGATCAAAAAAATCCTCCCAACCTTTCAATTCAGCATCTTCATACTTCTTAAGCCAATCACATGGACCCATAATCATGGGAGGGCCTCTATTTTGAACTTTTCCATCAAATTGATTCTTTAGATGATTTCTAAATTTATGATCTATGTTTAGTACACCAATTATATCATTTCAATGAATATGCTATCCAATAAAAAGCCTCACTTTAGTCATATATTTGACATATTGATATCATGTTTTGGCCATCCTAATTTTCAAACTTTTCCCTCGATCATAGAATCACATTTAATCACCATTCATGTGCATTTTCAACCAATAAGTTCGACCTTAGAAGCCTCATGGACAAAAAAATGACTTTATCGCCTCTATGTTGTAGCATTTGTGAATTCATAAACACCTTCCTCCTTTGGTTGAGGTTGCTTTCTCTTCTTACCTCTATTGTATCTGCAGATTTTGTTGTCATATCTATTTCCACCCACTTTCCTCTCTACAATTTAGTAGTTCTACACCATCCATGTCCTCTCTCCATGACCTCCTCTGGATCCTATAATACACAACAATGACAATAGTCACATAATAGCTATTCACCAAGAGAATATTCTTGAATTTATCTTGTTAATACACTCTCTTTTCATTAAGACGCACTATGAAAAACAAAATAGGATATTGCAACATTTTTCTCTTCAGAAAAAGTTTCCACACGGAATCTTGACAACTAGAGCTCAAATCTTATGATTACAAGATGGCTATAAATTCACATCAAAAAGACATTTATTTTATATTTGACTCTCCTTTTTCTTTTATGGGTCATTTTAAGGCAATCTATATCTCTCCAAGTGGCCATAAAACCCTCAAAACTATCATAGAACCCTCAAAACAGTCTCAAAGAGTCTTTGGCACCAAAAGTTTAAATTCTTGATGGAGGGAAGGATAATTTGGCGTTAATTTTGAAATCACATCATTAGATCTTTGTTATGTTAATCCTAGCCATTGGATATTCTTTAATTATAGGGACATTATGTTATATTTCACCATTACCTTTCACTCCAAAATTAATGGTTTCCTTTGAAAAGAAAATCCTCCATTAGCTATCATAACCCCAAATATCTGTTGAAGTTAACTTAAACATTATGTGCAATTGTCATTGCTCATATTAAGCACCTACCTCCCTTCTTAGTGGTCCCACATGTGTGATGTATGCGAATGAGTCATATGGTACCTATGCTACATGTTTAAAGTTTGAATTTTGCTCATATTGTTGGAAAAAGACCCAAAAAAACCTTTGATTTTTGAGTTTTATACTCTATAACATGTATCTCCTTGATATTTTCATCTAATCTATGACATGTTGTCTTTACATTTCAATGAGATCAATTCTGGAAAAATGACAATCCAGAGGTTAAAGAGACAAGTTAATACCTTACCTAAGTTGTCATGTTCTTGAAACCTTGTCACTATAAAGAGGAGATATCTAGAGAGTAATATCAAAAGGACATAACCAAGGCATGCACTATCATGAACCACAGGGACAACTTACTACACAATCCAAAACTCCATTTGAACTAGCTACTATCAATAATTCACATTATTGGGGACTGTCATGAAGAAAACACCATGCATAGGACTATCATAGTCAAAGTGGAGAGGATTGTCTAGTCAATGTATGACTATCATAATAGCTAGTGGGTTAGTTACCATGCTTCAACCTAAAATAGGTTAATGATAACATAGAAATGGAAATCACAATACCATAATCACACACCATAAGCTGCCAATATAGTCCCAATATCATGTCATCATGATAGTAAGAGAAGAGTTGTTTGGTTTTTCCAAAGCCATATCACTTGCATAAGGATTATCACCAACTATTTGTGTAAGGTCATGAAAGAGTGAGTCATTATTAATCTAATCATAAGAGAAGTATGAAGTCAAAATTCTATCATGGAAACAAGATATAGTTACTTATTATAAGGACAATTCAAATTTGGCGAGGTTACATTTTTATCAACTTCCAAGCAAAATACCTCATTTTACACTAATTGGCACTAAATTAGGTGCACTTTGTGCCACCTTTGGTGCCCCAAATAGATTGCATTTTGGCCAAAAAGTTAGTGCTAAAGTTGTCGTTAATTAGTCCGGCTATAGCGCCGACTATTGGATTAAAAAAATTAAAAAATTCCCACATGCACATACCCCAAAACAAAAAAAAAACAAAACAAAACTTTATTGATTTTTGGTGTTCATTTTTTGTTTGGAGATCAAGCATTTGGGTTTGAGTCTCACCTAAATTATATGAGAAATTTGATAATTATAGGAGAAAAATGTCGTGCAAAGAGAGGAGAAAAAACAAAAAAACAAGCAAGTAGATGAGAAATTTGATTTAGTTTGCGACACCATAGGTAAGGCTACAATTACAATAAAAATATTTCCTTCCCAAATATATTTTTGTTTTGATTAAATGGAGAGGATTGTGAAGAAAGGGTTGTGAATATTGTTTTGTTTATAGGCGAATCATTCAAGTCTCATGTGGTTGCAAAGGAGGAGGGTAAAATTATAGACATTGCATTATTTCCTCTGCATCTAAGAGTAGTGAACGCATTTTTCAAACCCCAATGCCCAGTTTCACTTATCATTACCATCAATACCTTTCTCTGAACACAAGTTTCTCGCTTCCTTCCTAAAAAAGTAGTTAAGTGCTTTGAGACAAGTCGATTGTGAGCAAACTAAAATTAGGGCTTTTGAGACAAGGGTGAGCAAACTAAAACAAAGGTTGGTCAAGACAATATGAGGAGATAGGGCTATTGAGATGAGGGTGAGAAAATTAAAATTAGGCTAGAAACTATAGATTCCCTCCCAAGGCACCAATTGATTCATAGGAAAATAGCTTCATGATTTGCTCTACAAAGTAAAGGTCAAAAACCTTGAGGAATACAGAAAAACTGGATGAAAACTTTCATACCTGGCAGAGTGTACTTCATTTGCCTCCATAGACTAAATGAAAATAATTTGCCCTAGGTCATCTCAAAATGTCAAGCAATAGAGGGAAGAGAGCAAAGGGAGCAGAATCTAGCCACAATGAGGTAATTCATTGTCAATTTATAGATTTGTAAATGTTTCCATTGTTTCTTTAATTTTTAGTTTTTAGTTTTTTATTTGTAAATTTAAAAGAAGAAATTTATTTTATAGGAACATGAGACTGACAAAGATAAAGAGGAATTGGCTTCCATATTGAGGGTAGAGGCAGTGAACAAACTGGATGGTGTGGACTTGACAATGCTTGCTAGATACATAGAAAAATGATCTGGTAAAGCCCCTAAAACATTACAACCAAATCAACAGTGTCAAAGGAAATCAATTGATTCCCTAACTAGTCATGGATTGAGCAAAAGATCTAGGAGGAAATAAATAACAATAACCTCTAAGAATGTGGAACAGGGAACAGAGGATTCCATGTCCCACCCACTCTTGGGACATAGACTTCTCTGACCACCATGCCATGTTTTACATCTTGCATTAGTACCTATGATTCCAAGATAGAATACGATGTGGTTTTAGGGGACGTCCAAATGATGGATGCTAGAAAAACATCTATGGATAGGTTGAAGGAATCATGGCTTTAATGGTTCAAAGACCATCTACATTTGCCATTCTCAAAGATACACATGGACCTGCAAAAAGTAGTTATCCAAGACATGGAGACTAAATTTGGCACAGGTTGGTCTGTAAAGAAGATAAAGCTATGAATGTCTCAAAAATGCAAGAGATTTCAGTGCAACCAAATAAAGAAGATAAAAAAACTCCCTCCCAAGAAAAGGCTCAAAAAATGGCCAATTGATGTAAGTTTGAAAGTATGGAAGAGCTTATAAAAGCATATGAGAAGTTTGATGCACATATGAAGTCCAATGAGGAGAGTATATAGGTATTTGAATTTTTTCATAAGATTATATCAAATTTATTAAATGATTTTTAAATTTTATTTGTGCATAGTTAAATTGAATTAGTATATATTTCAAGACAAGGCCTCCAAGGCTAGGCTTGACAAACTTTGTGCCACACATCACAATGGCTAGAAAGGTTTATAGGCCTTGATCTATACATTTGTAAGTATATTTAATAAGTTAAATGATATTTTTTTAAAATTTCCTAGGAAAAAGTAAATGATTGCATATTAATTAGTTTAACTAGTCCATGTGCCATGTTTTGACAGGAGGAGAAATATGGTCAGCATCTAAACCAATTTGAAAAGGAAATGTTACAAAGCAAAAAGTGGACCGATTTTGTAATTTGGATGGAGAATGAGGTATCAATAGTTGACTTTCAATAACTTAGTTGGATATTGTTGTGTTAATATGTCAATTTAAATTTCTTGTGTTGAGTTGTTTATTGATGCGTAGGATGAGTTCTAAAGTGCTTCTCTGTTGGCCCTAGCGCCCTTAAATGTAAGATTTCTCTTAGATGACAAACGATTACTCTTATATCTTTGGGGACCCTTCTTAGTACCATTAGGATCATAATGAGTATACTAGTCTTGAGCTTTCTTACAAAAAGTGGTTGCAATTAACCTAATATTGTGGTCATTATCCACAACATTTTGTGTGTGCCATGCTATCTCATATGCTTTAGTTTAACGAGCTAATAATGAATAGAAAACCCTTGTTTGCCTACCTCCAACTAATGGACTTGTTGGAACCTCAAACTTCCTACCAGTTTTTGCAAAAAAATTAGGTTCCCATGATGAAAAATCTGACCGCAACACTTAGAAATGCACCTATACAATATACTTCAGTGGCCTACTTTGAAGGGTTATAATTTGAAGCCTATTCATTTTTATGTCAAACCACTTGGTAGGCATACTTATCTATCATATGTGAGTGTACATGCTTGATTTCAACTTCCCATGATCAAATTGGACAAGGTTTTGCAGTGCCAAGTTAAAGGGTTTTGGTGGTATCTGGTGGTACCCACCTAGGGTTAGGGTTTTAAGTCGAGTCTGCAAGCCTACATTTTTATTCCTTTAAACCCCTTAAGGCCTTAAGTTTTCTTGTCCTTTGGCCTCTTGCACTTTATCTTTTAAAACTACATTGACTTCCTATATTAAATGGAAATTGTCTTGAGGTCTTCTTAGAGGGTTGATATGTGACTAGGGTATGAAGACTAGGACTTTGTATGTAATCTTAAGCCCTCCTTTTGGATTTGTTGGAAGCCTTCTTCACTAATACATAAGGACTATCAAGACTCCTATGATAGTGTATTAGATATGCATTGGAATCACAAAGGAGATAAATGTTATTAGGCCATCACCCAATGGAGACGGGATTGTCATAACGACCATGACAGTGTTATCTTGTCATAGTCACAAAGGGGATAGTCTTTGTGGTGGCAATTAAAGTCACTAAGTTTACATCCACCTTCCTAGGATTTGCATAAATGCCTAAAGTTGAATATGCCCATTTTAAAGATCTTGCCATGAGTATTTTCCATGTTTTTACAAATGGAGACCTCCCCAATCCTCATCTCAAGTTTCAAATGCACAATGAAACGATGGAGGACAAGCATAACTGTCATAATAGTACATTAGCATTTTTTGTCTCAATGTGGCCCTTGAGATTACCAAGGGGATGGATATAGAGTTGGGATCATGGTTTTTGATTAAAAGCCTTGTGTCATTAACCTAATATTTATTTGTGGTAAGGATCCCAATAGTCTAAAGATTACAAATTGTTGTCAAGAAAGGACTATCATAGTTAGGTGTGGTACAGTGATACGATTTCATCTTGGTTGAGTATTGTATAAATCTCAAGCTAATTAGAATGTATGGGGTATTAGAGTGTGGTATCACTATATAGGTAACCATCAAGTGATTTCTTCAACCCAATCTTGGCCTATATAGCACCTAGTGTGAAGAGCAAGATAGTGTTGACCAAGAACCTTGTTACGGTCACAAATGAGGGCAGTCTTAGATATTGTAACCATAGTTGAAATCCCTTGTTATTACCATAGCATACGTGACCTAAAACCATGACTCTATGAATATGAGTTGTTTGAAAGCCAAATTCCACAACCTTTGCCACCATCCTCCATGCCTGTGTCAAAATGGGAGCTTTGGAATAGGGTATGGACATCCATCAATACATAAAGGATAGAGGAATTTTGTTAGATGTAGTTGGAAATGCCCTATTAGACATGTATACAAAATGTGGAAGCATAGACAAGGCATGTGAACTATTTAACAGAACGCCTCAAACAAATGTGGTCTCATGGATTGCAATGACTGTAGGATATACACAAAATGGATTTGTTGAAAAGGCTTCAAAATTTTTAAAGCAAATGTAATTGGTTGGTGTAAAGACAAATTCCACAACCTATGCCAGCATCCTCCCTACCTATGTCAAAATGGGAGCTTTGGAATAGGGTATGGACATCCATCAATACATAAAGGATAGAGGAATTTTGTCAGATGTTGTAGTTGCAACTGCCCTGTTAGACATGTATGCAAAATGTGGAAGCATAAATAAGGCACATGAACTATTTGACATAATGCCTCAAAGAAATGTGGTCTCATGGACTTCAATGACTATAGGATATGGACAAAATGGATTTGTTAAAAAGGCTTTAGAAATTTTAAAGTAAATGCAATTGGTTGGTGTAAAGCCAAATTCCACAACCTTTGCCAACATCCTCCCTGCCTGTGTCAAAATGGGAGCTTTGGAATAGGGTATAGAAATCCATCAATACATAAAGGATAGATGAATTTTGTCAGATGTTGTAGTAGAAACTGCACTGATAGACATGTATGCAAAATGTGGAAGCATAGACAAGGCACGTGAGTTGTTTGACAGAATGCCTCAAAGAAATGTGGTCTCATGGACTACAATGACTGTAGGATATGCACAAAATGGATTTGTTGAAAAGGCTTTAGAAATATTAAAGAAAATGTAATTAGCTGGTGTAAAGCCAAATTCCACAACCTTTGCCAGTATCCTCCCTGCCTATGTCAAAATGGGAGCTTTTGAATAGGGTATGGACATCCATCAATACATAAAGGATAGAGGAATTTTGTTACAACTACCATGTTAGACATGTAAGTAAAATTTGGAAGCATAGACAAGGCATGTGAACTGTTTGATAAAATGCCTCAAAGAAATGTAGTCTCATGGATTACAATGATTGTAGGATATGCACAAAATGGATTTGTTGACAAGGCTTCAGAAATTTTAAAGCAAATACAATTAGCTAGTGTAAAGACAAATTCCATAACATTTGCCAACATCCTTCCTGCCTATGTCAAAATGGGAGCTTTGGAATAAGGTATGGGCATCCATCAATACATAAAGGATAGAGGAATTTTGTTAAATGTTGTAGTTGCAACTGCCCTATTAGACATATATGCAAAATATGAAAACATAGACAAGGCACGTGAACTGTTTGACATAATGCCTCAAAGAAATATGGTCTCATCGACTATAATGACTACATGATATGCACATAATGGATTTGTTGAAAAGGCTTTAGAAATTTTAAAGCAAATGCAATTAGCTGGTGTAAAGCCAAATTTCACAACCTTTTCTAGTATCCTCCCTGCTTGTGTCAAAATGGGAGCTTTGGAATAGGGTATGGACATCCATCAATACATAAAGGATAGAGGGATTTTATCATATATTTTAATTGCAACTGCCCTGTTAGACATGTATGCAAAATGTGGAAGAATAGACAAGGCGCATGAACTATTTGATAGAATGTCTCAAATAAATGTGGTATCATGGGCTGCAATGACTGCAGGATATGTACAAAATGGATTTGTTGAAAAGGCTTCAAAAATTTTAAAGCAAATGCAATTGGTTTGTGTAAAGCCAAATTCCACAACCTTTGCCCCCATCCTCCCTGCCTGTGTCAAAATGGGAGCTTTCGACCAAGCAATTTGTAGCACTTAATGTTATGTAATAGAATTTATAGTTGATAGTTAAATTTATAACAATTTTTTTATGATCTTTAATAATGTTTATTAGAATTGTTGCATGTTTTACATCATTGGAATGACATATTAGCTGTAACTTTTTTGAAATTCTGTTATGGTATGTGCACTTTGATATGATGTAATATGATTATGGTTTCATTTCATATGTTGTAATATTAGATATATAATAGAAAAATAAATTATTGCATGAAATAAATAATAAATTTTCATTTTAAATGTTTTCTTTTGTAGAACACGGGTCTTCCAGAAGATCAAGATGATCCTCATGATAGAGATCCAGATTATGTTGGTTCTTGTATAGATCACATGGCAAAGGATGATGATGACATAGATACATAAGACATTGAGGCTGATGATGATGATGATGACGACAACGATGATCATGATGATGATGATCACGATGGTGATGGTGATGATGAGGCAGTTGCTCATAGTAGCCAGTGACATTCATGATCATATAGAATGCATCATGGATCATTGTTGATATATCATTATGATGCCTCTTTTCATAGTCGCTAGCTATCATATGTATCATTTTCAAGGCCTACAGTACCATATTAATGAGTTGTATCATAAATTTATGTATCATTTTGACTTATATCATTTGGACATGTATCATCTTGACTTGTATCATTTTGAGTTACATAATTTATCATTTTTACTTATATCATTTGTACATGTATCATTTTGACATGTTATTGATCTACTAGCATATTTGACTCACTTGTTTTAGTTATATATGATGATTATCTTATCCGTATTGACTTGCCAATTTATATATATTGAAAGTGGTCGATGGTTTTTGGATGGATATTTATTACATATGATGATTTTAATTTACTACTTAGGATGGATGTTATCAAATTCAATTAAATTATAGATATTTGACTCACTTATTTTAATTATAGATGATGATCATGTTATAATAATTATCTTGTTATTTAATCATATGAGTTAAATAATTAAATTACTTACTCTATAATCATATGAGTTATTTAAGAGGCATGATATATTTAACTAATTAAATTGAAATAAAACATATTAAATTAATGAATGTAAGCAAAACAATAAGCATCTTTAGAAGCAACATAAGACAAAAAAATGGAAGCAAAATTGGAAGCAACATGCGACATTATATCGGAAGCAAAATTGGAAGCAAAACCAGATATAAAATTGGAAGCCAAACTGGAAGTAAAACTGGAAGAAAAACTAGAAGCAAAATTGAAACCAAAACTGGAAGCAAAATTTGAAGCAAAACCAGAAGAAAAATTAGAAGCAAAAGTGGAAGAAAAACTAGAAGCAAAACTGGAAGCAAACCTGGAAGAAAAATTGAAAGAAAAACTGGAAGCAAAACCAGAAGCAAAATTGGAAGAAAAATTGGAAGCAAAATTGGAAACAAACCTGGAAGAAAAACTAGAAGCAAAACCAGAAACAAATTTGGAAGGAAAATTGGAAGTAAAATTGGAACCAAAACTAGAAGCCAACCTGGAAGAAAAACTGGAAGCAAAATTGGAAGCAATAGTGGAAGTAAAACCAAAAGCAAAATTGGAAGCAAAATCAGAAGCAAAATTGGAAGCAAAACTAGAAGCAAAACTGGAAGTAAAACTGAAAGCAAAACCAGAAGTAAACTTGGAAGCAACACAAGAAGTCAAACTAGAAGCAAAATTGGAAGCCAAACTGGAAGAAACAAAATCCAGTGCTAAATCCGGCATTAAACCTGGCACTAAAATCTAGCGCTAAACTAGGCACAAAACTAGGCATTAAACTCGACACTAAATTCAATGCAATAGTGAGATGCTATTGGCCACCGAGTTTGGCATTGGCAGAAGTGTCCAATTCATGGACTCAAATGTACTAAATTTCAGCACTATTTTAGGTGTTAATTACATGTTCTGTTGTAGTACTAGGTGTGCAGAAATTGCTTCCTATACTAATATAAAGAGGAGAGAAGAGTGCAAATTCCTTTTAATCCTTACAATTGCAGAATGTTAAACACAACAATGGAGATATTGCTACAAAACACATACACACAGAAAGTAGATAGAAGAGAGAGAAAGACAAGATATATGTGGGGAAAACCCTTATGGGTGAAAAACCCCACACTCTAAAACACAACTCAAATGTATTCCAGTAAACAATGAAGGTTACAATATAGTTTCAGAAATAATCCTCTTGCAGGAGTCTTCGACACTTGTATCTAGAGATATTTTGGTAGCATAACAGTACCTTTCAATCACATAATGCATCTCCTCTCCAAAGCACCTATTTATATAGAAGATACAAGGCCAAAATGGCTCTATCTTGGGATGGGCATCCAACATGGCCTCATGGCCCCAAATCCATGCCTAGGGACACTTGTCCAACACTGTAGAATGTTCATGACACTTGTCATGTCACCCCATCCCAAAGAGATTACCTATTCCCAAGTTGGGCAATGACAGATACTCTTACGACTATCATAGAATCCATCATAACTATCATATCTTACAGCTGTAAGTGAATCTATCATACACAGGCTAAAAATAACATATTCCCTTACAACATGTCATAACCCTCTTTGGGGTGCCCAAAGATGCCTTCTTCCAAGATGCCTTGTGATACATGTCTTCACCTGTCATAGAATCTTCCATTTACAACTCTTATGCGTCATAGATTTGTCATATGAATCTATCATGACCATTTTAGTCAATATTCCCTTACACACTATCCAAGATGTCAACACATGGCAAAATATTCCTACCACTAAGTGGGACGCCTATCTCCTCATGTGAGGACAAATTTACATGTGGTCACCTTCCACATAGGATGACAATAAGGATTTACATCCTAATTACAATAATAGGCAATACATAAATAAATACAATGAAATAATACAAGGAATTACCAAGGTTGAGACACATTAATTCCCAACAATGAGATCATCCTATTGTTTGCAGGTCTAGTCCATGCAAAAGATGGATATGTACATCATCACCTTGGTCTTTCATACCTTGGTTAAATTATCCTTTTTTCTATAATAAACCTAGGATTACTCTTTAAATTAATATCAACACAATATCCTATCCCAATCTCCAACCACCAAACCATGTGGTTATCACCTTGGCTTTGCATTAATGAAAAGCAAGACCTAACCATCCAATCTAATACAATCCTAACCATCTAACCTAACCATCTAATTCTAACCCTCCCAATATTACCCTCCCAATCTAATCCTACCCTTCCTAACCATCCCATATCATCCCATCCCTATCCAATCCAACCTACCCAACCAAAAAGTAGATGTATATCATAAAAGTAGCATCAAGTGACCGAGGATTCACCATTTCTAATTCCCCCATGCATCTAACATCCCCCACCCCTCAAAATGACTCTAACAACATATGTATCATGACCAACATTGTCCATTCTACATACATAGTATCATCATTAGAACATAAATCATATCATCATCATCATCATACCATAATGTCATAAGTATTAGCACCATCCATCCCATAATGCATAAATTGATAACCATTACATAATCAAATAACCATCATAATCCCATCACATATATCATAAATAACATCATAGCATCACATCATTTATCCATCTATACATAATCCATATCATATTCCATATAATCCACATCATAATCCACATAATCCATGCATAATCCATGAAAACAACATCAGAATACATATAAATCTACATCATACATCCATGAAACATCCATATGCATAAAATATAGCATCATAAAATAACATAATGCATCCATAATAACATCATCATCAAAGAATTATGCATATCCATACATAAGCATATCCATCACATCCATAACCATAATAAACATCTACATCATAAATGCATCCATATATCCATATCATAATCAAAACATAAGTGCATCCATAAGAATCACAAATGCATCCATACATCCATATCATAATCAAATCACATAAATGCATTCATATATACCATCGTCAAAATCACCATCTCATATAAATATCAAATATCTATGTACATCTATAAATGGTTATGATATTAAAATATGCCCATATGGCTAAAATACATATTAGAAGCCCAAAGGTATATACAAAATCAAGAGCCATGAGTTGAACTCTCCTAAATATATGGTGTAGGAGAACTAGGAGGAGACCCATGTGGTGCCATAGAGGTCCCTGCCCATGTAGACCCTATTGTTCCTGAGGGAGGTGGCCCCATTGGTGGTTATTGAGGTGGCTACTAAGGTGGTTGCTGCAATGGCTACTGTAATTGTGGCTATTGAAATGAGCATTGGGAATGCCCTGATCTCTAAGACATATATTATCTAGATCAACTCCTAAAACTCCCACGATGGCCTACAATGATAGTGATGAGCCTCTCTCCCAGAATCATAGGCCTACTATTGAACTTTGTCCAAGACATCTCTTAGAACTGTACGGATAGCCTTCTTGGCTTCATTCCTCTCACACTTATAGTGATGTGCCTATCCTTGTGACTGCAACATTTGTGTCTATAGTTGTCCTTGTAATTGTGCAATCTATGTCTATAACTACATTACTTATTGCTCAACCTACTATCATGTGGCCCTCTCTACATCACACTCTACAGTCACCTATGTAAGTAGAGCCCCATTACCTCCCAACCACTCTAGGGCACTGTCCCACTCAACACACACTATATCTAGCTCTACATGTGGCTAGCTAACCTAGTCCCCCAGGCTTACCACCTAGGCACTTAGGGTCTCTCTGTCCTCCTCATCACGCATCCTCTATCATACATTGTGCCCAAAAGTAGAGGGAACTGAACTAGATGTACCTACACCTGCAACACCTACCACCAGTACCGCCAACACCCTAATGGCTCCCTTGTCTCCATCCTGTCTATCCCTCCCATCTTCATCTCTATCCTCCTCCTATATGTCCTCCTCCATAACCAACTCCTCCTCCACCTCTACCTCAATTGTATCCAACTCACCATCAGGAATGGTTAGCTACACAAGTCTCGCCTGCACCCACCAAGCATCATAAGTTGTAGTAGTCTTAGCATCTACTATTGTCGAACCCTAATAATTTACACACACAATTTACTAGGAAAGTAAAGAAAATTAAATACAAGAATGGCTTTTTTTAATCATTTGATAATCATTAATAAATAAAAGTACATCTTTTTTGAATATTTTTCAACCTTGAAATTCCTTATATTCAAAGATAACTTGCAGTGATAAAATTTCACATTACATTTACACATACATTTCTCTAGGCAAAAGCATAATTTTACATCATAATCATATCATAAAACTTTATATAAAAAGTACTATCTCTAGAATCTTGATAACTGTCATTCAAATCTTGGCAAGTCGTTTGCTACAAAGGAAGAGCATCATCTGAGTGCTTTACCTCCAACCATAGACTGATGGTCCCCACAAACCTTCCTTCCTGGAAGTGGCCCTTCCCTTCATGAATATAATAGACATGTGGATTTAACAAATTACAATCTAAGTCCTAGTGTTTTGTCCTACACAACTCAATTAGCCATACTATAGACACCCAAATTTGTCCGTATCTTGCAACACCTAGTCAAATACATTATTAGAGACATCATGTAGCATTTTGTCCTAATCCCACTCCTAATTCCACTTATCCAACTTTCCAATTAATTAAATAAATCCTATTTATTTAATTAATTTTCCATCCTAATCCTATTTGTCTCACTAGCCAATAAATTAAATAAATCTCATTTATTTGATAAATTTCCCATTTATCCCACTAGCCAATTAATTAAATAAATCCTATTTATTTAATTAATTTCCCACCTTTCCTCTAATTTAAATAAATAAAATATTTATTTAAATAAGCCCTCTCCCATTTTTCAACTAATTCAAATAAATTATTTGAATTTATCCTCACCTCTCACCACATTCCAACACTTGTCCACCTCTCAATTGAATCATGTGTGGTAGTACAACTTCCATTTAATATCCTTCACATGTCCAACTAATAGGTCAACCCTATTCTCCTTCACACACTTGTCACATGACTACAACTCTTCGTGGAGTGGGAAAGCCTAATCAATCCTATCCGTCCACATCATTCATTTGAACTTTCAATCTCAACCATCAATTCAAATTAGCCCTTTCCTATAAATCAACCCTCACCCAAGCCATTTTATGAATGAGTTTTCAAGTATCCTTACGCTGTCAAAATGCCATTAGATCCTTTGCATCATTCATCCTATGCCATTTTTATGCCACTAAAATAGTGAGCAACCAATATTCCTCCCACAATCAACCATTTGAAATCATGCATTCTTATGCAAGATTGAGAATAACAATGGAGATAAATCAAGCTTAGCATGGAGATTGGTTTGCATTTTCATTTGTTGTTTTCATTTTCATGCTAGTTTGTGCTTCATTATGCTTGTTAGGGTTTCATTATTATTGTTTATGCTTTTACCCTAGCTACATTTGGCATGCCTAATGGGACTTCTTGAAAATCTAACATTTTTTTATGATTTCTAAAAATTAGGCTTTGTAAGTTGATTCCAGGCCTGAAACAAACTTCACCGTTGCATCTAGGAGGCCTTACAAGCAAAAAATGAAATAAAATTTGCCCTATTTTTCTTTCAAAATTTTTTTGTAATTTTTTGAAAAAAAATTAGGTCTGCAAATCTATATAGTATGGATCCATACAGATTCATACCGCATGGATCTGTAGATCCCCCTATATTTGGAAATATTGATTCAAATTTGGTTTTGTGATTGTAGGTTTGATGAAATCATAGGTTTGGTCAATTGTTTGAAAGGCATTGCAAGTTGAAAATCCCTAATCCTATTGTTGTCAATGCCATACAAACCCTAGCTTCTCAGAACCCTAGTCACCTAGCCAAAACCCTAACATATCCTACTGATTGACATCCACCACCTCTGAATCCTACACTGCTGCTCCCTAGCCTCCTGCCATGACCTCCATCCATTCTTGGCATCATCTAAAACCTAACCCTTTCGCTTCTAAATCCATGTCACCTCCATATCTCCCCAATCACTTTGTCTGCTTGTCAACCACTTCCACTCGTTGAAACCCATTGCCACCCCTCAACAATCCTCCACTACTTGCAGTCTACAGTTGCCTCTCCCTAAATGGTCTATCATTGTCACAAGCTTAGGGTTACATTAAGCCCTATCAATATACTTATCCCCGCCTGCTATATTCCTTTGACCCTTCCTTTGTCACTGAGACCTAATAAATCCTAATTGTCTCCATTGTTAGGCCTTAACCTTTGCTTGGTGACTTACCATTGACCCTTGTCGACAGTCCTTATCCCTAACAGTTGCCATCATCTAAGCCCTACAGCTTGTGGTCACATTCGTGACCAGCCCAAGGTTCGTAGCCCCTTTCCTTTTTTTCCTTCGCCCATAATGATAGTCATATGGATGACCGGGGGCTATCCTAAGCACTAATTGCCAACCTAACTATCTATCACCATTGCATGTGACCAAGGTTCCTTAGACCGCTAGCGGTCAAGACTAAACTACTAGCTTGACCCCTTCACCTCTTTAAGCCATAAAGGGGCTTTTTTTTCTTTTTCTCATAACTTGGGCATACAATAACAAAAATTCACAAACAAGGACTCATTGGAAAGCTAACTTAGAGAAATACATAATGGTACATAGCTTAGTAGGTGACTATGTTGTTTATTCATCTTTTTTCTTAGTCAAATTCAATGTTCATTTCAAATTTCAAACAAGCATAACTTTTGCAAAATTTATCCAATTTTTGAGAAATTTTTTTTAAAGTGCTTAGAATTTTGTCTAAATTCTATTCATGCTAGTCATTTTACTACAGCTCATCATCTTGATTATATTTTATCATCTTGCTTTATTTTTGCATAATACACATTTTTGCAAGTTTACTCACTTCCTTCTTGTTTTCATGGCTTCTAGGTGCATCTAAGGAGCTGTAGCATCATTGGAATCAATCATACATAGAAGATTTGGAGCAAAAATTTTAGGTGCACTCATTTCATCTTTCATCTCTCATTTCAATCATTAATCATTATTTGCAAACACATTCAATTGGGCATAAAAAGAACATCTTGTTTGATCTCACATTTGGATTTGGGTCTTAAAACAAACTCTTGTCTTCAATCACACATCGAAATTGGGCATAAATCGAACAAGTGTCTTCTTTCAAACATTTTGACTTTGGATTAAAAAGAACAAGTTTATTCATTTATTGGTGAACATGAGTGAGATTAGTGGTGTGTATGCTCTTCTCATATGCTTCGTGTGACCTTGAGAATCAAAAACACCTCTTATCCATCCATTTTCACACCACACATTTTGATTTCCTAAGGGAAATTAACAAGTGTGAGTGTGAATCAAGTGTGTGTGTATTCTCTCTCCTCACACCGCAAGACAATCTTTGTGATAAAAAACACCTCACTTGGTTTTCTTTTGTCATACCCTTCTTAGGAGGTCTGCTTGGAGACACACCACTCCAAGGGACGACCTCAACTCTAGCATTCCACCAGAGTATAAAAATTGAGGTGTGAATCGAAAGACACCCTCTTTGAAAGTCAAAATCTTGTCACTCTTGGCTAAGCCCCAAAAAACTTTATACCTTTGGGAAGTGAAGGTGAAGGGTGGGTTACCCCTTTCTCCTAGATGTGTGGCATTATTTCACTTTCATTTCACAGAATTGGGTCCCCCATAACTTGAGTGTATTGGAGACATCCTTAGTCAAATTGTGCAACCTAGAGTAAGACCTAATTGGCCATACCCATTTGACTAATCTAGGGTTTTTTGATGGGTCTTCTTCAAATGCTTGCTTAATCATCACATTCTTCAAATTTCAAAGTTAAAGTTGCTTATGTGTCTTGCATGTGTGATTCATGTGTGTACATGTGTAATCATTTATTTGTAAGTTGCCAAATCAAGCTATAAACACAAACACATAAAAAAGTCACTCTAAACATTCTTTCCAACACACTTACTCAAAGTCATCTAATCCTAATCATTCCACATCATCATTCTCATCCTAATCAAACACTTGTCAAAATGGTTGTAATCCTTAGCAAGCCTACACCCCAACCAAGACCCAAGATCACAATTCAAGGAGCCCCTCTTCCTATTACAAATCATGAGGATAAACCAAGACCCAAGATCACAATTCAAGGAGCCCTTCTTCCTAATCCAAATCATGAAGATAATGCAAGACCCAATATCAAAACTCAAGGAGCTCCTCTTTCTAATCCAAATCATGAGGATAAACCAAGACCCAAGATCACAATTCAAGGAGCCCCTCTTCCTAATCCAAATCATGAGGATAAACCAAGAACCAAGATAACAATTCAAGGAGCCCCTCTTCCTAATCCAAATCATGAGGATAAACCAAGACCCAAGATCATAATTAAAGGATTCTTTCCTCCTAAGTCCAAGTTTATACTTTGAGTAGGCTATCTCTTTAGTTATGAGGATGAGAGAAGTCCAAATCCCAATTCATCCACATGTCAAGTCAATGCAACATCAACTTATCCCACATCTTTCAAAGTCAATGCCACATCAACTTATTCCACATCTTTCCAACTCAATGCCACATCAACATGTCAATTCACTTCACAACAAGAACATGTGAGTCCAAGTCCACCTTGGCAACAAGATCAAATGCCTTCAACTTCATACCAACCCAATTCATCCACATATCATATCAATTCTACATCATCATCAACTCAAACACCACAATATCATTTTGCTCAATCTACCTATGATGAATCTCAAGATGATCTAGAGGAGCTAGACAAATCCATTAGTTGATGTATCGCTCTCTATATTGCTCTCTGTATTGCTCATACCGTCACTCTGTGTTGTAAGTCCTTAAATAAGTCCTGTTTGAAGCCGTGGTAGGCATTTTGGGCAGTCAAGGCTGTTATCTAGTATTTCGAGTGCAAATTTGAGCACAGATTGGAGCACATTCACTATGGATCGAGCCTCTACATCTGGAGCTAAGATAGCACCTAAAGATCATACTAAAGATCACAATGCTGAGGTTAGTTTCACTAATTTCTTCCCAAACTCTAAGCAAACGTTTTCTTTACCTGCAAAAAATAGTAATGCTATAGATGATTTGTCTAGTAATAAGTTTGTTAATGAGGAATTTAAAGTCCTTGGGATTAAACCCTCTAAGATATATAGAGATATACCTGACAGTCTTGTGTCCATGATTAGTCAGTCTAAGGGTTTAAAGAATTTCTTTGGCTATACCTCCTGGTAGAAATGTCATATTGCTTCTTTGCAACATACAGTTACTGGAGGATCCAACGGATGTCTAAATCTGTTCAATGATAAAGAAATTCAGAAATTCAAGGCTTAGGCTATTGCCAGTCCAAAGAACCCTCAGTTTATGCATCTCTCCTATGTCAGAATAGGAGTAACAGGACATTATAGGAAGGGTCTTCCTATAATAATGATGATGATGTTAAAAGATTCACGGTTCTTTAAAACATCCCATGCTCTTTTAGGTTGTGCTTGTGATTCCATGTCTGAAGGACCAATCTATCTTGATTGTATCTTAGATTTCCCGGTTAGTCTTAAAGATGGTAATCTAGATAAAGTCCTTACCTATGAATTTAATATGATGAATCTATTCATGAAAGATAATTCTATAGATCATTCCCTTGTCTTTTTGGTTCATTATTGTCTGTACAACAAAGTTCTTCCTTTAATGATGAATCCCATACGAGCCCAAGGAATAGAAGGATTCTCCATCATCT
This sequence comes from Cunninghamia lanceolata, assembly GCA_027924645.1. NCBI lineage: Eukaryota > Viridiplantae > Streptophyta > Pinopsida > Cupressales > Cupressaceae > Cunninghamia > Cunninghamia lanceolata. The sequence goes on along the minus strand of BSBN01000149.1, from coordinate 2,336,029 downwards.
GGAAATCTACCTTAGAGCACACCCAGTTAGTAGCCCCTAAGATTGTTAAACATAAAGACATTAAATTACCAGAAGAATGGGCTATCTCTCTTTGGCATAAGGACTATAAGCCTCTTGAACAGAAACCTCCTCAGTTACGTGGCGTAACCCTTGAGGAAATAGATGACCAAGAGGTTATTTGCTTCTCCTCTGGACGTCCTTTGTCCATGAGAAAGGAAAAATCATTTAACTATAATAACCCTTCGCCATTTGTGTATTCTAGATCGCAGAGTGTTCATCTTCAACCATCAAAAGGTTTTGAATATTTGTTTAAAATTCCTGTTGTTAAAAAACCTATACAAGGAAACCCTAGTGCTAGTACTTCTTCTGCACCTATGTCGAATCCATGTCCCCATGACCAATATTCTGCCCTGGATGATGGATTCTTTCAATGTGAAAAATGTTCCTTCATTTTCCATCCACCCTCTGGAAAAGTTAATATACTTTTTGGTAAACCTGCTGTTATCCCGGAACAAGATATTAAGGAAAGCACGAAAAATGCTATTTATACGCCTTCTGGATCTTGTATTGTACCTGGCACTATTCCTCCTTTCAAGGATTTTATGCTCAAAGATGTGTCCAGTCTGTATCAAGCTGACTTCTGGCCTCTACATGTCACCCCTGTAGGTGAAGTCCAAGGATCCAGTCAAAGTAAACTTTTGAATTGGACCAACCTATGTATCTAGAAAACTCTCCTCTTCATTCATGATAGGAAAACCCAGGATGAGATCCACGCTCTTCAACAAGAGAAACAGTTGTTATCTCTGTGGGCCAATATGCATGTTGTCATCGCCTCTTTGGAACGACTCGAAAAGGATCTCTTACAACAAATGAAAGAAGAGATTCTGGAGCTGAAAGCTACCTATCTCCAATTCAAAATGCATGCTGAAGTGTGGTGGATCGCTCAACAACATGCAGCTGATGCACATAGAGAAAAGATGCATCAAGTGAGAGCAGAAAGTCACATGGATTATGAAGTGTTAAGTTCGCAGTTAGGAAACTGCAGAATTTAGTTAAAGCTCACTGAAGACAAGATAGATCTTGTCAGACAAGAAGTTCAACATGTCAATGAGAACACTGTACAAGTAAAGGATTCAGTTGTTCAAGAATCCTCTTCCATACAAACTTTAATAACCACTATTCAGGTACAGTCTCAACAAAGGAAAATGCTAAATTTTCCATCTAGTGCCCAAAGTTACTTATAGGCTCAACATGAAGGTCCTAAGCTTAAGGTTCATCCTAAACAGCCTATAATTGAGAAAATATTTGATCCCTCAACTGGAACACTTAGAGAAACCACTAAGTCGGAATGGTTGGCAAGTAAATTCTAGATGGCCCATGGTAATGGAACAAATCCAAATGGTTCCAATCCAGTTGATCCATTCAAGAATATCCAGTCTTACAAACCAGATACTCCTCCCCTAGTCAATTTTGACAGTTTTGAGGAGGTAGAAAATATGAGAGGAATTGATGCCTTGTGCACCTGGATCACCAACTATATGTCTACCAATGCAGGAGCTGATGAAGCTCAGGTAATCAAACAAGCCCTCAATTCCTTGACTAGAATTGCCAGAAATGTTTGTGATCGTCTTGAGAATGGTTACAGAGAACAGTTGATCAACAGTGGCACTGATCAGGTGTGTGCACATTTAACGCATCTGTTTGTAGGAAAAAATAGACACAAGAGAAATACTTGCCTACAAGAAATTCCTTAGAGGCAAGTGTAAGGATTTAAAATGCTTTAGAGAGTATTGTGAAGACCAGTACAAAAACCTTTATATTTTAGGACATGAACAAAATCAAGATTTTATGTTCACAACTTTCTTGAAAAGTTTTGGCCCTGATTTGGGAGATTTCTATCATAAGAAAATTCTAGAAAATATGGTCCATGAAGGTTTAGAGTTAAAAGAACTGACTTTTCCTCAACTAGTTTAGTTCCTGGTTGAAATAAATGAAGATATATGTCAAGAAACACAGAAAAGAAAAGAGATAAAAAAGGTCAAGCCAATAATCTCCTCTTCTGTTTGTTATCAGCTTTTACCTTCTTCTCAGTATGATAAATGTAAAAATTGTCAATCCTCTTCTAAAAAGCCATATGTTGCTAAGGATAAGTACTATAAGGATAAATACAAAAAGAAGAAGAAGTCATACAATAAGTATCCTAAAAAGAAAGGATACTTTAGAAAGAAGAATGATAAAAAAGGCTCTGGTAAAAAGTGGGAACCTACTTGTTATATCTGTAAAGGAAAACATTATGCTAATAAGTGTCCAGATAGAAACAAGAAGAAAAACAAAGGAAAGGTTCGTACAGCTAGAGAAGCTGGACTTGACAATGATGAATTTGAATTCATCAATGCATATCCCTCAGATTCTGATGACATCATTCTTTTTGATTTATCAGAAATAGAATCTGATGAGGCTGAGTTTTTGTCTACCACTGAGCAGGCCAATGTCAATATCATCACTGGTCATCCAAAGGATTCTGAATCTGTTTCCAGTGATTCTGAAAATTCTTTTTTCTGCATGATGCTTCGCAGAAATACTAAAGTAGAATTGGACAAGGTAATAGAAGAAGAAAATATTAATCTTGTTGAAGAAATGGAGAAATCCCCTGAGTTGGATCGATATATAAATCAATATAATTCCTCTTCAGGAATCTAGCTACCAAAAGATGTTTCTCCTCAAGAGGAACAATTATTTTGTCAGGAAAAGACAGAATCTAAACAATTATTCTATCAAGAAAAATCTTTTAGTCCACAGATAACAGAACTAGCTCAAAGCCCGGTTCTTATTCAAAATAAAGCTCCTTATTTAGATGAAGGAAGTAGTAGCACATTTAGAACAGCCCAAACTATTTATACTACTACTTGTCCTGGAGTTATTCTCAACATTCATCCTCCAGGTATTAAAATGTATCCTTTAGCATTCTTGTGGGATACATGCGTTGATATTAATCTTGCTAGATATCAGTGTTTTCCAGCAGATCTCTGGATACAAGGAACTACAGACATAGAATTTGGTAAAGGCAAATTTGTTTCTCAGTTCATCTGTAAAGTTCCTATTCAATTAGGAAAAGATTTCTTTGATGAACTCACCTTTGTTCATTATGAAGTGAATGGCTATGATGGTGTCATTGGCAGTAGAACCATGCAAGGCTGGGAACCCATCATTATGGATTCCATGTTTATTACTCTACTTGGTACATTTCAGATGCCCCGTTTACATCAGAATGTGGCCTTCACCAAACAGATTGAAATCTAGAAAAAGAAGAAAAGGACAAACACTATCTGGTTAACCCAATAGATTGAAGCAGTAGCTACAGACTTGGAACAACTTAAAGCAGCCTATTCTCAGATTGTTATGACTAAAGACCTGAAGAAACAGAAGCGATCTCTCACCTGCTCTCTTCCTCTTAAGAAAGATGCTTCAGGTAATGATATTGTTCCTAAGGCTAAAGCTAATTATTTTTTGATGAGTATGGCCGAAGTCAAGCTTTGCGGCAAAGAAATTACAGAATTAATGACACTAGACATTATTCAAAGGTCTAGTTCACCCTTTTCTTGTCATGCTATGTATGTTCCAAAATTTGATGAACATGGCATTGAATTAGCAGAGAAAAGACTTGTGGTTAACTATAAACCTCTCAATGAATGTCTTGTTGACAACCAGCATCCTCTTCCGAGCAAAGACCATATATGGCAAGCTATTCAAGGCAGTAATATTTATTCCAAATTTGATCTAACAAAAGGGTTTTGGCAAATACAGATGGATCCAACTGATATCTATAAAATAACCTTTTCTGTACCACAAGGACTGTTTGAATGGAAAGTCCTTCCATTTGGAATTAAAACTGCACCTTCAATCTTTCAGCAAGCTATGGATAAAATATTTTATCAATTTGCTAAATTTATCCAACCATATATTGATGATATCCTTGTCTTTAGCCAGGATATGAAAAAACATGTGCAACATTTACAGGTCTTTCTATAGATATGTCAATAGCATGGTTTGGCCATCAATCCTACCAAATCTCACTTTGCTCAGCATGAGATTATTTTTATCCGCATCAAGCTTCTCCCGAGGGGGAAAATGGAAGCACAACCACATATTCTTACCAAAATCCAGAATCTTCAGGTAACTTCTGTCAAAGAACTTCAACATTTTTTGGGTCTTGTTAATTACATTGCTGGATTCTATAGTAAACTAGTAGAAGATAGACTTGAGTTAAATGCACTGCTAGGAAAGAATCCACCTCAATGGTCTACTAAGCATGATGCCCTGATTAAGAGAATCAAGTAGAAATGTGCTGACTTACCTCCATTATGGCTCCTAGGTCCAGGTTTTAAAACAATTGAGACTGATGCTAGTGATTATGCATGGGCAGGAGTTTTGAAAGAAACCATACCTAATGGGAAAAAAGAAATTGCCTGATATATCTCAGGAAGCTTCAAAAATAGTGAACTTAATTATCACGGTACACATAAGGAAATTCTTGTAGTTATTAACACACTGAAAGCATTTCAAATGTTTGTTGCTGATAAAAGATTTCTCATTAAAAGTGATTTGCAGAATCTCAAAGGGTTTTTCAAAAAGGAATCCAAAGATAAAGTAGTCCGAGGAAGGCTTCTCTGATGGGCTCAATTCTTAAACACCTTTGATTTTGATATTGCTCATCTTCCTGGAGCTGAGAATATTTTTGCAGATTTCTTGTCTCGAGAAGGACACAAAGCACCCATACTAGAACATGATGTTCTTGTATAACCACCACCTGCCAAAGGAAGAGTAAATGTTGTTCGTGTTCATGAACATCGGTGGTATGAGCCAAGTTGTATGGAATGGAGTACAAATCCCTTGGCTATGAGGGATCGTCATAATTTTTATATGGCTAATGATTTCTTGCATGACAGGTTTAGATGTCTTGTTGCTGCTCAACAACTAACACAAAGTGGATTATGGATAAATCATCCATTCTTTGAAATGTCTACTTTATCTGAAGACATTGATTCTAAGATCCAAGTTGTTCTCCAACATTGGTGTGAAGATAATCGATAGTTACCTATCCGGTTCTGTAATCCACTCATTATCCATCCTGACAGATGGTTAGACCATGAAGGTGGAAAGAATCTTATCCGAGATTTATTTCAAGGACCAAATGTTGTAGTAAGTGAAATGGACTTCCAAGGAACATCTTCTTACTCAGGATGTTTATTTAAACTAACATTTGCCTCTTTCACTGAAAATCTTATAATTAGGCATATGATGTAGACCTATGGCCCTACTAGTTTTGGTTCTCATTTTCGATACTGGAACATCCCCAGTAAATTGCAACATTTGTTTGTAACCAAAATGCCTTTATGGATTCACACCAAAACCTACCGGATTGATCAAGCCAATGCAACTTCCATCAACCATGGAATGTATGGAGCTCATAAGCTCAAAGTACTCAGTATCATGTGGAAAGAAGATCCTAAGGTTCCAATTCCACCTGTTGATCCTACTCAGCCTTCAGGCTCACAATCCCATTGGGGACTATTACTTGGTTGTACTCCTCATCCTATTTGGGAACATTGTAATCATTGTCGATATTTTGAGGAACGAGCTAGAGAACACGCAGAAAATGCTAGGCCCTCAAAAGGAAAAGAAAAAGACCATCGTGCCCCTGACTGTTCAGATGACATTGAGCATTACTGTGAAGGATGTCTGGATTATGCTCCCAGGAAGTCAAGTGACACTAGCACTAGCTAGTGGACCAGGCTTGTTGACCATTGAAGGAATCTATCCCTTCATGACAAATGATAGACGTGGCCCACACCATGGGAAAAGAGGAAAGTACATGGGCCTTAACATGTACATGGGTTATCCTTCCCGTGATCAAAAAGATGCTTTGTACATCTTGCTTGTCTTGTCCGTTAGCCTCTATCTTGTTCACGGATTATTTGGTCCCACCATGAGGAATCTTATCCTCGCCTGGGTAATCCTCCAGATAAGGATATACATGTCCATTGTCCTGTGGTGGATTTCAAAGCTGGACTTAAGGAAAGGTAAAAGCTCTGCTTCTTGCAAGATCTATAAATGCACGAGAGGCCGCCTCATTCCAATTAAGTCTTGGTTAGAAAGTCATCAAGTTAGTATGTAAGAAGGAGTACCATTATCTCTAGTTTGCTCTTTCAGTTCAGTCTTATTAAGTCTAAAGTTAGTAAGTTGGAGTACCATTATCTCTGGTTTGCTCCCATAGGTTTGTAATTCAGCAGTTATGTTTAACACTCTTACAGCATGCAATGTATATGCGAATATGTTAATAGGCTCTTAAAGTCTGATCCCAATAGATTTTTCTTATAATTAGCTCAACAAGGAGCTAAATTGCCAAGTAACTTTGACATATCCAAAATCCAAAAACAAGATCCAATCAATGATATCATTGTTGCTAGGGAAACCCATAAGGCTATTACTACCATGTCCACCAAACCCACAACATCCAAAAACCACCTTTGACTAATAAATCCACCCATCCACTCCATGCATCCTCTACATCTATAGAAATGAGCCAACCAAATGTTCCCACATCAATAGAGCCTTTGTTAACACCATCTTACATGATCAACCCACATGTATCACAAGTACCTCCAATCTCTAATCAAAGTGTGCCACATTTCTACACATATTGTATCAATTCTACATCACCGTACCCAACTTCTTCCAATATCAACCAACATCAATATCAATCCATACCCCAAGATCTTTGATCTACGTATCCCACCATTTTACCTTACCATGAAATTCATTCACAAGACTATCAAGTGCATTTACAATAGGAACATGTGAGCCTAAGTTACCCTATGTAGCAAGATCAAACATCCTTAATTCCTCATGATACCTTTGACAAGGGAGATACCAATCTAGATTATGTATCCTATGAGTACCCTCCATCACTATCCACTCAAATGCCAATCCATAAGCCTACTAGTCCTATACCAACACAATCATGTACTCCCAATCCTAATTCATTGGTCCATTAACCTTCTAATCCCTTGAGCCCTTCATTACCTTCACCCTCATGTTCCCTAATATTCCACAAAAGGATTATTTGGAGATAAGCCTACAACAATTGGTCCAAGCGCAATTACTTGAGTTACCCTTGATAAAACCATCTAATCGAAAGCCTAATATGTCCAATCCCATTATCCTTCCATCCAATCAAAATCCTAATCCTAAGCCTACAATACCTTTGACCCCTATGATCCCTCCACATAATCCTAATCCTAAGCCTACAACACCATCCACCCTTATTATCCATCCATTATATTTTTCATCTACCATACACTTATGAAGGAAGTGATCCATTGGCTATTAGTAAGGAATCAACCATCTTCATGTCACCAAACACTTATCCTTGAGTCTATCAAAAAACTTCCTAATGCCATGTCCAATCCTACAACCCCTTCATGCAGTCCACAACCCCTCAAATCTATTGAAGAGTCTTCCACCATGAGTCCAAGTCAAGAGTCATTGTACCCTCATGTTGATGACCATGAAGAACCCATCAACTTGATGACTATGAAGAACCCATCAAGCCCATACAAGAGTCTCCCACTTACACTTCTATTCGAGAAAGTCAAGAGCTATGTCAAGAGTTTAATCTAAAGCATGTGGAAACATCAAGCCCTTATTATAATCAAGATCAAATCCTTTCCATTCAGCCCATCCACAACCTATACCTTCTTTATGATCAAGATATTACCTGTGAAGAAGCTATCCATGAGAAACTTGATCCTATACCTATCCATGAGCAAACAATCCAAATCCAACCTATCCATAATACATTTATTTTCTATGATCAAGATGATATCTATGATAAAGAAGCTATCCATGAGCACCTTGATCTTATCCATAATCCTATACCTATCCATGAGCAAGATATCCAAATTGCTCCAATCCATCCTCCATATAGACCTATCCATAATTCCACAACATCTACTTCCCTTGATGAGACACTTGGCTCCCAAGAAAACACAGATGATCAAAAAAATAGCTTGGATCTTAGTGAGCATAATGATCATCAAGATCCTAATGATCCTTTGTCACCCACTATTGACCATGTTGTAAATCCATCATATCCCATTGGTCTTACCATCCTCATCCATGAATGTTCTTCCCTAGGGGAGAAACAACCATTGTCTACCACCTCACCTTCTCCATCCAATAATAAGTTCAAGTCTAGTTCCCAAAGCACACCAAGTTCCATTGTCCATCACATACTCCAAAACATAAACTACCAAGGTAAAGGCTTAGGCCTTTGTGGACAACATATTTTGGAGCCAATTCATGTCAAAGTCCCTCCATGATCATATGGCCTTGGATACACACCCCAAGGTAAACAATCTAAAGATGTTGGTACTTCCTCCATGCCTTCTCAGTCCACCACTTCCCATCACAAATCCTATTATATACCCAAAACATATGTCACCATTCCACCTCCATCATCCTACAAATGTTAAAATAATGTGACCATACACCTTCCACCATCCAATTTACCTCCACTCCTTCCAACTCCTACTATTCCTCCATCCACTTTGCATCCACTTCTACAAACACCTAATTATCGACTTATTCATAAATGCTCTAAAAAACCTAATCATGACCAACAAATGCATACATTTTCTAAACATGAAGCTTCCACTCATTCCACCAAACCCATGGGATTCAAAAGTAAAAATTTGGATGCCTCTACCTAAAGCCAAAAATCCTAAGGATCCTCATGCCTTAGGGTACAAATGTAAAGAATCAAAGCAAAATCCATCTAAAAGGCTATCCAAGCCTATACTTCAAAAACAAAAGTCAAAAACTAAAATGGTTTGGGTCCCTAAGTAAAAATCAAGTAGGTCAAATGAGGCATCCAAATCTCAAAAATTCCAACCATCCCCTTCCATCCAAAATTCTCATTCCATTCAAAACTTCCAAAAATCCCACAAGAAAAACAAAAATATAAAAATACTAAGTCTATGTGGCTACCTAATCCACTACGTCACCCATCTCCTAACCAAGCATTGTCATTACTTCCTACACCACCTTCCCATCAAAAGATTCAATGTTTACCTTGGTGTGTGCAACCATTGGTCATGATTCTATTCTCACATACCTCCATCTCCCCATAATTCACCTATTATCCTACATATAATCCCCATCATCCTATTCCTATGGTCCATGCGTTTGTTTAAGCCTTTCATCCATCTTTTTGCATAAGTACTCCTTAATCCATATCATAATCCACTATTCTTCCCTCTATAATCCACATCATAATCTACCAGCATTCCCTTTGTAATCCACTATCCACCTAATCTACCTCCCTTTCATGTAATCCCCTACCAACATCTATGAGCATAATGACATTTGGCATGGTCCATATGATGAAATCCATCTCTAATGGGACTATCACCCTTCATGGAACTAGACATTTGAGTCCCTCCCATCCATATCTACCTATCCTATTCAAAAAGAAAAAAATAATAAAAAAAAAAAAATCAAAATATTAAAGAGAAATCCCTTCTTCCAATGGTGAAAACCACCCTTGGTGGCACCTTGAATAAGTACCATGATGAAAACCTGACAAATAGGCATCATGTGTATGTTGATTATCTATGTCACTTACACATGGGGGCATGGTGTCTCATCCAACCTATCATTTCCTATCATATCATATCCTATCTTACCATCCTTATCCATTACACCCATATACCTATCCTATTGAGTCCATTTATCTTCCTTTCCTCCTTTTGATCTTTATAAAGATATGGGGGTAAAATGTTGGCAAATGCTTTGGGTATCTCTTGATAGACCTTATCCTTTCCAAACCAATTCATCATGTCATCCTTTCGTCATAAGCATTGTCATGAAAAATCCTAAGTATTGTACCTAGAATGGGGCATGTTATTCCTATGTGACATAGACTTTGAAGATCACATCTGTGAGGCCTACCCTTTTCATTTCCATTCATGTGACTATTTACCTTAATGTTACTGATACTTTTATATTCGTGGGACTGTTGATCCTGGATTCCCAAACTTTTAGACTTTATTATGTAAAGGAAAACTAATTGGGTGATGTTAGATAGATGCTTGTATTAAGAGAAAACAAATTGGGTGATGTTAGATGGATGTTTGTTTTAAAGGAAAACTAATTGGGTGATGTTAGATAGATGTTTATATTATAGGAAAACTAATTGGGTGATGTTAGATAGATGCTTGTATTAAGAGAAAATAAATTGGGTGATGTTAGATAGATGTTTATATTATAGGAAAACTAATTGGGTGATGTTAGTTAGAAAATTGTAATGTGATTTCCTTTATACTTATGAGAACTTGAGCTATCTTATGCGAGTGCAAGTTTTTAATTTGCTTTAGCTATGATATTTATATGTGGAATTAACTTTGCAATCGAGTGTGCAGGTATTTATAACAAACCATAGATACTGGAGATCATCCCACACTTGACGTTGTAATCCCTTGTGAAGCCGATCTAGTTCCACGAGGAACCAAGATCAACTCTGTGTATGATGTAATGTTGTAATGTTAGTTTGTATGAGATTAATTGGATTAAGTCTACCCTCCTTGAATTTGAATTATGATATTTATTGTAAGAATTGTCTTTGAATTACATTTTTTTAAAATTTTAAATTTTTGAGACTCTTTTTCTTGTGTTTTAACTTGACCCTGGGTTATACCCCATGGGTTTAGGGTCCCTTTTGACTTGGGTAACCCTTGGTAAACCTCCATATGGTCACCTTAACTTTAGAGTGAAGTTAAGTGATGAATTTAGAGGCATGGGAGGGATAGGATGAGTGGTACAAACACTCAAACCCATCCCTTTTCTCTTCCCAAGGTTAGGGATGACTCCAAGACCCACCAATTGTGGAGGACTTGAGTTCAAGTCTCTCTCACAATTGGTGAGAGTACCCATGGAGTTGTGTGGTCCTTCATGAGAGGAAAGGAAGGGGATACATGTGTCACCCTTTCCCTCTTTAACTCCCCTTTTCTCTCCCATGTGTTGGAGAGAGGACATGTGGTAAGGGGTGAGGAAGACTTTGGGGATGGGTGAGTGACATGTGTCAACACCCATCCCTTGGGACATGATAGTGGTTGGAAGGAAGAGTGAGGAGGTGACAAGTGTCACCTCCCCATTCCTCTAAGCTCATGGATTGGGCTTATTTTAATCCCACTTGGGATAGGGAGAAAGGTTGTTGAATTTTTGAGAATTTTTAATTGGTTTTGAAATTGTTTTGGGAGAAAAAGAATAGAGGGGAGTTTGGTGGCTTATGTTGGAGGAGATTTTAGAGGAGCTCTACATCATCTTCTTCAATATTAGGGCTTTAAAGGTTGGTTTTCAAGGCTAAGGCCTTCCCCTTGTATTTTCAATTTGCTTGCATGCTAAATGTGTGAGATGTATTTTGCTTGTGTTGTATTTTGTTATTGTGGGAAATATTTAGTGGGGTGTTGAAAGAGCCTCTCCCACTTGGGAGAAAATGCTCATCAAGTGTGGGGTAGGGGAGGAGTGATCCTCCTCGAGTTCATTACCTTGTTTTGGGATGTTGAAAGCCTTGAGGGCATTTTATGTGATTTAAAGTAATTTGTTATATGGCTTGAGAGCCAAAATATGAATACATTTGAGAATTTTGTTAATATGTAGGCTTGAGGCCACAAGAGAAATGGTGTTGTGATATTTGGAAGGAGTGGTACTCTAGAGTTGAGTGTGTCCACTCTCCTACCCCTTTTAAACTCACCTTGGTTGAGTTGTGTGTTGTAAATATCCACGAGTGTAATGTTGTGTTTTGAGATGTTTGTTGTCTTGTTGTAAAGTGGATTTGAGTTCCCTAGGTGTGTGGATGACCTCTCTAGCTTGGGGGTGACCCTCTTGTGGGTCTATGGTAGGGAGGAGAGTAGGATGTGTGGTGTTTCTTTCCCTTGTGTGTTATGCAGGTTTCATGGAGCTTAGTGTGAAGATTAAAGAATTTACTTGTCTTGAAAAATATTTTATTTTCTTTTACTCTTAAGGCTCTTGAGGAGAGCTTGGTCTTATTAATAACTTCATCCTTGTTGATTTTCAAAGAGGAGAACTTCTCTCTCTCTCTTGTTGTAAAATTTTGTCTTCTTAAGATTGTGAGAAAATCTCTTTCATTGTATTGATAATTATAGTTTGTTTATTTAAATTTTACCATTTATGAAATGATGAAGGAAGGAAATTTGTTTTTAAAAGGATATTGATTTTGTGTAATTTCTAATACTCCTATTAGCAAATGGAGACTTAGTTGTTATTGTGGCAAACCAGGAGTTATAAATTGTTATTTGAAAAAAAATGAAAACAGGTTGAAGTTATGCATTTGAGTTTTGTTTGTAAATAATTGTAAATACAATCAAATCTTCCCTTCAAAAAAGAAATGTATAAAGCTAAATTATATGCTTAATATATTTAAATTGATTTATTGACTTGAAATAGAATTGAATTAATAGAAAAATAGATTGTATATTTGTTTTAAAAATAGAAATCGTATGAGTGCTTAGAAAGAGAATTATTATTGAAAATATATATATTTAATTTGTATATTTGGGGTAAATTGCATAATTGTAATTTTTACATGTATTTAAAATTAATTGTATCCCTCAATTCTGTCCAACAAATGGACTGTATGACATATACTCATTATATATATATATATTATAAGGCTCTAACTGTGAATTTGAATAAATAAAAATTCTGTGATTAAAATGATAGAGTGACTGTATTACATAAATCACAATTTGATTGCAGAAAATATATATATATATACAAATTGGTGGGGGTTTGAACCCCCACCATTGCCAATGTAAAGGGTGTGGGGAGGGGGCGGAGCCCTGACCCACACCCCACTAAGTGGGATGTGGGTGGGGGCTTCGCACCCTCCCCACACCCTCATCCGCCGTTGCCTTCGTATTAACCTCCGCGCAGTCCAGAAACCCTCCCCTCTGCGGCCTCCACTCTGTGAACCCTGCGGCCCTTAACTCCCCTGTGCCGAGCTACCACCACTGCTCCATCCCTCCGCTCTCCCTCCATCCACGACCCTCTAAACCTCTGTGCGGCCTCTCTCTCCGCAACCCCCACCTGCGGCCTTCTCCATGCCACCGTCGTCGCCCTCCATTGACCCTACACAAGAAAAACAACAAAAAAAAAAGTTAGGGCTTTTCATTCTGATTTAAATAAAATATATACGTGGGAATAAACAACATTCCTTTGTTATATAAAGAAAACCTAATATATTATAACACACACACACACACACATATATATATTATTTATTAATAATTTTGTAAAAGGGAATACATTTAAAAAAATATAGGGTTTCAATACTGACAAAAAAAATAGAATAATATAACAAATATTTAATAAGAATATATATATATATATATATATATATATATATATATATATATATATATATATATATATATATATATATATATTCTATTTATAGGAAAATGGGTTTTGGGGTTTAACAATTTTCACAAATAAAATACCAAGAAAATGAAAAGAATAATATACATATATTATATTAAAGAAAAATCTAGTGTTGTAAATACAAATAGCATATATATATACATATATCTGTGTGTATTTATAACTTCGCATTTATTAAAGCCATCATATGCATTTCATATGTGGCTATTTTAACCCAACCTGTAAATTTGAAAAAATGTCCAATTGGGAAAAATGTGAGAAAAATAGAAAGAAAGATAAAAGTGAAAACAAAGGAGAAAATGCGCGACCTTTTCCAAAATTGGGCTAAGAGCACTAATTAAGATTTAACATTTCGTTAAACCTGATTTGGGGGCAAATTAATTATCAAGATTAATTCAAACGTTGAATTAAACCTAGAGCAGAAACCTAGTGGGCTTCATCAAGCGAAGTTAGTAAGTCCTGTTTACGTGATCTGATCTACCACGAAAATAGGAATAATGTAAAGGGTGCAGTGATAACTCTAATCGATAGAGAACTGATCTACCAAGAAATTAGTAATAATGTAAATGATGCAGTGATAACTCTGATTGATAGAGAACATAAAAGAGAACAAATAAAAAAAATTAAATTTTAGAGAAACAGGAAAGAGAACAAATGTTCGGGCTTTGTTGAAAATGCTAAAATTAGAAGAACAAATTAATATTAAATTTTAGAAAACGTGAAGGAGAACAAATGATCGGACTTTGTTGAAAAATGTGCCATTAACTTAATCAACTATATCCCAATATAATTAGTGAGTTGTAAGATATTTGTTAACCCTATCGGGAAACCTTGTGATCAAGATTAGTGTTAGTACAATAAACCCCACTCACGCCTGTGAGGCATTATGCTGCAGGATTTTCCCAAAATTTAGGGTTTAGTAATTTAGTAAGTTTAACCCTTGTAGCGACGTTAACTATGTCACGATGACCCCCTTGTTGGCCTTCTTACATTTGGGTATGCACACGTGTGTGTATTACCCTACTGATAACTGTATTGTTTACACCTTAAACGTACACCACTGAGAATGCTTACACGTGCAAGGGGGTTTCTAGGGAAGCATGGGAAAAATTTTGATATTTCGTGTCATGACCACATGACAAATGTGGACATGACATGTGTGATGCATGTTGTGACCACATGGGAAATGTGGGCATGACATTTGGTATCAGAGCCCAAGTTTAAACACTGGGAATTTTTGGGCACTTTATTTATTCCTCAACTTTGATTAATTAATGCCTACCTTGTTTTGTAGAATGCCTCCCCAACATGTATGACGAGCATGTTCACGCAACACGACATCCATTGAGGTGCACAGTGATTCCTTAGCCGAGGGATAGGCACCCACAGTTATAGCAGATCCACTACTACCACAGGCACCACCAGTATTTGACATAGGTCCATAGATTCTACAAACATTGCAGGCCATGTTAGAGAGCTTACCACCGCTATTCTAGAGCCACGTGATGAATCTCACATTGATCCACGAGAGGAGCCATGTAAGGAGCCACATGTTGAGTTGCATGTTGAGCCATGTGTGGAGCCCCGAGTCGATCCGCGAGAGGTGCCATGTATGGAGCCTTTCGTAGAGATCCCTGATACTACAGTAGAGGAGGTAGGATCAGCCTACCATGCATAGAGTAGGAGTTTTCTGAGGCTCTTGAGATGAGATGAGACCATGAGAGTAGAGCAGATATATCATGGACCGTATGAGTATGGGTTGGATGAGCCGGTTATAGGACTTAGAGACAGAGGAGACCCCATCAGAGACTTGCTTAGGCTCAACCCACCTACCTTTGTAGGACCTATAGAGGGAACTGTGGCTGAGGCTTGGCTTATTAGTCTAGATAGGTGTTTCACATTGCGACCTTATGGGAGCAACATGAAAGCATGAGTGGCAGTACACCTTCTGAGAGATGCAACAGCTACCTGGTGGCACACTGAGGAGTGCAAGCACCAATTATCCCTAGATACACTCACATGGGACATGTTCATAGAGTGCTTTAATGCGTGATATTTGTCAGATCATTATAGACAGTGCTGGATAGATGAGTTCCATGACTTACAGTAGAGAGGACTCATGCTTGCTCAGTATGAGATCTAGTTCATTGAGCTTTCTTGTTACACAGAGTATCTCCATGATGAGAAACTCCTAGTACACAAATTCATCAGAGATCTAAATCATGGGATAGTAGGACTAGTGCGTATGGCAAACCCCTAGACTATGAGTGAGTCTGTCAAAAAGGCTTTTATTGCAGAGGAAATCTAGGGATGAGAGAAGAATTCATGCCCACAGTTTCAGGACCGTAATCACTAGCAACAATAGAACTTTCGCAGGCCACAATCCACACCACAGAGAGGAGGATTTAATTCCTCATAATTACCTCCTAGGCCTCCACAGCAGTAGCAGCATCAGTAGAGGTCTAGACCCCAGCATAGGGTTCAGGGAGGACAAAACTAAGGTTGACAGTAGTAGGGTCCGTGCAAATAGAAGAGACAATAGGGATCATCTGTGGGACCCACAAGCTCTCAGTAGTCTTATAGAGGTTCACAAGGGTCAACTGGACGGACTGGACAGTAGAAGTCAAGTAGGACCCAGTCAGGATAGTTACAGGCTAGGGGCCCGTGTTATGTATGTGGTGGGGTAGGGAATTTGGCCAGAGAGTGTCCATAGGGATTTACAGCAGGGGGACAGCCTTCAAGAGGATCTGAGTAGACTGTAGGTGATGTGGGCAAGTCCCACCACATGTTTGCAATGGTTGACAACCACCAGGCTGACTTCTAGGCTTTAGTTATTGAGACAGTAGGTATGATTGGGGATTTTCCCATCTCTATTCTTTTTGACTCTGGAGCTACGAACTCTTTTCTATCTACATCATTAGTGGAACGTTGCAGGATGGTGGCTTCTAGGTAGTACATTAGGTGGGAGGTTGAGTTGGCCTCTGTGGCCAAGATGTCAGTAGATACCTTGGTTAGAGATTGTGAGATCTCCTTAGGTTCCTTCACTACATCATGTGACCTTAGGGTTATGCCATTAGGATCCTACGGTGTAGTTTTGGGTATGGATTGGCTTGCGGCTCATGGAGCCAAGCTAGTTTGTCGCCAGAGGATGATTAGCTTCTTAGATGATCATGGCTCATTGGTTGAGATAGTGGGCATTCAGAAGCCCATAGCTATTTGTATGATATCCGCTCAGCAGCTTAAGCGCTGCATACGGAAGGGTTGTCAGATGTTTGCTATCATGGTTAGTGATAAATCAGAGGACAGGCCTGAGGCTTCTTTAGATGATCACCCTATCTTGAGAGATTTTGCTGACATATTTCCACCAGAGTTACCAGATATGCCTCCACACAAAGAGGTAGATTTCCACATCGATCTAGTGCTGGGTGTAGAGCCAGTGTCTCCTGCACCCTATAGGATGACTACACATGAACTTACAGAGCTCAAATTGCAGTTAGAGGAATTACTTGAGAAGGGGCACATCTGACCTAGTGTTTCACCATGGGGCACACCGGTTATCTTGGTGAAGAAGAAGGATGGGTCTCTTTGATTATGCATGGATTATAGGTAGTTAAACAAGGTGGCAGTGAAGAACCATTATCCTCTACCTAGGATTGATGACCTCTTTGATCAGATGCAGGGAGCCAGAGTGTTCTCAAAAATTGATCTAAAATTCAGGTATCACCAATTGCACATCACAGAGGTAGATATTCACAAAACTACTTTTTGATCCAGATATGGCCATTACAAGTTCACAATGGTACCCTTCAGTTTGATGAACGCCCTTGCAGTGTTCATGAGCCTCATGAACGGGGTGTTCTTCACTTACTTGGATCGGTTCATGATCATATTTCTTGATGATATTTTGATTTGTTTGCAGACTGAGGAGGAACATGTGGATCATTTGAATTAGGTGTTGTAGTGCTTATGAGAACAACAGCTTTTTGGCAACCTGGCAAAGTGTGCCTTCTTCAGGACAGAGGTGCAGTATTTGGGGCACATCTTATCAGGTGATGGCATCTCCGTAGATCCATAAAAGATCAGAGTGATTCAGGAATGGCCAGCACCCACCAGTGTGACAGAGGTCAAGAACTTTATGGGATTAGCCAGTTATTACCATAGATTTGTTGAGGGCTTTTCCAGATTAGCGCATCCCATCACTTCCCTTCAGCGAAAAGGGAAGGGTTTCACTTGGATCGAGCAGTGTGAGAGGGCCTTTGGGGTCCTCAAGGAGCATCTTACCAATGCTCCCATATTAGCGGTTCCAGATCTTGTAGAGGATTTTGTTGTTTGCACAGATGCATCATTAGAGGGTTTAGGAGCCATGCTTATGCAGGGTGGTAGAGTGACTGCATACAAATCATGTAAGCTCAAGACACATGAGCTAAACTACCCTACTCATGATTTAGAGCTCGCAACAGTTATTCATGCTCTTGTTCATTGGAGACACTTCCTTTTAGGTTGACACTTTGAGCTCCATTTGGATCACCATAGCTTATAGTACATTTTCACACAGCCCAATTTGAATGCTCGCCAGTGGCATTGGATGGAGTTCTTGTGTGAATACAACTTTGATATCCACTACATCAAAGGGAAGGAGAACATGGTCGCCGATACCTTGAGTCGAAGGCGCCACAAGATCCTGACCTTGACATTGAGGGTGGACTTGAGAGAGCGTATCTTACAACATCTTCTTGAGGGCAAGTGGTTTCTTGAGGTGCAGTAGGAAATTTAGAATCAGAGGGCCCTTAAGGGAAAATTTGTAGGATATTCCCTTGATCCTAATGGTTTTCTTAGACATTGACAGCGCATCTATGTACCCCATGTGGGTGATCTACGTATAGTGATTCTTTCAAAGGCTCATTAAGCACCTTATGCAGCACACCCAGGAGGGAAGAAGATGCATGCTAATTTGTGATAGTTATATCATTGGGTTGGGATGAGACAAGACATTACATAATATCTTGCTCATTGCCTTGAGTATCAGAGGATCAAGGCCGAGCATCAAGATCCAACAGGACTGTTGTACCCTCATGAGATACCTAAGTGGAAATGGGACACCATTTCCATGGATTTTATCGTTGGTCTACCTATTTCATCATGTCACCATGATGCCATCATGGTGATAGTTGACAAATTGACCAAGGTGGCAAATTTCTCACCTGTACGCATGACGTACAATGCACCATCTATGGCGAGAGTGTTTTTAGATCAAATTGTCAGACTTTATGGAGTACCTCACTGCATCATTTCCAATAGAGACTCCATTTTCACTTCATCTTTTTGGAGAGCCTTACAATAGGCATTGGGCACTCATCTCAACTTCAATTTAGCTTACCATCCTGAAACCGACAGATAGACAGAGAGAGTTAATTAGGTGTTGGAAGACATGCTTTGTATGTATGTTATGGACCATTAGTCTAGATGAGAGGAGTATTTGTATTTGGTTGAGTTTACCTACAACAATGGACATCATAGCTCATTGGGTATGCCTCCTTTTTAAGCTCCATACGGCAAACCATACAGGACACCTTTGAGTTGGGATCGGATAGAGGACAGGGTTGCCATTGGTCCAGAGATAGTTCAAGATATGGAGCAGTAGGTTACACTAATTAGATAGAGACTTTAGGAGGCACAGGATAGATAGAAGACATATGCCGCTGCTAAGAGAACTGATCGGAGCTTCTCACTGGGTGACGGGATATTTTTGAGAGTACGACCGCACAAGAGTCCAATCTATTATCGAAAGGGCTCTAAGCTCGCACCTCAATTTGTATGACCTTTTGAGATCTTGGAGTGGATAGGACCTATAGCCTATCGTCTAGCCTTGCCACCTAGCCTGTTGCATATCCACAATGTCTTTCATGTTTCAATTTTATGTTGTTACATCTCTGACTTATCTCACATAATGGATTGGAGTGCTCTTCAAGTAGAGGCAGACGGACAGCTAGCTTTGGAGCTAATTCACATATTGGCTCATTGGATACTGGGCCTTTGAGGTTGAGAGCTAGACCAGGTTAGGGTCCAGTGGGACATGTATGATGAGGTCACTGTGACATGGGAGGATGCAGCGAGATTGAGGACTCTTTATCCTCACCTCTTTGATGACTTCCAGGAGGAAGTATAGTCTTAGGGGGGAAGGATGTGAGGCCTACCCTTTTCATTTCCATTCATGTGACTATTTACCTTACTATTGCTGATACTTTTATATTCGTGGGACTGTTGATCCCGAATTCCCAAACTTTTAGACTTTATTATGTAAAGGAAAACTAATTGGGTGATGTTAGATAGATGCTTGTATTAAAAGAAACAAATTGGGTGATGTTAGATGGATGTTTATTTTAAAAGAAAACTAATTGGGTGATGTTAGATAGATGTTTATATTATAGGAAAACTAATTGGGTGATGTTAGATAGATGCTTGTATTAAGAGAAAACAAATTGGGTGATATTAAATAGATGTTTATATTATAGGAAAACTAATTGGGTGATGTTAGTTAGAAAATTGTAATGTGATTTCCTTTATGCTTATGAGAACTTGAGATATCTTATGCAAGTGCAAGTTTTTAATTTTCTTCGGCTATGATATTTATATGTGGAATTAACTTTGCAATCGAGTGTGCAGGTATTTCTAACAAACCATAGATACTGGAGATCATCCCACACTTGACATTGTAATCCCTTGTGAAGCCAATCTAGTTCCACGAGGAACCAAGATCAACTTTGTGTATGATGTAATATTGTAATGTTAGTTTGCATGAGGTTAATTGGGTTAAGTCTACCCTCCTTGAATTTGAATTATGATATGTATTGTAAGAATTGTCTTTGAATTACATTTTTTTAAAATTTTAAATTTTTGAGACCCCTTTTCTTGTGTTTTAACTTGACCCTGGGTGTCCTAACTAGGCTAAACTTGACCTTGGGTTATACCCCATGGGTCTAGGGTCCCTTTTGTCTTGGGTAACCCTTGGTAAACCTACATATGGTCACCTTAACTTCACAGTGAAGTTAAGTGACAAATTTGGAGGCATGGGAGGGATAGGATGAGTGGTACCAACACTCAAACCCATCCCTTTTCTCTTCCCAAGGTTAGGGATGAATCCAAGACCCACCAATTGTGGAGGACTTGACTTCAAGTCTCTCTCACAATTGGTGAGAGTACCCATGGAGTTATGTGTTCCTTCATGAGAGGAAAGGAAGGGGAGACATGTGTCACCCTTTCCCTCTTTAACTCCCCTTTTCTCTCCATGTGTTGGAGAGAGGACATGTGGTAAGGGGTGAGGAAGACTTTGGGGATGGGTGAGTGACATGTGCCAACACCCATCCCTTGGGACATGCTAGTGGTTGGGAGGAAGAGTGAGGAGGTGACAAGTGTCACCTCCCCATTCCTCTAATCTCATGGATTGGGCATATTTTAATCCCACTTGGGATAGGGAGAAAGGTTGTTGAATTTTTGAGAATTTTTAATTGGTTTTGAAATTGTTTTGGGAGAAAAAGAATAGAGGGGAGTTTGGTGGCTTATGTTGGAGGAGATTTTAGAGGAGTTCTACATCAACTTCTTCCATATTAGGGCTTTAAAGGTTAGTTTTCAAGGGTAAGGCCCCCTTGTATTTTCAATTTGCTTGTATGATGAATGTGTGAGATGTATTTTGCTTGTGTTGTATTTTGTTATTGTGGGGAATATTTAGTGGGGTGTTGAAAGAGCCTCTCTCACTTGGGAGAAAATGCTCATCAAGTGTGGGGTAGGGGAGGAGTGATCCTCCTCGAGTTCATTACCTTGTTTTGGGATGTTGAAAGCCTTGAAGGCATTTTATGTGATTTTGAGTAATTTGTTATATGGCTTGAGAGCCAAAATATGAATACCTTTGAGAATTTTGTTAATATGTAGGCTTGAGGCCACAAGAAAAATGGTGTTGTGATATTTGGAAGGAGTGGCACTCTAGAGTTGAGTATGTCCACTCTCCTACCCCTTTTAAACTCACCTTGGTTGAGTTGTGTGTTGTAAATATCCATAGGTGTAATGTTGTGTTTGAGATGTTTGTTGTCTTGTTGTAAAGTGGATTTGAGTTCCCTAGGTTTGTGGATGACCTCCCTAGCTCGGGGGTGACCCTCTTGCAGGTCTATAGTAGGGAGGAGAGCAGGATGTGTGGTGTTTCTTTCCCTTGTGTGTTATGCAGGTTTCATGGAGCTTAGTGTAAAGATTGAAGAATTTACTTGTCTTGGAAAATATTTTATTTTCCTTTACTCTTAAGGCTCTTGAGGGGAGCTTGGTCTTATTAATAACTTCATCCTTTTTTATTTTCAAAGAGGAGAACTTCTCTCTCTCTCTTGTTGTAAAATTTTGTATTCTTAAGATTGTGAGAAAACCTCTTTCATTGTATTGATAATTATAATTTGTTTATTTAAATTTTACCATTTATGAAATGATGAAGGAAGGAAATTTGTTTTTAAAATGATATTGATTTTATGTAATTTCTAATATTCCTATTAACAAATGGAGAATTAGTTGTTATTGTGGCAAACTAGGAGTTATAAATTGTTATTTGAAAAAAAATGAAAACAGGTTGAAGTTATGCATTTGAGTTTTGTTTGTAAATAATTGCAAATACAATCAACTCTTCCCTTCAAAAAAAAAATTATAAACCTAAATTATATGCTTAATACATTTAAATTGATTTATTGACTTGAAATAGAATTGAATTAAAAGAAAAATAGATTGTATATTTATTTTAAAAATAGAAATCCTATGAGTGCTTAGAAAGAGAATTATTATTGAAAAAATATATGTTTAATTTGTATATTTGGGATAAATTGCATAATTGTAATTTTTACATGTATTTAAAATTAATTGTATCCCTTAATTTTGTCCAACAAATGGACTATATGACATATACTCATTATATATATATATATATATATATTTTATAAGGCTCTAACTATGAATTTGAATAAATTAAAATTTTGTGATTGTTGTGTATACATATAATTATATATATATATATATATACAATATAAATATATTTGATAAATTTCATTTTGAATGTTGTTGTGTTTATAAAAAAATGACAGAGCGACTATATTATATAAATCCCAGTTTGATTAAAGCAAAAAAAATATATATACAAATTGGTGGGGGTTTGAACCCCCACCGTTGCCAATGTAAAGGGTGTGGGGAGGGGGTGGAGCCCCGACCCACACCCCCATCTGTCGCTGCCTCTGTATTAACCTATGTGCAGTCTGGAAACCCTCCCCTCTATAGCCTCCGCTCTGTGAGCCTTGCAACCCTTAACTCCCCTGCGTCGAGCTACCACCACCACTCCATCCCTCTGCCTGTGACCCTCTAAACCTTTGCGCAGCCTCTCTCTCTGTGACCCCCACCTGTGGCCTTCTCCATGCCATCGCCGCCACTCTCCATTGACCCTGCACAAGCAAAACAACAAAAAAAAAGTTAGGGCTTTTCATTGTGATTTAAAATATATATATATGGGAATAAACATCATTCCTTTGTTATATAAAGAAAACCTAATATATTATAATACAATAACATATTAATATATATATATAAATTATTTATTAATAATTTTGTAAAAGGGAAGACATTTAAAAAAAATATAGGGTTTCAATACTGAAAAAAAATAGAATAATATAACAAATATTTAATAAGAATATATATATATTCTATTTATAGGAAAATGGTTTTTGGGGTTTAACAATTTTCACAAATAAAATACCAAGAAAGCGAAAAGAAAAATATACATATATTATATTAAAGAAAAATCTAGTGTTGTAAATACAAATAGCATGTGTGTGTGTGTGTGTGTATTTATAACTTTGCATTTATTAAAGCCATCATATGCATTTCATATGTGGCTATTTTAACCCAACCTGTAAATTTGAAAAAATGTCCAATTGAGAAAAATGAGAGAAAAATAGAAAGAAATATAGAAATAAAGATAAAAGTGAAAACAAAGAGGAGAAAATGTGTGACCTTTTCAGAAATTGAGCTAAGCTCACTAATTAAGATTTAACATTTTGTTAAACCTGATTTGGGGACAAATTAATTATCAAGATTAATTCAAACATTGTGATAAACCTAGAGCAGAAACCTAGTGGGCTTCATCAAGTGAAGTTAGTAAGTCTTGTTTACATGATCTAATCTACCAAGAAAATAGAAATAATGTAAAGGATTTAGTGATAACTTTGATTGATAGAGAACTGATCTACCAAGAAATTAGGAATAATGTAAAGGATGAAGTGATAACTCTGATTGATAGAGAATATAAAAGAGAACAAATAAAAAAAATTAAATTTCAGAGAAACAGGAAAGAGAACAAATGTTCGGGCTTTGTTTAAAATGCTAAAATTAGGAGAACAAATTAATATTAAATTTTAGAAAATGTGAAGGAGAACAGATGATTGGACTTTGTTGAAAAATGTGCCATTAACTTAATCAACTGTATCCCAATATAATTAGTGAGTTGTAAGATATTTATTAACCCTATTAGGAAACCTCATGATCAAGATTAGTGTTAGTGCAATAAACCCCACTCACGCCTGTGAGGTGTTATGCTGCCAAATTTTCCCAAAATTTAGGGTTTAGTAATTTAGTAAGTTTAACCCTTGTAGCAACGTTAACCGCACCGTGATGACCCCCTTGTTGTCCTTCTTGGGTTTGGGTATGTGTACGTGTACGTATTACACTGTTGATAACTATTTACACCTTAAGTGTACGCCACTGAGCATGCTTACGCATTCGAGGGGGGTTCTAGGGAAGCATGGGAAAATTTTTGATATTTCATGTCATGACCACATGACAAATGTGGACATGACATGTGTGATTTGTGTTGTGACCGCATGGGAAATGTGGGCATGACAACATTCTTGCCCTCTTATGTGTACATCCATTCCATCCACTATTGCTTATCCTATCACTCATCCCTTTATCCATTCATCCAATCATACCTACCTCCTTGCACCTAGACTTGGTTTTCCCTTGTAATTGGTATCTAGTACAAAGGGTACCCCAATTACAATCCATTGGCATTTTCGTAAACATTTCTAAAAGAAAATCAAAGCATTTCAAAAATACAAAAAAAAAATCAAATATCCAACAAAAATCCAAACAATAAAATCAATCCATCAAAATCATTTCAATCAAATCAATTCATCACATCAAACTCAAATCAAATCACTCTATCTAATCAATCCATAAAGTCCATCAAAAATCAATTCATCAAATCAATCTAATCACCAAACCACCCAAATCAATATATCAACTCATTCCATTAGAAGTCACTCCAACCAATGATCCAAATGCAAGTCATCCTTACTCCATAACAACCAAGTTAGTCAATCCATCCAAATTATCTAATCACATCTTTTGGTCTTGATCCTAATATTGTCATAAACCAAATCAATCAATCAATCATCATCATCATCAATGGGATATATTGTTCCCACATCCTTGTGTTGATCGAGGGATATATCTATTGAAATGCACCAGACAACTTAGAGGGGGGTGAATTAGTTGTCTCCAAAACATTGACCACTTATGAACATTAACACATCAAACACTTGTTTCCTGTTATTCAAATTTAATCATGAAGGTATGAATTAAGAAACTCAACACAATAACATAATCAACACATGAGATACCATATTTTTACATGGAAAACCCTATAAGGGAAAAACAATAGTGGGTGCTAGCCCACAAAAATAAATATGTTATAGCAATACTGAAAAATAGAGGCTCACTGCAAAATGTTGGGGCTCACTTCCAAGATCAACTCACTGCCAAGGGGTGGCTCACTACCAAGGGTTAGTGAACTGATTTGATAGCATCTACTCCATGCCTGAGTTTAGTTCCATTAAAGTATAGTAAAACTGCTCTACTTTTCTCTTCATACACCTTTTTACTTATATTCTCATTTTCGCACAAACATCTTATTCACAACTATATTACATGCTTTTATACAATTCATCAAACTTGGAATGTACATCAAGGTCGGCATTACATTCATCAACCATTGGAACAATCTCCAAGTTTGGCACTACAAACATACACAAAAATAGGTCTAGACATAAACTAAATTTCCTAAGGTAAAGATGTATGTGCATCATGTTATGCCTTAGCTAGGACTCAAATGCAATCTTCCATGTCATGACATGCTTCCACAATCTTCAATGTATCTCCGCAAGTAGTGAAAACAACCAAGTTAGCCAAGATTGGTGTTAACACTAAGTCTTCTAAGAACAGTCTTCATCCACGATCCAAATTTCTCTTTGCGAACTAATCCAAAGGTAGGAACATGATTAGGAGACATCCACAAGCACATTGTAATCAATAAGAACATCCACAGAACCTCTAATCACTTTGCCAAGAAGATTCTTCAATTCAGAGTACTTGAACATAATTGTTATCCACTGTCATAAAGAAAAGATCACCTGTAGACCACCAAATCATGAGCCATTTGAGTTGAAGACACTTATCATCATTGAAAACTTGATTCTAGAACCACAAACTATGAAACTTTAATGCAGAGAAATGTGGAGAAGAATACATTCTTCTTGTCACCATCAAATGTACTAAAAAAATAGTTTTTACTCCAGTGAACCTAACTCAATCAAATCTTCATATCACTTCAGACATGCCTCTAAATAACTTCCAATCCGCAGACAAAGATATTCATTCTACAAGAAATGCATAGCAACCTATTGGATTGTTCTGTTGTAAACAAAGATACTCTTCTATACATTGTTTCCACCAGAGGAGCAAATTTTCTCAAAAGAACTTGGAAACTCATTATCAAGATCACTTACTCATTATCTCCAACACTTACATAAGAAAACAAGAAAGCATCAAAATCAAGAGCACAGTTGACACCAATGACAACACTAATATGTTGACACCAATGACAACACCAGTTAGGAACATACTTGCAACAATATCCCCCTTTGTCATTAATGGCAACATATGTTATGAAAAAATGCAAAGACCATCAAGACAAGATTCTCCCCCTTTCTCTTTATACATCTACACTCTTTCTCTCCCCAAGTTTTTAACATGATTTTTCTCCCCCTTTGACATTAATGGCAAAGAGCACATACTTGTAATTGGTTGCTCTGATCAAACTCAAAATTTCTCTATTATCAATACTTACTTATTATTATCAAGAACTCATGTCAATAACATCTAGCTACTTCCCTTGAGAGGTAGCTCTCAAAACATGAACCCAAATCAATGAAGGAGGCTCTAGGCACCACTAGATTGATGCATTCCTATGCATCTTAGTTTAGAGAAGGACAGGTAATAACCCCTAACTTATCTTTGAGATACTCAAAAGTATCCTTAAGCAGACGGTTAGTGAAGATATCTACAATATGATCCTTTGTAGACATATATTCCATCTTTACTTCATTCTATGTCACTTTTTCTCTCAAAAAGTGTTACCTTATAGATATATGCTTTGTTCTTGAGTGCATCATTGGGTTCTTTAAAATATTTATAGCACTTGTATTGTCATAAAAGATTGCAATTGGAGTTTCATACACAACTCTTATGTCCTTTAAAGTCTTCTTCAACCATAACACTTGAGTGCAACAACATGCTACTGCAATATACTCTACTTCTGTAGTAGACAAAGAGATTGAATCTTGCTTCTTGCTCAATCATAAAACCAATCTGTTACCTAAGTAGAAAGCACCTCCACTTGTACTTTTCCCATCATCAACATCTCTAGCCCAATCTACATCTGTATAAGCACTAAGAGTGAAATCATTATCTTTTGAATACCATAAGCCATGATCTAATGTACCTTTCAAGTACCTTAAGATTCTCTTAACTGTCATCACATGCGATTCTCTAGGATCTTCTTGAAATCTTGCCACGAGACAAATTGCATGCATTATCTCAAGTCTAGTTTGAGTTAGATAAAGTAATCATCAAATCATGGATTTGTACCTTTTCTGCTAAATCTTAGGTGATTCATCATTTTTTCTTAACTTACAACCAGTCACCATGGTAGTACATACTGGTTTAGAGTCCTCCATACCAAATTTATTTAACAACTCTCTCACATATTTAGACTGAGAAATGAAAATTCCTTTATCTAATTGAGTAATTTGTAGACCCAAAAAGAAATTCATTTCACCAAACATAGACATCTCAAACTCATTTTGTATTTCCACTACAAATTTCATGCACATATCCTTCATTGCCTCCAAAGATAATGACATCAACAAAGACTACAACAATCAAGATTTGATTATTATTGATTTTGAAATAGAGATTGTTGTCTACAATACCTTTACTAAACCCTAATTGCAACAAATACTTGTCTAACCTTGCATACCAGGCTTTGGGGGCTTGCTTGAGTCCATACATGGTTTTCTTCAATATGTATACCATGTCTTCTTGTTTTGATAATTGAAATCCTTCTGGTTTCTCAATGTAAACTTCCTCTTCCAAATCACCATTCAAGAATGTAGACTTCACATCCATCTGATACACTCTGAAATCTTTGTGTTGCAAATGCCAGAAATATTTTGATTGCTTAAATCCTAGCCACTAGAGAAAAAGTCTCTTCAAAATCTATTCCTTCAATTTGAGAATATCCTTTAGACACAAGCCTTTCTTTGTTTCTTACAACTCCATTTTCATTTAGCTTGTTTCTGAAAACCCATTTGGTGCCAATAACATTCTTGTCAGTAGGTCTAGGAACCAATTCCCAAGTTTGATTCTTCTCTATCTACATCAACTCTTCTTCCATGGTCTTTACCCGATTTTCATCATAGCAAGCTTCATTCATAGTTTTTGGTTCAACTTTTGAAAGAAAATAGTAATTCACATGTTCTTATGTCGCTCTTTTCCATGTCAATACCCCTTTGCTTTTGTCTCCAATAATTTGATCTTTAGAATGATTGATCCTTACATACTTGGGAGTCTTAACTGCATTTTCTAGAGCCTTTTCTTCTTCATCTTGACTGTCTTCTTGTTCAACTTTTTCTTCATTCACTATAGTAGTAGGTTCATCTAATTCATATCCACTCAATTATGATGTTCTTTCCTTTTCTTCGTCAACCTTTACATTAGCACTTTCAATGATCTTTTTCAGTCTCTTATTGTAGCATCGATAGGCCTTACTCTTAGTAGAGTACCCAAGGAAGATTCCTTCATCACATCTAGCATCAAACTTGCCTAGTTCTTCTTCTCTTCTGATATAACATTTGCTACCAAACACTTTGAAATAATTTACTATAGGAACTCTTCCATACCATAATTCATAAGGAGTTTTAGAGATGTTACCTTTAACTTGAACTCTATTTAGGATGTACATAGTAGAATGTATGGTTTCTCTCCAACATACTTTCGATAGGTCAGCTTCCTTTAACATAGTCCCGGTAGCCTCTTGAACTATCATGTTCTTTCTTTCAACAAACCCATTTTGTTGAGGAGTTCTAGGTGCAGACAATTGTCTCTTTATTCCTTGTTCTTCATAGAAAATATTGAATTCATTTACTGTGAACTCACCTCCTCTACTAGACCTTAAGCATTTGATTCTCAACTCTAGCTCATTCTCAACCATTACCTTGAAAGCTTTGAACTTGCCTAGGGCTTCTAATTTTTCTCTTAGGAAAGTGACCCATGTCATTCTAGAATAATCATCAGTAAGCAACATAAAATACCTATCTCCTTGCGGACTTCTTTTTCTTGTGGGGCCACATAGTTCTTTATGTACCAACTCTAGCAATCCAACAGAGAATTATTCTTTTCTTTTGAAACTTGTTCTTGTTTGTTTCCCAAATTGACACTCCTTACAAATGGTATTAGCAAGCTTCACAAGCTTAGGTAGATCTCTAATAGCTTGTGTAGAACTTATCTTCACCAAATTGTCAAAATTGATATGACACATCCTTCTATACGACATCCAACTCTCATTTATCTAATCTAATAAACAATAATCATTAGTTCCTCTTAATTGGTAAATGTTAGCTCTAGTATTCTTACCTATAGAAATCACTATTCTAGAGCTTTCCATGATCTTGTACCCATTATCTTTGAATCTCAAATCATAACCTTTGTCACACATCTAACCAACACTCAAAAGATTATGCTTTAAACCCTTCACATATAGGACTTAATCAGTGTTTTTCTTTCCATCAAAAGAAATAGATCTTTTTCAACAAATCTTACCATCCGCATTATCTCCAAACCTAACCAGACCTCCATCATACTTTTCCAAACTCACAAACTTACTTTTATCATCGATCATGTGATGTGAGTATCCACTATCAATAATCCATTCATCCTTATCTTTCTCAACCTGAATAGCCAAAGCATTTTCTTCCAATGGTTTTTCTTCCTTCACATAGTTAGCAGGATTAGTAGACACAGGTTCTTCTTTAATGGTAATAAAAAAACATTCATTTGCACTTGTACTAGCATCATCATATTCATCATCTATCACACATTCATCATCAATATCTCTTACATAGTAGCATTTCTTTGGAACCCTAGGTATGTTCTTAAATCTTTTTCTATTCCTTTCAATTCTCTCAGGACACCTAGAAGCGTAGTGACCAACCTTACCACATATAAAACATTTGAAAGGTACTTTTCCTTTAAACTTATCAAAACCTCTTTGTAGTATGTCAACAAAGTTGGCTTCAATTTCATTAAGATCATTATTAGGTTCCACCTTGTACTTCTCAGCTTTGGAGATCTTCTCTGAAGTTCTAGCTTTGCAAGCAGTCTCAGTCTTCAACAAAGCAACACCAAACTCTCTCATCTCAAAAGTTATAAGCTTTCCTAGCAACTGATCCTTAGTGATTTCTTGCATACTCATTACTTCTTCAATGGCATCTACCTTGTGACTATAGGACTTTGGTAATGACCTAAGAATTTTCATCACAACTTCCTTCACATCAATAGTTCCTCCCATACCTTTTATTCCATTGACAATTTCATCAACCTTTTTCATGTAGGCCGTTATGTTCTCATCTTCACTCGTCTTTAAACCCTTATATTTTTCTTTCAGGCCCTGCAATTTGGTGCTCTTTACAGACTCATCTCCTTCATGTAAATTTTTTAGCTTTTCCTAGACTTCATGAGTAGTTTCCAAATCCATGACCTTTATCAACTCAGTGTTAGACAAGGCACTTAAAAGAGCATCTCTATCTTTTATATTTAACTCATATTATTTGATTTCATCTTTAGTTGTTAAACTGTTCTGAGGCATGGTATACTTTGTCTTTATCACTTTCCACACTCTATAACCAAGAAAAAGGAGATGTTTTTTCATTCACACCTTCCAGAGAGCATAATTCATTCCTTCAAACTATGAAGCTTCCTTCCTGTAAGACATCCTGGATCTACCTCAAGCTGTTAGGCTTACTTCTGAGGAACTTGGCTCTAATACCAATTGTTGAAATGCACTAGACAACTGAGAGGGGGTGAATCAATTTTCTCCAAAGATTTGACCATTTATGAACATTAACACATCAAACACTTGTTTATTGTTATTAAGATTTAATCATGAAGGCATGAAATAAGAAAATCAACATAATAACATAATCAATGCATGAGACACAAGATTTTTAAGTGGAAAATCCTATAAGGGGAAAACCACAGTGGGTGTTAGCCCAAAAAAATAAATATGTTATAGCAATATAGAAAAATAGAGGCTCACTACCCAAAATGCTAACTACAAATGTTGGGACTCACTGCCAAGATTAGCTCACTACCAAGGGGTGGCTCACTACCAAGGGTTAGTGAACTGATTTGATAGCATCTACTCCATACCTGAGTTCAATTCCATTGAAGGATAGTAAAATTCCTCTACTCTGCTCTCCTTACACCATTTTACTTATCTTCTCATTTTTGGACAAACATCTTTTTTGCAACTACATTTCACGTTTTTATACAATTCATCAACCCTAGAATATACATCAAGGTCGGCATTACATTCATCAACCATTGGAACAATCTCCAAGGTTGGCTCTACAATACAGAAATAGGTCTGGACCTAAACTAAATTTGCTAAGGCAAATATGTATGTGGGTCTATTGTGATGCTCACAACATGCCCCATTTACCTTTTAGCAAAATGAGGACCCCAGCTGTGGCTTTTGTTTTGGCTTGTGTGGGTTCTGCTTGCTTGGCGGTATATGTAGAATTTCTTTGGTACTTGAAATTTGAGTTGCACAATGCCTAGTGATAAATGGTTGTTATCAATAAAATATGCATTGAAAATTAGCTAGGGTTACCTTTTGAGCCATTTAAAAAATTTTCATATTTTGAGAGTTATGCATGTTTCTGTGAAAAGTCAACGCTAGATTCATTATTGTTCAATGTGTGTCTAATATACATTATCATTGGTATGTCTTTATTATACATTTGGTTTGTCAAGTCATTATATTCATCACATTTTAAAGTCACTTGTTGTTAATGGTTTAAAAGAAATTATGCAGATTCAGACCCAACTGTATTTTAAAGTGAATTGGATAAACATAGAATTCCACATTTGTATTTGTATATTACAACTCATGTATTAGAAATACAAATTCAAAATATACATAAGAGGATGTAAAGAATAAATTTAAAATGATATATAATATTGGAGTCATCTCATTTGTATGTTAAATACATTGTTTTGGTGTACCTTTTGATACAAATGTAGATCTGGACCCAAAGGTAAAATTCAATTGAGTTTAGGAAATGAAAGTGAATGCTCATCTTTGTATGTATTGTTGTATGTATAGCTACATCTATCTCATATACAAATACAAATCCAAACGCAATCCAAAAAGTTAAACAAAATGAATTTTGAGTGAGGTACACATTTGTATATCTAGACACATGTATTAGAAGTACAAAAGTTAAAGATGCAGTTGTGTATTTGAATCTAGAATTAAATAATGAATAAAGTGCATTTATTCATAATGAGTGTTAGAAAAGTCAACATTGTGAGCATTTGTATATTCGCATGTATATCAGATACATGAAAATATACAAGTATATTATATGCAAAACTTGATGAAATTAAAGGTTCGAACATTGTATATTTTGTGCGGGGTCCACATAGGTATGTTTGAGATGCATGAATACAATATACAAAAGGGTGATACAAATGACTTATATACAAAAATGGACCTGAAACTAATTACAATTTGTTTTATAAAACACAATAGAGTCTGAGTTTGTATATTGCGACGATTGTATAAGATATACATAAAGATATGCAAAACGGAACATGCAAAATAGTAAGAGAGAGAGGATACTAAAGTGCATAAAGATTTTATTTCATGTATATGAGATACAAAGTACAAAAGTGCAAAAATCCAACGTATACATAATTCATAATATGCAGGAAAATGGTAAAAGTAAAACACAAATAAAAAATGTAGGCATTGATTACAACATTTAATGCACATCTACCATTGAAAAACCTAAATTTAAAGAAGTAAAAAGGAATTTTGATTATGATTAACTTCACAATTGCATTCAAAGTTCAGTTGCAGAGCATTTTACAATTTTAAGGTGAAGTGTGATTCAAAGGTGAATTGTGATTTCAAGGTAGCTAGGTTGCATTCGAACGGTAAATTTCTCATCAACTTTATTAAAGTCAGTGGTAATGAATTCAGGTATGTATCTAAAATCTCACTTATGTTTAATGAAATTTGATTACGGTAATTTTACAGTGATTATAGTAAAATAATGGGAATAGTTTAAACTTAATTAATCATTTTGATAAATTGTGAAGTTAGAACATGGTAGGGTAGATATGTATAATTTGAAAAGAGAAAAACAAGACCATGGGTTAAATGTTAAATGGTAAATGTATATGGTAAAAAACCCTAGGAATTATGGACATGGTTGTAAAATGAATGTATATCTTTTTAGGATGCCGCCTAAGGGAAAGAAAATTGAGAAGACAGCAGGAAAATCAAAAAAGAAAGACACAAGGATGAAAGAAGAATTTTCAATTAGAGGTTATGGTTCAAATATATATGCTTTAGGAGGAAGGATAATGGACATAGAAATTAAAGATTTTGATTCTGAGGAAATATTGGAGAAGATTAGAGTGCTAGGTGCATCCTTAGACAAGAAAAACATGTGGGATGTAGGATTGTATAAAGCTGTGCATTTTCCATTAGCTATGGGGGCTAGAGATCTAGTTATTAAATGTATCCATAATTACGATTTGAATTTTAGGAAGGTTAAATATAATGGGGTGATATTTGTAGATTTGTCTATTGAGGGTATAGCAGAAACCTTTGGGTTGAAGACCACTGGAAAAATGAAAGAAATAGATATAGAAAGATACTAAGATGATTTTAAGAAAAATGAAGCAACTTGTAAAAGTGCAATATTCTATGGTTGGTATCCTATAGAAAAGAAGCCAAAGGCAGCTACTAGGGTACCAAAGAATCTATACAGGTTGGATTTTAAGGAGGAAGTCTACATCATGATTACATTGTTAAGTAGACTAATAGGTTTAGCATATGCTACTACTTGTGAGCCATGGATGTTTTCTATGATATAATTTATCAGAGAAGAGATAGGGGATGCTCATTGGGCCTTAGCTATCAGTAACGCCATTTACAATCAAGTATTAAGACTTAACAAATAAAAGAAGTTATTCATGTCATCTTACATTGTTTATCCTTGTGCAACCAAGATGCAATTGAATGGAATACCGAGAATTGGCACGTTGGGAAGTGGGCCAAGGTAGACTTTAGTATATGATAATTACCCA
The DNA here is from genome assembly GCA_027924645.1 of Cunninghamia lanceolata. NCBI lineage: Eukaryota > Viridiplantae > Streptophyta > Pinopsida > Cupressales > Cupressaceae > Cunninghamia > Cunninghamia lanceolata. The sequence goes on along the minus strand of BSBN01000149.1, from coordinate 2,301,715 downwards.
GACCTATAGGAATAGAATGTCAGGAAGAATTAGATAAGAGTAAATGATGTGTTTTCCATGTACTTGGTGAGGATATTGACAGGAGAAAAAGATCAGAGGTTGTTTGAAGTAGCCAAGAAAGCAATCACATGGCATAGCACTTGGTATATATAGTTCTCTACTTTCACATATGTTAGAACTGAGGGATTTAAAGGAAAACCTTTTAGACTACCAAGGTATCCATCAAATAAGGTAGTGTTTTTAGAATTCACAAGGCAAATACTTGATGTGTATAAGATGTACAAGGCCAAGTTTAACAGGGGCAACCTCAAATTTCCCTATGTTATTGGAAACTATCAGTGTTTTAATGAGGATGTAGCTAAAAACCTAGAGGTAGAATTACTATATTATGGTCTTCCAACTTTTGATCTAGCTAGACCTTTTGATCCATTCAAGAGGATTCATAATTTTATAGATAAAAAGTTTAAACATCATCCCCACATTGAAGATTTATGGGTTGACTATGAAAGTGAGATTGAGGTCAAAAAGAGAGATCATCAGAGATTAAATTTGGATCAAATAAGAACCTTGGGAGTGATTGAAGTACCCCAAGAGATCATGGATGATGATGGGAATACATTTCATACCAGCTATGACAGTCAAAAGGCTATTGGGGAAATTCTGATTGAACCAGACTGGACCCAACCTAAAGAAACTTCATTGGATAATGTTTCAAAACTAGTGCTAACATATTCTGATATATGGATAAAAGAGAAGATAGAGGAATTGAAGGCTAAAGAGGTCACAATTACTTATTAGGGGAAGAAAAGGAAAAGGAAAAGTTTGGAGAGTGAAGGTAAATTTGATGATTTCTTGAGAAAGAAAAGACAAGTGGTAGAGGAAAAGATAGCATAAATTAATGTTGGGGCCAAAATGTTTGACCCATATGCATTAGGTATCATAGTGGCTATACCTATAGGAATATTTGTATCAGCAAAGGGAGGAGCATCTACTTCAGCTGTCACAATAGAGCAAGATACGGTGAAGACATCTACAGTAGCAGAATAGTCACCCACACACACAATGTATGTACAAACACCAAATGTCCAAGTGGTACTAACTGATACACAAACACTTGTAGCTATAGAACAAACCCAACAAGAGAAAATACAAGTGTTTATACTGATCAAACAAGAAATGACTGAGGAAATGATAGAAAAGACATCCAAGGCCTATTGATGATGATTGTTAATCATAATAACACTCATAAAAATTTGCACAACAAACCTTTATTGTCTTGAAAAGTATGATCAATTTAGAACAAACTAATGACTCCAAGTCTCTATTGATTAGGTCATGATCTTCTGATGTTACTCAAAGGTTGATGTGACATACTATTTTCCATTCCAAGGGGTATTACATTGTCTGGATGATCGATTATGCACCTGTTTACTGTAAATTAACTTCACAAATGAGGTTATTTCCACTATGCTCCATAGATTATGGTCATATTTATAAGTTTGATCAATTCTTCTAAGCATTTACTATCATGAACCTGTATATACTTCTACACTATGTATTTAATCAAATGATGTGCCTACAGATATTCATATATTTATCATGGATATTCTTGTGTATTTGCGTGATATTTGTGTTAGACTCAGGGCAAACAACTGAGAGGGGGGTGAATCAGTTGTCTAAAACTTTCTTCATTTTCAACACTTATATTCACATAGTAGTATAACAATAAATCAAACATGAAAGTTAATGCATTTAATCAAGAGCAGAAACACATCAACACATGAGACACCAAGATTTTGACGTGGAAAACCCAATTAAGGGAAAAACCATGGGGTGACTAACCTAAGATTGTATTCTCTGTTAGAAGAATAGAAAGAACAAAATGGCACATGCCAATTAGGGCTCACTGCCTGAGCACACTGCTCACAAGAGGCTCACTGCCTACAAGAGACACACTGTCTATAAAAGAATAAGTATCACATACTTGAACTGGTAAATAGCATCTTCACCATGCTTGAGTCAGTTCCATTTAAGCTCAAACCTTTTGCTCTACCTTTCTCTCTTCTCCTCGCTACCACACACTCATCTTCACAAGTCACACACTGAAATGACTTCACAATCCCTTATTTATACATGACATCAACTTAGGAACAAACATCTAAGTCCGCAAACATCCACAAGAACATCCGCAAGATGTATAATTCATCCGGTCGGCCAGTCACATAAAGAACACCATCATATGGAAGTTATTCTTCATTTCTGGGACCCTTAATTCTAATGCAGACCATAAACATGAACTAAGCATGATCCAAGGACCTCCACAAACTTGCCTGAAACACCAAGAACATCCGCACTTCCTCTACTTACTGAAATCCTTCTCTCATTCATCTGAAACCTCAAGAACACAGTCTGCCATTACTATCACAAAGGAATAGATAATTGCGGACCTTCAAACCATGAACCAATCAAGTTAACACACCACACAGACTTCCCCAACACTTCCACAAATCCAGAGAACTGGAGAATGCATTTTCGGATCTCACCGGACCTATCTGTATCACTTTGTCATCACTAAACATCTACCAGAACCGGTTTCACTTAAACTGTCATAACTTCTTCATATCTTCATGCAGACCTTTGAAATCTCTACTACAACGTCTTAAGACACATATCTACAAACCCTTTAATCTGCATCCTCTGATCCTCATCCTATCTTGGACTTTTACCTTATGTCATCATTGTTCTTCACTATTCCTGATTGAGACTAATTTTCTCAATATCCTCAACACACAACTCATCCAAACCTTGTCATTAATGTAACAGGAGTATGTTGACATCAATGACAACACTGGTTAGGCCCATACTTGCAAAAATCTCCCCCTTTGTCATTGATGGCAACATATGATGTGAAAAACTATTTTAACCATCAAGACAAGAAAATCACCTTACTGTCACAACTTCCCCTATCAGCAACAACCATTCACATGTCTTCTCTCCCTTTACTACTCCCCCTTTGATCATCAACCACTTGTTTTTCACATGTCTTCTCTCCCCCTTTGACATCAATGGCAAAAGGCACATACTTGCAGTTCCACCACTTCAGAACCATGCCTACTGCTCCCCCTGAGTAGCAGCTCCCCATCATTAGTCCGGACCACAAGATGTGACTGTGATATCCACCGGACTGATGCACATTAGTGCATCTTAGTTTACCATAGGAGGGGCAATAACCCCTAACTTCTCCCTGAGATACTCAAAAGAGTCCTTAGGTAGAGGTTTAGTAAAGATGTCTGCAATCTGATCCTTTGAAGGTACAAACTCCAATCTGACTTCATTCTTGTTCACTTGCTCTCTCAAAAAGTGAAATTTGATAGATATATGTTTAGTCTTTGAATGCAACACCAGATTCTTGGATATGTTTATTGCACTTGAATTATCATAGAAAATTGTGATGGGCTCCTCATACTCTACTCTGATGTCTCTTAACATCTGTTTCATCCACAAAACTTGAGTACAACTACCTGTTGTAGCAATATATTTTGCTTCTGTAGTGGACAGAGATATTGCCTCTTGTTTCTTGCTTAACCAAGAAACCAATCTCTTCCCCAAAAAGAATGCTCCACCACTGGTACTCTTCCGGTCATCCACATCTCCTACCCAATCAGCATCTGTATATGCATGAAGAGAGAAATCATGATCTCTAGGATACGACAACCCATACTCAACTATCCCCTTTAGATATCTAAAAATCCTCTTGATTGCCATAACATGTGATTCTCTAGGATCAGCTTGGAATCTAGCAACAAGACCAACAGCCTACATAATATCTGGTCTAGTTTGAGTGAGATACAACAGTCCTCCAATCATTGACCTATATTTTGTCTGATCAATCTTGGGAGAGTCATCATCTTTGCTCAACTTGCATCCAGTTGCCATTGGAGTGTTCATTGGCTTAGAGTCTTCCATCCCAAATTTCCTCAACAATTCTTTCACATATTTTGACTGAGAAATGAAGATTCCTTTCTTTGTTTGAGTAATTTGTAGACCCAAAAAGAAATTCATTTCTCCAAGCATGGACATCTCAAACTCACTTTTCATTTGACTTGCTAAAATTTTACACATACTATCTCTTCCTCCAAACATGATATCATTAACAAATACTTCAACAATTAAGATATTTTCATGATCAATTTTAAAATACAAATTACTGTCAGCAGTACCTTTGTTGAAACCAATCTTCAAGAGATGCTTATCCAATCTTTCATACCAAGCTCTTGGGGCTTGCTTCAGTCCATATAGGGCCTTTTTTCAATTTGTAGACCATGTCACCATGATCAAACAATTGAAATCCGTTCGGTTTCTTAATGTACACTTCTTCTTCCAAATTACCATTTAGGAAGGCAGATTTGACATCCATCTGATACAACTTGAAATCCTTAAAGGCAACAAATGCAAGAAATAATCTAACTGCTTCAATTCTTGCCACCAGAGCAAAAGTCTCTTCAAAATCAACTCCTTCAATCTGAGAGTAACCCTTGCAGACCAATCTAGCTTTATTTTTGATTACTTCACCAGCTTCATTCAGTTTGTTCTGGAAGACCCATTTGGTTCCAATCACATTCTTGTTTCTAGGTCTGGAAACAAGATCCCAAGTGTGATTTTTCTCAATTTGCATTAGTTCTTCCTCCATTGCTTTTGACCAATTTTCATCATTGCAAGCTTCATTCACTATCTTAGGTTCAATCTTTGAAATTAGACAATACTCATCTGAATTTTGAGCAATTCTCCTCCTTGTTTGTAATCCTTTGCTTTTATCACCTATGATCTAATCTTCAGAGTGGTTTAGAGTTACATACCTTAGAACTTTGGGAGTTTCTTGCACCTCTAACTCTTGATCAGTCTCATTGAGACTTGTCTCTTCTTCCTGACTTACCGGATCAACTTGACTTTGTTTCTCAGAAGAGGCTTGGATACTTTGAATCTGAACACCATTCTGATCATCTTCATCATACTCATGAATTCTTGTGGGTCTTTCAATTTCTTCATCAACCTTCACATTTACACATTCTACAATCTTTCTCAGTCTCTTGTTGTAACACCGGTATGCTTTGCTTTGAGTAGAGTAACCCAAGATTATTCCTTCATCACTTCTAGTATCAAACTTTCCTAGATCTTCATCCCTTTTAATGTAACATCTACTACCAAAAACTCTGAAATATCTCACAGTGGGAGTAATGCCAAACCAAAGTTCATAAGGAGTCTTATCGGTATTGTTTCTAATTTGAACTCGATTGAGAGTGTAGACTATAGTGTTGACAGCTTCTCTCCAATAGATCTGAGGAACATTTGCTTCCATCATCATGGTCCTGGAAGCTTCGTGGATGGTCTGGTTCTTTCTTTCAACTACTCCATTCTGCTATGGAGTTCTAGAGGTAGACAACTGTCTCTTTATTCCATGTTTCTCACAGAAGTCTATGAACTCACTAGATGTGAATTCTTTGCCTCTATCAGACCTCAGACATTTCAATTTTAATCCAGTTTCATTCTCCACCATGGCCTTGAATATTTTAAATTTCTCAAGTGCTTCTGATTTTTCTTTCAGAAAGGTTACCCACATCATCCAGGAATAGTCATCAATTAGCAACATGAAGTATCTATCACCTTGGATACTCCTAACTCTTGCCGGACCACAAAGATCAGTATGAACTAAGTCCAATAGTCCGGTAGAAGACAATTCTCTACTTTTGAATGTGACTCTGCTCAGTTTGCCCAAATGACATTCTTTGCACAAGCTATTAGTAGGTTTCACTAATTTTGGAAGATCTCTTATAGCCTAAGTATTGCTTATCTTGATGATATTATCAAAATTCACATGACACATCCTCCTATGCCATAACCAACTCTGATCAATTTGAGCAAATAAGCAACTTTTACCAGTACCAACCAAATGGAAAATATTACCTTTAGTTTGAGTACCAGATGCAATCTCAGTTCCAAAACTTTCAAAGATCTTGCATTTTCTATTCCTGAATTTGAGATCATAGCCTTTGTCCACCAGCTATCCAACACTGAGAAGATTGTGCTTTAATCCTTCAACATACAGTACATTACCGGTTTTGTTCTTTCCATCAAGAGAAATAGTTCCTCTACCTCTAATTCTACCAGTAGAATTATCTCCAAATTTCACAATTCCTCCTTCATACTTTTCCAAATTTAAGAACTTATTCTTGTCACCTGTCATATGGTGAGAACATCCACTGTCAATGACCCAATCATCCTTTGCTTCAACTTGGGCAGCCAGAGCTCTTTCTTCAACTTTATGATTGACAGATACAGAGGATATTGGTTCCTCTTCTTTGATAGCAATAAACACCCATTCATTACCGAATTTGCTCCCTATCTCTGATTCATCATCTGTTACTCCTTCATTATCATCTTCTGCATGAACATAGTAACAATTCTTTTGAAACCTTGGTCTATTAGGATTTGGTCTTGAAAATCTTTCCAGACATCTTGAGGCAAAATGACCAATTTTATTGCAGTTAAAACACTTAAAAGGTAATTTCCCTTCATACTTACCAGATCCTCTTGGTAGTCTTTTTGCAATAAGAGCTTCAAGATGAGCAGTTTCAGCTTCTTCTTCTTCCAAGTCTTTTCTTGTTTTTTCATACCATGATAGGTTCCTTGAAGAGTTTTCTCTCAGATCAAACCTTTGTTTCCCTTTTACAGAGGCACTGGCTTTGAATGCAGATTCAGTCTTTGGAGGATCATCTCCAAACTCGGCCATTTCAAAAGCAGCCAACTTACCAACCAATTGATCTCTTGTGATTGTTGTGTGAGCTCTAAATTCTTCGATTACAAAATCCTTGATTTTATAAGAAGCAGGAAGGGATCTGAGAACTTTGCCAACGATCTCATCTTCACTCAGGGTTCCACCTGCATTTCTAATTCCACAAACCAACTCATTCACTCTTGGCATAAAAGAGGCAATATTTTCATCATCTCTCATCTTCAGTTTTTCAAATTTCCCTTTTAGACTCTATAACCTTGCACATTTAACATACTGGTCTCCTTCATGCAAAAGTTCTAGTTTATTCCAAATCTCAAAGGCAGTTCGTAGATCAATAACATTTAAGAGCTCTGAGTCAGATAATGCTCTTAGAAGAGCCTCTTTAGTCTACAGATTGTTATCAACATTTGTGATTTCATTTAGGGTTGTCGGACCACCCTGTGGAGGTACATACTATTTTGTAACCATGGACCAATACACCATTCCCATACACTGCAAGTGACATTTCATGTGACCTTTCCAAAGAGAAAAGTTAGTTTTATCAAACTTTGGACTATCCTTCTTGTAGGATGACATCATGGATCTCCTCAAGCGGTTAAGCTCCTTTTAGAGGGACTTAGCTCTGATACCAATTGTTAGACTTAGGGCAGACAACTGAGAGAGGGGTGAATCAGTTGTCCAAAACTTTCTTCATTTTCAACACTTATATTCACTTATCAGTATAACAATAAATCAAACATGAAACTTAATGCATTTAATCAAGAGCAAAAACACATCAACACATGAGACACCAAGATTTTGATGTGGAAAACCCGGTTAAGGGAAAAACCACAGGGTGACTAACCCAAGATTGTATTCTCTATTAGAAGAATAGAAAGAACAAAATGGCACATGCCAATTAGGGCTCACTGCCCGAGCACACTGCTCACAAGAGGCTCACTACCTACAAGAGACACACTATCTACGAAATAATAAGTATCACATCTTGAACTGGTAAATAGCATCTTCACCATGCTTGAGTCAGTTCCATTTAAGCCCAAACCTTCTGCTCTGCCTTTCTCTCTTCTCCTCACTACCACACACTCATCTTCAAAAGTCACACACTGAAATGACTTCATAATCCCTTATTTATACATGACATCAACTTAGGAACAAACATCTAAGTTGGCAAACATCCACAAGAACATCCGGAAGATGTATAATTGATCTGGTCGGCCAGTCACATAAAGAACACCATCATCTGGAGGTTATTCTTCATTTCCAGGACCCCAATTCTAATGTAGACCATAAACACAAATTGAGCATGATCCAAGGACCTCCACAAACTTGCCTGAAACACCAAGAACATCCACACTTCCTCTACTTATTGAAATCCTTCTCTCCTTCATCCGGAACCTCAAGAACACAGTCTGCCATTATTGTCACAAAGGAATAGATACTTGCAGACCTTCAAACCATGAACCAATTGCGTTACCACACCACACAAACTTCCCCAACACTTCCTCAAATCTGTAGAACTGGAGAATGCATTTCTGGATCTCACCGGACCTATCTGTATCACTCTGTCATCACTAAACATCTACCAGAACTGGTTTCACTTGAACTGCCATAACTTCTTCATATCTTCATGTGAACCTCTGAAATCTCTACTGCAACATCTTAAGATACATATCTACAAACCCTTTAATCCACATCCTCTGATCATCATCCTATCTTAGACTTTTACCTTATGTCATCACTGTTCTTCACTGTTCCTAATTGAGACTAATTTTCTCAATATCCTCAACACACAACTCATCCAAACCTTGTCATTAATGTAACAGGAGTATGTTGACATCAATGAGAACACTGGTGAGGCCCATACTTACAACAATTTATCATTTTCAACATGCTTTTGCTCAAAATATACTCTGTGTGTTCAATTATTTACGAGATATAGGCATATTTTATGTTTATTTACTTCATATTGTATGTTATTTACAATTATGAAGGTGATTTGTAATGAAATTTAAATAAAATTTAAAGAAATACTTCTAAATTTAGTGAACCTTTATCTATTGAGTCATACATTCCAGATACAGTCATGAAGAGAAGGAATCAAACCATAATTTCACCAGGTTGTTCTACAACTAGGTATAGTTGATGCTAACTTCAAAGGAACAAGGAATGAAAAGAATACATGCAAATTGACAAGCACTCCAAGGGACATAGCTAATCAATGCATATATCCAAATCTCATTCATTGATTACTCAAGATTTACAATGATTTTTAATCAACATAACTTCTCTTTCATTAAGTATTAAAAAAAACATGTACATTCACAATAGCCTTGAAATCAGTCCTAAATGCTTCAACAATCTAATTTTAATTAAGTTTCTAATGCTCTAAAGAGTGCACTCCATCCCCTTTTATAGAATAAGGAGAGGAGGCAGTTACAAATGACCAATCATCAAGATTTATCTATTCAGATCAATGGCTAGCATCTTTCATTAACTTAGTCAATAGTTGCATATGTAGCACAAGTGGCCAGCTGACAACTATCTAACAAAACTCATCCATTTGTAAGTAAACTATGCATATGACTCTATCATGATGCATATTTGCTTACTCTTTATCTCCTTCTTCTTCACTTTCCTCTTCTCCATCATTTTCTACATCATCATTATCTACATTATCACTATCACTTCGATGAAGATCATCTCCTATGTGTATCTTTATAGCTACCTTGATGTATGAAACGTACAATAAAGCATTTTTGTTAAGAGAATGATGGGTACAAGGAAAGGTGTATCCAATCATAGGATTTATCATTTAGGTCTTTATAAGTTTTTTTAGGTGAATCTAACAATTCATTGTTTGAATCATTATAAGGAAATATAATTTGTTTATGCTAAATTATTAGATTGATGCTAAGTGTTAGTTAACATATATTTTGTACTCATCTTTTTATATACATCTCATAACAATCATTATATTGAAACTACTATATTTGATATGATATTCATAGATAATTTCTCATCTTACATGTTACACATATCCTCATCTCACCTTCTATATGTTTGACATCATTTTCCTACCTTCATCTTACCTTAGATATATGTTTGACATTATATGTTTAGTTAGGGGGAGACTTTTAAGAGATCGAGAGGGAGATGATATGTTTGACATTATATCCTCATTTCACCTTCTATAGGTCTATCATACCCTTGTTTCACCATCTATATGGGTTATATAAAGAGTAGAATGAGACGACATATCTTTGAGGCATTATGCCAAATAGTTCACTTGCCTTGTCTATGCTTCCACACTTTGTATAGATGTTTCATGGGGTAGTTGCAACTACAACATTTGACAAAATTCCTATATCCTTTATGCTTTGATGGATGTCTATACCGTGTTCCAAAGATACCATTTCTAAGGTTTTCGAATTTGGCTTTACACCCGCCAATTGCATTTTCTTGAAAGTTTCTAAAGCCTTATCAAAAAAATCCATTTTGTGCATATATCTTCCAATCATTTCATTCCATGAGACATCATTTCTTTGAGCTATCATGCCAAACTATCCGCATGCCTTGTCTATTCTTTAACACTTTGCATACATGTATAAAAGAGCAGCTACAAATACAAGATGTGACAAAATTCCTATATCCTTTATGCTTTGATGGTTGTCTATACCCTATTTTGAAGATTCCATTTTGGCATAGGCAAGGAGGATGGTGGATAAGGTTGTGGAATTTGGATTTACATCTACCAATTGCATTCCATGAGACAACATTTCTTTGAGGCATCATGTCAAATAGTTGACCTATCTTGTTGATGTAGGATCATACACTCAAAATGAATCAAATGACTTTAGGACATGGCAAGGAGGACATTTTCATGTTTCCAAGTGGTCTTGCAAGTCAAGACATCCATTTAAGTCATTTAGATAAGGGTTTCCCATTTTCATTCTAGGTCTTGCAAGTCTTGCTAGGAGTGAGATTTTACATTCCACAGCTCCAGGGGCTGAACTACTAGCGCCAAGACATCAGGGTGGATGGGTAAATGGTAGGGGAGGTCTCATTTCATGTGCCAGGTGTCTTAGTCATTCGGGCTAGCAAGCTACCGGAAAAGTCACTTAAGATCCCTAAGAGCAAAAAACTAACAAACTCCAATGGAGTAGTTGTCAGAATTCATGACAGTTGGGAATGCTCCACAACAACCTCTCTTAGTTTTGGTCAACTCCAATCCATTTGACTGTGCTAAAATGAAATGTACTCTTGCAAAATGCTTTAGTTTTATGCAGTGGAAAGGTTCTAGGAGTGACATTTTGCATTCTATAGCTTGTGGGGCCAAACCAACTATGCCAATGCATTGGGGTGGGTGGATAAATGCTAGAAGAGGTCTCATTTCATGCGCCAAGTGTCTAAGTCATTCTGAACTACAAGCTATCGACAAAAGTCAAAAGGTGCGAGGAGTGACATTTTGCATTCCATAGCTTGTGGGGTTGATTCGACTATGGCAATGTATCACGGTGGGTGGGTAAATGCTAGGGGAGGTCTCATTTTGTGCACCAAGTATCCTAGTCATTCGGGGCATCAAGCTACCGACAAAGTAACTTAAGATCACTAATATCAAAAAACTACCAAACTTTGATGGAGTAGTTCTCAGAATTCATGGCAGATGGGAATGTTATGTTTGGACCTACAGGTGCATGTGGGGTCTGTGTTAGGAAATAATGCATGAATACTTACAATCTTAATCCATTTCCTACATAACCCCATGAGAGATATACATGCATACAAGTAACCATAATGCATAGATCAAATAGACAAGCCACAAGATAACACAAGATATACTCTGGGAAAACCCTCAAGAGGGAAAAACCTAGCCTCCAAAAGCATCCATACTACATCTATTATTCAATAATAAAGCAATAAAAGAGTTACAATGAATACTCTTGAAGCATCATGCCTCTCCAATGCATCCTCCATGTGTCCACGCATGAATTGACACATCCCATGCCATGCTTCACATGTGCACTCCTCAAAAAGTCTCAATAATGACAACCCACTCACCCAAACTTCTCCAACAATAATGAGTTATCCATCCAACCTCAAATAATTAAATTGCGCTTGCTTTTATAGGGTGTGTGCAAGAAGTTGAGTCCACTTTTTGGCCAAAAAGTGGAAGTGTTTTCCCTGATTTTTAGAATTTGTCACATTTGACCTAAAAATTTGAAGCACTTAAAAGTGGAATATCGAAAAAAGTCAGTAAATATGAAATATATTACTCAGAGTCTAATTTCCAAATATGTAATTTTTTTTAATACCCAGATGATACACATTGATTTTTAATAGGCATTTCTAAAAACCATTGTTTAAAAGTCACTTTTTTTACTATACCATGCACATGTACGTCATCCATATTTTGACCTAAATAATCATATTTTTCTAAATCCTTTTGGGAAAAGATTCGTAGCTCACTGAAGCACATTTTCCATATTTTTTGTAATTTTTTATTGAATATTTTTTTTGTTAATTTTTTATTGGCCATTTTTGGTGTTTTAAAAAATCATGTACATCATGCATAAGATGGCCTAAACTTATCATTTTTTTTTCAAATTGAAAAGAATTGTCTGAAGTACATTTTCATATAAAATTTTTTACAAAAAAATATTTTGATAAAAAGTTATTAAAATATTAAAAAACCCTAATTATAATTCAAGTTTATGGACCTATTTCATCATAAATTAATTGAAAAAGAGAAAAATAATCTAATTGTAAAAAAAATTATATATTTTGAATCTACACTATCTCATCTATAATGGGTTTTAATTTCGTTAAAAAAATTTGCAAAAAGGCCTTCAGACATATGCCCAAAGTCACTATTTTATTGTGACATTAACAGGACCTTCAAGTTGTAGGTCAAACTAGGTCCAAAGCCAAGGGTCAAGTTCCCAAGCCTTTTTTATGACCTAAAACCCATAGCAAAAATGGGGTCAGAAATTTAAATTTTATGAAACGGGATCCTGTTCTAGAAATGGGATCTCGTTTCTAAAAAATGGGATCCTGTTTTGAAATGGGATCCTGTGTCATAAAAGATTAATATTTTAACCTTTTATGAAATAGGATCCCATTTCTAGAAAATGAGATCCCGCTTTTCACTCGAGATCCCAAAGCATAACAGGATCTTATTTCATAAAAAGAGGGATCCCATTTTTGTTTATCCGATTTTGGGTTTTTTTTCTAAGTTTGAAACTTCCACCTTAAGTGGACTCATCTTTGTGCATTTACCCTATAATTCAAGCTCACACAAATACATTGAGAAAACCATGTGCCCCAAAACTATTGGTAATATAAAACCACTAACCCCTTATTTAATATTGGGTACTAAGTTTTTACTTTTAATATTTCCCCAATAATAAATTATGATCCCATGTCTCTCACACATTAAATAATACAATTTTACAATACTACATAAAATGGTCCTCAAATAATTATCTAGTGTGATTGATCACACAACCTAGGTGCATCACAACTAAATAATTATGTAATTACAATATTATAATATATCAAATTATGTAATGGTGTACAACACCATATCCCAACTTTCTCCCACTTACTGCATACATTGCATAAGGGATCAATCAATGAAATATATCATTATAGGTAAACATGAAATCACATGAATCTTTAGTATGCTCTCGTGCTCCATCAAGATACCTGCAACAAAATCAAAGTGACCACCATCTCAAGCAAGAAATCCTCTCATCCTCCAACATGCCACCTATGGAAGAAAAGGGGCATGCCAAGGTGAAGATGCACCAATCTATAGAACACAAGCATCAAATCTAAGTGATAACAAAAGGCTCCAAGCTACTGTCAAAGGTAAAAACCCACATGATTGGAAATAGCACCCATAATATATTCTAATACATCCAACCATCCATACCTCATAGGTATCAATGACATCAATAAACTCATGCCAACAATATATCCAACCCATATACCGTGATCACAAGCTCCATGTATAAAACATGTCAATGAAGAACATAAATATCTAGGAACTCCCACTACATGGGTAATGTCAAAGCATATCAAGTCTACCAATCAACACTATATCAAGGTTTGATAAGTAATCAAAACATGAAGTACCAAGAATAATCACAATGACCTAAACATGCAAAACCAACTATTTCATAGTCTCTCACAACATGTCATCACCATCCTCCCAAAACATAAGAACATGAACCTCCAAGAAGGAACCATATAATGAAGAGAGAAAACATGTAAACCATAGCATGTCATACCAACACCTCAATGTTCAATGATGTGTCAAGTATGATCTCCTAACAACCCCAAATGATAAGACTCAATAACACCTAAACAAGGCTCAATCTCTTAGACCAAACAACATATGAATCATGTAAATGCCAACATGGGTGTAAGCCTCTCTAACAAGGAAGATCAAACTCAAAGTAACCATTCCCAAATAAGGAAATTAGGCCAATGACCATCTCCTAAACTCCTCATCAATGAATGATATCATAAACTCAAATACACAAGGAGATAACCATGTCAAATATCTCTCAAAATGAACCCTCCAAAACTAACTATCCATAACTCAAGATCCATATCTATGAAAGATAAAGCATCAAGCAAAATGCATCTAAAAGGATGGGCAATACCTCATAGATGATAAACTACAGAGTAGACCAAGAGTGGGGAATGAGAATGCTCCTCCAAGATACACTAAGCCACATTGACTCTCTCCAAGAATAATCTCCTCTAGGTCCAAATCTAGGTGTAAGGTTCCTCAGTCTATCTACTGAATCCTCCAATGAGTAACTGTCTCAACAAGTGTCTCTAATCCCAAGAGAACTCCAACCTCACCTAAGTCTCCAAGTATCCATGAGAACCTCCATGATTAATCCATGCCAAACTCCAAATGCAACATCTCACTATCACGAAGCTCTCCAGCAAATGACCAAAGTACTCAATACCAAGATAACCAACAAGGCCATTGTCAATGCTCCTACTACACATCTACATAATCAATAAGCCCATCATGACATCATGATGTAAACATCTCCTCCAAGAAGATCACATGCACCAATGCATACATCCTAGTCTCAAGAGAACCCATATCATGCCAAAACTCTAAGCTAGCATCAAGAATAAACAATGACATGACATCAATCACACTCAAAACCATGAAACACCATCTCCAATCACATGAAGATAACCATCACCAATGATGAATCCACATCACTGCCAATAACTCCCACTGAACCATGATACCAAGATACACATGACATCGTGACAAACATCACCTCCATGAAGATCATCCAAGTCCACACATGCTACTGAAATGCTAAACATATCATGTAGAATGAAGATCTCCAAGCCAAGAAGATACAACCACCAAGACATCACTGCCAAAATCTCCCACTAAAAAGTGTAACCAATGAAATGCAACAAGCTATCATGACATCATGATCAAACCACATGCTACAAGTCCCAACAACTAACTAATTAGGTACTCTAATCATCCATCCTCTCATCCCAAAGCAACATACCAATGCACAAATGACCACAGACAAGGCCAACTAACAAAACCTATATCAACACTAAACCCATCTCGTGGATATAGATAGTCTACATCCAAGTCATTCCACTAAAAATAAATAGGTGGGCAACCCACACACTTGCATAACTCATGATCAAAACAATTTTGTATGCATACTCATCATCACATCAATAACCTACAAACCAATATATCAAAGAAGATAATCCTATAGACATCAAGACTCAAACAACAAATCAACCATAGATCTTATTTTCCAAACATGTCAACAAACAAGTAACCATAGTCAAGGAACCAATAAGCACCTAGGGAATAAGAACAACATTGCATCAAACCATATCACCACCAAACAACCACATGCATGATCATGTCATGCCAATGCATAAATGTACCTGCATAACCATGACACCATAACCATATCCACCATTGTGCCTATACTCAACTATCACCCACACGAGACTCCAAGTCTCCACTCATGTCAAACCATTTCCTCAAAACTGAAGACAACCTATGTACCTAAAACCATCAAGCTCCAACTCTAAAAACCACATGTAAACCTATACCAGGAAGCACCAGACTAATAATCATCTATATCATCATAAATATCATATAAAAACATGTACTCCCTCAAGTTTTGGCCTCTTGACTCATCTAGATGTTCATGCAATCACACCCCAAATCGTAGGCACCTACAAGTGATCAAACAAGTACAATCCATCCTATACACTACAAACTAAAAATATGACTGATCCAATGTATAGTACACTACACATGCTCTCCAATGTCTATTCGAAATAAAAATTTGATTCTATATGCAAAAGTTATTCTCAAAATCTATGCACAAGAAAACATCTGGATTCCAAGCTCAAAACACTAATAAAAACTAAAAAATAAATAAACCAAACCTATATCACTACGTAGTTCTTAGAACCATCTTTCCAAAGAGTACAAGAAGTCAAAAATCTGACACTCTAGCCAAAAGTTTTGCCACCCAAAAGAAAAGGCCCTGTGAGGGCTAAAGGGGGACCCCTGGCGAGACCCTATCTATACATGCTGATGTCATTGTTGACACAAGCCACTGACTATGTAAATAACTAGGCATACTGTGATTAGGTGGCACTAACTGGGCTAGGTTGATTGCTGACATTACCTCTTTGACCAGCAGAATGGGTTTGAATTTTGTCTTGTTTCATCAGACCCAAAACACATTTAAGACAAGGGTTTTAATTTTCTTTAAATTCCCAAATTAATTTTTTTTCATTTGCTACCATAATAATTTAAAACTACCTTTCATATTAAAATTTCTACCTACCACTACTAAATGTTTGTTTGCCTACAGTTTAATGTCTACCAGTGCCAGCTATCCTATGGCCACGGGGTGGCTCTGTAGGCTCAAAATCATGATGTCAGTGGGTTGGGGCTGTCAGGTCAAATTTTGATGCACACACGGACCCTTCCCTCCTTGCCAGAGGGCAAACTACCACGTCACTCTCACTCTCATGGAAGTAGCTAGTCGAGAGGAGGTGAGACACAAGGGTAGTCTTGGTCATTGGAGAGCTGGACTTCACAGAGAGGGGTCAACACATCATGGGGCCTATGTTATTGTGCACTTGTGTAGATGTGTCATTCAATGACCATGGTTGTAATGTTATTTATGTGAATCAAAGGGTCACTAGTCACCATTCTCCAATTAGGGTTTCTGATATTCCACCTTTGTGTGGGTAAGCTGTTGCTCTTGTTGATTGCTTGATGTCATTAAAATTGTCTTTCAAACTATTATATGAATGCTTGTTGCACTAAGTGCTATCTAAATGCTTCTTGTTGTTGGATGACTAGTGGGTCCTATTGCGGTCGGGGTCTTGGGTGGATTTCCTCTATATCATCGAGGATTGCCCTCACCCACTCACCTCTTAGTCTAGGGCACATTCGTTAGCCGAGACAAGAGATAGGTGATTGTGAGCTAACCTTGACTAGAATTAGGGTTTGTTCAACCTAATGTTTGATTGAGTGTTGACTATGATTGACCTTGCAATAGAATCAAAGGTTTTGACCAATGTTTGACTATGGTTGACCTTGTGATGGATCAAGGGTTTGTGAATTTTATAAGTCTCTAATGTTTTTGTTCTTTTTTTTGGTTTTTATGAATGCAAGCCTAAATGAAATGCAAAACTTCTTTTTGTGCTTTATTAATGTTTTTGGAATTGAAAGATGTATGCAATCTACAATGAATTTACTTAATGCAATGTAAACTACGTTTTTGGAGTTTTTTGAATATTTGGAACAAATTAATGTAAGAAAAGGGAAATTGCTTCTAAATGAATTAATCTATGAACTTTGAAAGCAAATTACTCTAAGAGTGCAAAATCTATCTATCCTATCAAGGAAAAAGAAACAAGATTACTAATTCCAAGAGCAATTTTAATGATCTAATTACTACAAATTAAAAGAAAGCATAAAGGAACCTAGAGATGCATGAGCCTCCACTACCCTCAGTAATCCTTGTGATGGCAACCTCGTATCCTCTTGTAGCAACAGGGAATCCTCTTGGTGGCAAGATGACAATGGAATCCAAAGAAGCTTTAGAATCTTTGCAAAGAGAGCTCATGGAGAGCTTTGATGAGAAAAATGGATTGATATGAGTAGTGTATGGACAAGTGATAAGCTTTATGTGAAAGCTAGATGAAGCAACGAACAAAACAAAAGGCTCCTATATCCTGTACAAGCATGAGAATGTTGAATCTGGAGAGCAATAACTTGTAAGAGTTGTGTGCACAAATGAAATTACCTCCCTTTGTACTTAAGGGAGGGAGTATTTATAGGTTAGAAGAAGGGATGTGAAGTGTAGAAGAAGAAGAGTTAACTCCATTTGATTGGAGAGTTAACACAGAGGATTCAAGAGTGATCTGGGCTAAAATTGGAGTGATATACCTAGTAAAAGCCTATCACCCAAGAAGAAGTGAAGGAGTGCATGAGAATTCATGAGTTATTAATTTAAGATGAAATAGAGTTAATTATGCATGTGTGGGTGCATGAAATAGTTAATTCTATATTAGGCTCAAAAATCCATACAAACAAGAGGAAAAATGGGTGAAAATGAAGCTTTTTTGAGTTAGAAACTTGAGTCTGTCTATAGCTAGAAATGTGTCAGGGTCACCTCTTTCACTAGTCTGGTCACTCAGGGGGCAACTCTAGGTCGTCCAGGGGGTGACCAATGGGTGAGCCACTAGGGAAAATACTTGGGTTGACTTGCAAGTTGGGAGATGGAAGAGGAGGAGAAAAGAAGGGGATATGCATCTGAAAATAGGTTAGCCATGTGCAAGATTCCAAATCCCCACTTGCAAAGTAGGATCTCCTGGAGGGAGATCTAGAAATAATAGGGGGAGATTTGGATTCAGTTGAGTGAAATTGAAAACCAAAAGTGGGAGATGGCTAGGGGGGACCTCTAGAAGGATTATAGGGGGTGGAGAAGATGCAAAACTGGGGAGAGGTGAAAACTCACCTACAAGACACATACAAGGCTTAGGAATAGGGTCGCAAGCCCAAAAAATGTAAATTGACAAGTGTCAAAAAGTGTCGACAACAAAGAGAGAGAGAGAGAGCACTAAGAGGATTGTTGCTTAGAGGATATTATTTCACACTTACATGTATATGACAAGGATTAAAAATCATCATAGGGGTCCTCATGGAGGCTATGCATGATTTTTTGTGCTTACATATTTGCCCCCTTTGGGATGGTAGTCTACATGAAGGGTAGGTACCATTCCTAAAGTAGGCCTTACCTGTTGTCAATTTTCTTGCAATTAGTCCAACATCTAAATGTATCAAAACAAGTAATGAAAATTGAAACAATGAACTTACCATAGATCATGAGAGTCGGATTAGTTGTTTGCCTTTTGTAGTGAGACATGTAGGAATGAATGCACATAAAATGACACATGAGAGATGTATAAAAGCAAAAACTAATCTAAGAATACATGAAAGAAACTAAGCTAAGGGAGAGGAAAGAGTAAGCAAATTAGTGAGATTTGAGTGGTGATGGAATTAGTCATGCAAGTGTCACTGGGTAGATATCATCGAGGAGATCGTGAAGATGGCCTGTATATTTGAGCATGGACTCTAGGATTCAATCCACATAAGGAAATGATTCAATATGCACCTCTTTAGATCAGATTGTATAACCTCCCCTAGAGGCTTTGTATGGAGGAAATTTTTCATTTAATTGGGGTTCTTTAGGGGAGTATGTCCATTTCTCAAATGCTACCAAAGGCAGACAATTGGATACATATGCAAGAATTTGTGTAAGAATCAACCCGAGCAAGCCTATTAAGTATACTATCAAGCTATTTTCTTTTCTGGGGGAATGGAATTAGGAATTAGACTATGAACACCTTTCAACCAGGGGTTATAAATGTTGTAAAATAGGGCACATTGCCAGGTCATGTGATTTAAAGGGCAAAAAGGAGGAGACAATCTCTTATTCAATTTCACCCAAAATGAAGATGATCCTTTCAAAGAAGGGGAACTCCCCCCTACAGGAACTACAAGGTCATGTTGGTGATATCCAAGATACTAGTTTGGATATGGAAAAAGGGGATTTGTCCACCTAGAATAATTTGGAGGAAGGGGACAAAGTGGACAGGAAAAGTCCAGAGGTGCTTAAGGTAGTAGATAACTTTTTCTCTTTGACAAAAGATTAAAGGAGAGTAGATTTAGGGTCCGAGGCCATGACCCTAGAAATTATGGAGGTTTTGAAAGGTGCAGATAGTGACCTCAAAGAAGAGCCTAAAGATGATGATGACAAGGAGGATTTGCAACATTGCTACAAGAAGGACTAGGAGATTTGGAGGGAGGAACCCCATTCCTATGGATGTTGGAGGTACAAATAGTAAGGGAAGGAAGATGGATGTTTATATAGAAAAATTGAAGGCCCTTGATGTAGTACATAGCTTCTCACATACACACAAAAGCCCAATTAAATTGCAAGCAAATTAAATTGCAAATCAAAATCTTATTTGAAATATTGGATGATCTTGTTCTCACAGATGATGTCTTACAACATACATTTAGTATTGACTCCCAATTTTTTTCTTACAAGTTTCAACTTGATTTAATATATTCTTATTTGAAATTTGTAATTAATTTTTTATGACTATCTATATTATAAGTCAAAATTGATGTATGCAATTGTCTGTGTAATGAAATTCCAGGGTTAGAGTCTTCATCCTACCTCTATTAGCTGTACTTTAGTGAGTTATGAGAGGAGGTCGGTCAATAGGTATGTGATTTATCACATGATTGTAAATATAGTACATATATCAATGGTAAAATTATTTAGCGATAATTTGTTGATTTCAACAGGGAGCTTCACTAGCACCTCCATGGTTTCCTTAGTCCCCTGGATGCAAAACCACTTTTATGGAGGTAAATTTAACCATTTGTAATCATTATACATTTAAATAATGTTATGTATCCTTGAACTTTATTTTCAGATGTTGACTATGGAGACTCCTCATCTTTGTTAGTCAGTGCAAGCATGCATTGTTGCAGTTGTGTTGTCTTCAAATCCTTTGATCGAGGTATGCACCAGTAACATGTAAATGTCATTTTGTATTTCTTATTTTATCTCATGTCATTTTATGTACATAGATGATATTTATGTTTAGTCAATTTTTCTTCTTGATGCTTCTCACAGGAGGTCACAACTCTAACCCATTGAACTATAGATGAAGAGAGAGAAAATATGATCAAGAGGGATCATTAGCTAGCAGTAAGTGATCAATTACATATGTGATGTTATATATTTCATGTTTTTAATATTAATGTGCATATTTTTTTATTGTATTAACGTGTGGAGCTGCAAAAATCTCTATCGAGGAGGTGTACTTGACAAGAGAGAGAGGATGTCACTGATGGGCTCTCCATCTTCACGACCAAGCAAGGGCAGCCGATTATTTGATAGTAGTTCATAGGAAACTACATTTTGGGACATTGTTTGTATGCCTAGATGGCTTTGTATACATACTTTTGTATGTTATCAATGTATATTTTTGTATATGCCTGTATGGATTTGTTTGGACATGCCTATATGGCTTTGTATATAGACTAGATGTTATGTTCATGACATTATGTATATGACATTTTACATTAAATATTTATTATGATGATCAATTATTGCTACAAGAATTTGGTTTTACATGTGCCAATTGCATTTTCTTGAATGTTTATAAATCGTTTTCAAAAAATCTATTTTGTGTATATCTTGCAATCATTGCATTCAATGAGATTATGTATTTCTTTGAGGCATCATGTCAAACAGTTCATGCACCTTGTCTATGCTTCCATACTTTCCATACATGTCTAAAAGGATAGTTGTAAATACAACATGTGACAAAATTCCTATATCCTTTATGCTTTGATGGTTGTCCACACCATGTTCCTCAGATCCTATTTTGGCATAGGCAAGGAGGATGTTGGATAAGGTTGTACATATCTTGTTGTGCATATCTTACAATCATTACATTCCATGAGACAACATTTCTTTGAGGCATCGTGTCAAACAATTCATGTTCCTTGTATATGCTTCCACACTTTGCATACATGTCTCGCAAGGTAGTTACAACTACAACATTGACAAAATTCCTATATCCTTTATGCTTTGATGGATGTCTATACCATGTTCCAAAGATACCATTTCTAAGGTTTTGGAATTTGGCTTTACACCCGCCAATTGCATTTCCTCAATAATTTCTAAAGCCTTATCAAAAAATCCATTTTGTTCAAATCTTGATATCATTGCATTCCATGAGGTGACATTTCTTTGAGGCATCATGCCAAATAGTTCATGTGCCTTGTCTACGCTTTCACGCTTTGCATACATGTCTCCAAGGGAAGTTGAAACTACAACATCTAACATATCTTTTATGCTTTGATGGATGCCCATACCGTGTTCCAAAGATCCAATTTTAGCATAGGCAAGGAGGATAATGGCTATGGTTGTAGAATTTGGCTTTCCGCGTTGTTGTTCTCAAAATCAGCTATGCTCGTTTTTGTAGACAACCCCCACGAAACTTGTCCATTTCGTGAATCTACACTCTAAGATCGCAAATCAAGAAAAGATTTCCTTAGTCTCATGCGAAGTCATTTGACATTCTAAACTCGTCTGTGACATTCCCTTGAATTGATTTCTCAATATTCGCGAGAATCGTTTAAGTCGTAAACTGGTTAAAAGGTCAAGTTTTAGTCATTTTTCAGGTGTTAGCCATTTTTTTTTGTTCACATGTAAGAGCGGTATTTATAACTGCTATTACATGTTTAGAAGCTTGTTCACATGTAAGAGCGGCGTATTTAGCCGCTATTACATATGTTGAACTTTGTGTTTTATGGAACGGCGGTGAAATCACCCGCCTTTACATATCTTATTCGGTGGAACTTGCCGGAGCGGCCGAAACTTCCGCCTGAGCAAGATCTTCAAATCTTTCAACTAGGGTGCCATTAATGGCCACTTGTGCTGATTCATTTAATGTTCATTTTTAAGTTTTAAGTACTCGTTGTGCCTTTTGTTTATTTATCATTTATGCTTGACCCAATGCCACGGAGGAGAGTCTGAAAGGAAATTACCACAGTCTGGATCCATCTTTGGCGTCTCTTTTCTCTGGTAGGTTCGTTTGTTTTGTTTGTTTCAAATTTCTTTCTTTCGTTTTGCATTTTTGACTATTCTCATGCTAGGTTAGGGTTTCATGTTTTCTCTTGTTGATTATTTCTTGTGATAAACTAGGGTTTGTATCATTTGGTTTCGATCATTTTTTTTTGTTGTTGTTTTATATTGAAAATGTCAGTGTTGTTCATCGCTTTGTCAATCCCAAGTTCATACCCTAAAGTTTCAACGCATGTAGTGGCAGATTTACCGCTCAAACCTTTGATACTTCCTAAATTACCAATGTGGATGGGCGGGCGAATTACACCTCCCATACACGGCAATCTCTTACCCATCGATTCTAGTGTCAATTCACTCGATCAAACACTTCAGACTAAATCTAGCATCATCTGCAATGACAGTAATTTCTGCTGCCCATGCAACATGGTAAACCTTTGCTATCTGTAACATCAGTTCAAACACCCGCCCTAGCATTTGAAGTTAAACTCCTTATAACATGTAGGAGTGGTCATTTTAACCGCTCAAGCATGTTAATTAATAAACTCCCACATGCTCGCGTGGCATTTTCACCCGCCCTTACATTAAAACTCACATGTTCATTCCCCTGCCGAAGCGGCCGATACACCCGCCCGAACACTTGAGGTTTTCACTAAGTTACATGTGATAGCGGTCATTTTAATTGCTCAAGCATGTTAAATCAAAACTTCCAAAATACATGCAAAAGTGGTGTTTTCAACCGCCTTTACACCTAAAGTCTCTCCCAACTTGCGATGGCGGCCAAATCACTCGCTCAAGCACATTTTCCTGATTTTTCCCAACACTGGAAAATTCACTTTTCAAAACCAAAAGCCCGCTTTCACCTTCACCTTGATTTGTGCACTCAAGCCCTTTAAACGCATGCTTTCCTGTCCATGATTGTCAAAACACAGTTGACCTAGTTTATCCAATTTTTCCCCTAAATGCGAGATCATGGCCTTTTGCAGTTCTCAATCAACGTTCGTGGTGTTCAAATTCACAGTTTTCTCCAGAGCTCATGTCAAAATCATCTCTGTCAAAGTCCAGAGCCATGAAGTACAAGTACCAGGGTGTCATTCCGGTAATGGCAGTACAGTCAAACGTTGATGAAATCAGAGACATGGAAATTGGGCACATAGACATGGCCGAGTTCATAGATAGAACTAAACAAGCAAATCCCTCCAAGCATATGCAGAAAATCATTGACAACAGTATTCATTTGGTTGCATCATTTCCAGTCAATGCACATAATCCTGAATTTGTTCTACAAGTGGCCAGCCACTACAACAGAGACACTAGAGCTGTGACGGACTCACAGGGAAATGTAATCATGAGATTGGATGTAGAATTCATGGACAAAATCTTCATGTGTCCACCAATTGAAAATGTCAGGCAGATTGATTTTGTTCAGGGTCAACAAGACTATGACAATGACTTGGAATCTGCTAGGAGGCACATAAATAGCAAATGGTTAAAGATTCCTAGGGCAACTTTGACCAGATGGCCAAAAGACCTTCACAGGAGTGATTTTGTGGAGGAAGTGTGTGATTTGATTACTCTCTTAAGTCACATCAGAGGGCTCCCTTCTGCTTCCAAATTCTAGGACTGGATGTACACTTACATCAAGGTGATTCTACAGGGTAACCAGAAGATATTCTGGGGTGAACAGATCAGTAATGCTTTGCACGAGCAACTGGTAAGAGTCAATACTACCTTCAAATTTTACATGACCTCTTATCTTGTCTATGCTGCTGCAAGCATGAGGAACTTTCCAGGTTTAACCCAAGTAGGGGACAGGAGATTGGTCCCAGTGTATGAATACTACCCCCAAATCACTCTGAAGGGGTCAATTCATCATTTCAGAAGAGTCAATGATGCATTCTTCTCAGTTTTCATGTGCTTGTGGGATGGTGAACTGGTTCAAAGAAGAGTTTCTGATGAAGCTTGGCAGGTTGTAAATTCTTTTGGTTGTTTGTTCTTGCAATTTCCCACCTTCACATATCTTCGGGTAGGATACTATCCTGGTTACCCTTACATGCTGCCATGGTATCCCAGTGATCGCATTATTCTTATGGAGCTTTGCAGACAACTGATTGTGGTACACAACAAACAGATGGAGCTTAAGAGGTCAGGGATAAAGTTTCCCATTGAAATTGGGAGGTATTCTGTTCAATCTGCCAACAAAGCAAAAATAATTGACTCTGAGTTGCAGTTGGTCACCATGAAGACCTATAAGAAAAGAAATCATTTTGACTTTAGAAGGGTTCAAGATAAAATCAAGAGGAAGTCAACTTTTCATGTGCCAATGGTCGAAGATATCTGGGCGGATCTCAGGACTCAAAATGAGATCAGAAAACTGGATTTCTGCAGACTTCATCTAAGCCAAATTGAAGAACTAGGACTCGCTGATATTCCAGATGGAATGGAGGATGATGGGGATGTCCTAGATCACAAATATGAGGTAGGAAATGTTGAGGCTTCACCTCTCCCAGAGGTGAAATGGTCAGTCAAGGAGGAGACATCTATCAGGAAAAGATTCCAACCAATACTGGCAAACACCAACTTGTGGTTGAAAAGTAAAGGGATTCAGTTGAAAGAGTTCCTTATAGGGTCTGAAGAAGAGATACAGGAGCAAACAGGTAGGAAGTTGGAAAACTGAACTAAGAACAAGAGTGACACCCCTTCTTCCTCCAAGGTACACAAACCAAAGATCAAATTTGTATCCAAGGGAGGAAAGAAGAAGGAAACCATAGAGGCTTCTGATGCCACTAAGTCAAATGTTGAAGATACTAATGATGATCAGATGCAAATTAAAGATGTTGAGACTGAAGAACAAAATGTTCAAAGGTCTAAGACAAAGGTATCTGATGAAGTTGAATAAGGTGAAGATGAAGATACAGAGGTAGAGCGACTTGATGG
Source organism: Cunninghamia lanceolata (assembly GCA_027924645.1). Taxonomy (NCBI): domain Eukaryota; kingdom Viridiplantae; phylum Streptophyta; class Pinopsida; order Cupressales; family Cupressaceae; genus Cunninghamia; species Cunninghamia lanceolata. The sequence continues at coordinate 2,275,768 of BSBN01000149.1, read as the reverse complement.
TTCCCCTCAGACTCCTGTGAAAGATCTTCCTTCCAAGACACAAGTTCTTACACCTCTTCCTCATGTTCTAGTTTCTGATGGTTTTCCATCAATTTCAAATGTTCCTCTTTCTCCCATTTTTTTTTGTTTCTTTGGACAATACTCCTCCATCCATAAAAGCTAGCTTTGGAACTATTTTTGATTCTTCTGGTTCCATTCCAAGTTTATCTTCCCCTTCTTTTGATATCGGGGAACAAACTATTTTAGAGAACCTTCTGGATGCTTCACAAAAGGTTGTTGATACAGGTGTTGTGTTTACCAACACAAGTCCAATCGTCACCATCATGGGTACAAACACGGAGCCAACCAAGCAAGTAATGGATCCCCCTATAGCTGTTGACACATCTGTACTTCCTCCATGGCTATCTGCCTATACTCCAAAGAGGAAGAAGCAAGCCATCTCACCTGATGAGATTGACATTGAAAAGTTGTTGTTCGTGAAAGCAAAGAACCAGAAGAAGAAGCCTAAGACTGTTTCTAGGCTGGTCACTGAAAAGGGAATCAGATATGCCAAAATTGCCAAACCTCCTGAAGATGCCACGGTTGATACTTTTGACATGAGCAGTTATGTCATCTCAAGGGTTGAGCTTGGTAATGTGACTCATGAGGGTGTCAAAGCAGATTTCCAGACCACTACCAGTACCCTACTTGAAAAGTATGATGAAGCCAAGAGGGAGAAGGAGCAATACAAAGCAAAAGCAGAACAACTAGCTGCTGTCCTTTAGAAAATAGTGAAGTCATCAAAAATAGTAGAACCTATGGCAGTGACAATGGAAGATCCCCTGATACATAAGGTTGAAAAAGCCCATGCTAGAGGCAAGATAGTGGGGGATGTAGTGGAGTGGTTGTTGGCTCAAGGACGAGTTCTGTTAAAAACTGCTGTGGAAAGAAAGGAGAAAATGGACAAAGCTAAAGCTGAGCTGGACAATCTGGTAGATCTACTTTCACAAGAACTGCAAGATCGAGAAGAGAGCCTAGAAGAGTGGATAGATATGAAGAAGATCAAGATTAAGAATCTAATCACCATTGGGGTCGTCACCAATAGAGAATCATATCTCAAGACCAAGGAGACTCTAGCTCATCATATTTTCATAATAGTCTACTTGAAGATCTGTGCCAAGCTCGAGAAGCCAGCGAAGATAGTGATGTCACACTCCTACACTTGCTAGAAGAACTTCCTTGCACCTTGACAAGGGAAGATCATAGTTTCCTCACAGCACAGGAAATGATAAGTTCTTTTGAAGAAATGGTACAAAAGAAATTTGAAGAGGAAGCTCCCTCTGTGCTCTCAATGGATAACCTATATGATCAACATTCGACTCTAGAGAATTTGAAGGATAATTTAGACAAGCATGAAAAGGCAGTAAAGGTGGTGAAAGATTCAACTCTCCGAGCTCGCACCATCTCTGAAACACAGTGAAACCAGATGCATGCGAGATGTCAGTTGTTCAAACCATGTATCAGAGCTTCCTGAGGAAAAAAGATGGAGGAAGCTAGTGCCTTAGCTTGTTTTTCTTAGATGTTATGTAAATTGAATTTTGTTTTGGACATCTACACATGTAATTTTCTGAAATGTAATTACATGTGAAACAAGAGAAGTCATAAGTCAAATAGGACTCTCTTGTTGAATACGTCAAAGTAGTGGTAGAGTTCCTAAATTTTCTCAAGGTCTTTCCCTATAAGTAAAGGGGACCTCTTTTGTAAATATTATCTTTTGTCTATTGCAAGAAAACTCTGGCGAATTGAGAAGCAAATCAAGACTTTGTGTTTTTTGTGAAAATCAATATTCAAATACTTATCAATACAAGAAAGTGAGTTCAATTCCAATCTTTGTCTTGGGATTATTTGTGTTGTGATAGTTTTGTTCTTACATCTTGCTATCATAATCTTATTTGATAATAATTGAAGTGTGGAGTTTGTTTCAAGTGATTGAAGAGCGCTCTTAATTTGATTCTAATAAAATTTGTGTTATCAAATCAGTTGTGGGTTATATGTTCATGTTTGTGAGAATACAATAGTTTGGAGACTTTGTGCTGCAAGTTGTTATATTCGATTTACTTTTATGATCTTGAAGAGGAGTGAAGACTTTGGGCTGCATTCTACTTCAAATAGTTCCGTTTACAAGTAGTAAGTGAGGTCACAGAAAACTTTGTGTTTTTGTGATTTTGTGATAATTTATAAGTCTTCTATCAAAAGTTTGAAATATAAACATCTATTCTGAAAAAAGAGAATGAGATGAGATGGAACCACCACAAACATAGTTTTTAGTGTACATAAATTTTATAAGTTGTTTGATTTGCAAAAGTCAAGTAATTAGAGGGAACCTCCCCTTGCTGAGAGGAGAGACTTTGTCTCATCATAGCTGTGGCTGATATACCCATTTTGCCATTAGCGAGTTAACGACAAAATATTCACCCAACAGTTTTTTGGCGACTCTACTGGGGAAGGAACGTGCAACTTGAAGCCTCACGCTCCGAGTTGATGCATTTTCAGTCCTTTTCCATTTTCTTGCAAACTTGTGTTTGGCATAATACATTCTGGCAGATTCCTGGTACACCAGAAGCAAGAGGGCTCAGGGTATTATTGATCCTGCATTTGAATTGATGCAGTAGAATAATTTTGGATTCTTAACTCCACGACCTTGTCTTTAGTGCACCAGGAGTTTTCCCCCTACAAACACTAGGTCTCCAATACCAGGTGAAGTTTCTATTGCCAGTGCTAATAGCATTTTGGCCATTCATACACCACCAAGGTTTGCTATCCCACCTTTCAATCAGCACGGCCCTTGGGGTAATACCTTTGGTCCTCTAAATTTGACCCCACCATTGCATGAACTACCTCGTAGTTCAAGAAAGAATTTCCCCAAATTCTATGGTGATGGGAAAGTTCATCCTGATGAGCACATTACGACTTTCTATATAGCCTGTGGTGTGATAGGTGTCGAGCACGAAGATGTTGCTGTATGACTCTTTGTAGAAACACTACAAGGCGCTGCTGCAGACTGGTTTTACCACCTTCAAGCTCAGACCATAATGAGCTGGGCTACTCTCAAAACCAAGTTCGAAGCTAGGTTTAAACCTGCGGAAGATGCTCATGCATTGTTGGCACAACTGACACAGATGAAAAAGGAACCTCATGAACCAATGCAAGATTTCATCGCTAAGTTCAACAAATTGAGAAACAGGATTCCCACCACCGCTGAGCCAACAGCGGAGAACCTTAAATGTTTCTTTATCAATACACAACTTCTGGAGGTGAGTTTTCTATTGAGGCGAGCTGCTCCCACCGATCTTGCTGCAGCTCAGATTCTGGCAACTGAAGTAGAAGATGATCTTATCCTTGCGGGTAAGATAAGAAGGGATACTAATAGAAATAAAAGCTCCTCTTCTACTGAGAATGCTTCTACAAGCACCACTGATCCCATGGTGCAAAAGCTAGCAAATGAATTGCTAGCTCTGAAGACACAAATGTCCCAAGGTATGTCTGTGCCTCCTTCTTACCAAGATATATCGAGGAGGACATTTCCAAATAATTCATATCAAGGCAATGCTGCTAGGAACCAAGGACAACACAACCGTCTTCCGCCTACACAGGGGAAGCTTGCCATTGAAGCAGCGCCGGTCAACTCTGCTGTTGGCTACTATGAAGCTGAAAATGAACTTTCTTTCCAACCTGAGTTGGATTATGAAAATGGTGCTAATCTCTTTACAGAAGGAGAAGAAGAGTTAGCTGGCAACTCTACCATCAGCTTTCTGAACTATCAAGACGAAGCTGAAAAAAGAGAAGTGTGTGAAGGAGCATATGCTATTTTCACTAGGTCTCAAAATCAGTCAGTTCTTCAAGCTGATAAAGGGAAGGCGAGAGAAGAATCTCAACCGGTGATTTCAATCGCTAAACGAGGGACTCCGCTACCTTTCCAATCAAAAGACCCGGTGGTTAATAAACAAGTGCCTCTAATGAATTTGTACCTTCCACTTCTACTCCTTAAACTAGTGCTATCTCTACCAAAAATCAAAATGATGGTTTTTCTTCATCCGTATCTAATTCTTTTCAGCAATTTGATATAATAGATCATGCTAGGAGAACTAAGATACAAATGTCTAAAGTAGAATATTTACAGGCTAATCCTGAACAATTTGATAGATTAGCCAAATATGTCAAAAATAAGGCCGTCCCTGCAGGACAAGAATTTCCCAAAGCTACTCATGACTCCTCCAAAAGTAAACCTACCCAAAACAATCTTGTCACTACTCCCCCTAAAGCCTCTGGAAAAATTGAACCTTTCTATGTTTCCCTATTAGTAAATGGTCATAAATTAAGCAATTGCGTAATAGATTCTAGAGCCTCAGACAATGTTATGCCTGTTAAGGTAGCAGATGCCCTTGGCCTCACCTTAACCAAAACTTCTGGGAGGTGTTTCTCTATGGAGAATAAGCAAGTTCCACTTTTGGGTCAAATCAAAGATGCCTAATTTGCATTTGCAGCTTTTCCAGATGAGAGAATCAAGATGACAGTCTTGGTAGCTGATGTTCTAGCTTCATATGGCATTCTTCTTGGGTGTAATTTTTGCAAGGATGTGGGTGGGGAGTTGAACATGGATTTGTCTGAAGCAAGGATACCTGTTAAAGGTGTCATGCAGAAGCTGCTTCTTGAGAAGGAGGCAAAATACATTGTTACTCAAACCTCAAACCCCAAAGCTCAAATTTTGTTTGAGTCCTCGGTAATGGGTAACTATTTTCTGTCTACTGAAGATTGTTCCAGTTCATCAGATGAGAGTACATCAGGTGATAGCTCTGAGATGTCAGATGGAGACTCAGAAGAGTTTTTAGATGAAAGTTCAGGTGAGAATATAGTAATACCAGATTCTTCCCTCACTGATGAAAAGTAGTCCTCTGACCAAAGAAAGTCCAAGAAATCAAATTCTGATGGAGTCTAGATTTTAGAATTTGATGGCAGCTATTCTTCTACTGGTTCTGGAGCTGGAGTGGTCTTGATATCGCCACAAGGTGATATTTTACCTTTTTCATATAAGTTACAATTTGACAATACCAATAACACCGCCGAATACGAGTCCTTGTTGCTCAGATTGGAAGCTGCGCATGCCAGATGTGTTAAAATCCTTCATGCTCAAGGGGATGCTGAATTGGTGGTTTGTCAAGTAAGAAATTTGTACCAAACTAAAAATGAAAGACTGAGACACTATCGCAATTGCGTATGGGATTGCATTGAAGGTTTTGATGCCTTCAACATTTCAGCAGTGCCAATAGAGTTCAATGATCGTGCATATTCATTGGTTGTTTCCACTACTCTCATGGTGCCTCATAAGGATTTCAAAGGAAACAAGTACACTATTGAGCTGGTCTTCCGACCAAGTGTACCTGATAATGCTGACCATTGGCAGGTGTTCAATGGTGATAACCAAATCATTGCTTTCCTAGAAAAGATGGATAGTTTTGATGAGCTTTACTTTGAAGGAAGTGAATCGCCACCACGTGAATATGTTTCAGAGATAGATTCACAAACCAGCGAAGAATTTCTATAATTGAAAGGAAATAAAATCCCAAAAGGATTGGTTTCCCTTGAGAAACTCTTTGATAAACATGACAAGTATATCAAGCAACGGCAACAACAACAGGATTCAGGTTCCTCTATGGAATTTGAGCAGGTCAATTTGGGTACGGAAACATATCCTAAGATGGTCAACATTGGAAAATGTTGCACTGCTGATGAAAGATTCAAATTCATTACCCTCCTCCACCATTACATTGATGTTTTCGATTATCCTATGATGACCTGAAGTCTTTCAGGCCTAAGGAGGTTCAATATAAAATTCCCCTCAAAGCTGGATCGTTGCCTCACAAACAGAAGCAGAGGCAATACAATCCAAAGATATCAGGTATGATTCTTTCTGAAATTCAAAAGATGCTGAATGCTAGGATAATTTTTCCAATTCATCATTCCACATGGATCGCAAACATAGTACCTGTAAGGAAGAAGAACGGAGAATTCCATATCTGTGTTGATTTCAGGAATCTCAACCAGTCTTCCTTGAAAGATAACTACCCTTTGCCCATCATGGACCAAGTATTGCAAATAGTGACTAGTTCAAAAATGCTATCTATGTTAGATGGTTTTTCAGGGTATAACCAAGTGGAGGTAAATGAAGCTGATCAGTTCAAAACTACCTTCACCACACCATGGGGCAAATTTGCATATCGCAGAATGCCTTTTGGTCTGATCAATGCTGGCGCAACATTTCAGAGAGCGATGGATCTTGCTTTCAGAGATGAGATGGGTAAGTTCATCATGGTATATCTCGATGACTTGACTATTTTCTCCAAAAACCGTCATGATCATGCGCATCCTTTGTGACAAGTGTTGGAGCGCTGTCAGCAAAATGGTATTTCCCTCAATCCCAAGAAGTCAGTTTTTGGGGTGGCAGAAGGTAAGCTTCTCGGACACATTGTATCCCAGGAAGGTACTAAGATTGACTCAGAGAGAGTTAAATCTATTCAAAGTCTCACTCTGCCTACAAGTAAGACTGTTGTTCACTCTTTCTTTGGAAAGGTGAATTTTTTGCGAAGATTCATTCCTGAGTTTGTAGAAAAAACCTGTCACATTGTTAATATGATGAAGGGTAAGGCCACTTTCTGTTGGACTGTGGAAGGTAAGGAAGCATTTGAGGATATCAAGAGAGCTATTGCTCATGCTCCAGTTCTTGTTTGTCCCAACTACACTAAGGATTTTGTAGTCTATAGCTACGCTTCAGAGCATACACTTTCAGCTATTCTGGTTTAGTAGAATGAAGAAGGCATTGAATCCCCCATATCATTTATGAGTTGTCCTTTCAAAGCTCATGAATTGAAGCATTTGAATATGGAGAAGCATGCATATGCCGTAGTCAAAGTGGTTAAGCATTTCAGGTTCTATATTCTAAACTCACACACTGTTGTCATGGTGCCTGATACAACAGTCAAATCTATCCTAACTCAATAGGAGTTCGGAACAAAGAGAGGTAATTGGATCAGTAAGATCCAAGAATTTGATCTGGATATCAGGCCTACCAAGCTTGTGCATGGTAAAGGTTTGTGTCAATTGATCGTAGATAACGTTCCAAAAGAGACAGGGGATGAAGAAGAAGAAGTTGTGCACACGCCAACTGTTCTTTTTGTTACTACAACTGATGAGTGGTATTCTAATATCACTCATTTCCTTACCTATGGTGAGTGCCCTTCTCACTTGTCTTATAAGGAAAAGAGAACTATCAAGTTAAAAGCTGCTAACTACATCCTTTGGGACAATGGTTTGTACAAGAGAAGTCTTGACAGTGTATTTCTCCGTTGCGTGGATAAAGCGCAACAAAGTAGACTTTTGGAGTCTTTCCATAATTTGGATTGTGGAGGACATTTTTCAGCACCTGTAACGGCTCACAAGATTCTGCAAGCTCATTACTATTGGCCCACACTATTCCAAGATGCATACAATTGGGTACGCAGGTGTGAGTTATGCCAACAGTTTGTTGGGAAACCAAAATTGGCAGCCTTACCTCTAAAACCAGTGGTGATTGAGCAGCCTTTTTAGCAATGGGGTATTGACTTCATTGGTGCAGTGAATCCATCATCAAGTGCAGGACATAACTATGTCCTCACTGCAATAGACTATTTTACCAAATGGGTGGAAGCTATTCTAGCCAAGCATGCTACTTTAGAGGTGGTATGCAATTTTCTTAAGGAGAACATTATTTCCAGGTTTAGAGTTCCAAAAAAGATTGTAGAAGACAATGCTACTTGTTTTTCCTCTCATGAGATTACTAAATTTTTCTACGAGCATGGGATCATTCTTTCCCATTCTTTAGACTATTATCCGCAAGGGAATGGTCAAGCAGAATCAAGCAATAAGAATCTGGTCACTATCATCAGGAAACTAGTAGATGAGAATCAGAGAACCTGGCATAAGGTGTTGTTTGATGCTTTATGGGCAAATAGAATTACCCCCAAAAGGGCGATAGGCATGTCACCATTTCAGCTTCTATATGGTCTGAATGCGGAGATACCAATTACCTTGGAATTGCCAGCATTGAAGTTGGTAAAGGCATTGGAAGATAGAACTTTTGATAGTTCTATTGATAAAAGGATCATGTATTTGACTGAACTTGAGGAGCAGCGCACTATGGTGGTGGACCGTATTGCTGAGCACCGAAATCAAGTAAAGAAACTCTTCGACAAGAAGACAAAGGCTCGTGAGTTTCAGGTTGGAGATCAAGTCTTGTTGTGGGACAAGAGGAGAGAACCAAAAGGGATGCATGGGAAATTTGATTCCTTGTGGAGAGGTCCATTCACCATTCATCAATTCTGTGGTGAAAATAGTTTCTTGTTGGAGTATCAGGATGGAACACCATTCTCGTTGCCTCACAGTGGACAACATCTGAAGCACTTCAATCCTTGAAGTATCAGATAAGTTAAAAATTGTACATTTGTATAGTTTTGTGTTTTTATTTAGTCTTTTGTGTCTTTTTCTTTTTAGCTTGACTCTATAGCCCAATGGCATGGATGAAGGCACTTAGAGACTGGATTCTAATCCCTTCAATCATTTCAAAGTTTGATTAAAGGAATTTCCCCAGTTAGAGCCAGCTGTTGTTCTCAAAATCAGCTACGCTCATTTTTGTAGACAACCCCCACAAAACTTGTCTGTTTCGTGAATCTACACTCTAAGATTGCAAATCAAGAAAAGATTTCCTTAGTCTTGTGTGAAGTCATTTGATATTCTAAACTTGTCTGTGACATTCCCTTGAATTGATTTCTCAATATTCGCGAGAATCGTTTAAGTCGTAAATTCGTTAAAAGGTCAAGTTTTAGTCATTTTTCAGGTGTTAGCCATTTTTATTTTTTGTTCACATGTAAGAGTGGTATTTATAAACGCTATTACATGTTTAGAAGCTTGTTCACATGTAAGAGTGGCGTATTTAGCCGCTATTACATATGTTAAACTTTGTGTTTTTATGGAACGGCGGTGAAATCACCTGCCTTTACATATCTTATTCGGTGGAACTTGCCGGAGCGGCCGAAACTTCCGCCTGACCAAGATCTTCAAATATTTTGACTAGGGTGCCATTAATGGCCACTCGTGCTGATTCATTTAATGTTTGTTTTTAAGTTTTAAGTACTCATTGTGCCTTTTGTTTATTTATCATTTATGCTCGAACCAACGCCACGGAGGAGAGTCCGAAAGGAAATTACCGCAGTCTAGATCCATCTTTGGTGTCTCTTTTCTCTGGTAGGTTCATTTGTTTTGTTTGTTTCAAATTTATTTCTTTTGTTTTGCATTTTTGACTATTCTCATGCTAGGTTAGGGTTTCATGTTTTCTCTTGTTGATTATTTCTTGTGATAAACTAGGGTTTGTATCATTTGGTTTCGATCATTTTTTTTTTATATTGAAAATGTCAGTGTTGTTCATCGCTTTGTCAATCCCAAGTTCATACCCTAAAGTTTCAACGCATGTAGTGGCGGATTTACCGCTCAAACCTTTGATAATTCCTAAATTAACAACGTGGATGGGCAGCGAATTACACCTCCCATACACGGCAATCTCTTACCCATCGATTGTGGTGTCGATTCACTCGATCAAACACTTCAGACTAAATCTAGCATCATCTACAATGACGGTAATTTTTGCCGCCCATGCAGCATGGTAAACCTTCGCTATCTGTAACATCGGTTCAAACACCTGCCCTAGCATTTGAAGTTAAACTCCTTATAACATGTAGGAGCGGTCATTTTAACCGCTCGAGCATGTTAATTAATAAACTCCCACATGCTCAAGCGGCATTTTCACCTGCCCTTACAATAAAACTTGCATGTTCATTCCCCTGCTGGAGCAGCCGATACACCCGCCCAAACACTTGAGGTTTTCACTAAGTTACATGCGATAGCGGTCATTTTAACCGCTTGAGCATGTTAAATTAGAACTTCCAAAATACATGCAAAAGCAGTGTTTTCAACCGCCTTTACACCTGAAGTCTCTCCCAACTTGTGATGGCGGCCAAATCACCCGCTCAAGCACATTTTCTAATTTTTCCCAACACTGGAAAATTCACTTTTCAAAACCAAAAGCACGCTTTCACCTTCACCTTGATTTGCACACTCAAGCCCTTTAAACGCATGCTTTCCTGTCCATGATCGTCAAAACGCAGTTGACCCAGTTTATCCAATTTTTCCCCTAACTGTGAGATCATGGCCTTTTGCAGTTCTCAATCAACGTTCGTGGTGTTCAAATTCACAATTTTCTCCAGAGCTCATGTCAAAATCATCTTCGTCAAATTCCAGAGCCATGAAGTACAAGTACCAGGGTGTCTTTCCGGTAACGGCAATACAGTCAAACGTTGATGAAATCAGAGACATGGAAATTGGGCACGTAGACATGGCCGAGTTCATAGATAGAACTAAACAAGCAAATCCCTCCAAGCATATGCAGAAAATCATTGACAACAGTATTCATTTGGTTGCATCATTTCCAGTCAGTGCACATAATCTTGAATTTGTTCTACAAGTGGCCAGCCACTACAACAGAGACACTAGAGCTGTGACGGACTCACAGGGAAATGTAATCATGAGATTGGACGCAGAATTCATGGACAAAATCTTCATGTGTCCACCAATTGAAAATGTCGGGTAGATTGATTTTGCTCAGGGTCAACAAGACTATGACAATGACTTGGAATCTGCTAGGAGGCACATAAACAGCAAATGGTTAAAGATTCCTAGGGCAACTTTGACCAGATGGCCAAAAGACCTTCACAGGAGTGATTTTATGGAGGAAGTGTGTGATTTGATTACTCTCTTGAGTCGCATCAGAGGGCTCCCTTCTGCTTCCAAATTCCAGGACTGGATGTACACTTACATCAAGGTGATTCTACGGGGTAACCAGAAGATATTCTGGGGTGAACAGATCAGCAATGCTTTGCACGAGCAACTGGTAAGAGTCAATACTACCTTCAAATTTTACATGACCTCTTATCTTGTCTATGCTGCTGCAAGCATGAGGAACTTTCCAGGTTTAACCCAAGTAGGGGACAGGAGATTGGTCCCAGTGTATGAATACTACCCCCAAATCACTCTAAAGGGGTCAATTCATCATTTCAGAAGAGTCAATGATGTGTTCTTCTCAGTTTTCATGTGCATGTGGGATGGTGAACTGGTTCAAAGAAGAGTTTCTGATGAAGCTTGGCAGGTTGTAAATTCTTTTGGTTGTTTGTTCTTGCAATTTCCCACCTTCACATATCTTCGGGTAGGATACTATCCTGGTTACCCTTACATGCTGCCACGGTATCCCAGTGATCACATTATTCTTATGGAGCTTTGCAGACAACTGATTGTGGTACACACCAAATAGATGGAGCTTAAGAGGTCAGGGATAAAGTTTCCCATTGAAATTGGGAGGTATTCAGTTCAATCTGCCAACAAAGCAAAAATAATTGACTTCGAGTTGCAGTTGGTCACCATGAAGACCTATAAGAAAAGAAATCATTTTGACTTCAGAAGGGTTCAAGATAAAATCAAGAGGAAGTCAACTTTTCATGTGCCAATGGTTGAAGATATCTGGGCGGATCTCAGGACTCAAAATGAGATCAGAAAACTAGATTTCTGCAGACTTCATCTAAGCCAAATTGAAGAACTAGGACTCGCTGATATTCCAGATGGAATGGAGGATGATGGGGATGTCCTAGATCACAAATATGAGGCAGGAAATGTTGAGGCTTCACCTCTCCCAGAGGTGAAATGGTCAGTCAAGGAGGAGACATCTATCAGGAAAAGATTCCAACCAATACTGGCAAACACCAACTTGTGGTTGAAAAGCAAAGGGATTCAGTTGAAAGAGTTCCTTACAGGGTCTGAAGAAGAGATACAGGGGCAAACAGGTAGGAAGGTGGAAAACCAAACTAAGAACAAGAGTGACACCCCTTCTTCCTCCAAGGTACACAAACCAAAGATCAAATTTGTATCCAAGGGAGGAAAGAAGAAGGAAACCATAAGGGCTTCTAATGCCACTAAGTCAGATGTTGAAGATACTAATGATGATCAGATGGAAATTGAAGATGTTGAGACTGAAGAACAAAATGTTCAAATGTCTAAGACAAAGGTATATGATGAAGTTGAACAAGGTGAAGATGAAGATACAGAGGTAGAGCGACTTGATGGTTCCCCTCAGACTCCTGTGAAAGACCTTCCTTCCAAGACACAAGTTCTTATACCTCTTCCTCATGTTCTAGTTTCTGATGGTTTTCCAGCAATTTAAAATGTTCCTCTTTCTCCCATTTTTGTTGTTTCTTCTGACAATACTCCTCCATCCATAAAAGCTAGCTTTGGAACTGTTTTTGATTCTTCTGGTTCCATTCCAAGCTTATCTTCCCCTTCTTTTGATATCAGGGAACAAACTATTTTAGAGAACCTTCTGGATGCTTCACAAAAGGTTGTTGATACAGGTGTTGTGTTTACCAACACAAGTCCAATTGTCACCATCACGGGTACAAACACGGAGCCAACCAAGCAAGTAATGGATCCCCCTCCAGCTATTGACACATCTGTACTTCCTCCATGGCTATCTACCTATACTCCAAAGAGGAAGAAGCAAGCCATCTCACCTGATGAGATTGACATTGAAAAGTTGTTGTTCGTGAAAGCAAAGAACCAGAAGAAGAAGCCTAAGACTGTTTCTAGGCTGGTCACTAAAAAGGGAATCAGATATGCCAAAATTGCCAAACCTCCTAAAGATGCCACAGTTGATACTTTTGACATGAGCAGTTATGTCATCTCAAGGGTTGAGCTTGGTAATGTGACTCATGAGGGTGTCAAAGCAGATTTCCAGAACACTACCAGTACCCTACTTGAAAAGTATGATGAAGCCAAGAGGGAGAAGGAGCAATACAAAGCAAAAGCAGAACAACTGGTTGCTATCCATCAGAAAATAGTTAAGTTATCAGAAATAGTAGAACCTATGGCAGTGACAGTGGAAGATCCCCTGATACATAAGGTTGAAAAAGCCCAAGCTAGAGGCAAGATAGTGGGGGATGTAGTGGAGTGGTTGTTGGCTCAAGGACGAGTTCTGTTAAAAACTGCTGTGGAAATAAAGGAGAAAATGGACAAAGCTAAAGCTAAGCTGGACAATCTGGTAGATCTACTTTCACAAGAACTGCAAGATCAAGAAGAGAGCCTAGAAGAGTGGATAGATATGAAGAAGATCAAGATTAAGAATCTATTCACCATTGGGGTCGTCACCAATAGGGAATCATATCTCAAGACCAAAGAGACTCTAGCTCATCGTATTTTCATAATAAAGAGTCTACTTGAAGATTTGTGCCAAGCTCGAGAAGCTAGCGAAGATAGTGATGTCACACTCCACCAGCTGGAAGAACTTCCTTGCACCTTGACAAGGGAAGGTCATAGTTTCCTCACAGCACAGGAAATGATAAGTTCTTTTGAAGAAATGGTACAAAAGAAATTTGAAGAGGAAGCTCCCTCTGTGCTCTCAATGGATAACCTGTATGATCAACATTCGACTCTAGAGAATCTGAAGGATAATTTAGACAAGCATGAAAAGGCAGTAAAGGTGGTGAAAGATTCAATTCTCCAAGCTCACACCATCTCTGAAAACACAGCGAAACCAGATGCATGAGAGATGTCAGTTGTTCAAACCATGTATCAGAACTTCCTGAGGAAAAAAGATGGAGGAAGCTAGTGCCTTAGCTTGTTTTTCTTAGATGTTATGTAAATTGAATTTTGTTTTGGACATCTACACATGTAATTTTCCGAAATGTAATTACATGTGAAACAAGAGAAGTCATAAGTCAAATAGGACTCTCTTGTTGAATAAGTCAAAGTAGTGGTAGATTTCCTAAATTTTCTCAAGGTCTTTCCCTATAAATAAAAGGGACCTCTTTTGTAATTATTATCTTTTGTCTATTGCAAGAAAACTCTGGCGAATTGAGAAGCAAATCAAGACTTTGTGTTTTTTGTGAAAATCAATATTCAAATACTTATCAATACAAGAAAGCGAATTCAATTCCAATCTTTTTCTTGGGATTATTTGTGTTGTGATAGTTTTGTTCTTACGTCTTACTATCATAATCTTATTTGATAATAATTGAAGTGTGGAGTTTGTTTCAAGTGATTGAAGAGCGCTCTTAATTTGATTCTGATAAAATTTGTGTTATCAAATCAGTTGTGGGTTATATGTTCATGTTTGTGAGAATACAATAGTTTGGAGACTTTGTGTTGCAAGTTGTTATATTCGATTTACTTTTATGATCTTGAAGAGGAGTGAAGACTTTGGGCTGCATTCTACTTCAAATAGTTCCGTTTACAAGTAGTAAGTGAGGTAACAGAAAACTTTGTGTTTTTGTGATTTTGTGATAATTTATAAGTCTTCTATCAAAAGTTTGAAATATAAACATCTGTTCTGAAAAAAGAGAATGAGATGAGATGGAACCACCACAAACATAGTTTTTAGTGTACATAAATTTTATAAGTTGTTTGATTTGCAAAAGTCAAGTAATTAGAGGGAGCCTCCCCTTGCTGAGAGGAGAGACTTTGTCTCATCATAGCTGTGGCTAATATACCCATTTTGCCGTTAGCGAGTTAACGACAAAATATTCACCCAACACGCCCACCTGTTGTATTTGCTTGAAAGTTTATAAAGTGTTATAAAAAATCCATTTTTTGCATATCTTGCAATTGTTACATTCCATGAAATGGCATTTCATTGAGGCATCATGTCACAAACTTCACGTACCTTGTCTATGCTTCCACACTTCACATACATGTCTACTAGGGTAGTTGCAACTACAAGATTTGACAAAATTCCCATATTTTTTATGCTTTGATGGATGTCCATACCATGTTCCAGAGACCCTATTTTGGCATATGAATGGAGGACATTGTCTAAGTTTGTGGAATTTGGCTTTACAACCATGAATTACATTTGATTGAAAGTTTCTAAAGCCTTATCAAAAAATCCATTTTTCTCATATCTTGTAATCATTGCATTCCATGAGATGACATTATATTGAGGCATCATACCAAACAGTTCACGTGTCTTGTCTATGCTTCCACACTTTGCATACATGTCTCTGAGAGCAGTTACAACTACAACATCTAACAAAATTGCCATATCTTTTATCCTTTACTTGATGTCCATACTGTGTTCCAAAGATCCCATTTTGGCATAGGCAAGGAGGATACTAGCTAAGGTTGTGGAAATTGGCTTTACACCTATTGATTGTATTTTCTTAAAAGTTTAAAAAGCCTTATCAAAAAAGTCCCTTTTTTGCATATCTTGCAATCATTGAATTCCATCAGATGGCATTTCATTAAGGCATCTTGTCAAACAATTCACATACCTTGTCTATGCTTCCACACTTTGCATACATGTCTACTAGGGTAGTTGCAACTACAAGATATGACAAAATTCCCATATCCTTTATGCTATAATGGATGTCCATACTATGTTCCAAAGATCCCATTTTGGCATATGAAGGGAGGATGTTGGCTAAGGTTGTGGAATTTGGATTTACACCTCTCAATTGCATTTGGTTGAAAGTTTCTAAAGCCTTATTAACAAATCCATTTTGTGCTATCTTGCAATTATTGGATTCTATGAGATGGCATCTCTTTGAGGTGTTCTATCAAACAATTCATGTGCCTTGTCTATGCTTCTACACTTTGCATAGGGTAAGTGCAGGAAGATGGGGGGCCAAAAAGGGGCCTTAACTGGCCACTTTTTTTTTTCTGAAATCAAGAAATATTGACCTTGGATGAGAAAATGAGCATAGTTATGTTGCAAGTATGGGACTAACTGGTATTGTCATTGATCTCAACATACTTCTTTTTCATTAATGATAAGGATTGGATGAGTTATATGTTGAGGATACTGAGAAAATTAGTCTCAATCAAGAACAGTGAAGAACAATGATGATAGCAAGGTAAAAGCTCAAGATAGGTTAAGGACCAGACGATACGGATTAAAGGGTTTGTAGATATGAGTCTTAAGATGTTCCAGTAGAGATTTCAAAGGTCCACATGAAGATATGAAGAAGTTGTGATCACTCAAGTAGAACTGGTTCCGGTAGATGCTCAGAGGTGACAGAGTGTTATAGAAAGGTCCGATGAGATCTAGAAATGAATTGTCCTATTCTACAGATTTGAACGAGTGTTTGGGAAGTCCTTATGATGTGTCAACTCAATTGATTCATGGTTTGAAGGTCCGCAAGCATCTATTCCTTTGTGACAGTAATGACAGACTGTGCTCTTGAGGTTTTGGATGAAGGAGAGAAGGATTTCGGTAAGTAGAGGAAGTATGGATGTTCTTGGTGATTCAGGCAATCTTGTGGAGGTCCTTGGATCATGTTCAATTCATGTTGATGGTTTGCATTAGAGTTGGGGCCTGGAAATGAAGAATAACTTTCGGATGATGGTGTTCTTTCTGTGACTGGCCGATCGGATGAATTATATATCTTGTGGATGTTCTTATGAGTGTTAGCCAACTTAGATGATAATTCCTAAGTTGATGTAGTGTATAAATAAGGGATTGCAAGGCCATTTCAAGTGTGGGTATTGAAGATGAGTGTGTGGTAGCGAGGAGAAGAGTGAAAGGTAGAACAGAAGGTTTGGGCATAAATGGAACTGACTCAAGCATGGTGAAGATGCTATTTACCAGTTCAAGTATGTGATACTTATTCTTTTGTAGACAGTGTGTCTCTTGTAGGCAGTGAGCCTCTTGTGAGCAGTGTGCTCGGGTAGTGAGCCCTAATTGGCATGTGCCATTTTGTTCTTTCTATTCCTCTAATAGAGAATACATTCTTGGGTTAATCACCCCGTGGTTTTTCCCTTAACGGGGTTTTCCATGTCAAAATATTGGTGTCTCATGTGTTGATGTGTTTCTGCTCTTGATTTGTTACATTATGCTTTCATGGTTGATCTTCTATTATGCTGCTAATTAACAATGTGGAGTTAAGTATTTAAAGTAAGAGAAAGTTTTGTGCAATTGATTCACCCCCCCTCTCAGTTGTGTGCCCTAAATCTAACAAGTTACACTCAAAATTTTAAGATGCAACAAAAACAATGTTTGTAGTGCTTCGAGTCTACTTTCTAAACTACTAATTTTTTTTTAAATGGTATAGAATAAGGGGTTCAAAAAAGGAAGCCACAGAAATTGGTGTTGTTTCTATCAAAAAACATAACATAGCATGTTTTGTGGCTCCCTCAAAAGGTTAACTTTTTTTTGGTATTTTAAAAATTGCTTTAGTGACATATTAGCTAACAACATGTAGTTTATGCCTGATTTTTCTAATAATTTTTTAACTAATATTTGATTGTTTACTAATTTTCAAAATGGACACATCCTAAAAAAAAAAAATTTGGTCGTGCTTACCCCTATAAATTTTGAAAACTAATTAATTTTTTTAAATGTGTAGAATGGAGTCTAGTTTTTAAAAGTGTAATTTATTTGAAATTTCAATGAACGATTAATTTATAATGAAAAAAATACCAAACACTGGTTTTTGCCCAAAAATGAACACACAAACAAAAGAAATGAAAGATGAAAGGCTTAACATTGTCTAAGTGAAAAACCATTGAGATATAATCCCGGGTGATAGGAATAAACCCTGACCCATCCTTTAGCTCAATCATACGGGTTTGGGGGTTATAGTTATTTGCAAACATTTTGAGCAATTCTACATTTACAAACACATTTGGCACTACTCATTTCTCCAAATTCATCCTCCATGGATTAGAGACTGGCCTATGTCTATGCATTTTCTTGTAGTGGTATATAAATAGGTCATATCCTCAGATGGGGGTCCATGAATCTCCTACATGTCTAATACTATCTTTGATTTTTTTAGCATGTGGATTCAATTGAGCATTTCTTCTAGACCTCTACCCAGACCCCAGGTATTGTTCTATCAAGTCTTGGTTTATATGTCTATCTTTTGTTTTATGTCCCTTCTTAGGGTTTTTATTCCTACTTTCAATGGTTTCATGTGTTTATGAATTCACAATTGAAGTGTACTCTGTAATCTCAAAGTTAGGTTTGGAGTACTTACTTGGATGAGCTTTCCTTGTTCTGCAACTTACCCTTTTCTATCTTTCATCTCCTCAACTTTCCCCGCGTGTTAAAAATATTTTAGAGATTAATCCTTTTGGCTCTGGTTCATTGATGGCGTATATGTATCAAATGCAATATTGATTCAAGAGAAATTAATTCATTTGAATTGGGGGTTGTTTGATAGATATCTAATAGTCATGTCACTGATTTATCGAGATGTTCACCCTTTTCCTTCCTCAATACTATTTCACCATTCATTGGGGTATCCAAGTGACCTTTGATAATGTCATATTGATACCATTATGTCCTATCGATATCCTTTTATATGTTATATAACCCTTTTTATTTCCTTTGAAAATGATGCAGAGGTCTTCAGCAGAAACGTGCAAAATGTTTAAATTTGTAAATATCGGCAAGACGTCTCTATTATCTCACCAAAACATGCATTCACTCTTCCATCGGCGACACATCCACTATCGGCAACGTCCTTGAATCTCCTGCTGACAACTTCAATCACCCCGATGAACCTTACAACCACCTTTGTTAGCCAGACCACACTCTATCGACAAATCTAAATCTTCATTGGCCGATAGGTCGGTGTCACCTTTGTCTCCATCTCCTCGCATCTATCGGCATGACCGCCTCTGTCGGTGAAACATCCCACTCATCCTCCAATAGAAAAACTCTTACCGATGTACACCTTTCGCTATGACTTATATCTATCGGCCTAACTTTTTGGCCATTCTCCGATGGCAAATGTCACGTCGAAGCACTTAACACTAGCTCCACCGTCAGTCAGACTTCTCTCATCGATCTGACTAAAAACTCCTCTGTCGATGTTCCTTTTCATCCCGATGGACTTAATACATACTATCATCGATGAGACTTGCCAATGGTCACCCCGATCTATTCCTTCGGTGAGATTTTCACCATCGGACCAACACAACTCCTTTTCGCCAATGCCTTGACTCACGCCGATACCTCCTTCATCGGCGACACGAATGAAACTTATGCCGATGCCTTCAAAACATACATTATTGACTTATTTTGACACCCAAACTGGTCAACGATACACATACAGATACTACGGATAGATACACACAAAATACCCATCATGCAAATGCAGTATATACACAAAATGCACAATTCCTCCCTCATACAAATGTAGTATACACACAGAATTTGATACATACCATTTTACATCATGGGCACATGAAATTGCTCACATGTGAATGCAGTTTATTCACAGAATGTCTCAACCTACCATTCTTGTATATACATCAGATATACATTGAACTTCCTACTGACGATTTTCTCTGGAAAGGGTTCTGCAATTCCTATCCTACCATACTTAACAGACAAATGAATAAACAAAAATGGGGAACTAATTTACAAGTCCATTCCACTGATTTCACAGAAATCCACCAGTGGAATGGATTTATCTATTCATTTCGACCACGGAGGCACTAAATTAAATTATACACAAATTCTATACAGAATGAATTTCTACACAGAGTATCTACATAGAATTTAGAATTTGGAAAGAAAACAACTTGCAGAATTTCTATTCCTCCTTCTTAGTGTTTCAGAACCACACCTGAATATTACAGAGGATTTTCATTTTATATTTTCCAAAAAAGTGAGAGACCGACATTCCTCTCCTCTGTTTCTGTGATTTTGATTTTACCAAGATTATTGGTAAAAACTCCTAATTTACATTATGACATTTGTTTTGCATAAGACAACAAAACTTCTAGTGTTAAGACACCTTGATTAACCCATCCCTTAATCCAACCTATTTAAAATGTCAAGTTTGGAGTTTACAAACATGAAATGCCAATATAGAATGTTACATTTTGAAAATGCTATAAGGTAACATGAAATGTCAAAACTATATTAGTCTTATTCTTCTCCCTCTTATGTATGTTGATCCTATTGAAGGGGTGCTCCTACACCATATGCCCTTTATCTTTGTATCAGCAAGACCAGAGATTATGTCCCTTTGATATCCTCAAGTCCCCTCGAAATGCTTGTACACTTGGATATCATTGTATCGGCGGGACACATTTAAGTGTCACGCCAATATGTATCAGTCCCTTCGATGTGCTTGATGTTATCAGAGTATCAAAGAGACATGATTTAGTCTTCTTGATACCCTTTAGTCTCTTCAATATATTTTATCTCCTTCATTTTCTGATGTTAGCAAAATACAAATTGACTTTATCACATCGGGCTATCGGGGAGACCTTAAAGTGAGTCCTCCTGACATGGTATTCTCCCAGCAATATTTTTCTTTATGACTTCTAAAGTATCCTTAAGTCAAATTAAATAATTTTATTCTTTTTGGAGGGTAATGGTGGGGATGTTGCAGGATTATTAGGGTTAGGGCATTAATTGAGCGGATTTATTATTTTGCATTTTGCAATACAAGTATGGGAAGATGGTGGGAATAGGTTATTTTGATTTAGATTAATAGTGAAAAAGAACATACATGGACCAAGCAATTTGTGGCACTTAAGGTTATGTAATAGAATTTGCAGTTAATAGTTAAATTGTATAACAAATTTTATGATCTTTACTAACATTTATTAGAATTATTGCATGTTTTACATCATTCAAATCACATCTTCACTATAACTTTTTTGAAATTTTATTCTAGTATGTGCACTTTGATATGATGCAATATGGTTATGGTTTCATTTAATATGTTATAATATTAGATATATAACAGAAAAATAATTATTGCATGAAATAAATAACTTTTCATTTTAATTTTTTTTTGCAAAACATGGGTCTTCCAGAAGATCAAGATGATCCTCATGATATAGATCCAGATTATGTTCATTCTGGTACAGATCACATGGTAGAGGATGATGATGATGTAGATACAGAAGACACTGAGGCCGATGAAAATGATGATGATGATCACGATGGTGATGATGATGATGAGACAGTTGCTGGTAGTAGCCATTGACATTCATGATCATGTAGACTACATCATGGATTATTGCTGATATATCATTATGATGCCTCTTTTCATGGTTACTATCATATGTATCATTTTCACAGCCTGTAATACCATATTAATGAGTTGAATCATAAATTTATGTATCATTTTGACCTATATCATTTGGACATGTATCATCTTGACTTGTATCATTTTAAGTTACATAATTCATCATTTTTACTTATATCATTTGTACATGTATCATTTTGACTTATGTCAACTTTTGGACATATATCATTTTGACATGTTCTTGATCTACTGGCATATTTGACTTTCACTTGTTTTAGTTATATATGATGATTATCTTATCAGTATTGACTTGTCAATTTATATATATTGAAAGTGGTCAATGATTTTTGGATGGATATTTATTACGTATGATGATTTTAATTTACTTCTCAGGATGAATGTTCACATATTCAATTAATCATTGCTCTCTTTTCCTGTTCTTTCTCTTGATGATGGATCATGGAGTTTGATCCGAAACGTTGAGATAAAAACTTGCACATAATTTATTCCTGAAGTACTAAACTTAACATTATGGACTGTGGAAATTTGATGTCTCTTATTTGACTCACTTGTTTTAATTATAGATGATGATCATGTTTAAACTATTATCTTGTTATTCTACATAAACATTAATTCTCCCATGTGAATTAATTATCATGTTATTCCACCTTGTGAGATCGACGCTAATTTCTTTCAGACAAGACATTCATCTAACATTTCATTCATTGATACATTCAAGGGCATTTAAGGCATTTTCAGTGAAAATTTTATAAATTTCACTCGCATTATGAAATTGCAATTCATATTTTTAGAATGGAGACTCCTATTTGTCTCACTAGCAATAAGCGAAAGGTTACTTTTCTGGGTCAAATTTCTGATGCTCAGCTGTTTGGAATTTACGAAGTTTGTTTAAAGTTATTTATTGAAGCTATAAAGATGGTGCTAGGGCTCCGTTTCCTTTCATCTATGGATCGATATCGGGTTAATGTAGATATCACCTCCCAGTTTCTTGCGTCATTGCTGGACCTAGGAATGTAGAAAGCAGACACATTGGTGTGTTTGAGGGTGACTTTCAAGGAACATATCCTTGGTGGTGATGTTGAAATTTGTGTTTTTGCATATCTCCTTAATGGAATTATGAAAGAAAGGGATTTGCCAAAACCTCTAGAACCTAATGTAGTGGTCAAACACCTCCCCTTCCTCACAGATCTAGTGGCCAGTCAATAATTGATCACACATCACATTTGGCCTCTAGTGGGAGGGATTTTATATAGTGAGCAATAGGTATGATTCAGGAGGATTCTCCATTGTGGATCCAACTATTTGACATTTTTGTGGCATCAGATGAATTCTATCAACATGAGTAATTTTGAAGTTCTTCTTTTTGGTGTTTGTCATTCAAGTTTTTTTTTATGGCACATCTAGTCGATATGTAGAAATGTAATTTTTTGTATAATTTTTGTATAAGCTTGAATTTGTACAGTATATCCAGAGAATGGATAGTTTTGTATGTAAAGTTTTGTACATAATATCAATATATGTGGGAACTATAATGCCTTTTACCCACCAAAAAAAATAATTATCTTGGTATTTAATCATATGAGTTATTTAAGAGGCATGATATATTTAACTAACTAAATTGAAATAAAACATATTAAATTAATAAATGTAAGCAAAACAAGAAGCATTTTTAGAAGCAAAAAAGGAAGCAACAATGGAAGCCAAACTAGAAGCAAACCAGAAGCAATCTTGGAAGAAAAACTTGGCATTATCTAAGAAGCAAAAACAAAAGCAATTCAGGTGGCAAACATAGAAGTAATAATGGAAGCAATTTTAGAAGCAACAAAAGATGCAATAATAGAAGCCATATTAGAAGCAACAAAATACACAAAAATGGAAGTAACAAGAGAAGTTATATCAGAGACAAAATTGGAAGCAAAACCGGAAGCAAAATTGGAAGCAAAAGTGAAAGCAAAACTGGAAGCAAAACTAAAAGCAAACTTGGAAGCAAAATTGGAAGTAAAAATGGAAGAAAAACTAGAAGCAAAATTGGAAGCAAAATTGGAAGCAAAACTAGAAGCAAAACTAGAAGCAAAACTGGAAGAAAAACTGGAAATAAAATTGGAAGTAAAATTGGAAGCAAAATTAGAAGCAAAGCTGGAAGCAAAGTTGGAAGAAAAAATAGAAACAAAATTGGAAGCAAAACTGTAAGTAAAACTAGAAGCAAAATTGGAAGAAAAACTGGAAATAAAATTGGAAGTAAAATTGGAAGCAAAATTAGAAGCAAAGCTGGAAGCAAAGTTGGAAGAAAAAATAGAAACAAAATTGGAAGCAAAACTGTAAGTAAAACTAGAAGCAAAATTGGAAGCAAAACTGGAAGAAAAATTGGAAGCAAAGCTGGAAGTAAAACTGAAAGTGAAATTGGAAGCAAAAGTGGAAGCAAACATGGAAACAAAACCAAAAGAAAAAATGGAAGTAAACCTAGAAGTAAAACTGGAAGCAAAACCAGAAGCAAACTTCAAAGCAAAATTGGAAGCAAACTTGGAAGCAACAAAAGAAGAAAAATAAGAAGCAAAATCAGAAGAAAAATTGGAAGCAACAAAATCTAGCGCTAAATCCAATGCTAAACCTAATGGTAGCCCGATGCTAAACCTGGTGCTAAACCTGACACCAAAGTGAACACACATGGTTGCACCGGGTTTGGCACCAGCAGAAGTGTCCAATCCATGAACTCAAATGCACTAAATTTTGGTGCTATTTTAGGTGCTAATTGCCTATTTTGTTGTAGTGCCCCTAAACCCTAAATAATACCCCTAACCCCTAAACCATAAAACTGAGCAACCCTAAACCCCTAAAGCCTAAATAATTCTCCTAAACCCTAAACTTAAGCTATCCTAAACTCATAAACCAAAGAATCTCTTTCTCTCTCTCAAAACCCCAAAACCCTAAATAATGCCTCTAAACCCAAACCCCTAACCCTTAACCCCTAACCCCTAACCCCTAAGCTTGAGCAACCCTAAACGTCTATCTCCCTATCTCTCCCTTATCTTCCTATATTGCTATAATCCCTCTACCTCTCAATCTCTCTCTCCCTATATCTATGCACATCTTGCTCATGCTATCTATCTCCCTATCTCTCCCCTCTGTCTCCTCTATCTCTCCCTATCTATCTCCTCTAGATCTCTCTTCCTATCTATCTATCCCTATCTCTTGCCTCTCTCTCCCTTATCATTCCTCTATCTCCCTATCTCTCCCCTCTATCTCTCCCTCACCCTTATCGATGAAGGAAATGAAAACAAGAAAACTAGGACTCTCTCTCTCTCTCTCTCTCTCTCTCTCTCTCTCTCTCTCTCTCTCTCTCTCTCTCTCTCTCTCTCTCTCTCCCCTTATCAACCTATCTCTGCCCTCTCTCTCCCCTCCATCTCCACCCTCTCTCCCTCTTCCTCCCTCTCCCTCTCCCTTATCGACAAAGAACATTGATACAAGAAAACTAGGACATGCAAAGAGGGATGGGCATATAAATTGGGAGGATGAATTGGAAACAAGATAAAGTGAAAGTTCATTGGATGGTCCGAGAATGATGAGGAGAGGTGGAAAATAGTAAAATAGGGAAAATTTGGTGTGATCTAAAGGGAAAGTGGAAAGGAAAAGGAAAACTAGGAGGTAGAGAGAGAGAGAGAAAGATTTTATTTCACCATAATGTGAGCATGTTATATGCTTTGCCTTGCTAATTTCCAAGTCTTAGGCTTGGATTTGCCTTGGGCTTCTAACCTATTGGGGGTCAAAAATGCAGGTTACAAATCCTAAGAGGATGCCAAGCTCTATGTTTAGACTTGCAATGTTTTTGAACCAATGAATGGAGTGAACCTATATGGTTGATGACTCCCTGAACTTTAGGTTCTACTAAACCTAGGCAGGTGGACCTTGATAGCTGAGTAGATTAAGAGTTGTATGACTTAGTTGAATTTATGGATCTATTCACAGTGGCATGAAGTGAAATAGATGAAGGCTTACTAACTACTACTAAAATTTGAAATGTGAATGTATGGATAAGATTTTATAAAATTCTAAAATAAAATGGGTATGATTAGTGCCTTCTTCTATGGGCTAATGGAGTCAAGAGGTGAATGATGTATGGCTTACTTACTAGCTACAATTTGAATTGATTGGCACTTGTGATTGTTTGCACCTTGTACAAACATGCAAGAATGTAACTATCAGACTCTTCTTTAATGATCCAAATGATATTTACCAGGTTACTGTGATTAATTAATAGGAAATTTTAATCCTTTTAAAGGAACCAGTTAATTGAATCACACAAAAGCATCAAATGTGCCCTGATAAATCAAGTGTAGATTTGAATAACAAGATAAAATCAAGTTGGAGACAATATGATAATTTTATCGATTATAGGGCTCTTCTTTAATGATCCAAGTGATACTCTCATATTACTATGATCTATTAAAATGATATTTAATTCTCTAAGAGAAACCAATTAATTTGTTTTGAAAAATTGAGCTCTGACACTCCAATTTAAATAATATGAATGTACCAATCTGGAGACAGCCAAATAATTAGATATTAACAACAAACAATTGACACTAGTGTTGGACCACCAATTCATGCATTCTTCTCCATTATATAATTTTAAAAGATTTTGCAATCTATAACATAATGTTTTGTTAAGGTAACTGATCAACTTATTCCATCACTAAGGATTTCCTCACCTACTACTACTCATGATTCTTTCTCATTTGATTTCATCTGCCATATATACATCATATCTTCTAGGGTTATAACCCTTCGGTTGCCCTTATGTTGCAACTATTCATATTAATTAGCTTTCCTCTGGTAAATTAAAATATTTTAACTTTAATCTTCATATTTGTATCTCTAGAAAATTAATCACAATTATAATTATAATCCTTCTTTGGCTGGCAACTTTATTTCCACCCAATGAGAAAATGCTCTTAGAGTAAAATGATTATCCATTTTATAACCCCTTAGTCAAAATGTTTCACTTGAATTTTCACATAATGAAAATATTTTTTAGGTAAAATAATTACCTATTTAGTTGATCCTTCTAAAAAATAGTTCACCTCCTAGTGAAAACAATTCTCCACATTGATCATAAAAATCTGCATTTGATACATTCATTAAATCCTTCTTGTGAAATCATCCCCCACTTTATTATACCTTCCGTGAAATCTATTTACACGAGCATTTTATCCGGGAGCTCACTTTTACATTGGGAGATATAATCTAAATGGTATTCAATTTCTCCATAATCTTTTACTTTCGTATGAAAACATTCCCACTTTGATTATTAATATTATGAATTTGCTATATTCATTATGTTCTCCGGGCAAAATAGTTCTCCACTGTCAATATTTGGGATGATATATTGGAGTCACAAACCTCACATTAGGAGGCTCAAAAGGATATCTTTCAGGGACTTGAATCTCAAGCTCGAAGACTCCTTTGACATAAGCAGTTCCCTCTTTGAAACCCTTTTTCTATGTGTATTCGCCATTCCAAGAACCATACAGAGTTGTAAAGCTTACTCCAAAATAGATAATAAATGAAACTGAACCCTTCCTAAACCATGAAATCATCACAAAAAAGAGTGAGCTTATTAAATACCAGGTCCTTACTAGAGATAGTAGATTTGAATTCCATATTAGGATGGGAATCTAATAGAGAACTTTGAACCATGATTTGACTACTAAGATCCCATTTCTTAAATGGTTTCTACAAAGGTTGGAATTACAGAAAAGTCCATCAAATCCTCCAACTTGTTTGAAAAGAGCATCAAATTCCTAAATATCAACATGATTTTCTTTGTTGTCACCCTTGAGAACAATATACATCACAACCTGGTCATGTTGAATACGAGCCTGACCTACCAACTATTTAGTAACTATATAGGAAGCGGCAACTAGGTGCATCTCCCATCCCTTTTCATTCTCATTATGCAGGATTAAGGAGGATGCATGCTTTGTTCAAACACTGGGACATCCTATAAGCACTCCCGCAAGTTGCCTCAATATTTCCTCATTAATAGAATGCCGAATCTCCTCAAAAAATATTTCTTCTAGACTTTGTTCGGTGGGACTCTCCCCAACACTTTTGAGTTCTTTCTTTATTGGAGTGACATACATAGTCGGCAAGATATGAAAAACCAATTCCGATGATATATGTCACTCTGATACAACTAGTGTCTTGACTTATCGGTGAGAGAACATATATCTCTTACTGAAACTGTATCCATCGGCATGACCTTTTAGATTGGTATGATTTAAAAATTTCAATCCAACTTTCTTTCTTTTGCCGATGAGTTATTTATCGGTGAAACATTATGTAGTGTCTATGTGGTTTTTTGGCAAGAATTATTAAGGTTTTTTATTGGCTCCAGTGTTCCAAGCTTCTTCGTTACATCTTCCTTCTCCTTTAAGATTACCAAAGTATTTCAGGCTACCAATTTCTGTGCCATTTTCTTCTATGGGTTTTGAGCAACACCAATCTGGACACCATCAACAAAAACTTCAACTATAGCTAGATTCCTTGTTTCGTGAGGCCTTGTGTCCTAGGCCCTCAGCCTACTATTGATAGCACTCTTGTAGTTCATGAACTAGGTGCATAGGAAATATCTCTGGAGTGACCATTGGTTGTAATAATGGTTTGAATATTTACCAAACATTGGCTGTATCAAGTTCCTTATCCACAAAAACTATTCCAGCAATAGATTCCACAATGTCACCAAGGACTTTTGGAGCCTTGAAATCTCTCAGACCAAAAGAATACACTCCTGGTTTATCAATTTTAGATTGAATGTTCTTTACAAAATTATGTATCTGTGCTTCTAGAGCAGTTGATCCATGTCGAAGGTGTACATGAAGTTTATGTTTCATGGAAACATGTGCAAAGTTCTCATTGTTCATTGTTGCAACACACAAATCAGTAAGCCGGCCAAGATAGCAACCAAAAGTGCAAGGGAATTCATCACAAAAGCCAACCCAAGAACAAATGTTATAATTATGAAGTAGGTGGTGCGATAGCTTTGACTTGTTCCTTCCATACATCTCCAAGCAGAAAATAGTAAATTCAAAGCTAGCAAGAGAATAATCATATTTACGCACTCATCCACCAAACATTCATACGAATCACCCACAATGTATTTCCTAGGTCTAAAATTTTGAGGACACGATCATTGTCAGATACAACTTCAATGCCATAAAGATTTGTATTGAGCCTTCAACTGTATTTCTAGACTTATGCATGTCATGGAGCTGCATCTTCAAATGATTCTTTCTTTTGATATTGTTGCCCAGGTAGCCTTTTGGGAGATCTTTTGAACGCCTTTTACAATGTTTCTTGTGAGGATAAGCCCATTTTCCCCAAAAGGGAAGTTTAAATTTCAAATCTTTATCAGTGAATGCCCATTATCTCTGTGCTACTAATTTTTAACTCTAAGTTCAATAGCCTCACAAAATTGGATATTTGAATCTTTGAGAGGGGTACTGAGTTTTAGCTGACATGCATATTCTCTCCTTTAGCTTCTTCCCTTTAGTTTTTCATTCTAGCTCTTGGTTTTTAGAAAATACTGCATTAGCCAGGGCTACCTTATTTTTGAAATTCAACCCATCTACTCTTTCTCTATACTCAAGTCAAGTTTGACTTAAGCTCCTGAATATGTTGCATTTCTATGTTGAACAAGCTCTCAATATAATACCAACTTCATTTTAGTAAAGATTGCATTTGGTGCGACTATTCCATTTGGAGAAACTGCGAGGGATAGTAAATCTAGAAAATTCCTTAGATTCTTCACTATCAAACTCTTCCTAACTGCTCTCTTCATTCTTTGAGGGGGCTTTCAATAGCATACTCAGTTTTTGTTTGTATGACTAACTTTAGTTATAGGAACCTTAGCTTTTAATTTTTTGGAGGGCAGGTTCTTCATCACTATCCTCAGAAGTCTCTTCTTCACTGGTACTTTCTTGTTTGGATATAGATTTAGCAATGGTTTTGAAAACAAGTTTCTTTTGTACAGTGTCCTCAGACTCTTTACTGTCAGATTTCTCAGAACTGCTATCTTCCTTTAGGGGGGGCTTTAATTGGCACATAAGCTTACTTTTTATTGTTCTTTTTTGGCTAAATAATCTTGGTTGGAACCCTCACTTGATTCTTCTTTAAAGTAACCAGCTCACACAAAACTTCTTAGATTTTTGGACAAAGCAACAATACAAAATTGTAGAAGCTCAAATCCATGCACTATAAAAGATGTGGAGGAAATAAAGATGGTGATAAGAGTCCTCCCCCTTTGGCTAAAGGTAATTTTTCCAAGTACGCTATTAAGTCAAACTGCCACACTCTTTGTAAAGAAAGCCAGCACACTAGATAGACATATGGGTCCTCATTTTGGAATGTCAGTAGCTGGTGTTAGAGCTTTTGTTCAAATATCTATTATAATATCCCTTATAATCTATGATTGATGTTTATTAAAAGTCATGGGCTTGGGGATAATGCTAATGCAATTGTGCCTCGTATCATCTTCACACTACTTCCATAGTATATTATAACGGGAATAGAAGCATTTCTAGGGGTGGCTAGAATTGAAATTTTAATGATCAAGCTCTTGAGAGTATGAGAAGTTTGGGAACTACATTATATTAATTCTCCTCAACTGTTGGCGCCTTCCTCAGACATGCTTGGAAAGTGATTTTGTATGGAGATGAATAGGTTTCAAATTATAATGCTTCAAAGTAGACCACTTGAACATATTATGCAGGTGCATTTATGAGTGATGCAGTCAGATTGTTCATCATGGGAACCTAAAATTTTGCAAAAAATGGTAGAAAATTTCAGGTCCCAACACAACCCAAAGGCTTGGACTATGTTTAGGATGTCCAAAGACGTGTTTTTCAAGATTGTAACAAAATCACATTATCTGGAGCATGCTCCCCATCAAGTTTACACATTTTTAAATGACAAGTCAAAAAATAGCACCACAATCTTAAGCTCTCTATTAGCTTTCTAACCATTTTTTTTTTTTCATGTTTTGAGTATGTTAAAGATTTCATCTTTATTTTCTTTTGATAGTGTGTCCATTTTTTGTGAAAAACTAGTGTCTGGTATTTTTGACCTTTTCTTTACTATTCATTGAAATTTCAAATAAATTACATTTTTAGAAACTAGACTTCTTTCTACATGTATTAAAAAAAATTCAATTTTTGATTAGTTTTAAAAAAATTTAAGGGGAAGCATGCTCAATTTTATGTTTTTCAGGATGTGTCCACTTTAAAAATTAGTAAAAAAAAATTATTCATTAAATAATTATCAGAAAAATTAGGGATAAACTACATAGTGTTAGCTAATTTCTCACTGAAGCAATTTTTGAAATACTAAAAAAAAGTTAACATTTTAGGGGAGCACACCAAACACTATGTTATGTTTTTTTGAAAAAAAATAGGACCAATTTGTGTGATCCCCCTTTTTGAACCCCTTAATCTCAACCATTTTTGAAAAAAATAGTAGTTTAGAAACTAGATTCGGAGCACTACGACTCTTGTTTTTGTTGTATCTTCAAATTTTGAGTGTAACTATCTTCAATTTCTCATCCAACATCAGTCTTTCCTAATTTTAGAAAAAAAAAGTGACATCTTAAGACCCCCCTTTGGTCCCCCATCTTTGTGCTCTTACCCCTAGATGATAGAGTAGTATCCCACTGACTCTTGACTTGCTATAATATATGTATGTGGCCCTAAGTCTAAATATGTGTTGTTTTGGCCTCCACAAGACTGGTAGGGATTTGTATTTGTTATGCAGTCCTCTTAGCTTCCCCTAGTATTCTGGTCAGATGTGCCAGTATCAAGCTTATCACTTCTCTCAACTATTTGATTTGTACCTTAATCTGCTTCTTTTAATCTTGTAGTTGTTGAATTTGTGTGTGGATGACCTCTATTTGTGCTTCCAACTGATCTATTTGGTATTTTATATTCTTTGTTGTTGTTGGCCACCATAAAACTAGGTCTTAGGGTTTCTAGTTAAAAGCCAAAATGTTGGTTAAGGCTCAAAACTAGGACATGGACTTTACAGAGTAGAAGGCTAAGGAAGGCTTACTAGGGTTTCAATAGAAATTTTCAAAATTCATAGATTTAAGCTATCTGAAGCCAATCCAAACACTAATAATAATAATGGTATAGGTGATATTTGTAGAAAAACACCATTAAATGGACTAGGGCCAAGATTTAAAACAAAACCCCAAAATTGCAAATGATAAAAACTCAAAGTGAAGAAAAAGAAAATGCAAGAAAACCTAGAGAAAGTGTAGAAGTGCCTTCAAATAGCTTGACAAATCTAGATTTGAGGGCCTTGGGTGGTCACAAGGAGTTGAATCACTAATAGCCACATGAAGAAGTCAAAATGATGGGCAAACCAATGGACTCAATGTTTTGATCTCCCCTTGCACATGTGCCATTAATGGCCCACCAACTGGCACTTCAAGGTTTGAGGATGGTTTAGCAATTTACCACTATCAAGCTTCGGGAAATGAAAGGTGGCTTACAATTCTTTAATGAAAGAAGCCTAGGGTTTCAAAGCACATTTGTACTTTACAAATGAAGACTTTATCATTTTGCAAAAAATATTAAAATAACATTGCCCTTTTTAAACAAAACGTCCCCTTAGGATAATAAAGCATAGTACTAGGACATTTACCACTTTCAACAATGCAATTTCATCAAGGCAAAAATATTAAGGTAAATGCCAAATGAAACCTTTTTAGTCTCTACAAGAAACATGAATCTCAACTTAAAGCTCTAGGGTCCCCAAATTTTATATTTTAGGGGTGTGTTGTGAAGGGTCACAACAATACTCAACTAACAACATGGCTTCTACTTCATTTTAATTTGATTAAAAGTAGTCATTTGCATTTCCTTTCAATTGCTCCTTTGTCTTGTCCCTTTTGTAATCTTTGTGAAATTGTGAAGCATATGCATTTGTTAGATTTATTCTTTCCTCTGCTTTTCTTATTTTCCTTCATAAATGGACTTGGAAATCAACACTTTTGGGTCTTTATTTTTGTAATGTGGTTTGAGAGTCTTTCCATCAACTCATTGTGTAGTTTATTTCATGTCCTCACTACCTTTCTATGTTTTCTCATACTATTTATCCTTTTGAAGTGAAATTTTAAATGCTAGTTCACTTGTTTGCCTTGTATACGACACAATTATCTACACTAGTTAAGGACAAGACAACTTCTCCTAAAAAAGATTTAGTTTCAACTTTATTCAATTCAATCTCAAGTGCAGGATTTAGGGGAGATTTCAATGTTGTTTCAACCTCTAACTTTGTTTCACTTCTACCCGAACATTACTAATAGAGAGTTATCTATTCTTGAATTCTCTAAGGTATCCTTGGTGCAAACTACTTTCATGGTTTTGTAATAAACATGACATTCAAGTCACGACTTTGGTTTCTATGGGTAGTATTGCAATGATTACATAAGGTAGGTGGAAAATAGGTAGGGAATGGTGTTCCATGTGTAATCTATGACATAGATGTTGGGCTATTAAGGCTTTAAGGTTGGACATGTTCAAACTAATCTAATGTATTCCTCATTCAAGACATAATTTCAATAGTTTTCTAAAGAGATGTTTGCAATTCCTTTGTTGTTTATGGAAAAAGTTGTTTAGTTTAAAATTCCTTATTTTAGAGACCCTAAAGCAATTATCACTACCAGTTTCAAGCTGCTTAACTGTGCTCTACTTATTGCAATGCAGACCTTTTTTTGTTATTTTTATGAATCCTTGCTTAGGTAATTTAGCTTGTCAGTATCTAAACAAATTCATCCACTTTTCCACTCATTATTCATGCCATGCATCTATCATAATCTACTTTCTCAACACATCTCATGGTTGTAATGAGGATTACATTCCATTTATGCATTTTATTTCACGATAAGTTAAAGCACATTAATGCCTAAAATTTAGCCAATTTAAATTAAATTACCTTTGTGAGTTTGGGCACCCCCAGCCTTCCCATGTCTAGGTTACATCCCCTATCATTCCACAATCCCTAGTGTATGTAATCCATATTGTTATATTTACAGTAGGAAATGAATGTAAAGTATTTATTATTATTTTTTCAAAAGTAATAACTACTATCACCCCCAAGCTATCTATGGGAATAATCAGGGCCTAAATTTGACAGTTGACCCTGCCTGTCAAGGAATTTTTTTATGAAATTTATCCATTCAAAGGTGTCCTTAAAGTATTATGACATACCTTAGTATAATTAAAATTATATATAAACCACACACACACACACACACACATTCTTCTTTATTGAATTTTGTGCATAAGTCTTTGTGAAGGCTTTCATGATCGGAAGCGGCACTTGCAACCAAAAATATGACAAAAATCCACTTCCAATTATGCTTTGATGGATGTCCATATCCTCATCCAATGCTTTAATTTGTGCATAGGCAAGGAGGATGCTGGCAAAGGTTGAGGAGTTGGGATTTACACCACATAGTTACAAATCTGACACGGTGCACACTATTTTAGTGTAAGCCTATTTTTTAGATTTCTTCATTTAGCATCATCAATAATCTCCACAAGAACATTGTCCCTATTTAAAATGATGGAAAGGGTTCACATCTCACAACAATTTCTCTTGTGATAGTCTTGGAGATAACTTTTGTTGTGTAGTGTGGCAATCAGTACATACTCGAAGGTTCTCAACAACTCTAATAGTTGTTACATGGGGCATGTTTAACAAACCAAATGCTATTACCAACTTTTCACCATGGTGACAGAGAAATAATTATTTTTCCCATCCTTCAATAGCATTAAGTAAATTCTTGAATTTGGAAAATACCTTGTTGCCTTCATCTTCCAAGCCAAAATCTCTAACTTTGCATAGATCTCCTTTGCCTATGGATGTGATATGATCTCCTTTGTCTATAGATGTGATCTATCTCCTACATAAAAAGCATGTACTATTTTATGCCCTTCAATCCATCTGCATCCAGGGATCTTTTTAATTCCTCTATCTTTTAGCAATCTCCTTACCAAATTTAAACCTCACCACACCTGCCCACTTCTGGATAGATGTTTGAGAGAAGAAAATAAGTTGTGCAACATTTTTAGGATCTAAATATAAAATAGTGTTGCTATAAATAATCCTAAGCCTATATTCATATGTGATCTACAGGAACCAAGAAAACATATCCATAAAACCAGCACAGATTTAACAGGTATCTCAATGATAAAGTTTAGGGTTTCTTCAAGATAGCCAGCACGGGCAAGGAGTTTAACCATGCACACATAATGATCAACTGTAGGTGTAATGCAATAAGGGTTACAAATATGATTGAAGTATGTACAGTTCTCATCCATTAAATCTACATGGCTACATGCACCTAGAATACAAGCAAAGCTTACAATGTTAGGATATGTTTTAGAGTGCATCATTAATTCAAAGATTTTGAGAACATCCTTACAAAATCCATTTTGTACATATCCTAAAATCATTGCATTCCATGAGATGACATCTCTTTGAGGAATTCTGTCAAACAATTCACATTTTTTTGTCTATGATTCTACATTTTGCATACATGTCTATAAGAGCATTTCAAACTATAATATCTCACAAGAACCCCCCTACCATTATGCTTTGAAGGATCTCTATACCCTATTCCAAAGCTCCCATTTGGGCACATATAGGGAGGATGCTGGCAAAGGTTGTAGAATTTGGATTTATAGCTTACAATTACATTTTCTTAAAAGTTTCTAAATCCTATTCAAAAAATCCATTTTATGCAATCCTACAATCATTTCATTCCATGAGATGACATCTCTTTGAGGCATTCTATCAATAGTTTATGTGCCTTGTCTGTGCTTCCACATTTTGCATATATGTCTATAAGAGTATTTCCAACTATAATATCTGACAAAAATCTACCTTCCATTATGCTTTGATGGATGTCTAGAACCTATTCCAAAGCTTACCATTTTGACACAGGTAGAGAGGATGCCGGCAAAGGTTGTGGAATCTTGCTTTACACCTGCCAATTTCATTTGCATGAAAGTTTCTAAAGCCTTTTCAACAAATCCATTTTGTGCATATCATGCAATCATTGCAGTCTATTAGACCACATTTCTTTTAGGGATTTTGTCAAACAGTTCACATGCCTTGTCTATGCTTCTACATGCACACACATCTACATCTCTCTCTATGTATATTCAATTGCATTTGCTTGAAATTTTTTAATGCCTTATCAACAAATCCATTTTGTGCATATCTTGCAATCGTTGTAGTCCATGAGACCACATTTATTTGAGGGATGTATATATAGAGAGAGAGGGGGGAGAGGGGGCAGGGGTTTAAAGAAGGAACATCATGGTCTAATTAGCCGATAAAGGATGATAATGAAACACCACAAAGAGCACTCTTATGGATGCGTTTTCTATTTTAAACCAAAATGTGGATGCTCATTCACATTCTACTCCTGTGGATTATCTTCCATGTTGGGGTTAGTGTAATATTCTCTTGATTCAATAGTTATCCTTGAATCTTCTATTGGGGCTTGAGATGGTGCAAATAATTGAAGATAGGTAACTATATATAAAAGAAAAATATAATATATTTTTTAATCAACAATTGCCCCATGATTATTTATTTCACTTTTGTTATTTCTTTTTAAGTGGCTAGTTATGGTCTGTAACACTTATTTTTAGCCCTGCACTGCAACATTTATTTTTAGCCTTACACTTCAAAGGCATTTTATATCTTTATGTTTTTTATATCTTCATCACTACAACACTTATTTTGAGTCCTACACTTCAAAGGCATTTTATATCTTCACCTTATTTATTTTTTATTATTTTTACGCCTAAGGCGTTACCTCTGTGAGAGGGACTGGCCAAGGGAGGAAATCAAATGGTGCAAATGCATATGCAAGATGATTGAAAGTATTTACACCATCAATCTCTGTAAAAAAATTAAATTTCATTGTTCCATGTTAGTTTTCCATTTTTTTTGTGGTATCTCCATTCACTACTTTCCTTCACCACTTTTTCGTAGATTCCTCCTGAAAACATTAAAATTGTTGGTCATGTCCTACTTTCATGGGGTGGATTCATGATTTGTTTATACCTCTCAACAAAACAAGCCATCGATGGGGTAGAGATGATGGAGGAATGGTGTTTTTGTAATTAAGTTTCTAGAGATGCGATGTCGAAGGAAAATTTAAAGAGATTCTAGAAAACACCATTCTTCCATTGTCTCTGCCCCATGAAAGTGGGACAGGGCTGACAATTTTAATGTTTTTAGTAGGAATCATGATAAGGTAAAAAACTGGCGAAGGAAACTAATGAATGGAGACACCACAAACAAAAATGACAAACCAACATGGACCAATGAAAATTTTTTTTTTTTTTGTAGAGATTGATGGTGTAAATAGTTTCAATCATCTTGCATTCTTAATACACTTTTGTAGCCATTGATTTCCTTGCTAGGCTAGTCCCTCTCATAGAGGGAACACCTTTGATGTAAAAATTAAAAAAATTAAAAACCAAAAACCAAAGGAAATTGGATGATATATCTCGATGTACTATAGATATATTTTTTAAATATAAATATACTTAGTTTAGTTTACACGGATATTATGGAATCTTTTAGTTCCTCTCCTCCACCCTATTGTGATTGTAGGAAGGCCTCTGGGTCTAATTAAAACCTATACATGGCTGGTGCACAATGGTGTACATGTTCACATGGGTGTACATGCATATTGGTGTTATTGTGGCTACTTGCGTATATGTGTATCCTACATGTCACACATGAATGCATGTAGATACAAATGCATGTTTATAGATACACAAGTGAAATATTCAAATTCATGTGTATAGATACATATGCTAAATTT
Source organism: Cunninghamia lanceolata (assembly GCA_027924645.1). Lineage (NCBI taxonomy): Eukaryota > Viridiplantae > Streptophyta > Pinopsida > Cupressales > Cupressaceae > Cunninghamia > Cunninghamia lanceolata. Next base: position 2,238,685 of record BSBN01000149.1, on the reverse strand, counting down.
GATGACAGTCGTATTTGTGCATTTTTGCCCTAAAATACAATATTTTTTTATGAAATATTGTATCACATGTATGGGGAAATTTTTGTTAGACTCTAAAGTATTATGTATGTATATATATCTAGTGTATGCTATTTCCTTCTTTAGCCATGGTATTTTAGAGTATTATATATATAGTGTATGATATTTCCTTCTTTAACCATGGTATTCCTTAGCGTTTGAAGGGCAAGTTTGAATGGATAACTTTAAAAGGGATAAAATTGATTTGATCTATTTGGTGTGTGAACTTACTCCAACCCAGTAGCCATCAACCATTTGCTACTTCTAATCACCGCAACCTTCCCATTAACTTATGCACAATTATCTCTTAAGAATGATTTCAAATTGTGATTAATTTTTTATCACTAGAACCTTTGTAAAAACTTATGCACAAAATTCAATAAAGAAGAATTTATTCACAAATTCTCTCTTGAATGAATTCAAATTATGATATTTTTTTAGCTTATATTGTGTGGATGAAATTTGAAATTCCTTGTAGTTTAAATATATATATATATATTGTAACATTAGAAAATGTCCCCTTGTGGGCTTTTCCCTCATAAGGTTTAGCTCTCGGGTCTTTAGCATGCATTTAGGACATTTTAGTTCATATTTTAATTGCCCGATGGAATGAGACCTAGGTTCCTTAGAAAATAGGGCCTAGGTGGATCCCTTGAGCTATACCCTGCCCAAAATAGGGGGGAGGACTTGGGCGCCCACTCCCTAGTCCTACCCTATTTTGTGGCAGCCTCAATTTGCAAGTGTCAGTTAGTGACTGTTACTAGGTCCCTTTGCCTACACGGTAAGTCTGAATTTCAAATATCTTGGTGGGAATGCTTGTACATGCATATATAAGCATATGTAGGCATTCACTTGTAAACTAGATTCCAATTAGATGACCATTTGCACTCTAGGCATTCTCAAGGTGATTGAAGGATTTCTATTGTGTTGCAAGAGTAGACTTGTGTGTTTTATGTGTTGATATTTGCATATTGGAGCATCAATCTCCTCATGGCATGGAGAGCATCTTCCTCCATGAGATCACTACAAGGTGACATATTGTTGTGTTTTTATCATTGATTCCTTTGGTTTTGGCCTCTGCCTCACAAGGGCATGCCCTCTTTATCTGACAAAGGTGTTTGGAGACTTAAGTGTCCTCCAGGGTTTGACTAAGGAAAACCTCTAAACACCACAACTGCCAAACCAAGTCTTGTGATTGTAGGTTACAGGTGTCACATCAAGAAAAAGTGGAGTTGCAGGAAGGTTGGGACGACATCAGGGATTCAGGATCTGAAGAAAAGATGGACAAAGGAGAACTTCCAAGACTAGGGTGCTTACTTTAGTGTCCTCTAGAGACAAATTCCAAAAAATAGAAGTTACAAGGTTGATCAGTGTCCAAAGGAGGTCCAGATTCCCTAAAAAAGTAGGTACCTTGGACTTGGCCACCAGTTCTAGTGTCCCTGACTATTCCTCTTTGGAACCCTAAAAATATGTATTCTTTAATTTGGTATTTTACTCCCGTCTACAAGAGCTTTTTCCGTGATTTATTAGTTTACTATCGTATTTGCATAATTAGGGTTTTAATGGTCAATTGGACATAGGAGAAGGAAAAATTGACAATTAATTCCCTAATCCAAATTTTCCAACATCTAAAAGTGACTCTAGGGTATGATAATGCTTTCCATTCAACCCTAGATCCTTCAATGTTTAGTGGAGAGGTCGATTTTAACATCTAAACAACAAAAGATTAACAAATCCAATTTTACCCTAAACATTTTGGTGAACCCGTGTTCTTGAACTTAAATTGCAACCTGTTGAGTGTTTTTCTACAGATTTGGTGTGATTTCATTCATTCATATAGGCATTTACTTTATTGCATTAGGAAAATTTCAAAAAAAATGAAAAATTGGAAAAATACAAAAAAATTGCATTGTTGGGCTTACTAAATTGTGTCAATTCTTCCTAAATTTTCCTAATTCATGATTTTTACATCAAATCTGATATAAAATATATAAAAATCCAAAAAATCAGAAATTTACATTGCATTTTCATCATTTAATTGCTAGGGTTTTGTGGAAATTTTGACAATTTTTTATAACCTAGTAATTCCAAAATCTAGGGTTTGTAGGCAAAATCTTTTATCATATTTTTCTACTAATTTTACAGGCTCATTACTAGCAATTTTCGTGCATTTTCATTAAATTTGCATGGGCATTTTGCATATTTAAACTTGAAAATCATTTTCATATTTGATATTATGTAATTTCCATCAAAAATTAGACTTCAAATCATTCTCATAGTATTTAGTTCAAAAATCTCAAACCTAGGGCTTCGAAAACAACGATTTTCAATAATTTTGGCCCTATTGACTTCATAAACTTGCGCCATAGGTGTGTTGTGAAAGATATTTTTCCATTAATTTTTTTTATCATGGTAATAATTTTATTCTCCTCATAAAAATCTTCACAACACCCTTTTAACAGGCTCTTGTAGTGAAAATTCGGTGAAAAACTACACTTTTTGACAATTTTTGCCCTAGGGTTTGACCTAGTTTACACCCCAAGCGTGTTGTGATCAGTTTCATGGATTGAGGTGACTGATATTATTTATATTATTTTCTTTCCCTCCTAAAAATCCTTACAACACCTCTTTTTCTAGGTTTTGGAGTTGAAAAACTGTGAAAAATAACCTATTTTTGCTATATTTTCACTAGGGTTTTACCTAGTTTGCACTAAAAGTGTGTTGTGTTTGATATTTTTGCATCAATTGGATGTTATTGATGATATTACTCCCTTTCCATCATCATTTTACTCACAACACCCTTTGATATGCTCTATTGCATTGAATTTTGGTGAAAAAAAGTGCCTATTTCAACATATTTTCACTATAATCGACTTGGCATTATCTTAGAATTGCATAAATAGTGTGTTGGGAGTGATATTATTTCTTTTGGACTGAAATAATACATATAACTTGCTTCTCTTGACTTAAATCTGCATAACACCCTTCAGTTCATTCACTTGCATTTGAAAAAGTACAAAAAATCAAGGATTTTAGGCTATTTTTGCTCTTATCTTTTGTATCAATTTTTCAAAGCTTCCAAAATCTGATTTGGAATTGATTTGGTCATATAAACATGGCCTCTAATCATAATAACAACAATAGGTTCCCTCCTAGACCTTACATGAAAAGAAAGGCACTCAAACTTGAAATTGTCTTTACACCTCATGATAGAACAATCGATGATTCTGAAGGACCTCTTTACATCACTGTGAAAATAATGGGAAACCTAGTGGATGGAACTCTTATCGATCCTAATTTCATGACTAATGTTTCCACTAAGTATTTCCTCTTTTCACATCAACTAATGCAAGGTTCATATGACCTCTCGAGCATGATGATTAAGACACATACGGGAACCTTTATCAAACCTTTGGGTAAGATATTATTGTTAGTAACACTATCAAGAAAACATGTTGAACAATGGTTTGATGTTGTCCCTATTTCTGACCTCTTTTGCATTAAATTAGGACATCCTTGGCTAAAATAAATGAAAGCTATTCCTTCAACAATACACCATTGTCTAAAATTCCCTCTAGATGACCGTATAATCACTGTCCCTCACAACAAGTATAAACCTTTGGTCCATAAAATACATTACAAGTTGAACTACTTTTGGGATAAAATTGAAATACCTAGTCCTCCTACACAAGAAATGACAAAAGAAAAACAACCTGCATGTGAAGAGCACTTTAGACCGAAAGGATAAAGTCTCAATGCTGAGGTTCCTCCCCTAAAATCCTTACAAGGATCGGGAGATCATTGTCAACAACAAAATGTTCCACCGCGACAAGTGAGGTTTGATCCCAATGCTTCATCTTCTAATTTACAACAACCTATGAAAGAGCAATGCCCTGTCTTACAAGAGATAAGTGGTTGAAGAAAGAGAAATAGAAAAGCATGAGAAAGAAGAAAAAGAAGACAAGAATATGCCATTAACCTTGCCTCTCAACAAGAGAACATTAATCCCAACATTCAACCAAACAAAGACAATCTTAACAATGAACAACATAATGACCAAGATATGAATTTGTCTATGGTACCATATGTCCCACTATCCACCATCATTAGGGAATGGGATGATGATGACGACAATTTGCTTATAGACAACTTCTAGCCCGATAGGGGCCCTACAGGTAAGTATCTCTAACCCTTTATCTCTCTCATGATGTGCTTCCCCCATGATGTGTTACATGTTGTTTAGGCCTTCTGGGATGACCTTGGATTCTCTTGTAAGGTTCAGGATACCAAGAGACTGCCTCTATTGTGACCTTCTATTTGTATCATCATTCTTCTATATTGCCTCTCTCCGATTTCATTGTTGTGTGTTGTGTCTTGCAGACATAGCGTCATGGTTGGTGACTTGGGGGCACCCTCCTATGTGATTGTCCCTAAGATACTTGTTTCTCCTCTATTATTTGTTGTTTCCCTTCCTCTAGTGTTTCCATCTAGCAGGTGGATGATGACAAACATTTATACTAATGCGGACCTAGTGTCCCTTTCGAGAGAAATCAAAAAATGGACTTAGTTTCCAATATGAAGATGGGTCTATATATCTTATCCAACACTTGGCTAGTGGAAGCACTCATGCTTTCTGCGTAGTGAATTTTATGATGTTTCTATCGCATTTACAAACCTTAACAATACTATTGCTCTATGCACCTTTGTTTGCCTTTGAATCTAGCCTTGGCAGTACTCGATTTAGAGAGCTTCATGATATAGCCCTATGGTTATCCTTGAACTCTAAATTCATTGTATAACCTTGGCTCTTTGTGTGGTTAATCATATGCATTAATGTGGTTGTTTATCATGATGTTGTAGACACTAACATGTTTCTTGTAGGGATGTGTTTGTGGTAACATTTGGCGATCGTAAAGTACATGTCACCTTCGGGGGGCATGGGCTTTGCGAAAGTTGATATTCCCTCGTGTGTTTTCTTCCTACCTTAACATGCTTGATATCGATAACTGATATCAACCACCTTAAGGTGGGGGCATATAAGGTAAGTTGTCTGTTATAGATGTTAGCAATGTGTTTGACCTTAGATGCATCGACTTGCACCCCAGAGTAGTGCATCCTGCATCCTGGGTTTGTTTGCAATCAATTAATCAATCATATAAGCCCTCTATGGAGGCAAGATATCGAGCATATCCTTTTTCTTAAGCCCTATGCAGAGGCAGGGATGGTGTATTTCTTGGAGCAGATTGCATCATCCTATCATTTTCAAAAGTCCTTTGCGGAGGTGAGGAGCGGTTTTGTGACTAACTCAACCCTTAAGCGTGTCTTCAGTGATTATTGTGGTGAAGCACAATCATCGGTGTGTGCCTCTAATGGGCCTGAGATGGTGTTGGACCAAGAAATAGGTACACTCCATCGTTTGTCTACCATGTTTTCTTCGTGTCTTCAAGTGTGTGTGTTTTGGCGTGCTTGTTTTGTATGGCATGTTTGTTACCCCATATGCATAGACCAATGCCTTTGAGTAGTGCTTCGTGCATTTTGGGAGGTTTTTCATGTATTGCATGTGTGTTGCCCCATATGTAGAGACCAATGCCATCGAGTAGTGCTTCCTGTATTTTGGGAGGTTTGTTTACTTTCTAGTACTTGCATTTGCATTTCATACATATCAGAAAAAGAAAAGAAAAGATATCAGTTTTGTCTTCCATGCATTAATGTGTCTTCTATACATTGACTATCTACTCTGTGTTCTACATGACTGTAATTGTCTTCCCCATGTTTTGCATGCTTGTTACTATCTTCTATGTGATTTGCATGTCTTCTCTATGTTTGATATGTTTTTTGTGTTTGTGACCTTACTTTAATGCATGTATGGGCCTCATATTTATACATACATTAAAATGTTTAGGGTAAAATTGACTTTGTTAATCTTTTGTTATTTAGATGTTAAAATCCACCTCTCCACTAAACATTGAAAGATCTAGGGTCGAATGGCAAGCATTATCATACCCTAGAGTCACTTTTAGATGTTGGGAAATTTGGATTAGGGAATTAATTATCAATTTTTCCTTCTCCTATGTCCAATTGACCATTAAAACCCTAATTATGCAAATATGAAAATAAATTAATGAATCATGGAAAAAGCTCTTGTAGACAGGAGTAAAATACCAAATTACAGAATACCTATTTTCAGGGTTCTAAAGTGGAACAGTCAAGGACACTGAAGCGAGCGCCCAAGTCCAAGGTACCTACTTTTTTAGGGAATCTGGACCTTCTTCGGATACTGATCAACCCTATAACTTCTATTTTCTAGAATCTATCTGTGGACACTGGAGTGAGCACCCTAGTCCTAGAAGTGATGCTTTGTCCATCTTTTCTTCAAATCCCAAATCCCTAATGTCTGTCTAGCCTTCCTGCAACTCCACTTTTTCTAGATGCGACACCTATAACCTACAATCACAAGACTTGGTTTGGGCGTTGTAGTGTATAGAGGTTTGCCTCAGTCAAACACTGGAGGACACTTAAGTCTCTAAACACCTTTGTTAGATAAAGAGGGTGTACCCTTGTGAGGCAAAGGCCAAAACCAAAGGAATCAATGATAAAAACATAACAATATGTCACCTTGTAGTGAATCTCTCATGGAGGAAGATGCTCTTCATGCCATGAGGAGATTGATGCTTCAATCTACAAATATCAACACACAAAACACACAAGTCTTCTCTTGAAACACAATACAAAGCTTTCAATCACCTTGAGAATTCCTAGAGTGCAAATGATCATCTAATTGGAATCTAGTTTATAAATAAATGCCTACACATTCTTATATATGCATCTACAAGCACTCCCACCAAGATATTTTAAATTCAAACTTACTGTGTTGGTAAAGGGACCTAGTAACGGTCACTAACCGACACCCACAAATTAGGGGTGCCCCAAAATAGGGTAGGACTAGGGCGCTCAAACTTACTGTGTTGGTAAAGGGACCTAGTAACGGTCACTAACCGACACCCACAAATTAGGGGTGCCCCAAAATAGGGTAGGACTATGGCGCGGGCGCCCAAGTCCTCCCCCCTATTTTGGGTAGGGTTCAGCTCAAGGGGTCCACCTAGGCCCTATTTGCCAAGGAACCTAGGTCTCATTCCATCGAGGTGTTAATATATGAACTAAAATGTCCTAAATGCATGCTAAAGACCCGAGAGCAAAAACTTATGAGGGAAAAGCCCCCAATGGGGACATTTTATGATGTTATATATATAGTGTATGATATTTCCTTCTTTAACCATGGTATTCCTTAGCAGTTGAAGGGCAAGTTTGAATGGATTACTTTAAAAAGGATAAAATTGTATGTCCTATATTGTTGTAGCAATTGATTTGACCTATTTGGTGTGTGAACTTACTCCAACTCAGTAGCCATCAACCATTTGCTACTTCTAATCACCACAACCTTCCCATTAACTTATGCACATTTATCTCTCAAGAATGATTTCAAATTGTGATTAATTTTCGATCACTAAACCTTTGTAAAAAATTTTGCAAAAAATTCAATAAAGAAGAATTTATTGACAAATTCTCTCTTGAATGAATTCAAATTATGATATTTTTTTAGCTTATATTGTGTGGGTGAAATTTAAATTTCCTTATAGTTTCCTATTGCATCATGGTATGAGGTAGGTGTGGCTCATCTAGGTCACTCATATACATTCAGATTCATGTTCATTGATCATTGATAAAAATTCTTTTGAAATATGCATACAAAATGAATGTCTAGTTCTATGTGCTTTTTCTTCTAAGGAGTTTTTTTTTCTCTGCATGGATTGAATAATTTTTTGGAAGGAAGCTTTTGTTTGGACACTATCAAAGTGAGCCTAACACCCTTATCATTTTGTCATATTTTGTAAGTTACTTAACCTTATGAAGTGAATTGGCCTATGTAGGTAGCTCATCTTATGATGAAAATTAGTCTAGCTTCAATATTGAATTGCTCACATAGTGGGTTGAGTCTTACATTGTTGTATTTTGTAGGTTACTTAAACTTTTGAAGAAAATTATTAAAGGTATCTTTATCTTTTGAAGAAAATTGGTCCATCTATTGCATTTGATTGCATAGATCTTGTTTTGTTCTCAAATTAATTATTGTACGATAGAGGATGTATGCTTGCATACATTGGACCATTGAAGGAATGGCCCTAAATGGCCCCGCTTTTCACAATACTTGCAGTTGCATTCCCCATATTTAGTTCCAGCATTGCTGTTACTATAACTATGAAGTTTTCTTTAACACATGTGAAGGGAAATGCAAAGGACTGTCCTAGGTATATTACCTCATTTTAGATTTAAGCTCTCTATGACTAGTTTGGGGTATCCTGTATCTCTATAGACTATTTTTCCTAAGGAACTTAGCATAGGATGGATTGATATGCCATCAAAGTTAATTGGGCAGGTTTTACACTACTAAACTTGATGGGTTTCCACTTCCCAATAGAAACAAATTTCAAAAAATATTGTAGTTTCAGAAGTATCTCATGACATGATATTTTTTCTTTTTCTTGCTTTTGTAACATGTACGAGTATTAATTCTGTATTTCCTGCATGTAATTCCAAAGCATGAACTTTACAGATGGCATTGAAGAAAGTTTTGGAGGACACCTAATGATGAATATTAGGTTAATGTTGGAAATACATGTAATTCTAAAGCATGAACTTTACAGATGACTTTGAAAAAAGTTCTAGAGGACACCTAATGATGAATATTAGGTTAATGTTGTTTGTTGTTGTACAACATTAATTTAGTATGTTTTTAAAGCTAACTATAATCTTTCATTCTAGAAGTCATTTTTTTAGAGGACACCTAATGATGAATATTAGATGTTGTTTACTATTGTATAACATTAATTTAGTATTTTTAAGCTAACTATAATCTTTCATTTTGGGAGTAATTTTTGCTATAGGACGCGTCCACATAATACAATATGTGGAAGAATGGTTTCTACAAAATTCCTAAATTACAGGTGAGAATAATCATTCTTTTTTTTAGGATATACACTCTTATTAATTAAGCAAATTTTCATATTTTACTTCTTATTTATGACATGTGGCTATAAAAATCCAAATTTATTAAATTAATAATTTTAAAAAGAATGAAAACAATAACATGGGGAAATCAGAATATACTAGTATAGAGATTAGATGTGTGGATTCTTGTGTCCAGGCAAACAATTTTGTAATGTTCCAATTAAACCCACAAATTTTGTCAAAGGTTTCATCTAATTCTTTTATGGAAAACCCTCTTTGAAGACCATTGAGTCACTTAGATTTATAGTACTATAGACATATCAATTCCCCCTATATATAATGCAACTACACACTGTTGTATATAAATATAATGCATACTACCTAGATATATAATGCTTACTACCAGACTACTGGATATATAATGCTTTCATCATTTTTAGATCAACATTGATAATGCTTGGGAAACACTTTTTATTGTACACATACATATTATCTTTACCCATTATTGGAAAATGCTTTGTATTTAAATTAGGGTCGAGTCTTGGTCAAGTTTGAGATTCGCTTAGCAATTTTTAATTTAAAATTAATAAATGGGAATTTGATGAGGGGCAAGCATGGAATCATTGAGGATTTTCACTTGTCAAGATCACAGGATGATGAATGGCTTATCAAGTATAGTACTGAGTACAATACTAGTAAAAGCACTAAAGGTGCTATCAAATGGAACTGATAGACACAAACATTCACTAAATAGTATACATTTATATTTTTATTTCCAAGTCATGACATGTAGTATTTGGTGGATAAAGTTATAAATACTATAACTATTTGTTTCATTATAAATCTTTATTAAGTGTTTTATAGTAGGAAAACATATTCTCTAAAGAGATAATCCATACAAATATTTGAAGCTAAATAAAAAATTATTAATCCTAATTTTAATTAATTTAATAGAGAAATTTAATTATTTTTTTACAAATATAATTAATGGAATAGTATTAAATGAATAATCACATGAACTAAATCATCAACAAACTAAAGGACTAAATTATGAACAAACCATGAGAACTATGACTTCCCATTTAGCCAAGAAGTGGCATATCTACTAGTATCCCAAAGTCGTCTCTTAAATACATTCTAAGCAATCTAGACATTAGGTGAAACACATTACTTAAATAATGTAGGATCACGGAAAATCCATGTTGTTAATTCCTTCCTAAAACAATCCTAAATAGTTTGTCATCTCATTTTTAAAGAAGAGAGCGAAATGTCAAATTACATGATAGAGTCTGTAGTTTCAAGAATTATTAAGTGTAACTACCCTTTAATTCAATTTTAAGAATTATCAAATGTGACTACCTTTTAATTCATAATTGTTGTTGAATTTGACATGTTTTGCTTTTCTCATGTATTGATAAGACATACCCAACAAAATGCCACATAATTGACATTTATCACATATCATTTTGCCCAAAAACTTGGGCCCTAAAGCAAATAAAAAGAAGCAAGTCCAATCCCACACTTCCTTACCCAAAATTTTAAAAATAAAATAAAATTATATTATATCAAGAGTGTTAAAAATCATATAGATGAAAGTAAACATACATGTAAAGTACTCATAAAATATCTATTGTTAACCAAAGAAAATAAATAAAACTCAAAATATATCAAAGTAAAAGAGAAGAAGGCCTTTCATTATTCTTAAGTTATTTTCTTTTTATTTTAAAATTTAATAGAGTCTAAGTTCCAAGAATTATCAATTGTGACTAACCTTTAATTCAGATCTAAGAATTATCAAATGTGACTACCTTTGAATTCATAGATATTGTTCAATTTGATATATTTTCCTTTACTATGTATTGATAAGACATACCCAACAAAATGTCACATAATCTTTATCATGTCATTTTGCCCATAAACTTTGGGCCCTAAAGCAAATAAAAAAAGCAACTCCAATCCCACACTTCACTATCCAAATTTTTAAAAATAAAATTAAATTATGTAAGAGTGCTAAAAGTCATATAGATAAAGTAAACAAATACTCAAAATATCCATTGTTAACCAAAGAAAATAAATAAAACTTAAAATACATCAAAGTAAAAGAGAAGAAGGCCTTTCATTATTATTAAGTTATTTACTTTTATTTTAAAATTTAATCAGCATTTCTCTATTATTTATTTTTATTGTTTTTTAGTCTCATTTTATTTAGGTTATTTTTTATATAAGTATGTAATTTTTGTAATTTAATAGGTTAACTCAAGTTATATATAGTAACAATTTTATTGTATTTAAAGGTTATAATTTAATTGATGAGAATGATGGTATGTTTTTGTTATATCATCTACATATCAAGTTTTAAGTCTTTTGGGAGTGTAATTGGTCTAGGTTTGACACTACCACCACAATTTGATGTGTTTTTACTATTTGATGTACCAAATAGATTTACTAAAATTAAATTCAAAAGGCAAAAAGGAGAATAAATAAAATAACTAATATTCTTGTAAATGTTCTGACTTGGTATGATCTGTGGATTGATTAGGAAAGATGACCATCATATGAACTATCTTATACTTATAATGCAAAATTAAGAGTTTAAATGGTGTTATTTAGTGAGTTCATCCAAAAATCTCTTTAAATCAAGTTGTAGCAATGATTATGATTATGACAATGCTAAGATTTGGCCTTCCTATATGTTTGAGCCTCTTGTGTACAAAAGGACAGTTAGAAAGACAATGATTAATCTTTTCGGGATTAATTCCATTATTTCTTTCTTTTGACTCAAGTTCATGTGAATTTTTCTAATTGATTTTCATGATTTTTTGATTCTCTATTCTCTCACAAGGGACAAGGGTAACTATTACTTCATTATACTTGTGTCAACATACTATTTTTGGAGGTTTCAAAACATACACAAACTACTACAATTAATTCAAACCCTAAATGTTTGAACTTTCATCTGCGTACACAAATGATCTGCCTAAATCTAGTGAGCTTACTTTCCATTCTTAGAATTTCTAGAATAGAAAAATTTATTTGTGAAAAATTTGTAACATAGTAAAACCTACCAAAGGATAATATATATTACATAATATCCAAATGCATTGGCTTCCCAATACAATATTTTAACATCAACATTCAATAATCCAAAACCAAAAATTCTTTCATAAATAATGTTTATGATTTGGGATTACACAAATGTACTAGTAAACATCATGAATGTTTTTTTTAGTATAACTATGTATCCCCTTATTTCCTACTTCAAACCATCAAAGAAGAAAATAATTATTAAATATCACAACTCTTTAAACAAACTAAATGCTTTAACACTAAAATATAAATGATAAATCCTAATTCAAAATAAAGAAAAGAAGATCAAGCATTGATGAACATGGTAACAACCATTGTACCTCCAGACACTACATGCTTTCCAAGCTCCTAAGGAAGAGAGAGCCCCACAGTTGTTTGAATCTCCCAAATTCTAATGATGTTCTTGTTGTTGTGAGCAAAGTAGGTTACCTCGTTGGCATCTCAAAGATGTCATTGATAAGTTTGTTTATAATTTCCATGGCCTTGTTGGAAATACTAATATTGAGGTTTACTTGTTTGAAAATTTTAAACAAGTAGATCTTGTAGATCTGCTTGCTCTTTTTATTTTTGTTATCACCTTTCTCTTCTTTAGGTTTTTTTGGGACCCTCTTTTCAAGAACCTTCTTTTTTTGAAATTTTCTTAGCCATGCCCTTTTTTCTCTATGATGGGCTTCTTCTTTGTGTTTCTTGCCATTTATAAGAACTACAAAAATTATAGAGCCAAATTAGAAATTAAATATAGGTTTAAACTAAAATAAAAATTGTGGACTGTTTCAAAACTCTTCTTCTCTATCCTTTATAATTTTTATTTAAAATTTTGTATATTAATGTAAAAAAATTAAATTGAATGTAAGAAAACTTACTAAAAAAAGAAATATGAGTAAATTGTAGATTAAAATATATACATTTGATTTGTGAACTCAATTTTAAAAGACTCTAAAAAAAAAATTTCAAACCAAAATTCAAATTAAACAATTAAAAAATAACAAAATAACTTGTCAGATAAATTATAATTAAATTTAGATAAAAACTAAACTAAAATTTAAATAAAAATAAACTAATAAATTTAATTTAATACATCTAAACTAAATTTTAAATTAAAATACATTCATCATTGCTATGATCCATATCTAAATACTAAATAAATTTAAAAAATTTAGTTTGAACTAAAAAAATAAATTACAAATAAAAATTTATAATTATAATTTAAAACTTCAAGAATTAATTAAAAATTATATTTGAAACTAAATTGCAATTAAATAAAATGAAATTAAAATTTAAACTAAAAAATTAAAGTTAATTTAAATTTAAATTAAATATAATAATGATAAACTTAATGAACATTAAATAAATAAATACATTTGAAAAAAAATGAGCAACTTGAAGAAGGTGAAATTAGCAATGCGAATTCAAACAAATATGATTCGTATGCCCTTGGTGCTCTTCTTCATGACCTTGGAAATCAGAGTGAATACTAGTGGAAAAAAGGAGAAGGTGATTTGAATTGTAGTGGGCAATATGAATTTTGAAGTTTTGAAGGATATTCATTGCATCATAATTTTGGATAACTTCCTTAATTCAAAGATTGAGAAACTAAAAAAATGCAGTAATTGCCAAATTTGTTGGTATTTCATCATCCTCAGATAGGATTGAATTCTGGATTGAATAGAAATGGTTGGCACTCAACCTTGAGGTGAGATTTTTGGCATTAGGGTTTGTGCAAGTAGTTTTCCAATTAGAATTTCAGAGGAAGAATATTCTAAGGGAGACCCATGGTTTATGGGCAATGTTGACCTATATATTCAAGCATGGACTCTAGGATTCAATCAACATAAGGAAATGATTCAATATGTACCTCTTTGGATTGGACTATATAAGCTCCCCTAGAGGCTTTGGACAGAGGAAATCTTTTGTTTGATTGGGATTCTTTAGGGGAGTATGTCCATTGTTCAAATTCCACCAGAGGCAAAGAATTGACTACATATGCAAGAATTTATGTAAGAATCAACTCAAGCAAAGTTATTAAGCATACTATCAATCTATTTTCTATTTTGGGGGAATGGAATCAGGAATTAGACTATGAATGCCTTTCAACTAGGGTTTATAAATGTTGTAAAATAGGGAACATTGCTAGGTCATGTGATTTGAATGGCAAAAAGAAGGAGGAGATGATCTCTTATTCAATTTCTCCCAAAATGAAGATGACCCTTTCAAAGAAGGGGAACTCCCCCCTTCAGGAGCTGCAAGGTCCTAGTGGTGATATCCAAGATATTGGTTTGGATATGGCGAAAGGGGATTTGTCCACCTAGAATAATTTGGAGGAAGGGGAAAAAGTGGAAAGGAAAAGTCTGGAGGTGCTTAAGATAGTAGATAACTTTTTATCTTTGGAAAAAGATTAGAGGAGAGTAGATTTGGGGTTGGAGGCCATGATCCTAGTAATCATGGAGGTTTTTAAAGGTGTAAACAATGACCTTGAAGTAGAGCCTCAAGATGATGATGACAAAGAGGATTCTTGGAACATTGCTACAAGAAGGACTAGGAGATTTGGAGGGAGGAACCCCATTCCTATGGATGTTGGAGGTGCAAATAGTAAGGGAAGGAAGATGGATTCTTCTAAATAAAAATTGAAGGCCTTTGATGTAGTACACAACTACTCACATACATAGAAAACCCCAATTCCATAGAGAAATAAAATTAAATTATAAATCAAATTCTTATTTGAAATATTGGATGATCTTGTTCTCATAGATGATGTCTTACAACATACATTTGGTATTGACTCCCAGGCACTTTTTTACAAGTTTCATCTTGATTTAATATATTCTTATTTGAAATTTTTAATTAATTTTATATGACTATCTATATTATAAGTCAAAATTAATGTATGTAATTGTCTGCATAATGAAATTCCAGAGTTAGAGTCACTATCCTGCCTCTATTAGCCATCCATTGGTGGGTTATGAGAGGAGGTTGAGTCAGGATGTATGCAACTTATCACATGATCATAAATATAGTACATATATCAATGGTAATATTATTTAGTGACAATCTAATGATTTCAATAGGGAGCTTCACCAGCACCTCCTTGGTTTCCTTGGTCCCCTAGATCCAAAACCACTTTTATAGAGGTAAATTTAACCATTTGTATTCATTATACATTTAAATAATGTTATGTATCTATTTTTGTAGAATAACCTTGAACTCTATTTTTAGATGTTAAATATAGAGGCTCCTCCTCATCTTTGTGAGTCAACATAGACAAACATTACTGTAGTTGTGTTATCTTCAAATCCTTTGAATAAGGTATGATCCAGTAACATGTAAATGTCATTTTGTATTTCTTATTTTGTCTCATGTCATTTGATGTACATAAATGATATTTATGTTTATTCAATTTTACTTCTTGATGCTTCTCACAAGAGGTCACAACTCCAACCCATCCAATTATAGATGAAGAGAGAGAAAAGATGACTAAGAGGGATCATCAGCTAGTGGTAAGTGATTGATTACATATGTGATGTTATATATTTCTTGTATTCTATATTAATGTGCATATTATTTGATTGTATTAATAGGTTGAGCTGCAAATATCTCTGTCAAGGAGGTCTACTTGATGGGAGAGAGAGGATGAGTCACTGATTGGCTCTCCATCTTCACAACCAAGCAAGGACTGCCAATTATTTGATAGCAGTTCATAGGAGACTAGATCATGGGATAGTTTTTGTATGCCTAGATGGATTTGTATACATACTTTTGTATGTTACCGATGTATTTTTTGTATATGATTGTATGGCTTTGTTTGGACTTGCCTATATGGCTTTATACATAGACTAGATGTTATGTTCATGACATTATGTATATGACAATTTATATTAAATATTTATTATGATGATCAATTATCATTACAGGAATTTGGTTTTACCAATGCCAATTGCATTTTCTTGAAAATTTATAAATTGTTTTAAAAAAATCCATTTTGTACATATCTTGCAATCATTGCATTCCATGAGACAATACATTTCTTTGAGGCATAATGTCAAATAGTTCACACGCCTTGTCTATGCTTCCATACTTTCCATACATTTCTACAAGGTAACTACAAATATAACATGTGATAAAATTCCTATATCCTTTATGCTTTGATGGTTGTCAACACCATGTTCTCCATATCCCATTTTAGCATAGGTAAGGAGGAAGTTGGATAAGGTTGTACAATTTGGTTTTAGATGTTCCAATTGCATTTGGTTGAATGTTTATTTTGTGTATTTGTTTGAAAGTTTCTAAAGCCTTATGAAAAATCCATTTCATGCATATCTTGCAATCATTGCATTCCATGAGACAACATTTCTTTGAGGCATCATGTCAAATAGTTCATGTTCCCTATATATGCTTCCACACTTTGCATACATGTAACGCCCGCCTTGTACACCTCAAGAAATATACTTGTATGCTACATAAAACAGGAACTTTTTTTTTTTAAATGATTAAGATAACAAAGAAATGTTAACATAACTAACTACGACATATTCCCTAAGGATACAAGGCTGCATTACTTTACAAACCAACTAACATAATTTAACATTTATCAGTAACTGATCTAAATCCAATGCATAATTGAATAACTGATTCATATTCATTACATACTGTCAGATAATACAATCTACAAGATCAAAACATAACTGAAATGCTTTTATTACACATAAGTACATCATGACATCATTACATTGTCATTTTCAGACTACATCAGAATTACATACTCAATGGATGTTCTGATACACAAATCTGGTACAAGATTATACACATACATCTTCATCAACTGGGACAAGTACAACTAGAACAAATCTTTTCTGCACATGAACTTGACAAGAATAACCAATGGATAAAATAGCTCTTCCACCCGACCATGTGGAACCCTAAGGTCCACCCCCTGAGCTAGGAGTTAACATGAGGTCCCAAACAATAACAGTCAGGTAGACAGAACTAACATGAACAAAGAACGACCAAATGCCAATACAACACATGGCAATAACAATACAACACAACCTATCTTCCAGAGGCGAAACATAACATAAGTGGAGAGACCAAACCAGGAATGCTAGGTTGTAGTAGGGAGAGTCTCATCGCACGGTCCTAACATGGGTTATCCTGACAGCCTCTCACTAGGCGCCGGCACCATAGGGTGACACATGTGGAATCGACCTTCCTTTCATGAGGACAAGGAAGTCAATCATGCCAACCAGGCCTTCTCTACCCATCCTTAGTCTATACAAGCACTACAGGCCATGGGAGAGGAATCCATTAATCTTGTTTAGTGTGAAATCTACCCTTAACCCCCTAGTTCAATTTAGGTTATCACTTGATTAATCTACTTTCAACGGGTTATCCTGACTGCCACTTTGGGTGCCGGCCCCACGTTGAAAGCCACTCTCCTTCCTAACACCTAGTAAGCCCTAACCACCATACAAGGCATTATAGCAATACACATACGTGTTCATCGCAAGGCATAAACCCTCTTGCATTACAAACAGAATCATAACACCAATTGTTATCCATCGCCTACAGCATTACAACATTTTACACTTACACAGATACCAGGTCTCTCCAAACAACAATTACGACAAAACAGATACAAGATAGTCACAACTGGTTAAATATCTCATCCAGAGAATATTATATCACAAAACACATAATCAACTTAGTCAATACTCCATTATACTTCATACTAAATTTGAATCACATAATCGTTATAACATCACAAATACAAAAACATCCATCCACACTATGACAAACTAAGCCTCTGGAATTTCGAGTATGACCACTCTCAATTCGACTCTTAAGACAATAGAAATACTTAACTCACACAGTACAATTCAGATTCTAGAAATTAAACACTAAGATTCCTTCTTGGCTCATCATAAATAACTTTGTAACAAAATCGACAATGGATTACATTATCTCTTTAAATCAAACTAATTGATTTCACAATAAATACAACAATTATACTAATACATTACAATTAAATTATTTAAATATTCTACATTTGTTTCAAAAGATAGATTATAAAACACAAGTATAACAAATTTACACTAACTAACTTACCTTTCCAACGTTGGATTAAGTACTAAAATAATACCTTATAACTATACGGCAATACAACGAGGACAAAGGTCCTACCATCAACAATGAACATCAATGTTTTCGTTTTCCTCTAAGTTCTACCCTAATACGGTCCTTCAGATATTCTTGACCTCAATCAGATAATAGTTTACTATGCTTGGATTTCTTCATCATAACGATGTCTCTGAAATGTTTTAATCAAAGATGATTTAAATCTGTCTAAGAAGAAGATCGGGACTAGACATTCTCACGCCGTCAAAACTTAATAGATGTATCAACTATGTTCGTTCCCAAGGCATTACAGTTTTCTGGTAAAAGCTTCTACTATATCTGTTTCAAGAGTAATAACCTATTGAATTGTAAACACTAATCGCAGAGATGGTGTGAAATTGTTACTGACCGCTTAACCCTTGACATGGACGATATTAGTTTAGTCTAATAACTTCTGGTAGCGTCCATCTAACTCCTTCAAACTTGCAGTTGATATAATTGGCGGTAACACTTCAACAGTTTTCTTTCTAACACAATATATTTCACGAAAGTCAATGGTCACCGAAAACGAGGCAATAGGTTTGACGAAGGTTCCAAGGATGTTCTTTGAGATCCCAACACCTTAATAATGCTTCCAAGACATACCAAAACCACAACTCCTAAACAGAGAACAACTCCTAAATGGAATCACATGGAAATATGAAATTATGGATTAACTAAATGCTTGCTGACGTTGTGGACAGCTGGATGCCCAACAATAGCCTATATGTCAAGTGACAATGAGAGTAGAGGATTATGTTTTGATATGTATAGTGGTTTCCAAGGTTGCCTTATCAATGGCACCTTAAATGCAAAGGATAAAGTTAAATCTCAAGAATATGGAGATAGCTATAAGATCTACCATATGACTTAAAAGCAATAATCCATGATGGCACCACGGATTTCTTGAGACACTCATGGCACCATGAGGCCTTAGAGCATAATGTGGATGAGATATTCCATAATAAGATTGTAGAATACAATCTGAGACTCTAAGGTTAAGAAATGTTCACTGTGTATGAGGAACAGGATGCTGAACTCCCCTAAGGGTGCGATCTGCATGGGTAAACCCTCCACAGTTTACTGAGATGCTTATTGGCTTCAAGGAGAATAATGTATACCACTGCAGACAGACATCACACAAAATATATAGCTCTGTGAATAAGCCTACATGTACAGACTACCATACAAATAGAAATCAAAACATCCGACACCATTTTGCTGCTCAAACTACAAATATTGAGATTGCTTACAACAGCAAAAGAGAAGGGAAAATAACCTCCACTGACTGCATACCAAACTGAACCATCTGTATCCATATCCCATCAGAAACCATTGTGGAGATGTCAGAGATGGTTGTGCCTGTCGTTTTATCAATTGTTAGAACCTGCTCATCATCTGCAGCATAAGCTTGAATAGAAACTTGTTTTATTGTTGCCACTGGTCATGTAACTCTTGTGTGAGTTGCTGAACCGAATCAGTATTTTGGGTCACACCTAAGGGACCTTTCAGATTGCCAAAAAGATCCATGACTTCTTTGTATTTAATACCAGAAGCAACTTACAACATGAAAAACAACGTTTCTTTTTTTTTTTTTTAAGTTTTTCTGTCTTTTTTTTTTAATAAAATGAGAAGACACAAATACGATGAGGTTTTATGTTTAACAGCAGAAGCCAAAAGTGAGCAGATAAATAAAACCTACCTCCCTGCAAAAATACGGCTTGACCCAGAAGACTTTCTAGTTTGTACTTTTGCACAAATCACAAGACTGTAGAAAAGATCCATACGGCAGTAGAATTTGGGCTTTCTGCAGAAGACAAGTAAGATGTCTGCATTGAGATCTTTCTACTGGTGAAACTTTGTGCCAAAGAGACAGTCTTGAATCTATCAAGTCTTCCATGGTTGATTGAAAATGCTGTAATAGGCAGAATCTAATTCTGCTGCAGAAGGTAGAATCATCTACGCACTCAGATGTACCTTCAGATATTGTTTTAGGCTGAACGGAGGAAACTAATCCTCTTAAGATTCGGATTTCAAGCAGAAATTTGGATAAAAGTAATATTCAAGTAGAACCACAATTGTATAACTGCAAGAGGCCTGATTGCAGGATATGATACCAATTAATTTAACTTTTAAAAACTGCAGAAAGTAAATTACAGGAAATGCAAAAATGGGCATTGAAGTGATATCTACCAAACTGCCGATATGCACCCTTTGTTAACGAGGACTAATAGTTTTACAATGATGAGGTTAAGTGGATGAGCGTGAGTGGAGGATGGTAAGGAGAGGGACAAACAGTTCGTTATCCTTCCACTGTGGGTAGCGGAAGATTGCCATTGCTCTATAAAACCAGCCTCACGCGGTCCCCTCCACTCTAGACCACACGACAGTCCTCCACCCTTTGAGGGAGGGCCTTGCGAGGGCTCTCTACTTGGATCAGGGCGTATCAACACAGTATGTCACACATCTGCCCTCCTCAAACTTGAAGACTCGAGTTCTTCCACCTTACGTGCCCCCGCTCGGGTTACAAGCTCGCGTGGCTGAGCTCGGCCATGGATCTTTACAAGGAAATCTACAATTTTCTGTGTGCTAGGGTCGGTGGGTATGATGGTTTTAAAACCCTAAAACTGTCCATTAGAGTGCCCTATGGCAAAATATGGAGTTTAGAACCTTTAAGTATGCCGATAAGCAGGATTTCTTGGAGATGTTAACTGGGCCATACTTACTGCTAGAATTTACCAGTTGTACCCCAATGCATTGCCTAGCATGTTGGTGTCTCGCTTCTTTCGTGTATATACACCATGGCGTTGGCCAAACCCAGTAATGCTTTGTCCCATTGAAGATGGGACCCTAGGTCTCACTGTATGGGATCCACGGAAAAATTATGCGTGACAGGCTGCACCAATTGCCTATAATCACACCTGCATATCCTTGTATGAATTCAAGTTATAATGTGTTCTCAAGTACACTACGAGTTATGATGGAAGAATTTCAGCGTGGAAGTGCAGTTTGTGAGGTAGCTTAAGTTCACTAGTATCGACCAAAAATAAGGTTCCCAAACCTTTAAACTTTATACGCCCTCTTCAATGAAAACATTTCGTGTAACATTCAGCAACCAATACGTTTCCTATGAGGTCACATTTGTTGAGGTGCCCTGTGAGCTTCACGAATCTGGTCTACGCTTGCATACTTTGCATACTTGTCTACCAGAGCATTTCTAACTATAATACAAAACTGAAACTGTTCTTTCCACACAGCATGGAAAAGATATTACCTATCCAGTCGGGCACAGGTTTACGAATACAACCTCAGAAACAAATACAGGAAACTAAACTCAACACTATGATGGAATCCGCTATGGTACATACGGCTGGGAGAAGATGATAATGCCAAGAGTTTCATTGCTAAGCAGAGGAGGAAAGACCAGTTGAGACGACCTTATCTGGAGAGAAACTTTTCAATTAAGGGTTTGGAGGACGGTGCAAGGAAATTCCATTTAATACAGACCCAACGATTTACATCCACAACCGTCCATAGAAAAATATACATTTGCAGAATCAGACAGAGAGTTCTGGCAGAACCCATTTAACCAAAACCATTTCATTTGCAGACAAAGAAGCAATAAATCAACTTGCTCAGATTCAGAGAAAGAAACAGCGAAAGGAGGCAAGTATTCCAAGGAACCTGGCTACGATGTCGGTTCAACAGGTCTGCTTCAGTTGTTGCAGATCCAAGCCGCCTATTCCAGCCATTCTTCTCCCTTCGTGTACCTGTCCCACCTCCTTAATACCTCTGTCGCTCTTTTATAACACAGCCTCTCTCCTCTACCAAGGGCTCGGCACACGAACCTGTGCATATCTCCTTTTTAAAAAATATGTATTTTTATTTAATTTAAAGATCCCAATTATTAGATATTTTATTTTATTATTATTTTTCTTTACAGCCGACCCAAAATATTATTATTAATAGAATAGTACTTTTTCGACAATCTATAATTTTGTACTATACTTTAATTTATTTTATTCATCAAGTTGTAAATCACAATTTACAACATGATTACATCTATTTATTTATTTAAATATTTATTATAAATAATACTATATCGAATAATACAAACTTCTTACCACTTTATTTAACAACAACACTTCTCATAAAATAATAATTTATTTATAGCTAAAATCGACAACTAACGACATTATGCCCATTTAACAACATTTATACTCCTTCGTAGAATGATTCTAATTAAAGCACAACATTACCACACATACTTAGACACCTGCAGAACTCATTAGACTCCAAGATACAATATTACCTGACAGTAAGACATGGGCGAATGACAACCAATGACCACAAGGGTAACCTAACGATGAAGGAACACTGACTAGGGACCTCACGTTAACTCCAACCAACTAATCCATTGGCGAAGGCACACTCAGACCTGTAATCAGGTGGAGTCGATGCCTAGTACCTGCATCCTGCAGCAACGCACAGTTAACTATAACAAGATATACATATACATCACATGCAGTCCTATCGTGAATGGAAATTACAGTGGGGTAGGGTACTCGAGAGCGAGTAATACGACACTGTTCCATTCACGTTTATGAATAACAATCAACTATATTGAACAATGTAACAGATTACTAGTCTATAACATAAATTGATCAACTAACTTCCAATCCCATATAATGAATAACATCAAAGCATCTAAAACATCAGTTCATTTATTAAATTGTAAAGCATAAAATGACATAATCCAACATCAACATCTGTTATCATAACAATTAAGTTCACAATGAAGTAACAAGATAACAAGAGATTCATCATCTACGGTCTAGGGCACTGTAAAGTTTAAGCAAACATCAATCTGATGGACGACGAGATGAGGGGCACTACAATACATGTCTCACAGGAAAGTTGTAACTACAACATTTGACAAAATTCCTATATCCTTTATGCTTAAATGGATATCTATACTGTGTTCCAAAGATAACATTTCTAAGGTTTTGGAATTTGGCTTTACATCAGCCAATTGCATTTGCTTGAAAGTTTCTAAAGCCTTATCAAAAAAATCATTTAGTTCATATCTTTCAATCATTGCATTCCATGAGGTGACATTTCTTTGAGGTATCATGCCAAACAACTCACGTGCCTTCTCTATTCTTCCACACTTTCCATACATGTCTTTGAGGGTAACTTTGCAACTATAACATCTAACAAAATTTCCATATATTTTATGCTTTGATGGATATCCATATCGTGTTCCAAAGATCCCATTTTACCATAAGCAATGACGATACTGGCTAAGGTTATAGAATTTGGATTCTCACCAATCGTATTTGCTTGAAATTTTATAAAGTATTATCAAAAAATCCATTTTTTGCATATCTTGCAATCATTGCATTCCATGAAATGACATTTCGTTGAGGCATCATGTCAAATAGTTCACGTAGCTTGTCTATGCATCCACACTTTGCATACATGTCTCTAAGAGCAATTGCAACTACAACATCTAACAAAATTGTAGTATCTTTTATCCTTCAATGGATGCTAATACTGTGTTCCAAAGATCCCATTTTGGCATAGGCAAGGAGGATACTGGCTAAGGTTGTGGAATTTGTCTTTACACCTACCAATTGTATTTTCTTGAAAGTTAATAAAGCCTTATCAAAAAAATCCATTTTTTTCATATCTTGCAATCATTGCATTCCATGAGATGGCATTTCATTGAGGCATCATGTCAAACAGTTCATGTACCTTGTTTATGCTTCCACACTTTGTATACATGTCTACTAGGGAAGTTGCAACTACAAGATCTGACAAAATTCCCATATCCTTTATGCTTTGATGGATGTCCATACCATGTTCCAAAGATCCCATTTTGGCATATGAAGGGAGGATGTTGGCTAAGGTTGTGGAATTTGGCTTTACACCTCTCAATTGCATTTTCTTGAAAGTTTTTAAAGCCTTATTAACAAATCCATTTTGTGCTATCTTGTAATTATTGGATTCCATGAGATGGCATCTCTTTGAGGTGTTCTATCAAACAATTCATGTGCCTTGTCTATGCTTCCACACTTTTCGTACATGTCTACTAGTGTAGTTTCAACTATACTAGATCTGACAAAATTCCCATATCCTTTATTCTTTGATGGATGTGCATACCCTGTTCCAAACTTCCTATTTTGGCAAAGGCAAGGAGGATGTTGGCTTAGGTTGTGAAATTTGGTTTTACACCCACCAATTGTATTTTATTGAAAGTTTCTAGAAAGCCTTATGAACAAATCCATTTTGTGCATATCTTGCAATTATTACAGTGGACATGAGATGACATCTCTTTGAGGTGTTCTGTCAAATAGTTCATGTGCCTTGTCTATGGTTCCACACTTTGTATTGGACATGAGATGGCATCTCTTTAAGGTGTTCTATCAAATAGTTCACTTTTCATTTGGATTTAAACCTACCAATTGCATTTACTTGAAATTTTTTAAATCCTTATCAACAAATCCATTTTGTGCATATCTTGCAATTATTGTATTCCATGAGATAACATCTCTTTGAGGTGTTTTGCCAAACAATTCACATGCCTTCTCTATGATTTGACACTTTAGATTATGAATATTGAAGCTAACTTTTATTTGGCTAACAAATAAATATATTGTGAACCTATTTGCAACAACTTATGATATGGTTTTCATATAATTAGTTTTTGTATATAAATTATTAGTTAAATTTTACACTTTTATGTTAAGAAAATATGGAATATGAAACATACAATAAATCATTTTTGTTAAGAGAATGATGGGTACAAGGAAAGGTGTATCCAATCATAGGATTTCTCATTTAGGCCTTTATAAGTTTTTTTAGGTGAATTTAACAATTCATAGTTTGAATCATTATAAGGAAATATAATTTGTTTATGCTAAATTATTAGATTGATGCTAAGTGTTAGTTAACATATTTTTTGTACTCTTCTTTTTCTATACATCTCATAATAATCATTATATTGAAACTACTATGTTTGATATGATAATCATAGATAATTTCTCATCTTACATGTTAGACATATCCTCATTTCACCTTCTATATGTTTGACATTATATGTTTAGTTAGGGGGAGACTTTAGAGAGATCGAGAGGGAGGTGATATGTTTGACATTATATCCTCATTTCACCTTCTATAGGTCTATCATACCCTCATTTCACCATCTATATGGGTTATATAAAGAGTAGAATGAGATGACATATCTTTGAGGCATCATCAAAAAAATCTATTTTGTTCATATCTTGTAATCATTACATTCCATGAGATGACATTTCTTTGAGGCATCATGTCAAATAGTTCACGTGCCTTGTCTATGCTTCCACACTTTGTATAGATGTTTCATGGGGTAGTTGCAACTACAACATTTGACAAAATTTCTATATCCTTTATGCTTTGATGGATGTCTATACCGTGTTCCAAAGATACCATTTCTAAGGTTTTGGAATTTGGCTTTACACCTGCCAATTGTATTTGCTTGAAATTTTCTAAAGCCTTATTAAAAAAATCCATTTTATGCATATATCTTCCAATCATTGCATTCCATGAGACATCATTTCCTTGAGCTATCATCCCAAACTATTCACATGCCTTGTCTATTCTTTCACACTTTGCATACATGTATAAAAGAGAAGCTACAAATACAACATGTGACAAAATTCCTATATCCTTTATGCTTTGATGGTTGTCTATACCCTATTTTGAAGATACCATTTTGGCATAGGCAAGGAGGATGGTGGATAAGGTTGTAAAATTTAGATTTACATTTGCCAATTGCATTCCATGAGACAACATTTCTTTGAGGCATCATGTCAAATAGTTGACCTATCTTGTTGATGCAAGATCATACGCTCAAAATGAATCAAATGACTTTAGGAAATGGAATGGAGGACATTTTCATGTTTCCAAGTCATCTTGTAGGTCAAGACATCCATTTAAGTCATTTCGATAAGGGTTTCCCATTTTCATTCTAGGTCTTGCAAGTCTTGCTAGGAGTGAGATTTTACATTCCACAACTCCAAGGGTCAAACTGATAGCACCAAGACATTAGGGTGGATGAGTAAATGGTAGGGGAGGTCTCGTTTCATGCTCCAGGTGTCTCAGTCATTTAGGGTAGCAAGCTATCAGAAAAGTCACTTAAGATCCCTAAGAGCAAAAAACTAACAAACTTCGATGGAGCAGTTATCAGAATTTGTGATAGTTGAGAATTCTCCATTCAAACCTATAGGTGCACGTGGGGTCCATCCACAACAACCTCTCTTAGTTTTGGTCAACTCCAATCCATTTGACTGTGCTAAAATGAAATGCACTCTTGCAAAATGCTTCAGTTTCATGCAATGGAAAGGTTCTAGGAGTGACATTTTGTATTCTACAACTCGTGGGGCCAAACCAACTATGCCAATGCATTGGGGTGGGTAGGTATATGCTAAGAGAGGTCTCATTTCATGTGCCAAGTGTCTAAGTCATTATGAGCTGCAAGCTATCGACAAAAGTCAAAAGGTGCTAGGAGTGAAATTTTGCATTCCATAGCTCGTGGGGCTGATCTGAGTATGCCAATGTATCACGGTGGGTGGGTAAATGCTAGGGGAGGTCTTGTTTTGTGTGCCAAGTGTCCTAGTCATTCGAGGCATCAAGCTACCGGCAAAGTCACTTAAGATCACTAAGAGCAAAAAAATACCAAACTTTGACAGAGTAGTTCTCAAAATTCATGGCAGCTGGGAATGTTATGTTTAGACCTATAGGTGCATGTGGGGTTCGTGTTAGGAAATAATGCATGAATACCCACAATCTTAATCCATTTCCTACATAACCCCATGAGAGATATACATGCATACAAGTAACCATAATGCATAGATCAAATAGACAAGCCACAAGATAACACAAGATATACCCTGGGAAAACCCTCAAG
This sequence comes from Cunninghamia lanceolata, assembly GCA_027924645.1. Classification (NCBI taxonomy): domain Eukaryota; kingdom Viridiplantae; phylum Streptophyta; class Pinopsida; order Cupressales; family Cupressaceae; genus Cunninghamia; species Cunninghamia lanceolata. Next base: position 2,211,438 of record BSBN01000149.1, on the reverse strand, counting down.
AGGGAAAAACCTGGCCTCCAAAAGCATCCATACTCCATCTATTATTCAATAATAAAGCAATAAAAGAGTTACAATGAATACTCTTGAAGCATCAAGCCTTCCCAATGCATCCTCCATGTGTCCAAGCATGAATCGACACATCCCATGCCATGATTCACATGTACACTCCTCAGAAAGTATCAATAATGATAGCCCACTCACCCAGCCTTCTCCAACAATAATGAATTATCCATCCAACCTCAAATAATAACATTGCGCTTGCTTTTATAATTCAAGCTCACACAAATACATTGAGAAAACCATGTGCCCCAAAACTATTGGTAACATAAAACAACTAACCCCTTATTTAATATTGGGTACTACGTTTTTACTTTTAATATTTCCCCAATATTAAATTATTATCCGATGTCTCTCACACATTAAATAATACAATGTTACAATACTACATAAAGTGGTCCTCAAATAATTATCTAGTGTGATTAATCACACAACCTAGGTGCATCACAACTAAATAATTATGTAATTACAATATTATAATATATAAAATTATGTAATGGTGTACAACACCATATCCCAACTTTCTCCCACTTACTGCATACATTGCATAAGGGATCAATCAATGAAATATATCATTATAGGCAAACATGAAATCACATGAATCTTTAGTATGCTCTCGTGCTCCATCAAGATACCTACAACAAAATCAAAGTGACCACCATCTCAAGCAAGAAATCCTCTCATCCTCCAACATGCCACCTATGGAAGAAAAGGGGCATGCCAAGGTGAAGATACACCAATCTATAGAACACAAGCATCAAATCTAAGTGATAACAAAAGGCTCCAAGCTACTGTCAAAGGTAAAAACCCACATGATTGGAGCACCTAGAACATATGGTAATACATGCAACCATCCATACCTCATAGATATCAATGACATCAATAAACTCATGCCAACAATATATCCAACCCACATACCATGATCACAAGCTCCATTTATAAAACATGTCAATGAAGAACATATATATCTAGGAACTCCCACTACATGGGTAATGTCAAAGAATATCAAGTCTACAAATCAACACTATATCAAGGTTTGATAAGTAATCAAAACATGAAGTACCAAGAACAATCACAATGATCTACACATGCAAAATCAATTGTTGCATAGTCTGTCACAACATGTCGCCACCATCCTCCCAAAATATAAGAACATGAACCTCCAGGAAGGAACCATATAATGAAGAGAGAAAACCTGTAAACCATAGCATGTCATACCAACACCTCAATGTACAATGATGTGTCAATTATGATCTCCTAACAACCCTAAATGATAAGCCTCAATAACACCTAAATAAGGTTCAATCTCTTAGACCAAACAACACATGAATCATGTAAATGTCAACATGGATGTAAGCCTCTATAACAAGGAAGATCAAACTCAAAGTAACCATTCCCAAATTAGGACATTAGGCCAATAACCATCTCCTAAACTCCTCATCAAATAATGATATCATAAACTCAAATACACAAGGAGATAACCATGCCCAACATCTCTCAAAATGAACCCTCCAAAACTAACTATCCATAGCTCAAGATCCATATCTATGAAAGATAAAGCATCAAGCAAAATGCATCTCAAATGATGGGCAATACCTCATAGATGATAAACTACAGAGTAGACCAAGAGTGGGGAATGAGAATGCTCCTCCAAGATGCACCAAGCCACATTGACTCTCTCCAAGAACAATCTCCTCTAGGTCCAAATCCAGGTGTAAGGTTCCTCAGTCTATCTGCTGAATCCTCCAATGAGTAATTGTCTCAACAATTGTCTCTAATCCCAAGAGAACTCCAACCTCACCTAAGTCTCCAAGTATCCATGAGAACCTCCATGATTAATCCATGCCAAACTCCAAATGCAACATCACACTATCATGAAGCTCTCAAGAAAATGACCAAAGTACTCAATACCAAGATAACAAACAAGACCATTGTCAATGCTCCTACTACACATCTACATAATCAATAAGCCCATCATGACATCAGATCTAACCATCTCCTCCAAGAAGATCACATGCACCAATGCATACATCCTACTCTCAAGAGAACCCATATCATGGCAAAACTCTAAGCTTGCATCAAGAATAAACCATGACATAACATCAATCACACTCTAAACCATGAAACACCATCTCTAATCACATGAAGATAACCATCAGCAATGATGAATCCATATCACTGCCAATAACTCCCACTAAACCATGATACCGAGATACACATGACATCATGACAACCAACACCTCCATGAAGATCATCCAAGTCCACACATGCAACTGAAATGCTAAACATATCATGTAGAACCAAGATCTCGAAGCCAAGAAGATACAACTGCCAAGACATCACTGCCAAAATCTCCCATTAAAAAGTGTAACCAATGAAATGCAACAAGCTATCATGACATCATGATCAAACCACATACTACAAGTCCCAACAACCAACTAATTAGGTACTCTAATCATCCATCCTCTCATCCCAAAGCAACATACCAATACACAAATGACCACAAACAAGGCCAACTAACAAAACCTACATCAACACTAAACCCATCTCGTGGATATAGACAGTCTACATCCAAGTCATCCCACTAAAAATGAATAGGTGACCAACCCACACACTTGTATAACTCACGATCAAAATAATGAAGTATGCAAACTCATCATCACATCAGTAACCTACAAGCCAATATATTAAAGAAGATAATCCTATAGACATCAAGACTCAAACAAAAAATCAACCACAGATCTAATTTTCCAAACATGTCAACAAATAAGTAACCATAGTCAAGGAACCAAATAAGCACCTAGGAAATAAGAACAATGTCCTTGCATCAAACCATATCATCACCAAACAACCACATGCATGATCATGTCGTGCCAATGCATAAATGTATCTGCATACCCATGACACCATAACCATATCCACCATTGTACGTGTACTCAACTATCACCCATACGAGACTCTAAGTCTCCACTCATGTCAAACCATGTCCTCAAAACTGAAGACAACTTGCCATCAAACTCCAACTCTAAAAAACACCTATAAACCTATACCAAGAAACACCAAACTGATAATCATCTATACCATAATAAATATCATTTAAAAACATGTACTCCCTTAAGTTTTGGCCTCTTGACTCATCTAGATATTCATGCAATCACATCCCAAATCGTAGGCACCTACAAGTGATCAAACAAGTACAATCCATCCTATACACTGCAAACTAAAAATATGATTGATCCAATGTATAGTACACTACACATACTCTCCAACGCCTATTCGAAATAAAAAAATTTGATTCTGTATGCAAAAGTTATTCTCAAAATCTATGTACAAGAGAACATCTAGCTTCCAAGCTCAAAAAACTAATCAAAACTAAAAAATCAAGAAACCAAACCTATATCACCACGTAGTTCTTAGAACCATCTTTCTAAAAAGTACAAGAAGTCAAAAATCTGACACTCTAGGCAAAAGTTATGCCACCCGAAAGAAAAGGCCCTCCGAGGGCTAAAGGGGGACCCCTGGCATGACCCTATCTATACATGTTGATGTCATCATTGACACAAGCCACTGACTATGTAAATGATTGGGCATACTATGATTAGGGGGCACTGACTAGGGTAGGTTGATTGCTAACGTTACCTCTTTGACTAGCGAAAGGGGTTTAAATTTTGTCTTGTTTCATCAAACCCAAAACACATTTAACACAAGGGTTTTAATTTTCATTAAAGTCCCAAATTAAATGTTTTACATTTTCTACCATAATAATTTAAAACTACTTGTCATATTAAAATTTCCACCTACCACTACTAAATGTTTGTTTGCCCACAGTTTAATGTCTACCAGCGCCAGCTGTCCTATGGCCATAGGATGGCCCTGTAGGCTCAAAATGACGACATTAGTGCAATGGAGCTGTCAGGTCAAATTTTGGTGCACACACGGACCCTTCCCTCCTTGCCATAGGGAAAACTGCCATGTCACTCTTGCTCTCATGGAACTAGCTAGTCGAGAGGAGGTGAGACACATGGGTGGTCTGGCTCATTGGAGAGCTAGACTTCACGGAGAGGGGTAGACACATCATGGGGCTTATGTTGTTGTGCACTTGTGTAGATGTGTCATTCAATGATCGTGGTTGTAATGATAACCATGTGAATTGAAGGGTCACTAGTCACCATTCTCCTATTAGGGTTTCTGATATTCCGCCTTTACATGGGTAAGTTGTTACTCTTGTTGATTGCTTGATGTCATTAAAATTGTATTACAAACTATTATATGAATGCTTGTTGCACTAAGTGCTTTCTAAATGCTTCTTGTTGTTGGATGACTAGTGGGTCCTATTACGGTTGCGGTCTTGGGTGGATTTCCTCTATATCATCGAGGATTTCCCTCACCCACTCATCTCTTAGTCTAGGGCACATTCGTGAGACAAGACAAGAGATAGGTGATTGTGAGCTAACCTTGACTAGACTTAGGGTTTGTTCAAACTAATGTTTGATTGAGCGTTGACTATGATTAACCTTGTGATAGAATCAAGGGTTTTGACCAATGTTTGACTCTAGTTGACCTTGTTATGGATCAAGGGTTTGCAAATTTTATAAGTCTAATGTTTTTGTTCTTTTTTTTGGTTTTTATGAATGTAAGCCTAAATGAAATGCAAAACTTCTTTTTCTTTTTTAATATTTTTGGAATTGAAAGATGTATGCAAGCTACAATGAATTTACTTAATGCAATGTAAACTATGTTTTTGGAGTTTTCTAAATATTTTGAACAAATTAATGTAAGAAAAGGGAAATTTCTTCTAAATGAATTAATCTACGAACTTTGAAAACAAATTACTCTAAGAATGCAAAATCCGTCTATCCTATCAAGGAAAAAGCAACAAGATTATTGATTCCAAGAGCAATTTTAATGATCTAATTACTACAAATTAAAAGAAAGCATAAAGGAACCTGGAGATGCGTGAGCCTCCACTACCCTCAGTAATCCTTGTGATGGCAACCTCATATCCTCTTGTAGCAGTGGGGAATCCTCTTGGTGACAAGATGACAATGGAATCAAAAGAAGCTTTAGAATCTTTGCAAAGAGAGCTCATGGAGAGCTTTGATGAGAAAAATGGCTTGATATGAGAAGCGTATGGACACGTGATGAGCTCTATGTGAAATCTAGATGAAGCAACGAACAAAAAAAAATGCTCCTATATCCTATACGAGCATGAGAATGTTGAATTTTGAGAGCAATAACTTGCAAGAGCTGTGTGCACAAATGAAATTTCCTCCCTTTGTGCTTGAGGGAGGGGGTATTTATAGGTTAGAAGAAGGGATGAGAAGTGTAGAAGAAGAAGAGTTAACTCCATTTGATTGGAGAGTTAACACATAGGATTCAAGAGTGATCTGGGCTAAAATTGGAATGATACCCAGTAAAAGCTTATCACTCAAGAAGAAGTGAAGGAGTGCATGAGAATGCATGAGTTATTAATTTAAAATGAAATAGAGTTGATTATGCATGTGTGGGTGCATGAAATAGTTAATTCTATATTAGGCTTAAAAATCCATGCAAACAAGAGGAAAAATAGGTGAAAATGGGGCTTTTTTGAGTTAGAAACTTGAGTCTTTTTGTAGCTGGAAATGTGACAGGGTCACCTAGGGGTCACCCCTTTCACTAGTTTGGTCACTCGGGGGGTGACTCTGGGTCATCTAGGGGGTGACCAATGGGTAAGCCACTAGGGAAAGCACTTGGGTTGACCTGTAGATTGGGAGATGGAAGAGGAGGAGAAAAGAAGGGGATCTACCTCCAAAAATAGATCAGTCTTGTGTAAGAATCCAAATCCCCACTTGCAAAGTAGGGTCTCTTGGCGGGAGATCTAGAAATAATATGAGGAGATTTGGATTTAGTTGAGTGAAATTGAAAACCAAAAGTGGGAGATAGCTAGGGGGGGACCTCTAGAAGGCTTATAGGGGTGGAGAAGATGAAAAACATTGGGGAGAGGTGAAAACTCACCTACAAGACACATACAAGGCTTAGGATTAGGGTCGCAAGCCTAGAAAATGAAAATTGACAAGTGTCAAAAAGTGTCGACAACACAAAGAGAGAGAGAGAGAGAGAGAGATCACCAAGAGGATTGCTGCTTACAGGATGTTATTTCACAGTTACATGTATGTGACAAGGATTAAAAATCATCATAGGGGTCCTCGTGGAGGTTATGCATGTTTTTCTGTGCTTACATATTTTCCCCCTTTGGGATGGTAGTCTATATGAAGGGTAGGTACCGTTCCTAAAGTAGGCCTTACCTGTTGTCAATTTTCTTGCAATTGTACTTGCAATAACTAGTATTAGTCCAACATCTAAATGTATCAAAATGAGTAATGAAAATTGAAACAATGAACTTACCACAGATCGTGAGAGTTGGACTAGTTGTTTGCCTTTTTTAGTGAAACATGTAGAAATGAATGCACATAAAATGACACATGAGAGATGTATAAAAAAAAACTAATCTAAGAATACATGAAAGAAACTAAGCTTAGGTAGAGGAAAGAGTAAGAAAATTAGTGAGATTTGAGTGGTGATGGAATCGGTCATGCAAGCAATCTCTGGGTAGATATCATCAAGGAGATTGTGAAGATGACCACCACTTCTTCTACCATCAAGAATTAGGTGCACAAACAGTGAAAAACCCTTCTCTAAACCCTAGGTCAAATTTTGTGAAAATCTCTTAAAATTGTCTGTTTTGATGATTTTCTCTATTGTATTGTCTTTATTTCACTATTTAGAGTAGGATTGGTCTTTCATTTTCTAAAATTAGCTAAGAAATTGGGGTTTCTAGAGTATTTTTAATTTGGGGGATCTCCACATAGGGTCACCCTTTTTGCTAGGTAGGTTGCCCAAGGGGAGATCTACTTAACAAAGTTGACGATATCTATTCTAAAGTTATTTTCTGATTTGTAGGATATGCACATTCGATAGAATGCTTACAGAGAGTAGTTGTGGCTCTTAAAGATGTTTGCAACACTGACTACTGATGAGCTTTCCATTATGAAGAGAGTGGGCTTAGCTAGAGTTTGCCACGTGCTAATTGTTCATCATGTGGCATGCATATGTTGTGATATCTTGACATATTGGGATGCAGATAGGAACACCTTCATGTTCTCGTAGGTTTTAGGAGAGTGGACTATCATTGTGTTTGATGTTTATCACATTCTAGGGGTTCCTATGAGAGGGCACCCTCTTGTCCTACCAGCTAGCGAGTCCATTGAGGACAAGGCTTGTTGGGCATAGTTTATGGAGGTGAGTCATCCTGAGGATCAGATAGGTGTACAACTTACTTCTGTGCAGCAACTTTGCATTCCTTGCTTGAGGAAGTTTTTGATTGGTTTGATTGCATCGAGGTTGTTTGGAGACAAGGCCTTGGCTTGCTTGAGATGGTGTTGAGCACCAATTATACAGAGTCTTGAGAAAGGTAGAGTCTACGCTTGGGGGCTAGACATTTTGGCCATGGTATACAGGTATTTCTACTATATCACATGACGAGGGGCTCTTGATTTTAGTCATTCCTCTTTGATTATGACTTGGATTTTTGAGCACATCAAACCTTATCAAAAACTTATTCTAACCCCTGACAGATGGCTACTAAGAGCAACTAGATGGGTATAGGTGTGCCACTTTGATACTTCATTGTGCACTATTGCTACTCTTACTAATGCGGATATGATTTTTTATCCTTACCTAGATATGGAGGGAGCATGGGCACATGATGATGAGATCATGAAGCACTATTGTGGTGTATCAAAGATTTTAGACTATAATGGTCTAGTTGAGGTTCATTGTGTTGAGCATGTCCCATAGCAATTTGGTGAGGATTTCCCTGACGAGTTGCCCCAGTGCCTACCTGCTACAGATTCATCCAGGAGATGGGTGATATTGGTTAGAGAGTTGTTACTTGGACTCCCTTGACTCTTGGAGTTTTCATTAGTAGAGATTCTAGGATTTCAAGAGGAGGATAGAGGGGAGGGAGAGAGGGACTCCTTGATCATTGATTATGGTCAATGATTTAGACTTTACTGATGAGGACTATGTTCCAGATAGAGATGATTCATCAGACAAGGGACTGACAAAGGATGCATAGGATAATGGCTCATATGATGTTGATGAGGCTCTTGAGGGTCCATTCACAGTTCCTAGACCTCCTCACTCTGATGAGGTGATGTAGCAACTTTACCCTGCCTAGTAGCCTAGTAACCCATGCAATTCAGATACTTCTTTACTATTTTTGCATTTCATCCTTTCTTTTCTTTCTTTTTCATCAAGATTTAACACATCTTTTGTCGCTTTGTAGGTAATTTTGAGGAGTGAAGGGATTTTGTTTGTGAGGTAAATATTAGCTTAGTTGCCCCCTTCACTAGGATGACTTGGGAGGCACTTTTAGATGATCCTGGTGTGGTTCCACCACTAGATGACACACTGACATTTTCGCTCTAGCCTATCATGGATGTCAAGCAAGTGTTGATTTAAAGATCGAGAATCTCATCCTTAAGGGTGAGAATCAGGTGCTTTGTGAGATGGCTCGTCTTAGGTTTGGATGGTGAGATGTTAGAGCTACAGGGCCTTCACAATCATGCACTCATAGTAGAGTACCTTGCCCCCATAGGTCTCATGGAGAGACTAGTGGTACACATAGGCAGAGGAGTATGAGTCTTGAGGATTACATTAAAGGAAACCTCCCTTGAATCTATTTTGTTTTTCTTTAAAACTGTTCCCCCTTGCATGGGGAGTCTTTTCTTTCCTTGAGAGCATTTTTCCTTAGCTCTTGGCACTTGTATACATGTAAACTTTAGATATATCAATGAAAGTTTATCTTTTTATGGTTTTAGCTATCGTATGGGTACTCATCTCTTATGCATTTTGGAAGTTTAAGAACTCTTTGATTATGTTTTTGACCTTCAACTTTAACAATGCAAGTATGATAATGATGACATGTTTTTGTAATTTTTGGAATATATATGAATTACAGTTTATGATATGTAGATGCAAGAACACAAGGGATGCTTGAAATGAAACTTTTACTTCTATGAAATGTCATGAGTTATGCCATTGAATTTATTGCTTTAGGACTCTTTTTCTAATTTTGATATGAATGCAATGTAGAACACACAATATGACTGCTCTTTGATATGATTTTCAATCCAGGGGATTGTAAGTTGTCCTGATTTAAGAGATCTATCCAAGGTTGTGAGATAGGGGTTTAGAACTCAAGTGGAGAGCAGGAGTGAAATGGAGTGTTTTTGAATTTGGGCTTTGCTAAAGGCTATACACCGATCCTTATCTAGATAAGACAATCTAACAAGCTTTCAAATTAGACAAGTAGAAAATTGTATTGATGTTTGCTAGACTTAGATCATACATGGCAATCAAGATAGACCCAAGGTAAAGGATAAATAGGAAAGAACTACTAGACTCTTGGCTTTGCTCAACTAGTGCATGTGTGTGCTTTGTACTTTTCTTTTTTATTTCCTCTGTTAAAATGTCACCCTTCAAGCTTTGAGCTTAGACTGATCTCCACCCAAGAGTACATACATTCAATAATCTTCTCTCTACCACTCTTTTTTCTATCTCTTTTTTTTCTTTTTCTAGAATACCTCACTTTATTTTCTCATTGTTTTGAATTTTGACTTTTTTATGAAAATGAATGCTTTTGGAACTTTTGATATTTAATAATTTGATATCTCAATTTAATACTCTTATTTTGATCACTCATTTTTTATTCACTCATATTTTAGATTGCTTACTTCAGATTTTTTATTCTCTTGACATTTTTTGCTAGGAAAGATAAGGGGCTGATTGCCACCTAAAGTTTTGTAATCCAGTTGAACTTCTCTTCTACTAGGGAAGAATTGGGAAGGTCTATTTGCAAGCTTTCTTTAAACATTGTAGGTTTGAATATTGACTTTTCTTAGACCTAACATCTTGGCTCATTAAGATTGGGATTAGTGTAAAGCTAAGAGCTAGGCTTTGATTAGAATCACTGGGAATGAAAAGGGACATGGTGATTGTGAAAATAGGGAATCTCTAGGACTTGAAAGGATCACATATATCTAGGCAACCTTAGACTCCCTATTGAAATGAAAATAATATAAGAGCGATTCATTCACTGCAATGCAAGATGAATAGAATGATACTGAAATGCAAGAAACAAATTCTTTTTGGCATTTTTTATTTTTATGATATTTTTTTTGTATTTTTGGAATATTTGATTTTTTGGTATTTTCATGTTTTATGATTTTTAGAAATAGTATTTCTTGAGGTGAAAGGTATTGACTGTTTTGTCAAATTCCTCTCCCTCCATTGTGTATAAGAGATAGGCATCATTTCCAACGTCTTCTTTAACCATGTAAGGACCGATCTAGTTGGGTCTGAATTTGCATCCTTCACTAGCTCTTTTATCGATTAGGTTGTCGATTCTGAGTACTAAGTCTCCCACCTGAAAAGATCTTGGGACAACCTTTTTTATTATATTGTTTCTTCATTCTTGTGAGATAGGAATCATGTCTTTGAATATCTCTTAATCATTTTTGGTCCATCATATCTAACTCAGCTAATCTTACTTCTTGATATTTCTCATTATCTAATAGACCTTGCACTCACACTCTTAAGCTGGGCAATTCCACTTCTAATGGCAACATTGGTCCTGACCCAAAAGTGAGGACATAAGGGGTAGTTCCAATTAGAGTTCTTATGCTTGTTTTGTAAGCCAAAAGAGCTGGGTATAATTGTAAGTGCCAGTCTCTTTTGGAGTCTTTCGCAATTTTGACCAATGTCAATTTCAATGTTTTGTTTGTGGCTTCTTCCTATCTATTCCCCTGAGGATCTAGTAAACTAAGGGAGAGTTATGATTGATGTGAAATCTCTACCATAACTCTCTTACTTGTGGATTTTTGAATGATGATGTGTTGTGTATCATTGCCACTTGGGGAATCCTGAACCAGCATATAATCTGATTTAATATGAATTTGGTGATTATGGTCCTTGAAATTGTAGTGAGAGGCATGGCCTCTGCCCATTTGGTAAAATACTATGTTGTAGTGATGATGAACAAATTTCCATCCATTGATGGGAGAGATATCTTACCCACTAAGTCTAAGCCTCACATGAAAAAGGGCTAAGGGGTAACTATGGGCTATAAGTCTCTTGTTGGTGTGTGATGGACATGTGCGTAGGCTTGACATTTTGGGCATCTTTTTATGAATTTGATTGCATCTCCCTATAAACATGGCCAGAAATAACCCAACCGATGTATTTTTCTTGCTGTAGCATGACCACCAAAGTGTCCATAGATTCCACTATGACATTCTTCTAGGTATTTATGTGCCTCTTCTTTGCCAACACATCGAAGTAACATCCCATGCAAAGCTATTTAGTACAACACGTCGTCAATCAAGACATATCTTGTAGTGAGGACACATAAATTTATCTTTCCTAAGGGATTCATATTTTTGGGGTAGCTTTTATTTGCAAGGTAGTTCACAGTCTCTGTACCGATATAAAGTGGTGTATTTCTCAAGATCAATTGCACAAATTTCTTCATTGGGGAATTCTTCATTTATGGGCTCCTCTTGGGGAACCAAATTTTTTGCTAGCCAATCCACTATCACTTCTCCTTTGACTAAATTTTGATTGATGTAAGTTAGTTCAAACCCACTTTGTAATGTTACAAACTAGCCAACTCTTCTTGATAGCATTGGTTGATTTAAGAATGTCCTTAATTGTTCAGATCGTATCTTGACTCTAGTTTCCTGGTTCAGCATGTAATGCCACACTCTGTATTGTGAAGACTATGGACAAACATTCTTTTTCATCCTGCGTATAGTTCTTCTCATATTCTAGTAAAGTTTGGCTTATGAAGTATATGGCTTGTTCCCTTCCACCTTCATTTTCCTGAGCCAACATGAAGGCTATGGAGGTGTTAGTTGCTCTAAAATATAAGATGAAAGGTTTGTCATGTTTTGGTGGCATTAGCATTGACGGAGTTAACAAGAATTTCTTTACTTTCTCAAATATATTTTGACATTCCACAATCCAAGTTATGTTGACTTGCTTCTTCAGTAATTGATTGACTGGGTGAATTTTAAAGGTCATGTCTGGTATGAAATGTCAGATCGTGCCTAATTATTCCAAGAAATTCCTTACCATTGTTTCACTTGTTGGTAGGGTTGCATTTAAGATTGCTTTAACTTTCACTAGGTCTACATCAATCCCTCTTCATGAAACAATGAAGCCCAACAACTTACCTATTGTGACTCCAAAAACACACTTCTCAAGATTTAGCCTTACTTTATATTCTCAAAACTGATTAAATATTTTGTGAAGATCCTCCACATGTGTTGACCTTTGCTCTGACTTATCCAAGAGATCATCAACATATGTCTCTACTATCTTATGAATGTAATCATGGAAGATGTGAGTCATTTCTCTTTGATAGGTAGCCCATGCATTCTTTAGTCCAAATGGCATGACTACATAACAGAATGTTCCCCAAGGGGTAGTGAAGGTTGTTTTGTTTTGGTCTACTAAGATTTTGATCTAATTGTACCTTGAGAACCCATCCATAAGAGAGAGTACTTCATATCACGTGGTCCAATCAACAATTTTATATATTCATGGCAATGGGAAGTCATCTTTTGGGCAAGCTTGATTGATATCCCTAAAATCGAGGCATATCTAATTTTTTCCATTTTTCTTTAAAACCGTACGATGTTTAATATCCAACTTGAATAATCCACTGGTTTGATAAAGCCAACATTCAACAATTTCCTCAATTCTTCCTTTACTATTTTAACTACTTGAGGTTTTATGGGTTTCAAATTAGGTTTTGTTACTAAGTTGTGCACCACAATTTTGGGGTCTAATCCTGGCATGTCTGAGTATGTCCAAGCAAAGACATCAGAATATTTGATAAGGAACTCAATTTGTTATTCCAATTCTTTGCCATTTAAGTCCCCTCCCAATTTTAACATGCTTGGTTTCTCAGGAGTTCCTATGTTGATGTCAATGGTATCTCCAATTAATGATGGATGTCCCTCTTCAAATTTCTGAGGGGCAGGTCATAAATCTAAATTTGCTTCAATTTGGAGGATTTCTTTTTCACTTCAAAAATAATCTTCTAGATGAGGGAGGATCATGTACCCTTTCAAGTGGTATACTCTTGGGAGGCCATCATAGGTGTGGAGATATTCTAAGATGGCTTCATCATTCTAAGCATAGTCTCGAGTTGGTTTCTCTATTTGATCCACAGTATAATTTAGAATGCTTGGTAATTCTTCACTTTCCAACAATGGTTCTCCACAAATTGACACAATGCATTCTGAGCTTTGAAGTTGAGCATGTGGTGAAAATAGTGTGGTAGACATAGCCATTAAATCTATTAGTTGGTTCTCTTCCCAAGGTATGGATTTTATGGAAAAGAAGTTAAAAATTAAACCAATTTCCTACTGGTTTCTGTATAAGGTCCTAGTCATTCTAATTTTGTTTCATAGTTCTCTACAACTTAGTTGATCACCAATTGGGAATATCCAAAGGAAGATATTCTCTTGATTCCCATTCTCATGGCTAACATGACTCCTAGGGATAAGGCTTCGTATTCGGTGATGTTATTCATACAAAAGAAATCCAACCTAAAAGTAAAGGGGAGGACTTTTCCTTCAGGGGAAGTAAGGATTATCCCCATTCCTACTCCTGTTTTACAACTGGCTTCATCAAAATGTGAAGTCCATAGGTCTTGATTGCTTTTTAATTGGGATGCTTCTCCAAAGTCATAAGTTGAATTTCATTTTTCCTCATTTCCTTCCCCTTCTTCGATGATTTCTATTGGCCCAATCGAAAGATTTGTGACGTCATGCTCATTTATATAGGGGATGGCTACTAGGGAAAAAGGAGCATGAGATTTAGTGGTATGAGGATCGAAGGGGAATTATTTGAGGTCATCCATGCTTTGAAATGATATGTTGAGAGTATTTGTGTTTGGGTGAAGATTCTGAGTTTCTTCTTTTATTTATTCTTGCACTTTTACCTTTTATCCTTCTCTTCTTGTTCCTTCTTGAAAACACTAAAAGGATCAGGATCTGCTTTGACAACATAGGCTTTTACCAAGTGATGAAAATATATTTCTTGGAATAATGTAGAGGCTATAGCCTTCATAGCATGGATCCAAGGTCTTTTGAGGATCATGTTGTAATTAGTTTCTTTATTGATGACATAGAAATCCGTGGAGATGGTTTGGGTGTGATAGTGATTGGTAGACTAATTCTTCCAACTATTTGAATGTCATGGATATCATATATCCTCAAGGTGGAAGCTTGTTGCCTTATACATGTCTTTCTATATCCCATCCTTTGTAGGAATGACATTGGCAAGAGATTGACTGCCAAACCTTCATCCACCACAACTCTTTTTATGATAACCTCTTCGACTGGAGCTTGTATGTATAATGGTAAATCCCTTTGTTTACCTCCTTCGTCTTTAGGGATTTTTGAGATATCAAAGGTTGAGGGGAGTTGGCTCTTGTTTTGATCATCCCACCTCCAATACTTCCAAGAATGTTTTTCGGTGTGTGGGGGAAGCTCTCAACAAGTTTATTACTTGTGAGAAGACATTTTCTATTTGGTCTATTTGTTCTTCTTCCTAAATCATAAACACTTCTTGGTTCAACTCCACGTGATTGGAGCTTTTCTAGTTGGTCTTCCCTTTTTTCTTTTGAGGTTCCTTCTCCTTTCTTTGAGATTGAAGGAGTATGAGGAAGTCACGTTGTTGATCCAAAGTAAGTTTTGAGATAGCTTTGTTGTATTCATAGTAGGTTTTTGTTTCATTTCCTTTTGTCCTATGGAACCAACAATACATATTGGGATCGTAAGAGTAATGACTTGATCATTGATTTCTTTTTTGTCACCACTTGTCATTATTGGGAGTTCTTTTCACAACATTGACATCTTTATTTGTGGAGACATTTTTCATAATATTTTCCATGGCTTTTGGTATTTTGAGTTTTCCATTAGTGACGTAAGTTTTTTAGCCACTATCAATGGTAGCTTGATCGATCCTCAAAGCACTTTCCAATGCTTCTTCATAGGATTTGTATGGTAATTTCTAAATGTATTCTCTTATATCTTTATTCAAGGCATGTAAGAAAAGGTTGCATAACTCATGATGGTCCATGTTTGAGGCACTGGTTGAGGAATATACGACCTGTCTCCATCTAGTAACAAAGTGGGCTACAGATTCATTAGGCTCTTGTTTCATTGTAAGGAATTCTTTGATCCTTATTTTGATGAGTTTGTTCATGTTAAATGCCATGACAAATTCTCTGACTAGTTGTTTGAATAAGTGGATTGAAGCCTCTGGTAGATAGTAATACCAATCTAGAGCTATTCCTTTGAGGGTCTTTGGAAATATCTTAGCAATGACCCCATCCCCAAGTAGGAGTTCTCTTATTGTAGTGGTATAAGCTTTGATATGGGATAACAGTCGAGGCAACTAAACACTTCTTATGTTTGAATCAAATGGTTCTTTTAAGTATTCCAGATATGTCCCAAGAAAGGTACTTTGTGATTGGGGGGTTAATAGGAAAAAACCCTATAGGAGGGTTTTGGTAACCCACTATCTGATTTGTTTGGTTTGCCAATATTGCTAGATTGTTTTGAATAGGAGGATTCCCATTCAGACATATATCATCCTCACATTTCTCAAATAATAGTTGAGATAGGGGGATTTTAAGATGCCCCATGGTCTTGTTCAGTTTGAATGTTGTCATAAGACTTATGTCTTCTTTTAGGAGCAACTTGCTCAGCTTCCAAGGTTCTAATCCTTTGCACTAGAGTCACGATTAGGTCTACATGAGTGGTAGCTCTAGGCATATCCTCATTTATAGGGTTTTTTCTTCAAGTGTTGTTATGATATTGTGCTTCTTCTTGCATAGTATTGTCTCGTTGTTCTTCTCGCAAGGCAATTTTTAATGCTTCTTGAGCATCTCTTGCCTCTTACAAGTGGCTTTTCAACCTTTTTACTTCCTCATTGAGATGAGTACTTGAGGTACTTGTGGAAGGTTGGCTAGGTTGATGTATTTCTGACCTTAGTTGAACACTCCTAACCTTATGAGGTGTATTTGGTATGGTAGGGTTGTGTTCTCATGTGGGGTTGTTGAAAGACAAAGAACACCTAGGTTCTCTTTAGTCTTGTTCATAGTTAGAGTCTTAATAATCGTAGTAGTTTCTGATTGGTACATTTGGGTGAAGTGGTGCATACCTATTGAAAGAAAGAGTTTCTAGTTCTCTAGAGGGAACATTCCCTAAGTTTAGATCTAGTTCCATCATATTCAAGGGTGCTGTAGACACCACAAAATAAATGGAACAAATGATGGAAAACGTGACGGAGGTTGAGGCTATGGAAGTGGCTACGAAGAATAAAGTAAAAATGTTTGAAGGTTATTTGTTTTGAAGTGTTAAATGTTTCATTGTTTGATGTGATCTACGCATTTGGAATGTAAAAAGCAGAATAAAAAGTTTTTCTCTTCACATCAGATTCACCAAAACATGTATTCTCAAAATCATGACATCAGTGGCCTGGGGTTGTCAAGTTAGATTTTAGCATGCACATGGACCCTTCCCTCCTTGCCACAGGGAAAACTATGACATCACTCTCACTCTCGTGGAAGTAGCTAGTCGAGAGGAGGTGAGACATGGGGTGGTCTGGCTCGTTAGAGAGTTGGACTTCATGGAGAGGGGTTGGCATGTTCCAAGGCCTATGTTGTTGTGCAATTGTGTAGATATGTCATTCAATGATTGTGGTTGTAAAGATAACCATATGACCCGAAGGGTCACTAGTCACCGTTCTCCTATTGGGGTTTCTGATATTCTACCTTTTCATGGGTAAGTTGTTCTCATTGATTACTTGATGTTGTTGGTGTTATCTTTCAAACTTTTATATGAATTCTTGTTGCACTAAGTGCTCTCTAAACACTTCTTGTTGTTGGATGACTAGTGGGTCTTGTTGTGGTCTTGGGTGGATTCAATCTATCTTGTCAAGGATTGTCCTCACCCACTCACCTCTTAATCTAGGGTACATTCGTGAGCCGAGACAAGAGATAGCTGATTGTGAGATAACCTTGACTAGACTTAGGGTTTGTTTAACTTAAGGTTTGATTGAGCATTGACTATGATTAACCTTGTGATAGAATCAAGGGTTTTGACCAATGTTTGATTGTGGTTGACCTTGTGATGGAATCAAGGGTTTGTAAATTTTCTAAGTCTCTAATGTTTTTTGTTCTTTTTTTGGGTTTTTATGAATGCAAGACTAAATGAAATGCAAAACTTATTTTTTGTGCTTTTTTAATGTTTTTGGAATTGAAGATGTTTTTTTTCTAATCTAGGAATTGAAAGATGTATGCAAGCTACAATGAACTTATGTAATGCAATGTAAACTATGTTTTTTGGGATTTTCTGAATATTTGGAAAAAATTAATCTAAGAAAAAGGAAATTTATTTTAAATGAATTAATCTATGAACTTTGAAAGCAAATTACTCTAGGAATGCAAGATCTATCTATCCTATCAAGGAAAAAACAACAAGATTACTGATTCTTTAGTGATCTAATTACTATAAATTAAAAGAAAGCATAAAGGAACCTAGATATGCATGAGCCTCCACTCCCCTCAATAATCCTTGTGATGGCAACCTCGTATCCTCTTGTAAAAGCGGGGAATCCTCTTGGCGATAAAATGATAATGGAAGAGAAAGACGCTTTAGATGATTTGTAAAGAGAGCTCAAGGATATCTTTGATGAGAACAATCGCTTGATATGAGCAGCGTATGGATGCATGATGAGATTTATGTGAAAGATAGATGAATAAATGAACAAAACAAAAGGCTCCTATATCCTGTACGAGCATGAGAATGTTGAATATGGAGAGAAATAACTTGCAAGAGTTGTGTGCACAAATGAAATTACCTCTCTTTGTGCTTGAGGGAGGGAGGTATTTATAGGCTAGAAGAAGGGATGAGAGGTGAAGAAGAAGAAAAGTTAACTCCATTTGATTGGAGAGTTAACACAGGGGATTCAAGAGTGATCTGGGCTAAAATGGAATGATCTACCTAGTAAATCTTATCACTCAAGAAGTAAAGAAGGAGTGCATGGAAATGCATGAGTTGTTAATTTAAGATGAAATAGAGCTAATTATTCATGTGTGGGTGCATGAAATAGTTAACTTTATATTAGGATCAAAAATCCATGCAAACAGGAAGAAAAATGGGTGAAAATGGAGCTTTTACAAGTTAGAAACTCGAGTCATTTCATGACTCAAAACATGATAGGATCACCCAAGGGTCACCCCTTTCACCAGTCTGGTTGCTCAGGGGGTGACCCATTGGTAACCCACTAGGGAAAGCAACGGGGTTGACGTGCAAGTTGGGAGATGGAAGAGGAGGAGAAAAGAAGGGGTTCTACCACTAGAAATAGGTCAATCATTTGCAAGAATCCAAATCTCCACTTGCAAAGTAAGATCTCCCAGTGGGAGATCTGGAATTAATAGGGGGAGATTTGGACTAGTTGAGTGAAACTAAAAATTGAAAGTGGGAGATGGCTAGGAGGACCTCAAGAAGGATTCTAGGCTATGGAAAAGATGAAAAATGTTGGGGAGAGGTGAAAACTCACCTACAAGATGCATACAAGACTTAGGAACAAGGTCACAAGCTCAGAAAATATAAATCAACAATTGTCAAAAAATGTCGACAACAGAGAGAGAAAATGACGAAGGGAAACAACACAAGATGAAAGAAATGAAATGTCACCAAGAGGATTGCTGCTTAGAGGATGTTATTTCATGCTTACATGTATGTGACTATTGGAAATATGGGATGAGATAAATGAAGGTAGAAATGATTCAACACAAAATAATATGTGCTTCTCATTTTCTATTCAATAAATATTACATATATATATAGGATTTTTCATATCCTATTTTATAGGAAACCTCCAAAACAACCTCCCTAATTATATTGAGTTGTTATAACAACTCAATATAAACAAATATTCGTACCATCAATCTAATAACCTATTTAACAAACCATGTGACTAATAATAATATTAAGTTGTTTCCCAACAACTTAATATTATGACACTTATTTATAACACACATTAACTCTAATTTCTAACACCTATGTGAACACTAATTCCTAACACCCCCCCTTAGTGTGAAAATGGGGTGAAAGAACATCACAATACTTGATGACCACACACAGTAGCTCATCAAACAATAGAAGATAAGAGTAGGGACATACACATCTACTCATGTCAAGCAATAGTGGAACTAGCTTCACTATGCTTAGTGTACTTTCATCCAAGGATAGAGACAAACACATATACACATGGATCCAAGGATAGGGACTAATACATTTATCCAATGTCTTATATCAGGTTTGGATAGGGACAAATGCATCATTCCAACATCAGTCATGAACAGGGACATACACATCTACTCACAATAATTATGATTGGGGACAAACACATCCAATCATAATCACCAACTCCTGTGACTGGGGACAAACACTTCCAATCAATTACATCATCTTGTGAATGGGAAAAAACACATCCATTCACATACAACCAAGAAATGTGATTGGGGACATACACATCCAACCACAATGTAAAAGATTAAACACCAAGCCCTCCTTGTCGTGTATGCAACCACCACTATAGATTATTGCCACTCTGATCTGAAATGATATGAGACAGTTGTCACTGCCACCTAGAAACTGATCTTTGCTTTAGTCATTTTGGTACAAATAATTTTTTCACTAATACAATTTTGCAACCCCATCGCTAGTGACTGACAAGAGGTCATTGAGTGTCCTCCAATCTCTTGTGCCTCTGTCCTCCAATAAAAATGCTACTTATTTAGCAAATTTGTCTTTTGAGGATCATTTCATCAGTTGTGAGGAAAGAATATATCCTCACCCCTTAATGTGAACTTCTTACAAGGAGTTTCAGGTACCACCGATCATGCACTCCAATTGAGCATTTTTTGACACTTTTGAATTTTGATGACATAACAATTAACAACTCTAAAAAATAGACCCTATTCTAAACAAAATAATACAAGTTAACTTTGACTTTCTTTGACACAAAATATTTCTAATAATACATTTTGAGACACTAAATGAATAATAATTACACTTAATCTATGAATATAGAATCTAAAAACAAAACTTAAAATAAATACTACATCTAACTAAATTGAAACCCTTGTCTGAAAAAGATCTTTGAATGTATACTTTGGCAATATGTGTGGTTCATTATTATCCCACTTATACCCCTAAATAGCCACAATCAATGTTACATTTGATTCTTTGCATGCAAGCAAAGTTTCATTTGAGAAGGGAACTCCTATTGCATCTATTGCAGCTCTGTCCACTGGCATTTTAGTGAACTTAAAGTCAATTTCTTGTTGGAACCCAACAAGGCATAGCACATTCTTGGTGAGAGAAGTAATCTCAGGACTGATGCCATCACCAAGAAGTAGGGTTAGACTCCTACCTAGATCACCTAACACAAAGGACTTGCTATAGCTCATCTTGCAGGTGGCGACATTGTCCTATCTTGCTAACGTAGGTGCATCCTATCAATTTTTTGAAATTTGTGTTAGCATTTAAAATTTGGGGTTTATATGTCAAATCAGTGATAGAAGCACGAGGGTAGGAAGCTCCTATCACCAAGGTGACATGAACAATAATAACAGTTTCTTAATCTCTAGAAAATCAAATAAGTGGTGAAGATGGTGATTATTCAAAAAAAAATTAGTTACTTCATTATTTTGAGGAAGTTGGCAGCAGGAAGGTTCATTGGCTATTTTGAGGAGGTTCCAACCATGTTGATGGTGTCGTAAAAGAGATTCTATATTTAATGAAGAGTAATGGTTAGTGATAGATAGTGGAAGGTGGAGAAAGAGAGAAAGACTAAAAATAGACAAAGGTGGCAGAAGAAAAATAAAAGCAGCTGCATGCAAATGGGAAGTGGGCAACCAAGCAGTTGCAGAATGGAGGCCATTGGGTAAAAGGCCTAATTTGTGTAGAGAGAGGGAGGCCGATATAAAGAGAGGCCGATTAGAAGGGAGTACAGATTGGAAGCAGTAGAAAATAATAGTACAAGCTGCATATATCTTGAGAAGAGGCCACACGCATTGGAGAGAGGTCGATAGACTAGAGGACAATAGAAGGCCGAAGAAGTTTGAGAAAGGATGATAGCAAAGGCAGGTCAATGCAGATGCAGATTGACTGAATGGGCAGCCAGAAATATAGATACAAAGAGGCCAATTATGATAGGCCAACAGTGAAATGACAGTATCAATAAGGGAAGAGAAGCTATCGTGGAAGATAGAAGGAAGGCGGTCGTAGGAAGAAACCATCATTGCAGAAATAAGAGCAGGAAATTGGTAGAAGGCAAGCTGGTAGAAGAAATAAAGACCGATAATGATACATAGGATGGTTGCAGAGAGAAGCCGTGAGGCTAATTTCTTGCATTACGAGGAGATGCTGAGGAAAAGTGTAGAAATAATTTGATAAAGAAGAGGAGGGAGTATAGAGGATAAGGCCGCAGGCTAGCAAATAGATAAAGGTGTAGATGTGATTTTGAATATTTTTATGAGAATTTGTAATAGAAGCCAAGTTGATAAATATAATAAAAGATCAATTTCTTTGCATTAAGTCTCTGTATCATGAGTGTGGACAGATCTTGTAGCTAGTTGTAACTAAGTCTGAATTCATGTCATTCCTGTAGAAAGTCAGAGCTGATTTAGTATTATCTTTAATCCTATCACCTTTAGAATATTGCGGTGAATCTTAATGCAAGAATGGTTTTGTTTAAATATTAATGTTGCTGTCCTAGATCCTGTGATTCTAATGGTAGAAGTTATGTGAAAACCTATTCACTTTGCAGAGACTTGATTCTCACTTGAAGGTTGTATGGAGTAAGTTTACATGCTTTTAGGAAGCATGCTATCAAATTGGTATCAGAGCACAAAGTTGGTCTTGAGTGCTGAGTAGATCACCGAAGAGAGGAAACTTAGCCAAGACATGTGAGTAGTAGAGGAAAGAAGACTGTAAGTATTGCAATGTGGTTGTGTAGCACCAAAAGAATAGGCAGAGTGAAAAAGAAAGAAGCCCTAGGTGAGGTGCCTAAAAGATGAAAGAAGATAGAATGATGCAGAAGCAAATGAAGAAAGAGAGTCAAAGAAAGAGATAGAAGAAAAGAAGGAAAAAGGATGACAAATGCAGAATTCAAAAGAGAATTGGTAGTGTTGAGGAGGGATCTGATGATGGTGAAACAATGGTATGAAGAACAAGACCAATGATATTATTGGGTTTGGCCAATGAGTAAGAAATTAAAGTGGCCAGTAAAGGAGATTATTGAGAAGAGGAAAAGGTAGAGTATAAAATTCTTAAGAGGAAAAGATAAGAAGATAATAGGGTTCCAAAAAAGATGGGATAGCTAAAAGTTGCCATTAGAGAAACATAGACTGGAAGAGGTCAATAGAGTTCTCATTGAAGAGAACATGAGAAAAGAGAAAGAGGAAAAGGTGCAACAAGTAGCACTGGAGGAAAGGAGAAATGAAGAAGGAAGAATGTCAATGAGGAGGGCATTGATAGAGACACTATGGTCTCTCATTTTAGTTGCTAATGTTATGTTTGCAAATTTGCATGTAGGTATGAAGAATGTGTGGAGGAAGGTCTATGATGAGACCTTGAAGAAGATGAGAGATGGGGCAAGAATAGCTACTGAAGAAAGAGCGGAAGATGTGAATGAAGAAAGGTTGATGGCAGCGGAAAGCCAATAAGAGTTTATAGCAAAGGAATGTTGCAGAGAACTTGAAAATGAAGAAGAGGTTGATGCTAGAGATGTTTAGTTTGATGATGAAGATGAAGAGGAAACTATAGAGTTTCATGATGCATGTGAAGATGTTGCAGCAGCATCACAAGATGCTTATAAAGAAGAAAAGTTGAAAAGCCAAGAAGCTGAAGGTGGATGCAATTTGGGACAGCGAGTCCTTGCACAGAAGAATGAAGGTAAAATTGGTATTTTTGGTCATGAATGTAGAAATAAGAATATGGATAGGCAAGTTGTTAAGAAAAAGAAATTGGAAAATGTAAATGTGATTGAGGATCATGGATATGTAGTGCCATGTTGGCAAAGGAAAAAGATTGATGAAAAACAGCAGTTGAGTTGTAAAGAAGTGAATCCTTTTAATTATGTTTATGCTAACAAGAAAGTGCATAGAAAGAGAAATGTGTAGATGACTAAGTGGCAACCTACTGTAAGGTTGAGTTAGCTAGAAAAGAGGCCTAGAGGAAATAATTTGAGGATGAAGACAGAACAAGTGAAGAAAAGTACAAGTGCAACAAGGAAAGGACAACAGTCTAGTGGCAAAGTGTGGGTAGTAAAGAAAGCAACAACAAACAATTGTGTTGCAGAAAAGACAAAGAATTGGAGGCATGAAAAGGAGAATAAACCCCTAGAAACTGGAAGTAAGATGAATCTAGTATAGGATGGTAAGATAGAGGAGAAGCATACAGTAAGGTTGCAGCAAGAGAAGCAAAGTGTATGTAAGGTAAGAGAAAAGAAATCTAATTTTTATGCTAAAACTTTGAATGAAATTCATAATGATGAGGAAAACATGAGGAGATTATTAGATGAAAAGGAGATAAGGAGAAATAGATATTTGAGAAGACAAGAATGTAAACAAAGGCAAATTGAAAGATGCAGGTATGACAGAAAAGAGGAAAAGTGGAATAGAAGAGTTGTATGGAAAAGAAAGACAATAGAGGTATGTGCTGAGATGCAGATTTGAACCAACTAGCAACTACAGAGGAAGAAGATAATAATGGAGAAGCTATGGTTCCAGAGCAAGAAGGTGTACAAAAGAAGAATGAAAGCAAAGAAGAGATAAGATCAGAAGATGGAGCAGCAATAGAAAATGCTGGAGACAATTTGTGGAAGCAGTTGGCAGCCATTGAGAAAGAATGGAATGAGAAGATTAAAGGTGTGAGCATAAGTAGGATAATGGAAAAGATTGAAGACGATGATGCAGAATTGGTTGTAGAAATAAAGAATGAAGATGATGCAGATTTGGAAGGAAAGATGGTAAAGGATGAAGTTGAAACTAATTTGGTATTGCAGCAAATGACCATGAGGGAAGTATGGCTGGAAAATATGATAGATGAACATGTTCAGTATGATGTAGAAATGACAATTATTGATAATGCATTGGATGTTGTTATAATTTTCCCATTTGATCAATGATTTGTTTATAATGAATGACAGAAGAGTTAGAGAATGGAGGTGGACCCTAAGTGATGCTGACAGTCATGAGAGAGTGGCCCATAGTGTTGTACGAGAATGTTCAAAGATAAATGCATATGGGATAAAGAAATTATGGAAAAGTTGGAAGAAAATGTTTGATTAACACATGTGCCGGAGCACATGATTTTTGTCCCTTGGGGGGTCTGATGCAGGGGCATCCTATCATTTTTTAAAAATTTGTGTTAGCATTTAAAATTTGGGGTTTATATGTCAAATCAATGACAGAAGCACAAGGGTAGGAAGTTCCTGTTGCTAAGGTGACATGAACAATAATAATGGTTTATTAATCTCCAAAAAGTCAAATTAGTGGTGAAGATGGTGATTATTGAAAAAAAATTAGTTACTTGATTATTTTGAGGAAGTTGGCATACGAAGGTTTGTTGGCCGTTTTGAGGAGGTGCTAGCCATGTTGATGGTGTCATAAAAGAGTTTCTATATTTAACAAAGAATAATGGTTAGTGACAGATAGTGGAAGGTGGAGAAAGAGAGAAAGACTAAAAATAGACAAAGATAGTAGAAGAAAAATAAAAGCAGCCACATGCAAATGGGAAGTGGGCAACCGAGCAGTTGCAGAATGGAGGTCGTTGGGTAAAAAGACTAATTTATGTAGAGAGAGGGAGACTGATATAAAGATAGGGTGATTAGAAGGGAGGATGGATTGGAAGCAGTAGAAAATAATAGTGTAGGCCGCATATATCTTGAGAAGAGTCTGCACACATTGGAGAGAGGTCGATAGGCCAAAGGATAGCAGAAGGCCGAATAAGTTTGAGAAAGGTCGATAGCAAAGGTAGGCCAATGTGAATGCAAACCAACTGAATGGGAGACTAGAAATATAGATGCAGAGGGGCCAATTATGATAGGCCAATAGTGAAATGAGAGTATTGATAAGGTAAGAGAAGCTGTCGTGGAAGATAGAAGGAAGGTGGTTGCAGGAAGAAACCGTCATTGCAGAAATAAGAGAAGATAGTTAGTAGAAGGCAGGCCAATAGAAGAAATAAAGGCTAATAATGATACATAGGATGGTTGCAGAGACAATTCATGAGGCCTATTGCTTGCATTATGAGGAGAGGCCAAGGAAAAGTGTAGGACCGATTTGATAAAGAATAGGAGGGAGTATAGAGGATAAGGCCGCAGGCTAGCAAAGAGATAAATGTGTAGATGTGATTTTGAATAATTTTGTTAGAATTTGTAATAGAAGCCGAGTTGATAAATAAATTAAAAGATCAATTTATTTACATTAAGTCTCTGTATCATGAGTGTGGATAGTTCCTATAGCTAGTTGTAACTAAGTCTGAATTCATGTTGTTCCCATAGCAAGTTAGAGCTGATTTAGTATTATCTTTAATCCTGTCACCTTTAGAATATTGTGGTGAATCTTAATGCAAGAAGGGTTTTGTTTAAATGTTTATGTTTCTACCCTAGATCCTGTCATTCTAATGACAAAAATTATGTGAAAACTTGTTCACTTTGTAGAGACTTGATTCTCACTTGAAGGTTGTATGGAGTAATTCTGCATGCTTTTAGGAAGCATGCTATCACCTGCATGCGATGAAACCAAATTAGGTAGTGTGTGGGCATTGAGGCGCATCTCCTCCAATAGCATGAGAGAAAGTAGTATTTTAGGATTCTTGTTACCAAGGTTCTTCTTCATTGCTTTGACTACATCCTTTGCTTGTCTTCGATCATGGTCAATGATGTCACAAATGTCAATATTTGCACGTTAACTCTTATTTCTAACACCTATGTGAATACTAATTCCTAACAGTGACAAGGACTAAAAATCATCATAGGGGTCCTCGTGGAGGCTGTGGATGATTTTTGTACTTATATGCCTAGGAAGAGGTCGTCTATGGGACTTCTTGCCATACTGGCACAACCTAACTGCCAGAGGCTGATAGGAGCTGGTGAGGGCCAATTGACCGTGGTGCCAATGATACCATTATTGCATAATGTAGGGTACAAGGGGGTACAGGGGTACCTACCCCCTCAATAATTTTTTTTAATATCTTGATTTTTTCAAAAAATGATTTCTATAATTTAGATTTAATTTTTAATTTTTCAAAGTATAGAAAAAATCAATTTTTTCTTGTGCAAGAATTATTTTTTTAATAGTTTTTAATTAAGCGTACCTCTGTAGTCCGTATGGTGGAACCTAGAAGGCTAAAAAAATTTCCCTTTTGCTCCAATGACCTAAATAGGTCAAGTTTTACATCAATCTTCACCTTTCAAGCCTCCTAGACTCAATGGCGAGGTTTGTTTTGTCCCAGAAGGTCATCTACAAAAATTCCTCCTCAAAACCCTCATATTGAAGCACAACCAAGAAACCCTTTGCCAATATTTTTCACCTTTAGATCTATAAAATACACAACAAACCTTGACAACCCAAAAGCCCAAATCTGTATATAAACACCTGCAACATGTGTTCCATATCTTGTAATGTCTTGAATCTTTCCTGCATAGCCATGGATTCAACTTTCAACAAATCTATTCAAACAAGGGTTATAACTAAAAAACATGGAAGCTCACACCTCCAATCAATCATGAAAGCTCTAATACCACTTGTTAGGAAATAATGCATGAATACCCACAATCTTAATCCATTTCCTACATAACCCCATGATAGATATACATGAATACAAGTAACCATAATGCATAGATCAAATAGACAAGCCACAAGATAACATAAGATATACCCTGGGAAAACCATCAAGAGGGAAAAACCTAGCCTCCAAAGGCATCCATACTCCATCTATTATTTAGCAATAAATCAATACAAGAGTTACAATGAATACCCCTGAAGCATCAAGCCTCTCCAATACATCCTCCATGTGTCCAAGCATGAATCCACACATCCCATGCCAGGCTTCACATATGCACTCCTCAGAAAGACTCAATAATGATAGCCCATTCACCCAGCCTTCCTCCCCAACAATGAATTATCCAACCAACCTCAAATAATAACATTGTGCTTGCTTTTCTAATTCAAGCTCACACAACACTAGTAGAATTTGGCAAATAAATGACTACATGACTAAAACTTTTAGTCATGACAACTAAAAATGATTAAATTCTAGTCATTTTTTGCAACACATCTATAAATAACTAATTTGATCATTGGGTAAAAAAAGGAGAAGTGGAAAATAAAGTGGAAAGTAATAAAAAAGAAAGTGAAAGATTAAGTTTTTTTGGGCGCCAAACAATGAAAAAGAGAATTTTCATTTCCTTGTGTATATTGATCCATGCAACAAGAGGAAGATTAGGAGTTTTTTAGTTTGTTGGTTGGAAGACGTTTAAATTTTTTTTGAGGGCATGGTATAGAACCAACAGTTGGTTGCACCAACATCTATCTATGTTGTTGAGAAGATCTGGGATAAAGGAACATTGAGTTTGCTCTGAAGAAACCTTTCTTTGTTGGATTTGAATTCATCCACACTGCAGAGATTCACAAGGGTTTGAAGACATGTTGCATGCACAGGGAGATTGTCCAAGGTTTTGAGGATAGATCATGCCCACGTTGAGATAATATTCAAGGTTTTCGTGGAAGCCTTCATCCTCACATCTCGCTAGGTATACTCTATGTTGTTAGGGTTTTTAGTTTTGTTTGAAGTTTTGAGGAAGAGTTTGCTTGTCTCCTCATGAAGGTTTTATCCCTGTCATAAGCCCAAACAAGAAAATTAAATCTCTTCTTAGGAAAACAACCACCTTCATAGTTGATACTTTCATATCACAATGGAGATCTTTTGAGAAGATCACGGGCCATGATATGTTTAAGACATGACAGTAGTCTCATTGTTGAAGTATCAATGGCTTTTACTGGTTATGCAGAGTTTTTTTGGTTATGAATAGCAATATGTATGTATCTATAAGGAAAATAATGATGAATAAATGGCAATATGTATGTTTTACTATCTTCATATCACCAATATCAACCACCATTAAAATTCAGCCATGGCCTATGGGTGATAACCACTTCTTTGCCCAATAGGTTTTCATCCTTGGCCATTTACAAACTAGAAGGGTTTTGTCCTCTAGTTACTAACAATCTATGTGGTTTTGTCCTCAAATCTATTCATTTGAAAATAAATGCTTGAAACAAATCTCATTAGGGTTTGATGTGGGTGTTCAAAAGTAACCTACCATTGCATGTTTTTTTAATCTAAATTATCATGACTATAGCTTCTCTTTCTTTTTATCTATCCTTTTCCACCTAAAAAAATAAACATTTTAGATCTCCCTTATCACCCATTGTGATGTGGCTATAACTGTCCCATGAATCCTTCATGATTGATCTTTCATGACTATCATTCATATCTAAAGATGACAGTTTAAAATTCTTCAAGATAATTGTGCTCTATCCTTTCATGTCTTATAAATATTGATAACCACATGACTATCCTATTTCACTAAGGTCAATCTCAATGCAATTACTTGATATCCACTTATGCTAGCTTCAACTATGACTAAGGCCACATTTACTATCATGTATGAGCTAACTATCCTCATAAAATTTTGTCACTATCCATTGGTTATAGTAATTGTCCCTAGTTCTTGATTTTCCCTTAGCTTCATGGTACTTGTCCTATTTATTACAATCATGGAGAGTATCTTTTGCATATGAATTTCCCTTATCCATTGACAATGACTATCATCTTTTATGTCTTATAACCATCTTTTATTATTTGCAATCTTCCTTTTTATAAATGTTTATACACAATTCATTTCACTTTGTTAATAGGTCTACCACTATTGAATGCTTAAGGAGACCTTCATGGTGAAATCCTTTGCCATTTGTAACATGACTATATTTAATAGATCATTATCCTCTTCAAAACTCTACTTTCATGTCTTCATGAACCTCTTATAATCCAAGGTATAGCTAAGAGTTGTCCATGCAGCTTGCACTTGACACTGTCATGGTGATGAATCATATGCAAACTTCTTGTCCTCATTCATCACTGGACTCATTCTAAGTATTCATTGTCTTTTGGCATTAAAAAAAACTTATCATTTCTATATGATCACTGCCCTTGCACAATCTTTTTGACACATAGTTTTGCTACCTTCTATACCATTTCTCATGAAAGGCCTATAACCTTCCATGTTATACATTTCAGACTGTCCTACCCCTTCCTTTTGATTGAGTTCATTGCATGGTTTAAGACCACTTTCTCATGCATCCCTACACACTTATTGTGACCTTTGTAGACACCTAAAAGTGTCCCTAGATCGCAAAAGACCAATCTCTTCCACATTCTACTATTTTTCCCCAAATTTCCTCTATGGTTAAATAGTTGATTTTAATTGATTAATTATTTAATTATTCACTATCCCCTTTCCCCCTTTAATTTAAATGAATAAACATTTATTTAAATTATAAGGCCTTATCCTAATTGAATAGGTTTCACCCATTTAATTTAGTCATCTCACATTATTCCCCTCAAATAAATTAAATAAATAAACCCAATTTATTTAATTTAAAAACATTATCCATCTCATCATTTCTTCTAATTTAATATTTTATTTTATCCTCTAGTGGCTGGGAACCCTAATTAATCACATCCCTTCATTTGGCTCCAAAGGCAACATTGAATCTGGACCCTCCATTCAAATAGGTTCCTCTATAAAATCACTTATCCAACTCCATTTTCACCTCTTAGATTTTGATCCGTAGACATCTCTTAGTTCATTTTTCATGCTCTTATTCTCTTGAATCTCTTTCTCTCCAATATCTTACCACTTTCACCCATTTGAGATTCTCAAGATTGTGCAAAATCTACAATTATGAGAACATTATGGAAGATGGAGGAGAACAATGAAGATTAGTCAAGTTGTAGCTTAGAAATATAGTTTATTTTCTATTTGTTTCCTTGATTTCTAGGCTTGCTTGCACTTCATTGCAGTTAGGGTTTTATTATAGCTTAGTTATGAATGCTTGAAAGTTTTTTCCCTATCTCATTTGGTGAACCCGACGTGAAACAAGGAAAATCTAACATTTTTTGTTGATTTTAGCATCTCATCTTTTGCAAGTGGCTTCCCAGTCTCAAACGACCTCACCATTGAGTATTGGAGGCCGTTTCACCAAAAAATGACTATAAATTTGACCAGTTTTGCTCAATATGAATTTTTTGTATTTTTTTTGAAACTTTTTTTTGAAATTTTTTTATTTTGCTAGTCCATACCATACGGATCTGTATGGTACAAACTGGCCATATGGATTCTATGTAGTGGGATTTCATTCATTTTAAAGTTGCAAGTTTTAAATTTTGGTCAAAAATCATGGTTGCAAGGTATTTTGTTTATGTTTCCAGGTTTAAATGTTAACAGATTTAAATGTTCACGCTTGCAAGTTTAGAATCTTTGTCACCACCATCTGATAAACCCTAAATGTTCTGCTAAATCATGACCTTCATTGACCTCCTAAATCCATACCCTAACACCTCTTCATTGACTTTCTTTTCTCAGCCCTTCACTGGCCTTCCTTAAATCTTTGACCATTCATATATTTCCCACCACTCTGCAAATTCTAAGTGTCCACCTCTAGTGTTGAGGATTCCACCACCACCACCACCTGTAGTGGATTCTCCCATTGACCACCTCCAGAGATGGCTTTGCCACCTGATCAAAATCTTGTTGGCACTTTAAAACCCTAGCACCGCTCATTTTCTCCTCTGCCACCTCTGGTTTCCCCTACCACTATCGTAGTCGACTTCCTCTATCAACACCTCCTTTCTGCTCATCCTCATTATCCATTGCCACCATTTATTTCTTCTCTTGCCATCATCAGTAGCAACCACATCATCGCCACCACAAGGATCCTTCATTGTCGCCAGCTCTGCCCATTTAATCCTTGGCATTGCCTGGTTCATGTCGACTACTGCCTATCTCTATTGTCATTAAGGGTTTAGGCTTAGCATTTGAGATTAGCATTAAGGGTTTAACATTTTGTATTTAGATTTAATTTGTAGTGTTTAGCACTTAAGCACCTAATGCATAGGCTTAGGCTTTGGCTTTAGGTTTAATGTGTTTTTATTTTTGCATCCATCCAACCCCTGGTCATATTAAAGACTAGGGGCCCATCTAACACAAATTGCCAAGCTTAATCACCTGAATTTAATGGTTACATGTGACTAAAATTTTCTTAACAACTAGCAGTTACAATTAACTTCCAGGGCATACCTTGCCTCCTACATGCCCTAAAGGGGCTTTTTTAATTTTTCTCATAACTTGGGCATACGGGCTCGAAAATTCACAAACGAGGGCTTGTCAGAAAGTTGACTCAGCAAAATTTACAATGGTATAGGTTTCATCAGGTAATAGTGCAATTTTACCAAGTTTTTTTCTAGTCAAATTCAACATTGCATTAAAACTTCAAACACAAATATCTTGAACATTTTTTATCAGAATTTGACAATTTTTTTTTGAAAATGCATAGAATCTCCTAAACTTTCTGGTGTTGCTCTCTATTTTTCTATAACTAATCAATCTTTTCAGATATTTTTTAGATTCCCTTTCTTGACCTTTTTAACTTGGTGGCTTACAAAAGGGGGTGTCTACTTGATGTTTCATGTTTTTCACACTTTGATAAGGGATTATATGATACTGGTTTCTTATTTTCAGCTTGTGGTGCTCGCTGGGAAAAGATTACAAGTTAAAACTACTAATGAATTTGGTGCAGGGTTTCCTCTTTCCATGTGCATATGCTTTGTTATTATAGGAATACTTTGATTTTGGTGCATTAAAATGAACATTATATTCTTGTTTTCACACTTGGCTCGGGGCTTAAAAAGAATCAGTGTCTTCTTTGCTTGGTAATTTTGTGGGAGTTTTGAGGCATGTATTCTCTTCCATCACACGTTATGTGATCTTGGGAATCAAAATCATCTCTTGACACTTTCATTTTCACACCACATTTAAATTTCTAAAGGTTAATGAACTTTGTATAGTGTGGTCAAACACATGTGTATGCTCTCTCCTTGCATCCTCGTATGACATTGGAGATCAAAAACATGTGTTTGTACCATTTTGTGCAAACCTTTAGAGTGTCTACCTCCTAATTTGTGAGAGGGAATGGCCCAAGCGGTACTTTTATTTCAGTCCTCTATACAAATAATCATGGTTGTGATGAAAGTCATCAATCACCTGGTGTCGATGTTCTATACCAACAGAAGTCTCCCTCAGTATCCAAGTGATGCATAAAAACCATTTCTAAGGGTTGGGAGGCCTCTTAAATGAGTGAACCACCTCATGTATAGTCACTAGTATATCCCAAAATATTGATTAAGAACCATTTGTGCTAGAGGCTAGAAACCCATTTTACTTGCTGGTGTAGGAGGTCGGACCTCCCAAGCTGCCCCACATGTACTATTCATTGTAGAGACAAGAATTCCCTCAGTCCCTACGATCGAAGGGTAAGAGGTTTAGTGTGTCCATGTTGTGTAAGGGGGATCCAGTGTCACCAAATTCTCTAGTTGTCCACCTTGCCTTAGTATTTAGAGAAATCTTAGTGGGGAATCAGCAAGCGGTATCCTTGAATAGCCTAGGATCATGCATGTTTACAAGTGTTTTCAAACTTGTCAAGAGTCACTAAAAATAGTCAATCTGATTGCCAAGTATCTTCTATGATTGATGTATGTGATTGCTTAATCATCACCCTTAAACATTATTTATGATACATCCATTCCAAGTCATCATATCTTGGTCACACTCTTATCATATCCTCATCATTCAACCTTTGTATCCTAGTCACCCTCCTAACACAACAATTTCATCCTAAACATTTTGATGATATCCTAATCACATTATCATAATCATCTCCTAATCACATCATCCAACCGTCCACATCTTGATCATCATACTTGTCCTACCCAAATCACATTCTTATCATTATTCCTAATCATTACACCTCCTCCTAATCACATCCTATTCATCATTCCTAATCATTCCACCTCATCATAATCATATCCTAATCAAACACAAATCATATACAAGTCATCCTAATCCAATCCTAATAATTCCTAATCATTACACATCATCATCTTCATTCTAGTCCAATCGACTTCATCCTAATCATTTCACATTTCCAATCAATTTCATCCTATTTATATTATATTCATCATTCCTAATCATTACACATTGTCATCCTCATCCAATCAACATCATCCTAATCATATCCAAGTCATCTTTATCAAACCCCAATCACCTCTTTCATCTAATCACCATCATCTTAATCATCCTAGTCAAAACCATAATCATTTTTTTTCTTAATCCAATCAACTTCTTCTTGATCCATTCAAAGTCATCTAATCTAATCACTACACATCATTATCTTCATTCTAATCCAATCAATCACATCCTAATCATATCCTAATGATTCATTCCAATACAATCAATTTCATCCTAATCATAATACACTACAACCATAGGGAAACCATTGAGCATCTACTCTCCCTATCAAATCTGATTGCAACTGTGTCAAAACATTATAGATCTACCGGTTCTATTCACCCACTACATATTCAATTTCATTCATCCTTTGACATCTATAGAGGTTCCCAAAAATAGTCTTCCTAAAGTTGAAACATAGGGAGAAACTGTCAAAGCTTGACTGTATCACAAGTACAAATCTGGACCAAGACACCTTGACATCTTTTTCAAATCAATCACAACTTGGGCTTAATACCACAAGGCTAGTTTAAGTCCATCCTTCCAAGTGAATTCTGAAACTCATGGGTTCACTTTAATCAATCATTTTGTCCACACCTCAAGGTCTTGATAAATCCAATTTATAATTTGACAAGGTCATTAGTAGACACGAGTACCCTCTTGGAGCTAGACTTTTCAAAGACTAATATCTATTAGCCTCTATCATAGTCTGGGCCTCATCACCTTGCATTAACATCCCCATAGCATCTGCAAATTCACAAGTCTTGTATGGTAAAGACATGATTGCAAAAAGAAGAGAAAGGGAGTAGATCCTCCTAGTCATCCCTATAGTGAACACATCAACACAGCTTTCTCACCAACACATTCATCCTTGTCATTCCACATCATCCTTATCATCCAATCAACATCGTTCTAATCATATCCCAATCAATTTTCATCCTAATCATTATTCTTGTCATTCGGCATCATCATGATCACATCCTATTCATATATTCATCATTCAACCTTCACATCCTAATCACCCTTTCTAATCACATTGTTCAATAAAACTCATTCTAATCACAACCCTAACCATAACCTAATCATCCCTAATCACCTATCTAATCATCCAATCAATCTCACATTCTATCACATTCCTAGTCATTCTACCTTATCATCACCCTAATCCTAGTTAAGTACTTGTCAACATGGTCCTAATCCTTGGCAATCCTATGTCAACCCAAAGCCCAAAATAATACTTAGAGGTGGCCCTCTTAATCTCCTTGACAGGATTAAATTAAGACCTAAGCTTATACTCCAAGGAGCCTCTCCTCCTAAACCCAAGTTCATACTTTGAGGAGACTATCTCTTTAATTACAAGGATGAGACAAGTCCAAAACCTAGTCCATCCACATGTCAAGTCAACACCACATCAACATATCCATTCACACCCCAACAAGAACATGTGAGCCTAAGTCCACCTTTGTCAAAAAATAAAGTGCCTTTGAATCCTAATGCCAGCTTTGACAAGGGAGAAATCAACCTAGTCCATACAAGCCATTCACTATCATTACCATCCTCTAATCCCCCATTAACTCCATGCCCTAATTTTAAACATTACAAAAGTAAACATGTGGAATCATCCAAATCTACCACTTCATCCAATCCTTTTGACCCTTCATCCAATCAAAATCCAAACCCTAAGCTAACACCTTCCATCCTTGTTATCCCTCTACCATGGGAACTTTCAACTCCTAATCCTAATCATGAGTCCACATCACCTAACCTTATTGTCTATCCACTACATTGTCCTTCCACACATGCAATTGCAAATGTTGTGATCCATTGGCTACTAGCTAGGAACAACCTATCCTCATGTCAAACCTCTAATCCTTCAAACCCATCATGTGGCCTACCAACCATTAAGCCTCTCCAAGAGCCTCCCCCCATGAGTCCTAGTCAAGACCCATCACACCCTTATGTCATTGACCATCAAGAACATATTGAACCTATCCAAGAGTCTTCCATTTCCACTCAAAGTCAAGAGATATGTCAAGGGCATAATCCTAAGCACATGGAAACATTAGCCCCTTTTCCAAATCAAGATCAAACCCCTCTTATTGATCCCATTCATAACACACTCGATCCTATGTATGATCAAGATCCTATGTATGATCAAGAAGGCCATGATGATCCCCTTAGTCCACTTTATGCATTCCATGGTCAAGAGCTTATCACTCCATCCATCCATCCTCCATCTAGCCCTAATGTGCAAGCTTCCACTTCCCATGATGAGACACATTCCTTCCAAGTAAACATAGAGTATCAAACCATTACCTTGAATCTTAGTGAACATAATGATAATCAAGCTCCTAATGATCCTTCTTCATCCACCATCGATCCCATTTCAAATCCTCCATCATATCCACTTGGTATTACCACCTTCATCCATGAATGTTCTTCCATAGGACAACAACAACCATTGTCTTCCACTTCACCTTCTCCATCAAATAATGATCTCAAGTCTAGTGTCCAAAACATGCCTAGTCCCATTGTCCATCACATGCTCCAAAACATGAATTATCAAGGTAAAGGCTTAGGCCTTCATGAACAAGTTATTTGGAGCCAATCCATATCAATGTCCCTCCACACTCATATGGCCTTGGATACACATCCCAAGGTAAGCAATATAACAATATTGGTACTTCCTCCATTCCTCCTAAGTCCACTTTCCATCGTGTTAGGGTTAGCTGGCAGAAGATATCAATTAAATGCAAATAAAGATTAAACAAAGGAATGGAAACACATAGAAATAATAGCAACAAGAGACAAGAGTTAACGTGGTTCAACCAAACTTGAGATACATCCACCAAACAGAGAGTCCAATACTATTATCCAGTAAATCAAACCGATTACAACCAGCAATCCCTGCAACTCAATACCATTGCAAATGCTACAATACAATATATCAAAACCCTGACCCTTAGCCACTTTTATCAAGCCTTATGTTAGTTACAAAAGATAGGGTTTCTTATGTCGGTTACAAAGAAAATTTATGTCAGTCCTAAAAAAAATTTGGGGGCTATGCCTCCGAACCCCGGGGAGGATGCATGGCTAGTGTACAGTACTTTCCTGATCAGTCGCCACCTACCAACAATCTCCCACTTGGAGACTGATCAGGCTCCACACCAAACAATCTCCCACTTGGAGACTAATCATGGATGACACCGTTGCACGTGCAGCTCCCACTGAAAAAAGCACCCTGGACTCTATTGTTCTATTTTTTGTTGTTTTCAGTCTTGAAGACCAATCGAAGCTGAAGAGGAGCTCAACTTCTCCCTTGTCACTGCCTTTGTAAACATATCCGATGGATTTTCATCTATATGTATCTTTTTCAGCCTTAACTGTCCATTATCCAACACCGACCGAATAGAGTGATACCCCAACTGTATGTGTTTGGTCTTTGAATGCAAGGTAGAATTATTTACAAGATGTATGGCACTCTGACTGTCTGTATACAAAGAACTATTAACCTGTTCTTTGCCCAATTCTTCCATGAAAGATTGTAGCCATATCATCTCCTTGCTTGCCTCTGTTGTAGCGACATATTCTGCCTCTGTGGTGGATAAAGCAACCACCTTTTGCAACCTAGAAATCTAACTCACCGTTGTTCCACCTACAGTAAAGACATAACCTGTAGTACTCTGCCTAGTACCAATATCCCCTACCAAATCTGAGTCTACATAACCTTCTAAATCAGGATTAGAGCCCCCAAAACATAAGTGTTTATTGGATGTACCTCTCAAATATCTGAGAATCCATTTTACCGCATTCCAATGCTCAAATCCGGGATGACTCATATACCTGCTAACGACTCCAACAACATGTGCAATATCCGGTCTCGTGCATACCATGGCATACATTAAACTTCCTACAGCTGAAGCATATGGTACCTTGGACATTTTTTCTTCCTCCTCTTGTGTCTTTGGACACATCTCCTTAGTCAATTTCAAATGACTAGGCAAAGGTGTGCTGACAGCTTTTGCATTCTCCATATGGAATCTCTACAACACCTTTTCAACATAAGTAGCCTAAGATAGAGTCAATTTTCTATTCTTCCTATCTCTGCAAATTTTCATACCAAGGATTTGTTTTGTTGCCCCCAAATCCTTCATATCAAATGACTGTGCTAACTAATGTTTTAACTCTCTAATGTGATCCATGTTAGACCTAGCTACAAGTATGTCATCAACATATAAACATAAAATAAAGTAGTTGTCATTATCCAACCTCTTAAAATAAACATAATGGTTAGAATTAAACCTGCTGTAGCCTTGCTTAGCCATAAAACTGTCAAATTTCAAATACCATTGCCGAGGTGCTTGTTTCAGGCCATACAAACTCTTCTTCAATCTGCACACCTATTTCTCCTTACCTTTGACCTCAAATCCTTGGGGCTGTTCCATATATATCTCCTCCTCCAAATCACCATGGAGAAAGGTAGTTTTTACATCTAGCTATTCCAAATGCAAATCTTCAGCAGCCACAATACTTAAAACAATATGAATAGAAGTCATCTTGACAACTAGAGAAAATATCTCATCAAAATCAATACCCTTTTTCTGTGCAAATCCTTTTACAACTAACTTGGCCTTAAATATTTTCTTACCTCCATCTTCCTCTTTCAGCCTGTAAACCCATTTGTTTGGTAAGGCCTTTTTACCTGCAGGCAACTTACATAATTCCCAAGTTTGATTTTTCAACAAGGAGTCCATTTCTTCTTTCATTGCAAGCTCCCACTGAACTTGTGTATCCACCTGCATAGCTTCATCATACCCTTCTGGTACACCAGCATCTATTAACAAAATAGAATACAAAGAGGGAGAAAACCTTTCAGGAGGTCTACTTAGCCTTGTTGACCGTCTAACATTCACTGGAGTTTGTGGTATTTCTAGTTGCTATTGCGGAGCATGAGGAACCACTAGAACATCACTATTTGGAGTATCATCCAGCACCACATAATCTTTTTCTTTCTTCTCATGCTGCTGCAACTGATCTTTGTACAACACCTTCTCATTGAATATAACATCCCTGCTTCTCACAATTTTATGATTTTCAAAATCCCAAAGCCTATAACCAAATTCATCAATGCCATATCTAACGAAGGTACACCTTTTTGATTTTGCATCTAGTTTGGTTCTATTTTCATAATCTATATGTGCAAATGCTTCACAACCAAAGGTTTTCAGAAAAGAATAACTCACCTTCTTGTCTGTCCATGCTTCCTCTAGAATACCACAACTCAAAGGAACTAAAGGACCTCTATTAATTAAATATACGGCAGTGTTGATAGCCTCTACCCACATGTTTAAAGGCATCCCAGCATGCAATCTCATGGTCCTTTTATTGTCCTATTCCTACGTTCAGCCACTCCATTTTCCTGTGGAGTCCCTGGAACCATTTTCTACCTATGGATTCTATTAGAAGAACAACAATCTTCAAATTCTTTGCTACAATACTCACCACCATTATCAGATCTGAGACATTTTAATCTTTTACCCGTCTCATTCTCAACCAAGCTCCTCCATTTCTTAAATGTTTCAAATACATCAGATTTCTATCTAAGGAAATAAATCTAGACCTTCCTAGTTGCATCATCTATGAATGTAACATAATACTGAGAGCCACTGAGAGAAGATACCTGAGTTGGTTCCCATACATCTGTATGCACAAGCTCCAACTTTTCATTTTTCTTTTGCTTTCCATCTTAAAGAAAACTGACTCTCTTTTGTTTTCCATACACACAACTTTCACAGAAATCCATATTAATACATTTTAGACCTAGTAAAACTTTCTTAGAATGAAGTACCTTCATACCTTTTTCACTCATATGCCCAAGTCTGTTATGCCATAGTGTTGTCTCAGAACCTGCAGCAACCTTTCCAATCTCTTCCTGCAAACCTGCAGCAACTGTTCCTGAACCTGTTTGTTTTTTCTCTGTAACGGCTAAAGTAGAAGGAACAATATGACCTGTACAAAGATATAAGGTGCCTACTTTCACACCTTTTGCTACTACTAAGGCACCTTTTGAAACCTTCCAATTTTTATCAGTAAATGTAACAGTGCAACCTTGTTCAGTTAGCTGCCCTATTGAAATTAAATTCCTACTGAGCCTTGGAACATGCCTTACCTCTTGTAGTAGCCAATGATTCCCATTCTGCAACTTAATCTTGATTCTTCCCTTTCCAACAATCTGACAAGGTTCGTTATCTCCCAAATAAACCAGCCCAAAATCCCCTTGGACATAATCAAGAAAATAACTTCTATGGGGCGTAGCATGAAATGAGGCCCCTAAATCTAAAACCCATGAATCATCAGCATTATCTAGGGAGAGAATCAAAGCATCATCTTTAGATTTATTACTTACCAAATTTTCTTCCTTATTACCTTCTTGTTTGTTGCCTTCTTTATTTTTCTGAGACCAGTAATCTTTCTTCAGATGACCTAGTTTCCCATAGTACCAGCAATCCTTTTGTCCTCTGGTTTGGGATCTTTTGTCCTTTGATTTTCCTCATGACTTCCCATGACCTCCAGAACCTTTTCCTCTCTCCTTTGATCTGCCCCTACTTTTTGCATTCAAAACACTGCCTGATTTAGACCCACCTAAGCTTTTCTTATGAATTTCCTCACTCAGAATAACACCAACAACATCATCAAATTTTAGGGTATTTGAACCAGAAACAGAGTTACTAACCGCCATTACCAAACTATCCTAGCTTTCAGGCAATGAACATAATATCAAGAGAGCTCTAACTTCTTCATCAAATTTTACATTTACAAAAGTCAATTGACTAACAATCATATTAAATTCATTTAAATGCTCTGTCACAGATCCACCTTCAACCATTTTCAGATTAAACAAACGCTTCATGACAAATGCCTTATTTGAGGCTGAGGGTTTTTCATACAATTTAGCCAAAGCTTTCATCAGACCATCTGTTGTCTTCACTTCCATTATATTGAATGCCACCGATGGTGTTAAGCACAACTGAATGGTTCCCAATGCCTTTCTGTCAAGAAGATTCTAATCCTCATCAGACATTGTTGCTAGTTTCTTGGATACTCCTTCCAACGGCATCCATAAATCCTTTTGATAGAGGTAATCCTCCATCTGCATCTTCCATAACTGATAGTTCTACCCATTGAATTTATCAACCTTCAAGTTACCCTCGTCCGCCATTGCTCCCGCTCAACCATGAGACTTTCATGTAGATGATAATCGAACACAACCCACTCTAATACCACTCGTTAGGGTTAGCCGGCAAAAGATATCAATTAAATGCAAATAAAGATTAAACAAAGGAATGTACAGAAATAATAGCAACAAGAGACAAGATTTAACGTGGTTCACCCAAACTCGGGCTACATCCACCAAACAGAGAGTCCAATACTATTATCTAGTAAATCAAACCGATTACAACCAGCAATCCATGCAACTCAATACCATTGTAAATGCTACAATACAATATATCAAAACCCTAACCCTTAGCCTCTTTTATCAAGCCTTATGTCGGTTACAAAAAAAGGGTTTCTTATGTCGGTTACAAAGAAAATTTATGTTAGTCCTCAAAAAAAAATTTGGGGGCTGCACCCCCGAACCCCCGCTAGGGGCCCGACTAGGCCCTAAACCCCAGCGAGGATACATGGCTAGTGTACAGTACTTTCCTGATCAGTCGCCACCTACCAACACATCACACATCCCATCATATACCAAAAACATATGTTGCCATTCCACCTCCATCATCCTACAAATGTCAAAATCATGTGACCATACACCTTCCACCATCCACTTTACCTCCACTACTTCCAACTCCTACTATCCATCCATCCACTTTACCACCATTGCTCCCAATACCTAATATACCTATCATCCATAAATACCCTTACATTCCTAATCACAATGACCAAAAGCATGCATCATCTAAACATGAAGCTTCCACCTACCACATGGGATTCAAAAATAAACATTTGGATGCTTCCTCTCATAAAACCAAATATCCTAAGGATCCTAATGCCTTAGGGCATAAATGCAAAAAATCAAAGCAAAATCCACCTATTAAGCTATCCAAGTCCATACGTCCAAAACAAAAGTTAAAAACTAAAATGGTATGGGTCCCTAAGCAAAAATCAATCACGTCAAAAGAGGCATCCACCTCTCAAAAATACCAACCATCCCATTCCATTCAAAAAATCCATATACAAATCCCATAGGTCAAGTAAAAATCATAAAAATACTAAGTCCATGTGGGTTCATAAATCACCCCATCACCCATCCCCTAAGCAAACATCTCCATTGCTTCCTACACCACCTTCTAATCAAAATCTTCCATGTTTATCATGGTGTGTTCAACCGTTGGTCATGATTCCTTTTCATACCTCCATCACCCCGTGATTTAGCTATTTTCCTACATATTTCACCCATCCTAGCCCTATGATCCATGCTTTTACATAAGCCTTCCATCTTCCTAGCATAAGTCCTACATAATCCACATCATAATCCACTATCCTTCCCTCCATAATCCACTATCTACCTACTCCATCTCACTTTCATCCAATCCCTTACCAACATGAGCATAATGACTTGACATGGTCCATGTGAAGAATTTCTTCTCCAATGGGACTACAATCTTTCATGGAACTAGAAACTTGAGTCCCTTCTATCCATATTCTCCTTCTCCTATCAAAAAATCAAAAAAGTAAAAAAAAATCAAATCATCAAAATAGTAAAGATAAATCCCTTCATCCAATGGTGAAAACCACCCTTGGTGGCACCTTGGATAAGTACCATGATGAAAACTTGGCAAACATGCATCATGCGTAAGTTGATCTTCTATATCAACTACACTTGGGGGCACCTTGTCTCATCCAACATATCACTTTCATCCTATCATTTCCATATCCTACCTATCATCCTTATCCATTACACCCATACATACACCTATCCCATTGCATACATTCATCCTCCCTTCCTCTTTTGATCTTGATAAAGATATGGGGACAAAAATGTTGAAACATGATTTGGATATCTCTTGATATACCTCATCCTTTCAAATCCATTCTTTCATCCTATTTTCATAATCTTTGTCATGAAAATCCTAAGTATTCCACATACAATGGGGCATGTTATTACTATGCAACATAGTCCTTGGAGATCACATCCTTTCTCCCTTATGCATACATCATTTCCATCCACTATCACCTATACTTTTATCCACCTACCTTCTTGCACCTAGACTTGGTTTTTCCCTTTTCATTGGTATCTAGCACAAAGGCTACCCAAATTGTAATCTAATGCAATTTTCCAAAACATTCCAAAAATACAAAAAAAAATCAAAACATTTCAAAAATACAAAAAAATCAATTAGCCAACAAAAATCTAAGCAATAAATTCAATCCAACCATTACAACAAATTCTTCCAATCATCCAATCAAATCATTCATTAAAACCATTTCTTCATATTCAACCATCAACTCAATTCATTTTAGGTCAATCATATCAATTCTTCCAATCAATTCTTCAATCAGTTCAAATCAATTCATCCATTCATCCAATTAATCCAAGCAATAATCCAAATGCAAGTCATATCAATCCATACCAATCAAGTCAATCAATCTTGCCAAATTATCCAATTGAATCAATGGTCTTGATCCTAGCCTTGTTGTAAACCCAATCAATCAATCAATCATTAATCAAATCCTGATGTTGCTCGCTGCCAACAACACTAGTGTCAATCAAGCAATCAATTGTCTTAGACAAGATGTTGCATTGTCAAAA
This sequence comes from Cunninghamia lanceolata, assembly GCA_027924645.1. NCBI lineage: Eukaryota > Viridiplantae > Streptophyta > Pinopsida > Cupressales > Cupressaceae > Cunninghamia > Cunninghamia lanceolata. The sequence goes on along the minus strand of BSBN01000149.1, from coordinate 2,168,021 downwards.
CTAGACCAGGTGTCTTGGACGACATGTTTCATTTTTCTGAAGCTAGACATCATCATCATTATCAATCAATCAATCACTTAATCATTGGTTTACAGCTTGATAGGGGCAATCCCTTGTTTGTTTTTGAATCATTTATGCATGCTTTCTTACTTTCTTGTGTGTGTTCTCACTTTATCTTGTATTTGAATCAAACCCATCAGAACTTTTCCAAAAAACAAAAAAATCAAATATTCTCAAAAAACCAAAAACATCTGAATATTGTCAAAATCCAAAAAAATCAAAATATTCTAAAAGTCCAAAAAAATAAAAATATTCTCAAAGATAAAAAAAACAAAATATTCTCAAAAACATCGAATATCATCAAAAATCACAAAAAATCACATAGTCAACCAAAAAATCCCAAACAATAAATGGTGTCAACCACATGGTTGAACTATGACGCCTCTAAGATTAGGTCATTCCCTTAGGGCTCGCCCTGTCAACTATCATAATAAGTCATCCTTTGATGAGATGGACACTTTAATTAGACAAAGTAATCAATCTTTCACATGAAAAACAATCCCAAACATCAAACAAGACAAGCTATTCAAATCATCCAAACTGGTCAATTACTATCCTTATCAACTATCACATACCCTATACAGAATGGGACATTGTCGAAACCAAGACTCTATGCCTTTTATGACATGCATCATTTCTAAGATCAAACATAATAATCATCTCACAACTTGCAACATTCTCAAAACCAGACCACTTGTCTTATACAAGATGTCTCAATCTTATCACCTACCTTATACAAGATGTTGCATTGTCAAAACTAGACTAGGCATCTTATACGACATGCTTCCTATCCTAAAACCAGGCCTCCTTCATTGAATCATCATAATAAATCAAACACATATCACTTGGCAAAAGGTCCAAAGTTGTTCGTCTAGTCTATCTTATTTTACTTGATTGTTTTGCAATCTCGTTCTTATGCTTCTCAAGGCAATCCCTAAATGATGAAGAGAACCAAGGATAGAGTGGGACCTTTTTCTTTGATTTCTATTTGTGTTTTGTCTTGGAAAACTAACTGGGGCAACTTGGTGCCTTACATGTGATTAGGATTCCATTGGGTGTGAATCAATGACATCCTATGCATTGGAAATAATAACTACTTCCTTGCATTTGGACTTGCACACCTCACAGTTATCTCATCACATGTTCTGACAAGGTACCACAGTTACTAGTCTGAGTTAGGCATTCCTTGTCTGTCATGTGCCTATTTTGCAAGGGATCACATTTCCACACTTGGCCTCTATCACACCATTGTGATTGTCATCCTTTGACATAATAAGTTCTATGATGATAAGCAAAAATTTGCAAGTGAAAAGATCAAAAATCTATCAAAGCAAGATCTCATTCCCATTCTTCTAGCCAATCTTTCATTCCTCCACCATCTCTCTCTCGCATCTTCATTCCTCCACCTTCATTGCAGCTTAACGTATCATTCATTTCTTCTATCCATTCCCCTATATTTCTTCCCTAACCAATCCCTTTCATTTTGAGAGCCTACTTGTGTTTGTCCAACTTGCCTATCCTCTTGAGGGGGCATCATCATCCTATCTTTCCATCATCATCCTTTTCCTCTATCCATTTCCTTAGCTTCTTTGAAATGATGTTACTTGACATAAAACTCATCATCTCAAACATCATCTCAAAGAGGGACAAAATATAGACACCTATAAGTTTTCTTAGATCGCAAAACACTAATCTCTTCCACATTCTACTATTTTTCCCTAATTTTCCTCTATGGTTAAATAAGTAATTTTAATTGATTAATTATTTAATTATTCACTATCCCCTTTCCCCCTTTAATATAAATAAATAAACATTTATTTAAATTATAAGGCCTTATCCTAATTGAATAGGTCTCACCTATTTAATTTAATCATCTCACATTATTCCCCTCAAATAAATTAAATAAATAAACCCAATTTATTTAATTTAAAAATATTATCCATCTAATCATTCCTTCTAATTTAAAATTATCTTTTGTCCTCTAGTGGATGGGAACCCTAATCAATCACAACCCTTCATTTGGCTCCAAAGTCAACATTGAATCTGTGAGGCCTATTTATTTCACTGCCATATTTTGATCATCTCATATTATAGTTGGAGACATTTTAGACATTTAGAGACTATTGATTTCCATTATACAGATTTAGACTATATCTCCTGATTTTGGATTAGCTTTGATTAGTTATGTGGTGATTTGATTAGATTCTATTTTGATGCTCTTATGATGCTAGACATGTGAGATACATTTGATGATTATTATTGATGTTGATTATGAGCTCATTATATGGATTTGTTATTTGATTCTAATTATGGGATAATAGATAGAAAATACAATTTTAAATCTTAATCATGATGTGAGTTGTTTAATGTTTTGTATGAATTATGCAATGACATGATTATTACATTCTATTTCTTCAGCTATGATATATTTATGTAAGATTGACCGTTTGATCAAGTGCGTAGGTGATTTTCTAGGCCACAAAAAATTGGAGGCAGATCTCACACTTATGTGTTTCCTTGTTAAGTTGATCCATTCCCAAGAGGGATGAGGATCATGTTTGATTAAATGATGTTTTCATGAATGCTTGAATTTTATAATTAGCCTAGTTCACCCCTTTATTTGATTTAATTGATGTGTTGTAAAACTTATGTTTTAATTCACATCATTTGGTGTTCTTTTTATTTTTGGGCTATTTAATGTGATTTTACACCTCCTTATGTGTTTATTTGAGGTCCAAACTTACCCTAGGTGGTACCCCTAGGGTCTAAGGTCCATTTGGACTTACTAAACCCTAGGGTAACTCCCATCTAGTCACCCTAAACTTGGGTTTAATAAAAGTGGCGAAATTTCAAAATGGCTAAAGGTGGGAGATGAGTCATGCCTTGGAAAAGGCCCATCTCCCTTCCCAAGGCTTGGGGATTCCTCCACCATAAAGACTTAGGGGGTCTTCAAGACCCCCAAATGTGTGGAACCTCCCTCCAAGACTCTCACACATGTGTGAGAGCATCTTGGAGAGAGGGGGCTCTCTTGGAGAATAAGAGGATGACATGTGTCATCCCTTATCCTTATGGAGCCATTGGGAGAGATGCCACCTCTCCACTTAGGCTCTCACACATGTATGAGAGCACAAGTGGAGAAGGTGAGGGTTTGAATGGATAAGAGGGTGACACTTGTAACCCTCACATTCCTTCTCCCTTGCAAGTGGCATGGGATGAGGAAGGAGAAGGTGACATGTGTCACCTTCTCATTCCTTAGGGCCTAGATTGGAGGCCTATTTTATCTCCTCTTGGAGAGGAGTTGGGGGTTATTGCTTTTTGAATATTTTCTATCTTTAGAGGTTTGTGGGAAGGAGTTAGAGGAAACTTGGAGGATTGGAAACTTAGAGAAAGCTTGTGGGCTCTTCTTCAACATGCATCCATTATTGGGCTCTTAAGGTAAGCCCTATGGTATTTAGCCATTCCTTATGCTTATTTTATTTTGCTTGTGTGCATGAAATTTTGTGTTGGGTGTTATTTTCTTTTGTGTGGGTTTTGGGTGTTGGTAAAAGCCTCTCCATTTGGAGCAAATGCTCAACTTATATGGGGTGGGGGATAGATAACCTCCTCGAGGTCACCTCCTAGTGTTGGTTTATTTATGGCCTTGAGGGCATCGTTTGGGGTATGGGATTATTATGGTTGGCATGAGTGCCATGATGATTTTTGTGTTTCATGGAGATATTATTTTGGCTTGAGGCCTTGTGGTGTTGAGACTATGAGTTTTGGAGTGACCTCTTGAGTCAAGCGGTCCACTCCCCTACCCCTCCAAACTCATTTCTATGAGTTTTGTATTGTGCATAAACCATGGGTGATTTTGTGTTGTATTGTGATATTTATTGTTGAATGATAGAACCTGTGTGAGATCGACCTTCTAGCTCAGGGGTGACCCACTTGTAGGTCTATGGTAGGGAGGAGAGTGGTTTTTGTGGCTTAGTTGTCCCTCCATTTTTTAGTTTCTTGCAGGTTCATTTTGGTGACTTTTGGAGCTTGGTGGAAGTGCTTGTAAATTTATGTTCATTGTTATTTTGGCTACTTGAGAGCCATGACAAAATATGGCCTATGTGTAGTTTGTGCTAAAAGAAAAGAGAGAAAATGCTCTCTTAATATGTATTTGTTTAAATGATTTTTTTAATGTTGTATTCCACCATACTTGTGGTTGCAAAAATGCAATATGTGTTTTTTTTATTCTAATATGTTGTGTGAAAGTTTTGCAAAAGGAAAGTAGATGTGATGTTGTTTTTAAATTATTGTTTGAAAAGAATATGTTGCTGGTTTTGAATCATTTCTTGAAAAAGTTATATGTATGAATGTGTTGAAATCATGTTTATTAAAAAAAAAATACAACTGTGTGTTAATAGTATTAGTTCGTTTTCAAAAGAAAAGAAAAAATAAAAGGGGCTGAAAGAGAAAATATATTTTTAACCTGTTTTAGTTCAAAATGTATTTAGACTGTGAAAAGAAATGATATATAATTTATGCTTCTTATTGTTATAGTTGCAAAAGGAAAATTAAAAAAAGAAATATATCCTTGTATTCTTGCAAATATATATATATATATATATATATATATATATATATATATATATATATTTCAACTGTGAGAACTTGTTGTCCTAAACTTGTTACAAAATGAGATTAATGTGCAAATTTTGTGGATGCCTAGTCTTATGAATGTATATGTGTGTGTGTGTGTGTGTGTGTGTGTGTGTGTGTGTGTGTGTGTGTATATGTATATATATGTATATATGTATATGTGTATATATACATTTATACATATACATATATACATACATACATACATATATACATTTATATTTACCTAAATATTTATTTCAGCTTGATGGTTTTAAATTATTTTACTGGATATATTCTTACCACAAGAAATGTTATTTTCTTGTTTCTGTATAGAATAAATGCTGCCATTTATGGATGTATATTTTATATATATGACTATATATATACATATACTCATAAGAGTATATATACTTATACATATCTAATGTTTTGAAATTATTCTCCTATTTACTAAGAGTAAGAGTAATGAACAAGTATTTTATGTATTATATATATTTATATTACTTATATCTTAATATATCAAACTGGGTATTTTTTTATGGCATGATATATATGTATTTGTCACTGGCTGTAAAAGGAAAAAAAAATGTTGGTTTCAGTAGTCAAGGCAAAGCCCCATGGTAGTGCCCATGTTGAAGCTTTTTTTCTAATTTCTGCTAAGAAATTTTTGTAAATAAATAAAAGAAAAGAGAAGGGGGTGATCCTACGACCTTTCCTATGCTTTACATTTTCACAATAAAATCTTTTACAGGGGTATTTACACCCAACCATATTTATACCTCAACAAAAAAATGGGAAGCACAAGAAGGGGGAAAATAAATGATATTTTTTACAGTGTATCCTTCCATTTCTACACAAAACAAAAATCTATGTTATATATGCATTATATATATATTCTAAAAAAAAGAGAATAGTGGTTTCAAATCTGGTATATATATAGTGAAGATATACTTTTGGGTTGCATTTTCATGGCTGCCCATCTCTGTGACCTGCAAACAAAATTTGAAAAGAAGAAGATACTACAATGATGAGGGTATACCTCTGTTTATACCCTCTGTTCTAAAACTTCCATGGCTGCCCTATGAAGAAAACCTACAAAACAAAAGAAATGGAAACAAGAGAGAATACAAAATGATAGAGGAAAACAAAAGAATAGAATAGGGATAAGGAGTGTTAGGGTTTCTTTTGTTCTCATAAGGAAACTATTATTTTATTGTGAGAGTTTTTAGGGATTTTGAGATGAGAGGAATATTTTATTATTAGAAAAGAATTTAAGGTTGATGCGAGTAAAATAAAAGAATGGAGATTTAATTTGAATGAATTTTGTGTACACCGGAATATATTTATTCCCTCTTCTCATTTCTTTTGTTGTTTTTCTTGATTGGAGGAATTATTTTATTATTATGAGTTGTGACTTTTATTTGAGCTTAGATTTTAAGCTTTTAAATTAATGCTTTATTTTATTAAGTTGAAGGCTTATTTGTTTTAAAATTTAGAATATTGCTTTTGATTTATGGAGTAAGTGGGAAATAGGTGGATAATTTATTTAATTTAAATCTTTCTAATTTCTTATCTAGTTGTCTCTTTGCTTTATTCAGTTAAGTGGGAAAAATCATGTGGAAAATTTATTTAATTAAATCTTTTTATTTCCTTATTTAATTGTTTTTTTATTTAGTATGTTGTGGGGATTAATTTATGTTCTTTTTGTTTTAAATTTAAATTATCTATTAAAAACTATTCTTTACCTTATTTCATTTCTTTTTTATTTAGTATGTTTTGTGAGATTAAATTTAAGCCTTTTTGACATTTTTAGGTTAGCATATTAATTTAGTTGGACAAAATTTAATCATATTGGTTATTTGATTGGATTATTGTTTTGATTAATAGGAGTTGTTAGGGTTAGCTGGTAGAAGATATTAATTAAATGCAAATAAAGATTAAATAGAGGAATGGAAATACACAGAAATAATAACAATGAGAGACAAGTTTTAACGTGGTTCACCAAACTTGGGCTACATCCACCAAACAGAGTGTCCAATATTATTATCCATTAAATTAAACTAATTACAACCAGCAATCCTTGCAACTCGATACCATTGCAAATGCTACAATACAATAAGGTTTTTTTATGTCGGTTACAAAAATGGGATTTTTTATGTCGGCTCCAAAAAAAATTTTGATCGGTCGCCACCTACCAACAATCTCCCACTTGGAGACTAATCCTAGATGACACCGCTGCGCGTGCAGCGCCCACTAGAAATAAGCACCTTGGACTCTGTTGTTCCGATTTTATTGTTTCAGTCTTGAAGACCAACCGAAGTTGAAGAGGAGCTCAGCTTCTCCCTTGTCACTGCCTTTGTAAACATATCTGCTAGATTTTCATCTGTATGTATCTTTTCCAGCCTTAATTGTCCATTATCCAACACCAACTGAATAAAGTGATACCTCAACTATATGTGTTTGGTCTTTGAATGCAAGGCAGAATTCTTTGCAAGATGTATGGCACTTTGACTGTCTCTATACAAAGGACTGTTAGCCTATTGTTTGCCTAATTCTTTCATGAAAGATTGAAGCCATATCATCTCCTTGCTTGCCTCTATGGTGGATAAAGCAACCACATTTTGCAACCTAGAAATCCAACTCACTACTGTCCCACCTACAGTAAAGACATAACCTATAGTACGCTGCCTAGTATCAATATCCCCTACCAAATCTGAGTCTACATAACCTGCTAAATCAAAATTAGAGCCCCCAAAACATAAGTGTTTAGTGGATGTACCTCTCAAATATCTGAGAATTCATTTTACCGCATTCCAATGCTCCAATCTGGGATGACTCATATAACTGCTAACGACTCCTACAGCATGTGTAATATCTAATCTTGTGCATACCATGGCATACATTAAACTTCCTACAGCTGAAGCATATGGTACCTTGGACATTTTCTCTTCCTCCTCTTATGTCTTAGGACACATCTCCTTGGTCAATTTCAAATGACTAGGTAAACGTGTGCTGACAGCTTTTGCATTCTCTATATGGAATCTCTGCAACACATTTTCAACATAAGTTGCCTGAGATAGAGTCAATTTTATGTTCTTCCTATCTCTGTAAATTTTCATACCAAGGATTTGTTTTGTTGCCCCCAAATCCTTCATATCAAATGATTGTGCTAACTGCTGTTTTAACTCTTTTATGTGATCCATGTTAGACCCAGCTACAAGCATGTCATCAACATATAAACATAAAATAATGTAGTTGTCATTATCCAACCTCTTAAAATAAACACAATAGTCAAAATTACACCTGTTGTAGCCTTGCTCAGCCATAAAACTATCAAATTTCAAATACCATTGCCGATGTGCTTGTTTCAGGCCATACAAACTCTTCTTCAATCTGCACACCTATTTCTCCTTACCTTTGACCTCAAATCCTTGGGGTTGTTCCATTTATATCTCCTCCTCCAAATCACCATGGAGAAAGGCAGTTTTCACATCTAGTTGTTCCAAATGCAAATCTTCAGCAACCACAATACCTAAAACAATACAAATAGAAGTCATCTTGACAACTAGAGAAAATATCTCATCAAAATCAATGCCCTTTTTTTGTGCAAATCCTTTTACAACTAACTTGTCCTTAAATCTTTTTGTACCTCCATCTTCTTCTTTCAACCTATAAACCCATTTGTTTGGTAAAGCCTTTTTACCTCCAGGAAACTTACATGATTCCCAAGTTTGATTTTTCAGCAAGGAGTCCATTTCTTCTTTCATAGCAAGCTCCCACTAAACCTGTGTATCCACCTACATAGCTTCATCATACCCTTCTGGTTCACCAGCATCTGTTAACAAAATAGAATACAAAGAGGGAGAAAACCTTTCAGGAGGTCTACTTATCCTTGTTGACCGTCTAACATTCACTGGAGTTTGTGGTATTTCTAGTTGATGTTGCAGAGCATGAGGAACCACTAGAACATCACTATTTGGAGTATCATCCAGTAGCACATAATCTTTTTCTTTCTTCTCATGCTGCTACAACTGATCTTTGTACAATAACTTCTCATTGAATATAACATCCCTGCTTCTCACAATTTTCTAATTTTCAAAATCCCAAAGTCTATAACCAAATTCATCAATGCCATATCCAACAAAGGTACACTATTTTGATTTTGCATCTAGCTTGGTTCTATTTTTAGAATCTACATGTGCAAATGCTTCACATTCGAAGGTTTTGAGAAAAGAATAACTCACCTTCTTACCTAGCGATGCTTCCTCTAGAATACCACAGCCTAAAGGAACTAAAGGACCTCTGTTAATTAAATATACAATAGTGTTGACAGCCTCTGCCCACATGTTTAAAGGCAGCCCAGCATGCAATCTCATGGTCCTTGTACGCTCCATTATTATCCTATTCATGCGTTTAGCCACTCCATTTTCCTATGGAGTCCCTGGAACTATTTTCTGCCTACGAATTCCATTAAAGGAATAATAATCTTCAAATTCTTTACTGTAATACTCACCACCATTATCAGATCTGAGACATTTTAATCTTTTACCTATCTCATTTTCAACTAAGCTTCTCCATTTTTTAAATGTTTCAAATACATAAGATTTCTGCCTAAGGAAATAAATCCATACCTTCCTAGTTGCATCATCTATGAATGTAACATAATACCAAGAGCCACCGAGAGAAGATACCTGAGCTGGTCCCCATACATCTATATGCACAAGCTCCAACTATTCATTTTTCTTTTGCTTCCCATCCTTGAGAAAACTGACTCTCTTTTATTTTCCATACACACAACTTTCACAGAAATCCATATTAATACATTTTAGACCTAGTAAAACTTTCTTAGAATGAAGTACCTTCATACCTTTTTCACTCATATGCCCAAGTCTATTATGCCACAGTGTTGTCTCAGAACCTGCAGCAACTTTTCCAATCTCTTCCTACAAACCTGTAGCAATTGTTCCTGAACCTGTTTATTTTTTCTCTGTAACAGCTAAAGTAGAAGGAACAGTATGACCTATACAAAGATATAAGGTGCCTACTTTCACACCTTTTACTACTACTAAGGCACCTTTTGAAACCTTCCAATTTTTATCAGTAAATGTAATAGTGCAACCTTGTTCAGTTAGCTACCTTGCTAAAATTAAATTCCTACTGAGCCTTGGAACATGCCTTACCTCTTGTAGTAGCCAATGATTCTCATTCTGCAACTTAATCTTAATTCTTCCCTTTCCAACAATCTGATAGGGTTCATTATCTCCCAAATTAACCAACCCAAAATCCCCTTGGACATAATCAAGAAAATAACTTCTATGGGGCGTAGCAAGAAATGAGGCCCCTGAATCTAAAACCCATGAATCATCAGCATTATCTAGGGAAAGAATCAAAGCCTCATCTTCAAACTTATTGCTTACCACATTTGCCTCCTTATTGCCTTCTTGTTTGTCTCTTTCTTTATTTTTCTAAGACTAGCAATCTTTCTTTAGATGACCTGGTTTCCCACAGTACCAGCAATCCTTTTGTCCTCTAGATTGGGATCGTCCTTTGATTTTCCTTGTGACTTCCCATGACCTCTAGAACCTTTTCCTCTCTCCTTTGATCTGCTCCTGCTTTCTGCATTCAAAACACTACCTGATGTGGATCCACCTAAGCTTTTCCTATGAATTTCCTCACTCAGAATAACACCAACAACATCATCAAATTTTAGGGTATTTGAACCAGGAACAGAGTTACTAACCGCCATTACCAAACTATCCCAACTTTCAGGCAATGAACATAATATCAAGAGAGATCTAACTTCATCAAATTTTACATTTATAGAAATCAATTGACTGACAATCATATTAAATTTATTTAAATGATCTATCATAGATCCACCTTCAACCATTTTCAGATTAAACAAATGCTTCATGAGAAATACCTTATTTGAGGCTAAGGGTTTTTCATACAATTTTGCCAAAGCTTTCATCAGACCATCTCTTGTCTTCGCTTCAGTTATATTGAATGCCACCGATGGTGCCAGGCACAACCGAATGGTTCCCAGTGCCTTTCTGTCAAGAAGATTCCAATCCTCATCAGACATTGTTGCTAGTTTCTTGGCTACTCCTTCCAACGGCATCCATAAATCCTTTTGATAGAGGTAATCCTCCATCTACATCTTCCATAACTGATAGTTCTACCCATTGAATTTATTGACCTTCAATTTACGCTCATCCACCATTGCTCCCACTCAACCATGAGACTTTCCTGTAGACGATAATCGAACACAACCTGCTCTGATACCACTTGTTAGGGTTAGCTAGCAGAAGATATCAATTAAATACAAATAAAAATTTAACAGAGGAATGGAAATACACAGAAATAATAACAGCGAGAGACAAGTTTTAACGTGGTTCACCCAAACTCATGCTACATCCACCAAACAGAGAGTCCAATATTATTATCCAGTAAATCAAACTGATTACAACTAGCAATCCCTGCAACTCAATACCATTGCAAATGCTACAATACAATATCACCCAAAAACCCTAACCCTTAGCTGCTTTTATCAAGCTTATGTCGGTTATAGAAATAGGGTTTTTTTATGTCGGTTACAAAAATGGAATTTTTTATGTCGGCTCTAAAAAAAATTTAATATACAGTACTTTTCTGATCAGTCACCACCTACCAATAGGAGTGTATTTTAATTTAATTTAATATTCTCATAAATAGTTTAGCTAGGAAATCTTTTTAGATTAATTTCTATAAACTCTAATAAGGCGTTACGCTGTCGAATTTTTTTGGGAACCAGTAGAAGTTATTTGCTCGACTTAATTCAAGCATTGTTTTTTTTTTTTAAAATAATTATGGATTGGTGAACTTGTTAATTAATTATTTTATGCTTAGTATTAGGGTTTTAATTTTGACACATGTCAAAATCGCGCTGCTCATCTAGGAAACTTGGGGTTCGAATCCAATCGATTCTAACCCTAATGGCGACATTCCTCATGTCGCATAAACCCCCTTAGTAGGCTACCATTGTGTAGGGGTTGCGATAGATACTCGCAATACCCATGTTTGATTGACATGTTTATGCCTTATGCGTATTGCCACTGAGCACGCTGACACGTACGAGGGGGTTTCTAGGGACATGTGGAAAAGTTTTTTATATTTCATGTCATGACCACATGACAAATGTGGACATGACATGTGTGTTGTGAGTCGTGACCACATGAAAAATGTGGCTATGATAGAATCTAGACCCTCCATTCAAATAGGTTCTTTAAAATCACTTATCCAGCTCTATTTTCACCTCTTATTTTTTTATCTCTAGACATCTCTTAGTTCATTTTCATGCTCTTATTCTCTTGAATCTCTTTCTCTCCAATATCTCACCACTTTCACCCCTTTGAGCTTCTCAAGATTGTGCAAAATCTACAAATCTGAGAACATTATGGAAGATGGAGGAGAACAATAAAGATTAGTCAAGTTGTATCTTAGAAATATAGTTTATTTTCTATTTGTTTGTTTGATTTATAGGCTTTCTTGCACTTCATTATAGTTAGGGTTTTGTTGTAGCTTAGTTCTGCATGCTTGAAATCTTTTTCCCTATCTCAATCTTAACAACTTCATATCCTTGTCATCTACATGGCATTATTTCTCTGATCTTGAATATTGTCACCAAAAACCTCTTTCTTGGAAAATGAAATTAAATCCCTATGTTCAAGGGATGGTTATATCCTTTAGATTCAATGTCAGTAAACAAAACTTCTAGTCTTTTGTTGAATTATTAAATTGAAGCCTTTTACAAAAATCACCACAGTGATGATCTCACTGTACATATCTCTAGCTTTCTTATAGTGAGTCTATGTTACTACTCTTTTACAAACTCTTTCACCTTCATATCACTATGTAGGGATGATTTTCTATCTCCTACCATCTTACACCTTTTAATGACTTCAAAAAACTAAGAACATCACAGATAACTTGTCATGAATTAACAAAGTTCCAAGAAAAGAAATTGAAAACTACAACCAACACTGTCAATCATGGACTTCAAAGAGATATCCTCTATGCTAGGAACCATACTCCACCTTCATATGACTTTCTTTACACATCTTGTATTCATGCACTCAAACTATCCTTTAAAGCTGTCACATGGCATGATAAACTTTAAAAACTATGATATGCATTCATGTAGCAACTGTCCACCTATACTCTTGATTACAATCATCATGGTTGCCCTTACAAGCCATGATTGTCCTTGTGTTATCCTGTCCTCATATGACATTTCTCCCCATGATCTTTGACCTACAACTTTTCCTTTATGATATCTATCTTATTGTTAATGAGACTCATTACCATACTATCCCTTCCATGCAAGATATACCTTAAAAAGATCTACATCCATTATATAGGCCCTTAAATCATTATGTCACTATATCTTCCAAAGGCTTTAACTTTCTTTTACTAAACTATGTTCTAAGTCATCTAAACCTCTAATCTTTTAGTACTATTGAGGACATTGGCCCTATTCATCGTAATGTCTTTGGGATTCTCTGTCCATTAAAGAACCATTATGGACTATCATCAAAGTTCCTACTCTCTACCTTGTTGGGGTGTTCTTCACAAGTCTAATCTATACTTTAGCTCCTCAAGACTGTGATTTTCCCATTGTCTTGGTGCACGATGTCTTTCACCTCAACTCACTGCCATTACAATTCTCAATACCCATATGTGCTGTCAAACAAAGTGAAGGTAGGTTTATACAGGGTAGAAAATTCCTCAATCTATGGTATTCAAACCTATAGATTGTCTCATATGAAGATTCTACTCTTTTAATTAGTCTCCCTAACAATGTCCATTATTTGTCCTAGATCTGCCTTTTTGCATCAACTATCTTTGTATGAGGTGATTGTGACTCATTATCTTGTGTCAAGGTGATTGTGTCTTGTGATGGTGACTTAAGACAACATTTCTTCTATAATTGTTCCTTGCTCTTACACTTGTGAGACTGTCAAATGGATTTGTATTGCACTACCTACCTTCACTGTCAATAACACTTGTATTTCTTGATGATTGTCATGCAACTTCACATATTTTCCTTTTAATGATAAAACTGGAGTCCTTTATTCTTTTACTCACACCATTGAAACCTTTATTACTATGCTTATATCCTTGGGAACCATTGACTACCTTCTCTCATTATCCTTTTGTAGACTATGTTGCGTGTCTTGAATTGTCTCTTGTGTTGAAAACCATGAAAGGTATTTCATTATCAATAACCTGTGATAGAGTTTATGTGAGGATAGAGTAGGCACAATCTATCATGAGTGTGGCAGTAGTCATTGATTGGATATCAAAAGGACATGGCTAGAGAAATAGTGATAATCCACAATCAGAGTAGAAATAATACTAAGAGAGTAGTTCTTTAGGGACACTATGATCAAAAGGGAGAAGCATTCACTCATGAATGCAGTCATAGTCAAATGTATTAGAACAACCAAGGGATGAAGGAAAGGGAATGAAGTTCTAAGGAGAAGTCATAATAATAGATAGCCTAGGCATCAAACAATGATAATCCTTGGAATGCATAGTGAAAGAGCTTGAGGTAGTCAACATGTGATGCCTTGAGCAAAATGTGTGAGATCTCAAATATTTAAGGTAGAGGAGTCTATTTTTGTACCTTTGATTCATGATATTAGTGGAGCAAAATATGATCATCCCAAATGTGCCCATAGATAAGATACAGGCTCTTCTACAAGAACCCATGCTTAAAACATTCATATTGATTGCCATGACTTGATAAAAGTCTTTCCTGCATCATCACGGGGCCCAACAACAAATCATGTGGCATTGCGGTGGAGGCATATAGTGACATTTTATAAAGTGTAGAATTTTTTGTGAAGGCTTTGGTGATCTAAAGTGGAACTTGCAACTACAATATCTGATAAAAATCCACTTCCAAATATGCTTTTGATGGATGTTCATATCCTCATCCAAAGCTCCAATTCACACACAGGCAGGAAGGATGCTTTCAAAGGTTGAGGAGTATTTTAGAAGATAAATCTATTTCTCTGTGTGCAAAAAAACTGGTGGTAATTTGGCCAGTTATTTATTTAAGCTCCATCTATATCATGTTTAATATGTTATTTTATTCTTCCTAATAAGTTTTTACTAGATACTTATGCTTGACATTTCATCATCTCTCTTTTCAGGGGTTCCCAGAATGGTAAGAATAATAATGGAAGTGAGACAAGGAACTTAACAAAAGAGGAAGTGAAATAATTGAATGAACTTATTGGTTACAAGGAGCATACAGAAAGTCCCTTCTTTCCAAGTCAAGGAAAACTGAATGTAATTCATACTGTTCTTGAGGTTCACATGCAACACAATGCTTCAAAGTTGATATTTAATGGGCACAACCTTACTGAACTATCTTGTGAAAGATGTCATTGCTCTGCTAAACTATACCCAAATACTATTTTTTTTAATCTAAAGCTACAATCTTACTAGCTAGGATCTCCTAAGGGGCTCCTTGTTGAGGTTGTATTAGGTTTTACAATTTTCTTTTTTGAAACTACCTTGTAATTTTTGTTTATGAAATGATTGTTAATTTATCATGAAATTCATCCACCAATTGTGAAAAGTGAGGTTGTCTTGCTTTGCTTGCAGAATGCAACTGAAGAAGAGTCGCCCAATGCAACATTTTCATATATGCCTTTTGATAGGCAGGTAGATTGGAGCTTAGTTGCCAAAGCTTCCCCATGTTACATGACTATATGTTTTCACTACCCTAGCCTTCTTAATGATTATAGATTTGTTATTCTAATGTTTGTTGTCAACCATAGGGAAAATTTCCTTTGACATAATTCTATCTGTAACATTCTTATGTATCAGTATTTGAAGGTTACTATTGATTGGATTACAAGCTTTTTTGAAAGTAGCAATGCTATCAGTCAAATTATTTCATTAGAGATGGCAGCTGCTGTATAGGTCAGCCTATTAGATTTTAAATTAATGTGTATGCATGGAAAATGAAGGTCGGCCCATTAGATTAAAGATTACAATGTTAGGATATGTTCTGGAGTGCTTCATTAATTCAAATATTTTGAGGGTATCCATGCAAAATCCATTTTGTGCATATCATGCAATCATTACATTCCAAGAGATGACATCTCTTTGAGCAATTCCATCAAACAATTCATGTGCCTTATCTTCCACATTTTTCATACATTTCTATCTGACAAAAATCCCCCTTCAATTATGTTATGATGGATGTCCATACCCTGTTCTGAAGCTCCCATTTTGGTATAGGTAGGGAGTACACTGGAAAAGGTTGTTGAATTTGGCTTTACACCTACTAATTACATTTGCTTGAAAGTTTCTAAAGCCTTTTCAACAAATCCATTTTGTGCATATCTTGCAACCATTGCATTCCATGAGATGACATCTCTTTGAGGCATTCTGCCAAACAGTTCACATGCCTTGTCAATGCTTCCACATTTTGCATACATGTCTATCCATTACTTTTTTATGTATGTCCATACCTTGTTCCAATTCTTCCATTTTGGCGCAGGCAGGAAGGATGCTGGCAAAGGTTGTGGAAATTGGCTATACACCTACCAATTGGATTTCATTGAAAGTTTGTAAATCCTTTCCAACAAATCCATTTTGTGCATATCCAACAATAATTGTAGTCCAAGAGATGACATCTCTTTGAGGCATTTTTTCCAACTGTAATAACAAAAATCCCCCATCCATTATGCTTTGATGGATGCCCATTCCCTATTCCAAAGCTTCCATTTTGGAACAAGCAAGGAGGATGCTAGCAAAGGTTGTGTGGTCTGGATTTACACTTGCCAATTCCATTTTCTTGAAAGTTTCTAGAGCTTTTTCAAAAAATCCAATTTGTGTGTATCATGCAATCATTGTAGTCCATGAGGCTACATTTTTTTGAGGCATTCTATCAAACAATTCATGTGCCTTGTCCATGGTTCCACATTTTGTCTACATGTTTAGCAAAGCAGTTGTAACTACAACATCTGACAAAATTCCTCTATCCTTCATGCTTTGATGGATGTCCATACCCTGTTCCAAAGCTCCCATTTTGGCTCAGACAGGAAGGATGCTGGCAAAGGTTGTGGAGTCTAGCTTTACACCTGCTAATTGCATTTTTTAAAAAGTTTCTAAAGTTTTCTCAAAAAGTTCAATTTGTGCATATCCTGCAATTATTGCAATCCATGAGACAACATTTCTTTGAGGCATTTTCTCAAATAGTTCACGTGCTTTGTCTATGTTTTCACATTTTGCATTCATGTCTACTAGGGCAGTTACCACTACAACATCTGACAAAATTTCTCTACCCTTTATGCTTTGATGGAAGAAATCATAAGCACTATATTGATATCTTGTGGAGTTTTGTATTGATATCTCTATTTTCTTACAATTGTATGATGCTATATAAATTTTTTATAAAATATTAAGGGGTTTGTAAAAGAATAATAGAGGATAATCAAAAGGGTATCAAAATAGTGTGTGGTATCTATTGATACATAAAATTGCATAGGTTCTAACACCAACATGGGAAGTTTCAAGAATGTGGGACTTGCTACTTGAAACAACCTCCAAATTTTAAAGAAGATGGCTCTTCTTTTTTGATGGGGTATTGAGTAAAGGAGAAAGAGAAAAATGGGAATACAGATACAATAAGTAAATCTAAACTATGGTGATGCACCTGAGTGAAATGTATTCCTTCAATTAGCACAGTGAACCAATCCTTAAGATGCAGCTATATTAAAGAGTAGATACTGC
This sequence comes from Cunninghamia lanceolata, assembly GCA_027924645.1. Lineage (NCBI taxonomy): Eukaryota > Viridiplantae > Streptophyta > Pinopsida > Cupressales > Cupressaceae > Cunninghamia > Cunninghamia lanceolata. Next base: position 2,150,555 of record BSBN01000149.1, on the reverse strand, counting down.
ATGATTAATATAAACAGATATAAATGAATAAGGTCAAAGGCTATACTTAGACAACTTTGTAAAGACATAGATAATATCAGCAAAGGCATAGAATAGAGTTCTTTTCATTAATCTTCCAGCAAATACAAGAGGCACAGTAACATGCACAGGTATATTAACCTTCTTATCAGAAATAACAAAGTTAAGGCAAATGATACAATCTGGTCATAATGAAGTCTCTGAATTATCTATTTAATTCTTGATAAAATTTATCAAATCGGATCCCTTCTATTATGATTGCTATATATTTATAACCATAGACTTGACCAAAGATTCTATGTAACAACCTAAATCTTCAACGGCAAAACAAAACTGGGGCTAATTAGGAGTTCTTGACTGTTGAGATCTCCTGAATCTGCAACTACTTTATCCCGCACACTCATTGGCTAGGGAACTCTAACTGTATTATCATTAAGACACATGGTGACATCCGTAGGCTTATATCTTCTTTATCTTCAAAAGAAACACACAGAAAGTTGCCACTTGTCACACTCTACCTTATCTTGGAATAGACACGTGTCACTCTCTGCCAACCACTAAAAAAAATGTATCTTTATGCCTGAGCAACTCACCGCTATGACATTTGTCACCATCCACTATAGTTAGACTGAGATATAATTATGGGCTCCACTGCATAGGTCATTTACTATCAGCACAAAGAAATGAAATAGGACAGATGGCACTATTTGGCAAAACAACTTATAAAAGGGGCTTTTAAAGATCCCATGGAGACTAACACTTGTCACACTCTGGTGCACTAAAAAATATAATGCTTCAACCCAAGAGCATTAAACTAAAAGGAAGAGTCCTTCCACCACTATCGCCATGTGTTGCTCTCTGCAACAAGTATGAAACTGTGTCTTAAAATTGTGGCCCACCATATATATATGCTGGTACTAACAATCTTTGAATAAAAGAAGATACATGTGGCAGCCTCCACTTAGAACTTAGGATGACACATGGCAACCTCTGCTAGCAAGCGGCACAAAAAGAAACCTTTTAAGAATTACCTCCATTGTTAACATGTGGTGAAGCCTGTAGCAACTATGAAACCTAACAAAAGAAAAATGCTACCTATTATGTGGCACGCTTTGCAACTTCTTTAAAGAAACGCACAGCAGCTTCCGCTTAAAACTTAAGACCGCTTCTTTTGTTGTTGCTTTAGACACTTGGCATGATATGTGCATAGAAACACACACAGTCACAAATTTATAAGCCATTGAAAATATATTGCAACACTATTGAAACAAATGTAGAGTTTTTAAACTCTACAGTTCTTGGCAACTACTAGGACTTCTAAGCCTGCTTAGAAAGAACCCCAAAAAGGGAAGAAGAAAGAAGATAATGCCACTAATCATGAAAACTTTAATTACAAATTCAACAATGTAGTCTGATATACATACCACTCTGAATCTGATAACCCTTGCTTGCTCTACAAATCCTGAATAGCAAAATCAAGATTGATGATATCTTTATGCGAAAATGATTGCAAAATATGGACCATAGCTTTTAATTGAAACTCCAATTGAGACATTGGTACCAACACTACTTCAACCTCTCCCATAGTAGATGAATCACTCAGACCATGGAAAATAGCCCGATCATTCTATTTTTCAAAAACAGAGCATTTATTTCATCTATCATCAATACTGTATTACTATCCGGGAAAGGTGAAGGGAGACCTAGTTGCACCAAATCTTCAATATGCTTCTTCATATTTTTCACTCCCTCTTTCACTATATCTAGGAGTTATTTACAATTCATAGCTGTAGAATTGCAACTCAAAACTTCATTTACTTTCTTAGCAGCAATGATCCTATCATTGATACCCACTACACTTAGTGTCTCATCTGTTGTATCATATAACTTTTGCAATAGGAGCTAAGAATTAGAAACTCTTAAGGAAACAAAAGATAATGTGGTCTATACAAAAGGTTCCACCTTCTCACATAATTGATGTGCATTCAATAAGAAAGTGAGAGATGGCTTGAGCTGAATAATCTCCTCAGAGATTCTCTTCCATACTAAAACATACAACTCCTTGACCAAGTTTAAAACTCCTACATTCTGTGGTCTATTTGCCAACTCAATTGTCAATTGTTTGGTCTTCTGTTGTTCAGCCATGTATTGTTCTTGAGCTGCACTGTTTACATTTTGCTCTCTAGTTAGATTCTATTGCAATTGTGTTGCCTCTTGCAACTTATCCTAATTTCTCTTTTCAACGATAGCCTTCTCTTGTTTCAAAGCAGCAACAACTTTCTCTTGTACAAGCTCAGTCTTTAGAGAAGCAACTTGAGCCTATATGGTTTGATGAATCTATAATGAAATAGTAGTCTGCAACTATTTATTCAAGGAATCAATTTCATTAATCTTAGACTGTATCTCCCAGATGAGGTTACTGCTATTAACCATTTCTTGTGCTAGATCAACCTCCACCTTTTCTAGCCTTTTGGATACTTTCAAGTATTTAGTGGCAACTACAGTAATAGTCTCATTCATTAACTCTACCCGGTCCTATGGCTTGAAAAGGGACATGTCCATAGCCACCGCATTCATTGCATAATCTTGTGGTTGCATCTGTTCATTTGGCTTAACCACATTTGGAGAAAAATGTGTCACAATCAAAGACTATTGAATAGGGTCAAAGAGTGACCTCATATGAGCCACAACAGGGCTTTTATTTTCTTTCTTCCTTTTCTTCTCCATCCAGGCTTCTCTGGCCTTTCTTGTTGTATGTGCTTGAGCCTAGAAAGTAGGAGGAGATGCAATATAACCTCTAGAAAAAGGATGACCCTGAGGTAAGCCATAAGGAATAGCAGATATTTCTTGACTAGGGGAAATTTGAGGCGAGACCCGCTTGGGCATGGATGGAGAAAACAATGGTAGAGTTATGGCCTATCAAGACATGGCCAGTGTACTGGTAATTGGAGTAAAAGTTTGTGAAGGCACAACAAAAGTGGCATGATTCATGGAAACTTGGGTACTTAGGGATGTCACTCCAGAATAAGAAGAGATAGAGATAGGAGAGAAGAGGGAAGTAGTACTTACTTGAGTCACAGGTGAGATGACTGAAGTTTGTTGTTGTTGAGGTCTTAGGACTTCTTCTTGCTCTGTTAGAATTAGTCTTCTTATTTTCTGAGCCCTAACTGATGCCTACTCTATTTCTTCTTCTTCAATCTCTTCAATTATAGGTTGTTGCAAAGGTGCCACTCTGGAACCCCAGATGCCAAAGCTGTATGGGTCCCGAGAGATGGCGATGATACAATTCCCTTCTATTTTTTGAGGGTGCTAAGAGATTGGAGCCATAGAGATCTAGGATCAATAGATGATGCTTGCCTTGTTTCCTGCATTCCTTGAGCTTCCTCGATTTCCTTTTCAGCTTCTTCACACCCTCTTTGAATTTTTCTTGTATCAAGGCTTGAGACTGGAGATGGATACCATTCATCCCAAATTGATTCCCATGTCTCATCACTCTCAACATTTCCAAATGTGAGTAATTTTAGAGATTTCTTGGCGATATTTCCAATAATCCTCAATCTTCTCTACACTCCAACCTTTACTTTTCAATGTTTTCCTCAGGCCCTAGGTCATCTTCAATTTAGGGTCATATTCCTTCTCTTTCACATAGAATGTCTCCCAAGATCTAGGCCCTTCATATAGAAATTCACTTAATTCTACATAGAAAGTTGGGTTATCTTCTTTTGGAGATCTCCTATCCTCCTATAAAGGGTGTCCCTCATGGACAACTTTGGCACGAACTTTCTTCCTGATGATCTAGGAAGCCAGGAAATTGTCTGGGTCATATTTCCATCTATCTTCTATGATTAGGAAACCATAGGCAGCCAACTTTCTTAGCAAGAGGTTCTTAGTTCCCCCAACCTCAATCGTCATCTTCCCTCTTGTCTAGGGGACATCATACATCTTTTTCTTCCTCTTTTTGTGCCCATACTCATTGTTTATGACAAACAATTGACGAGCTACCTCTAAAAAGGTGACCCTAGCGGTCAAGACTTTAGGCAATAAAACAAGTTCACCATTAAAACCATGGACTCTAATTATAGTAGTGTGAGCCCCAAAGAAGTAATCACAAGGTATTGGGTAGTTGGTTAGAAAACCCTTGATGCTCTTTTATCCTGTGTTCTACAGGTTCAAGACTTAAATGGCTAAAAGAAAGAGCAACAAAACATTCTAAAAATTCATAAGGATCTGAGGTATCAGACAATACATGAGTCCATGTGGACACTAGGATGGTCCTACCATCTGACTCTGGGTCATACATATTTAGAGTCACATATTGTTCAAAGAGACCAAAATTCTGATACAACATTAGATGGAACAAATATGCGGAATACCTAAAAACATGCTTTGTTTGGAAATTTGCAAGTTGGTCAATCATGGCTACTACAATTTTCTCTAAAAAATCTAGCTGATATTCCTGGGACTTATCTATGGTCTTCATTCTGAAAATAACCGCTAGCTGCCAATCATGAACTGTGAAATCTTCATTCTAACCAAAGATGAAGGCCAGTATAGAAAGGGCCTCTTAGATGTCAGGGTTGAATTGAGTGCGGCTAGTGGGTAGTGTAGGTAACTAGGTATTATCCTCACCCAGACACATCTTTGTATTTAGAAACTTCAGTGTGCTATGGAGATTTGCCCATGTGCCCTGCACCTTGGCAATAGTTGGAAATGTAGTTGTTCTATCATACTGCAAAGCCAGCATATCCCTAATTGCCTTAGGGGTAATGTGAACCATGAATGGGCCTTGCTGAATAGAATTTGATGGTGGGTGAAACAATTCTATGCACAAATCAATCGGCATAGGGTATGGGTGCACATTAGGCACCAGAAACTGTGCTAATTGAGACGTCCATATTCTCATCCCAAAAGTTTCTCATTGACCCTTTAACACTTAGATGAGGCACCTCTAATGAGTTCTCTCCTAGAGACTCTTAGTATTCTTTTGCAAGCATGTCTCAAATATGTCATCAGCAAAATCCTTTACCTGAGTTGGGACCACACTCAACTCTTGTCCTTGAAAAGTTTTTCCTCAGCTATGCAAGTGTAGAAGCATAGGATTTGTTGTTCATCAGCTTATCGGCATGTTCAAAGATCCCTAGCCTTTCCTATGGTGATTGTGTCTCTGACATCTCTGTAAATTTGGAAGCTCTTAACAAAGAAGATAAGAAAACTATAAAGATTTGTACCTAGCTGGAAATGCCTGCAGAGAACGGAGCTTGGACGCAACAGCAATTTGGGGAATGCAAAATGATAATAGCAAATGTAGCTCTTGAGGGAACTAAAACTTAGCTTAGTGGTGGCATCATGAAATAATAAATGACACATCTCATCATATTGATGGCATTAATACTGAGAGATAGTGTATCTTTTGAAATCCATATTGGATGGAGTATCAGATCTGCAATAAGAGTGGCAATCTTCAAAAAAGGTGATTACTTTCTTAGGATTTAAGTAACCGCTAAACAACCTCAATAAATGCAACTGCTAAATGAAAAGAGACATCTATGTTGTAAACACATGTTCTTGGAGCACTTATTTAAAAGGGAAAAAATGGGGAAGCAAGACAAAAAGTGGGAAATGGAATTGAAAGAAACTAACTAACTATGATACATAATGAGCCTCAAGACTTAGGTAAAATGTTTCAGGAAGATCCCATTTACTAGAATTTCTTTGGGTTCTCCATCCATAGTCTCTAACTCAAGTGCATTTTGCTTCTTACAGGAATGAATATTAAAAGGTCCTATCCACAATGATTCAAATTTACTGTGCTGACCTAGCATAGCAGCTCTTTCATCCCACTTCAGCACTAGAGACCCAATTTCAAAATTTAGGTTGGAAGACTTCTTGTCAAACTCATTTTTAATTATTTATTGATGTCTGCATATTGATTCATGTGCATTTTCTCTCTTTTCTTGTACTTCTAGAAACTCGGCAAGTCTGACTTGCATAGAGCCATTTTCCTCTATTTCAAATTGTTTCAACAACTGGAAAGTAGGAATCTCTATACTTAGTGGCATCACTGCATGCTTGCCATAGACTAACTCGTAGGGAGACATTTTAGTCACCTGCTTTGGTGTGATTTTGTCGGCCCATAGTGTTGTATTAAGTGACTTGTGTCACTCTCTCTGGTGGTCAGCTCCCATTCTTTTTATGAGTCTAATCAAATTCTTGTTAGTAGACTCTGTCAAGCCATTACCTTGTGGATAGTAATTAGAAGTCTTCAGATATATTCCATTCCTTAAGGCAAACTTGGCAAATTTAGTTCCTAAGAATGCTTTAACATTATCTAATATGATGGTGCAAGGAGGTCCAAACCGAGTAGTTATCCCTTCTAAGATTGCTAGGATTACCCTTTCAGTAGCTTCCTTGAGTGGTACAACTTCACTCCACCTTGCAAAGTAGTCTGTTGCAGTAAGAATCCACTTATATCCCATATTTGATATTGGGTTGATCATGCCAATAAAGTCTAAACCCCACTAAGCAAAGGGTTCATCCACTATTATGGGACTTAGCGGTAATGTTGCATTTCTTCTCTTTCCAATGTAAAATTGGCAAGCCTGGCATTCCTTGACCATTTGATAGGAATTTGCAAATAGGGTAGGCTAGAAATAGCCAGCTTGTGTCACTTTGATTATAGTAGTTTTTACTAAAAAAATGTTCCCCTAAGGCTCCATGATGAAACCCATATAATATCTTCTGGTACTAATCCCTCTACACATCTTAGAAGTATTCCATCGATGTTCTTTCTAAATAAAACATGATCAATTAATACAAAATGAACTCCCTACTGCCTATAATATCTTTTCTTATCAGGGGACAGTTCATTTGGGAACACCCCAGTTTTCATGAATTGTATTTTGTCTTTTACCCAAGAATATTGATTGATCTCTTGGAGCCTCAACATTGTTTCAATTTCTGTGTCTTCAGGCACTAGTTTGTCTATGTCTTGAGTCATAAACTGACACAATCCCTTACCTCTAACCAAATTGGTAGGCCTTACTTCTACATCATATTCTAAAATCTTAGTTATCCAATTGGCTCTTTTTTTAGTGATCTCACCCTCCATGATGTATTCCCTTACACTAGGGTGGGCTACTAATATCAGAATCTTATTTCCTGTTACTAAATGCCTGAATTTCTTAAGGGCTTTTATCATAGTATATGCTTGTTTTTTGACAAAATTGTACCTTGATTCATACTCCTTGAGTGTTTTGGAGAGGAATGCTATTGGATGTTCCCCTACTCTTCATCATCTTTCTAAGTTAGAATAGCTACAACATTGAATTCTCTCCATACACACATTATAAAAGGCTTAGAGAAATTTCAGTTTCTTAATATTGGCGCAGTTGAAATGGCTCTCTTGAATTCTTCAAAAGCCTGTCTCCCTTCCATTGTCCATTTGAAGATCAAATCGTTCTTTAGCAATAGAGTAATGGGTCTGACTAGTCCTGCAAAATCAAATATAAAGTGGCTAACAAAATTTATCTTTCCCAAAAAGGACTGGACTGCCTTCTTGTTGACTGGCAAAGATAGGTTCATTATGGCTGTGAATCTCTCTAGATCAATGGCAATCCCATCCTTTGAAACTATGTGTCCCAAAAGTTTCCCCTGAGGTACAACAAAAATGCACTTCTTACGATTTAGAGAAATTCCAAAATCCTGACACTTCTAGAAAATGACTTCTAGGTGATCAAAATGATCTTTGGCTTCTTTGGTAAATATAGTGAGGCCATCTAAGTAAATCTAGATAATCTTATTTATGAGTTCCCCAAAGGCTGCATCCATGGCATGCTAAAAAGTAGCTCCAATATTTGAAAGACTAAAAGGCATCTTGGCATATGCAAATGTTCCCCACTTTTTAGTGAATGTTGTCTTGTGTTGGTCTTCATCTACTAACCAGATCTGATTGTATCCTAAGAAACCATCAAGAAAAGAAAACCTTTCTGACCCAGCCACAGTCTGCAAAATCTATTCCATAGAAGGCAAGGGGTAGTGATATTTTAATGATGCTTTATTTAGGTCTCCAAAATCCACATAGATTTTATATCACCATTCTTTTTCCTTACAAGTACTAAATTAGACACCCAGGTTGAGTGTTTAATTAGAAAAATGATCTTTGATTCTAGAAGCTTTTGAAGTTCATCTACCATTAATGGTTCAATTCTAGGATTTACTGGCCTTTGCTTATGTTAGACTGGTTTTGATCCTTCAACGAGTTCTATGGTATGTTGAATGATGTCTCTATTATAGCCATGGAGATCCTCATAGGTCCAAGCAATCACCCTATCATACTTGTTACACAAAGCAATGAGCCTCTTCTTTTCCTCTTGGGTAGTAGCATTGCCTATCTTTAACTTTCTTCCTTCACTGACCTGAATTTTAGAATAGTCATCTTTACTTGCCTTAAATTTTCTTTTGTCTAGGCTTACATCCTAAGGGTCAAATAGATTCTCTAGAGTGATAAGTCCTTATGGAAACTTATTTTACTTTACTTGAATAATTTGGTCCCCATAAGCTTCTTCAATCTTGGGTTGTAACTGATCAACGAATTCCTCTGACTGTTGCAGAAATATGAGCACTTGAAGATCATTATCAAAAACCTACCAATTCTGGTCATTATCAAGAATTGTTGGTCTCACTATGACTTTAACTGACTCATTGTTAACAAGCAAGTCACATGTTGGGTCAAATTGAGAACCAATTTGTGCCATTCTGTCTGCTTCTGTATTTTGGGTTCTGGGAATGACTTCAATATTGAAAGCATCAAAACCATTTATTTGATCCTAGATCCATTGACGGTAAGACCTCATTCTTACATTCCTTTCTATAGCTTTCTCTCTAATTTGCTTTACCACAGTTCTGAGTCTCCTCTAATTATCAGTTTCTTAATTCCCCTTTTCTTTGCCAACACAAGACCATGCACTAAAGATTCATATTCAACATCATTATTAGTGTAAGCAAACTGAAAGCGTATAGATCTTAAAAATTTCTCACCATTTGGGGTAGTGAGGTAAATACCTGCTCCAGCACCATTTTTGCTCCTAGCCTCATCAAAATTTAAGGTCCAAATTTTAGAGTTTCTTCCAGATTCTTCATTTTTAGATACCTCTTTTTTCATGACATTTGGAATTTCATGGCCTTCCTTGAAAATAACATAAGTGCCCAAACCAATACAGTCATAATTTCCATAAGGATCACTCTGCATCATGATCATCAATTGACCATTTTCCTCCTCTTGTTGGTCATGTTTAGTCTAGTCACCTAATTCTTCCACAAAGACTCTCTCTTCTTTGTCAATCATGGCGTGTGATGCTTCAAAATTTGGAGTTGGTTCATCAATGGTATGATCTTTGGACAAAGGTTCAGACAACACTTTCATCTTTGTTCCATACTTGGTTCTTAAAATTAGATGTGACCAATCCAGTGACATATATCCTCCTATCTTGGCTGTGAAATCTCTAGATAGGCATAGACCAAACACAAGGGGAATATCTATGAACACTACATCATGTTTAACAATTATGTTGGGGAAAGTATACAACTACAATGGAAGTTGTTTGATCCTTCCTATAGTTTGGACAGACTTTCCATCTAATTGCATGACTCCTCTAGTAAGTGGCTCATATTTTATCTTTAAAGCATGACTATAGTACTAGGTTCAGAATCTATCGTTAACTTATGTAGCAACTTATTTCCCACTATTAAAGTCATGTAAAATGGATCTGGCTTAGATTTACCTACCTCTGGTGTGTTGTTCAATAGAGCTATTATCTACAAAGGTGTAGTGTCTTCATGTTGAGCCTTTCCTTTATCAGCAACTCCTTCAACACTAGCAGCTTTGGGGCCCACCTAGCTTTGTAATGCTTCTTGTAATAGTGTCTTTTTCTCAGGAATAGCCAACATATCCTAGATTGACACATGCACTAGAGTCATTTTCAACTATTCTACTACATTCATAGGTCCTAGTCTCTATGTCTTGGGGTAGTAAGGATATCTTTCCCTTTCTAGTGTCTGACCAGAGACTATTTGGTTTTGAACTGTCTGAGGCACTTCTTGCCTATGAACTAAATTGTAATGATTTTGAAAAGAAGGAACTCTAGCAACCTCATTATTCATGGCTCCAGGTTGTTCCATCATCCTTCTCTTTGATCTTGTATAATAGTTGAACTACACTAAAGGCTTCTTAGAAGTGGATGCCTCATTCTAGAATACTAAATCTTCATCTTCAATCCATAAAAATAGAGCATGCTCAAGGGCAATTTCTTCCTCTTGCTAAATAGACATCCCCTGCATCCGAGCCACCATTATTGCATTCTGAACACTGGATAACTGATACAAAGGAGTATTAGACATCATGACTTGTCCTTCTACCCTTCTTTGTTCTACTATTTTTTGTTACAGATTGCCTTTGGGACAATCCCTAGGCATATGGGCATTATTGCATGGGAAGCACCAAGCATTGGTATCTTCTACTAAATTATTTTGTCCTAGGACTATTTCTCTATTAGGATTATGAGGGACAACCTATAAAGGCATGGGACCTATGACCAACTGATTTGAAGGTTGAGGATTAGTTGGCCTTTGGGGACCTTGATATTAATTTGATTGATATGGGGGCCTATTTCCTTGAAAACCTTGGTAAGGAGGCTTTGGATAGGAAGTTTGCTGCCTTTTGTTATTAATTATTTCATTTGAAAAGGTCCTAAGGATATTCTTGACATCATCCATTTCAAATGGTTGAACAAAGGGTGTCGCCACAGTAGGTTGCTGGGAAGTTGGGAATGTATACATGGACATGGGTGCAATAGTAATATTAGGGGCTTCTTGTGGCAAGGGAATAGAAATTTCTAGGAAAATGGGCATAAGAGGCCTTGGAGGCAATTTTCCAACATCTATCAGGTTATTCTCAACCCTGATGGCTAAATCATATGCTTTTGGTAGAGTCTAACCTCCTAGGGACTGAATCATTACTGATATATCAGAATTGAAAGCTTTGAGGTAGAATGCAATAGCCATACCTGATGGTGGTCTTGCGTTAGCAGGGATTATGTCCCAGGTCTTTTGAAACCTTGTGTTGAAATCAGTTATAGCTTCTTGTGGTACCCTCTTTATGGTGATTAGTTGTTGCAACAGGGAAGATTTGTGGCCCTTCTCTTTGAATCTTGCAAAGAAAGCATCACCAAGCTGATCCCAGGTAGATATTGTATTTGGGATCAAAGATCTATACCAGTCTAGAGCCTTCCCTTTCAAAGAAGCTACCAATAATTTGATTGTCATGTTCTATTCAGTAATGACATGAACTACACACACATTTGATACATCTTGAAGATGTTCCCCTGGTGTCTTACAATCTTCTCCACTAAATTTAGGTAGGGCTTTCAAAGCATTGGCTAGAAATGGGTCCCAAGTAGTTGGTGGTACTGGAAGAATGAGAGGACTGCCAGTGTTCCAATTTGCATAGTTCTTTGGGGGTACAGATGCTCCCATATTTAGTCCTGATGCTACTGCAGCTTGATTCACTCTTCTTCTTGGAGTAATGACCAATGGTGGTAGTAGAATTCTTGGATTAGTAGCAGATTGAGCTCTTGTTATCGGTCCACAACTCTAGCTCCTTGTAGCTCTTTGGTTCATACAATCTTGAGAAGAACTTCAAGAAAGGTCCCACCGGGTGTGCCAAAAATTGTTGATGCATAACATTGCACAGCTTCTAACACCAACATGGGAAGTTTCAAGAATGTGGGACTTGCTACTTGAAATGACCTCTAGATTTTAAAGAAGTTGGCTCTTCTTTTTTTGATGGGGTATTGAGTAAAGGGGAAAGAGAAAAATAGGATTATAGATACAATAAGTAAATCTAAACTATGGTGATGCACCCGAGTGAAATGTATCCTTCAATTAGCACAGTGAACCAATCCTTAATTTGTAGCTATATTAAAGAGCAGATACTACATGATTAATATAAACAGATGTAAATGAATAATGTCAAAGGCTATACTCAGACAACTTTGTAAAGACACAGATAATATCAGCAAAGGCACATAACAGAGTTCTTTTCATTAATCTTCTAGCAAATACAAGAGGCACAGTAACAAGTATAGGTATATTAACCTTCTTATTAGAAATAACAAAGTTAAGGCAAATGATACAATCTGGTCACAATGAAGTCTCTAAATTCTCTATTTAATTCTTGATAAAATTTATTAAATCAGATCCTTTCTATTATGATCGCTATATATTTATAACCACAGACTTGACCAAAGACTCCCTGCAACAACCTAAATCTTCAATGACAAAATAGAACTGGGGCTAATTGGGAGTTCTCAACCGTTGAGATCTCCTGAATCTGCAATTGCTTTATCCCGTGCACTCATTGGCTGGGGCACTCTAATTGTATTATCGTTAAGACACATGGTGACATCTGTTGGCTTATATCTTCTTTATCTTCAAAAGAAACACACAGAAAGGTGCCACCTATCACACTATGCCTTATCTTGGAATAGACATGTGTCACTCTCCACCGAGCGCTAAAAAAAATGTATCTTTATGCCCGAGCAACTCATTCCTATGACATATGTCACCATCCATTGCACTTAGACTGAGATATAATTATGGACCCCACTGCATAGGTCATTTACTATCCACACAAAGAAATAAAATGGGATAAATGGCTCTACCTAGCAAAACAAGTAACTTATAAAAGTGGCTTTGAAGGATCCCGTGGAGACTAACACTTGTCGCACTCCGGTGTACTAAAAAATATAATGCTTCAACCCAGGAGCATTGAACTAAAAGGAAGAGTCCTTCCACCTCTATCACCATGTGGTGCTCTCTGCAACAAGTATGAAACTATGTCTTAAAACTGTGGCCCACCATATATATATGCTGGTACTAACAAGATTTGAATAAAAGAAGATACACACGGTAGCCTCTGCTTAGAACTTAGGATGACACATGGCAACCTCTGCTAGCAAGCAGCACAAAAAGAAAGCTTTTAAGAATTACCTCCAGTTTTAAGATGTGGCAATGCCCACAGTAAATATGAAACCTAACAAAAGAAAACTGCTACCCGATATGTGGCACGCTTGGTTGCTTCTTTAAAGAAACGCGCGGCAGCTTCCTCTTAAAACTTAAGACCACTTCTTTTGCTATTGCTTTAGACACTTGGCACGATCCATGCATATAAACACACACATTCACAAATATATAAGCCACTGAAAATATATTGGAACACTACTAAAACAAATATAGAGTTTTTAAGCTCTACAGTATCTATTCAAGTCCATCAAATCTTAATAAAACCTCTCTATGAACTAGGTTAAGGTTTGCATAAATTTAACTTTTGTTAGACTTATGAAAGCTTATCCTACTCATGTGAAAATATTTGTAAAGATCCCACTAAGGTTTATAGAAAGATCATTCAAAGGCCAGTTATATTGTCAATGCACAGTGAACAATGGCATATTTACTTCATTTTCTTCTAACATTGAGTGATGTCCATGAGGCCACCTTGGAAGATGTTGTCATGCTGAGATTATTGGCAAGTGAGTTAGATACTATGTTGATGGATCCAAGATAATGAAGGTAAGAAGATTGGTGATAAAGAAACTTGTATATCTATTTCTTTGGACTTGTTCCAAGTTATAATTGTGCATCTTAAACTTTGGTTAGTTGAGTGATATCCCATTTTTCAAGTCTATCTGGATCCTAAGGAGAATAATAACATAGAATACAAGTTGGAAACCTTTACTAGGGTTTATAGAAAATTTTGTGGGAAGGATGTTGTTTTTGAGTACCCTTTGTCAGAGGCTAGTTAAATTATACCTATAAAGTCTTCTCTCCTTTGCTGGATGGTATTTAATTGATGTTGAGGTTATTTTTTTAATTAGGGTATGTATCAAAATATTGTTTGGCTGGTATTAGAAATTTTTTTGATCAAGCATTCTAGGTTGTGAAGTATCAACTATTCTTGTTGAATTCTTCTTATTGTCCTATTCTCTTCAAATGAGTTAAATTTTATTTACCTGAAAAGAGCCTTACTATACACTTAAATGAATTTGAGAGGCATTTTTCACTTATTTATATTTTTATCATTGCTTTATATGTTGAATGGATAATACAAGTTAATCTTGGGGATCTAGTTGCAAAATTCATTGGTACTGAAAACTATTTCAGGCCTATGTTGAACACTCTATTTAAGGCATTTGTTGACAAGGCTACAATTTTTAATTGATTTATCTTTTTGTTGTGTTTGGACTTACTTTTGTAAACTTGCAATATACAATGCACTTTTATTCTTCCTAAATTGAGACTAATAGTAATTTTTTTGGTTGTATTGAGGCACAACTTCATTCATAGTGAAAAAGGTAGTACCCCGTTCCTCATATTAGAGGGCACGTTGCATATAAAGGAGGAAAGATTCTAGGGTTATTGTTAGCTGCATTAGAGGAGAGAGTTTCATATATAGGACATGATCAACAGTCAGTCATGAAGATAGTAATAAGGACTCAGGGAGCATAAATGAGAGAGCTTCATATATGATATGTCATGAAGACTCAAAGAGCATAAATGACAGTGAGCAAGAGATATAGTACATAGTTCATGCCATAGACAAAGTGAGATGAGTCTTAGGCTATTGTTATCAAGGGTGGTTTGTTAGTTTTTGAGAAAGGAAGGGTAGTTGGTAATGCACAAAGATCAATGAGGAAGATTACAGTCATAAGGTGATGATGTTAGCATTTCATCAAGACTTTGGAAGCAATCAGTAGACAAATTATAGAAGTCTTAAATAGCAAAAAGGACAGCCACTAATAATTCTATTACTACAAGTCATATATTCTACATGGTAGTATAGTTGCAAGAATATGGCAGTTTCATAAACCTATGACAGTCTACAAATGAAAGCCTAAATTCTATATACTTATGGGTGACTATTCTATAACAGAGAGATAATGAGTGCATAGAGGTAAGATGTTCATGGTGAGTGGCAATGGTCAATGGTTCCCAGGGATACAAGCATAGTAAGTATGGTTTTAGTGACATGAGCAAAGGAATAGAGGACTAGAGTGTTAGTATTAAAAGGCAAGTATATGAAAGTTACAGGGTAATCATCTAGAAAGCAAGTATGCACAGTTCAGTCACCATAATGAGTGAAGATCAAGGACACTAAATATTGCTGCCTACCAAGTGTCCAATATAATAGAGGCAAGGTAAGTGAATGGTTTAGAATCATAAAGAGGATTTTGAAGATGCATTGAAGGAAGAATCTAATTCCATGCCTTAAGAGAACCTGATATCTTCAAACTGAATAAAAACATGTCCCATAAGCAATGTTGATGACAGTACAAGATAAAAGAATACAATGATGTTTCATTAAGGAAGCATGATCTAGTCTATGTTTCACATTATGATCCTATCACAGACCTGACTACATATGAAAGTGCATTTCCCTTGGTTGCAGTCAAGAAGGACAAGTGCTAGACTGATGGGGCAGATTAGATGACCTATAGTAGCAGTTAGGTTGGTTGACAATTAGTTACTGCTAGTTCACTTTTTGGCAAAGAATTGTAAACTTGGAGAAGTTTCTTTCTTGTCATTTCTGTGCATTGTAACTCAGATTTTCTATCTTGTGACTAAAAATAAACATTGTAATACTCTGTTTCTAAGCATTTTTCAAGCAAGATAGATATTTCAGACTTGTGCAAGCTGTAAGAACACCTTTCTTTTAATAAAGTTTAGCGATTTTGCCTTCTTAATGGTTGTCTTATTATGTGCAATTGATGATTGATGTGTATTTCTATGTTTTATGTTTAAATCCTCAAATATCAGTCAATTAAAATGACTACATATACTACTAACTGATGTCAATTAATAATTAAATTGACTAAATATACTACCAATTGACATAAATTAGTGAATAAAAATGACTAGAAATATATGACTAGTTGATGGTAAAATAATGATTAAAATGACTAAATCAATGACTGAATTAACGATTAAATATACTACCAAATCGATCAATCAAAACAACCAATAAATGACTAAAAATAATTTAGTCATCAATTTGGTCGCATTATAAATGACTGGTAATAAACTACTAATGGTTGCATGACCATGTTTAGTCAGGAGAGACTGCTATGTTGACTAATTAAGTGTTTTCATTAATGTCAACAAGAAAAGGAACAAGGTTGGAACATATTTTTTAGTCTGGTGAAGAAGACTTAGTCTTATTGGCTAAGTATTGGAAAAGTTTAGAAGCAGCGAGAGAATAATAGTGTCTGGATTGGCATTGGTCCACAGTTGAAGACCAAGTTTTGCGGTTCTGATATGATGTTCCTAACTTTTAGATGATCTTATATCCAAGGTTTTAGCCTTAGATCAATTCCAAAAGTATATCTCCAAATGGCCTAAGTCTGGCAGAACACTTAGTTGATTTGGTCCACATTCCTCTGGTGTTGCATATCTTGATATGTGATTTTGAGGTGTTGTAAAAACTTGTATGAAGTGTCTAAATCAAGAGTTGTAGGTACCAAAGTCTACCGAAAAGATAGTTACAAGCTGCTGAGTATAGCTATATTGTTTGACAGAGTTTGACTGTGACAAATTTTGAGTTCTGATGGTCCGCATTTTTCTACTAAAGGATACTTTTCCTTGTGGTTCTAAATGTATGGTTTGTGATGTATAAGGAGTCTTTGGCATGATTTTGAGCAAGTCCTATGGTCCATAGTAAAAGATGTAGTCTAACAGATGAACTGAATCAGTAACAGCTTGAGTTAGAGGCTGACATGATAAGTTTTGTTTGTGTATGGTAATTTCTATTGATTAAAACTTTATCCTATGTGGTTCTTTAGTTGGAGCTGACATATGAGAAGGTGTTTCAAATGTTGTTTAGGTCCACTATGTATTTAGGTGAGTGGATTTGGCCGATAAATGCAAGTTTATTAACTATATGCTTCATCTAAGTAGGTTGACTCAATGTGAAGACTCTAAGTATTGAGGATATATATATGGGATCAAATTCAGTGTTTAGTGTGTGGTGTGTGAATATGAATATGCAACATGTGAAGTAAAGTGATTGTGTAAGAGCAGAAGAAGAGAGATCTAGCTCCTATGTAAAAGAAAGCAGTAAAATAGAGTAGTCAGAGACGAAGAGTTTTGAGACAGTATTTATGTGCTTCATTGGAGTTACAACAATCCATGTGTGGATGCAATCTGAGTAGTTGAAATTGCAATGAGCCATTCTTCTTCTTTCTCTCTCTAGGTAGTGAGCCTTTCTTGCAGTGAGCATTTCTCTGGGAAGTGAGCCCTAAGGTAGTGAGCCTTCTTGTAATCCGGTATTGTGCTATAATAATATATTGTGAGCTAACACTCACCATGGTTTTTCCCTTTTTGGGTTTTCCATGTAAAAATCTTGGTGTTCATGTGTTATGTCCTTATGGTTGTTGTTCATTTGCTTATTATGCTTTCATATTATTAATTTTGGATATTGGATTAATGAACTTGTTAAGAAGTGGTTTTGTGGAATACTGATTCACCCCCCTCTCAGTATTCCTTACTATCAACAATTGGTATCAGAACAAGTTTCCTTGGAAGAAGTCTAATAGCTTGAGGAAGATCTGGGAGAATTCGCTCATGGTAGCCAAGAGATTTGGAAATTTCTCAAACTATTTTGAACTGGAAGAAACTCTTATTGATCTTGAAAAATCTGAAGTAGAAGTCAAGGATCTGAAGGATGTCTTACAAGAAGCTAATGAATGTATCTCAAAGTTAAACGAACAAGTCACGAAATTCAAAGAAAAATACAAAGATGTTAGTGTTCAATCGATATCAGCAAATGAAACCTTGAATAATTTGGAAGTGGAAATTATACAAAGAGAAAAAGAAGAAGAAGATCTAAATATAATGGTGAAAAGCAAATCAGAAGATTGTGTCAAACTTGAAAAAGAAATTGTGAGTCTAAAAGAAGACTTGGAATAAGCCAAGAGCTATGAAGTAAGTTCAAGATAAGTTCTACAAAGCTTGATGAAATGATTACTAGTCAAAAGAGTGCTGATAATAAGCAAGGTTTGGGATTTGAGAAAGGAGAAAGTTCAAAATCTAGTCAAACAAACACTGAGTAAAAAAAAAATAGAGGGAGCCAGTTCAAAAATTAAAGAAGAAGACCTAGAAGACCTCTAGTGAGACAATCAAATTCTCAAAGGTATCTAACTTTCAATGGCCACTATTTTAATTGTAATAAGTTTGGTCATAAAGCTACTTAATGTAGAAGTAGAGTAAATCAGAATGTTCCATCATTCTCTAGTCAATGTCTCAATTGCAAGAAAATTGGTCATAAATCAAATGAATGTAGAAATTTGGTAAGAAATGATTCTTACAAAATAAGAAATAGTCAATCATTCAATGGAAAGTGTTTTACATGCAATAGATTTGGACATATGGCTAAACAATGCAGATAAAATCCAATCAATAGAAGACAAAGGAATATGGTGTGCTATAATTGCAACAAATATGGACATATTGCAAGAGTTTGCAAAAGCAAGAATGTAAAAAGAAATTACCATACTAAAAATAGGAAAACAAAGAAAAGGAATATAAAAGGTTGATCCGATCGAAACTCAGAAAGAAATGGACAAGATCTGGATCAAGAAAGAATTAATTAAAGTTAAGGATATATCCACACCAGCATCTGGTGTAGATACTTCCTTTGGGAAGTAATTTGGGTGCTCTGGCTCAGGGGTAGCAGTGTTGAAAATCCAAAAACCCCTAGTCAAATAGTTAGTGCTGGAATTTGGGACAAAGAAATGATAAAAAGAATCATATGACAAATCCTTTGAAGCAAGTTCTGGAAGAAAAGGACCAATTGTAAAGATTTGCAAAGTAATATAAAGTGTATGTGGTTGTCAGGAAGGTGCTCAATAGCTTTTTGTAAGATGACATTAATGACACTTAGGTTTTGGCATGTGAAGGTTAAAAGAAGTTGTATCTAAAAGAAAAATCATTCTGCATTCCATGCATCAAGTGACTAAGGTGAACCAAAGCAAGATTCAAAGAAACTACAATATTTTCCAAAGGATTTCAGATCAAGATCGAGGATACCCTAATTTGATGAAATAGGTATTTACAACTTGAAACCCTACTATGAAAATTAAATTACTCTAGGAAAATGTTTACTCCTCACTTAATCAAGATAGGGAAAATACCTCGCCCCAAGTTTAGGAAATAAATCTTCAAATCACTAGGAAACGATTTGTTAGGGGCATTCTCAATTACTCCAAATGGGGTTATGCATATGGAAGATATCAGAGCATACATTCATATCAGTCTAGAAGAATATGATCACATGAAGTTAGGAAAACTGTATTTGGATGAACTGACTACTATGGATATTGTGTTGAAAGATGAATATGAAGTTCTTAGAGAAAAGAAATTTGACACCTAGTTAGATTTTTCTACAATTCTAAATGATGCATCAGTCAAGCTTATTCTAAACAAAAATCATGATGAATATCTATGGCTTGATGAACCCTATATGATAACTAAAGAATTCATCAAAGCTGTAACTGGTATGAGCTCCTCCGGAAGGGCTCCAGGCATAAAGAAAATGATTAACAATGTGGTAATGTAGCTAACAGGAGCCAAATTTGATAAGAATTCCCTTATAGTAAATGATATCAAGGATCTGGCTGTCAGAATTGCATCAATGATTGTTGGATACAAAATATACTTCTCCAACAAGGAAAATTCTATATCTACATCAGCTATATACACAACATATGACATGATAAAAAATAATACAGACTATGACCTCTATGAATTGCTCTAGA
This sequence comes from Cunninghamia lanceolata, assembly GCA_027924645.1. Classification (NCBI taxonomy): domain Eukaryota; kingdom Viridiplantae; phylum Streptophyta; class Pinopsida; order Cupressales; family Cupressaceae; genus Cunninghamia; species Cunninghamia lanceolata. The sequence continues at coordinate 2,130,675 of BSBN01000149.1, read as the reverse complement.
GTGAACTAATGGAGAACTTGAAAAGAACAAAAGAAACTAATCATCCTTTCAAATATGGAATATTGACTACATGTTTACTCTTTTACTTCCTAAGAGAGCTACCCAGTTTAGGAAATATTGTCTGGCTTGATCACATACCTATAGCCACTCAAATAAGAAATCATTTACAAAGTTTGGGCAATGCAGATAAGTAGAATGAAATCTTATGGAAATAATTCATAGAATTTCAAAATAAAATGTCATGTAGGTTCCGGATACCTAAAAATGTAATGATAAAGTATGAGAAGGATATTGTATTCATGGTGGAAAAAGACAAATGCTTCATGGAAGCTGTGGAACCAAGAACTGTATGGGTCCCTGCACTAGGATATGAAGTTGTAAAAGATGTCTTAACTGAATTATCTGATGCACTACTGAGAAAACCTAATGATCCCAAAGAGGACAGATTTGAGACATTCTCAGAATTATCTTCCATAATGTTTATGGAACCTAAGGAGTTAGAGAAAACATTAGTTGAACAATCAAGGGAAAATCCAAATCAAGAGGATCAAAGTCCATAGATGCTCTAGTAGAATGGACATCAAGCACTCTAGAAAGCAAAGATAATAGATCTAAAGTGGAGAAACCAGCATCTAGCCCCAATGTTGTTATATGGAGCCTAATCAGAATTGGAGGTTAAATTTTCCCCACTTTTATCAACACAGTTTTCCTCCAAATTCCTACAGGTTCAAGGGGTAGCACCCCTTGCGGGGGTTTCGGGGTAGCGCCCCCAAGACAAGGTCAAGGGGTAATGCCCCTTGTGGGGTCCAAGGAAATCACCCTTGGCGCACTCCCTGTCGCAATATAGGGCAGGATTGAGCGGCAGTGCCCTTGCAAGGGCTCAAGGGCAGCGCTCCCAAAACCCCACATGATTTTTTATTATTTTATTAAGGTGTCAAGAGTTATTTTTTTCATTGGCTGACATAATAAAAACCCTATTTTGTAACCAACAAAAGTCATGATAAAAATAGCTAAGGGTTAGGGTTTCTATTGATATTGTATTGTAGCATTTTACAGCAGTATTGAGTTGCAAGGATTGTTGGTTGCAATCGGTTTGATTTACTCAATAATAATATTGGACTCTCTATTGGTGGATGTAGCCCGAGTTTGGGTGAACCACATTAAAAACTTGTCTCTCGTTGTTATTATTTCTATGTATTTTCATTCCTCTATTTAATCTTTATTTGCATTTAATTAATATCTTATGTCAGCTAACCCTAACAGTTTTGAGGTAAGTTTACATACCAACCATATGCCCCTTCCCCTAGTGTGTAAGGAAATAGTCTACACACTACATCTTCGTGTTGTACTCTAGCTTTGAATCATGCTTCTTTGAATGTTCCCCAATGATCTTCTGCATCCTAGTATGGATAATATTTTGAACACAATTTATCTAGATTTTTTGGTAAATCATTGTATGTAGCAAAGTGGATAGGTGGTTCAACATTGAAGAAAGCCACAGGGACTTGTATAGGTAATAATCCTACAAGATTAATAGATCTAGGTTGTACACCAGCTGAGTGTGAACTTCGACTCACAATAAGCAACTCTTGGAATGGTCCAGTAGATCATGATCTAGCAGCATGTCGGCAAGCCAACTCATAATTTTAGGTCGCACTTTGAAGTTTTTAGACTGGATCTTTGCAAAGAGAGTTAAATTCTCTCCAACAAAAGATATTTGTAGTCAATTAGCTTAAATGATGAAATATTGGTGAGATCTTTTTGGAAATACAAAGATTTCAATCGTAGGGCCTCCTTCTAGTGCCAAATCTATTGATGTGTTTGTTAGTCACATAAACAAGAATAAAAGTTTATACACAAACCTCTATTTATCTTGAAAAATACGATGAATTCAAGTGATTTCATGATCCCAAGTCTCCGTTAGTCAAGTCTTGACCATCTAATCATTACTTAGTGTTTGATGTGTCTTGTTGTTTTCCATGTCTAGGGCCTTACGTGCTTTGATCCAAGATTTCAACAAATTCAGTCAATATTCACAATTATCCTATCTAAAATACCTGTTTCTGCATATATCTTCAACAATTATGTTAAATCCTACAATATTCAGCTAGGATTTGTACAAATTTATATGAATTTGTCCTAACTTTTATGAATTCTTGTGAAATTTTCTTTGTGTGAGCTAACCTTTGCTTCTGTACCTCAAATTTGCATAAATATTGTGCTTTAAAGCATGTAATTCATCAATATTAATGCCTATATGCATATATTTTCTATAATTCACTTATATTTATGCCTATTTGCATGGTATTTTCTGTAATTCACTAATATTTACCATGTATGCTTTGTATATCCCTATATTTCACATCTATTCACTATATCTTACTCAAAATGTGTGAATATTTGCATTTATTCACTATGTATGCTCTAGATAAGTCATTGTTTAGCATGCACCTATAATATTTGCTTATGATTTGTCATGATTTGTAATTTATCTATGGTTATTTATGAAATAAAATCAAAAGATTGGAGTTTAGAGAATGAAATCCTAAAATTTACTAATTTTGATCAATGATCCACATACAAATTCTAATACTTTGATGAAAAGAAATAAACCAAACCATACTTCACCAAGATGTTCCATAGCTATGTATGATCAACACAAATCTTCAAAGGATAATTTCAATAACAACATGCAATTACTTGAATGCACTCCAAGTGCAAGCAACAATTCATAATCACATATCCAGAAATCAACCAGAAAACTATGTAGGATTTACGATCATGAAGTAATCTATAACTTCACTTTCATTTAGTATGCAAAGAACTTATATATTTACAATGATCTTCAGAAGGAACCTTGAGAAGAAATAAAAAATTACAAAATTCACAAATTGAGTGCTCAGAATTTCTACAATTCAATCTCTCCAAGTTTTCAACAATTCAATCTCCCTTACAATAGAAGAACCATGGTCCTTTTATAGTACAAGGTCCAAAATCAGTTCCATTTGATCCAACATTCAATAACATCTTGAATAGTAATCAATGGTCAAGATGTGTGGCACTTGATTGCTAGTTGGCAATCAATGGTGAATACAACTAGCAAAGGCATATCCTCAACATCTTTGACTCAACATCCTTGAATATAGTTTGTCACCTTCTCTAACTCCTCTTATTCCTCTAGTTCCTATTGACGCATCATTTGTTTTAGATGCAATTTCATCTAGTTTATCTCTCCTCTCCAAAATCTAACTTCTCACCTTACATTAGTAAAAACATCTTCTCCAAACTTTAAGTCTTTCTATCATCTAGTTCTATCATCTGACAACAAAAAAATATCCATGATTCAATATGTTCATTACCTTAGACTCCCTTTATGTGGATTAAAATAGCATAAAAATACTGATGATTTGGCTTAATCTTTGTAATTTGACCTTTACCTATGTAAAATTATAATGTGCCTTTGAAAATGACAAGAGAGGCTTAGTTTTACTCATACCTGTAGCTTGGTCCTGTTCATTCTTGTTTACCAAGACCTTACCTCTTTATCATGCTAGAGTTGAGGTGAACTTTCTATTAAATGTACTATGGAATCACTTACAAATCATCTTTAATCTCTTTCAATTTCCTACACATTGCTCCAAATATCCTTATACTTAACATGCTAGGATGAATTGACCTTTTAACCAAAGCATAAACTATGAAGGGATGGTCTAGATATGGATATCCAAATGCTAATATTTATATGAAAATCCATAGGAAAATTTATTCTTTTCTACAAACTTGCCTTTTAGGCCATTATCGACAAAATTATGCTTTTACAAGTTGTGGCTCTAAATCTCTTTATTTTTAGAACTATCACCCTTGTTCTGCTTATCAGCGAAGTCCACCTATTTAGAACTATCACCTTTTATTGGTGAACTTTGGTTTTTTAGAACTATCACCTTTTATGCTTCTTATCCCTTGTACCAGTAAAAGTTCAACTTTCTAAACTTTACCTTTTTATTGGCAAATGTACAAGGTTAGGAACTTTGCCCTTTTAGCTCTTTATCAGTAAAAGTCTAAAGTTTCAAACTTCACCTTATATTTTTCCTTATTGACACAAGTTCCAATTTGTGAACTTTACCTTTCTATCAGTGAAAGTACATTTTTATGAACCATGATCCTTTTGGCCTCTTTGCCTTATATTGGCCAAAGATTGAAATCCTAAACTTTGCCTTCCTTTGTCATTCCTTATGTAAAATCACAAAATTTGCTTTGTTTCATAGAAAAAAGTTCAAAATCTTGACATTTGCCTTAGTTATCAGCAACTCAGAAGAATCACTAACTTGCGAATTGACTTCAAGAAACCTAAGTTTCCCTAAGAAAGTTTCCTCAATAAATGGCTTTGGCTATTCAACTTCTTCAATCGGCGAATGTTTAAAAAAAATCCAAACCTTAAGTTTTTTACTCTTTTCTTCTTAGTTGGCTAAATGGTCAAAACTTGAACCTTGACCTTTTATTGGCCTTTTATCAGCAAAATCTTGAACATACAAATCTTGCCTTGTTTATCGGTAAAAGTTTAAAATTAAGAACTTATCCTTTTTATTGGCTAGTTGGTGAAACATTTAAATTGTGAACTTTAATTTTGTCACCCTTTTGCCTCTGTTGGTGAATCGGCTAAAAGACAAACTTTTGAAAAAGTTTTGAAAACATTCATTTCCCTGACTAAGGCCTTTTGCAACTAAGGCATTCCCCCGACGAAGGAATATTCCCAATTTCCTTTTTGTCTTTGAAATCATTTAGTCAGCAAAATGATCAAACGGTAAAATTTAACTTTTCCCTCTTATCACCCAATGGGCGAATCAACTAAAAACCAAACCCGCTAACTTCTAAAATAATTAGTCTTTTCCTTTTTTGGTGACATTGGAAATCTATGAACCAAAAGATTCGTGTTTATTTCTCTCATTTTACCTCTTGGTCAGGGAATTGGTCGAAATTTAAACTTTGACCTTTCTACAAAATTCTTTAAGTCTTTCTCTCATCGGCACTCTGGGAAATATTTGAACCAACATGTGACTTAACTTTTCTCTTTTACACTTGGTCAAGGATTTAGTGAAACCTTGAACTCACTAACTACCAAAAATATTCTAAGGTTTTTATCTTGAATATTTTTCCAATAACATTGGATTTTTGACTTTTCAATCAAGTATAAAAGGCATAAAAACCAAAACTTTGACCAAGCATAAATTCTTCATTTCAAGGAATTCCAACATGGTTCAAAAGGCAAAGTTACTCAAAATTCAATTTCCTATCCAATGGTTACCTTTGTTAGGAATTTTTATGAACTTGAATTTTAACCATGGATCAGGACATGGCATTTTACCATATCACCCAAAGAGAGGAAACACACAACAAAAGCAACAAGTTAGGTCCCTATTTTGCTAAGGAAAAATGGGACGTGTTGTGAGACCACACAACACCACCCATCACAATTGAAGAGGAATTTGCTAAAAGAAAAAATCATTACCTGTCATGGGATTACAAAACTAAGATTAACTACATAAACATAGTGACAAAAAGTGTTCCATTGTGTGATAGACTTAAAGTCACAGTCAACCATTCCAATACTCTTTCAATTTCAATGTACCCATTGCACACTAAAGTACAATTGCTAGAATATATCACATATGAAAGATGAATTCTTTGTATATGTTTGAGTTGGTTTATTTTTATTAGTTTATACTAAAGCTATTCTTTTGAATATTTGTTTGTGTTGCTTTATTTAAAATGGAAGAAAAAATAGATAATTTTAAATTTTCTATGTATATTATTTATATTATTTTATATATTAGAACTAATGATAATTTTTTATATTTTCTAATATATTATTTTGGGATCTACAGCTAATACTCATTCCTAATTATGCAAGACAACAATTGAATATATGTTGGCCATCCACATTTGCAATGTACATTGAATCCTCATTAGTTGGGCAAATGGTACAACATTCTATCTGATTCATCATTTGTCCACTTGCAGGTTCGGATTCCCTCGAAGCTTTCAATAGCCATAGTTTTGAGTCTCAAAAATTTTGAAATGATAAAATTGAAAACAAATTGGAAGTGAATGGGCACACTTATAGGCATACTTTATTTCCCATCATTAACTTTGACCTTTACCCATGGAAAACAAAATATAATATTTAATATACAATTTAATATTTACATATTTATTTATTTTTATATATTTATATATGTTCGATTTACTATAATCTTAATATATTTAATTGTTATATATATATATATATATATATATATATATATATATATATATATATATATATATATATATATATATATATATATATATATATATATATATATATATATATATATATATATATATATATATATATATATATATTAGTACCTGCCATGGCATGGTACTCTTGCATTTGATATGTAAAATTTTGCATTAGTCTTCTCAAGTTTGAACCAATCATTTTATTGTATTTCAATCATGAATATAGTTTATAAAGTTAAAACAAGATTTGATTGGCTATTGTTGTTTACCCTCTTATTGCTACCTTCACATGAATCAAGGCAAGCATTAAATATTCCAGTCAATAGCAGCCATACCAAAATTAAATGAAATGAGTAATGACCCATACTTTAAATCCAATCAAATAGACATTATTGTTGTAAAATTCAATATTAAATTCAATGTAAAAAAGGCATTTCCTATACACAATCTTATTAAATCTTATGAAATCTTATCAATAATAATAACCTTTAGAAAAAGGAAGAAAAAAGTAGGTAATTATGTTAGCTTTTTAATCAGATTCTATTCATTTTAAGCTTGAATATCTATGATAATGTTTATCTCATGTGTTGATTAATTATTTTGAGATTTGTGTTGTCTTTTATTTAGTATTCTTCCAAGTGAAAGATTTAAATCAATTGGAAGATGCTTAAAAATCTTGATAAGAAAAAAATGGAGTATTACTATGGACTGCTATTGTTTATATGTTCTACTTATGGATTTTTTAAATATCATCCACTTCAACAGTCAAAAGTTAATTTTGGCCAATATTTAACATTTTTGTAATGGATGAGGTGTAAAATTGCTATTGACTATTTGACCATTGAAGTGGATGAAGTTTAAGTAGAGCTTTCTACTTACCTAACTGTCATAATTGATCTACACTGTTTTAAGTGTCTTTATAAAGGCCAACGATATTTTTTAATAAAAACAATATATTCATTCAAACATAGAGTAGAAAGTAAAGGAAAGCAATTGAATAAATAATATTCAGATTCAAATACTTTTAACAGTTTGGTTCTTTGTAGGGAGCTTTTTAGATTTGTATACAATTACTAGAAAAATCAGTTAGTGATTTCTTTTTCCCTAAAATTGGAAGAGAAGATGTAGTCATTAGTAACCAAACAAGTGGTTGATGCATACTGAATTGAGGTAAAATATTTACAAGATTTGAAATGGATTAAACCCTCTTTCATTCCAAGTGAACTTTGGCTATTTTATAAGTTCTTTGCACATAATGGATAAGGTTTAGAGCGTCTCAATGTTTATGTGGCCTTGAAAGAAAAAAATTAACTTTAGACAATACAATAGAAAACTATAATGAGCCAATAGATCTTTGATTTATTGAAATAATCTGATGTGTTTGTACATAGTATATATGTGCATGATAGTGAGTATCAAGAAGATATTTATTCTAACCAAAGAAGCGCAATGAGTTTCTTCTATTTATTTTTCTTTTTTTCAATTCATTTGACTATGATTGTTTGTATATTCAGGAATCCTTAGCATCAGGATCAAAGCCATGGAAAATAGGATTTGAGCTACTAAAATGGATTTCTTTAGTAGGATCTTGAAAATATGATAACCATCACTAGGGTTCAGATATACTACCCAACAGATGCTTCTATAATATACTACAAAGATCTTTGACAAGCAATCAAAACAAGTTGATAGAACATGCAAATATCTCAAGATATTTCATATAAGTAAAGCACTAAATAAATAATTTAATTTTCTCTACCTTGTCATGTGAATTGAAATTGCATGTCCCCCACATTAAAAATTAGATATGTGCCTTCCCCGTAATAATTTGAATTTGTAGGCCCATTGGTTGTAGATGAAATACCATGTGTGGAAGAACTTGTCTTGCTTCCTACAATAGTTTTACTTGTTCCATTTCCCCCTCCAAAGCTTAACGGTCAGCTTCCATTACCACTCCCTAAAAGATTCTAAGCTAACCTCACACCAGTGATGCTGCTTGAGTTGATTGAAGGTAAGGGCTATGAAAATGGCTTTTCCTTTCACATGAGCAAAGGTTTCTTGCAAACAAGATCCTATTCAGTAAATTTATTTGAATCATGTTTTCCTCAACTACTATCCCAAAAGTGGAACATAGTAAGCATAATAGTCAAACTAGGGACATGAAACAAAACAAAAGAAATATGCAAAATTTTAGCAACTATAAGATTGAATTGATTATTTATAGAGATTATTCATCTTCTACCGTTTGTGTCAAGTAAATTACACCTCATGTATTGAGTATGATCTAACTGATCCAACTTAGTTGATTACTTTAGATTAATTTTCCCCAAGTTTTCTAATGGCACTATAAGACCTAGTAGGCATAGCAGTCCAACTACTAACATTAAACTTTAAAGAGATCAAAAATATATGTAAAAATTCAACTAGCATAAGCTTTGGGTGTATGACTTAGTGGTCCAATGTTTCCTATACATTGTGACATGAATGAGAAAAACCTCCCCTCTTCCACAGCTCTCCACTATAAAATCAGTCCAAATGGCACGCATTAGTGCATGTGACTTTAGTTGAAGCACTTCTTATGATTTAAATGTGTATGCAGACAAAGAATTTTTCATTGTTTGCAATCAGGTTTCTCTTTTGTTTGCATACCATTAGACTACAAATTTGTTGTAATAGACACAAGCATCAAAAACCTATGTGGGCACCTATTTTATAATAAAAAATTGCCTCCCTATCAGAGAAAGGGTCGCTATAAAATCTCCCAAAGGCCACAAACTCTATGAATTGTAGGAGACTTGTCTCTTATGTTGCTCGCAATGCCTAATAAAACTCCATCACTATTATCACTTACTGAGATTTTTGACTGTGGTAATCAGATATATGTATATTTACTATTCACCCATGGAGTTTTATCTTTGTTATCATTGTTACTCATGGAGGGTTATAACCATATAACTTGAGTTTTTACAAAAGGTATCCATTAGAGATGGACCTTTCTTTCCTTTTCCCTCATTAAGCATGTTAGTGGTTAAAGTCTGTGCAAAATAATTAGCTTTTGTAAAGTCAATTTGAGCTACTTCTTTTAAATTCACCTACTATATTGTCTATGTATTTCATAAGTTCAAGGATATTTTACTTGACTATTTCATTCAATCTAATAATGTGCTCTTTACAAACAAATTTCTTGTTATACATACTTGGATTCAACAAACTACTTACATATTAACAAACTATGACAAATTATTGGCTCTTCTGAATAAAAATTAATTCAAACTTTTGTGCATGTACTATGATTATTTAAAAACATTAGAAGGTATCTACTTCAATAATATATGTACCTTCTTACATGTACATCAACAATAAATTCATGATTCATTGTTTCTCATTCACAAATATTTGAATCTCGACCATTATATAACATAACATACAATCTTTAAGATAACAAACATCAACACCAAAAAAAGGTAGGTACTGGCTACTACGTGGCACTTGTTACTCAATTATATTTATTTTAAATATAAGATATAATATAATTATTATATTTATTATATATTATATACTCTATAATATACTATTAAATATCTGTCTGAAGCGAAGAATAACCTAGAGACAATTATGAATAGGCAAGCTTGAGTAAGGCGGTAGTATGACTGTTTATTCATTCATGTGAGCATTCATGTGATATGTTCATGTCAGGTGTTAAAAACTAGAAATATTATGGTAACTTGTAATTTTATATTGCCTTTGGCATTTTGGTGGTGAAATTGGAGTTTTCTTTCTTGCTATGTGTTAGCCATGGCTGCGTTTGCTGGGAAGAGACATGTTGGAGGAATCATGATTAAGGTGGATCAGAAGAAGAGTAAATAGAAGGAGGAGGTTGGCCATAGGAGGAAGAAGAGGATTAGGAGTGAGGAAGTGGTGGGGGTTTTATTGGTTACATAGAGAAGGAAACTGAGAACCTAAATCTGCATATATGGATGAAGAAGATATGAGTTTTGTTTAAGGATTTCAATGGGAAGCCAGAGGTGGGTTAACGTAAATCCATGGCCAATTATTTGTTGGACCCAAAATATACTTGGGGGGTGTTAGAACATATTTAATGTGGCTCAATCACTTTCTTTTGCCCCATAATGGTGGTTGCAGTGTGTTCATATTTGCTTCATGATGATGTCAGGGACATTATGGAGTAGGTAAATGTGTACCATGATTGCATCATGGCCCATTTGCATGTGGTGAAGAAGTGACATGTATCTTCAAATGGTGATTAAGGAGATAGCTAAGAGGCTAAAGGTAGACCTTCCTATGGAGGTAATTGTGGATTTCATTAACTATTACTCAGGTGATGGGGGAATAGAGGAGGATATGATAGATGGTAAAGATTCAGTATGCAATGTTTGTAATGTTAAGGGTCAAGGTGGGTCAAGGCCTGAGTAATTTGCTATGCCCCCCATTTCTAGTCTATATAGTAGATGTTATATGAATTTATGGAGGGTAGTCATAGTTGTATAGGCATTTCTCTTTTTGGTGGCTTTAGCCTGTTGTTGCTAGGTTCTGGGATGGGTGTATGGTTGTTGCAAGTTTTTAGTTATTACAGTGAAGTTTATACTCTCAGCTACGCCCATTTTTGAAAGGTTCCTGGTCCTTAAAACTAGGTAATATAAACAAAATATATATTATTAAATATAGAAACAATATTTAATATTTATTTATTTATATGCATTTATATATGTTCCATTTAATATACATTTAAATATTTAATATATAAACATATAAGATATAATATAATAATTATATGGCACTTGATAGATCAAAGGGTGCCAATATATTTTATCAAACTCATCCATTTCAACAAACTTTACAAATCACTATTTCAAATCTGATTCATGTTTGAACTTTAGGGTGTTCAGCCACTTGAATATCTTCTTCACCACAAACACCACTTGAGAAATGGATCCTAAAACTCCTAGTGGAACCGTCCATCTTTGATTTCCTTGTACATCTTTGTCAAATGAATAATCTTTCCATAACTAGAAAGTGGAACATAAAGAGAGAGAGAGGTAGATGTCAAATGAATAAGCTTTACATAACCATAAATTGGAACATAGAGAGAGACTTTCAATTAGTCATTTTATGCCAACAATTCAAAGATGACAAGTGTCCATGCAGAGCTACTCTTAGGGTGGCATGCCATTTGATTAAGGACCTCATAATTCACCTTTAAGACCTCTTCAACATACCCATTGCATGGTAAAGAGATGTAATCTCATGGATTGAAATAATTGCAGGATATGCATAAAATGAAGGTTTAATATCACCAACCATATTAATTGTCCCATAATTAATTTTCCCTCTTTCTCTTCATTGTTGTAGATTATATCTCAATAGATGATAGCCTTAAATATATGACCCATTAACCAATTTGAAAGGTCCACAACTTACTGAACCCATTGGGGTTTGATAGCTATAGATAGAGGTATATTTTGTGCTCATTGTTTGAACATTCATAAGGTATTCTAGACCATCATTTGCAAGAGTTATGTTGCCAAATTTACATCAAAAGGTATTCAAATAGAAATTATGTTTACTACTTCAATCTCACTAGTACAATGAATCGGTACTTAACAAGTGTCCAAATGGAGTATGTTGGAAAATGTCCACTTATTGATGTTGTATACTTGTTTGTTTAAGTTCTCCAATACATTTTTAATGAGAACTTGAACACACAACAATATAATAGTTAGTAGTAGACATAGATCTATATCTAAGGTTAAATTTAGTTCAATAGATTTATGTATCTTCATTAGAATTAGCTACCTTCGACATGGTAGGATGCAATATAATGCTTTCTAGTCACAAACAACAACATATAGTCTTAGGCAATGCATTTTTAAGGAAAAATGATCTGTAGACTTTATAGTTGAAGTTGTTGGTTTGACATATAATGCAAAATCAAACTTGTTCACCAAAATAGTTGTGAAAATATTTTCCAAATAACTCAAGAATAAACTATGTTGCAACACACACAAAAGCTGACATTACAATTGTCAATTATATGCAAACTATTCCTTCTCAATGCTTTGTCACCAACCTATTCTCATGCATTTCAAATAAACAAAACCCATTTTGTGCATATACTACAATCATGACATCACAAGAAATGTACCACTAGTACAAAAAAACCTTACAAAATGGGTTTCAACAAGTGACAAGTAGTATTTCATGTGGCTTTGTGCAATACAAGCATGGGAATGTCAAATGCAAACTTAACTGTCAAATTATTTCCAAAACGTAGCAATGCAATTGCACACCAAGAATCTAATTATGTCACATGTCCATGGGAATTTTCATAGAGTGATTGATATCATTCACTTGAGAAAATTGAAGTTTCGGGTTTGGACATATAATAAATTGAAGATGAAGAAATTTGGACCATGCAGAATCCTAAAGAAGCATGATTCAAGAAATGCATATTAGGTAGAGTTGCCAAGTGGAATAAACATTTCCCCTATATTCAACATTGTTGATTTAATAAAATATCATGAAGGTGGCACAGAGGATGTACCAACATAGGAACAGTGGAGTATCCTAGCATCTATTACAAAGGAGGATATAGAAGAGATCTTGGATAATTGTGTGGGAAGAAGTACTCATAACAGGTAATTGGTGAAATGTGCCAGACAACTGAGAGGGGGGTGAATCATTTGTCACAAAAACTCAATCACTTCTTCACTTAAACATTAATCACTTGTCCATAGATATTATGATTTAATAATGAATGCATGAAATCAAAAACTTAAACACATATGCAACATTATACACAAGAGACACCAAATTTTTATGTGGAAAACACCAAGGTGGGGAAAAAACCACAAAGAGGATTAGCTCTCAAAATATATTGAAATATTTGAAAACTAATGTTTAATCTTGGTCACTCCACGGGCCTATAACATGCTATCTCACCACCATGAAGTACAACTAGGTCTAGCAAGCTCACTACCTCAACCCTAAACTTAGAAAGATTACAATAAGGGTTGTTAAACCCTGAAGGCTGTTAAACCCTATTGGTGGCTCACTGCCAAGATCAACATATTCTTCATGTCTAAGATTAATACATTAAAGTACAATGGGTCCTCTGCTCTACCTTTCCACTTCTTTCCTTATCTTCCCATCTTCACACAAGGACATCTTTTCCATGAATCAATTACAAGTATTATACACTTCATCAATCTTGGAATGATCATCAAGGTCGGCATCACAATATCCACCATTGGAACAATCTCCAAGGTTGGCATTATAACATTTACAAAATAGGTCTTGAATTAATACAAAAATTATGCTAAGGATTCATTGTATAGATGAATGCAGATCATGCCATGCCTTAACTAGGACTCAAACACGATCTTCCATGCCACAACACACTTCTATAATCTTCAAGGGATCTCCGCAATCAATGGAATGAACCAAGTCAGCTAAGACTGGTTACACACTACGTTATCTAGGAATAATCTTCAAACACAATCTCAATTCCTTAACGCGGACCAATGTAAAGGTAGGAACATGATCAGGAGGTATCCACAAGCACATTGAAATCACCAGGAGAAACCACACAAACTCAAACCACTTTATTCATGAGATTCCTAACACTAGAGCACATGAACTTCACTATCTTCAACTATCATAAAAGAAAGATAGGTTACGGACCAGAAAAACACTTTAATGCAGAGGAATGTGGAGCCAAATACTTTCTCCCTATCACTAGAGAATAATCAGAGAAAGTAGGTTTTACTCTAGTGAATGCAACTCTCTCAATTCTTCACACCGGAGGCTCAAACTTAGGATTTAGCATCTTCAGACATCCCTTTAAATAACTTCCAATCCATAGATGTTGCAAGGGCATCCATTTAAAATTTGAAAATTGTCTTTGGCAATGGATTTTTGGTTTTAATGTGTGGGTCGAGTGATAGATGCATGAGAAGGAGGCTCCTATCGCCAAGGTGACAGGAACAATAATAATTAATTATTAAAATCAAGAAAGTTGAATAGTAGTGAAAATAGTGATTATATCCTAACTCAGAAGCATGAAGGCTCATAGGCTAATATGGGGAGGTGGCAGCCATGTTGATGGTGTCATAAAAGTAATTCTATATTTAACCGAAGGGTAATGGTTGGTGATAGGCAAGAAAGTGGAAAAAGGAAGGAAGGTAAAAAATAGGAAAAGAAAAAGAAGAAACTAAAAGTAGCCACATGCAATTAGAAGTGGGAGACCGAGAATAGTCAAGAATGATGGGTGATAGTTAGAGGGTTGTCGATGTAGAGGGTGAACATCTAGAAAAAGGAGGTCGTGGGCAATAAATAATGAACAGGCCGCATAAAGAAAGAAGAGGCTGCAAACATGTTGGAGGAAGGCCGTAAGTTATATGGAGGAGGCCGTAAGATGACAAAAAGCAGAGAGCGATAGGGACAAGAGACCGCTAGGTTGATTTAACAGAGAAGAGAGAAGGCAAGAGAGGAGAAAAGGCTATAGGTCTAGTTAAGGGACTGAACATTTCACAAGAGGCCAAAAAGAATAAGCAAAGGCCAATAAAAAAAGAATGAGTATAAGAGAGGCCGAGACATCAATGACAATCTACTTTCATCAATCTCCCCCTTTGTCATTGTTGGCAAAACTACCTGATAATTTTTTTTCTTTCTCCCCCTTTTTAATATCTGATGACAAAGACTATTATCTCCCCCTAAGAAAAATAACTCATATAGATCATTAGTAAAAGACTAGCAAAGTATGCTGATATCAATCAACTACTTACTCATTTCTTATTATCTTTCATATCAACCAAGAATTGAAATATCACTTACCCAAACCTTTGATACCACTAGTCTCTGAAAGAAAAACTTGATGAATATCATAAGCAACTCTAGATTGTCATAGCTCTAAACACATACCTGATACCACTTCAAAACTAGAAGCACATAATTTGCATATACCTTCAGGAAACATATTAATGAGGAAGACCATCAAAGAACATGTCAAATTATTACACCAAGATCACTTCCAAATGAATATGACTTGACATATCTCTGCACCCAAATACCAACTCCTTTGATATAGTACATATGAACTTAAACTCTATGCAAAGATGACATAAACATATTAATACTCTTTGATGAACAACATTGTAGGAAAAAATCATGAAGACTTCTCATTACACAATTCCCAACACAAGATGACATAGTGACCACTTTGAGAAGAACAATCAATCTGCAACAACCTACAATGAATCTACACATGCCCACACTTCTTAACATGATAAAGAATGAGAACCATCATCTTGTATCTGTACAAGACACTTTATACAATACAATGTCAAATCTGATATAAACTGCAATCAACAAGAATTGATGACTCTTGACTATATCATTCACACCAGCTCATCAAATCAGCACATCAATAAACTAACTTCACCATCAAGCTCTTCCTGCAACAACACTTTGCAAAATCAAATACAGAGATAAGTGCTATGAATTGAATTTTTTATTTTCAGCCACAACCAATACTTCACAAGATCACTTTGAACACTAATCACTTGTAGCACTTACATACACATATTGACAAACCTCAAACAATCTCCTTCCTGAAACTTCTTGGGGGTTATTGATAGGACACATTAACAACTCCCCCTCACATCATGCTATCTATTATTCAACTGATGATGTAACTTGTGCAAGATGCACAAGTTTAGAATCCTTCTTGTCCTAACTTTGTTTTCTTCTCCAAACCTATATAGGCCTTTTTCTTTTCTTTGCTCAAGGTGTCTGCTCTAGATGTCTTCAATTTATTCCTAAAAAATTGTGCCTTATGCCCAAGATTATGACACTTAAAGCATGTGACATTATAACCAATTAGAGGAGTAAAGGAATCATATCTCTTTGACATGCCAAAACTACTTCCATAATCATATCTTCTATGCATCCAACAGTCTCTTTCTATGTGACCAACTTGGTTACAATTGTAACATATTGCATTAGAACTATTATTTGTCATTCGAGAAAGACTTTTATTCTTATGCCACTCAACATCATTTCTAGCATAAGTCCAACAATCTCTAGCTCTATGACCATAGATATGACAAGAATAGAAATAACCATGAAATTGAGAATCATTATACCTTATTGAATGGTATTGCCTGACAGGTGGAGGTCTATTTGTTCTCTCTCTTCCAACATCAGAAACTTTATCTTTTCCTTCCTTCTTGTCTTCCTTAAGAGTAGTAGAATAATAATTCAAGTCTCTCTTTTTCCAAGGAGCATTTTTGACTTTAAAACTCTATGCTTTCCCATTTGGAGATACAAAAATTGTTTCAATGTTTCATTTTGTTCCACTTGAAGATGCTTGCCCTACCTCATACCCTAAGCTAGTAATACTTTTATCAAACTTCTGCTATTTTTCTAACTGAATCTTATGATCTTCAAGATCTTTCTTTAGAGCAACAAACTCTTCTTCAGGTTTATGGCACTCAAATGTTTTGGCATCCAAGGTATATTTAGTGACTTCTGCTCTTCTCTTAGTCTCCTTAAATTCACCCTTTAAACTAATAATGACTTTGTTAGATTCATCAACATAACTATTTAAAATTGCAATCTAATTTTTTTCTTCATCACATTCTAAAGAAAGATTTTCAAAATCTGAGTATACCTTGTTCTTAGAATTTTTTTCTTGTTGAAGCTGATCTTCTAGTTTCTTATTCTCTTTTTTGAGTTGCTTGATTGTATCTAGGGCACACAATAATTCACCTTCTAAATCGACTTCACAATCATCTTCATCAAACTCCTATTCATCATCATCATTAGTCTCAATAAATTCTTGTTCTCCTTTATTCACAATAATTTCTTCCTTTTTATCAAAATTCTCAATTACTTGACCATTCTTTGTATCAATTATCAGGGGTGACATATGAAACAAATCATTGGTAGACTTAATTGAGGCTTGTTTTACCATCTTTTGATTAACATCTTTCTTTTCTCTATTTGGGACCTTACTTCTATTCTTCTTACCCATTTTACTCCAATACCAGAACATACCTAAGCCTATTAGACTTCAAAAAGGGAACTTGGCTCTAATACCACTTGTTGGAGTTCACTGAGTGGGGGGGGAATCAGTGTTGTATAATTTTTTAACTTTTTGCAAACTTTATCTTACAAGACAAATAGAGAGGACATTAATGATTTGTTGAGTTTAAATGCACAAGACTTATAATAAAAGATGTAAACAAAAACTCATGATCAAATGATTAATATGCACACACACAGAGGAAATCAATAAGAAGCATGACACAAGCTTTTTACCAAGTGGAAAATCTTCTGGGTAAGAAAAACCACTCATGAATTGCCTCACTAGCTTAACTTTTAAAACTTCTTTACAAGGCCTCATTAGCTAAAAATTGTCTCACTGACAACTGAAAGGTCTCACTGACCTATAAGCCTCACTGGCTGGCATACATTGTGCCTCACTAGCATACATTGTGCCTTTCTAGAAAAATACAATCACCATGATCAACATATAAGATTTTGTGTGCAAGAATTTATTCCTAATCAATCTGATTTGCACCATTATACAACATGTCTTCTCTGTATTTGCAACCATGCTCAATACAATCTACATATCAATTTCATGATCTCTGCACAATCAAGTTATCTGATACACAATACAATCTCAATGTCTCAATGTCTTCCTCTGCATTTCATCTTCAATCAAAAACTAATTCACCTCATTCATTTTATCTCTACACAATTAATTGCATATTGTCTTCATATTATCTTTATGCTAGATATGATTCAATCTGAAAGTTTGTTTCATAATATCTTTAATCTATGTTTTGTTCATAATCTCCCAAAATCATCTATATCTTCACAAATATGTATTCTCTACATATAAAATCACTTAACCTATTCCATCTACAATTCTATTATATAAAAATTTGAATGTCCTCTCATGACCTTTCATATTCAATTCTTCTCCTGCAATACAAAAATAACTTGACATGAAAATATCATTTCAATCCTTGATATTCTTGTATCTACAAATAAAATGATCTCTTCAAATTCTATGTCCTACAAATGAATTTCACTATGCATAAAACCTTTCATATTCCTCTCTCTGCAAAAGAAATTCAATCACCTGCAACAAAAAAAATAATTTGCAAAAGCAAAAATAAATCTTCAATATGTCATTTATTTTCTTTTTCTCCTCTCTACAAAATCCCTTCAACTTCTTCCCACAAAAGCAAATCTTCATCTCTGCAAAAAAGACATCTCCAAAAAAAATAAAACCCTCACTATCAAACCCCATTCATCTTCTGAGCCCTCTTGCAATTTCATATTTATTTTTCCTTGCATCATAAAAAAATTTCATGTCTTCCATATACAAATCCTCTCTGAAAAAAAATTCTAACACAAAACTCTTAAACTTCTCATGCCAAATAAAATATTTGGAAAGCCAATACAATATTTCTCCAAAAAAAACTTCCTCCTTAATATTCTCTCTGCCATGAAGTGGAATCTAAAATAGAATAAAGATCTTCTTAAAAATAATGCCTTTAATATCCATAAAAAGCTCCCACAAAATCTCCTTAAAATCTTCTTAAAAATAGCTTTGAAAATCTGCTTAAAGCTCACCTTGAAATGTGCCCACTAGAAAATAGCATAAAAAAACATTTTAAAAGCTCATAAAAAATATTTTAAATAAAGCCATGAAATGGCGTATTCATGTTCTCCTCTTAAAGCATATTCAATGCTTCTTTTTTTTGAAATGTTTTATATTCAAATCTTTATAAAAAGTCATTTGAAACCTTTTCATGCTCCCCTTTTAATATAAGACCTTTAAATGAGACTTTCTAATATAAATAATATTGGATGCTTTTTTTTTAAAATCAAGCTCTCCATAAATTAAATGAGGATATTCAACCAAATTCAAATGGTAAATAGAATATGAAGGAGCCGGCAGGTGCCATGAATTAAAACCCTCTAGGTGCCATGAATTAATACCCTCTAGTAGGTTGCTCTAAGTAGTATAACCTGCTCTTGCAGGTCAACATTACTTTATAACATAAAGTGCATACTTTATGACATTTAATATCTTTGTCTACACTTAGAGCTTATAGTTAGGATTTTAATATTTTAGGCATTTTGATAACAAAATCCTAACATAGTAGAATAAGTGAAATGCTCAATTCAGAATGATAACCATTGATTCTGCCATTAATAAACATTAATGCCTCTATCAACATTAATGCCTCTATCAACCTCTTATATCTGTTATTAACAAGCCTCAATGTCTCACACTGATCAAGCATGACAAGATGAACTGTATCAGCAACCTTGTATCATAAAACATATGCATTATTTCATACTTATCTTGATCCTGCAGTCTTGTGAGTATCAAGAATGTACACAAATTGATCAAGAATGTACACAAAATGATCAAACAAGTCCTGTGGATATGATCAATTCAATGCATCATAATGCCATGATCAAATATGACTCAAGAACATAAGAATCCATTCTGAAACAAACATGACAATCATATCGTGATCAAATGAGAGCATCTCTTATCAATCATATCAAACCATAAACAACTCCTATCAATACCAATGCATTTTTGACATCAATGACAATCTACTTTCATCAATAACTACCCATAAAAAATTATAAAAATGTACTTTTAGTTGAGATGGGAGAAGGAGAAAGTTTTTTAGGCTATTTTGATCAAGATTAAGAAGTGGGTATAGGAGAGGGCATACAGAGTATGTCTAACTCAAGGTACAAAGTACACCCAGGATAGTCCTAGCCAGGACTTGTAGTGCATAGGCATATGCTATGTTTTTACAAAGGTGCCTCGTAAATTGTGCCATGACTTAGAATTCTTGGATTAATTTGGCTAGAAAATAGAGCAACCCACTCAGAGAAAAAGAAAAACAAATATTAATCTAAACTTTTGATGAAAATAAATTATTTATTAATATTATTCAAGATAGATTATTTTAAAAAGATGCATATTATTTTTAATCAACCTTAATTAACTATACATAATTGTGTGAAATTATTCAGATATATTTGTGAACTAAAAATTACTCGTATTATTTTTTAATCGCTTAAAAGGTAAAAGGCTCATCATAGAACCTTGAGAAGGTATAACCACTTGATTTAAAGATGGATGTTTCAAGCTAAAGTTTAGATATTGTTATTGGAGAATATGTTTCTTAAGGAATAGTTGGAATATGTGGTGGTATAAGTGTTTCCCTAAGGGGGAAAGTTGTAGTGAAAATTTTGTTCTTGGAAGAAGTTTATAACTTTGGTGAAAAGAAAGAAGTTGATTAATAAGAGATTTGTTGTTTATATTTCAATGTCAAGGATGGACATTACAATTCAAGAATGAATTGATGATTCATTGGGAACTTGGAAATATTTGTTGGACCGAGTTGGCACTTGTGTGTAAAATTTAATGAATGGCTAACATTAATTAAATTTGAGTTAGAAAGGAAAATTTTGGTCCTTGCTTGATTTATGAATTATTGTGTATTATTCTTTGTATGAATCATGGATGGGACTCCATGTGATTCTATTTTAAGAACCACCCTATGGGTGTCTATTTTTGCTAGATAATGATTTTATTTAATGACGCTCTTTTATGATTTTATGCATGAATTTTGGCTAAGTCTTGATGACTTTGGTACAATGCCATGATGACACATGGACACATGAGAGTGAATGTTAAGCCTAGTAGTGGTTGGAAAATTAATGATGATGCAAGTTGGTTGCAAGATTATTTTGTGTACTTGTTTTGATTGAGCAATAAAGTCTTTTATGATTTTTTGTTAAGAATGCTTTTTGATAGCTTGAGTTTTCTTTATGACTATTATGGATCTAAATTTCTTGTGGTTGGTAATTAAGAATTGTGATTCATATATATGAATTTCCTATGTGATGTTATACTTTTTTTAGTTTCTCATGCAATGTAATTGTATTTATGTTATGAAGCCTGAAGGTAAGCTATAATGTTTGTGTAGAAAATATTTTTATTGAGATTACTTTTTATTAATATGATCCCTTTTGGGTGTTGGCATTTGATTGTCATTGATGTCAACAATGGTTGGAGAATGCATTTGGTTGTCATTAATATCAACTATGTTTATTGTATGGATGTCATGCACAAGAAGAAGTATTTCCTTTAGACACAAGTATTATACAGATGTTGCAGAAGAAGACTGTTACATATGCTCTCCTTTGCACTCTAAAGTTGTTGGGAAATGATTCTGTCTTGAGGCATATAGAAGAATGTAAAAACCAAGTTGCTACCATCACCATTCAAGCCAAAACTCCTAACTATGTCATCACTACTAATTGTGGCCACATATCTATTTGAGGAACCTACAACGATGATCAACCTACTACCTCCAGACGCATTAGTCACCCACCCACAAAAAAATACAACCTCCTCAAACACCTTGGAAAAATACCTACCTAAATCTCCATCCTTGAAGTGCTTCACACATCACCTCTCCACAAAGAAGTCCTTGACAAAGATTTGATGGAGACTCATGTTCATAATGACTTGAATGTTAATCAATTCCAAGCCATGGTGGGACACCTTTCATCACCTCATCATCTCACCTTCTTTAAACAAGATCTTCCTTCCACTAGTACATATCACAACGAAGCCCTCCACATCAAAGTCTGCATATATAAACATACCATAAAATGAGTCTTAACAGATGGGGGTCTCTAGCCTAAATATTTGCACTCTCAAACTAATAAAATATTTTGGATATTCTAATATGGTTGTAGACTCAAGCAAAATCATAACCATCAAAGGGTATGATGACACCAAAAGGCTATATGAAGGGACTATCAAGCATTCTATTCAAGTTTGACATAATATTTTGGAGACCAAATGTCAAGTGCCTGATCTTGATCTCCCCTACAACATCATCTTGGGTTGCCCATGGATCCATGCCATGCAGGTCGTTCCATCCACCTTTCACCAATGCTTTAAATTCCCATATAACAACACTAAGATTACCATCAACGTTGATCCTCATCCCTTCCAATATTGTAGTTTCTTGGAAGTGTTGCAAGTATGGGTCTAACTGGTGTTGTCATTGATGTCAACATACTCATTTTGCATTGATGATAAGGATTGGATGAGTTGTGTACTGAGGATATTGAGAAAATTAGTTCTAATCAGGAACAGAGAAGAACAGTGCAGACAGTGAGCTAAAGATCCTAGCTAAGATGAATATCAGAGGATGCGGTTCAAAGGGTTTGTAGATATGTGTCTTAAGATGATCCAATAAAGATTTTGGAGGTCCACATGAATATTTGAAGAAGTTGTGGCTGCTCAAGTAAAACTGGTTCTGGCAGGTGTTCAGAGGTGACAGAGTGACACAATAGGTCTGGTGAGATCTGAAAATGCATTATCCTATTCTACGGATTTGGTGGAGTGTTTAAGAAGTCCATGTGGAGTGACAACTCAAATGGTTCATGATCTAGAGGTCCACAAGCATCTATTCCATTGTGACAGTAATGATAGACTGTGTTCTTGAGGTTTTGGATGAAGGAGAGAAGGATTTTAGTAAGCAGATGTAGTGTGGATGTTCTTGCTGATTCAGGCTAGCTTGTGGAGGTCTTTGGATCATGTCTAGTTCGTGTTGGTGGTCCACATTGGAGTTTGAGCTCACAATTGAAGAATTACTTCTGGATGATGGTATTCTTCCTAAGGCTAGTCGATCGAATGAGTTACACATCTTGCGGATGATCTTGAAGATGTTATGTGAAGATTGGCGTATTCCTAGAAGAAGATTAAAGTTTCAGATCTGTGTGGCTGATAGTGTGTCGTTTCACGTGAAGTATTTTGTAATTAGTCATGATGTATTTATATATTTGCTCTATAATGTTTGCCGACTTAGATGATCATTCCTAAGTCGATGTCTTGTATATATAAGGAGTTGTAAAGTCATTTCAAAGTGTATCTTACTGAGATGAGAGTGTGGTAGAGAGGAGGAGAGAAAAAAGTAGAGCAGAAGTATTGGGCTTAAATGGAACTGATTCAAGCATGGTGAAGATGCTATTCTCCAGTTCAAGTATGTGATACTTATCATTTTGTAGACAATGTGTCTCTTGTAGGCAGTGGGCCTCTTGTGAGCAGTGTGCTCAGGTAATGACCCCTAATTGGCATGTGCCATTTTGTTCTTTCTATTATTCTAACAGAGAATACATTCTTGGGTTAGTCACCCCATGGTTTTTCCCTTAACTGGGTTTTCCACATCAAAATCTTGGTGTCTCATGTGTTAATGTGTTTCTTCTCTTGATTTAATGCATTGTGTTTCCATGATTGATTTATTATTATGCTACTACATTACAAAGTGGATTTAAGTGTTTAATTGGAAGAAAGTTTTGGACAACTGATTCACCCCCGCCTCTCAGTTGTCTACCCTGAATCTAATATGAAGGACATGACAAACCCTTCTTCTCATATAATAATGCCATCAAACTATCCATCTCTCATCCAAAACCATCCACATCATGCATCGATCCCTCTAACATTGCATCCACCTCCTTGCCATCACCTATCCCAGAGATCAAGATCAAAGCTAGTGACATAGCATGTGGAGAATACAATCTACATAGAACATTTTGTGTAGGACAAATTCTACCATCTCCTAAAACATTTGGTGCACCTAAGATAATGGAAATCTCAACGGTGATCATCAAATGCAAATTGTCTCCAATATTCAAGTGAATACACCTCATGGAACAAGATATCCTCAAAGATGTGTCATCATGGCTATATAGAGATGAAGATGAAAAACAACAAGCTCCTGTCCTACCTACTAAGAAGTATGAAAAGGGTCTAAGTATTGTCAAACAAATAGGCTACAAAGGACAAGGCGGTATGGGCCTTCATGAACAAGGGATCCTTGAACCAATCCAAGCTACAAAGAATCCCTATCATAAAGGATTAGGTTATGGAAAACAAGCATCTACCCCATCGAACTTGGATATATCTTAAGTGAGGTTGCAAGAGCCTTTCCTATAATCAAGAACACCAATGAAGAGGATTATCAAGACACTTTTTTCTGATTTCTCTAAACTATTTGAATCCTCCATTCACACCATTTATAGCATCTCAACCATGCCATCATCATCCAATGAACTTCCACTTGTCTACCCTCAACTTATTGATTGGGACCAATAAGGACCCTTGGTCATAGATGTCTCACAAAATGATGAAGAAATAGATGAATTGATGGGGGTTAGACACCATATACCCCTAAGAGATCACAAATATGACTATATCATGGAACTCAACACATCAACCTGCTTCGAGGAGACCTCAACATCTATTAGTCACAAAAGCATAAAATGACATCCCCTAGTGAAAAATACTCTATGGCACTTTCAAATTATAAAAAAGTAAAAATAAAGGATGCGTCTCCTGATAAAAACCTCCCCAAGGTGCCAAGAGATGAGAGAATGGATCTCCTATAAATCCCAGAGCTATATCAAGAAATATCACCAATCCTTGTGGAAGAATCACAAGAGATGAACCTTGGTACTGAAGAATCACCAAACATCGCCTTTAGAGTGACTTCCCTCGCACCAAAAAAATAAGAGGCCTCCTTGCTAATATCCAAAGCACGAAGCCACAACTTTACATGGACATATGCTAACATGCTAGGATTAGATCCAGTATTAGTGGTCCATCACCTCGCAGTACATCCTAATTTGAAGCTAGTAAAAAAAGCTAAGAAAAATGAATCCACAAGTAGCATTGCTCATCAAAGTTGAGCTCAAAAAGTTCTTAGATTCATATGCCCTATTGATTATCCAAAATGGGTATCAAATATTGTACATGTAGAAAAAATTACCGAGGGCATTTGTGTGCATACGAATTTTAGAGACCTTAACAAAGCATACCCTAAGGATGAATTTTCTCTACCGAACGTCGACATCATAGTTGATTTAATAGTTGGGCATAAAATGTTGTCACTTATGGATGGATTTTTAGGGTTTAATCAAATTAGGATCACTGAGGAAGACCAACATAAGATGACATTCATTTGTCCATGGGGAACATACTACTAAGTTGTTATGCCCTTTGTCCTTAAAAACATAGGAGCTACCTATCAATGAGCTATGACAGTGATATTCCATGACCTATTCCATAGCATCATGGAAGACTATGTCGATGACCTATTGGGAAAATCAAAAACAAGAGATGAACACCTACAAGTGCTAGATAAAATCTTTGACTGGCTATAAGAATACAAAGTGCATATCAATCCAAAGAAATATGTTTTTCAAGTCACCTCAGGAAAACTCCTTGGCTACATTCTATCATGAAGAGGTATTGAAGTGGATCCAACATAGGTAAAATTAATAGTTGAAATGCCTTCACTTAAGAACCTGAAGTAGCTATGTAGCCGTCAAGGGGAACTCCAGTCCATCAGATGCTTCATATCATAGCTAGTCAATAAGTGCCAACCATTTCAACGTCTCCTTTGTAAAGATGTAGCATTATATGGGATGATAATTACCAGAAGCCCTTTGAACAATTAAAGGAATATATTGCCACACCACCATTTCTCATACCACCAAAGAAAGGATAGCCCATGTTACTCTATATTTTGACAACATAAAGAATAATAGGGGCATTGTTAGCACAACATGATAATCAAGGAAAAGAGTTATCTATTATATTAGACATACCTTAGTGGCATATGAACTTAATTACACACCTATTGAAAGGGCATGCCTCGCAATCGTCTTCATTTCCTAGAAATTAACACACTACATGCAAAGCTCATAGCAAAGATTGATCCACTAAGGTACTTATTGTCCCAAGAAGCTCTTACAGGATTCATGGCTAAGTGGGTGATGATCCTTAGCAAGTTTGATATTGAGTACACAGAAAGAAAGGCCATTAAAGGATAGGTAATAGAAGATTAGCTAGTAGACACACCAATCCCAATAGAGCATCTGCTTCTCTCCAAATTTATAGATGAGTCAATCCTCACAGTGGTACCTACAATAGAATATTTTGATGGTTTGTACACACACCGTGGCTTAGGGGTAGGAATCTTATTTGTCACCCCTCAAGGAGATTGCATCCTGTAATCCTACAAAATCCCATTTCCTTGTACAAAAAATGTAGAAGACTATGAGGCACTCATCATAGGGCTTCATATGGCCATCCAATAGAAAATTGAGAAGCTCATGGTATATGGTGATTCCCAATTGGTTATCAAATATGTCAATAATGAGTACAAGACAAAGGATGACAAGTTCCTACCTTATAAATGGATGGTAGATGACTTCAAAGAATATTTCCATGAAATCCACTTTGAGCAAGTCCCAAGGTTAAATAGCAAAGAAATAGATGTTATGGCCACTATAAGAGATTTGGTAGACATATAAAAGAATAGTCAACAATGTGAGTTCCTCATCAGAGAATTACAAATGCCAGCTTATGATGTTTCACAATCTGAATTAGTATGCAAAATTATTGGTCCCTTATCCCTGTGGTATCAAGATATCTACTAATACCTCCATGACAACATCATTCCGCCTGATCTATCATCTACCCAATGTTGAACATTCATCCACCAAATCTCTCGTTTCACCCTCATTGGTGACACATTATATTGAAAGAGTCTTGATGGTACTCTTCTAAGGTGTCTTGATTATTGAGATGCTCAAACCTCCTTACAAGAGGTACATGAATGTATATGTGGGGCACACTCTAGTGGACCTACCCTTGCAAAAAAGATTCTAAGAAAAGGATATTATTGGCTGACACTAGATAATATTAGTGATGTACACTAGTTTTTGAAGAAATGCCTTCATTGTCTGCAACACGGAGATCTCATTCATGCTTTGTCACAAGAATTGCAACCTGTCACAACTTTGTGGCCCTTTTCACAATGGGGGCTTGACCTCATCAGAAAAATCCATCCACCATCATCCAATGGACTTAAGTTCATTATCACTGCCACTGAATACTTCACTAAATGGGTGGAAGCCATTCCACTAACCTACACCATTAGTATCCAAATAGCCAAATTCATCCTCCACTATATCGTATGTAATTACAACATCCCCCTCACCATCATCACTAATAATGGAAAACCATTTAAAAATCAAGACGTCCACACCCTTTATCAGAAATTCCATATCCAGTTCATCACTTCTCCACTCCATATTACCCTCAAGGTAATGATCAGGCTGAAGCTTAAAAAAACTATCCTCATAATTTTTAAGAAAATAATGAATGAAGTTTGTTGTGACTGGCACCTACAACTTAACCCCACCCTTTGGGCTTATTGCACCAACATCCATACCCCATAGGAGCCACAATATACCCCTTGTATTTGGTTCTAAAGGCATCCTACCCATTGAAGTCGAGATCAAGCTCCCCTCTCAGAATTTCATTGCATAATCTCATTGATGAGGAGGAGTATCACGTTGCATGTCTGAATGAGCTAGAACTCCTAGATAAAATTTGCCTCAATGCACTTATCCATTTGCAAGCCTATTAGAATCACCTCTGAAGAAGCTATAACAAGAGAATCAAGATCCGTCAATTTGAAATAGGTGACCTTGTCCTCATGGAAAACCAAAGAAATTTACAGAAGTGACACAAGAAAGACAAGTTCAAACCTAATTGGTTGGGACTCTTTGTAATAACAATCAACTATAGATCAAGATCTTAACAACTAGCAACACCTGAGGGGTAACCTCTAGATGAGACAATGAACATCATGCATCTCAAGAAGTTCTACTCTTAACCCATTAGATATCCCAATCAAAAAAGGCCAAAAAAATCCAAAAATTAAAAAAATGAGTGCCATAAAGTCGTCCAATGGTGAAAAATATTTCGGTGGTGCCTTGGATAAGTACCATGGTGAAAACCTATTTTAAGCGCCATGTGTAGTGGCCACTTCTACCATCTAATAAGTCCTTGCCTACATAAATCACTCCATACCACTTCCATCCCATGGCTTCGTATTGCAAACATTCAACGTCAAACATCCCACCCTTCATCACCCACCCAAGACATATCCTTGGATAAGTGGATCCTTGTATGCCCTCTTTGTACAACAAAATATTTAGAAAATCCAAAAAAATTAGAAAACCTAAAAAAAAAAAATATATCCACAAATTCCCAAAAATATTAGAAAACCCAAAAATAACAATCCGCTGCTTTCTGTATCAGCCTAGCTACGGGAGCCTCTGGAGGGATTGTTACTATGTGGAATGCTACTAAAATCTAGGGCTTGCTTGTTGTTTCGTGTAAGCATTTTTTGGTTGTTAATTTCTCTTTGTCTTCTTTAAATTGGTCCTTAATCAATATTTATGCTCTGAACACTAGAGCCTTGAGGAAAACTTTGTGGGAGGACTTATGTAATAATCTTGTCATTTCTCCTCATTCCCGGTGGATATTGGCTAGTGATTTTAATACTCCCTTATATCCTTCTGAGAAATTTGGGGGTATTCTTGATTATACTGATAGCATGTTTGACTTTGCAGAATTTATCAATTCCTTTGGGTTGCTAGATGTGGAGCTGCAGAACCAGAATTACACCTAGTCAAACAGAAGAAGAGGGGATCAAATGATTCAAGTTAAATTGGACAGATTTCTTATTTCTAGAAATTGGGATAACCATCATAATATGAGTTTGCAGGCTCTACCTAGAACCATGTCTGATCATAGCCCTATTTTCTTTAATTGGAAGGAACAATGTAAGAGAGGTCCTTTCCCCTTCTGATTTGAATCCATGTGGCTCAATGGTGGCAAATTCCCATTTAGGGTACTCCTATGTATAGGTTGGTCAAAAAGCTTCTTCACATTAAACAGGAAGTTCGTGGGTGGAACCGATATAGTTTTGGCAATGTGTTTAGCCAGAAGAAAAATATCTCTGGAAGATTAGCAGGCCTTCAATAGCTAATGGTTGAAGGAGATATT
Source organism: Cunninghamia lanceolata (assembly GCA_027924645.1). Taxonomy (NCBI): domain Eukaryota; kingdom Viridiplantae; phylum Streptophyta; class Pinopsida; order Cupressales; family Cupressaceae; genus Cunninghamia; species Cunninghamia lanceolata. The sequence continues at coordinate 2,101,376 of BSBN01000149.1, read as the reverse complement.
ACTGATGATATTATTTAGGAGGAATGTGATCTAATTTTTGACTGGAAGAATCTTATGAGCAGAGGAGATTTTTTAGAAACAAAAGTCCAAGGTTTAGTGGCTCAAAGAAGGTGATAAGAATACTGCTTTCTTTCACCTCTCAGCCATGAAACATAGGAAGGCTAATTCCATCTCAAAATTATGTTTGGAAAATGGCAATATCATCACTGAGGATAATGAGATTGGAGACCAAGCTATGTTATTTTTTTAGAGTTTGTTGTTAGAACAAGCCAATAATGCTGGGAATGGAAGAGTTATGGACCAATTTATTGATGAGATCCCATGTCTGATAACTAAAGAAGACAACATTGAAATGCTAAAACCTATTTCTGAGGAGGAGATTCACGTTGTCTTATTTTCTATGGGTCCTTTTAAAGCCCCTGGCCCTGATGGCTTTCCTCCAATATTCTTTCAGGAATATTGGGATATTGTGGGTACTAATGTTACAGCTGCTGTTAGCGATTTTCTAAGAACTAGTAAACTTCTAAAGAAGATTAATAATTCTTTTATTGTTCTTGTCCCAAAAAAATTGAAGCCTATTCATCTCTCTGATTTTAAACCCATTAGCTTAAGTGATTGTCCTGAGATTTCAACCTTTTTTGGACAAAATTATATCCCCTTCTCAAAAAGGCTTTGTCCCTGGTCATCAAATTCTTGATGCAGTAATCTCAACTCATGAAACTATCCATTCTATGGACAAGAGCAGAATTCCTGGCATGGTTCTAAAGTTAGATACCTCCAAGGCCTATGATAGAGTCTCATGGAAATTTCTATTTGAAGTCATTAAAAAGTTTGGTTTCAGTGATAAAATTTCCCTTCTCATTCGTGAGGTTGTTTCTACAGCTAAATTCTCAGTTCTAGTCAATGGAGTCCCTAGGGGTTTTTTCTCTTCCTTGAGGGGGATTAGACAGGGGGATCCTCTCTCACCTTACTTGTTTATCTTGATGGTGAAGGCCCTTGGGTGGTATGTTCACTCTAAGATTTCCTCTAAAGAAATTATGGTTATTAAACCCGCTTCTTCCCTTCCTCCTATGTTTGTGCAGCAGTTTGTGGATGATACCATCCTCTTTGGTATCTCTTCTGTGGTTGAAGCTCATAGTTGGAAGAATATTTTAAATGACTATGCCAAAGCTTCTAGCCAAAACATAAACTTTTAGAAGAGCAATGTGTATTTTTTTAATACTCCGGCAGATCTCCAGCGAAAAATCATTAATATTATTAGTTGTGCTGAAGCTGATCTTCCTGCTATTTATCTTGGCCTGCCTCTTACAATCAAAGAAGTGTCTCAAGGATTTTGGAATGGAATTCTGGAAAGAACTCAGAAGAAGTTGGTTGGTTGGAAGGAGAAATTACTCAGTAGTGTGGGCAAATTACAGCTTTTAAGGGCTTCTTTGCAAGGTATTCCTACTTACTTCATGTCCCTTTTCAAAATGCCTAGGCTTGTTGCTGACAAATTGGAATAGATTCAAAGAAAAATTTTATGGACAGGGATGGAAGACAAACAGATAATGTCTTTGGTTACTTGGGAGAAAGTTTATCTTCCCAAATCTCATGGAAGCCTTAACATTAGATCTGTCAGGAATATGAATAAGGCCCTCATTTCTAAAATAAATTGGAATTTGATCCACAAGCATAAAGAGTGGGGGGACATGATGCAAGCCAAGTACCTTCAGGGAACAAATCACTTTAGTTTTCTTCACCAGGAAGGGCTTCCTCATGGATCTGTTATCTGGAACAAAATGCTAAAGTTTAGAAGTCTGCTCAAGCATGGGCTTAGATGGAAACTGGGGAATGGTAATTCCATTAACTTCTAGGAAGATATTTGGATCATTGATAAGGCCCTTTTTACTCAAGGAGATTATGGAATTATTGCTGGCATTGCTACTCAATTTTTTGGGGATAAAGTTTGTCATTATATTAACAATAATAATGGTATTAGGAGCTGGAAAAACCTCTTGGATTGTTGTACTCATTGCAAAGAACCCCCTCAAGAAAATATGATTTAGCACTTCATATTAGTGCATTTACAACTACCACTAGCAAGAAATATTAAGTGGCCTTGATTTCAATGCAGTACAAAATCATCACAAAGAGCATATGTTGAAAATACAACTTTGGCACAATACCCAGAGAAATAAATAGCACAATTATGATCTACTCAAAAAATCATGCACTTTTAAAAAAAGAATTGCCTCAATATGAGGTCGTATGTAAAAGTTATGATCCTCCAAAGTTCCCAAAACGAGAACTTTGCAGTGTCACGACTAAGAATCTATAATTTCTAAAAAATCTCTACATCAAAATCAAAAAATGACTGCACTAGTGCATAGAGCACGAAAAAATAGCCAAAATCAAAAAAACATTTGTGGGAAACGAAGTTCGTATGAGCAAGAATAGAGCATTTGAAAACTGCCTTCAAAACTGCAAATGCCAATGGAGAGGGGTACTGTTATAGCTTGCTGAGTTTGATTCTACAAAATATACAAACTACATGCAAAACCTAAAAGATACCTAGATGGTTTTTCTATGCTGCAAACAAAACCCAGAAGGCATTTTTCCTTTTGATGCACAGAAGAAGTAGTTCTAATGTAAATAGAACACTTTTAGCTACAAAAAATGACCCTATCAACCAAAAAATAACATGCAAAGGCTGAATCAGTTACCTAAGACAAGCAAAGGCATGCTGAAACCTGAAATATTGATTGAAAAAACCAAATATGCAAGTTGGTTGTCAGATTTGAGCTTGAAACCTCGGTTCCGCAACTGTGTATGACGATCTCTGATTTTGGTGAAATGAAAGCTAAATCTGACTTTCTCAAGCCTCCTGGATGCGTTGGAATAGCTAGAAATACTACCAGTATAACCAAAAATTTTACAATCACACAGATTTCATAAAACACATGTGCAAACCCCAGAGATTAAAAAAGTTTTCGTCAAACTTTTTTGATTCTCAAGATCATCCGAAGATGCAAGAGAAGATCATACTAGGTTTTTTCAAAAACTACAATAAGCTTAATTAGCCCCCCCCCCCAAATCTCTCAAATAATAAAACTAAAATCTACTCTTGCACATAGAACAGCTCTGATACCATGTTAGAATATGAAAAGATTATTAACCTAGAAAACTAATGCAAAGAATAGATATCTAAACTATGAATGTAAATGATATGAAATCAAAATAGCAACACAGAGTTAGTCTCCAAGAGAGTAATGCAAATGCTAGAAGAAAAATAGTATTAAGAGGATGCAAAAGCAAAAGATACAAAATACAAGCTAGGTAGCATGCTTATATAGACTAGGAAGAGGGAAGAGGTGGCAGCACCGACCAATGAGGAGCAGCCATCTATTGGACTAAAGATAGCAAAGTATCTTCCCAAGATAGCTAATGGATGCTCACATGTAGGAAGGTGACACCTCGCAACCACTCACCTAATAAGACATGCTTTATTAACCTAAGCGAGATTAATAGAAGTGTAGGAAAAACCTAGGAATATAGGGAAAAAATAAATAACCCACTAGGAAATAAAAACCTACACTAACATAATGTACCCTGGCTATAGCCTTGGGCTTATTTTCTAGGCTGTACCAACTGTAGAATATTTTACCTTTGTAGTCCCTTTCATTTGTATGAAAGTCCTTATTATATTGATCTATATCAATATCTCTCATTTTCTCATTAATTTCCAATCTGAATGTCCTCGCAATCCCCTCTGTGGTTAGATCAGCAATAAGTCTGTCATACAACATGATCTTCTTGGTAGCTGGATCATATAGAGTTACACAATCTAAACACAAATCTCTGGCCTCCATAGCCAATGGGAAACCTGCAGCCCTGTATAGTCCACTCTCCCAGATACATTTCATATCCGGTGAAGCATCTGCAACAGTGGTTTTCTTTAAAACATCATCTGCATCATAATTTCCAATGTTTGTATCCATTCCCACTCCACTCATACTGATTAGGGACGAATAACCTCTATGCAAGGTTAATTCCTCTTTTTCTACCTCGGGGCCATCCTGTGAAACAATGCACCTTTTAAATTCTTCATTTTTACCTTTTCTTAGGGTTTTACTGTGAATTTCCTTTTTTACCATTTTACCCTAACCCAATTTGTCCTTTATGTTTTGACTTTTAAATTTGTTAAGCTCTACCTAGTTAATTAACATTTAAAACAATAATTTGGCAAATGCCTACATTTTTTAACGAAATTACTGAAATTAACATGTAATTTACCATTTGAAATATAATGGTGTTTTGGTGATAAATACCTGTATATCTTGACCACTTGACATTAACTGTTGACTTACTTTTACCATTTTGCTTTCGTCCAATTGCCGTAATTCTTTCACCCTGGTGAATTCTGCTTAATTTCTGTAGCACTTCTCCTTCTCTACAATTTCAATTCTTACCAATGTATATCTGAAAGTGAAATAACATTAAAATTACCCTAACTCTCGTTAAATTTTACTCTTTTGTGAGTGTTAGATCAACATTAATTATAGCAATTAATGCACCAAAACTTCAGTCTTCTATTTCAGTGTTTGATTTTTTAAACTTTTTTACCGTTAGTTTAATTCTGCATACATACTTTTTTCTTTGTATTTTCTCTTGTATGTTTTCTTTGTATCCTTTAACATACAAACATATATGCAAACAACTAGACTAATGTTCTTTCCCTTTTTCTTTTTGTCTGTACATATATCTTTTGCTTTGTATATCGCTCTTTGCATGTCTCATTATATACAAGCGCATATACAATAACCTATACAAACCCTCTTTACCTTTTATCCCCCATGATGCTTTTTATTCCTTTGTATCTCGAATATGTATATCATAAACATACAAGCATTTAAACATACAAAGACTTTTCTATATTGAACTTCTTTTTGACATCCAGCTTGTATCTCCTATTTGCATCTTTCAACTTGTACATCAGCTTGTATATCGAAGATATACATTGTTATTATACAAGCCCGACGTGCAAGCGGTGGAGCCCACATTACTTTCCCCTTGTATCTCCGTGATACAACAATACTTGTATCAAAACCCTTAGATACAAGTCTAGATACATACAAAATCATTTGTATCTCCTTTTTGGACTTCTCATTTTGTAAACCACAATTTACTTACTTTTCAGCTCCGCAATGTATATAAAGTGCAATGCATCTTTTGATATACTTTAAGGTATGATGCATCCTTTATACCAAATTTTAACCTTTCCTGAGTTCCACATTGTATGTGTACCACAATGTGTGTCCCCAAAACATACATACAAAGAACGAAACATAAAACAATAAAACCTCATTTCCTAATCCTTTTGGTTCCGTGACATGCATATATTGTTGTATATCACCTTGTATATTTCCCTTCTACCAAACATACAAACTTAAAATGCATCTGACAGACTTAACCGATTATTCATTTAAACTCTGAACTCTGTCGGGCCTGACTCGTATGTAAGAATAAAGTGTTAGCGACATGCATACAAGTATAACGATGTATATAACCCGATGACTTCCTTATGTGACTAACACAACAACACAACATACAAACGACTTTGTATATGTAACATACAAACCCTCCCATAGTACATTTTACCAAAAACACACATATCTTGCAAAATATTGGGAATTTTAAAATAGTTCAAAAAGTAACCCTTACTCATTTTTGACAAGGAATTCACCTATATTATGCTCTGGTACTTAATGCTATTTTTCTTTATTTTCAACAAGGTTTGTACCTTTCACTTCCTTTTCCCTTTTACCACCAAGCAAACCCACACACACAAGCAAAAAGACACAGCCACAACAGGGGTCCTCATTTTGCTAAGAAGTAAAATGGGGCGTGTTGTGAGCATCACAACAGATACTTGTGTTGAAGATGAGCTTCAACACAATATGAAGTGGATGATAGATGGTATGAGAGTGGAGGTGCCAATGGTGCGCTATGGATTCTGCAGCATAAGTTTACTCAAAAGATGGATCTGTGAAATGGAAGAAGAGGGTTGTATTTATAGAGTTGTGTGAGAGAAAATCAATGGTGGAGAAGAAATGAGAAGATCCACAGAGGAGAATGTTCGAGAGAACGTGCGCAAATAGAAGAAGGACATGTGTCATTCAAAAAGAAGCTTTGTTGAGTTAACTACTTTCTTGATGAGGATGATTTATTATTTCTTAAATTAGAATATATTTTTCTAATTTAAGAGCTTTGTTGATAAAATAGATTTGTTTTAAATCAGTTAACTCAGCTTTTGCATTTGTATGACAAGAAGAATTTATTTTTAGAAGATATTGAAGATTTTTTAGAAGATAAGAAAGCACAATTAAATAAATAAATTTATTTAATTACTTGTAAATAATTTGGAGGAATAAATAAAATATTTAATAAATTTTGTTTTTTGGATATTTAATTTAAATAAATTTGCATTTTATTTAAATTTAAAAGAATGGATGATTTAATTAAATAATTAAAATTATTTAATTATTTAGAAGAATAAAGTTGATGTAGATGAAATTAATTAAATAAACGTAATTTATTTAATTAAATGGGAGGAAATGAATCAAGTAAATAAATAAATTTATTTATTTATTGATAGAGGAATATGAAGATGAAATAAATATTTAAAATATTTATTTAAGTAGTCATGTCATTTTTAGGTGTATACATTTTGCCCCTCTTTGATGCAATGTGTTTTATCACGTTGTTTCAAAGAATAAGATTGTCTGACAATGATACATGCCCCAGTTTGCCCCTGATACAAGTTTAACGATAGGATGCCCCCTCGGGAGATTGGACGGGAAGAAGGCAAAAGGCGTGAGAGGGACAATCTCACGAAGGAGAAGGTGAAAAGCAAGTTAGGATGGAGAAAAATAGGACATGGTTTAGAGAAACAGATATGGGAAGTAGTCACAGTTGTCACACAGTCAGCTATGGTTCACTTGCTATATATAGGAGCTGGGTCCACAAGTTCTATTCATTTGCACACTTGTCCTTAGTTGATTGGTCTTTGAGAGCTGAGGAGAGTATGGGAGCTAGGACAATCGACAGAGAGATGGATATTTCGTGCGAATATATTTTGTTTTTTGGGGATTTTATTTAAATAAATTTGAATTTTATTTAAATTTAGAAGAATAGATGATTTAATTAAATAATTAAAATTATTTAATTATTTAGAACAATAAAGTTGATGTAGATGAAATTAATTAAATAAACATAATTTATTTCATTAAATGGGAGGAAATGAATCAAATAAATAAATTTATTTATTTATTTATTGATAGAAGAGTATGAAGATGAAATAAATATTTACAATATTTATTGAAGTAGAGTCATGTCATTTTTAGGTGTATACATTTTGCCCCTCTCTGATGCAATGTGTTTTATCACGTTGTTTCAAAGAATAAGATTGTCTGACAATGATACATGCCCCAGTTTGCCCCTGGTACAAATTTAACAATAGGATTCCCCCTTGGGAGATTGGACGGGAAGAAGGCAGAAGGCGTGAGATGGACAATCTCATGAACAAGAAGGTGAAAAGCGGGTTAGGATGGAGAAAAATAAGACATGGTTTGGAAAAATAGATATGGGAAGTAGTCACAGTTGTCACACAGTTAGCTATGGTTCACTTGCTATATATAGGAGCTGGGTCCACAAGTTCTATTCATTTGCACACTTGTCCTTAGTTGATTGGTCTTTGAGAGCTAAGGAGAGTGTGGGAGCTAGGGCAGTCAACAAAGAGATGGATATTTCATGCGAGGAGCACTGGTTTGAGAAAGTCCGACGATTCAATTGGCTAGCTGAGGCAGGACCACCGGTATGTAGTTCGACAAAACTCACTAAAAGTTATTTATTAGGTCAATAAATGCCTTGGAAAAAAAAGATAGGACAGATGCGCTGAATTGTAGTTTGACACATATGCTCTCTGAAATGGCGCATATGTTGTGAAGTCGCGCATATGATAGATCTTATGGCGCATATGATAGATGTGCACATATAGGCTAGGAATTGGCTCATCCATTGGGGAACGGCGTGTGTGACACTAGAAGTGGTTTATATGCTAGAATGGTGCATACACATCAAGGATTGGCGCATTCATGGTGAAGTGGTGCATATGATATGAATCAGCGCATTTGCCACCTGAATCGGTGCATTTGCACTAGGAAAATCAGTTGACTTAACGAAATTAACTCAATTGGCACTTGATCGATGCATCAATTGATAAGCGATCTCTGAGATTGTCAAGAATCTAGTCAAGAGATGATATGCTATTTTGATTAATTTTATATGCTAATTCAATGATAGGATAGTTTGACTGCTTTGAGTAGGTTTGCTTGGATATGGATTTCTTTGACGTTATGTTTTGCTTGGTTGTAGGAGGATATTCGAGATACCCTGGTGTCAGGAGAGCAGTTCCCTTTGCTATTGTTGAAGCAGTATATGTTGACAGAGATGGACCGCGAGGCCCTTGGTGCTATGGGTTGTTGACTACAACAGTGGAGCGATTCCACAGCAAGGATGGTACATTTCATCTACCAACTAGGGAGATGACGATCACTCTAGAGGATGTGTACAGGATTCTGCACCTCCCTATTCAGGGAGAGTTGGTAGAGTACGAGTCACAGCATGATGCCAGATTGGTTGAGTGCAGATGAGTGTTTGATGACCCAGAGTTGGTTGAACAGGTGATTTCATGGCAAGACATTCATGACTGCTATGACTACTTCCTGGGTATAGTGGCGGGACTGATCAATGGTGTAGTATGTCTCGATAGGAGGTCACACAGGTCTCTAATTGGCTAGGCGAGGGTGTTGGAGAGCATGATCACTGATGGGACATGATATGCATGGGGTGTGTACATGCTAGCACACTTATATAGGGATATGCACCAGGTTGTGTATCACAGAGGGGCTAGCCTATCAGCAGGTGTGTCTCTTTTGCAGTTTTGGTTATGGGAGCACATAGCTATCACGTGGCTAATATGTCTTTTTCATAGGCAGAGGGGTGAGCCCTATAGCTATGGTTATGTAGGCGTGATTTCCCAGCTTGAGTATTGGAGACATGCACTGGATAATGTGGATCTGGTTATCTGGCACCCATAGCTAGACTATGAGGTATAGGAGGATGAGGCTGATGAGTTGCCATACTACTTTCAGACGCAGTGGCTCATTGGCAGGATGAGGTACATATTAGAGCTGTAGATTGTGAGTAGGGTACAACAGTAGTTTGGTTGAGTACAGTGCAGGCCACAGGGGCAGGCATGATTCACGAGGACCCATGCAAAGAGATACAGGTGGGGTCCCATGGCATCATATGAGGAGGCTTTGGAAGAATTTCGGTAGATTCCCCATGCAGACTGGTCCATGAGGAGGGATATAGTATATGTGGGTATGACACCTGACTATGAGGAGTGGTTCATCGCTAATCCATTTCCTAGATATTCAGGACCTAGAGAGTTGGCTCCTCGTATAGATGAGGAGGATTCAGATAATGAGGGTGGAGCTAGCGGGAGGAGGTGACAAAGGAGGGGGAGAGGAGGTCAGGGAGATGATGGAGGAGATGGAGGAGGAGGAGGATATGGAGGAGGTCTGGGGAGGGACCTTCAGGTTAGCAGGCGGTTGGGCAATAGCAGGATGCAGGGTAGGTGGCACCGCAGAGGCAGATGTCACCACCACAGCAGGTGGTACAGCAGTAGATGCAGGGGCAGGGACTAGCACAGTAGGGGGTACAAGGACAAGGACAGGCAGGGCAGGCTCTGTAGCCTAATTTACAACACCAGGATATGCTTGCATTACAGAGTCAAATTAGGCAGTTAAGAGCCCATCTGAGAGCGGTAGAATCGCAGAGGGAGGCAGACGTAGGACGGATATCGAAGATATCCAAAGAATGATACGCAGCCTTAGCTAGTGTGCGGGCGATGAGGGGAGAGAGAGATGCATCCATGGTGGCCATGGGTACAGATGGTACTTCCAACTTTTTGGTTTCACAGGTGCAGCAGGCACAAACACAGTTGGCCTAGGTACATGGTGAGCTTGCCAAAGCGCAGGCTTAGGCCCAGTATTACAAAGGTTTATACCACGGGGCAGTGTCGGCAGACCAGCGTGCACCTAGCTACAGGATTTAGTCTGTGGCTAGTGGATCCTGATCTATTGCATCAGTGAGAGGCCCACAGCAGTCAGGGGGGGATAGAGGAGAGGGTAGTGCAGGGAGCAATGCTCCATGGCAGTAGGGTTAGATAGATTTGGACACTTGTACCAATTTTTGATCTGATGTACACATTTTTGATGGCTGAGATAGCTTGTATATGTACTATTTTGCCCCGAGACATGTATCACTATCTTTTTATATTTTGTATACATTTCATGACATGACTCTGAGATATGGATAGATATTTTGATATGTTGCACACTTGGACATGTTTTCATGCTTTATACGATGATGCAGTTATTGGTGTTCTACATGCACATGTTCTATGTTTTTTATTTTTTGATATGATATATGGATGCAACCTATCTTATGATGCTTTGTATATTGATGCATACTAGATAGATTTAGGATGATTTGACATGCAAATGCAAATGTAAATGGTATTGATATGATTATGCATCTCTATGTGTATTTGTATATGTTTTTGTCTTTTGAGATGATATACGGATGCAAATGTATGTGGATGACCTAATGCACTTATTATGTATGCAAATGATTTAATCATGTGAATGACTATTTCATGTGATGTGATATGTGACCTATGCTATGTTTTTGATATGTCCAAATGTACTCAATCGACACAAAGATGATATAGATAGGCGGAAGAAAAGAAATGAAGAAAAATAGGTTTTCATTTGATATACTGCAGGATTTTCTTATTGCATGGTTGATATGGAATTTTGGATATGGGATGGATGTGGATTGTCATCTTGATATTACAAGTATTTTGCTTTCATCATTAGGCACTTTTTGTTTCTTTTCTCTTTTTGAAATGTTGTAAGGAAATACAAGCATCTAGTCAAACTTGAATCTAGATGACCTGAGTATTCCTTAAATGGATTTTGATATAGCAAGTTGATACAAGCATCTAGTCAAACTTGAATCTAGATGACCTAAGTACTTCTTGCATTTCAACAGACAAGGATTGCCCCTTTTCATGTTCAGACCTCCGAAGTCCTCGATGATCTTTTGTTGATCATGTCGTTAGACAAAAGTCATCACATTACTAAAGTTTAATCCACAAACAGCAAACAAATAAAATGATTATGCCCCCATCATAGCATCTCTAGCTTTTGGCATCCTTGAGTAGCATAGGAAGACATAATGACAAAAATTCAAGACTTTGTAAGTTAACCTGTTCACAAAACATTCTTGCATTAGATGTGCCTTTTTGTCATAATTGATATAGAGTTAGTCTGAGTGTTTCGGTATACATTTGCTTTGGACAGGTTGATGTTTTGTGTCAAGATTTTTGTTTGGAAGCTTGCTTTGTTGCACGTGCTTGTCTAGTGAAAAGTATCACAATCCTTTATTGGTATCATCTTAGAAAAAGTGGCATTCAAGAATCCAAACCCGCAACTAGGTCGAGGAGTTTTCCCCAGTTTAGACAAAGGATCAACTTATTATGGGTGATGGGACAAATAGACATGGAGAGACGGACCCTAAGGGACTGACCTAGTGCCTCAAGGGCTCATTATTAAATGGCATTGCCTACGTGACAATGCAGAGGCAACGTAGTTTAGGGTGAACCTGATGGACCTAAGACCTAGGTGATGGAAAAGATACAAAAATGGTATGGACAGCAGGACAGATGACACTCAAAGGAATGGAGAGGAAAGAAACAGAGTGGAGCAGAGCCTCAGGGGCTCATTGGTAATGGCCTTGCCTACGTGATAGCTCAGAGGTGACGTAGTTCTACAATGGTTCAAAGGATTGGTTCAAGATGAACGATATGATGGACACAATAGACATGAGGTTACAAGAGATGGAGGAAGTGGTTTGTCGCAGATAGCACCTGTTTCCAGGTTTTCACCACTTGCTTTTATTTGCCTGAAAGCTAAAAGTACACATGACACCTGTTTGCGAGGTTTTCATCATGGTACCTATCCCAGGTGCCTATTTGCCAGGTTTTCACCAAAGGACAATTTTTTTTGTTATTTTTCCATTTTTTTGATTTTTTTGTTTGATTTTGATCACTTTTTCAAAATTTTTTTGAATTTTTTTAGGACTCCCTTGCATTGGGGTTTTAGATATAGAACTTGTGAAGATGTATGTTGTTGATAGGATCATCAAACAATTCACCTTTAGATGTAGCCAATTGATATGCCCCTGACCCATAGGTTGTAATGATGACATAGGGACCTAGCCAATTGGGTTCAAACTTGCCTTTCTTTTCTCTATCTTATTGATTTCTAGAATTTTCTTTGAGGACTAGATCACCAACTTAGAATACTCAGGGCTTTACCCTATGATTATAGCTTTGAGACATCTGTTGTTGATAAGCTTTTAGGTGGTTAAAGGCCTGTTGCCTTCTCTCTTCGAGCAGCTCTAACTCTTGAAGTCTAGACACTCTGTATTCTTCATTAGATATGAGGGCTTTTAACAAAACTTGCAAGGAAGGGATTTCAACTTCAATGGGTAAGATAGCTTCAGATCCATAGACCAAGGAGTATGGTGTTGCACATATGGGTGTGTGGATGCTTGTACAATGGGCCCACAGTGTAGGATTTAATTGGACATTCCAATCACGGTCGGCGTCATTGACAGTCTTCTTTAGGATTTTCAGGATAGTTTTATTTGATGCCTCCACCTAGCCATTGCCTTGGAGGTAGTATGGGGTAGAGAAGCAGTGTTGAATATGGAATTTATCGTACAGTTCCCTAACATCTTAATTTTTGAAAGGTCATCCATTATCCGTGACAATGCACGAAGGAACACCATAGCGACAAATGATGTAGTTCAAGATAAACGAGGCAATCTACTTGCCTGTGATATTGGCTAAGGGTGTGGCTTCAATCCACTTTGTAAAGTACTCAGTGGTGGTGATTATGAATTTATGGCCATTGGATGAAGGAGGGTGAATCTTGTCCACTAAGTCGAGTCCCCACTGATAGAAAGGCCAAGGAGTCGTTAACGGCTATAGTTCCTGTGCTGGTGCATGTATCAAGTTCCCATGGATTTGGCACTTTTTGCACTTTACAAAATGATAGGAATCTTGTTCCATGGTTGGCCAGTAGAATCCCATGCGTATGAGTTTTTTGGCTAGGGTAGGGCCACTAGAGTGGGTCCCACATATACCGTCATGCACTTCACTCAGGGCGGTTTGATATTCCTCACTATTGAGACATCTAAGGAGAGTACCATCGAGACCTCTGCAATATAGGGTATTGGCGACAATGGCAGACTAGGATGCCTGACAGATGAAGGTTTATTTTTGGTTACTAGAGAGATCAGGTGGGATGGTATTCTCTTTAAGATAGGCAAATATTTTTCCATAGAGGAGGAATTAGCTCCAACAATGTGGCAAATGATATGGGATTCAGGGGTGTCATATGTAGGACAGGACATTGGCTCTACCAAGAACTCATAATGTGCTTATTTATTTGGATTATTGAGGAGAGATGCAATCGTTGCCATGGTGTCTATAGCTTTGTTCTCAATCCTCAGTATCTGCTCAAAAGAGATCTTGACAAATTATTCTTTGAATTCATCTACCATTCGTTTGTAAGGGATCAATTTCTCATATTTTGTCTAGTAGTTGTCATTTACTTGATTTATGACCAGCTGCGAGTCACCATACACCTGAAGTTCTTGGATATTCCATTCAACTACTAGCTTGATGCCAATGACAAGTGCTTCATACTCTACCACATTGTTAGTGCAGGGAAATAGTAATCTGTATGATTTAGGAATGGTGTCACCACTAGGGGTGATCAACAAGATACTTGCTCCCAATCCATTCTGAGTGTATGAGCCATCGAAATACATTTTCCAGGTTGTGGTTATGTGGAAGATAGATTTGTCTAGAAATTCAAAGCTCAAAGGGTTGTCATCTATTAGAGGTGCATCTGCCAGTTGATCTGCAAGTACTTGGCCTTTTATTGCTTTCCTGTCTATAGATTTGATGTTGAATTCACTGAGAAGGATGACCCATTTGGACAATCTACCTGTGAGGGCTACCTTGTTGAGTAAGTACTTGAGTGGATCAATTTTTGCTACCAGTTTGACTGAATGTGACAACATGTAATGTCTCCACTTTTGTGAGGCGAAGACCACAGAGAGACATCCTCTTTCAATTGGTGTGTATTGCAGGTCATATCCAACAAGTGTTTGACTAATATAGTAGATTGGTTTTTCTTTCCTGTCATAATTTTGTTGTGCGAGGAGAGCTTCCAGAGCTGTTGGTGTGGCCAAGATATATAGTAGCAGAGGTTTTCCCTGAATTAGTGGCATCAATACAGGTGGTTTCATGAGATACTCTTTTAACTATTGAAATGCCTACTCGCATGAATCATTCCATTTGAAAGGGACATTCTTATGTAGGAGGTGGGAAAATGGGTGGCACTTGTCTGTTAATTGAGAAATGAACCTTCTGATAGATTGTAGTTTTCCCTGTAGGGACCTTAGCTGAGTGAGATTCTTAGGAGGTGGCATTTCCATGATGGCCTTCACTTTAGCTGGGTCAACTTCGATTCCATCAGCGGACACTATGTATCTAAGTAGCTTACCTAAGGTAACTCCAAATACGCACTTCTTTGGATTGAGGGACACATTAAACTATTCCAGTCTTTTGAAGATTTTGTCTAGCACTGCCAGGTGTCCTTCTCTTGTGAGTTATTTTTCCAGAATGTCATCAAAATAATCTTCCATTATAGTGTGCATCATGTCGTGGAAGATTGTGGTCATAGCTCTCTGATATGTTGCGCCAGTATTTTTCAAACCAAATGGCATGACACACCAACAATAGGTGCCCCAAGGACATGTGAATACAATCTTGTGTTGGTCTTCAGGTGCAATTTATTTGGTTATATCCAGAAAAACCATCCATTAGTGACAGCATGGTGTGTCCTACTGTGAGATCTACAATCATGTTAATGTTTGGCAGGGGAAATCATCTTTCAGACAAGATTTGTTCAGGTCCCTGAAGTCATTACATATTCAGACTCTACCATCTAGTTTGGAAACTAGTACTATGTTTGAAATCCACTCAGGATAGTCTATTGGTCTGTTGAATCTGACATCTAATAGTTTCTTCAGCTCTTCTTTCACCATGAGGGCCACATGTGGGTACATCTTTCTAAGTTTTTGCTTTACTGGCTTAGCTCCTGGAGCTAAGGATAAGTGATGCATTATGAGATTCAGATCTAGCCCTGGCATATCCGCATATGTCCAAACAAAATTGATTTGTTTTCTCTTGAAGAAGTCGATGAATGCTGGCTTTTCTTGTTCTGTTAAAGATTGTGCCATGTGGATCATTCTAGGATTATCACCTGTGCTGACATTGATTGGTTCTTCTGGTTCTATCAAGATTGAAGATCTCTCCTAATGTGTAAGATTGGGTAGAGGGTCAAGCCTTTCATCCTTTGGCACCTCAAAGAGGTTTTCACCATTGGATACATCTATATTTTTACTTTTTTCATGATCTAACACTGCCACGGAATGGTTTTCACCATTAGATCTTTCTTTCATTTTGATATTTTTGAGACTGAAAGGCTAGGCACTCTCACCAAAATAGGCCTTGTCATTGAGTTCTATGGCATAGCCAACTCTGTGGTCCCCTAACGGTATATGATCTCTAAGCTCAAGATAATCTATGATGGCTTCATCGTTCTCAAAGGTATCGAGCTCAAGGGTAGTACCTTATAAATCCCAATCTATGAGTTTGGGGTGCACCAAAGGTAAGGGGTCATTGGGTTGCTCTGGTTCAATGGTGTTGATGGTTAGGATAGAGTTGTTAAAAGCATGGACAAAGTCTGTGATGGTACTCTCTATTAGCAGATCCGTCAGGGGGGTGTCATTCTTTCCTTACAACTTTCACTATCATTATTATGCGTGTCAGACTCTAGTGGTCTAGCCCTTGGACTTTGTCTCTAATTTGCATGGGTTGGGTCATACTCGTGGACAACATCGATATCTTTTTTGTCACAAGATAGCTCTGAGAGACTATCCCACTCATATTCATTGGAATCAGTCTCACTCCCCAATTACAGTTGCTAAATTTGATCAACCAGATTACTAGTAGATGTTTCTGGTTGTTTTTCGTTATTCTTATTTGCTCTGTTGGTTCTTGATGTGCTAGTGTAACCTAGCCCTATAGTGTCTCGGGCTATTAGGGTATGAGGTTGGATGGACTCAGTGATACCTTCTTTTCTTGAACCGATTGGACCGTATCCTTCATACCCCATTCTTTGTAGCATTTGGAATCCTTGACCATATTGTTCAGTTTGTATAGTGTGATGGTCTTGTTGTGTTGATGAACTGCATTCATCCTTATATAACCATTGCAAGATATCTTTCTCATCACTCTCATCTTCAAGGCTTCCCCATTTGACAAATAGACCTTTGGTAGTTTTATCTGCTTTTGATTTGTTCAAAGTAGGTCTTCCATATGATCTGGGAGATAGGGGGAGTTGTGCCAAACAGAGAGATTGGTTATTTTGGTGCCGCATTCTTGGCATCTACCACCCCATCATTAACAATATTTTTGTTCTTTGTCTAGAATCTTGGTTTATCTATGTTGGTATTGGTACTAGGAGTGTCTTTATAGAGCTTTATTTGACCCTTTGAGATTAAAGCTTTTTTGATGATTAAACCCATCTCAATGACCTTACTAAAGGAAGTAGGACATTGGATTTGTATCTAATAGCTTAAGTCAATTTGTAAGTTATGGACAAACATTTCCAGCATTTGTTTTTCAGGCATTTGATGTGGGCACTTACTTGCCAACTATCTCCATCTTTGTAGGAAGGTGGTGAAAGATTCTCAACCTTTTTACTTGGTATTACAAAGGTCTAAGATTGAGTTGTCATGCTCAATATTATAGGAGAAATGTGTGACAAATTTGTCCATAAGTTCATTAAAGGTTCTGATGCCGGGTGGTAGTCTAGAAAACCACTCCATGGCTTGTCCTCCAACGCTTCTTTGAAATAGTCGCATAAGATAAGTATCATTGTGAGAGACTTCAAGACATGCAGCATTAAATTCCCTAATGTGCTCCCTTGGATCACCATTCCCTCGATATTTATCAAATTTTGGCACCTCAAACTTAGAGGGGAAAGGTATCATGATCAAGGCTCTATCAAAAGGATATGGTGAAATATCCTCTAGGGAGTAATGCTTAGTTGATACTCTTGTTTGCATGTCTGTGAATTGTTGTTGTAAAGCTTGGATCTGTTGGGTCATTAATCTTAAGGCATCCATAGAATCAATGGTTACTTTGCTTTTGTCTGCGGGTATTTCCTCATGTGTGCTTCCCTCAGGGTTTATTTCTTCCTCAGTTTCCTTTAGATATTCTACATCAAAATCTTTAGGGAGCTTGACTCCTAGTTGTGCTAGGTGTAGAAAGAATTTGGTAGGATCTTGGGCAAGTACCTTATCCATTATGCGTTGAAATCTTCAGTCTTGTTGTGTTTGGAGGACTTCTTCCATAGAAATTGCCTCATCACTTTCGTGAGAGGTTGGGATAGTTTTCTCAGTCATTTCAATCTATTTTTGTTTTTGTAACCTCGTTAAGACCATGCAAAGTGATGAGAGATGGGATGGAGTGAGTTTGAAAGTTTTAAACAAAGGTGCTAGAATGTGGCAAGATTTGAGCAAGATTCTCCCTAGATCTAATTGGTGTCAAACAAGTTGGGTGAACAAAATGATAGTCAAAGTAAGGATGATATAAATCCATTTACTTGATGTGGACTAGTTTTGCACAAGCCACTAGTAGAGTTCTGAGAGAAAAGGATAAGTGATCCTTGATAGTGGAGACTCACTAGGTTTGTTTGAGGTTTGATGCGATCAAGAATAGCTTGGTTCTAACCTTGTTGGATTTTGGAAGAATTTTGTGAGATTTTGGATGATGTAGTGTGGAAAAAGTAGCTATGGTGCGGAAAAAGATGAAAATGTTTGACTTGCATGATTTTAATTAGATCTTGGAACATCTGAAACAAGTTTGAAGTGGGTTTCTAAAAACTTGAAACTTTTTTTCTCTTGGGAAGTACAAAATAGCTCTCTGGTTTGGATGCACAGCAGTAAATGCGTCAAAACAGAGTGCAAAAGCACCACAGGTCGAATCAAATGCATCAATCTGGGATTTTTTAAATGCGCTGCAACAGTGTTCAAATGTATAGCAAGTCTAAGCAAATGCGTCTTAGGTCTCAGTAAATGTGTTGTTCTGGTTTTCAGTTTGAATTTGTAGAGTTTTTGGTACGTTTTTCATAAATTTTCTATTTTTTTGGTTGAAAACTTGGTTTTTTTTTTATTTTGATTTTTAATTTATGGTAGAAGACATAGCAAGCGCATAGAATTTTTCATGATTTTTATCTTTTGTTATTTTTTTTGTATTTTTGGACTTTTTGACACAAGAACAAGTACAACCTAGGCTGGAAAGGATAGTATTTGTTGAATCCCCTAGCTGTGCATATTCAAAGTGTGTAGCTCCAAGATCTGGTAGCACTGACTCCCCTTCATGGCACTCACTTCTCACGCATACCAGATCTAGGTTTCCTTAGGTTCGTACCCCCACCGAACCATAGGATTGTCCCTGCTACCTTTACTAAGAATCACATGAATTGAGGCCACTTCAAAGGCTCCACCTTTTGTGTCAACAAATAGGGGTTTTTGTTATACTAAACAAGTGGCTAAGTAGTCAAGGTAACCATTCAAGTGGTTACACATGTGGCAGCACTACTCTCAGTTATGGAGTCTCCCAGCCTCCAAGGGTTAGACCTTGGAGGGTTTTGGGGGAGGTTGGTTGTCGGTGTAACACAGCAACACTCATTGCAGGAAGCTTTCGCCTCAAGCACAGTTTATTTAAAGTGGATCGGTAGGGCTTGGCTTTAGCCTATTTCCACTCAGGGTCATTCCCACTTAGATAGGCGGGCATCCAAGGACAGGCCCCTCTAAAGGTTATACAAAGGGAATAACAAGTCTGGCGTTCTGGTCACCCAGTAAAGGGGAGAGCATAAGCCTATTATCATTCAATAGTCACAGAAGACAGTGATTAATCTAATCCTAGTTAAAAGGAAAAAACAAACTAAATGTGTTATCTACTTGGGCACTCATGTATTTGTTAACTTTGAAGTGTTTAAAGATAGCAATGGTTCATTCCATTTGTGAGATAGCAATGTTCTAACTAAGAAAGATAGCAATGATGTAAAGATAGCAGTGGTTTAGTTACTATCCTCCTAGTTAAAGACTACGTGAGATTTGCATGCATGTATTTTTTTTTACTTTTTCCCTTAATTAATCTAAAATGAACTAATTAATGCAACTAAATGATCTATCCAGCCTCTAATCTTGCAAGACAAACGTTAGCACAAAATCTTAAAACTATGAGAAATCCTGAAATCAAAATGAAGATCAGATGCACCGCTTATCAGTCTGTATGCACAGAAATAGAGACTGTAAGCATTGTTTTACAGATGCGCTAAGACAGGTGTCAAAAGTGTAGGAAGAAGAGACAAATGTGTTAATTTAACAAATGCACCATGAAAATGTATGCAAGTGCCATGAGGTAGGGTGTATGCGCCGAGATGCTGCAGGCACTGGAACAAGAAGTGTATGTGTTGTCTCAGAGGATGGATGCGCTGAAAGTTTGCATGTGCCATAACAGGTTGTATATGCACCTCGAGATCGATCAAATGCACCACCTAAACATGTTTGAAGCCTACACGGAACCTATCACTCAGAAACTCAATTTTTTGGTTAGATTAGGGGCAAGAGCCCCACGGTGAGTGCTAGAAATGTGATGGGTAAAATGGGATGAATAAAACTAGTTATAAAAACCCAAAACATCAATGGAATGTGCAGATAAAAAGGAGATTTAAAATAAAAGAGAGAAGATACTCACAACCTTTTACTTTGTGATTTCCATTGTTCACCTATTCTTTCTTGATCCTTTGGTGATGAAGATGGCCCTCAAGAAGCTTGCTTCCTTACTTCGATTCCTCAAGATGACAAGGAGAAATGACTCAGATACTTGTTGTGTTGAAGATGAGCTTCAACACAATATGAAGTGGATGATAGATGGTATGAGAGTGGGGGTGCCAATGGCGCGCTATGGATTCTGTAGCATAACTTTATTCAAAAGATGGATTTGTGAAATGGAAGAAGAGGGTTGTATTTATAGAGTTGTGTGAGAGAAGATCAATGGTGGAGAAGAAATGAGAAGATCCACGGAGGAGAATGTTCAAGAGAATGTGCACGAATAGAAGGACATGTGTCATTCAAAAAGAAGCTTTGTTGAGTTAACTGCTTTCTTAATAAGGATGATTTTTTTATTTCTTAAATTAGAATATATTTTTCTAATTTAAGAGCTTTGTTGATAAAACAAATTTGCTTTAAATCAATTAACTCAACTTTTGCTTTTGTATGACAAGAAGAATTTATTTTTAGAAGATATTGAAGATTTTTTAGAAGATAAGAAATCATAATTAAATAAATAAATTTATTTAATTACTTGTAGATAATTTGGAGGAATAAATAAAATATTTAAATATATTTTATTTTTTGGAGATTTAATTTAAATAAATTTGCATTTTATTTAAATTTAGAAGAATGGATGATTTAATTAAATAATTAAAATTATTTAATTATTTAGAAGAATAAAGTTGATGTAGATGAAATTAATTAAATAAACGTAATTTATTTAATTAAATGGGAGGAAATGAATCAAATAAATTAATTTATTTATTTATTTATTGATAGAGGAATATGAAGATGAAATAAATATTTAAAATATTTATTTAAGCAGAGTCATGTCATTTTTAGGTGTATACAGTTATGTCTAAGGGCTATCTTGTATTGTTTCAACCTTTTCTATTGTCATAATCTCTTGCTTCAGTTTTTCCATTTGTCTTTTTGATATATGTTGATTGTCTCCCAATCCCTAAAGGGATAACGGAGGAGGAACTTTAGAGTAAATACCTTTTCTTCATGGACGATCTGATACTTGAGTAATTTTCTTATCCACTTCAATTGTAGTAACTATCTCATCATAGTGTAAATAGTCCTCTTCTATCTCTAGTGTATTTTGTTCCATCAAATTGTCATTAGTATGTGTCATGCCCACATTTGCCATGTGGTCATGACACAAAAAGCACATGTCTTGCCCACATTTCCCATCTGGTCATGATGTGAAAAACAAAAAAAATCCACTCGACCCTAAAACCCCCTTGCGCGCAATATGCATGCTTGGTGACACACGCACATAATGTGGTTGCATTCACAAAACTGTTGGCAAGAGACACTATATGGATTCATGAATGTTGTCATTGATGGCAACAAAGTTAATCCCACACATCCGCAGGACATGATGTGTCTTTACCAGAAGTCAGATTGAAGAAGTGTTGTGGTCCGGTAAGCAAGAACAAAGCAGTCAACAAGGTCTGACAGTCAGGTCCGGATCTCTCAGAGGAAGTATCTCAGTGAAGTGCAGATTTGGGGAAGTCAAGAGGAGTACTTTGACTGAGTATTTAGCCTCTGGTATTAGAAGAGTGAAAAGATATGAGCACTTAAGTGTCGAGCTCCTGTTTAGCAAAGTAGACAAAGGAAGAACTAACCAGCAGAGCATCAGACCTAAATCTGGATGAGATGTTGTTGGTGATTAAGTTCCTCAAGGTATAATTTATGTTTGGCTGACATGATTGATGACTTCTACAAGTATCTCCTTGATCCGCATTACTTGGTATGCAAGGATTCAGCTGACAGATCAGAGTTTGGGAAAATATTGACTATTCCGGATGCCGACTAGAAAAGTGTTGAAATCACTTGTGCGTATATATCTACAAGATGGATTTAGATGAGAATGTGTGTGTTGTGTGTGGTGTTGTGCGAAGAAAAGTAGAAGAGCAGTGTGAAGGCAGTAAGACAGGTCTGGAATGTAATAGAACAGCAGCAACTACGGAGAGTAAGAATGAAGTATAGCAGATCAGTGTATTGAGCCTAATCAGAACTGAACCTCTGCATGCTTAGATGCTCCTCATCAGTTCAAGTAAAGTGTTACCTTCTTGTATCTTGTAGACAGTGAGTCTCTTGTAGACAGCGAGTCTCTTGTAGGCAGTGAGCCTCTTGTGAGCAGTGTGCTTGGGCAGTGAGCCCTAATTGGCAAGTGCCATTTTGTACTATCCTATTCTTTTAATAGAGAATAAAATCTTGGGTTAATCACCCCGTGGTTTTTCCCTTAACCGGGTTTTCCACGTCAAAATCATTGTGTCATGTGTATTGAAGCTATTTCTATTTTTATTGTTATGTATGCTTGTATGATCTGATTTTGCACTAACTAAAAGGACTGAAAGTCAAATAATTAAGATAACTAATTCACCCCCCCTCTCAGTTATCAACAATTGGTATCAGAGTTAAGTTCCTCTAAATAGAGCCTAACAGCTTGAGGAAGATCTGGGAATCTCAATGGATATGTATGGTATGAGGGAACAACTTCAGTCTGCTCTAGATGATCTTGAGCAATCTAATTCTAAAATTAATGAATTGAGTGAAAGACTCAAACAGGCTGATGATTTCATAAATGAACTAAAAGGGAAACTGAGTCTCTCTATGAAAAAGAGAAAGGATCTACTTTAGCAATTGGCAAGTCAAGGTGAAGCCAATGATACAAATGAAGATCTAAAGGAGAAAACCAAGTTATGTGAAAAGTTATCAAAAGAGATCATTATGGTAAGACATGAAATGGAATCAGGAGTTATGAAATTCACCCAAGAAATTGAAGAGAAAAGGAAAATTGAGGATAACCTAAAATAATCTCTCAATGAGAAGTCTGAAGACTGCCACAATATGGACAGAATAATCAAGCATCTAGAATCTAATCTTGAAGATGCTAAAGAAAATGAAGAACAACTTGAGAATCAGATTGACACTCACAAAAGGAATCTTCAAACAGCAAATGAATATAAAGAGAAATTCAAGATAAGCTCTGCTCAACTTCAAGTTCTTCTTGAAAGCCAAAAGAGGGTAGATGACAAGCGTGGCTTGGGGTATAAAAAAGGTGAAAGCTCCAGATCCGGTCAGAAGAATTCCAAATCAGAAAATCCAAGAAACAGGCCTAGAAGACCTCTGATAAGGCAACCAAATGCTTAAAGATATCCATCCTTCAATGGATATTGCCACAACTGCAATAAATTTGGTCATAAAGCTAATCAGTGTAGAAAGAGAATAAATCAGACTAATACATCCTTCTCTAGACAATGTTTCAACTGTAAGAGGTATGGTCACAAATCTCATGAATGCAAAAATATGCAAATGAACAATTCATTCAATGGTAGATGCTTTGCATGCAATAGAATGGGACATATGGCTAATCAATGTAGATCAAGAGAATATCAATCAAATATGCAAAGAAATGTTGTTTGCTATAATTGCACTAGATCCGGTCATATTACCAAATTCTGTAGAAGCAAGAATCAGGACAAAAGGAGTCTGGTGCATCATAATCAGAATCAAGACAAAGGAAAAAGAAAAGTGAATGCGGATGAAGTTCAAAGTGAAATGAACAAGATTTGGGTAAAGAAAAGTACAGAGAATGTAGCAGATGGATCCGCACCAGAATCTGGTGCTGATACTCCTTCTGGAAATTAAAAAGTGAGCTCTAGCTCAGGGGGAGACACAAGGAAAAACATTTCCCCCAGCCAGTTAATTGGTGCCGAAATTGGCACAAGGAAATTTGTGGATTAAAAGGTTCACAAAGGAACAACTAAATGAGCTTTGGTAAATATATGGAAGATCCGCAAGAAGTTTTGAAGAATCTTGACTTCTAAATTTGATCTGGTTTAACAGTCTTCTGGTAAAAGCAGGTTTTTTTTCAGTTTGGTCTAGTATGATTCTAAATTAGAATATCTTGATCTGTGGACCAATGGGATGATCTGAGGAGAAGAGTCATTATGATTCATCTCTAACATCAATCCTAAGTGCATCATAATGATCCGGATAAGTTTCTCCCTCTCTGAACAAGGAGAACAAGGTATCTGAAATAACCTAAGTTGCGCATTTATTACAATGAAGAATTAGGGTTTGCACAGAAATATAAGGGTTCATTCGCTTCTCATTTGCACATTTACACTCGAGAAGAAAAGGAAAAGAGCTCTACAAACAAGTTTGCTTCATCTCTCTCAAGGATCAATCACAGAATTCAAGTCAATTAGTGATCTCTTCAGCTCATTACATGAACCCTAAAGGCATAAGAGATATTTTCTGCTCTGAAATCTATTTCTAAATCCTTTATAAGATGGCCACACCAAATGTTGTAAAGATCTCTGATAGGTCGCACCCTAAATTTAAAAAGCATCCCTACAAATCCTGAGAAGTGGATCCTTTAGGTGCATTTTCCAGCATTCTGCATGGAGTTTTTCATGTTGAAGATGTTAGGGCATATATTCATGCAAACATTGAAGAATTTGGTGAATTCAAATTGAGGGATATCTACCACAAACAACTAATAGATGAATCATTTGAGCTCAAACCCCAATACAAGGCCCTCTGGGACAAGCACTTTGCAAAATGTATACATTTCCCCTGTTTTGCTGAGGAAGAATGGTTCCCGTATGTCTTGAAAAGAATACATGACAACTTCATGTGGTTGAATGGACCATTCAAGATCACAAAAGATGCCATTAGGGGTAGTTACCGGATTACACTCATCCGGCAGGATACCTGCTCTCAAGTCAATCAAGAACCAGGTAGTGAGTGAAGCAACTGGATCAAGGTTTGACAAAAGAGCAATGACAATAGAAGATATCACTAATCCAAATATCAAGTTTGACTCCATGATAGTTGGTTACAAGATATATCATTCTAGCAGGGAAAATTTAGTACCCGAAACTGTAATTTACACTGCCTATGAAATGCT
The DNA here is from genome assembly GCA_027924645.1 of Cunninghamia lanceolata. NCBI lineage: Eukaryota > Viridiplantae > Streptophyta > Pinopsida > Cupressales > Cupressaceae > Cunninghamia > Cunninghamia lanceolata. The sequence goes on along the minus strand of BSBN01000149.1, from coordinate 2,076,289 downwards.
AAGAAATAATACAGACTATGACCTTTGTGAGCTTCTCTTGAATCAATTATTAGAGAATCTACAGAGAATAAAGAAGGATAAAAAGAATTCATTTAAGTATGGTGCATTAATATTGTGCTTATTCTTTTACTTTATGAATGAGCTTCCCGGAGCCAATGGCTGGATGTGGCAAAATGATAGATCGGTTGCCATACAAATCAGGGACTATTTGCATGGACTTGGTGATGACAAAGCACAAAACACAGCTCTCTGGGGTTTCTTCAAGAACTTCCAAAACATGATGTAAGCTAGAGAGATAATTCCCCAATCACTAGTTGAAAAGTATAAAGACACAGTATGCTTTATGGTAGAGACTGATTAGTGCCTAATGGAGGCAGTGGAACCAAGAACAGTGTGGATCATGCCAATGGGGTATGAAGTGGATGAGAAAATTGTAGAACTGCATGTTCAGCACATGCTAAGGCAGCCAAAGGATCCCAAGGCAGAAAGGTTTGGAACCTTTGAGGAATTAAGTGTGAAGATTCATGTGGAACTAAGGCAACTAGAGATAAAGAGAAAAGTGAGAAAAGAAGTAGAGAATGTTGCCAAAAGTTATGGCATCTCAAAAGAGGTGTTTGATGCTAACAGAGAAAAGATGGAAAGGGTAGAACAAGAAAGGAAAGAGGCAGAAAAAGAAATTGCTCTGGTAGAAGCCCCCTCCCGGACCATATCCTCTAAGAGCTCTGCACCTAAGACCTCAAAAGCATCAAAACTGGAAGCTAAATCATCCGGTAAAGGAGAAAAGAGAACAAAGAAAAAGGCAACAAGGTCTTATACAAGCCAGAAAGATGAAGAAGAGACAGAATCTGATGAAGAGATCAAGAAGATGAAGAAGAAGAAAGTATCTAGTAAAGATAAGGAGGTAAAGGCAAAAGAGTTTGTTGAAAAACCCACTCTGTCCTTATATGATGTCATCAAATCATTTACTATGGATGGAAATCTTCAACCAATGGCTGAATTCTATGATGATTATAATGAAGTTGACCAAAAGATCTTGCAAGAAGCCACAGTCAGGTATCTGAATATCTACAATAAGGCTTTTATTGAAATTATATCCCTTATTCCCAAAAGCCTAGAGAAAGAGTTAGAAATAAGAAAGAATAATGCTATGGCAAAAGATCTTGAGATCCAAGAATAGATAGCCATTCAGCTATATCCTTCAATTGATTCAAAGAAAATGAATATGATCTTCAAAGATTGCAAGGATGAGTTTCGGAGAAAAGCTAGAATGAATCAACTTATGCTCAGAGAAACTGACAAAGTAGCAAAAGAGATAGAAGATATCCTCTGGAATGCATACAAAAGATTCAACATTCCTATTATAGAGGACTTGGGTGTTGATCCCTCGGCTACAGGTGTTGAAGAAGAATCTACTAAGACAGTGGCAGAAGAAGTAATGGACACCGGTGAAGAAAAAGATAAGGACTTAGAATCCTCTGCTCCAAAAGAGGAGGCCCATGAACAAACAAACATCACTCCTCCAGTTTCCCCTACTAACTCCGGATCTAAAGGAGAAGAAAGAATAGAGGAGAAAGAAGAAGTGAAGGGACAAGAAGAAAGTCAAACTGAGAAGAACACAAGTGATAGTGCAGAAGGGAAGAAATCTCTGTCTCCGGCAAGAGACACTGCAGAAACTGTCAAGGACTTCTTTACTAAAGAAATGATGGAGATTGATGAACCAGAGTTACTTCAAGGACCATTTGACTTTGATTCTCTCTCCCCGGTTCAAACAATTAAGATAGCATCCTTTGCCCAAGCAAAGGCAAAAGAAAACTCCTGAAGTCTCACATGGAAGACTGTGAGCTTATAGAGGTTGCATCCGGTGTATTGGAAAAGATAATGCCATCCTTCCAAAAGGATCCTTCGGCCTCCACATCCAGTAATCTAAAGTCTCTTGTAAATTCTATTCATACACATTTTGATTCTTTAGAAAAGTCAGTAGAAAATAAGGTCCGGAAAGAGTTTTTGGATAAAAGATTCTCTGAGTTACAAACCTTGATAACCAATGATAGGAGAAATATAGATATTAGGATAAAGATCTTAGAAAATGATCTCAAGGATGGAGGAGACGTATATAAATTTTGTATATCCTGGACTAAAGTAACAAAGGATATTGAGAAGAAAGTAAAGGAACAAGAGGACAAACTGGCAAGCCTATCTCAGAATTTTGATCCTCTCACTGTATCCATAACAAACTAGGAATGTCAAACTATTGTAGTTATGAATGAGATTAAGAAGCTTGAGAAGGAAAGGAGGAACATAATAAGCAGAATGAGTGAACTCAGAGGGATCATTATCCCTAAGTTAGAGGCCATGCATGAAGCCCTAACTGATGCTCAGGCCACAGCCCAGACTAGTGATCCGACAGATCTTAAGAAGGGAGAAGCTTTTGCATTCTTGTTGAGTGGTCACATCTCAATTTTGGATAGGATGAAGCTGAGTTGGGCAACAGAACTTGTCCAATTGAAAATCACTTTTTCAGATATACTTAAGTATATGTAAGTATAACCTGTTTATATACTTATGCGACTAAGTACAGATTAATTTTTTTTTCAAATTTTGGCATGCGGACCCCACCCTTTGCCATTGATGTCAAAGGGGAAGTGAGGAGTAGTGAAAAATGATGAATCTAGCTAAGGGGGAGCTCCATAAAATGTATATAAAAATAGAGCATCATCCAAGGGGGAGTATAGTGTGACACTTAGTCATTTTTTACTAAGTGTTGCCATCAATGCCAAAGGGGAAGATTGTTGGCAAGAGACACTATATGGATTCATGAATGTTGTCATTGATGGCAACAAACTTAATCCCACACATCCGCAGGACATGATGTGTCTTTACCAGAAGTCAGATTGAAGAAGTGTTGTGGTCTGGTAAGCAAGAACAGAGCAGTCAGCAAGGTCTGACAATCAGGTCCAGATCTCTCAGAGGAAGTATCTTAGTGAAGTACAGATTTGGGGAAGTCAAGAGGAGTACTTTGACTGATAGATTCCAAGTATTTAGCCTCTGGCAATAGAAGACTGAAAAGATATGAGCACTTAAGTGTCGGGCTCCTGTTTAGCAAAGTAGACAGAGGAAGAACTAACCGGCAGAGCATCAGACCTAAATCTGGATGAGATGTTGTTGGTGATTAAGTTCCTCAAGGTATAATTTATGTTTGGCCGACATGATTGATGACTTCTACAAGTATCTCCTTGATCCGCATTACTTGGTATGCAAGGATTCAGCCGACAGATCAGAGTTTAGGAAAATATTGACTATTCCGGATGCTGACTAGAAAAGTGTTGAAATCACTTGTGTGGATATATATACAAGATGGATTTAGATGAGAAGGTTTGTGTTGTGTGTGGTGTTGTGTGAAGAAAAGTAGAAGATCAGTGTGGAGGCAATAAGATAGGTCTGAAATGTAATAGAACAGTAGCAACTAAGGAGAGTGAGAATGAAGTGTAGTAGATTAGTGTATTGAGCCTAACCGAAACTAAACTTTTGCATGCTTAGATGCTCCTCATAAGTTCAAGTAAAGTGTTACCTTCTTGTATCTTGTAGAAAATGAGTCTCTTGTAGGAAGTGAGCCTCTTGTGAGCAGTGTGCTCAGGCAGTGAGCCCTAATTGGCAAGTACCATTTTGTACTATCCTATTCTTTTAACAGAGAATAAAATCTTGGGTTAATCACCCCATGGTTTTTCCCTTAACCGGGTTTTCCACGTCAAAATCATTGTGTCATGTGTATTGAAGCTATTTCTATTTTTATTATTATGTATGCTTGTATGATCTGATTCTGCAATAACTAAAAGGACTGAAAGTCAAATAATTAAGATAACTGATTCCCCCCCCCTCTCAGTTACCAACAAACACATGTTAGGAGCATCATACAAAGATGAGAAAGTCACATATGGTGCAGGGTGTTGCGAACTCCTTTCGCCAACCCTATGGTAATGATAGCTAGGTCCAAGGGGGTGTGCATCGTAGAAGCGTCGCTAAGAGGGGTGGTCTCCATCTAGGAACCATCCCTAGGGTTTCTTGAGTGAAGGTGACACACGATTCTGACCTAAGTCAAAATCTAACTTAAGAAATTAAACTATCAAAATTAATAAAATTAAAATGTGGAAAATAAACATGCTAAGGATAGATAAATCTATTTTAACCTTTAAAAACTAACCAAGATAATAGGTAAATTCTAAAGCCTTTATAAAAACATCTATCCGCACAAATTTAAAACGAGAAGTTTAATAACCAAGTAAAAAAAATTAAGAACTAATGCTCGAGATAAAATAACAAAAAGACCATACGAACTACGAGAGGAGACAACTATGAAACCTCACAAGGGAAGAGCATACAAAGGGAATCCAAACATATCGCATCAAAAAATTACCCATGAATCAACATGCTAACTAACCCAAAGCATGAGATCAATTCAAATAAAGGTAATATAATTTCTAGTTCAAAATAACATACATGCCAAATATGAGAAATATCACACATAATGATGTGCTTGTTCAACACCAACATCAAGACAAACTAAAAATAATAATGGGAATCTCAACAATAATGTGGGAACATTACAATCCAAATCATAAACATAGCATAAGATATCATTGCAACAATTAACAAAGGACACCAATGTCTAGATTTAACTATTTTCAATAAAATTAACTATGCTAAAGCAAGATCAATTCCTTTCTAAACAAGGATCATTTTCTATCCTAGTGAAGTCATAATACAATTACATGATGGAGGCTACTTCCCAAACATGGAAGGATCACACTCTATAATTAAATTACATAAATGATAATATTACAACATTGATAAATCACCTCCCAAGTGCTCCAGTAGGTGGAGATACAACAAGATCCCAAAGTAAACAATACACAAGGAACTCTTCCAGCTCTCAAGAGATCTTCTTGTAGGACCAATGGGGAAATGTTACCCACCACCCTACCATATTGCCATCATCGAGCACAATAGATGTCCATGCCACTCTAGGCAACCCCCAAGATATAGAGAAGAAGATCATGGCAACACCACTATCAAGCCATCTCACACAAACAAGGGTTTCAACAAGACTCCAAGGTAATTCACACAAGGTTGAACATGGGTTCCACACACACCCAACACAACACCATGGGGATAAAATAACTAGTAGAATTCAATGCACACCCACACATGAATATACACATCTCACAATCCAATGCATGATTCACCTAGGGTCACTCATGAGCCAACCAAGCAATAGAAAGGAAAGAGATTAACACAAGAGCATCAATACTTTTAAATTCATACACATCCTTCTTTAATACATCATCACTAACATACCATTTCAATGTAGTGGAGAAGCGAAGGGAAACTACTTCAAATCCATAATACAATTCATTCAAAAAGGCATACAAAACATCATTTTCTCAAAATGGAAATAGCACGCAAAACCAGATATGACATCGTCACGTTAATAACCATACATACAATCATCAAGATCAAATAATGATGCAAGGGTATTATGGCCTTCTACAAGAATCCCATAGAAAGACTAAGTATCCATTCCCAAGTCAACTTTGACTAAAAAGTCAAAAATGGGGAAATGAGGTCAAAACACATAACACTCATAACCACGTAACTAGAAGTATACAATTCTAACATAAGGCCTATAAAAGGTCAATTTTGGCCAAAAAGTCAACTATGACCCAAAAGGTCAAAACATGGAGAAATAAACTCAAAACACATAACACTCATAACCAAATGGCCAAAATCATACAATTCCAACATAAAGCTTATACAAAAGTCAACTTTGACCAAAAGTCAACTTTGACCCAAAAGGTCAAAACATGGAGAAATGAAGTCAAAACACATACACTCATATCTACATGGTCAGAATTATACAATTCCAACATAAAGCCAATACAATGGTCAACTTTGACCAAAAGTCAACTTCGACCCAAAAATCAACTATGATAAAAAAAAAAAAAGGTCAAAACACATAATAGCCATATCCATGTGTCCATAAGTATACAATTCAAACATAAGGCCTATAAAAAAGCCAACTTTGACCAAAAAGTCAAAGCATGGAAAATGAGGTCAAAACATGTGACACTCATATCCAATAAATAGGGAATCCTATTTCCCTCATGAGACTTTTTGTCTCACAAAATAATACTAAAAAATGAGGTTTAAAACATAATTTTCATTTTTCAATAAGAGGGAAAAAAACCATAAAACCTCCAAATTCACCATTTGGAGACCTCCCTCAAGAACACCCAAATTTATAACTCCCATAATACTTAAAAATTCAAAAATCTAAAAGTGCCCTTTTGGTTCTAATATGCACAACAACATTCTTTTCAACTTAAATAAATTATTTCATACTCACAACCCATTCTAGAAAAATTTTGCTATAACTTAGCCTCTTTTCATGCATTTTCAAAATAAAATTTGAATGCAATTAAAAAACAAATTATATCTAAATCTTATTTGCATCATTGAACTCTATTCATTGCGACAATGAAGAGATCATAAACATCCACATATTGTGGGCATGGCAAATGCAAATTTTAAATTAAAAAAGAATCAAACCACAAGAAAATACCTCTTTCCAAGCAAGCTTTCAAATAGAAAAATCTCTTCTTGAGAGGCATGAATCCAATGTAAATTTCTTCCTACACTGAAGCAATCCCAAGACCATAATGCACTCCCACCCACAAGTAGAATCCAATTGTAGCTACCTCCATGAATTTTTCTTTCAAAGGAGGAGAGAGGGAGAAAAATACAATAAACACATAAAAAAGAAAATAGAACTCTATTTTCCTTATATGCTCCCAAAACCCTTTTTATTTTCTCATTTCTTTATTTTATTTATTTCTCATTCGCAAATATCTATTCGAAAATACATTTTGAAATAATAGGAAAGTAACTAATTAAATTAAGGCAATTTTTTTTTTATTCGTAAGAGGATTTTTAATAATCAACATAAGAAATAAGAACAATAGGGTCAAACAGGCCAAGAATATGAAGAAGATGGGAAAAGAAGAGATGCAAGAGAAGGAGAGAATAACCTAAGAAGACTAAGAAGAGGAATAAATGCACTTATTTCTGGAAGAAACAAGGAAACCAAAAAGCAAAGCCCACAGGGCAATCGCCCAAGCTCAAAAAGAATCTAGGATTCTAGCCCATGCCATGAAAGGAGGGCCTCCATAGTCCACTAAGATCATCCTTCCACTACCTACATTCCTTCCATACGGAGCTTCTCCACAACACTTTTCTGACCTTTTTTCCTAGTTGTCCCGCAATCTGGTTTAGTTTTACTGCTATCCCATTGCGCAATCTCGAGCTTCAAAGGAGGTGCCATGATCAAGTCAAGTTCGAAGAGCTCGTAGTTCTCTTCCAATTCCTCCAAAAAAGGGTAAGTGCCCTCTGAATTTTATCCTACACCCTCTGAGATAGTTAAAGGTAGGTGCTCATCATCAAAATTGTCTGTTGGAGCATCAAGAGGAGAAGAAGTAGGTGCCACCAGAGACTTAGGCACACAGCAAGAGGAAAAGAGCTTTCCATGATTCTGCCAAATAAAATTAGCATCAGGGCCTCCATCTTTTTTGATCCATTTTTTGAGACTAATGCATCTTGCACCATCAAGTCATCGAGCAGTGCAAGATTCAACTTTGTTGCCCAAGCTATTGCAACAGAGGCATCTGAAGGGAAGCCCTTCAAAGTTCATAAATTGAGTCCAATTAACTTTGGAAGAAAGGATCCGAATGGAGTAAGGGAGATGAAGGGAAATGTCCATCAGTGCACAGACCCTGGTAAACCTATGAGAGGTAGCACTCCCATTTGAATCAATCTTGACAAAAACTCCCACTTGATTAATCAATTTTTTATTAGATCTCCAGACCGCATGACAAGAGGCGGGTTATAAAGCCTAATCCACATGGGAATTCTGGTGATCTTGGCAGTGTTTGGGTCAAAAAAAGGGGTCTAGGGAGAAAGAAAGACTCTAGAATTCCTGAAGAAACAAGAGTTGTTATGTATCACGAAATTGCAGTCATCAACCAAATTGAAAGAAAATAGAAAAAAATCAAAATCCAGAAGTTCAACCTTTGGAGTGGGGATGTTGTTCTAGGAAGTCTTAACCCACTCAAGAACCAAATCAATGGACGAACGCCAACACATAAATCTCATAATCAAACTCCGAGCACCAATGTCTGAAGCAACCTCATTGATGCAATCATCCGAGATCAGGAGGTCCACTGGTTCGTTGGAGAAGACAACCTCAATATCACCGAAAGAAAAAGAGGAGCCCACATCGTTCTGATCCTGAACCATATTGGGAGGGGCAGAAGGAGGAGCAGCAGGAGACAAAGGTGATTGGGGAGGTGATAGGTTGGGGTTTTACCGTTGAATCTGCTCCAAGCAAAAAGTACTACATTCATGAAAAGGGGTTTCTCTATTTTTACACTTTTCCATGGAGATCAAAGTAGGATCTGAAGATGAAGCTGACAAAAGAAACTCCTTTGTGCTAGAGCGAGCACCAAAAGTAACATGGCTACAAATGAGAGGCAGGGAGGAAGGGGAATCCATAGATTTTAGAGAGACTTTGGAGCGGAGGGCGTACCATGACTTCCCATCCACCACAATGCCACTGCCCTGCTTCTTCCTGCAAACCACAACCTTCTTTCCCTTGGACGGATCAGACTCCTGCACACCTGGCTTCTGTGTTTTTCTACCCGCATAATTCAAAAACACAGAAAACACATATTTTTTTAAATAAGTTAAAATATAATGCGAAAAGCTAGAAGAAACACACACAAAGAACTCACTCACACTTTAAAGGTTTAATCACAAGACAAGGGTCCAAAATCCCAACAGATTCATATGAGAGGCAAACTACATAGACACCAAAAACATCCTTTAATTCACAACTGAATAGGATGGGTTAAGCAACCAGCCTACCACAAGAAACATAGGGTCAACAACTTGACCACTAGGGCTAGGTAAGGAGAGATTACTAAGCATCCCGTGTCAATTTCTCCACATCCCACTCACTGGTCAAGCACCAGTAAATATATATCTTGCACACTCAAGGCAAAACATCAAATCCAACAATGGAGATCATAGCTGAAGCAACATATAATGACCAATGAGGATACATAATCTAGCAAGGCACATATCCATCTTGTAATTACATCATATAATAATCAACTCAATATATCGTTTAATCTAACCATAGAAATAATAGGACACAATAAGAGATGCACATGGGTGGGCCCTACATCCTGCCCCTAGGGATTGACTTACTCCTGGAAGTCATGAAGATAAGAATAGAAGCACCACACCAAAACTAATTCACACCAAACAAGGGAAGCAACATGACAAACAATCATAAGATGGAAAATATCACATGCAATATAGAGCTCCTCACAAGAGTATAAAGCATGGTAAATTAAATGCCATAAAAGCGTAATTATTTTCACAAAACACATTCTATTGATTGAAACTCAACACAAAGAATTTCATGATCATTAATCAATTTCACACATGCATAGAGGAATTCACACATCGTATAACATGTTTATATAGAAAACATCAACTCATATGTAGATACATCAAATACAGATCTTACATCTAAACACATATTTTCATTCATCCACATTACAAGGATAACTTCACAAGGTTCACATAAAGGTTCAAAGGGATGTCATAGTCTCATCATAGAACCAAGTAACCAATAACCAGTGCCAAGTAGCCAAGATCTAAGAATCAAGCGGAATGATGGTCTCGAGGCCACGCGTATGGGGGCCTCTCCATACATTTCCACAAGTGACCTACCTCTTGTTTGTATAAGGGGATTAGCCTCCAAGAGATGGTCATCATAAGAACATAAGTCACTAGGAAGGTAAGTGGATGATGACTAGCCCATACTAGCTGACACTTACCCCCATCCTCAAAAGTTTCCACGTCTGCTTCCTTATCTACACTCAACTAGAGGTCACTCCATCGACATGGTGAGAAGACCAACACAACACAAGACCAGCATTTGAAAACAGAAAGAACCTAGCTTAGCCAACACACATTTTAAAAAATACCAAAAGAAGAAGTTTTCCAAAATCAACAATAAAATAAATAAATGCATGCAATTTCAACAATAAAGCAACATAACCACAAGAGTCATGCGAAAAGGAAGATTCACATATTTTTGGCTAAGCTACTTACAGTCAAGATAAAATAACGTCACTGGTCATCACAAGAAAGATAAATAAAGTCACCAATAATTGAAAGAAGATCACAAACCATGAAATTACACATTACGCCACAATGTGACTAACATTAAGTCACCAATAAGGAAGGAGGGAAATCATGGTCACTACATGTGCTATGCAAACACAACCAATGCAATAGCATCATGTAGGTAGGTAGTATCAAATGCACCTTCGCGTATGACTACGTGGAATCGTGCCCTTCTCAAAGGTAACACATCATCATCACCAACACTATGTTAGAACATCAGTGCGGTGTGGCATCACATCTATTCACATCATGGCAACTAGGTGTCGACACACGTAAATACCATAACTTATCATAAGTCCAAAGCAACTCAATTAATACTTTGATATGGTCAAAATTAAACATATATTTCTTTTGTACAAATGTCAACTCTATCATAGTGTCAATGTTTCCAAGTTACTACACATCCAACTCAAAATAAAATACCAAAGGTAAGAGAAAACCTGCACCAAGTAACATGGCCTCGAGCAAATCACACGCCCATACCAAACCATAACCAATATTCCCAAGTTAGATGCCAATAGTATCAATAAGGAAACAATGCATGATAGGATAGAACTATGAACCTCTCAAAGGTCCATTTACTAAGGAGAAGTAGGGGGTACTCTAGCATAGGAAGGTATGCTTGGTTGGGTTACCCCAAACCAATGTCACAACATGTTACCATAGCTTCCTAAGTTCTTCCACTCCACTACTTAACTCCACACATGGAAGGTCTCCAACACCAAGGTTGGACCTTACAAGGTATACAAACAAGCAACCACACAATCATGACTCCACCATACTTGTAACTATACACTCAACCCATGGATGGATACCTAGTATCTCAATGTCATGAGTACACAAATCATGTATGGGATATTCACAACACATAGCAAGTACTCTCATAATAGGTATTCACATCCACAAGGTAACACAACACAATTCCTTTACTGTCCATTACTTAGTGAAGAAGAAGAACTTTCATACCCAAAGTCACATAATAATTACCATAAAGGTTTCTAAGAAGTCTATCTAACATCAATTCAATCTAATCTTTCTAAGGCATAAATGGATTCTACCGATACTTCACATTTAGAGGCAATACAATATACCCCATACAAATACACCAACATTCTAGCATTTGCATACTAGGTCATATCCAAATTAAAACAACGTTATTTCAAATCGCAAGATGGTGTCTCACAACACATCACAGATCATGGAGCTATTGATAAACCATATCACACATGTACTATGAACAAAACACATATTTATCTAACACAAAGTTCATAAGATAGAGTCTTATCATAAGAATAATATAATTAAAAGCTTAAGTCCCTAATTTAGTATTTTACCCTATGATGCTAAACATCTCCACACAAAGGAAAGCATAACTTGATATCAAATTTACACAAGACAAAATTATAAAATGCAAAATTTGTATTATGGAAGTACTTAACAAATGATCAACAAGCACACCATTCAACCTTATATCATTTTTAAAGCATGAATTATTTCTTAGCAATACCACGCATATTACTCAATTACATCTCTTTCTTTCTTAATCTTTTACATTTAATATAATGCAATCACACCTGTAATGACTTGCACTCATAAAAGTTGAAGTAAGATACATTTCATGCAAACATTTCTAGTTTACCAACCCAAAGGAGACAATGCCAATTTCCAAATGATAAAAAGGGTCAAGAATCAAGAAGGTATACAATTCTAACAATATGATATATGTACGCAAAGTACACAAGATATGAATTAATCAAACAAGCATTAAGACTTCCTTATTCTTCCAAAGAACCTAAGCATAAAACACACCATCATCTCTTTCACAGCCAAAACCATAACAAACAACAAGGTGCAACACAAGTCTATCTATTTCCATGATGCTAAACTCTAATCCCAACCACATAGAGTGCATACTAGGGAACAACATCACACTCCACAAATACACAAGGGCAAGAAAGGACCCAACACAACACTCACGATCTAGACCAACTGACTCAAGAGGAGAATTGACAAGGAGGAACACAACCACCATAAAAACACAAGCGGAAGACTTCGATAATCGTGTGACAAGGCCATGACAATGACAAAACCAGAGGATGGATAATCCTCCAAGATGAAGGTTGGTTGTTAGTCGATAACCTCGCTCTCTCACAACCACATAGAGTAGGATGAGGATCACAATCACCTTAATCCACTCCATGTTGACCCAACAAACATGCAAATACTCTAGAGCTCCCAATGTTGAAACATGGGTTCTGATACCAAATGTCATGCCCACATTTGCCATGTGGTCATGAAATGAAAACCACATGTCCTACCCACATTTATCATGTGGTCATGACACGAAAAACATAAAGAATTCCACCCGACCCTAAAACACCCTTGCACGCAACATACATGCTCGGTGACACACACACACAATGTGGTTGCATTTGCAACACATGTTAGGAGCATCGCACAAAGACGAGAAAGTCACATATGGCGCAAGGTGATGTGAACTCCTTTCGCCAACCCTATGGTAATGATAGCTACGTCTAAGGGGGTGTGCATCGCAAAAGCATCGCTAAGAGGGGCGGTCTCCATCTAGGAACCATCCCTAGGGTTTCCTGAGTGAAGGTGACACACGATTCTGACCTAAGTCGAAATCTAACTTAAGAAATTAAACTATCAAAATTAATAAAATTAAAATGCGGAAAATAAACATGCTAAGGATAGATAAATCTATTTTAACCTTTAAAAACCAACCGAGATAATAGTTAAAGTCTAAAGCCTTTATAAAAACATCTATCCACACAAATTTAAAATGAGAAGCTTAATAACTAAGTAAATTAATTAATAACTAATGCTCGAGATAAAACAACAAAAAGACCATACAGACTACGGGAGGAGACAACTACAAAACCTTGCAAGGGAAGAGCATACAAAGGGAATCCAAACATATAGCAATGAAAAATTACCCATGAATCAACATGCTAACTAACCCAAGGCATGAAATCAATTCAAATAAAGGCAATATATAATTTCCAGTTCAAAATAACATACATGCCAAATATGAGAAATATGACACATAATGATGCGCTCGTTCAACACCATCATCAAGACAGACTAAAAACAATCATGGGAATCTCAACAATATTGTGGGAACATTACAATCCAAATCATAAACATAGCATAAGATATCACTGCAACAATTAACAAAGGACACCAACGTCTAGATTTAACCATTTTCATCAAAATAAACTATGCTAAAGCAAGATCAATTCATTTCTAAACAAGGATCATTTTCTATCCTAGTGAAGTCATAATACAATTACATGACGGAGGCTACTTCCCAAACATGGAAGGATCACACTCCATAATTAAATTACATACAAGATCAATTCATTTCTAAACAAGGATCATTTTCTATCCTAGTGAAGTCATAATACAATTACATGATGGAGGCTACTTCCCAAACATGGAAGGATCACACTCCATAATTAAATTACATAAATGATAATATTACAACATTAATAAATCACCTCCCAAGTGCTCCAATAGGTGCGAGATACAACAAGATCACAAAGCAAATAATACACAAGGAACTCTTCCAGCTCTCAAGAGATCTTCTTGTAGGACCAATGGGGAAATGTTACCCACCACCCTACCATATTTCCGTCATTGAGAATAATAGATGTCCATGCCACTTTAGGCAACCCCCGAGCTACGGAGAATAAGATCATGGCAACACCGCTACCAAGCCATCTTACACAAACAAGGGTTTCAACAAGACTCCAAGGTAATTCACACAAGGTTGAACATGGGTTCCACACACACCCAACACAACACCATGGGGATAAAATAACTAGTAGAATTCAATGCACACCCACACATGAATATACACATCTCACAATCCAATGCATGATTCACCTAAGGTCACTCATGACCCAACCAAGCAATAGAAAGGAAAGAGATTAACACAAGAGCATCAATACTTTTAAATTCATACACATCCTTCTTTAATACATCATCACTAGCATACCATTTCAATGCACTGGAGAAGAGAAGGGAAACTACTTCAAATCCATAATACAATTCATTTAATAAGGCATACCAAACATCATTTTCTCAAAATGGAAATAGCACACAAAACAACGTATGACATCGTCACATTAATAACCATACATACAATCATCAAGATCAAACAATGATGCAAGGGTATTATGGCCTTCTACAAGCAACCCATAGAAAGACTAAGTATCCATTCCTAAGTTCAAAAGTCAACTTTGAATGAAAAGTCAAACTTTAACTAAAAAGTCAAACTTTGACCGAAAAGTCAAAACATGGGGAAATGAGGTCAAAACACATAACCACATAACTAGAAGTATATAATTCTAACATAAGGCCTATAAAAGGTCGACTTTGACCAAAAAGTCAACTATGAACCAAAAGGTCAAAACATGGAGAAATGAAGTCAAAACACATAACACTCATAACCACATGGCCAAAATCATACAATTACAACATAAAGCCTATACAAAAGTCAACTTTGACCAAAATTCAACTGTGACCCAAAAGGTCAAAACATGGAGAAATGAAGTCAAAACACATACACTCATATCCACATGGTCAGAATTATACAATTCCAAGATAAGGCCAATACAATGGTCAACTTTGACAAAAAAAGTCAACTATGATTTTTTAAAAAAAGTCAAAACATAAGGAAATAAGGTCAAAACACATAACAACCATATCCATGTGGCCATAAGTATACAATTCAAACATAAGGCCTATAAGAAGGCCAACTTTAACCAAAAAGTCAAAGCACGGAAAATGAGGTCAAAACATGCAACACTCATATCCAATTAGTAGGGAATCCTATTTCCCTCATGAGACTTTTCGTCTCACAAAATAATACTAAAAAATGAGGTTTAAAACATAATTTTCATTTTTCAATAAGAGGGAAAAAAACCATAAAACCTCCAAACTCACCATTTAGAGACCTCCCTCAAGAACACCCAAATTTATAACTCCCATAATACTTAAAAATTCAAAAATCTGAAAGTGCCCTTTTGGTTCTAATATGCACAACAACATTCTTTTCAACTCAAATAAATTATTTCATACTCACAACCCATTCTAGAAAAATTTTGCTATAACTTGGCCTCTTTTCATGCATTTTCAAAATAAAATTTGAATGCAATTAAAAAACAAACTGTAGCTAAATCTTATTTGCATCATTGTACTCTATTCATTGCTACAATGAAGAGATCATAAACATCCACCTATTGTGGGCATGGCAAATGCAAATTTTAAATTAAAAAGGAATCAAACCACAAGAAAAACACCTCTTTCCAAGCAAGCTTTCAAATAGAAAAATCTCTTCTTGAGAGGCATGAATCCAATATAAGTTTCTTCCTACAATGAAGCAATCCCAAGACCATTCCAATGCACTCCAACCCACAAGCAAAATCCAATTGTAGCCACCTCCATGAATTTTTCTTTCAAACGAGAAGAAGGAGAAAGGGAGAAAAATACACAAAAACACATAAAAAAGAAAATAGAACTCTATTTTCCTTATATGCTCCCAAAACCCTTTTTATTTTCTCATTTCTTTTATTTTCTTTATTTCTCATTCCCAAATATCTATTCGAAAATACATTTAAAATAATAGGAAAGTAACTAATTAAATTAATACAATTATTTCTACAAGGTAATTGCAATATAATTTAACCGCATTCCATAATGTCCAAACACTCACATAATTAAATTTAATTTTCTTTATAAAATAATTTTAGGTAATACAGAAGTATAGAGATAGATAATTCTAATAAATAGAAATTAATCTATTTCCTAAGCATATAATAATGAAATATCATGCATTTTCCACAATTTTAATATTTCTAACACTAATAATTAAATTAGAATACATTTCACTCGAAAGCTTAATTTTCAAAACATAAATAAATAAAATACAAAGCATTCCCTAAGGCACACAATAATTACATATAATTGCCATTCCATAATTAAAACTATTAACTCAAATTAGATAATCCATTTTCTTGTTTCTAACCATTTAAATATTTCAAAAACACAAAAAACATTTTTTTAAAATAAATTAAAATATAATGCGAAAAGCTAGAAGAAACACACACAAAGAACTCACTCACACTTTACAGGTTTAATCACAAGACAAGGGTTCAGAATCACAACAAATTCATATGCGAAGCAAACTGCATAGACACCAAAAACATCCTTTAATTCACAACTGAATAAGATGGGTTAAGCAACCAATCTACCACAAGAAACATAGGGTCGACAACTTGACCACTAGGGCTAGGTAAGGAGAGATGACTAAGCGTCCCATGTCAACTTCTTTGCATCCCACTCATTGGTCAAGCACCAATAAAAATATATCCTACACACTCAAGGCAAAACATCAAATCCAACAATGGAGATCATGGCCAAAGCAACATATAATGACCAATGAGGATGCATAATCTAGCAAGGCACATATACATCTTGCAATTACATCATATAATAATCAACTCAATATATCATTTAATCTAACCATAGAAATAATAGGGCACAATAAGGGATGCACATGGGTGGGCCCTACAGTATGCTTAGGGAAAGGATTAGTGAAGATCTATAAATTCTAATTCGGCAGAGCAATCGACTTATTCCCATTATCATTCACACTAGATACCTGTATAACATTCAAGTTGATGAGGTCTTGCATTTCATGTTTAAGATGCATACATCGTTCAGTATCATGTCCTTGTGTCTGATGATAGTGACAAAAGGCATTAGCATCAAAATGAGGCCTTTGCATCATGTTAGGATCCACTGGTTTAATTAGGGGAAGCTTCAAGAGATTATTACTCAGAGCTTGATTCATGATAGAATGATAGGACCCAGATATCGAAGTGAATTTTTTTTGTTGATGCTATGTATTTTTCAAATTAGTGATAGCGGATATTTGTGTGAAGTGATTTGAATTCGGTCCATTAACCTTGATGAAACTCTTATTATTTCTCTTAAAGTTGCTTTGTGACGAGCCACCTTCAGATTGACCAACTTGAGCCAATGAGTTTTGATTTTCATACTAACTAGAAGAAAGTTGGTAGTAACGAAGGGCAGTACATAAATGTTGAAAAGAAGTATACTTCATCAAGAGGATCTTATCATGGATGTTAAGCTGTAAATTTGTTATAAATATCTTCTAAACATCATCATCTTTCATCTAATATTGAATTTGTGCATAAGGTCCTTGATACCAGCTAATAAACTCAGTCAACTTCTCTTTCGGACCTTGCTTTCAATGAACCAAATCAATCAGAGAGACTTGGGGTCCGATGTTGGCTTGAAAATGTTGTAGAAATTGATCAATTAACTGCGGAAAAGAATGTATTGAATTCAGAAGTAACAAGAAAAACCATTCTAAAGCAGTATCTTTGAGAGATCGTGGGAAAATCTTTGCTAACAAGTCCTCTTCAAAGTAGAAATCACTACACATAGCTGTGAACACTGCCACATGAGTATTAGGATCACCTTTTCCACCATATTTTTCAAAGCGAGGAGTTTCAAACTTCTCAGGCATAGGAGTTCTCAAGATTGCATAGGATAAGGGATTACGATCATGGTAAGTCATTATATTAGGTTGCGAAGCATTTTATAAGCTTGTCACTTTTATTTGTAAAGAGGTCATGCCTTGCAAAAGTTGATTTAAGATGGCATCATTAGGAGATGCAGTCTGTGGTGAGGAATTGGAACCAAAATGTGGAGGAGATTGAGCATGGGTAGTGACAAGCAGAGGTTGTGAATAATTGAGTGGTGGTTGGACATAGCGATAGGTGGAAGATAGTTAAGAATAAGCAGATTGAAGGGGTGGTTGAGAGTGATATGAAGACACCCTAGGGGCAAGGCTTTGATAGTTGAATCTGACAACTCTTTAATTTTGTGAATTAGTGCCATTATATACTCCAATACTAGTGGTAGCATTACTACAAGCATTTGCATTAGTTGTCAAAATATTTGATGTAAATGTAGATATTCTCATGGTCGGTATAGGTACCGATACTTGCGTATGAGATGGTGACACAGTGTTATTTATCACTTTTGCACATTTAGTCACTAGTATAATATTAGTTTGTACAATATGTACTAAACCATGGATCGCATTAACACCATCTTGTCCATCTTTTATCAATTCTCTTATGTTATGAATTGCAGGAAGAGCTTCTTCATCTATCCTCTCATTTTCCATAAATGCTTGAAAACCGGCTAACTCTTTATCAAGTTTATCTATTTGTTCATCAGAGACATGTATTTCTACATTCATGGGTTCATCAACATCATGAAAAATTTGCTCTTCCATTGTATTTGTGATAGGTATAGTATCTTGCAACATTTGTGTCTCTCCTTTTGTAAAGAAGGTGTTTAATTGATTTTCAGAGGTAGACACACCGATTTCTTCAAAGGCACTAGATCCCATGAGTCTTATGCTTCTTCTTAAAGAGATATTTCTATTAGGGCAGCGAGTTAAAATACTCATGCAATGGCATGCACAAACTAATAGAATAAACACTAGGAGTAGAATATGTTTTAGGGCAAAACTACTTGATTTTTCAACTTTTCTCAATACAAATAAGTGAAAGAAGAGGTGTTGTAAATATTTTTAAGAGGGAAATCACATTATATGCCTAAAAATAGTCCACTAATGCAAAAATACCTTTCACAACATGCTTTGAAAGAACACTAGAGAATCGATAAATCAAAACCTAGTGAAAATAGGCCAAAATATGTGATTTTTCACCAAATCTCAATGCAAAAGAGTAGGGAAACGAGTGTTGTAAGGAAAATTATGATGGAAATAAACTTATAATAGTAATAACAGCCACCTAATGACAAAAAATCTATTACAACACACCTATAGTGCCACTCTAGATCAAACCCTAGTGCAAAGATATCGAAAATATGCAAATTTTCACCAAATTTCAATGCAAAATCCCAAAAGAAAGGGTGTTGTAAGGAAATTGAGAAGATGCAGCAGATAATAACCCTAATAACAGTTAATTAGTACATAAAAATCCCTTACAACACACATGGAGTGAAAATCTAACAAGACGATAAGGCCAAGTCTAGTGAAAAATGCAAGTTTTCAAGCCCTAGACATGAAATTTCACAAGGAGGCCACTATGATGCAACACTACAATTAGAAATCAGATATAATGAATGTTTTAACAAGGTAGTAAAATCTGAAACAAGATTTTGACTACAACCCTAGCTCATGCAAGACTAGATTTTCATGAAAAATGCAAAATTTCAAGCAATTTCTAACAAATCAAGCATGCAAATGCAATGCAAATTAATTGTAAATGATGAATTTCTATATTTTGTATCATATTTAATGCAAATAAAAGAAATTAATTTAAATTAGATTCCAATTAATTCAAATTTTACAAAAATGTAAGCCTAATATGCCAATTTTTTTCAATTTTTCATTTTTTTTCAATTTTTTGTAATTTTTCAAATGCAATAGAATGAATGAATGCAAATTTGTCAAACAACACTTAGCAAGGTGCCAAAAAATCCAAAAACATGGGTTCACCAAAATGTTTAGGACGAAAAGGGGGGTTGTTTTGTTTTGAGGTTTTAGTTTGAATCCTCCTTTCCACTAAATATTCCAAGGGCTTTTCAACCAAGTTGTCTATCCACTCAAGAGGAGAGTCAACTATCAAGTCACATTACCACAATAGAAAGCTAGGAAATTTAGAATTTATCACACAATGTCTCTAATTAATTCTTTTATGCTCTTGAAATCTTAATTTAAGCAAAACAGTAAGTAAAATTGCAAATTATGATAGATGTTATTGAAATAAGACAAAGGGCAAAAAACCTTAACTCATTATTTTTCGCAGTCTAGAAAATAGAAATGTCAGGGACAATGGTGATGGCACCAAAGTCCAAGATGCAGCTTTTTCTGTAGAATCTCGATCTCCTTTCAACATTGATTTCCACTGTACCTTCAGTTTCTAGCAATTCAGATGTGGACACTGTTGATTGCGCCCTAGTCCACTAAGGAATCTTATATCAGAAACCCCAATTATCACTATCTAGTCTATTTTTGTAGCTTCAGATGTGGAGGACAATGTTGATAGCGCCCATGTCCCAAAATCTTGCACAATGTCTACTTCTTTTCAGATCATGAATCTTAAATGTCCTCCAATC
This sequence comes from Cunninghamia lanceolata, assembly GCA_027924645.1. Taxonomy (NCBI): domain Eukaryota; kingdom Viridiplantae; phylum Streptophyta; class Pinopsida; order Cupressales; family Cupressaceae; genus Cunninghamia; species Cunninghamia lanceolata. The sequence goes on along the minus strand of BSBN01000149.1, from coordinate 2,055,769 downwards.
TTCCCTGCAACTCCACTTTCTCTAGATCCAATATCTATGGCCTGCAATCACAAGTAGTGTGGGTGGGGGTTGTGGTTTTTAGAGGCTTCGATCAAGCCCCGGAGATACATTCAAGTCTTCCAAACACCATTGTTAGATGAGTGTGTGTATCCCATACAATAGAGGCAAAAATCCAAATGATAATGATGATAAAGCACAATAGATATCACCTTGATGATGAAACTCTCATGGAAGGAAGATGATCTTCAATTCCATGAGGAGAAGATGTAATCGAACCTACAAAAACAAACACAATAACAATGCTATGCTCTGTAACACAATCAAAAACACAAGTATGCCAATAGCTCACAATCATAAATATCTTCTAGTTTCTAAATAATAACATAATATGCTTATATATGCAACTACTAAGATTCCTGCCAAGAATTTCATAATTAAAACTTATGATGTCAGCCTGGCACCCAAATAATGGTCACAAACCTGACATTTGAATTTAGGGCAAACCCAAAATAGGGCTGGACTAGGGTGCTAGTGCCTAAGTCCACCCCCTATCTTTATTCTGGGATCATCAAAATAGTCCCCCTTAGGTCCCATTTGTCACAAGGCCCAAGGGTTTTCTCATCGGGAGTCTAAATTATCATGCAAGATGCTCTAAATACAATCTAAAGACCTGAGAGCTAAACCTTAAAAGGAAAAAGCCCCCAAGGGTGAATTTTTCAAACATAACACTACCTAAGCCATAGAATGATTTGCAGGTTTAATGGGCTTTGGCCTTCTCTTCCTAATCTTCATTCTTGGGTCAGGGATTTATGGAAACACTTGGTAGAGGGTAAGATTCAGCTTTATCCCTATGCTAGAAGTTTCTTTATAGCATCTTTTGACTCCACGCAGGAGCGAGATTTAGTGTTGGATGGTAGGGTTTGGCTGTGGGGTGAGCAATCGCTCTCCATCAAACCTTGGGTTCGAGCCTTCAATCCTCTTACCGAGCCAATTAACATCAGACCAATCTAGGTTTTGTCTTCCAAATCATTGTCTTTAGTTTTGGGAGGATTCTTGCTATGAGGCCATCAGCAATGCTATTGGCCATTTCTTGAAGGTAGATTCAACTACCTTAGATATGGGGCACACTACAGTTTCTCAAATATTGGTTGATATTGACATCTCCAAGCCCCTCCATGGAGATGTTGTACTAATGGTTGAGGAAAGGCCATGGACACAACAACTTGACTATGAGGGCTTTCCTTTTAGGTGCAAAAGATGTTTTTCTATTGGTCACTTGGCTTTAGGTTGTCCTCACTCTCATCACAAGAGTGCGCCAACTTGGTGGAAGAATGCACTCATGGATCACCTAACTGTTTTTGATTCTCAAGATGATGGCTCCTCATGTGGAGATGACTCTTCCTAGGATGCCTTGCAGGTTCCACCTATGGCTGCTCTAGGTACGGTGGTGGATTTGACTACTAATTTGAACCATAGTGTGGCCCCTATGTCATCTCCTTCCTCAGCTCCTGTTCATGGACAAGATTCTTCTTTGGTTGTTCCAGCCACTCTATTGGATGTGGCTGCTTCTAGGTCTACATCTCTGGATGCTTCTGTTGGGCCCTCGGCCCCTCTTTTGGTCTTGTCTGATGTGTGTTGAGACATACCTTTTCCCATTTCTTCTTTGGATATGTCAGCTTCTTGCCCATTGGTTGTAGTTGCTCCTAAGGACCCCCCTTCTCACCTTGTTCTGACATTTTGGTTTTATAGTTTGATTGGACTATTGTTTAGTGCAAAAAGAAAGGCCTCCCCAAATCCATTGCTACCTCACAAAAAAGGGATAAGAGAGTTAGGATTTTGCCCTCAAGCTCTTGTGTTGTTTAGTCTGCAGCTTGTTTGTTGGTTGTCCGTAGTTTTTGTGTTGCTTTTGTCCTATGCCTAGCTTGGTTTGGCCTGTTTGTTCTACCCTGAGGGCCTTGTTTGTAAAAGGTTTAGCCCCTATAAGTTTCTTATCTTAATCAAAAACAAAAATAAAAAGAGCAAGCAGATCTACAAGATCTATTTGTTTAAAATTTTCAAACAAGTAAACCCCAATATTAGTATTTCCAATAAGGCCATGGAAATTATAAACAAACTTATTAATGACATCTTTGAGATGCCAATGAGGTAACCTACTTTTCTTGCCACAACAAGAACATCATTAGTATTTGGGAGATTCAAACAACTGTGAGGCTCTCTCTTCCTTAGGAGCTTGGAAATCATGTAGTCTGTGGAGGTACAAAGGTTGTTACCATGTTCATCAATGCTTGATCTTTTTCTCTTTATTTTGAATTAGGATTTATTAAATATTTTAGTGTTAAAGCATTTAGTTTGTTTTAAGGGTTGTAATCCTTAAAGTTTGTATAAGGGATGTTTTTAATAATTATTTTCTTCTTTGATGGTTTCAAGTAGCAAATAAGGGGATAAATAGTTGTACTAAAACAACATTCATGATGTTTACTGGCACATTTGTGTAATCCCAAATCATAAAACATTATTTATTAAAGAATTTTTCGTTTTGTATTATTGAATGTTGATGTTAAAATATTGTATTGGGAAGCCAAAGCATTTAGATATTGTGTAATATATATTATCCTTTGGTAGGTTTTACTATGTTACATAATTTTCAAAACTAAATTTTGCTATTCTAGAAATTCTAAGAATGGAAAGTAAGCTCACTAGATTTAGGCAGATCATTTGTATATGCAAATGAAAATTCAAACATTTAGGGTTTGAATTGATTGTAGTAGTTTGTGTGTATGTTTTGAAACATCCAAAAATAGGATGTTGACATAAGTATAATGAAGTAATAGTAAACCTTGTCCCTTGTCAAAGAATAGAGAATAAAAAAATTTTGAAAATCAATTAAAAAAATTCACATGAACTTGAGTCAAAGAAATAATTCATGGAATTAATCCTCAAAAGATTAAGCATTACCTTTTTAACTGTCCTTTTGTACACAAGAGGCTAAAACATGTAGGAAGGCCAAATATTAGCATTGTCATAATCATTGCTAAAACTTGATTTAAAGAGCTTTTTGGAAGAACCCACTAAATAATGTCATTTAAACTCTTAATTTTGCATTATCAAGTATAAGATAGTTCATATGATGGTCATCTTTCCTAATCAATCCACTAATCATATCAAGTCATCAAATTTACAAGAATATTAGTTATCTTATTTGTTCTCCTTTTTGCCTTTTGAAGTTAATATTAGTAAATCTATTTGGTATATCAAATAGTAAAAACACATCAAATTGTAGTTGCAGTGGACCAATTACACTCCCAAAAGATTTAAAACTTGATAGATGATATAACAAAAACATACCATTATTCTCATCAATTAAATTATAACATTTAAATACAATAAAAGCATTACTATATAACTTGAGTAAAAAACTAACCTAAATAGTTATATAAAAAACTAACCTAAATAAAATAAGGAGACTAAAAAACAACAAAAATAAATAATAGAGAAATGTTGATTAAATTTTAAAATAAAAATAAATAACTTAAGAATAATGAAAGGCCTTCTTCTCTTTTACTTTGATGCATTTTAAATTTTATTTATTTTCTTTGGTTAACAATGGATATTTTGAGTATTTTAAATTAATTATGTATGTTTACTTTATCTATATGATTTTTAACACTTTTACATTATTTTATTTTATTTTATTTTTAAAATTTTGGATAGTGAAGTGTGGGATTAGACTTGCTTTTTTATATTTGCTTTAGGGCCCAATGTTTATGGGCAAATGACGTGATAAATGTCAATTATGTGACATTTTGTTGGGTATGTCTTATCAGTACATAGTAAAGCAAAACATGTTGAATTCAACAACAATTATGAATTACAAGGTAGTCACATTTGATAATTCTTGGAACTAAATTAAAGGGTAGTCACAATTGATAATTCTTGGAACTTCGACTCTATTAAATTTTAAATAAAAAGAAAATAACTTAAGAATAATGAAAGGCCTTCTTCTCTTTTACTTTGATGTATTTTGAGTTTTATTTATTTTCTTTAGTTAACAATGGTTATTTTATGAGTACTTTACATTAATTAAATGTATGTTTACTTTCATCTATACAATATTTAGCACTCTTGACAGAATAAAATTTTATTTTATTTTTAAAATTTTGGGTAAGGAAGTGTGGGATTGGACTTGCTTCTTTTTATTTGCTTTAGGGCCCAAGTTTGTGGGTAAAATGACATGTGATAAATGTCAATTATATATGAATTATGAATTAAAAGTTAGTCACATTTGATAATTCTTGAAATTGAATTAAAGGGTAGTCACATTTAATAACTCTTGGAATTGCAGACTCTATCATGTAATTTGACATTTTGCTCTCTTCTTTGAAAAGTGAGATGACAAACTATTTAGGATTGTTTTAGGAGGGAATTTAGTAACATGGATTTTCTATGCCTATATTATTTAAGTAATGTGGTTCACCTAATGTCTTGATTGCTTAGAATGTAGTTTTGAGATGACTTTGGTACACTAGTAGATATGTGACTTCTTGGATAAATGGGAAGTCATAGTTCTCATGGTTTCTTCATAATTTAGTTGTTTAGTTTGTTGATGATTTAGTTCATGTGGTTATTCATTTAATACTATTCCATTAATTTTATTTGTAAAAAAGATAATTAAATTTCTCTATTAAAATTAAAATTAAGATCAATAATTTTTTATTTAGCTACAAATATTTGTATCGATTATCTCTTTAGAGTCTCTTTTTTCCTACTACAAAACACTTAATAAAGATTTATAATAAGACATATAGTTATAGTATTTATAAGTTTATCCACCAAATACTACATGTAATGACTTAGAAATATAAATATAAATGCATACTATTTAGTGAATATTTGTGTCTATCAACCATTTGATAGCACCTTTAGTGCTTTTACTAGTACTATACTTAATATTATACTTGATAATCCATTCATCATCGTGTGATCTTGACAGGTAAAAATCCTTAATGATTCCATGCTTGCCCCTCATTAAATTCACATAAATTATTTTAAAATTAAACATTGCTCATCGAATTTCAAACTTGACCAAGACTCGACCCTAATTTAAATACAATGCATTTGCCAATGACAAGTAAGATCATATGTAGGTGAACAATAAAAAGTGTTGCCCAAGCATTATCAATGTTGATCTAAAAATGATGCAAGCATTATATATTTGGTAGTCTGGTAGTAAGCATTATATATCTTGGTAGTATGCATTATATTTATATATAATAGTGTGTAGTTACATTATATATAGGGATAATTGGTATGTCTATAGTACTATAGAGCTAAGTGACTCAATGGTCTTCAAAGAGGATTTTCCATAAAAGAATTAGATGATAATGTTTGACAAAATTTGTGGGTTTAATTGTAACGTTACAAAATTGCATGCATTCTAGGCAAACCCAAACACAAGAATTCACACATCTAATCCCTATATTGGTATATTCTGATTTCCCTGTGTTATTGTTTTCATTCTTTTTAAAATCATTAATTTAATAAATTTGGATTTGGATAGCCACACGACATAAATAAGAAGTGAAATATGAAAATTTGCTTGATTAATAAGAGTGCATATCCTAAAAAAAAGAATTAATATTCTCACCTACAATTTAGGCATTTTGTAGAAATCATTCTTCCACATTTATTATGTGGATGTGTCCTCTAGAAAAAATTACTCCAAGAATGAAAGATTATAGTTAGCTTTAAAAAATACTAAAAATTAATGTTATACAACAGCAAACAACATCTAATAGTCATCATTAGGTTTCCTCTAAAAAAATGACTCCAAGAATGAAATATTATAGTTAGCTTAAAATTACTAAATTAATGTTACACAATAGAAAACAACATTAACCTAATATTCATCATTAGGTGTCCTCTAGAACTTTCTTCAAAGCCATCCCTAAATTTCATGCTTTAGAATTACATGTATTTCCAACATTAACCTAATATTCATCATTAGGTGTCCTCCAAAATTTTCTTCAAAGCCATCCATAAAGTTCATGCTTTAGAATTACATGCAGGAAATATAGAATTAATACTCATGCATGTTACAAAAGCAAGAAAAGGAAAAAATGTCATGCCATGAGATACTTCTAAAACTACAAGATTTTTTGAAATTTATTTCTATTGGAAAGTGGAAACCCATCAAGTTTAGTAGTGTAAAACCCGTCCAATTTACTTGGATGGCATATCAATCCATCCAATCCTCTCCTTGGAAAACATGATATACAAAGATACAGGATACCCCAAACTAGTCAATGAGAGCTTAAATCTAAAATGAGGTAATATACCTAGGACAGTCCTTTGCATTTCACTTCACATGTGTTAAAGTAGACTTCATAGTTATAGTAATACCAATACTGGAACTAAAGATGGGGAATGTAGCTGCAAGTATCATGAAAAGCAGGGCCATTCACTCCAATGGTCCAGTGTACACAAGAATACATCCTCTATAGTACAGTAATTAATTTGACAACAAACTAAAATGTATGCAATCCAATTCAATAGATGGACCAATTTTCTTCAAAAGATAAAGATACTTTTAATAATTTTCTTTAGAAGTTTAAGTAACCTACAAAATACAACAGTGTAAGACTCGACCCACTATGTGAGTAATTCAATATTGAAGGTGGACTAATTTTCATCATAAGATGAGGTACCTACATAGGCCAATTCGCTTCATAAGGTTAAGTAACCTATAAAATATGACAAAATGATAAGGGTGTTAGGCTCACTTTGACAGTGTCCAAACAAAAGCTTCCTTCTAGAAAATTATTCAATCCATGCAGAGAAAAAAAACTTCTTAGAAGAAAAAGCACATAGAACCATACATTCATTTTGTATCATGCATATTTCAAAAGAATGTTTATCAATGATCAATGAACATGAATCTGAATGTATACAAGTGAGCTAGCAGAGCCACACCTACCTCATACCATGATGCATTAGGAAACTACAAGGAACTTCAAATTTCATCCACACAATATAAGCTAAAAAAATATAAGAATTTGAAATCATTCAAGAGAGAATTTGTGCATAAATTCTTCTTTATTAAATTTTGTACATAAGGTTTTACGAAGGTTCTATCGATCGAAAATTAATCACAATTTGAAATCATTCAAGAAATAATTGTGCATAAGTGAATGGGAAGGTTGTGGTGATCAAAATTAGCAAATGGTTGATGGCTATTGGGTGGGAGTAAGTTCATGCACCAAATAGGTCAAATCAAGTGCTACAACAATGCAAGACATACAATTTTATCCCTTTTAAAGTTATCCATTCAAATTTTTCCTTCAAATGCTAAGGAATGCCACGGTTAAAGAATGAAATATCATACACTATATATATATATATATATATATATAATATTCTATAATACTATGGCTAAAGAAGGAAATAGAATTCAGTAGATATATATACATATATAATACTTTAGAGTCTGCCAAAAATTTCCCCATACATGTGATACAGTCTTTCATTAAAAAATTATTGTATTTTAGGGCAAAAATGTACAAATACAACTACCATGAAATTTAGCTCATGTATCTATACACAAGAGTCTGAATATTTGACTTGTGTATCTATAAACATGCATTTGTATCTACATGTATTCATGTGTGACATGTAAGACACACACATGCGCAAGGAGCCACAACCACACCAATATGCATGTACACCCATGTGAACATGTACACCATTGTACAAGAGCCATGCATGGGTTTTAATTACCCCCAGAGGTGTCCTACAATCACAGGTGGAGGAGAGGAGCTGAAAGATTCCATAATATCTGTGTAAACTAAACTAGTATATTTATATTTAAAAATATATATCTATGGTACGCCCAAATATATCTTCCAATTTCTTTTGGTTTTTGGTTTTTATTTTTTTAGTTTTTTATTCTTTCTTTTTACTACAGTCACAGTAAAGGTGGAGTTGAAGCGCTAAAAGATTCCAAGATTCTGTGTAATTTTATAAGATTTGAATCTAAAAACAAAACAAAAAAAATATTTATATGCATGAGATTATTAAGACAGAGGATCATAATGAAACACCACAAACAACACTCTCATAGATGATTTTGCTATTTTAAACCAAAATGTGGGTGCTCATCCATATTCTACTATTGTGGATTATCTTCTATGTTGGGGCTATTGTAATATTTTCTCTATTCAAGCTTACTGGAGTCTTAGTTATCCTTGAAACTTATGTTGGGCTTGAGATGGTGCAGCTAATTGAAGATAGGTAACTATATATAAAAGAAAAATATCATATATTCTTTAATCAACAGCTGCCCCATGATTCTTTATTTTAGTGTTGTTATTTCTTTTTAAGTGGCTAGTTATGGTCTACAACACTTATTTTTAGCCCTGCACTTGAAAGGTGTTTTATATCGTCATCAATACAACACTTATTTTTAGCCCTGCACTTCAAGGGTGTTTTATACCCTTATGTGTTTTATATCTTCATCTTTTTTTTTATTATTTTTATGCCTAAGGCATTCCCTCTGAGACCAGGACTAGTGAGGCAAGGAAATCAACAGCTGCAAAAGCATATTACGAATGCAAAATGATTGAAAGTATTTACATGTTAGTTTTCTATTTTTGTTTGTGGTGTCTCCATTCACTGGTTTCCTTTGCCGCTTTTTTGCCCTATCATGATTCTCATTGAAAACGTTAAAAGAAATCATGAATCTACCCCATGAAAGTAGGACAGGACTGACAATTTTAATGTTTTCAGCGGGAATCATCACAGGGGAGAAAACAAGCAAAGGAAACAAGTGAACTGAGACAATAGAAACAAAATAGAAAACTAATGTGGACCAATGAAAATTCAATGTTTTTTATAGAGATTGACGGTGTAAAAACTTTCAATCATCTTGCATTCTTAATATGCATTTATAGCCATTGATTTCCTCACCAAGCCAGTCCCAAAAATAAACAAATAAAAACCAAAAACCAAAAGAAATTGGAAGATATATGTCAACGTACTGTAGATATATTTTTTAAATATAAATATACTAGTTTAAAATCAATATTTGTATGGCTGTATCAAATGAAGGGACAATTTTCTGCATACCATAAATTCTAAAGGATTATAGTAACTAGCACTTGCACCCATAGGAGGTTCAAGGAATACACCGATAGGAACAACCGGTGAGTTTAAAAAAAATTCCAGCATGAAGTTTTTTTAATGATGTGAGACAATTCCAAGCACTATAATTCTCACATATAAAAGCATATCGGGTAATTAGTCCATGATGATACATAGAGAGAGAGAGATGTGTGTATGTGGAAGCGTAGACAAGGCATGTCAATCCCTCAAAGAAATGTGGTCTCATGGACTACAACAATTGCAGGATATGCACAAAATGCATTCATTGATAAGGCACTAAAAACTTTCAAGAAAATGCAATTGAATATACATAGAGAGAGAGAGATGTGTATATCGAAGCATAGACAAGGAACGTGAACTATTTGACAAAATCCCTGAAAGAAATGTGGTCTAATAGACTACAATGATTGCATGATATGCACAAAATGGATTTGTTGAAAAGGCTTTAGAAACTTTCATGCAAATGAAATTTGCAAGTGTAAAGCCAGATTTCACAACCTTTGCCAACATCCTCTCTGTCTGTGTCAAAATGGTAAGCTTTGGAACAAGGTATGGACATCCATCAAGGCATAATGGAAGGTAGATTTTTGTCAGATATTATAGTTGTAAATGCTCTTATAGACATATATGCAAAATGTCGAAGCAAAAATAAGGCACACAAACTATTTGACAGAATGCCTCAAAGAGATGTCATCTCATGGAATGCAATGATTGTAGGATTACACAAAACAGATTTGTTGAATAGGCTTTAGAAACTTTCAAGCAAATGCAATTGTCAGTTGTAAATCCAAATTCCACAACCTTTGCCAGCATCCTCTCTGCCTATGCCCAAATGGAAGCTTTGGAACAGGGTATGGACATCCTTCAAAGCATAATGGTAGGGGGATCTTGTGAAATATTATAGTTTGAAATGCTCTGATAGACATGTATGTAAAATGTGGAATCATAGACAAAAAATGTGAACTGTTTGATAGCATTCCTCAAAGAGATGTCATCTCATGGAATGCAACGATTGCAGGATATGCACAAAATGGATTTTGCAAGGATGCTCTCAAAATCTTTGAATTAATGAAGCACTCTGGAGCATATCCTAACATTGTAAGCTTTGCTTGTATTCTATGTGCATGCAACCATGCAGGGGTAGTGGATATGAGATGTACATACTTCAATCACATTTGTAACCCTTATTGCATTACACCTACAGTTGATCATTATGTGTGCATGGTCAACCTCCTTCCCCATGTTGGATATCTTAAAGACACCCTAAACATTATCATTGAGATACCTGTTAAATCTGTGTTGGTTGTATGGATGTGTTTTCTTAGTGCCTGTAGATCACATATGAATATAGGCTTAGGAGTATTTACAGCAAAATTGCTTTTTGATTTGGATCCTAAAAATGTTGCACAACTTATGTTCTTCTATCAAACATCTATCTAGAAGTGGGCAGGTATGGTGAGGTTTAAATTGGTAAGGAGATAGGTGAAAGATAGGCAAATTAAAAATATCCCTGGATGTAGTTGGATTGAAGGGCATAAAATTGTACATGCTTTTTATGTAGGTGACAAGTCACATCCATAGATAGAGGAGTTCAGATCACATCCATAGACAAAGGAGATGTATGCAAAGTTGGAGAAATTGGCTTGGAAGATGAAGGCAGCAAGGTATTTTCCCTATTCAAGAATTTACTTAATGCTATAGAAGGATGGGAAAAATAATTATTCCTCTGCCACCATTTTGAAAATTTGGCAATTGCATTTGGTTTGTTAAACATGCCCCATGGAACAACTATTAGAATTGTTAAGAACCTTCGAGTATGTGCCAATTGCCACACTGCAACAAAATTTATCACCAAGACTGTCACAAGAGAAATTGTTGTGAGATGTGAAACCTTTCCATCATTTTAAATAGGGACAATGTTCTTCTGGAGATTATTGATGATGCTAAATGAAGCAATCTAAAAAATAGGCTTACACTATAATAGTGTGCACTGTGTTAGATTTTTAACTAGCGGGTGTAAAGCCCTACTCCTCAACCTTTGCCAGCATCCTCCTTGCATGTGCACAAATTGAATCTTTGGATGAGGATATGGACATCCATCAAAGCATAATTGGAAGTGGATTTTTGTCAGATGTTTGGTTGTAAGTGCCACTTCCGATCATGAAATCCTTCACAAAGACTTATGCACAAAATTCAATAAAGAAGAATTTATTCACAAATTCTCTCGTGAATGATTTCAAATTGTAATCAATTTTTTTTGTAGCTTATAATGTGTGGATAAGAGTTAATGTTCCGTGTTTCCTATGTCATTAATTAAAAGGAATCTAGATCTACACATTCATCCTAGATGCATTTGGATAGTGGAAGCCTATTGTTTTAAATCCTTTACACAAGTTTTTTGTGGGTTAACCTATGATAACATGTCTCCTAGAAATATAACAGCAATCCTCAAAAGGGATTCTTAAATACCACCGATCTAGGTTAACTTTATACTGAGTTGTGTGCATTTAATTGATTAGATAGATTACACAAAGGAAAAAAAAATTCCTCGACAACCATATATATGTATGTATTTATTTTCCTCTACAACCATGTGTGTGTGTATTCAAATGTTTGTTTTGTTAAATAGGCCCTTTTGCTCAATGGGCAATATATCCCTTTGTTGCTCCTTTCATCATTTCAGAATTCAGTCCAAAATGGGGGACTAGAATTAGAAAATGAATGAGCTCCTCTTACCTTGGCAAGATAATGGTAAGAGGAGCTCATTTGTTTTCTAATTTAATTCTTCCAGTATAGTATATATAAGGAGCATTTCAGTCCAAAATGGGGGATTGGAATTAGAAAATGAATGAGCTCCTCTTGTAGTGCCCCTCCGTTTTCACTTTGGTTGTGTCAGGTATGTTTGACATTTGGTTATTTGGTTTGGATTGTTCATTTGATGCTATTGGTTAATCATGGGATTAAAATAATATTAGTAGTCATTAAAACATTTTTGATAATTAAATAAATAGAAATGCCTTTATGCAAATTTAGTGCTGAAAATTTAAAAGGGTAAACCCAAATTTATAAATTATTATTTTAGGCCCCTATATTATTTATAGCACTATAGTTTATTAGCTATATTAATTTGTTGCATTTTCTAGAGGTTATTTTATATTATTGGTGAGTGAAACCTTATTTTATATAAGGAAACCTAATAAAATATAATGTTATTAAATATTACTTTAGGATACCTAATTATAATTGCTTGAGGACAAGCAATCTTGAGTGGGGAGGGTTGTCATGTCCCTATAATGATTTATAATTGAATTGTTTATTTAAATAATAAGTTAGCCTTATATAAACTAAATATATAATGTATTTATTTAAAATATATTATTAATATGTATTATTTAATAAATAATATTATTAATTTAATATAATTTAAATATTATAAAATATATGAAATATATGTATTTATATTTTAATTAACTAGATATATTATAAATATAAATATTTTAATATAATATTTATGTGAGATATATTATTATATATAAAAATAAATATTATGAAGTGTCTTACCTATTAAAGTTAGAAAGTAAAGTAATTTAGAAAGTAAAGTAATTTGGAATAAGACAAAGTAATACAGTTAAACAAAAGGTTAAATTCAAAATAAAATCATATAAAAATAAAAGTCTAATAAGACAAACATTATCCCGCCATATTATATGCTTGGAAATAAAATAAAATAAAATAAAAGAGCTCCCGTACTTAATAACAAAAGTATTTATTTATACTATATATATTATATAAATAATGTACTTTAAAAAGATTAAGGGGAGATCAAAGGAAGATATTTATAAGTGCAGCACATTAATAAATAATATATTATAAATATATCTAATAATATAAATACAAATATTATTATTATTATTATATTATATTGTAATATAAATATAAATAATATATCATTTATTATAATGATATAATATAAATACAAATAAGGTAAATAAATAATAATAAACATCTTTTAACCTATCCTCTTATGATAAGGGAGTTACATATGGTTAGAACTAGTTTTACCACAAAAGGGAATTAATATAAAGTAATAAAAATAATAAGAGACATGCCTCTTCAAACATATCCCTTGAAAGGGAAATAAATAAAGGTTGTGAGATAGAAGGAAATCATCATCGAAAGAATGAAGTAATAAAAAGAAATAAATAAACAACTGTGAATTCAATAAAGGTAATAAAGAAGAAACATCATTTGAATTCATCAAAGACACAGCAAGAAAATATCACAAGGAAGACACGAGGGCAGCCAAGGAAAAGGATCATGGGGAGAAAATATAAAAAGAGTATGGGATAAATACATATATTTAGATCTGCATTTTATAACAGCAATGCAATAAAGGCTATATTACTGCAGCATAGGTAAGGAATCCCAGGTAAAGCAGGTAAGAAAGTATTTATATTACTTATTCAATTTATGATTTGTAAGAATTTATAATTACTTGTTCAATTTATGACTTGTAAAATATAAATGATAAGATTATTAAGTAGGAACTAATTATATGTGTTTATGTAAAAATGAAATTAAATGATGAAATATATGTGTACATGTATGATTTTAACAATAGGCATTATGACATGATATGTCATGATAGAGTCGTATGAACTTTGGAAATGATTAGAAGCTTATTGATTAAGTAAATAGAATACATGATGAATACAAATGCAAATTATCATAGCCTAAGATAATAAGGTATGGATTAAATGACGTATGAGAGATAACAAGTATGTATATGTATAGATGAAGATTAATTAAGGCCTTAGGGTAAAACCTAGGGAAGGCTCTAGGATAAAACCTAAAGATTAATAAAGGCATGAATTCCTAAGGGCAGATACGAGACTTCCTAATTAACCCCTAACACTAAGAAGGTGGGGTAGATAGTTATAGTAGGTATTGATCATTCCATGGGAATGGGCCTTGATTGACGAATCAAGGGTATTACTATGGACCTTCAATTTAAGTACCGAAGGAATGGGCCTTAGTTGATGAACTAAGGAATTATAGGCCTTAGTTGACGAACTAAGGAATTATGGGCATTGGTTGACAAACTAAGGAATAATATTAATGGACCCATAGGATTGAGATGACATCACCTACCTAACGAATCTTCTCTCACAAGGTGGAAGGTGAGGTTAATAAGAGGCCTAAGGATTATCTCACTCGAGGAGAATCATGATGTATGAAAAAATGAATTTATGAAATGGCAAATAGTATATGGTTATGTTTATGATTATCATCAAGATATGATTATCATCAAGATAAAAAGGAAATGAAAAATGGAATACTAATGTTCTCTTTTGGTAAGTTGAAATTGTTTGCAAGGGTGCGAAAATTTTGGCTTGCTAGAAGGGGACATTACACCTCTTACCTTGGCAAGAGGATGGTAAGAGGGTCTCACTTATGTTCTAATTTCATTCCTATATATATATAAATATATATATATATATATATATATATATATATATATATATATATACATATAGGTATATATATATATATACATATAGGTATATATATATATACATGTAGGTACATATATATACATGTATATATATACATATATATATATATGTATATATATATATGTATATGTATATGTATATATATATAGTTTCAATGTGTGGGGAGGAGACTGTTATTTTATTATTTGAACTGTCACCTAAATTTTTTCCCAATTGCACGACTCGCAGTAGTATAGATTATGTAATTTTTGGTTAAAATTTCACCCACACATCCCACACAAGGCCTAAATTTGATGGTTGTATTGTCGTATTTAGGCATATTTTCCGTAAAATACAATCAAAATTTTAAAAAGACTATCATATGAAAGGAGAGATTTTTGCATACTATCAAATTTTTTATAGAATTGTGATGATGATGATATATATATATATGGTTTATATATAATTTTAATTATACTAAGGTATGTCATAGTATTTTAAGGAGAACTGTGAATGGATAACTTTCATTAAAAATTGCTTGACAGGCAGGGTCAACTGTCAAATTTAGGCCCTAATTATTCCCACGGATAGCTTGGGGGTGACAACAGCTATTAAGTTTGAAATAATAATAATAATATTATTAATAATAATAATTATTATTATTATTATGGATCATTGGATAGAAAATATTTTTCATCTGAAGAAAAGTAAATATATATTGTTATTTTATAGTCTAAGCTACGGAAAAAAAAATTAGAAACAGGATTTACTATTACTACATGAATTTTGAATCAAATATAATATCTTTTTGTAGTAGTATTGAAAATTTTATTAGCTGAGAAATCTAATTTTTGAACATTTTATATGAGGCTATTCAATTGAAAGTGAAAAATAGCCCATAAAGATATACTTTACATTCATTTCCTACTATAAATATAACAATATGCATTACCTACACCAGGGATTGTGGAATGATAAGGGATGCAACCTGGACATGGGAAGGCTGGGGGTGCCCAAACTTACAAAGGTAATTTAATTTAAATTGACTAAAAATTAGGCATTAATGTGCTTTAACTTATCATGAAATAAAACGCATAAATGGAATGCAATCCCCATTACATGTCCAACCTTAAAGCCTTACTAACCCAACATCTATGTCATAGATTACACATGGAACACCATTCCCTACCTATTTTCCACCTACCTTAT
Organism: Cunninghamia lanceolata; assembly: GCA_027924645.1. Lineage (NCBI taxonomy): Eukaryota > Viridiplantae > Streptophyta > Pinopsida > Cupressales > Cupressaceae > Cunninghamia > Cunninghamia lanceolata. The sequence goes on along the minus strand of BSBN01000149.1, from coordinate 2,039,909 downwards.
GTTGCAATACTACACATTGAAGCCAAAGTCGTGACTTGAATGTCATGTTTATTACAAAACCATGAAAGTAGTTTGCACCAAGGATACCTTAGAGAATTCAAGAATAGATAACTCTCTATTAGTAATGTTCGGGCAGAAGTGAAACAAAGTTAGAGGTTGAAACAACATTTAAATCTCCCCTAAAGCCTACACTTGATATTTAATTGAAGAAAGTTGAAACTAAAGCTTTTTTAAGAGAAGTTATCTTGTCCTTAACTAGTGCAGATAATTGTGTCGTATGCAAGGCAAACAAGTGAACTAGCATCTAAAATTTCACTTCAAAGGGATAAACAGTATGAGAAAACATCACAAGGTAGTGAGGACATGAGATAAACTACACAATGAGTTGATGGAAAGGCTCTCAAACCACATTACAAAAATAAAAGCCCCAAAAGTGTTGATTTCCAAGTCCATTTATGAAGGAAAACAACAAGAGAAGTAGAGGAAAGAACAAATCTAACAATTGCACATGCTTCACAGTTTCACAAAGATTACAAAAGGGACAAGACAAAGGAGCAATTGAAGGAAATGTAAATGACTACTTACAAACAACTTAAAATGAGGTAGAAGCCATGTTGTTAGTTGAGTATTATTCTGACCCTTCACAACACACCCCTAAAATATAAAACTTGGGGACCCTAGAGCTTTAGGTTGATATTCATGTTTCTTGCAGAGACTGAAAAGGTTTCATTTGGAATTTACCTTAATATTATTGCCTAGATGAAAATGCATTGTCGAAAGTGGTAAATGTCATAGTAATGTGCTTTATTATCCTAAGGGGACATTTTGTTTAAAAGGGACAATGTTATTTTAATTTTTTTGCAAAATGATAAAGTCTTCATTCCTAAAGTGCAAATGTGCTTTGAAACCCTAGGCTCCTTTTGTTAAAGAATTCCAAACTGCCTTCAATTTCCCAAAGCTTGATAGTGGTAAATTGCTAAACCATCCTCGAACCCTAAAGTGCCAATTGGTGGGCCATTAATGACACATGTGCAAGGGGAGATCAAAATGTCAAGTCCATTGATTTTCCCATCATTTTGACTTCTTCCTATAGCTATTAGCGATTTAACTCCTTGTGACCACCCAACTCCCTCAAATCTAGATTTGTGAAGCTATTTGAAGGCACTTCTACACTTTCTCCAAGTATTCTTGCATTTTCTTTTGTTTCACTTTGAGTTTTTATCATTTGTAATTTTAGGGTTTTGTTTTAAATCTTGACCCTAGTCCATTTAATGTTGTTTTTCTACAAATATCGTCTATGCCATTATTATTATTGGTGCTTACATTGGCTTTAGATGGCTTAAACCTATGAATTTTAAAATTTTCTATTAAAACCCTAATAAGCCTTGCTCGGCCTTCTACTTTGTAAAGCCCATATCCTAGTTTTGAGCCTTAACCAACATTTTGTTTTTTAATTAGAAACCCTAAGGCCTAGTTTTACAGTGGCCAACAACAAAGAATATCAAATACCAAATAAATCAATTGGAGACATAGATAGAGGTCATCCACACACAAATTCAACAACCGCAAGATCAAAAGGATCAGATTAAGGAATAAATCAAATAGTTGAGAGAAGTGATAAGATTGATATTGGCACATCTGACCAGAATATTGGGGGAAGCTAAGAGGAGTGCACAACAAATATAAATCCCTACCAGGCTTGTGGAGGCCAAAACAACACATATCCAGACTCAGGGCCACATATAGATATTACAGTAGGGCAAGAGTCAATGGGATACTACTCTATCACAGGGGTAAGTGCACAAAGATGGGGGACCAAAAGCAGGTATTAAGATGCCACTTTTTTCTAAAATTGGGAAAGACTGATGTTGGATGAGAAATTAAAGATAGCTACACTCAAAATTTGAAGATACAACAAAAACAAGAGTCGTAGTGCTCCGAATCTAGTTTCTAAACTACTATTTTAAAAAAAAATGGTTAAGATTAAGGGGTTCAAAAAGGGGGAGCACACAAATTGGTCCTATTTTTTTTAAAAAAATATAACATACCATTTGGTGTGCTCCCCCTAAAATGTTAACTTTTTTTAGTATTTCAAAAATCACTTCAATGAAAAATTAGCTAACACCATGTAGTTTTATCTCTAATTTTTCTGATAATTTTTTGATGAATAATTAATTTTTTACTAATTTTCAAAGTGGACACATCCTGAAAAATAAAAAATTTATTGTGCTCCCCCTTAAAAAAATTTAAAACTAATCAAAAATTATTTTTTTAATACATGTAGAATGGAGTCTAGTTTCTCAAAATGTAATTTATTTGAAATTTTGATGAACGGTTTAAAAAAAGGTCAAAAATACCAGACACTATTTTTGACCAATAATGGATACACTAACAAAATAAATTAAAGATGAAATCCTTAACATACTCAAAATGTGAAAAAAATTATATGGTTAGAAAGCTAGTAGAGAGCTTAAGATTATGGTGCTATTTTCTTCGACTTGTCATTGAAAAAAGTGCAAACCTGATGGGGAGCATGCTTCAGATAATGTGATTTTTGTTACAATCTAGAAAAATACATCTTTGGATGTCCTAAACATAGTACAAGCCTTTGGGTTGGAAGCCCAAGGAAAATCCAAGCCTAAGGCTTGGAAATTACCAAGGCAAACCTCTCTCTCTCTCTCTCTCTCTCTCTCTCTCTCTCTCTCTCTCTCTCTCTCTCTCTCTCTCTCTCTCTCTCTCTCTCTCTCTCTCTCTCTCTCTCTCTCTCTCTCTCTCTCTCTCTCTCTCTCTCTCTCTCTCTCTCTCTCTCTCTCTCTCTCTCTCTCTCTCTCTCTCTCTCCTCTCTCTCTCCTCTCTCTCTCCCCAAGCCTGAGCAACCCAAGCTATCTCCTAGTTTTCCTTTTCCTTTCCAATTTCCCTTTAGATCCCACCATTTTTTCCCTATTTTACTATTTTCCACGTCTCCTCATCATTCTTGGACCATCCAATGAACTTTCATTTTATCTTGTTTCCATTTCATCCTCCTAGTTTATATCTTCATCCCTCTTTATATGTCCTAGTTTTCTTGTTTCCATGTTCTTTGTCGATAAGGGAGAGGGACAAAGTGTGGATATGGAGGGAAGAGAGAGGGTGATGAGGAGAGAGATAGAGAGAGATAGAAAGAGAGTCCTAGTTTTCTTATTTTCATTTCCTTCATCGATAAGGGTGAGGGAGAGATAGGGAGATGGAGGAATGATAGGGGAGAGAGAGGCAAGAGATAGGGAGATAGAGAGAAAGAGAGAGATAGGTAAAGAGATCTAGAGGAGACAAATAGGGAGAGATAGAGGAGATAGAGGAGAGAGATAGGGAGATAGAGAGCATGAGCAAGATGTCTAGAGAGATAGGGAGAGAGATTGAGAGGTAGAGGGATGATAGAGATATAGGGAGATAAGGGAGAGATAGGGAGATAGAGGTTAGGGTTGCTCAAGTTTAGGGGTTAGAGGTTAGGCTTTAGAGGCATTATTTAGGGTTTAGGGGTTTTGGGAGAGAGAGAGAGAGTTGCTCAGGTTTATGAGTTTAGGGTAGCTTACGTTTAGGGTTTAGGGGTTTAGGTTGCTTGATTTTATGGTTTAGGGGTTAGGGGTTAGTGTTTAGGGGCATTATTTAGGGTTTAGGGGTTTTGGGAGATAGAGAGAGGTGCTTAGGGGCATTATTTAGCGTTTATGAGTTTAGGGTTTAGGGGAATTATTTATGGTTTAGGGGTTTAGGTTTGCTCAGGTTTAGGGTTTAGGGGTTAGAATTTAGGGGCATTATTTAAGGTTTATGAGTTTAGGGTATAGGGGTTTAGTGTTGCTCGGGTTTAGGGTTTAGGGATTAGGGGTTTAGGGTTACTCAGGTTTAGGGTTTAAGGGTTTAGGGTTTAGAGAGAGATAGAGAGAGGGGACTGATAGAGATTGGGAGAGATAGAGGAGACAGAGGGGAGAGATAGGGGGATAGAGAGTGAGGGACATGTCTAGAGACATGGGGAGATAGATTGAGAGGTAGAGGGAAGATAGAGATAGGGAGATAAGGGAGAGATAAGGAGATAGAGGGGTAGGGTTGCTTGGGTTTATCATTTAGGGGTTTAGAGTTTAAGGGTTTAGGGTTGCTCATGTTTAGGGTTTAGGGGTTAGGGTTTAGGGTTTAGGGTTTAGGGGTATTATATAAGGTTTAGGGGTATTATATAGGGTTTAGGGTTTATGGGTTAGGGTTAAGGTTTAAAGGTTTAGGTTAGGGTTTAGAGAGAGAGGACTCATAGGGAGATATAGAGGAAATTAAGGGGAGAGATAGGGAGATAGAGAGTGAGGGACATGGCTAGAGCCATAGGCATATATATTAAGAGGTAGAGGGATGATAGAGACAGGAAGATAGGGGAGAGATAGGGAGATAGATGTTTAGGGTTGATTGGGTTTAGGGTTTAGGGGTTAGGAGTTAAGGTTTAGGGGCATTATTTAGGGTTTAGGGTTTAGGGGTTAAGGTCTAGAGGTTTAGGGTTTAGGGTTTAAAGAGAGAGAGCTAGAGAGATAGAGGTTTAGGGGTTACGTGTTACATGTTACAGGTTAGGGTTTAGGGGTTTAGAGAGATAGAGAACGAGATAGAGAGATAGGGAGAAAGAGAGATATGGAGATAGAGAGTGGGGGACAGAGACATAGGGAGAGATATTGAGAGGTAGAGGGATGATAGAGATAGAGTGATAGAGGTTTAAGGGTTAGGGTTTATGGGCATTATTTAGGTTTTATATGTCTAGGGTTGCTCAAGTTTAGGGTTTAGGGGAATTATTTAGGGTTTAGGGTTTAGGGTTGCTTGAGTTTAGGGGTTTAAGGTTGCTCAGGTTTAGGGTTTCTTAGGTTTAAGGGTTTAGGACCTTGCTCTAGTTTAGAGGTTTAGGGTTGCTCATATATAGGGGTTTAGGGTTGCTCAGGTTTAGGGGTTTAGGGTTTCTCAGGTTTAGAGTTGCATGTCAAAAGTAGTATCTCTATCTTTATCTCTCTCCCTCTCCTCTTTACCTCATCTCCTATCTCTCTCTCTATCTCTTTCCCCTCTTTAGCTCCTATACTCTATGGCCCTTCTATACCTCCTACCCTCTCTCTCTAACCTATGTACCTCCCTCCCCACTTTCCATGCACTTAAAACACTTATAATTTTAAAGGCATGACAAGACTTAAGACTTTTGATGCATGAAATCTCTTAAAACTTTCATGCTCGACAAAACGTTCTCGCGTTATAACATGAGCATGTTTTTGTGAACAAAAAATGGACAAAAAGCATGTGGGATCCATGTTTCAATCCCACATGCTTTGTTATTCCCTACTTTTCATGCACAGTCAGACAAAAAATGTTTTTTTAACTAGTTGACATTTTGACAATCATTTTTTGCCTAATCCACCACCTTTTTTTGGTTTTTCAATGTAGAACTAAATTGCATGTTTTTAGACATAATTTAATTGTTTAAACTAATAGTTTCATGTTTCATATTGTTTCAATGTTAATTTTAATGTATTTAGATTGAATTTGATGATATATGTTTGTTTTTTCTTAATTTTCACTAATCCTATTTGAGTTATATGGAATTCAACATTAAATACAAATGAACTTGCCAAAAAGATCAAATTTTTGAGGATTTTGAAGCTAAATTTTTTAGGATTGAGCAACTTGAATCTTGAAATTTAAGGTATGTTCTTTAAATGTATTCATTTACTTCATTTTATAATTATGTTAAACCATGAAATCTCATGTTATAGGACAATCATGAGCCAAGTGAGAGGATTATCATTTTGAGAAGTTAAATTATCATGAGAAAGTGAAAATTATCACATGTTGCTATTATCTTGATTCAGACACTAACCTAAATAATTAGAAGGATACTTTAAAGGAAACAATCAAGACTAAATGATAAGTTAATTAATCTCAAATCCATGCAAAATGATATCCATGATACTATATAAACATATCTAGTGGACCTCTTGAAATGATATTCATATATAGTAGGGAAGATTGTTGTGAACTAAAAGATAACATGCATGTCATTGGCATAGTTATTAGGACAATTATAATCACAATGAGGTTGTATTGAATAGATAGTTTCTTGTAAAGGAGTTATTAGATAGTTAAGGAAGATAGAGTATTGATATTGGTGGGTGCATGTACTACAATATAGTCAAGGAGGGTATTATGTCATCAGGACAGTCTTAAGTAGAACCTCCTTGCATGATAATATAACTATTCCTTTGTGATGTACTTGAATGTCTATGAGGGTGATGAAGTTTTATGGTGGAGGAAGGATAATATAAGTTTCTTAAGTTGCCCAAGACTATGACAGTCCAGAAATATACATATGATCTACACATGTCCCCTTATACATTGCATGTTAAATCCATGGCAGTGGACATCAAGTTCATGGTCTTCTTTTGAATCTGGTTGCTAAGGGTTTCTCAGATTCTACGGTATGGATTTCTATATCACATGCTTAATCTTTAACTTCCATTCAAGGAGTGGATTAAATTGTTTTAGGTTGAGTATGGAGAAGATTGTATGTCAACTGGGATGTATGTAAGTAGAGACAGTTAAATACTTATCCTTGGGTGGTGTTTGTAAGGCAAATACCAGTCCTAACCCCTTGAAACTTGAATTCCAGTTGCAAGCCACTCTCTTGTATACGTCTAGTTGACTCCTTGCCCTGAGATAGGCACCGATCTGCTTCTGGATTAGTAGTTATGATCCAAAACCCCCTGTCTTGCATCCAAAACATTAATACAAATCCTTTCAAATTGCCAACCTGTTAGTTTGTAGGAGTAGAAATAGGGACCCTGCATACTCTCATCCTCAACCAGTTAGTTATGTCCAAGAATGTTGCTAAACATGTGATGTATCATGCATATCTTGGTCCACACATGAGAGTATTCTGCCTATTGTTGTAAATCTAAATCTTTTTGTCATTGGGCGAGTCAAGGTCAAATGTTTAGATATAGGGATACCCCCCATTAGTGTGGCAAAACCAGAAGGGAAGGGGAGGTAGCTCACGCAACCTCCCGTATCTGTTGGCTAAATCTGCCTGTGCATTGGAACTGCCAAACCCTCTGTCGATTCAGGAGCTAACAGATTTGGCAACTCTACTAGGGATGTGATTTGAAAAGATATATTTTTGGCCCATCCGAGTTAATAACAGAAATGGTTGACTCTACTGGGGAACATTGCAGTAAAAGAGTCAAGTAATTCGAGGGCTAGAAAATCTAGTTTCCAGCGAAAGTTGTTGCAGCAATACTAAGGAATGGCCATGTGGTACTCTACTGAGGTGATGAATCCAGAAAATGAAAGTGCCTTGTCAATTTCCCGTCCTCTTTGTGAGAGGTAGTGACTCTGTTGATTGAACCTATCCAATGTTGCAACATATTTCCAGGTATTCATCTTTTGATTCAAAAATGATGAGTTTAGAGTAGTTCTGGTGGTCTTCTCAAAGAAGACCTTTTTTATTGAAAGGTATAAAGCTTTGAATTTTGCAGGAATAAATGGTCACCCAAATGTTATCCCAATAAGATTAGATGATGTTTGCCAAAATATAGTGGATCAAATTCTGAGTCTGCAAACAAACATCTGCAAAATTTTTGCAATTTGGTAGAAGATTATGAGGTAGAGGCTGAAGATATAGTAATGAGACTTTTTGTTCAGTCATTAGAGGATGATGCTAGGATCTGGTTTTCAGACCTGCCTATGTCTTCAGTTTCTTCATGGGTAGATTTAGAAGTTGCGTTCCTAAAGCAGTTTGGTGAAAGATTTGATTTGGCCTCATTGATCATACATTTCATGAATATCCAAAGGGAAGATGAGGAACTGGTTCCAGCCTTTAATCTTAGGTTTATTAAGTTGCTCGAGCAAATTCCTGAATATATGAGACCCAATGATGTATTGTGCTTGGCAATTTATTTGGCTGCATCTGATAAGAAAATGAGTTATAGATTGAGAGATAAAGAACCAGTCACACTTCACCAAGCTTATAAGTTTTCTATGGATATTGAAAATAATTAGAAATATGGAATGCCAGTAGGTTTCATGGCTGCAAGTTTTCAAAATAGTTTTCAAAGTGAATGTGTTTCTGCTTTCCCAGTGTGTTCATTGAAAGATGATTCTACAGAGGGAAATATATTTTAGAACAGTATGAGTAGCCATGATGTGATGCATAAACATGAAGAAGATGCTATAGAAAATATGGGCACATCCTATAATGGTGAGGACAAAGATTATTGTCAGTCTCTAGAAGAAAAGCCTGTAGATGCAAAATGCTCTTCAAATGATGAAATGAAAGATATACATGAAGTTGCATCATACAGCAATAGGCATATCCCATTTATTCCTAATTATTATATGAGGTGGATATGTAGAGCTTCAATCTGAATATAGAAAACATTGATTCAAAGGATGGCAGTGAATATGCTAGTGATTGTTAGCGTTCAGATGCATGTGTGATCCTTTCAGAGGATGAAATATATATGGATACTGAGTATGAGTGTTTCCTTGAAGATTATGACCACCTCTACAATGCAGAGGTTGAAAAAATTACTATTGATTATCAGTGCATTGGTGAAGAGAAAAATCAGGGTCACTATTCAGATGTGAATGGACAAGTTGCAGATGTGTGTGCTCATACAGTTGGGGATAATGTTGGTTGCAGGGGTGACTACAAGGCTTTCAATGAAGGGCTGCACTCTGAGATTTTTATGCCTTCTCTCGAGACATTCCAGGTGGACCTTAATGACAAAATTGTTGAGCACAATGATGATGAATACGTGAGTGTTTATAAAGATGAATCAGATTATGAGATGTTGCTTGTGCCTGAATATTGTTTGTTTGATACAGAGGAGTTCTTATTTTTTGAAGAAGGGCAAAATTCTAACGTGGATTCATTTGTTTCATGTGAGTTTGTTATTTTTCTAAGAAATATCAGTGACTCATATGATGATGACATTCTGCAGCTGATGGTGATGTATGCTGATGAGTCTTGCTATAGAATTGTTAAAAAAAGAAAAATGGGCAGTAGCACAACCAGTTGCAAAGGAGGGTGCTGCAGACAGCCAAATGTTTTTAAGCTTCAGTTGAAGAAATCAGAAGAAAATTAGATATTTGACAAGGGGAAATTTTGGTTTTTCCTCTTTGGTGGCCCTCGGTGACCAAGTATATTTTAATAATGTATTTTGTGATGCAGGTTGATGTAGTGTTTGACTCTGTTGCCCAATGGATAAGGGACTAGTCTGCATCCCAGAGATCTGAGTTTCTTGCCATGCTTGCAAGAGGCATGCATCCCCAGACAGAGCTAGTGTTGGTGCCTACATAAACATTTAGGTTTCAGACTTTCATCTGCAGGCACCTTTCATAAAAATTCAAAAATTCTAAGTCCCTCGGCCTCATTTTATGTATATCGGGCCTTGAAAAGTGTAAAAAATAGTTTAAATGCATGTATCTTTGTATATACAAAGGGGTTTGTATGTACATTTGGGGAATCTATCGTAGATTCTGAGAATATTTTGTGCTTATATATCGGGTTGCATTTATTTTTTGTGTTGTATGTTCAGACATACAATGGAAAGATACATTGGAAATGTGCAAGGGAAATATACATTGCAATGATGCAATCCAACATACAAGAGGAAATATACGTAGCCAGCATGCATTCACTACAGTGAAAGGGGTTTGTATGTGCAAGATGCAAGTGCAATATACATTCGCCACATACAATGGAATGATGCATTGGTCAATGCATATGCAAGAAGAAACATGTACATTTGCAAAGATGCAAGGGGTCTTGTATATTCAGCAACATACATAGCAGGAGATACATTTGGTGGGGTCTACCTCACATACAAGGTGGACTGTATATGCAATATACATTCACTATATGCAAAGTGAAAAGTGCAAGGGGCCGATATACAAAAGGTGGGGCCCACCAATTGCATATTTTAGCAATTGTATGTTCGCACATACAATCAAATATGCATTCGCAAATATACAAGTTGGATCTGAAATGAGCATTCATTCCAATTGATAAGGTTGAAGTCCATTGTTTGTATGTATAATCTGCTTGTATGTCCGCATTGTATATGTGACATACATTGGTCATATACAAAGGAAAAACATGCAACCTGGACGTGAAAAGGAAGATGTACTATAGCATATAAAGGTTTGGGGTCCATAGCATGTATATTAGGTGCTTGTATGTGCTGATATCCATTGCAAAGATGCAAAAGTTGAGATACAAGCCGGACCCGATTCAAAAGTCAGATTTGGCTAATTTAGGGCTGGTGTTCGTGGCTTGCATGTATATGGCATTGTATATGCTGATATACAAGAAAATTGAGATACAAGCTAGATTTCAAAGCGATTTCAAAACCCTTCATAAAAATTTGAAATCTGTAGAATGTATATTGCATTTGTATCTATAATATACAAAGGAGATATGCAAAGAGAGATGTACAAGGCGGGACCTGATTGTAATTTCAATTTGTTCTATAACAATTTGGGGTCCACGCTTTGTATGTAGATAGTTGTTTGTATATGCATGTTCTTTTGCATATACAAAGGGACAAAAAGAGGCAAAGTGCATGTTACGATGGCAGAAAAGTCAGCAATGGAAGCACAGGGTGCCTACATGGCATGTTCTTGTTGGTTGGCAACTTTTCAAAGCATTTTGATGCCGTAGATCTCAACGATAGGAAGGAGATCGACGGCCCTATTTTGAACGCTTGAGGAAGGAAGTATTTTCTGTGTATCTGCACCAATTCGAGTGGGAAACTTCATAGCATGAACCATTGTTGCATCCCATGGGTAGGTCAACCATTTATGGCAGCAGTGCAGAGGTATGGGTTGAGTCGACAGGTTAACCACCCAATTTAGGAAGATCTCCATGCGGCGGTGTAGATCTCGATCTCACCTGCTCCCTTCCTTCTTTCTACCTGGAACATTCAATTATTTGAGTGCCATTTGTGGTGCGCTGTTTCTGGCAAATTTTGAAGTGCCATGTAATTATTGCTGAGTACACAGTCTTGCTATAAAGTACAAACTGTGTTACTCATTTGGGTGGTTGAAGACTTGGGCATTTTGGGGGGAAAAATAACGAAAGACAGAGCATTTTCCTGGTTGTTTTATCTTTGTTGGAGTTTATGAGTTACATCTAAGTGCACCTTGCACATATGTTTAGTTTCTTGTCATTTTATATGAAAAATGCATTATTGCATGTGTTTATCTGTCTGTCTCCATGTGTTGTATGCATTCTCTTCTTTTGAATCTGGTTGCTAAGGGTTTCTCAGATTCTACGATATGGATTTCTATATCACATGCTTAATCTTTAACTTCCATTCAAGGAGTGGATTGAATTGTTTTAGGTCGAGTATGGAGAAGATTGTATGTCAGCTGGGATGTAAGTAGAGACAGTTAAATACTTATCCTTGGGTAGTGTTTGTAAGCTAAATACCAGTCCTAACCCCTTGAAATTTGAATGCTAGTTGCAAGCCACTCACTTGTATACGTCTAGTTGACTCCTTTCCCTAAGATAGGCACCGATCTACTTCTAGATTAGTAGTTATGATCCAAAACCCCATGTCTTGCATCCAAAACATTAATACAAATCCTTTCAAATTTCCAACGTGTTAGTTTGTAGGAATAGAAATAGGGACCCTGCATACTCTCATCCTCAACCAGTTAGTTATGTCCAAGAATGTTGTTAAACTTGTGATGTATCATGCATATCTTGCTCCACACATGAGAGTATTCTACCTATTTTTGTAAAGCTAAATCTTTTTGTCATTGGGTGAGTCAAGGTCAAATCTTTAGCTATAGGGATACCCCCCTTGGTGCGGTAGAACCAGAAGTGAAGGGCAGGCAGCTCACGCAACCTCCCGTATCTGTTGGCTGAATCTATCTATGCATTGGAACTAGAAAACCCTCTGTCGATTTGGGAGCTAATAGGGTTGATGATTGGTGTACAAGAATCCTAAGCCCGATTGACATGTATCGATTATCAACAATACTACAACTCACAAATATTGAATCATCGGTTTACTTTAGCCATGTTTTAGATCTAGTTCAACGAGGTATTATTAGCATTCAAATTTAATCAAATTCAATATTCTATCTTATTTTGTAGTTTTTTTATATTGTTGATTATATTCATCGAACTGAATGCACATATCAATGCAGGGCATGTTTATGCAGTTATTGTAGCTGAAGACAATGAAGAAGGAATCGATTATTAATTGTGTCGTTATGTTGAGGCAAAAAAGAAATTATATTCCTGAGTTATAGATGGAGAAAACATCAAGTACCCTACACAATCAATGGTTGTTACTAGAACATGGCTTAGAAGGTACCTAGTGAAGAAGTCTAATATGTGGTTGTTTGAGGACTTTGACAAACATAGGAAGATTCTTCATTATTCTAACCTTATTGTGGCATCAAACGTTTATTTGATCAAATATGGGGGTAGACCATTGAACAAGACCTTGTGGAAGGTTCATGAGTATGACCACGAGGCAATTTGACACAATAAAGAGTAGAGTAGACTCAAATGGTTCATTCGATTGAATCATTGGAATGATAGAAAGGTATGTTATTTTTCTTTGCTATCCTCATTTCACCTATCTTACCTTCTTATATGTGCTCCTTCATCTTGGTTGATTAGCATTATTTCGTTGTAGAGTTCATCGGTGTACTCATTTTAGCTAAATAGTGTAATTACATTTACATGCAAGATTTGAGTATGATGGAGGTAGAATAATACTTACGAAGTTGCCTTTGGAAGGAAAATAAGGTAGGTTTTCATGATTATTTCACGATGATGTCATTTATTTACTATTTCATAATGAGTTTTAATGATGTTTCTTCACATTTGGTGCTAACAATTAATAGCAGCGTTAATGGCAGCCTTAATTGATGCCGTATAAGACATTATATCAAGTGAGAACATCTTTATAGTACTGAATTTTCATTTACTTGAAAGGCATTAGGACTGAATTTTTACATTTGAAATCTCTTGGGGCCAAAAAATGGTGCCCATGCATTCAGGTGGGTGGGTAAATGCTAGGGGAGATGTCTTTTCAGTGGCAAAGCCTCATGGTCATTCTTGACTACATTGAATGCAAACAGTCTCTCAAGAGCTCGAAGACAAAAAAGGTGTCAAACTTTGGGCCAACTATTTTGTCAAACCGTGACACTTAGGAACATCTTCTTTGCATGTATAGGTGGATGTCAAGTCCACCTACAAACACCTATCTCATTTTTTTAAATCAATTTTGTTTGCTTATGGTGGCAAGGAACGTATTGTTCCAAAATGCTTCAATTTCATGCAATGGAAAGTTGCTAGTAATGGCATTTCACATTCCACAACTCGTGGAGCCTAACTAACTACACCAACACGTCAGAGTGGGTGGTTAAATTCTAGGGGAGGTCTTATTTCATGCGCTAAGTGACCCAATCGTTTGGGATAGCAGGCTACCGACAAAGTCACTTAAGATCCTTAAGAGCAAAAAACTACCAAACTTTAACAGAGCAGTTCTCAAAATTCATGGAAGCTGGGAATGTTCTATTTGGACCTATAGGTGCACATGGGGTCCATCCACAATAACCTCTCTTTATTTTGATCAACTCTAATCCGTTTGACCGTGCCAAAGCCAAATGCATTCTTGTAAAATGCTTTAGTTTCATGCAGTGGAAAGTTTCTAGGAGTGACATTTTACATTCCACAGCTCATGGGACCAAACCAACTACACCGGTAAATTCTAGGGAAGGTCTCATTTTGTGCACCAAGTGTCCCAGTTGTTTGGGGAAGCAGGCTACCAACAAAGTCACTTAAGATCCCTAAGCACAAAAAACTGCCAAACATTGACAGAGCAATTCTCAAAATTTGTGGTAGATGAGAATGTTCCATTTGGGCCTATAGGTGCATGTGGGGTCCATCCATAATAACCTCTCTCAGTTTTGGCCAACTCCAATTCATTTGACCATGTTAAAACCAAATGCATTCTTACAAAATTCCTCAATTTCATGCAGTGGAAAGTTGCTAGGAGTGACATTTTGTAATGTCCCTTATAAGAAGATCCTTATTTTCCACCTTGCACATGAGAATTACTTCTTAAAGGAAACAATAGTACTAGATATTAAAATAATCAAATTAGGGTTGGTAACCGCATATCAACATAAATCAATAATTCAATTATTCAATCCTTAAGTGGATTCATATTTAGGGTTGTCTATTATATGTTAATTTTATTTTCAAACCCTAGTGGAGATGGGGTACTATCTTTTGTTAGGTTGCATAAATCATCCTCTACAAGTAGTGCCTTTGTATGATGTAACACATGCCCATTCCACCTTAGGTCTTACTAAGTGCCCTTGTATGATGTAACACATGCCCATTCCACCGCAGGTCTTACTTATTGCCCTTGTATGATGTAGGATGGTCCATTCCACCACAAGTCTTATCCATTGCCTAAGTATGATGTAACATGGTCCATTCCACCGCCGATCTTATCTACCTTTGAGGTATTAATGCTACTTCTTCCTAACAAGTTTACGTCCAATCTCTCAATGTGTGCTATCCTCTTATATAAATCAAATATGATTACTCTTTATTATATTTATTTATTTTCAATATCAAAGTTGTATTTAACTCAGAAATGTTCTCTTAAAAAATATCTTATATGTGCTCCTTGGTCTTGGTTGATTAGCGTTATTTCATTGTAGAGTTCATCGGTGTACTCATTTTAGCTAATAGTGTAATTGCATTTACATGCAAGATTTGAGTATGATGGAGGTAGAATAATACTTATGAAGTTGCCTTTGGAAGTAAAATAAGGTAGGCTTTCATGATTATTTCACGATGATGTCATTTATTTACTATTTCATAATGAGTTTTAATGATGTTTCTTCACATTTGGTGCTAACAATTAATAGCAGTGTTAATGGCAGCCTTAATTGATGCCGTATAAGACATTATATCAAGTGAGAACATCTTTATAGTACTGAATTTTCATCTACTTGAAAGGTATTAGGACTGAATTTTTACATTTGAAATCTCTTGGGGCCAAAAAAATGGTGCCAATGCATTCGAGTGGGCGAGTAAATGCTAGGGGAGATGTCTTTTCAGTGGCGAAGCCTCATGGTCATTCTTGACTACATTGAATGCAAACAGTCTCTCAAGAGCTCTAAGACAAAAAAGGTGTCAAACTTTGGGCCAACTATTTTGTCAAACCGTGACACTTAGGAACATCTTCTTTGCATGTATAGGTGGATGTCAGGTCCACCTACAAACACCTATCTCATTTTTTTAAATCAATTTTGTTTTCTTATGGTGGCAAGGAACGCATTGTTCCAAAATGCTTCAATTTCATGCAATGGAAAGTTGCTAGTAATGGCATTTCACATTCCACAACTCGTGGGGCCTAACTAACTACACCAACACGTCAGAGTGGGTGGGTAAATTCTAGGGGAGGTCTTATTTCATGCGCCAAGTGACCCAATCGTTTGGGATAGCAGGCTACCAACAAAGTCACTTAAGATCCTTAAGAACAAAAAACTACCAAACTTTAACAGAGCAGTTCTCAGAATTCATGAAAGTTAGGAATATTCTATTTAGACCTATAGGTGCACATGGGATCCATCCACAATAACCTCTCTTGATTTTGATCAACTCTAATATGTTTGACAGTGCCAAAGCCAAATGCATTCTTGTAAAATGCTTTAGTTTCATGCAATGGAAAGTTTCTAGAAGTGACATTTTACATTCCACAGCTCATGGGACCGAACCAACTACACCAACACATCAGGATAGGTAGGTAAATTCTAGGAGAGGTCTCATTTTGTGCACCAAGTGTCCCAGTTGTTTGGGAAAGCAGGCTACCAACAAAGTCACTTAAGATCCCTAAGCACAAAAAATTGCCAAACATTGACGGAGCAATTCTCAAAATTTGTGGTAGATGAGAATGTTCCATTTGGGCCTATAGGTGCATGTGGGGTCCATCCATAATAACCTCTCTCAGTTTTGGCCAACTCCAATTCATTTGACCATGTTGAAACCAAATTCATTCTTACAAAATGCCTCAATTTCATGCAGTGGAAAGTTGCTAGGAGTGACATTTTATATTTCATAGCTCATGGGGCAAAACCAACTACACCAAGGCATCAGGGTGGGAGGGTAAATGCTAGGAGATGTCTCATTTCATGCACCAAATATCTTAGTAGTTTGGGGCATCAAGCTACTGGCAAAGTCATTTAAGATCCCTAAGAGCAAAAAACTGTCAAACTCTGACAGAGCAGTTCTCAGAATTTGTGGCAACTGGGAATGTTCCTTTTTGACCCAAAAGTGCATGTGGGGTCCATCCAATAACCTCTCTTAGTTTTGGTAAACTCCAATCCATTTGACTGTGCTGAAACCAAATGCATTCTTGCAAAATACTTCAATTTCATGTAGTGGAAAGTTGCTAGGAGTGACATTTTGCATTCCACTACTCGTGGGGCCAAGTCGACTGCACCAACATGATTAAATGCTAAGGGAGGTCTTTTTTTGTGTGCAAGTATCCTTGTCATTCAGGGAATTAGACTATCGGCAAAGTCACTTAAGATCCCTAAGAGAAAAAAACTACCAAACTTTGACAAAGCGATTCTCAAAATTCATGGCAGTTGGGAATGTTTCATTTGACCTACAGGTGCATGTGGGGTTCATCCACAATGATCTCTCTCAATTTTGGTCAACTCCAATCCATCTGACCTTGCTGAAACCAAATGCATTATTCCAAAATGTTTCAGTTTCATGTAGTGGAAAGTTGCTAGGAGTGACATTTTGCATTCCACAGCTTGTGGGGCCGAACTAGTTGTGCCAACACATCGAGGTGGGTAGGTAAATACTAGGGGAGGTCTTGTTTCGTGCACCAAGTGTCCTAGTCGTTTGGGGCAATAGGCTACCGACAAAGTTGAAATGTGCTAAGAGTGAAATTTTGCATTCCACATGTCATGGGGTCAAACCAACTGCACCAACACATCGGGGTGGGTAGGTAAATGCTACAGGTCTCCTTTCGTGCATCAAGTGTCTTAGTCATTCTAGGTTGCAAGATACCGACAAAGTTGAATGGTGCTATGAGTGAAATTTTACATTCCACATGTCGTAGGGTCGAACTGACTGCGCCAACACTTCGGGTGGGTGGCTAAATGCTAGGGTAGGTCTCCTTTCATGTGTCAATTATCTTAGTCATTTCAAGATGCAAGGTTGAACCGACTAGGCCAACATGTTGGAGTGGGCGGGTAAATGCTAGGGGAGGTGTTGTTTCATGCGTCAAGTGTCTCAGTCATTCCAAGCTGCAAG
Organism: Cunninghamia lanceolata; assembly: GCA_027924645.1. Taxonomy (NCBI): domain Eukaryota; kingdom Viridiplantae; phylum Streptophyta; class Pinopsida; order Cupressales; family Cupressaceae; genus Cunninghamia; species Cunninghamia lanceolata. Next base: position 2,022,553 of record BSBN01000149.1, on the reverse strand, counting down.
CTACCCCTAAAGTCAAAAGGTGTTGGGAGTGAAATTTTGTATTCCACAGGTTGTGGGCCAAACCAACTACATCAACACATTGGGGTGGACGAGTAAATGCTAGGAGAGGTCTATTTTTGTGTGCCAAGTGTCTCAGTCATTCCAGGTTGCAAGCTATAGGTAACATAGTAAAATTTTGCATTCCACAGGTCATGGGGCCGAACCAATTATGCCAATGTGTTAGGGTGGGAGGGTAAATACTAGGGGAGCTCTCATTTTATGTGCCAAGCATTCCATTCATTATGTGTTGTAAGCTATCGGTTCACCCCTAATACGAGCAAAATAAAAATATGGCACCTGGCAAGGTTGTGTTGCATGAAACTGAAGCATTTTGTAAGAATGCATTTGATTTTTGGCATGATCAAATGGATTGGAGTTGACCAAAACCAAAAGAAGTTATTATGGACAAACCCCACATGCACTTGTAGGTTTAAAAAAAATATTATCGGATGCCATGAATTCTGAGAACTACTCCATCAAAGTTTGGCAGTTTTTGCTCTTATGATCTGAAGTGACTTTGTCGGTAGCCTATTGCCCCAAATGACTGGGACACTTGGCATACGAAAAGAAACCTCCACTAGCATTTACCCACCCACCCCAATGCATTGGTGCAATTGGTTCATCCCCACGAGCTGTGGAATGTAAAATGTCACTCCTAACACCTTTCCATTGCATGAAACAGAAGCATTTTGCAAGAATGCATTTGGTTTCGTCACAGTCAAATGGATTGGATTTCACCAAAATTGAGAGAGATTATTGTGGATGGAAACTACATACACATGTAGGTCAAAACAAACCATTCCCAGCTGCCATAAATTCCAAGAACTACTCAGTTAAAGTTTGACAATTTTTTGCTCTTAGGGATCTTAAGTGACTTTACCGGTAGCCTGATACCCCAAATGACTGGGACACTTGGTGTATGAAATGAGATCTCCCCTAGCATTTACCCACCCACCCCAATGTGTTGGAACAGTTAGTTCGGCCCCATGACTAGCAAAGCAAAAAATATGGCACCTGGCAAGGTTGTGTTACATGAAACTAAAGCATTTTGCAAGAATGCATTTGATTTCAACACAGTCAAATGGATTAGAGTTGACCAAAGTTGAGAGAGGTTATTGTGGAAGGATGCCACATGCACCTGTAGGTCCAAACAAAACATTACCAGCTACCATGAATTCAAAGAACTGCTCCGTCAAAATTTGACATTTTTTGCTCTAAGGATCTTAAGTGACTTTGTCAGTAGCCTGCTGCCTCGAATGACTGGGACACATGGCACAGTCTATTTGGCCCCATGAGCTATGGAACGCAAAATGTCACTCCTAGCATTTTTCCGCTGCTTGAAACTGAAGCATTTTGTAAGAATGCATTTGGTTTCGACATGGTCAAATGGATTAGAGTTGACCAAAATCAAGAGAGGTTATTGTGGATGAACCCCACGTGCACCTGTAGGTAAAAAATGGAACATTCCCATCTACCACAAATTCCAAGAACTACTCCATCAAAGTATGGTAGTTTTTTGCTCTTAGGGATCTTAAGTGACTTTGCTAGTAGCCTGATACCCTGAATGATTAGCACACTTGGCGCACGTAATGAGACCTCCTAGCATTTACTCACCCACCCTAATGTATTGGCACAGTTGGTTCAGCCCCACAATGAGCAAAATAAATAATATGGCACCTTACAAGATTGTGCTTCATGAAATTGGAGCATTTTGCAAGAATCCATTTGATTTCAGCATGGTCAAACAGATTGGAGTTGACCAAAACCTAGAGAGGTTATTGTGGATGGACCCCACATGCACCTATAGGTCCAAACAGAACATTACCAACTGCCATGAATTCTGAGAAATGCTCCATCAAAGTTTGATAGTTTCTGCTCTTAAGATCTTAAGTGACTTTATCGGAAGCATGTTGTCCTGAACAACTGGGACACTTGGTGCATGAAACGAGACCTCCCCTAGCATTTACCCACCCACCCTGACATATTGGCATAGTCATTTCAGCCCCACAAGTTGTGGAATGCAAAATGTCACTCCTAGAACTTTCCACTACATCAAGCTGAATCATTTTGCAAGAATTCATTTGGTTTCTTCATGTCAAACTGATTGGAGTTGACCAAAACTAAGAGAGGTTATTATGGATGAACCCCATGTGCACCTATAGGTTTAAATAGAACATTCATAGCAGCCATAAATTCTGAGAAACACTCCGTCAAAGTTTGGTAGTTTTTTGCTCTTAGGGATCTTAAGTGACTTTACTGGTAGCATGTTGCCTTGAATGTCTAGGACACTTGGCACATGAAAAGACACCTCCCCTAGCATTTACCCACCCACCCTGATGCATTTGCATAGTTGGTTCAACCCCATAAGCTGTGGAATGCAAAATGTCAATCCTAGCAACCTTCCACTTCATGGAACTGAAGCATTTTGCAAGAATACATTTGGTTTGGACACAGTCAAATGGATTGGAGTTGACCATAACTAAGAGAGTTTATTATGAATGGACCCCACCTACACTTATAGGTCAAGACGAAACATTCCCAGCTACAATGAATTCTAAGAGTTGTTCCGTCAAAGTTTGGCATTTTTTTGCTCTTAGGGATCTTAAGTGACTTTGTCGGTAGCCCGATGCCCCAAATGACTAGAACACTTGGAACATGAAACGAGACCTCTCCTAGCATTTAATCACTCACCCCGATGCATTGGCACAATCAGATTGGCCCCACGAGCTATGGAATACAAAAGTTCACTCCTAGCACCTTTCGACCTTGTCAGTAGCTTGCAACATGGAACGACTCAGACACTTGGCACATGAAAGGAGACCTCTCATAGAAATTACTCACCCACCCCAATGTGTTGGCACAATCGGTTCGTCCCCATGATTTGTGGAATGCAAAATGTCACTCCTAGCACATTTTCACTACATGAAAATGAAGCATTTGCAAGAATGCATTTCTTTCGGCACGGTCAAATGGATTGGAGTTGACCAAAACTGAGAGAGGTTATTGTAGATGGACCCCATGTGCACCTGTATGTCTAAATGGAACATTCCTAGCTATCATGAATTCTGAGAACTACTCTGTCAAAGTTTAGTAGTTTTTTGCTATTATGGATCTTAATTGACTTTGCCGGTAGCCTACTACTGAGACACTTGGGACACGAAATGAGACCTCTCCTACCATTTACCCATCCACTCTGATGCGTTGGTGCTATTGGTTCAGCCCCATGAGCTGTTGAATGCAAAATCTCACTCCTAGAAAGACCTGCAAGACCTAGAATGAAAATGGGAAACCCTTATCTAAATGATTTAAATGGATGTCTTGACCTGCAAAACCACTTGGAAACATGAAAATATCCTCCTTTTCATCTATTAATGTCACTTGATTGGTTTTGAGTCTATGCTCCTGCATCAACAAGGTAGGTCAACTATTTGACATGATGCCTCAAAGAAATGTTGTCTCATGGAATGCAATTGGTGGATGTAAATCCAAATTCCACAACCTTATCTCCCATCCTCCTTGCCTATGCCAAAATAGGATCTTTGGAATAGGGTATAGACAACCATCAAAGCATAAAGGATATAGGAATTTTGTTACATGTTGTATTTGTAGCTACTCTTTTAGACATGTATGCAAAGTGTGAAAGCATAGACAAGGCATGTGAATAGTTTGGCATGATAACTCAAAGAAATGTTGTCTCATGGAATACAATGATTGTAAGATATATGCACAAAATGGATATTTGACAAGGCTTTTGAAACTTTCAAGCAAATGTAATTGGTGGGTGTAAATCCAAATTCCAAAACCTTAGAAATGGTATCTTTGGAACACGGTATAGACATCCATCAAAGCATAAAGGATATAGGAATTTTGTCAAATGTTGTAGTTGCAACTACCCCGTGAGACATGTATGCAAAATGTGGAAGCATAGACAAGACACATGAACTATTTGGCATGATGCCTCAAAGAAATGTTGTCTCATGGAATACAATGATTGCAAGATATGAACAAATTTGATTTTTTTTATGATGCCTCAAAGATATGTCGTCTCATTTTACTCTTTCTATAACCCAAATAGATGGTGAAATGAAGGTATGTTAGACCTATAGAAGGTGAAATGAGGATATAATGTCAAACATATCATCTCCCTCTTGGTCTCTCTCTAAGTCTCCCCCTAACTAAACATATAATGTCAAACATATATCTAAGGTGAGATGAAGGTAGGAAAATGATGTCAAACATATAGAAGGTGAAATGAGGATATGTCTAACATGTAAGATGAGAAATTATCTATGATTATCATAACAAATCTAGTAGTTTCATTATCATGATTGTTATGAAATGTATACAAAAATAAGAGTACAACAAATATGTTAACTAACACTTACCATCAATCTAATAATTTAGCATAAACAAATTATATTTCCTTATAATGATTCAAACTATGAATTGTTAGATTCCTATAAAAAAACTTACAAAGGCGTAAATGATAAATCCTATGATTGGATAAACCTTTCCTTGTACCCATCATTCTCTTAACAAAAATGCTTTATAATTGTATTTTTCATATTCCATATTTTCCTTAACATAAAAGTTTAAAACTTAACTAATAATTTATATACAAACATTAATTATATGAAAACCATATCATAAGTTGTTGTAAATAGGTTCACAATATATTTATTTGTTATCCAAATAAAAGTTAGCTTCAATATTCATAATGTAAAGTGTCAAAGCATAGACAAGGCATGTGAATTGTTTGACAGAACACCTCAAAGAGATGCCATCTCATGGAATGCAATAATTTCAAGATATGCACAAAATGGATTTGTTGATAAGGATTTAGAAACTTTCAAGAAAATGCAATTGGCAAGTTTAAATCCAAATGCAAAGTGAACTGTTTGACAGAACACCTCAAAGAGAAGCCATCTCATATCCAATGTAATAATTGCAAGATATGCACAAAATGGATTTGTTCATAAGGCTTTAGAAACTTTTAAGAAAATGCAATTGGTGGGTGTAAAGCCAAATTTCACAACCTTAGCCAACATCCTCCCTACCTATGCCAAAATAGGAAGTTTGGAACAAGGTATTCACATCCATCAAAGCATAAAGGATATGGGAACTTTGTTAGATTTGTTGTAGTTGAAACTACCCTAGTAGACATGTATACAAAGTGTGGAAACATTGACAAGGACATGAATTGTTTGACAAAACACCTCAAAGAGATGCCATCTCATGGAATCCAATAATTGCAAGATAGCACAAAATGGATTTGTTAATAAGGCTTTAGAAACTTTCAGGCAAATGCAATTGAGAGGTGTAAAGCCAAATTCCACAACCTTAGCCAACATCCTCCCTTCATATGCCAAAATGGGATCTTTGGAACATGGTATGGACATCGATCAAAGCATAAAAGATATGGGAATTTTGTCAATCTTGTATTGCAACTGACCTAGTAGACATGTATGCAATGTGTGGAAGCATAGACAAGTTACATGAACTATATGACAAGATACCTCAATGAAATGCCATCTCATGGAATGCAATGATTCCAAGATATGCAAAAATAGATTTTTTGATAAGCGTTTATAAACTTTCAAGCAAATATAATTGGCCGGTGTAATGCCAAATTCCACAACCTTAGCTAGTATCCTCCTTACCTATGCCAAAATGGGATCTTTGGAACACGATATGGACATCCATCAAAGAATAAAAGATATGGCAATTTTTTTAGATGTTGTAGTTGCAACTGCTCTCAAAGACATGTATGCAAAGTGTGGAAGCATAGACAAGGCATGTGAACTGTTTGGCATGATGCCTCAAAGAAATGTCATCTCATGGAATGTAATGATTCCAAGATATGAACATAATAGATTTTTTGATAAGGCTTTAGAAACTTTCAAACAAATCCAATTGGCGGGTGTAAAGCCGAATTTTACAACCTTAGCCAACATCCCCCCTTCATATGCCAAAATAGGATCTTTCGAACATGGTATGGACATCCATCAAAGAATAAAAGATATGGGAATTTTGTTAGATCTTGTAGTTGCAACTACCCTAGTAGACATGTATGCAAAGTGTGGAAGCATAGACAAGGTACGTGAACTTTGTAATATGATGCCTCAATGAAAAGCAATTTCATGGAATACAATGATTGTAAGATATGCAAAAATGGATTTTTTAATAACGCTTTATAAACTTTCAAGCAAATACAATTGGCAGGTGTAAAGCCAAATTCCACAACCTTAGCCAGTATCCTCCTTGCCTATGCCAAAATGGAATCTTTGGAACACGGTATCGACATACATCAAAGCATAAAAGATATGGGAATTTTGTTAGATGTAGTTGCAACTGCCCTTGGAGACATGTATGAAAAGTATAGAAGCATAGACAAGGCACGTGAGTTGTTCGGCATGATGCCTCAAAGAAATGTCGCCTCATGGAATGCAATGATTGCAAGATATGAACAAAATAGATTTTTTTATAAGGCTTTAGAAACTTTCAAGGAAATCCAATTGGCAGGTGTAAAGCCAAATTCCAAAACCTTAGAAATGGTATCTTTGGAACACTGTATAGGTATCTATCAAATCATAAAGGATATAGGAATTTTGTTAAATGTTGTAGTTGCAACTACCTTGTGAGACATGTATGCAAAGTGTGGAAGCATATACAATGAATGTGAACTGTTTGACACGATGCCTCAAAGAAGTGTTGTCTCATGGAATGCAATGATTGCAGGATATGCATGAAATGAATTTTTCATAAGGCTTTAGAAACTTTCAAGCAAATGCACAAAAGAAACTTTCAACCAAATGCAATTGGCACATCTAAAACCAAATTGCACAACCTTATCCAACATCCTTCTTGCCTATGCCAAAATGGAATCTGGGGAACATGTGGAAAACCATCAAAGCATAAAGGATATAGGAATTTTGCCACATGTTGTATTTGCAGCTGCCCTTGTAGACATGTATGGAAAGTATGGAAGCATAGACAAGGCACGTGAATTGTTTGATATGATGCCTCAAGGAAATGCACAGTCTCATGGAATACAATGATTGCAAGATATGCACAAAATGGTTTTTTTTTAATTATTTATAAGCTTTCAAGAAAATACAATTAGCACGTGTAAAACCAAATTCTTGTAATGATAATTGATCATCATAATAAATATTTAATGTAAATTGTCATATACATAATATCATAAACATAACATCTAGTCTATATATAAAACCATATAGTCATGTCCAAACAAAGTCATACAAGCATTTACAAAAATATACATCGGTAACATATAAAAGTATGTATACAAAGCCATCTAGGCATACAAAAAATGTCCCAAAATTAGTGACTCATTCTCTCTCTCCCATCAAGTAGACCTCCTTGACAAAGATTTTTGTAGCTCCACCTGTTAATACAATCAAACAATATGCACATTAATATAGAAAACATGAAATATATAACATCACATATGTAATCAATCACTTAGCGCTAGTTGATGATCCCTCTCGATCATCTTTTTCCTATTTGTCCGCAGTTGGATAGGTTGGAGTTGTGACCTCTTGTGAGAAGAATCAAGAAGCAAAATTGACTAAACATAAATATCATTTATGTACATCAAATGACATGAGATAAAAAAAAGAAATACAAAATGGCATTTACATGTTACTGGCTCATACCTCGGTCAGAGGATTTGAAGACAACATAGCTACAACAATGCCTAACTACGCTAACTCACGAAGATGAGGAGTCTCCATATTCATCATCTAAAAAATAAAGTTCAAGGTTATTCAACCAAAATAGATAAATAACATTATTTAAATGCATAATGATTACAAATGGTTATATTTACCTCCGTAAAAGTGGTTCTGAATCCAGGGGACCAAGGAAACCGTGGAGGTGATGGTGAAGCTCCCTGTTGAAATCATCAAATTGTCACTAAATAATATTACCATTGATATATGTACTATATTTACAATCATATGATAAATTACATACTGACTCGACCTTCTCTCATAACCTTCCAATAGATGGCTAACAGAGGTAGGATGAAGACTCTAACCCTAGAATTTCATTGCGCAAACAATTACATACATTAAGTTTGACTTATAATATAGATAGTCATATAAAATTAATTACAAATTTCAAATAAGAATATATTAAATCAAGATGAAACTTGTAAAAAATTACTTGGGATTCAATACCAAATGTATGTTGTAAGACATCATCTGTGAGAACAAGATCATCCAATATTTCAAATAAGATTTTGATTTGCAATTTAATTTGCTTTCTCTATGGAATTGGGGTTTTGTGTGTATGTGAGTAGCTATGTACTGCATCAAAGGCCTTCATTTTTTCTTTAGAAACATCCATCTTCCTTCTCTTACTATTTGCACCTCCAACATCCATAGGAATGGGGTTCCTCCCTCCAAATCTCCTAGTCCTTGTAGCAATGTTGCAAGAATCCTCTTTGTCATCATCATCTTCAGGCTCTGCTTCAAGGTTGTTGTCTGCACCTTTCAAAACCTCCATGATTACTAGGGTCATGGCCTCGGACCCCAAATCTACTCTACTCTAATCTTTCTCCAAAGAGCAAAAGTTATCTACTACTTTAAGCACCTCCAGACTTTTCCTTTCCACTTTGTCCCCTTCCTCCAAATTATTCTGGGTGGACAAATCCCCTTTCACCATAGCCAAACCAGTATCTTGGATATCACCACCAGGACCTTGTAGTTCCTAAAGGAGGGAGTTCCCCTTCTCTAAAAGGGTCATCTTCATTTTGGGAGAAATCAAATAAGAGATCATCTCCTCCTTTTTGCCCTTCGAATCACATGACCTAGCAATGTGCCTTATTTTACAACATTTACAACGCCTGGTTAAAAGGCATTCATAGTCTAATTCCTGATTCCATTCCCCCAGAATAGAAAACTGCTTGATAGTATGCTTAATAGTTTTGCTTAGGTTGATTCTTACACAAATTCTTGCATATGTAGCCAATTGTCTGCCTTCGGTAGCATTTGAACAATGGACATACTCCCCTAAAGAATCCCAATCAAATGAAAGATTTCCTCCATCCAAAGCCTCTGGGGGAGCTTATACAATCTAATCCAAAGAGGTGCATATTGAATCATTTCCTTATGTGGATCGAATCCTGGAGTCCATGCTCGAATGTACAAGTCGACATTGCCCATAAACCACAGGCCTCCCTTTAGAATATTCTCCCTCTCAAATTATGATTGGAAAACTATGTGCAAAAACCCTAACGCCAAAATAGTCACCTCAAGGTTGAGCCGCAACCATTTCTATTTGATCTAGGATTTAATCCTATCCAAGTATGACCAAATACCAAAAAAATTGGCAATTACTGCATTTTTTTAGTTTCTCAATCTTTGAATTAACGAGGTTATCCAGAATTTTGATGCAAGGAATATTCTTCAAAACTTCAACATTCACATTGCCCACTACAATTTGAATCACCTCTTTTTTTCCTCTAGTATTCACTCTAATTTCCAAGGTTGTGAAGAAGAGCACCAAGGACATGCGAATCATATTTCTTTGAATTCACATTGCTAATTTCACCTTCTTTGAGTAGCTCATTTTTTCATATTTTGAAATGTATTTATTTATTTATTGTTCAATAAGTTTATCATTATTATATTTGATTTAAATTTAAATTAACTTTAATTTTTAGTTTAAATTTTAATTTCATTTTATTTAATTGCAATTTAGTTTTAAATATAATTTTTAATTAATTCTTGAATTTTTAAATTATAATTATAAATTTTAATTTGTAAGTTATTTTTAATTTAGTTCAAACTAAATTTTTAAATTTGTTTAATATTTAGATATGGATCATAGCAATAATAAATTAATTTTAATTTAAAATTTAGTTTAGATGTATTAAATTAAATTTATTAGTTTATTTTTATTTAAATTTTAGTTTTGTTTTTATTTAAATATAATTATAATTTAGTTTACAAGTTATTTTGTTATTTTTTAATATATATTATTAATTGTTTAATTTGAATTTTGGTTTAAAATTTTTTAAGAGTCTTTTAAAATTGAGTTCACAAATCAAACGTATATATTTTAATCTACAATTTACTCATATTTCTTTTTTTAGTAAGTTGTTTTCTTATAGTTAATTTATCTTTTTTACATTAATATATAAAAATTTAAAATAAAAAATTATATAGGATAGAGAAGAGTTTTGAAATAGTCCAAAATTTTTATTTTTATTTAAACCTAAATTTAATTTCTAATTTCGCTTTATAATTTTTGTAGTGCTTATAAATGGAAAGAAAGACAAAGAAGAAGCCCATCATAGAGAAAAAGGCCATGGCTAAGAACATTTCAAAAAAAAATAAGGTTCCTAAAAAGAAGGTCCCCAAAAAAGTTAAAGACGACAAAGGTAATAAAAAAAATAAAAAGAGCTCCAAGCAAGAAGGCAAGATTTTGAATGGCATTGAGTGAGAGCCTATTCTGGGACCACTCGAGGATCTTGTGCAAATCGTGGGATGGGTTGTCTGCACTACAGCTTCTCATGTGGGTGCTTCGAAGTGTGAGTTTTCCACTAAGGACACTGTGGGCGCCCTTGGTGTGGGTGTTGTGGCAGTGGGTGTCGGTGCTCCTGTCCAGGGTGGTTTTACGATTAGGTTGTCCCCAACTCCTGGTCTTTCTTCAAAGACTGCTTCTGGTGGGGACGGGCAATCTTTTGACCGCCCTAAGAAATCATTCCTTGATGTTGTTAATGGCTATAGTTCTTAGGCCCGTGATTCTTCACATCCAAGAGTTAGGCCATTGTCAGCGGCTTACTCTGCCCATTTGGTGGTGTGTGGCCTTGAGGTTTCAAAGAATGAGGAGTACTACCTGAGCCATGGAGTGATTTGCAGGTTTAATGGACTTTCGCCTTCTCTTCCTAATCCTCATTCATGGGTCAGGGATTTATGGAAACCCTTGGTAGAGGATAAGATTGAGATTTATCCCTATGCTAGAGGTTTCTTCATAGCATCTTTTGACTCCACGCAAGAGCAAGATTTACTGTTGGATGGTAGGGTTTGGCTGTGGGGTGAGCATTCACTCTCCATCAGACCTTGGGTTCAGTCCTTCAATTCTCTTACGGAGCCAATTAATATCAAACCAATCTAGGTTCATCTTTTGAATCTTCCTCTTCAGTTTTGGCAAGATTCTTTCTATGAGGCCATCAGCAATGCTATTGGTCTTTTCTTGAAGGTAGATTCAACTACCTCAGATATGGGGCACACTATGATTTCTCAAATATTGGTTGATATTGACATCTCCAAGCCCCTCCATGGAGATGTTGTACTAATGGTTAAGGAAAGGCCATGGACGCAACAACTTGACTATGAGGGCCTTCCTTTTAGGTGTAAAAGATGTTTTTCTATTGGTCACTTGGCTTCAAGTTGTCCTCAATCTCGTCGCAAGAGTCCGCTAACTTGGTGGAAGAATGCACTCATGGATCACCTAATTGTTTGTGATTCTCAAGATGATGACTCCTCCTAAGGAGACAACTCTTCCCATCATGACTTGTGAGTTCCCCCTATGGCTCCTATGGGTGCGGTGGTGGATTCGACTGTTGATTTGAACAATAGTGTGGCCCCTGTGTCAGCTCCTTCCTCGGCTCCTGTTTGTGGACGAGATTCTTCTCTGGCTATTCCAACCACTCTACTAGTTGTGCCTACTTCTAGGTCTACATCTCCGGTTACTTCTACTGGGCCCTCTGCCCCTCTTTTGGTCTCATTGATGTGTGTCAGGACATCTTTTCCCGCTCTTCAAAGACGTCAGCTTCTCGCCCATTGGTTGAAGTTCCTGCTAAGGACCCCCCCCCCCCACCCCTCTTACGTTGTTCTAACGTTTTGGTTTTAGAGTTTGATTAGACTATTGTTCAACGCAAAAAGAGAGACCTCCCTAAATCTGTTGCTACCTTGCAACAGTGGGTTAAGGGAGTTAGTTTTTTTCCCTCGGGATCTTGTGTTGTTTAGCCTACAACTTCGTTGTTGGTTGTCTGTAGTTTTTGTATTGCTTTTGTGTTATGCCTGGCTTGGTTTGGCCTGCTTGTTCTACCTTGAGGGCCTTGTTTGTAAAGGGTTTAGCCCCTATAAGATGCTTACCTTAATCAAAAACAAAAATAAAAAGAGCAAGTAGATCTACTTGTTTAAAATTTTCAAACAAGTAAACCCTGATATTAGTATTTCCAACAAGGCCATGGAAATTATAAACAAGCTTATCAATGACATATTTGAGATGCCAACAAGGTAACCTACTTTGCTCACCACAACAAGAACATCATTAGTATTTAGGAGATTCAAACAATTGTGAGGCTCTCTCTTCCTCAAGAGCTTGGAAAGCATGTAGTCTCTAGAGGTACAAAGGTTGTTACCATGTTCATCAATACTTGATCTTCTTCTCTTTATTTTGAATTAGGATTTATCGAATATTTTAGTGTTAAAGCATTTAGTTTGTTTAAAGGGTTGTAATCTTTAAATTTTGTATAAGGGATGTTTTTAATAATTATTTTCTTCTTTGATGATTTGAAGTAGCAAATAAGGGGATAAATAGTTGTACTAAAACAAAATTAATGATGTTTAATAGTACATTTATGTAATCCCAAATCATAAAACATTATTTATGAAAGAATTTTTGGTTTTGTATTATTGAATGTTGATGTTAAAATATTGTGTTGGGAAGCCAAAGCATTTGGATATTGTGTAATATATATTATCCTTTGGTAGGTTTTACTATGTTACAAAATTTTCACTAGATTTAGGCAGGTCATTTGTGTATGCAGATGAAAATCTAAACATTTAGGGTTTGAATTGATTGTAGTAGTTTGTGTTTTAAAACCTCCAAAAATAGTATGTTGACACAAGTATAATGAAGTAATAGTAACCCTTGTCTCTTGTCAGAGAATAGAGAATTAAAAAATCATGAAAATCAATAAAAAAATTCACATGACCTTGAGTCAAAAGAAAGAATTCATGGAATTAATCTTGAAAAGATTAAGCATTGCCTTTTTAACTATCCTTTTGTACACAAGAGGCTCAAACATGTAGGAAGGCCAAATATTAGCATTGTCATAATCATAATCATTGCTACAACTTGATTTAAAGAGATTTTTGGAAGAACTCACTAAATAATGTCATTTAAACTCTTAATTTTGCATTATCAAGTATAAGATAGTTCATATGATGGTCATCTTTCCTAATCGATCCACTGATCATATCAAGTCATCAAATTTACAAGAATATTAGTTATTTTATTTGTTCTTCTTTTTGCCTTTTGAAGTTTATATTAGTAAATCTATTTGGTACATCAAATAATAAAAACACATCAAATTGTGTTTGCAGTGTCAAAGCTAGACCAATTACACTCCCAAATGATTTAAAACTTGATAGATGATATAACAAAAAATACCATTATTCTCATCAATTAAATTATAACCTTTAAATACAATAAAATCATTAGTATATAACTTGAGTTAACCTATTAAAATACAAAAATTACATACATAAAAAACTAAACTAAAAAGCAACAAAAATAAATAATAGAGAAAGGTGATGGAATGGATGGGTTTTTGCAATCAGTGGAGGGAACTAATACAATTCTGCATTGCATCGATCAAATTCTCAGTCTCTGTCAACGGATCCCTACATGGCTTTTTTCCTGTGACCAATGGGTTGTGCCAGGGGGACCCCATCTCCCCCTTCCTCTTTGTAATCCTGGCTTAAGCTCTCAATTGCGCAATAGTGCGGAGAAGACAGAACTCGAAATGGAAATGTATCAAAGTGGCGCCAAACATAGAACCCGTCTTGCATTCACAATTTGCGGATGACACCACCCTGTTTGGTGAAGTGAGCATTGAAGAGGCAAGGTGTATTAGGGAGACATTGATGTAATATCAACGGCAATCAGGACAGGTGATGAATAGAGGAAAATCAAGAATCTACTTTTTCAGAACAAGAGAAACAGTCCAAATTGCCATCACTGCTATACTAGAATTCCAAATCAAAAAACTTCCAACCAAGTATCTTGGAGTCCAAGTATTTGAGGGTGGGTGCAGGTCCAGGCATTGGAATGAGGTGGTAGAAAAATGCAGGAACAAGGCGATGTCGTGGAAGAACTCTTGGCTCACGTTGGCTGGGCGGATCACCATGGCTAAAGTTGTTTTATCCGCTATTTTGATTTACACATTGGCATGCTCTGAGGCCCCGATTAAAGTGGAGGACAGCATTGAAGGCTTACTTAGAAAACTCCTATGGGAAGGTTCTAAGAGTGAAAGAAAGGTATCATTGATTGCATGGGATACAGTGTGCAAGCCCAAGGAGGTAGGGGGGCTAGGTTGCGAAAGATTGGAATGCAGAATATGGCACTTGGGGCGAAGTTAGTATGGAAGATGTATAGGCAACCTGACAAACTTTGGTACAAAATCCTCTAGAACAAGTACTTGGACTATGAGCAAACTTCCAGAATTCTAACTATTGGAAATCCAGGTGGTGGTTCAGCCATATGGAAGTTCCTCAACAAGTGCCGACCTCTAGTCATTGGTCACTTGTCTTGGAGAATTGGAAACGAGCTATCGGCTAACTTCTGGACGGATTCCTGGAACGGGTTTAAAAGCTTAACAAAAATATTCAACCTAGAGCAGTATATTGAGGAGCTACATGTTACCTTTGGAAGCAAGGTGGCGGACTATGTTCGGAGGGTGGACGATGAAGTGGGTGGGCATGAGGAATGGCTCGAAACAGATGCTCTCTCATTACCGCACGATTTAATTGGCAGACTAAAGCAAGAACTAAGCAAGTGGAGGATCAGATTAAGCAACTGAGAAGATACAATTATATGGTGCGGGGCTCGATCTGGCGAGTATTCCGCAAAACTGGGATATCAAATCCAATTGGAACAAGGCACGCAAGCTGGCTGGATGGTAAAGTTGTGCTGGAACAGGGCGGTATTGCCAAAGGCTAGGGCCTTCCTTTGGGTGGCCCTACACTGTCGGTGTTTAACTATTGAACACCTAAAACAGATTGGTATTGCTGGCCATTCGAGATGTGCCCTATGTGAACAAGATGAGGAGAACGTGGATCACCTTTTCCTTACCTACCGTGTGGCTGCTTCTTGTTGGGACTGGCTACAAAATGCATTTCATTTCGTTAGCCCTCGACAAGACAAGTTGAAGGAGTTTTTGATTGGTTGGCCATTCGCAAATAATGGCGGCCATTGGCAGGGGTTGTGGATTGTTGCTCCCTCTTTGGTTGTTTGGCACATCTGGAAGGAGAGAAATATGAGGATTTTCAAAGGGGAATTGCTAAGTTGTAAGGTTGTAATTAAACGTCTACACGATGCCATTATCGAAGTGGCAAATAATCGGACTACAATTAGTTCGAAATCAAAATTCACCAGGTGGGATGACGAGATTCAGAAGACTTGGAGTGGGTTGAAATGCCCAAAAACCAAGAGCACAAACTCGAAGAAGGTTGAGAGGAATTTGGTTCACTGGGCAAAGACGGAAACATGCGAATGGAAGCTAAATTTCGATGGGGCTGCAAAAGGCAACCCCAGTCCGGCTGGTTTTGGATGCATTATAAGGAATTATGAGGGACAATGCATATGGGCCGCTTCTAAGAAGCTCAGGGAATGTACAAACAATGTGGCCGAAGTGGAGGCCTTATTGATGGGCTTGAGCTATGCATTACCAAAGGCATTACTTCAGTTGAGATTGAAGGGGACTCAAAGATCTGTGTGCAGGCCGTAATCAATGATAAAGCTCCTAGCTGGAAGTTGGAGGACGGGGTTCGCCAAGTCAGGGAACTGCTGAGTAAATTGGAATACTATACTCTTGTTCATGTGTACAAGGAGGCCAACATGGCCGCCGATCTGCTAGCAAATGAAGGTGTGAAACAAGAGGTAAACACGGTTATTGACCATTGTGTTGATCGATGGGCTGGCCTCAAGGACATTGTTGATAGAGATCGCTGCTTGAGGATGGAGAAAGACATCACAAGTTGTGGGATTGAACTCATATGGCTGGGCAATAGGCGCTGCTGCTTTGGGCATTTGGCAAAGATCGTGGAGATTGGTCGAGACATAACTTTCACACTAGGTGTGACCCTTAGTGGGTTCCTATGAAAGCTAAATGTAACCAAGTTTGTAATCAAGCGCTATCCCCTCTGATAGCACTTATCAATAAACTAAAATTTAAAAAAATTAAAATAAAATGAAATAACTTAAGAATAATGAAAGGCCCTCTTCTCTTTTACATTGATGTATTTTGAGTTTTATTTATTTTCTTTCGTTAACAATGTATATTTTGAGTATTTTACATTATTTATGTATGTTTACTTTATCTATATGATTTTTAGCACTCTTATATAATTTAATTTAATTTTACTTTTAAAATTTTGGATAGTGAAGTGTGGGATTGGACTTGCTTTTTTTATTTGCTTTAGGGCCCAAAGTTTATGGGCAAAATGAAATGTGATAAATGTCAATTATGTGACATTTTGTTGGGTATGTCTCATCAATACATAGTAAAGCATAACATGTCACATTCAACAACAATTATGGATTAAAAGGTAGTCACATTTGATAATTCTTGGAACTGAATTAAAGGGTAGTCACAATTGATAATTCTTGGTACTTAGACTCTATTAAATTTTAAAAAATAAAACGAAAATAACTTAAGAATAGTGAAAGGCATTCTTCTCTTTTACTTTGATGTATTTTGAGTTTTATTTATTTTCTTTGGTTAACAATGGATATTTTATGAGTACTTTACATTAATTATGTGTGTTTACTTTCATCTATATGCTTTTTAACACTCTTGGCATAATATAATTTTATTTTATTTTTAAAGTTTTGGGATTGGACTTGCTTCTTTTCATTTGTTTTAGGGCCCAAGGTTGTGGGCAAAATGGCATGTGATAAATGTCAATTATGTGGCATTTTGTTGCGTATGTCTTATCAATATATCATAAATGCAAAACATGTCAAATCCAACAACAATTATGACTCAAAAGGTAGTCACATTTGATAATTCTTGAAATTGAATTGAAGGATAGTCACATTTAATAATTCTTGGAACTGCAGACTCTTATCATGTAATTTGACATTTTGCTCTCTTCTTTGAAAAGTGAGATGACAAACTATTTAGGATTGTTTTAGAAGGGAATTTAGCAACATGGATTTTCCATGATCCTACATTATTTAAATAATGTGGTTCACCTAATGTCTTGATTGCTTAGAATGTATTTAAGAGATGACTTTGGGACACTAGTAGATATGCCAATTCTTGGCTAAATGGGAACTCAGTTCTCATGGTTTGTTCAGAATTTAATTCTTTAGTTTGTTGATGATCTAATTCATGTGGTTATTCATTTAATACTATTCCATTAACTTTATTTGTAAAAAAAAGAATTGAATTTCTCTATTAAAATTAAAATTAAAATTAATATTAATGTCATTAGGGGCATGGTTCAGCGGTTAAGTTGCTTTGTTGTAGTGGCAGCCACCAGGGTTCAAACCCCCACTGGGCCAACGAACTCGCAAGCTTTACGCCTTCGCTGGGCCAACAAGCTTGCGGGTTTGAACTAGGGGATGAGATCCCCCGTGTTGTGGCCTCAACGGTTCATGTCCCCGAGCAAAAGCGTTTGTGCACTAACGTCACCAGTCACGTAAAAAAGTTTATCAGGCACATTATCTTTGAAAAAAAAATAATAAGATCAACAATTTTTTTTTAGCTTCAAATAATTTATGGATTCTCTCTTTAGAGAATTTTTATTTCCTACAATAAAAAACTTAATAAAGATTTATAATGAAACATATAGTTATAGTATTTATAAGTTTATCCACCTAATACTACATGTAATGACTTGGAAAATAAAAATATAAATGTATACTATTTAGTGAATATTTGTCTCTATCAACCATTTGATAGCACCTTTAGTGCTTTATTAGTACTGTACTTAATACTATACTCGATAATCCATTCATCATCATGTGATCTTGACAAGTGAAAAGCCTCAAAGATTCCAAGCTTGCCCCTCATCAAATTGTCATTTACTAATTTAAAATTGAACATTGCTAATCGAATTTCAAACTTGACCAAGAGTCTACCCTAATTTAAATACAAAGCATTTGCCAATGATAGGTAAGATCATTTGTAAGTGTGAACAATAAAAAGTGTTGCCCAAGCATTATCAATGTTGACCTAAAAATGATCCAAGCATTATATATTTGGTAGTCATATATTTGGTAGTCTGGTAGTAAGCATTCTATATCTAGGTAGTATGCATTATATTTATATACAAGTGTGTAGTTGCATCATATATATTGGGGGAATTGATATGTCTATAGTACTATAGAGCTAAGTGACTCAATGGTCTTCAAAGAGGCTTTTCCACAAAAGAATTAGATGATAACCTTTGACAAAATTTGTGGGTTTAATTGTAACGTTACAAAATTGCATGCATTCTAGGGAAACCCAGACACAAGAATTCACACATCTAATCCCTATATTGGTATACATCTAATCCCTATATTGGTATATTCCGATTTCCGTGTGTTATTGATTTCATTCTTTTTAAAATCATTAATTTAATAAATTTGGAATTTGATAGCCACACGGCATAAATAAGAAGTGAAATATGAAAATTTGCTTGATTCATAAGAGTGCATATCCTAGAAAAAAAAAATGAATATTCTCACCTGCAATTCAGGCATTTTGTAGAAACCATTCTTCCACATATTTTATTATGTGGACGTATCCTCTAGCAATTACTCACAGAGTGAAAGATTATAGTTAGCTTTAAAAAATACTAAATTAATGTTATACAACAGCAAACAACATCTAATATTCATCATTAGGTGTCCTCTAAAAAAAACGACTCCAAGAATGAAAGATTATAGTTAGCTTAAAAAAATACTAAATTAATGTTATACAACAGCAAACAACATTAACCTAATATTCATCATTAGGTGTCCTCTAGAACTTTCTTCAAAGCCAGCCGCAAAGTTCATGATTTAGAATTTACATGTATTTCCAACATTAACCTAATATTCATCATTAGGTGTCCTCCAGAACTTTCTTCAAAGCCATCCGTAAAGTTCGTGCTTTAGAATTACATGCAGGAAATACAAAATTAATACTCGTGGATGTTACAAAATCAAGAAGGGGAAAAAATTGAGATACTTCTGAAACTACAAGATTTTTTGAAAATTTGCTTCTATTGGAAAGTGGAAACCCATCAAGTTTAGTAGTGTAAAACCCGTCCAATTAACTTGGATGGCATATCAATCCATCAAATCCTCTCCTTGGGAAAAATGGTCTACAGAGATACGGGATACCCCAAACTGGTCATAGAGAGCTTAAATCTTAAACGAGGTAATATACCTAGGACAGTCCTTTGCATTTCCCTTCACATGTGTTAAAGCAGACTTCATAGTTATAGTAACAACAATGCTGGAACTAAAGATGGGGAATGCAGCTGCAAGTATATCGTGAAAAGCAGGGCCGTTCACTCCAATGGTCCAGTGTACACAAGCATACATCCTCTATAATACAGCAATTAATTTGACAACAAACCAATAGATGGACCAATTTTCTTCAAAAGATAAAGATACCTTTAATAATTTTCTTCAAAAGTTTGAGTAACCTACAAAATACAACAGTGTAAGACTCAACTCACTATGTGAGCAATTCAATATTGAAGTTGGACTAATTTTCATCATAAGATGAGGTACCTACGTAGGCCAATTCGCTTCATAAGGTTAAGTAACCTGCAAAATATGACAGAATGATAAGGGTGTTAGGCTCACTTTGACAGTGTCCAAACAAAAACTTCCTTTCAAATAATTATTCAATCCATGCAGAGAAAAAAAAACTCCTCAAAAGAAAAAGCACATAGAACCAGACATTCATTTTGTATCATGCATATTTCAAAAGAATTTTTATCAATGATCAATGAACATGAATCTGAATGTATACGAGTGAGCTAGCAGAGCCAAACCTACCTCATACCATGATGCAATAGCAAACTACAAGGAACTTCAAATTTCATCCACACAATATAAGCTAAAAAAATATCACAATTTGAAATCATTCAAGAGAAAATTTGTGCATAAATTGTTCTTTATTAAATTTTATGCATAAGTTTTTACGAAGGTTCTGGTGATAAAAAATTAATCACAATTTGAAATCATTCAAAAATTAATCACAATTTGAAATCATTCAAGAGATGATTGTGCATAAGTTAATGGGAAGGTTGTAGTGATCAGAAGTAGCAAATGGCTGATGGCTACTGGGTGGGAGTAGGTTCACGCACCAAATAGGTCAAATCAAGTGCTACAACAATGCATGACATATAATTTTATCCCTTTTAAAGTTATCCATTCAAACTTGCCCTTCAAATGCTAAGGAATACCATGGTTAAAGAAGGAAATATCATACAATATATATATATAAGAAAATATCATACAATATATATATATATATATCATACAATATATATACATATATATATATATATATACACTCTAAAATACCATGGCTAAAGAAGGAAATAGCATACACTAGATATATATACATATATAATACTTTAGAGTCTGCCAAAATTTTCCCCATACATGTGATAGTCTTTTATAAAAAATTATTGTCATTTAGGGCAAAAATGCACAAATATGACTGCCATCAAATTTAGCCCATGTATCTATACACAGGAATCTGAATATTTGACTTGTGTATCTATAAACATGCGTTTGTATCTACATGTACTCATGTGTGACATGTAGGACACACACATGCGCAAGTAGCCACATTCACACCAATATGCATGTACACCCATGTGAACATGTACACCATTGTGCACCAGCCATGCATGGATTTTAATTACGCCCAGAGGCGTTCCTACAGTCACAGCAGGGTGGAAGAGAGGAGCTGAAAGATTCCATAATATCTGTGTAAACTAAACTAGTATATTTATATTTAAAAATATATATCTACAGTATGCCGAGATATATCTTCCAACTTCTTTTGGTTTTTAGTTTTTATTTTTTATTCTTCTTTTGACAACAGTCACACCAAAGGTGGAGTTTAAGTGGTGAAAGATTCCAAGATTCTGTGTAATTTTATAAGATTTGAGTCTAAAAACAAAAAAAACATAAGATTTATATGCATGAGATTATTAAGATAGAGATCATAATGAAACACCACAAACAACACTCTCATAAATGCTTTTGCTATTTTAAACCAAAATACGGATGGCCATTCACATTCTGCTGCTATGGATTATCTTCCATGTTGGGGCCACTGTAATATTCTCTTGAATCAAGCTTACTTGAGTCTCAGTTATCCTTGAATCTTCTGTTGGGGCTTGAGATGGTGCAGCTAATTGAAGATAGGTAACTATATAAAAAAGAAAAATATCATATATTTTTTAATCAACAGCCGCCCCAGGATTCTTTATTTCACTGCTGTTATTTCTTTTTAAGTGGCTAGTTATGGTCTGCAACACTTATTTTTAGCCCTGGACTTCCAAGGCATTTTATATCTTTGTGTTTTATATCGTCATCACTGCAACACTTATTTTTAGCCCTGCACTTCAAAGGCGTTTTATATCCTTATGCGTTTTATATCTTCATCTTTTTTTTTTTATTATTATTTTTATGCCTAAGGCATTCCCTCTGTGAGGAGGACTGGCCAGGGGAGGAAATCAACGGCTGCAAATGCATATTAAGAATGCAAAATGATTGACAGTATTTACATAGTCAATCTCTGCAAAACAACATTGAATTCTCATCGTTCCATGTTAGTTTTCCGCTTGTGTTTGCGGTGTCTACATTCACCGATTTCCTTCGCCACTTTTCTCCCATGTCATGATTCCCACTAAAAACGTTAAAATTGTCGGTCCTGTCCTACTTTCCTTGGGCAGATTTGCGATTTGTTCAAACCTCTCCAATTGATCGTATAGACAACATGATGCTATAGGACAAGACCAACAATTTTAACGTTTTCAACGAGAATCATGACAGGGCAGAAAAGCGGCGAAGGAAAGCAATGAATGGAGACACTGGAAACAAAAATAGAAAACTAACGTGGACCAATCAAAATTGAATATTTTTTTACAAAGATTGACAGTGTAAATATTTTCAATCGTCTTGCATTCTTAATACGCATTTGCAGACGTTGATTTCCTCGCCAGGCCAATCCCTTTCACAGAGGGAAGGCCTTCGACGTAAAAATAAAAAAATATAAACCAAAAACCAAAAGAAATTGGAAGATATATCTCAGCATACGATAGATATTTTTTTAAATATAAATATACTAGTTTAAAATCAAGTAGAATCAATATTTTTATGGCTGTATCAGATGAAAGGGACAATTTTCTGCATACCGTAAATTCTAAAGGATTATAGTAACTAGCACTTGCACCCATAGGAGGTTCAAGGAATAAGCCGATAGGAACAACTGGTTAGTTTAAAAAAAATTCCAGCGTGAATTTTTTTTTACGACCTCAGACAATTCTGAGCACTATAATGCTCACATATAAAAGCCTATCGGCTAATTAGTCCATGATGTTGCTTTTTTTAAATCACTGCCTCCCCTCTCCCTATATACATACATACATACACAGGGAGAGAGAGATGTGTATGTATGTGGAAGCGTAGACAAGGCATGTCAATCCCTCAAACAAATGAACAAAAATGGACTGCAACGATTGTAGGATATGCACAAAATGGATTTGTTGATAAGGCATTAAAAACATTCAAGCAAATGCAATTGAATATACAGAGACAGAGAGAGATGTGTATGTGGAAGCATAGACAAGGCACGTGAACTGTTTGACAAAATCCCTAAAAGAAATGTGGTCTAATAGACTGCAATGATTGCATGATATGCACAAAATGGATTTGTTGAAAAGGCTTTAGAAACTTTCATGCAAATGAAATAAGGCAGGTGTACAGCCAGATACCACAAACTTTGCCAACATCCTCTCTGCCTGCATCAAAATGGTAAGCTTTGGAATAGGGTATGGACATCCATCAAGGCATAATGGAAGGCAGATTTTTGTCAGATATTATCGTTGGAAATGCTCTGATAGACATATATAAAAAATGTGGAAGCACAGGCTAGGCACATAAACTGTTTGACAGAATGCCTCAAAGAGATGTCATCTCATGGAATGCAATGATTGCAGAATTGCACAAAATGGATTTGTTGAACAGGCTTTAGAAACTTTCAACCAAATGCAATTGTCGGCTGTAAATCCAAATTCCACAACCTTTACCAGCATCCTCCCTGCCTGTGCCCAAATGGGAGCTTTGGAACAGGGTATGGACATCCTTCAAAGAATAATGGTAAGGGGATTCTTGTGAGATATTATAGTTTGAAATGCTCTGATAGACATGTATGCAAAATGTGGAATCATAGACAAAAAATGTGAACTGTTTGAGGGAATTCCTCAAAGAGATGTCACCTCATGGAATGCAATGATTGCAGGATATGCACAAAATGGATTTTGCAATGATGCTCTCAAAATCTTTGAATTAATGAAGCACTCTGGAACATATCCTAACATTGTAAGCTTTGCTTGTATTCTAGCTGCATGCAGCCATGCATGTTTAGTGGATGAGAGCTGTACATACTTCAATCACATTTGTAACACTTCTTGCATCACATCTACAGTTGATCATTATGTGTGCATGGTTGACCTCCTTGCCCGTGCTGGCTATCTTGAAGACACCCTAAACTGTATCATTGAGATACCTGTTAAATCTGTGCTGGTTGTATGGATGTGTTTTCTTGGTGCCCATAGATCAAATATGAATATCGGCTTAGGAGTATTTACAGCATCACTGCTTTTTTATTTGGATCCTAAAAATGCTGCACCACTTATGTTCTTCTCTCAAACATCTATCCAGAAGTGGGCAGGTGTGGTGAGGTTTAAATTTGGTAAGGAGATTGATGAAAGATAGAGGAATTAAAAAGATCCCTCGATGCAGTTGGATGGAAGGGCATAAAATGGTACATGTTTTTTGTGTAGGAGACGGATCACATCCATACACAAAGGAGATCTATGCAAAGTTGGAGAAATTGGCTTGGAAGATCAAGGCAGCAAGGTATTTTCCAGATTCAAGAATTTACTTAATGCTGTGTAAGGATGGGAAAAATAGTTATTTCTCTGCCACCATGGTGAAAAGTTGGCAATTGCATTTGGTTTGTTAAACATGCCCCATCGAACAACTATTAGAGTTGTTAAGAACCTTTGAGTAGGTGCTGATTGCCACACTGCAACAAAATTTATCTCCAAGACTGTCACAAGAGAAATTGTTGTGAGATGTGAACCCTTTCCATCATTTTAAACAGGGACAATGTTCTTGTGGAGATTATTGATGATGTTAAATGAAGCAATCTGAAAAATAGGCTTACACTATATTAATGTGCACCGTGTCAGATTTCCAACTGGCTGGTGTAAAGCCCAACCCCTCAACCTTTGCCAGCATCCTCCTTGCCTGTGCACAAATTGAAGCTTTGGATGAGGATATGGGCATCCATCGAAGCATAATTGGAAGTGGATTTTTGTCAAATGTTTTGTTGCAAGTGCCACTTCCGATCATGAAAGCCTTCACAAAGACTTATGCACAAAATTCAATAAAGAAGACTTTATGCACAAAGTCTCTCGTGAATGATTTCAAATTGTAATCAATTTCTTTGTTGCTTATAACGAGTGGATAAGAATTGACATTCCTTGTAGTTTCCTATGCCATTAATTAAAAGGAATCTAGATCTAC
Organism: Cunninghamia lanceolata; assembly: GCA_027924645.1. Lineage (NCBI taxonomy): Eukaryota > Viridiplantae > Streptophyta > Pinopsida > Cupressales > Cupressaceae > Cunninghamia > Cunninghamia lanceolata. Next base: position 1,997,710 of record BSBN01000149.1, on the reverse strand, counting down.
ACATTCATCCTAGATGTATTTGCACAATTGAAGCCTGTTGTTTTATCACTTTACACAAGTTTTCCCTGGGTTAACCTAGGATAACATGTCTCCTAGCAACATAACAACAATCCTCTAGAGCGATTCTTAAATACCACCAATCTAGGTTAATTTATGCTGAGTTGTGTGCATTTAATTGATTAGATGGATTACACAAAGGAAAAGTTGATTTTCCTCTACAACCATATATTTGTATGTATTTATTTTCCTCTACAACCATGTTTGTGTATTCAAACGTTTGTTTTGTTAAATAGGCCCCATTTGCTCAAATGGCAATATATGTCTTTGCTGCTCCTTTCAACATTTCAGAATTCAGTCCAAAATGGGCGACTGGAATTAGAAAATGAATGAGCTCCTCTTACCTTGGCAAGTGAATGGTAAGAGGAGCTCATTTGTTGTCTAATTCGATTCCTCCAGTATAATATATATAAGGAGCATTTCAGTCTAAAATGGGGGACTGGAATTAGAAAATGAATGAGCTCCTCTTACCTTGGCAAGAGAATGGTAAGAGGAGCTCATTTATGTTCTAATTTCATTCCTCCAGTATAATATATATTGTATTTGTTCTATGTGTGGGGAGGAGACTGTTATTTTATTATTTGAATGATCACCTGATATTTCTCCCATTTGCAATGGCTGACAGTTAAATTTTGGGGGAGAGACTGTTATTTTATTATTTGAACTGTCACCTAAAATTCTTCCCAATTGCAAGACTGACAGTCATATAGTTTATGCGACTTTTGGTTAAGCTTTCACCCATACATCCCACACAAGACCTAAATTTGATGGCTGTATGGCCATATTTAGGCATATTCTCCGTAAAATACAATCAAAATTTTAAAAAAGACTATCATATGAAAGGAGATATTTTGCATAGACTGTCAAAATTTATATAGAATTGTGATGATGATGATGATGATGATGATGATATATATATATATATATATATATATATATAATTTTAATTATACTAAGGTATGTCATAGTATTTTAAGGACAGCTCTGAATGGATAACTTTCATAAAAAAATTGCTTGACAGGCAAGGTCAACCGTCAAATTTAGGCCCTGATTATTCCCACAGACACCTTGTGGGTGACAGCAGCTATTAGGTTTGAAAAAATAATAATAATAATAATAATAAAATTATAAATACTATGGATCATTGGATAGCAAATATTTTCATCCAAAGAAAAGTAAATATATATTGTTATTTTACAGTCTAAGCTATGGAAAAAAAATTAGAAACAGGATTTACTATTACTACATGAATTTTGAATCAAATGTAATAACTTTCTGTAGTAGTGTCAAAAATTTTATTACCTGACACATCTAATTTTTGAACATTTTATCTGAGGCTATTCAATTGAAAGTGAAAAATAGCCCATAGAGATATACTTTAGATTCATTTCCTACTGTAAATATAACAATATAGGTTACATACACCAGGGATTGTGGAATGATATCAGGTATGACTTGTGAATGGGGATGCAACCTGGACATGGGAAGGCTGGGGGTGCCCAAACTTACAAAGGTAATTTAATTTAAACTGACTAAATTTTAGGCATTAATGTGCTTTAACTTATCGTGAAATAAAATGCATAAATGGAATGCAATCCTTATTACAGCCATGAGATGTGTTGAGAATGTAGATTATGATACACGCATGCCATGAATAATGAGTTGAAAAGTGGATAAATTTGTTTAGACACTGACAAGCTTCATTACCTAAGCAAGGATTCATAAAAATCCTTACCTGCCACTCGGGTGCACTGTGGCAGCCATGCTCTATGGGAGTATGGGAGTTCCAGCTGCTTGCAGCCAAAAAACAATTGTTGCAATTGTGGCCCTTTCTATGTTGGATTCTGTGAGCAAAAACCCAAATTTAAAATAAAAAATGCACTTCAGTTTTTATTTTTGGAGAATAAAATTCTAAAATTGAAATAAAAAATAAACAATGGTGAGACCTAAAAAATTTAACGTAAAGAATGAAGCTATTAGAAAATACCTTTGCAATTAGACATTCACTTGAAGCACAAAATTTCTCCAACGCCACTGGTAAAAAGAATGGAGGATTGACAATAACAAAAAAGGTCTGCATTGCAATAAGTAGAGCGCAGTTAAGCAGCTTGAAACTGGTCGTGATAATTGCTTTAGGGTTCGTCCCTTGATAATTAGAAGAAATAATGTAAGACTCAACCCACTATGTGAGCAATTCAATATTGAAGCTGGACTAATTTTCATCATAAGATGAGGTACCTACATAGGCCAATTCGCTTCATAAGGTTAAGTAACCTGTAAAATATGACATAATGATAAGGGTGTTAGGCTCACTTTGACAGTGTTCAAACAAAAGCTTCCTTCCAGAAAATTATTCAATCCATGCAGAGAAAAAAAAACTCCTCAGAAGAAAAGCACATAGAACCAGACATTCATTTTGTATGCATATTTCAAAAGAATTTTTATCAATGATCAATGAACATGAATCTGAATGTATATGAGTGAGCTAGCAGAGCCACACCTACCTCATACCATTATGTAACAGGAAACTACAAGAAACTTCAAATTTCATCCACTAGCAGAGCCACACCTACCTCATACCATTATGTAATAGGAAACTAAAAGGAACTTCAAATTTCATCCACACAATATCAGATAAAAAAATATCACAATTTGAAATCATTCAAGAGAGAATTTGTGCATAAATTCTTCTTTATTGAATTTTGTGCGTAAGTTTTTACGAAGGTTCTGGTGATCGAAAATTAATCACAATTTGAAATCATTCAAGAGATAATTGTGCATAAGTTAATGGAAAGGTTGTGGTGATCAGAAGTAGCAAATGGCTGATGGCTGCTGGGTGGGAGTAAGTTCACGCACCAAATAGGTCAAATCAAGTGCTACAACAATGCATGACATACAATTTTATCCCTTTTAAAGTTATCCATTCAAACTTGCCCTTCAAATGCTAAGGAATACCATGGTTAAAGAAGGAAATACAATACAATATATATATATATATACTCTAAAATACCATGGCTAAAGAAGGAAATAGCATACACTAGATATATATACATATATAATACTTTAGAGTCTGCCAAAAATTTCCCTATACATGTGATACAGTATTTCATAAAAAAATATTGTATTTTACGGCAAAAAAGCACAAATACGACTGCCATCAAATTTAGCCCATGTATCTATAAACAGGAATCTGAATATTTGACTTGTGTATCTATAAACATGCGTTTTTATCTACATGCATTCATGTGTGACACGTAGGATACACACATGCGCAAGTAGCCACAATCATACCAATATGCATGTACACCATTGTGCACCAGCCATGCATGGGTTTTAATTACGCCCAGAGGCGTTCGTACAGTCACAGCAGGGTGGAGGAGAGGAGCTGGAAGATTCCATAAAATCCGTGTAAACTAAACTAGTATATTTATATTTAAAAATATATATCTATAGTACGCCAAGATATATCTTCCAATTTCCTTTGATTTTTGGCTTTTATTTTTTTACTTTTACGCCGAAGGTGTTCCCTCTATGAGAGGGACTGACCTGGCGAGGAAATCAACCGCTGCAAACTCGTATTAAAAATGCAAGACAATTGAAACCATCTACACCGTCAATCTCTGAAAAAAAACATTGAATTTTCATTGGTCCACGTTAGTTTGCCATTTTTGTTTGTGGTGTCTCCATTCACTGATTTCCTTTGCCGTTTTCTGCCCTGTCATGATTCCCGTTGAAAATGTTAAAATTGTCGGTCTTGTCCTGCTTTCATGGGGTGGATTCATGATTTGTTCACACCTCTCCGCAAAACAAGCCACCGACAGGGCAAAGACAACGCAGGAATGGTGTTTTGCAAAATCTCTTTAAATTTTCCTTCGACGTTTAATGTCTAGAAACTTAATTACAAAAACACCATTCCTTTGTCGTCTCTGCCCCATTAGTAAATCGTGAATCCGCCCCAATAAAGTAGGACAGGACCAACAATTTTAACGTTTTCAGTGGGAATCGGTAGAAAAGCGGCAAAAAAAACTAGTGAATGGAGACACCGCAGACAAAAACGGCAAACTAACGTGGAAAAATGAAAATTTAATGTTTGTTTTGCAGAGATTGACGGTGTAAATACTTTCAATTGTCTTGAATTCTTAATACACATTTGCAGCCGCCGATTTCCTCGCCTGGCCAGTCCCTCTCACAGAGGGAACGCCTTAGGCATAAAAATAATAAAAAAAAATAAGATGAAGATATAAAACGCATAAAGATATAAAACGCCTTTGAAGTACAGGAACAAAAATAAGTGTTGCAGTAATGAAGATATAAAATGCATAAAGATATAAAACGGCTTTAAAGTGCAGAGCTACAAATAAATGTTGCAGTGCAGGGGTAAAAATAAGTGTTGCAGACCATAACTAGCTACTTAAAAAGAAATAACAGCAATGAAATAAAGAATCATGGGGTGGCTATTGATTAAAACATATATGATATTTTTCTTTTATATATAGTTACCTATCTTCAATTAGCTGCACTATCTCAAGCCCAAACATAAGATTCAAGGATAACTGAGACTCCAGTAAACTTGAATCGAGAGAATATTACAGTAGCCCCAACATGGCAGATAATCCACAGCAGCAGAATGTGAATGAGCATCCACATTTTAGTTTAAAATAGCAAAAGCATCTATGGGAGTGCTGTTTGTGGTGTTTCATTATTATCCTCTATCTTAATAATCTCATGCATATAAATCTTATGTTTTTTGTTTTTAGATTCAAATCTTATAAAATTACACGGAATCTTGGAATCTTTCAGTGCTTCAACTCCACCTCTGCCGTGACTGTAGGAATGCCTCTCGGTGTAAAAAGAATAAAAAAATAAAAACCAAAAACCAAAAGAAATTGGAAGATATATCTCGGCGTACTGTAGATATATTTTTTAAAATATAAATATACTAGTTTAAAATCAAATAAAATCAATATTTTTATGGTTGTATCAAATGAAATGGACAATTTTCGGCATACCATAAATTCTAAAGGATTATAGTAACTAGCACTTGCACCCATAGGAGGTTCAGGGAATACGGTGATAGGAACAACCGACGAGTTTTAAAAAATTTCCGGCGTTAATTTTCTTGACAGTGTGAGACAATTCCGAGCACTATAATGCTCACATATAAAAGCCTATCAGCTAATTAGTCCATGATGCTGCTTCTTTAAACCTCTGCGGCCCCCTCTCCCCCCTCTCTCTCTCTCTCTATATATATACATACATACATACAGAGAGAGAGATGTGTATGTATGTGGAAGCATAGACAAGGCATGTAAACCCCTCAAACAAAATGTGGTCTCATGGACTACAACGATTGCAGGATATGCACAAAATAGATTTGTTGATAAGGCATTAACAACTTTCAAGCAAATGCAATTGAATACACACACACACAGAGGTGTATGTGCATGTGGAAGCATAGACAAGGCACGTGAACTGTTCGACAAAATACCTGAAAGAAATGTGGTCTAATAGATGATATACACAAAATGGATTAATTGAAAAGGCTTTAGAAACTTTCATGCAAATGAAATTGTCAGGTGTAAAGCCAGATTCGACAACCTTTGCCAGCATCCTCTCTGGCTGCATCAAAATGGTAAGCGTTGGAACAGGGTATGGACATCCATCAAGGCATAATGGAAGGCAGATTTTTGTCAGATATTATAGTTGGAAATGCTCTGATAGACATATATGCAAAATGTGGAAGCACAGGCTAGGCACACAAACTGTTTGACAGAATGCCTCAAAGAGATGTCATCTCATGGAATGCAATGATTGCAGAATTGCACAAAATGGATTTGTTGAACAGGCTTTAGAAACTTTCAAGCAAATGCAATTGTCAGCTGTAAATCCAAATTCCACAACCTGTGCCAGCATCCTCCCTGCCTGTGCCCAAATGGGAGCTTTGGAAAAGGGTATGGAAATCCTTCAAAGAATAACGGTAGGGGGATTCTTGTGAGATATTATAGTTTGGAATACTCTGATAGACATGTATGCAAAATGTGGAATCATAGACAAAAAACGTGAACTGTTTGAGCGAATTCCTCAAAGAGATATCTCATGGAATGCAATGATTGCAGGATATGCACAAAATGGATTTTGCAAGGATGCTCTCAAAATCTTTGAATTAATGAAGCACTCTGGAACATATCCTAACATTGTAATTTTTGCTTGTATTCTAGCTGCATGCAGCCATGGATGTTTAGTGGATGAGAGCTGTACATACTTCAATCACATTTGTAACACTTATTGCACCACATCTACAGTTCATCATTATGTGTGCATGGTTGACCTCCTTGCTCGTGCTGGCTATCTTGAAGAAACCCTAAACTGTATCATTGAGATACCTGTTAAATCTGTGCTGGTTGTATGGATGTGTTTTCATGGTGCCCGTAGATCAAATATGAATATAGGCTTAGGAGTATTTACAGCAACACTGCTTTTTTATTTGGATCCTAAAAATGCTGCACCACTTATGTTTTTCTCTCAAACATCTATCCAGAAGTGGTCAGGTGTGGTGAGGTTTAAATTTGGTAAGGAGATTGATGAAAGATAGAGGAATTAAAAAGATCCCTCGATGCAGTTGGATAGAAGGGCATAAAATGGTACATGCTTTTTGTGTAGGAGACGGATCACATCCATACACAAAGGAGATCTATGCAAAGTTGGAGAAATTGGCTTGGAAGATCAAGGCAGCAAGGTATTTTCCAGATCCAAGAATTTACTTAATGCTGTGTAGGGATGGGAAAAATAGTTATTTCTCTGCCACCATGGTTAAAAGTTGGCAATCGCATTTGGTTTGTTAAACATGCCCCTTCGAACAACTATTAGAGTTGTTAAGAACCTTCGAGTATGTGCTGATTGCCACACTGCAACAAAATTTATCTCCAAGACTGTCACAAGAGAAATTGTTGTGAGATGTGAACCCTTTCCATCATTTTAAACAGGGACAATGTTCTTGTGGAGATTATTGATGATGTTAAATGAAGCAATCTGAAAAATAGGCTTACACTATATTAATGTGCACCGTGTCAGATTTCCAACTGGCGGGTGGAAAGCCCAACCCCTCAACCATTGCCAGCATCATCCTTGCCTGTGCACAGATTGAAGCTTTGGATGAGGATATGGACATCCATCAAAGCATAATTGGAAGTGGATTTTTGTCAGATGTTTTGTTGCAAGCGCCACTTCCGATCATGAAAGCCTTCACAAAGACTTATGCACAAAATTCAATAAAGAAGACTTTATGCACAAAGTCTCTCGTGAATGATTTCAAATTGTAATCAATTTCTTTGTTGCTTATAATGAGTGGATAAGAATTGACGTTCCTCGTGGTTTCCTATGCCATTAATTAAAAGAAATCTAGATCTACACATTCATCCTAGATGCATTTGCACAATTGAAGCCTGTTGTTTTATCACTTTACACAAGTTTTCCCTGGGTTAACCTAGGATAACATGTCTCCTAGCAACATAACGACAATCCTCTAAAGCGATTCTTCAATACCACCAATCTAGGTTAATTCATGCTGAGTTGTGTGCATTTAATTGATTAGATAGATTACACAAAGGAAAAGTTGATTTTCCTCTACAACCATATATATGTATGTATTTATTTTCCTCTACAACCGTGTTTGTGTATTCAAACGTTTGTTTTGTTAAATAGGCCCCATTTGCTCAAATGGCAATTTATGCCTTTGCTGCTCCTTTCAACATTTCAGAATTCAGTCCAAAATGGGCGACTGGAATTAGAAAATGAATGAGCTCCTCTTACCTTGGCAAGTGAATGGTAAGAGGAGGTCATTTGTTTTCTAATTCGATTCCTCCAGTATAATATATATAAGGAGCATTTCAGTCTAAAATGGGGGACTGGAATTAGAAAATGAATGAGCTCCTCTTACCTTGGCAAGAGAATGGTAAGAGGAGCTCATTTATGTTCTAATTTCATTCCTCCAGTATAATATGTATTGTATTTGTTTCTATGTGTGGGGAGGAGACTGTTATTTTATTATTTGAATAATCACCTGATATTTCTCCCATTTGCAATGGCTGACAGTTAAATTTTGGGGGAGAGACTGTTATTTTATTATTTGAACTGTCACCTAAAATTCTTCCCAATTGCAAGACTGACAGTCATATAGTTTATGCGACTTTTGGTTAAGCTTTCACCCATACATCCCACACAAGACCTAAATTTGATGGCTGTATGGCCATATTTAGGCATATTCTCCATAAAATACAATCAAAATTTTAAAAAGGACTATCATATGAAAGGAGATATTTTGCATAGACTGTCAAAATTTATATAGAATTGTGATGATGATGATGATATATATATATATAATTTTAATTATACTAAGGTATGTCATAGTATTTTAAGGACAGCTCTGAATCGATAACTTTCATAAAAAAATTGATTGACAGGTAAGGTCAACCGTCAAATTTAGGCCCTGATTATTCCCACAGACACCTTGGGGTTGACAGCAGCTATTAGGTTTGAAAAAATAATAATAAGAATAATAAAATTATAAATACTATGGATCATTGGATAGCAAATATTTTCATCCAAAGAAAAGTAAATATATATTGTTATTTTACAGTCTAAGCTATGGAAAAAAATTAAAAACAGGATTTACTTTTACTACATGAATTTTGAATCAAATGTAATAACTTTCTGTAGTAGTGTCGAAAATTTTATTAGCTGACATATCTAATTTTTGAACATTTTATCTGAGGCTATTCAATTGAAAGTGAAAAATAGCCCATAGAGATATACTTTAGATTCATTTCCAACTGTAAATATAACAATATAGGTTACATACACCAGGGATTGTGGAATGATAGCAGGTATGACTTGTGAATGGGGATGCAACCTGGACATGGGAAGGCTGGGGGTGCCCAAACTTACAAAGGTAATTTAATTTAAATTGACTAAATTTTAGGCATTAATGTGCTTTAACTTATCGTGAAATAAAACGCATAAATCGAATGCAATCCTTATTACAGCCATGAGATGTGTTGAGAATGTAGATTTTGATAGACACATGGCATGAATAATGAGTGGAAATGTGGATGAATTTGTTTAGACACTGACAAGCTTCATTACCTAAGCAAGGATTCATAAAAATCCTTACCTGCCACTAGGGTGCACTGTGGCAGCCATGCTCTATGGGAGTATGGGAGTTCCTGCTGCTTGGAGCCAAAAAAAATTGTTGCAATTGTGGCCCTTCCTATGTTGGATTCTGTGAACAAAAACCCAAATTTAAAATAAAAAATACACTTCAGTGTTTATTTTTGGAGAATAAAATTCTAAAATTGAAATAAAAAATAAACAATGGTGAGACCTAAAAAATTTAACGTAAAGAATGAAGCTATTAGAAAATACCTTTGCAATTAGACATTCACTTGAAGCGCAAAATTTCTCTGACGCCACTGGTAAAAAGAATGCAGGATTGACAATAACAAAAAAGGTCTGCATTGCAATAAGTAGAGCACAGTTAAGCAGCTTCAAACTGGTCGTGATAATTGCTTTAGGGTTCGCCCCTTGATAATTAGAAGAAATAATGTAAGACTCAACCCACTATGTGAGCAATTCAATATTGAAGCTGGACTAATTTTCATCATAAGATGAGGTACCTACATAGGCCAATACGCTTCGTAAGGTTAAGTAGCGTGTAAAATATGACAAAATGATAAGGGTGTTAGGCTCACTTTGACAGTGTTCAAACAAAAGCTTCCTTCCAGAAAATTATTCAATCCATGCAGAGAAAAAAAAACTCCTCAGAAGAAAAACACATAGAACCAGACATTCATTTTGTATGCATATTTCAGAAGAGTTCTTATCAATGATCAATGAACATGAATCTGAATGTATATGAGTGAGCTAGCAGAGCCACACCTACCTCATACCATTACTTAATAGGAAACTACAAGGAACTTCAAATTTCATCCACACAATATCAGATAAAAAAATATCACAATTTGAAATCATTCAAGAGAGAATTTGTGCATAAATTCTTCTTTATTGAATTTTGTGCATAAGTTTTTACGAAGGTTCTGGTGATCGAAAATTGATCACAATTTGAAATCATTCAAGAGATAATTGCGCATAAGTTAATGGGAAGGTTGTGGTGATCAGAAGTAGCAAATGGCTGATGGCTGCTGGGTGGGAGTAAGTTCACGCACCAAATAGGTCAAATCATGTGCTACAACAATGCGTGACATACAATTTTATCCCTTTTAAAGTTATCCATTCAAACTTGCCCTTCAAATGCTAAGGAATACCATGGTTAAAGAAGGAAATATCATACAATATATATATATATACTCTAAAACACTATGGCTAAAGAACGAAATAGCATACACTAGATATATATACATATATAATACTTTAGATTCTGCCAAAAATTTTCCTATACATGTGATACAGTATTTCATAAAAAAATATTGTATTTTACGGCAAAAATGCACAAATACAACTGCCATCAAATTTAGCCCATGTATCTATAAACAGGAATCTGAATATTTGACTTGTGTATCTATAAACATGCGTTTGTATCTACATGCATTCATGTGTGACATGTAGGATACACACATGCGCAAGTAGCCACAATCACACCAATATGCATGTACACCATTGTGCACCAGCCATGCATGGGTTTTAATTACGCCCAGAGGCTTTCCTACAGTCACAGCAGGGTGGAAGAGAGGAGCTCGAAGATTCCATAATATCTGTGTAAACTAAACTAGTATATTTATATTTAAAAATATATATCTATAGTACTCCAAGATATATCTTCCAATTTCCTTTGATTTTTGGCTTTTATTTTTTTATTTTTACGCCGAAGGTGTTCCCTCTATGAGAGGGACTGACCTGGCGAGGAAATCAACAGCTGCAAACTCATATTAACAATGCAAGACAATTGAAACCATCTACACCGTCAATCTCTGAAAAAAGCCATTGAATTTTTATTGGTCCACGTGAGTTTGCCATTTTTCTTTGCGTTGTCTCCATTCACTGGTTTCCCTTGCCGCTTCTCTGTCCTGTCATGATTCCCGTTGAAAATGTTAAAATTGTCGGTCTTGTCCTGCTTTCATGGGGCGGATTCGTGATTTGTTCACACCTCTCCGCAAAACAAGCCACCGATGGGGCAAAGACAACGGAGGAATGGTGTTTTGCAGAATCTCTTTAAATTTTCCTTCGACGTTTAATGTCTAGAAACTTAATTACAAAAACACCATTCCTTCGTCGTCTCTGCCCCATTAGTAAATCGTGAATCCGCCCCAAGAAAGTAGGACAGGACCAACAATTTTAACGTTTTCAGCGGGAATCGGAAGAAAAGCGGCAAAAAAAACTAGTGAATGGAGACACCGCAGACAAAAACGGCAAACTAACGTGGAACAATGAAAATTTAATGTTTTTTTGCAGAGATTGACGGTGTAAATACTTTCAATCGTCTTGCATTCTTAATACACGTTTGCAGCCGCCGATTTCCTCGCCTGGCCAGTCCCTCTCACAGAGGGAACACCTTAGGCGTAAAAATTTAAAAAAAAATAAAATGAAGATATAAAACGTATAAAGATATAAAACGCCTTTGAAGTGCAGGAATAAAAATAAGTGTTGCAGTAATGAAGATATAAAACGCATAAAGATATAAAACGCCTTTAAAGTGCAGGGCTAAAAATAAATGTTGCAGTGCAGGGGTAAAAATAAGTTTTGCAGACCATAACTAGCTACTTAAAAAGAAATAACAGCAGTGAAATAAAGAATCATGGGGCGGCTATTGATTAAAACATATATGATATTTTTCTTTTATATATAGTTACCTATCTTCAATTAGCTGCACTACCTCAAGCCCAAACAGAAGATTCAAGGATAACTGAGACTCCAGTAAGCTTGAATTGAGAGAATATTACAGTAGCCCCAACATGGAAGATAATCCACAGCAGCAGAATGTGAATGAGCATCTGCATTTTAGTTTAAAATAGCAAAAGCATCTATGAGAGTGCTGTTTGTGGTGTTTCATTATTATCCTCTATCTTAATAATCTCATGCATATAAATCTTATGTTTTTTGTTTTTAGATTCAAATCTTATAAAATTACACGGAATCTTGGAATCTTTCAGTGCTTCAACTCCACCTCTGTTGTGACTGTAGGAATGCCTCTCGGCGTAAAAAGTATAAAAAAATAAAAACGAAAACCAAAAGAAATTGGAAGATATATCTCGGCGTACTGTAGATATATTTTTTAAAATATAAATATGCTAGTTTAAAATCAAATAAAATCAATATTTTTATGGTTGTATCAAATGAAATGGACAATTTTCTGCATACCATAAATTCTAAAGGATTATAGTAACCAGCACTTGCACCCATAGGAGGTTCAGGGAATACGGTGATAGGAACAACCGATGAGTTTTAAAAAAATTCCGGCGTGAATTTTTTTTACAGTGAGAGACAATTCCGAGCACTATAATGCTCACATATAAAAGCCTATCGGCTAATTAGTCCATGATGCTGCTTCTTTAAACCTCTGCGGCCCCCTCTCCCCCTCTCTCTCTCTCTATATATACATACATACATAGAGAGAGAGAGATGTGTATGTATGTGGAAGCATAGACAAGGCATGTAAATCCCTCAAAGAAATGTGGTCTCATGGACTGCAACGATTGCAGGATATGCAGAAAATGGATTTGTTGATAAGGCTTTAACAATTTTCAAGCAAATGCAATAGAATACACAGAGAGAGAGAGAGAGAGAGAGATGTGTATGTGCATGTGGAAGCATAGACAAGGCACGTGAACTGTTTGACAAAATCCCTGAAAGAAATGTGGTCTAATAGACTGGAATGACTGCATGATATGCACAAAATGGATTTGTTGAAAAGACTTTAGAAACTTTCATGCAAATGAAATTGGCAGGTGTAAAGCCAGATTCCACAACCTTTGCCAGCATCCTCTCTGCCTGTATCAAAATGGTAAGCTTTGGAACAGGGTATGGACATCCATCAAGGCATAATGGAAGGCATATTTTTGTCAGATATTATAGTTGGAAATGCTCTGATAGACATATATGCAAGATGTGGAAGCACAGACAAGGCACACAAACTGTTTGACAGAATGCCTCAAAGAGATGTCATCTCATGGAATGCAATGATTGCAGGATTGCACAAAATGGATTTGTTGAATAGGCTTTAGAAACTTTCAAGCAAATGCAATTGTCAGCTGTAAATCCAAATTCCACAACCTTTGCCAGCATCCTCCCTGCCTGTGCCCAAATGGGAGCTTTGGAACAGGGTAGTGACATCCTTCAAAGCATAATGGTAGGGGGATTCTTGTGAGATATTATAGTTTGAAATGCTCTAATAGACGTGTATGCAAAATGTAGAATCATAGACAAAAAAATGTTAACTGTTTGACAGAATTCCTCAAAGAGATGTCATCTCATGGAATGCAGTGATTGCAGGATATGCACAAAATGGATTTTGCAAGTATGCTCTCAAAATCTTTGAATTAATGAAGCACTCTGAAACATATCCTAACATTGTAAGCTTTTCTTGTATTCTAGGTACATGCAGCCATGCAGGTTTAGTGGATGAGAACTTCAATAACATTTGTAACCCTTATTGCATTACACCTACAGTTGATCATTATGTGTGCATGGTTGACCTCCTTGCCCGTGCTGGCTATCTTGAAGACACCCTAAACTTTATCATTGAGATACCTGTTAAATCTGTGCTGGTTGTATGGATGTGTTTTCATGGTGCCCGTAGATCAAATATGAATATAGGCTTAGGAGTATTTACAGCAACACTGCATTTTAATTTGGATCCCAAAAATGCTGCACAACTTATGTTCTTCTCTCAAACATCTATCCAGAAGTGGGCAGGTGTGGTGAGGTTTAAATTTGGTAAGGAGATTGATGAAAGATAGAGGAATTAAAAAGATCCCTCGATGCAGTTCGATTGAAGGGCATAAAATGGTACATGCTTTTTGTGTAGGAGACAGATCACATCCATAGACAAGGGAGATCTGTGCAAAGTTGGAGAAATTGGTTTGGAAGATGAAGGCAGCAAGGTATTTTCCAGATTCAAGAATTTACTTAATGCTGTGGAAGGATGGGAAAAATAATTATTTCTCTGCCACCATAGTGAAAAGTTGGCAATTGCATTTGGTTTGTTAAACATGCCCCATGGAACAACTATTAGAGTTGTTAAGAACCTTCGAGTATGTGCTGATTGCCACACTACAACAAAATTTATCTCCAAGACTATCACAAGAGAAATTGTTGTGAGATGTGAACCCTTTCCATCATTTTAAACAGGGACAATGTTCTTGTGGAGATTATTGATGATGCTAAATGAAGCAATCTGAAAAATAGGCTTACACTATAATAATGTGCACAGTGTCAGATTTCCAACTGGTGGGTGTAAAGCCCAACTCCTCAACCTTTGCCAGCATCCTCCTTGCCTGTGCAGTGTGCGCAAATTGAAGCTTTGGATGAGGATATGGACATCCATCAAAGCATAATTGGAAGTGGATTTTTGTTAGATGTTTAAAAGCAAGTGCCACTTCCGATCATGAAAGCCTTCACAAAGACTTATGCACAAAATTCAATAAAGGAGAATTTATGCACAGTCTCTCGTGAATGATTTCAAATTGTAATCAATTTCTTTGTAGCTTATGATGTGTGGATAAGAATTTACGTTCGTTGTAGTTTCCTATGCCATTAATTAAAAGGAATCTAAAACTATACATTCATCCTAGATGCATTTGCACAGTTGTAGCCTGTTGTTTTATATACTTTACACAAGTTTTCCGTGGGTTAACCTAGGATAACATGTCTCCTAGCAACATAACGGCAATCCTCTAAATGGATTCTTAAATACCACCAATCTAGGTTAATTTATGTGGAGTTGTGCGCATTTAATTGATTAGATAGATTACACAAAGGAAAAATTTATTTTCCTCTACAACCATATATATGTATGTATTTATTTTCCTCTACAACCGTGTGTGTGTATTCAAACGTTTGTTTTGTTAAATAGGCCCCATTTGCTCAACGGGCAATATATGCCTTTGCTGCTCCTTTCATCATTTCAGAATTCAGTCCAAAATAGGGGACTGGAATTAGAAAATGAATGAGCTCTTCTTACCTTGGCTAGATAATGGTAAGAGGAGTTCGTTTGTTTTCTAATTCGATTCCTCCAGTATAATATATAGAAGGAGCATTTCAGTCCAAAATGGGGGACTGGAATTAGAAAATGAATGAGCTCCTCTTTCCTTGGCAAGATGATGGTAAGAGGAGCTCATTTATGTTCTAATTTCATTCCTGCAGTATAATATATATATATATATATATATATATATATATATATATATATATTGTGTTTGTTTCAACGTGTGGGGAGGAGACTGTTATTTATTATTTGAACGATCACCTAATATTTCTCCCATTTGCAATCGCTGACAGTTAAATTTTGCGGGAGAGATTGTTATTTTATTATTTGAACTGTCACCTAAAATTTTTCCCAATTGCAAGACTGACAGTCGCATAGTTTATGCAACTTTTGGTTAAACTTTCACCCATACATCCCACACAAGGCCTAAATTTGATGGCTGTATGTGTTGTGACCTAATTACACATCACCCCATTGCAAATGGGGACCCACCTTTTCTTTTGCAATTTTGAGCTTGTAGGAGTCTTTGGGGGTGTCATTCAATCAGTTCTCCTCTACAAATCACTCATCTCATCTTGTCATAGACGCACCTATGGATAGACCATGCATTCTAAATTTTGGAACTTATGCTTGATGATGTATTTCAACACTCCTTGCATTTGCGCGCACTTTTCGAGTCACTTCGCATTCACAGATCACATTCATTGCAAGTAAGAAGTTGGCGCTCCAGGAAGCTAGCAATCAGGCACACTTTTGAGGAGGTCCTGCATTCGCTGAAGTCACAAGCTCATCTTAGCATTCCTCAAGTCTATAGGCGGACTTATGCTGGGTCTTCGCATGTTGAACTCGAACATCTTGCAGTCCAAGACAAAATTGGCACTTCAACTCATCTAAGCGCACTTAGGAAGTCACCTTGCAACTTGAACTTCACGCAAACATACACGAATCATGTGCCTAGACCCAGTGGCTTTTCACCTCATCCTGAGCGTGCTTTCAAGCCTGCTTTGTATAGAGCATTGTATGGAAACATGTTCAAAGTTCCACTTAAGTCTATGGCGCACTTTTAGGCCACTCTTGCATAAGTTGACTTGTACATGTCACTTCCAAATCTGCACCTCACTTACATCTTATACATTCACTTCCAATTAGAGCAGGGGGCACATGGAAAGTTCATCATCTGCAAATCAAAATCTCAATCTAAACTGATATGGAGAAACCGTGGTGTTGGTGATTGTTTTGATGCAATCATAACAATTAGTTAAAATTCACATAAAATGAACCAAAACTGACTTGAAAGATATGAAGGAATCGGTTAAGATTCGCTTAATCCCAAGTTTAATATGGTCAGGTCTTGACCTGCTGGGCAAATTCAGTTGGTCGATGTGAAGCTGTAATGTTCAAGGGGCCTTATGTAGTTTAGGGTTTCTTGATGATTAACTGGACTCAAACTATGCAAAAGATCATTAAATATCAGCATGTTGATCATTCCTTTTGCATAAAAGTGTTACTGTGCTGCAAAGCTTTAGATGATCTTTCTTGAATTATTGCAACTTTCTTCTCTTTATATTTATGAAAACTTGTCTACTTTCCACTCTGTTGTTCATGCCTCTTCAAATATGAGACAAATTTCCTTCAAATTTCTACGTTTTAAGCTAAGTATTTTCAGATGGGTTGGGAAAAGTTAGAAAGATCTAATCTAAACTCCATTCATTCTACCAAAGGATCTAATTGTTCTGTTATGCACTTTATAAATAATATAGCAATTTGATCAAATCCACAGACAAAAAACCTTAAGTGTAAGTTCTGAGCATTTTCACAAACATACACTAAAAATTGCAAGCTCTAAGAGAAAATGTTTCAAACACAAAGAAGAGCAGGAAAACACTCAGAAGATAGATGCAGAATTCTAGATTCAATTGTATTAGAAACAGACAGTCATATAAGATTTACAATGTCTGAATGACTCCTAGCTTCATTGACCAAACTACAGAAAACTTACAAGCTTTACAGATACAGTAAGGAAGCTAGATGTTCCACGCATCCCTTATTGCAGACAGAGGCGGCCTCCTTCTTCCACTTCTAAACTAAACTAAAATGCTATTTTTACAAATTCTTGCTGCTACAAATCTCTATGTAGCCCCTGTGTCCTAAA
Source organism: Cunninghamia lanceolata (assembly GCA_027924645.1). Taxonomy (NCBI): domain Eukaryota; kingdom Viridiplantae; phylum Streptophyta; class Pinopsida; order Cupressales; family Cupressaceae; genus Cunninghamia; species Cunninghamia lanceolata. The sequence goes on along the minus strand of BSBN01000149.1, from coordinate 1,980,287 downwards.
ATCCCTGTGTAAAGTATTACAGTGTATCCAGGTACAATATATAGACTCTCTGATTGTCCTCAGTACAACTCAAAACCTTAGTTTTAACCCTGGTTCAAACCTATGGTTACAACAATAAATGTTGGAGATCAAATCTCCCAAAATATCTCTGAGCATACATCAAATATGGGCGAAATACGCCATTCTGAAAACCTTAACAATTCGATAATAACTTCTCTGGTCTGCTGCAGTAATGTCTTCAGCTCCATTTTGTCCTCATCAATGAATGGCCTTTGACTTCCTCGCCCTTCATCCTCATCAATGAATGGCCTTTGACTTCCTCGCCCTTCGTCCTTATCTTCCTCTGCTCCTGAGCTCTGATTTCCTCCTCTTTCCGTGATGTCACCGCCATTAAGTTTCAGCTCCCCGCTCAACTGCAAACCTGTAAGAACAAACAAGCAATAAGTATCATCATTTAATAAACCTACAGGAAGAAAAACAGCTGCCAAATCAAGGCGTGACTGTGTGAACGCTAGTCTCGGGCCGTAAATCTGTGGAAATCGCGTCAAAAAATGCATATACAACGTCCAAAATAGTCAGGTCAACCATCGTTGACCAACAATATGCATTCGGGCTTCAAAAATAACTTCCAAACTTTTATCGCTTCATTTTCCCGCCCATTTCCTTGTTTAAATCTTTGTATATCCGATATACAATTCGGACGTGATACAAGCATTTAACCGCATTTTACTTTCCTTTTGATTCCGGCTAGTATATCAGCGATGTATGTTCCGAAACATACGAGCCACGGAATATACAATGAATTAACCATAATTCGCAATCCTTTTCGGGCTCCGCGCGATGCATATTTTCGTTGTATGTTATAATGTATGTATGAAATATACATTGCACCAAATATACAATGATTTAACGTTATTCTATAGCTATTTCGATTCCGCCCCCCTTGTATATTTCAATTGTATGTCTGCTTATACAACCCGAATATGCAACGACTTGGCCCCTTTTAGCTTCCCTCTCGCGTCCGCCGTATGCATATAACCCTTGTACCCTCCGATATACATTTGGGTTTGATACAAGGATTAGATCGATTTTGATTTTCTCTTCGATTCCGCTTTGTATAAGCGCAATGTATATCGGCTTGTATATATTGAATCAACTCTGCTTTAAAACTTTTCAAATCCACGCTTGCATGTATATTATTCTTGTGTGCGCCAATATGCAAGCCGGAACATATACAAGGATCTTCCCTTTTTTAATAAGTCCGTCGGATCCGCCCAATGTATAATTGCATTGTATGTTACTCAAACATACAAGCCCGAGGATATACAACGAATTAACACCGTTTAATAACCCTTTTCGGGTCCGCGGTATGTATGAAGTGTCTTGTATATTTGACCTGCCAAAATATACAAATGTGAGATACAAAGCGGAACTCATTTATCCACTTCAACCCTAAGTTACCTCGGGTCCACCTTGTATGTATAAATAAAGCTTTTATTTAAAACGCATACAAGGTAAAAAAGAATATACAATCAACCCAACCATGCAAATAACAATGTAATGAGCCCGACTGCAAAAAGCGATTGAATATAAAAAGGACTTTGCACATACAAAGGACTTTGTATATGCAAAGTGTTATACAAACCTGAATGTACATTTTACCAAAATGATCATAACTTGCAAAATATGGCGAATTTTAAGATGATTCAAAAAGCAACCCTAGCTCATTTTTCACACTGAATCCAACCATAATATGCACTGGTACTGAAATGCATTTTTTTCTCTATTTTTGTCAAAGTTTGCAATTTTAACCCCTCTTTTTCCTTTACCACCAAGCAAAACGACACACAACAGCAAAAGCAACAGCCACAGCAGGGGTCCTTATTTTGCTAAGGAGTAAAATGGGGCGTGTTGTGGACATCACAACAACTAACAACCAAACAAAACAATTAAATTCAAAGCATTTAAGAAAACTAAATGAAATGAATCCATAACTTCCAACTATCTTTCCTGCAAATTATTATTGAACTCAATACCTAAGGTATTCAATAAGGGTGCATGAATTTTCATTTTCAGTTTAAGTATGTGCACATGATTAATTATCCTCATCTTGAAGATCGGTTGAACAAACCAGTGACTGACATTAGCCTACGTAGTTGAGGATATTCCCTCATAGCCAACCGGATAAAGCCTTGCTACCAGCAAGCGTCTATAGCCCCGGCAAGGTTATCGTTACAATTCTCCTAAGTAGAGCCCCACTGCCAACGAGCGTCTATAGCCCTGGTAGAGTTACTTAGATGGCTTAATCTAGGTTTTCAGTATAATCCGCTTTATTTATTTATTTTTATATTTTATATTTTCTGATTTTGATGCTTGATAGGAATTTTACAAGATATAGCAATTTGTAACTTTATGATGCAAGGAATGAACACTTGCTAAAATTAAGCTGAGAATTGTAATGGTAGCAAGGGTGACCTCGGATTTTTCACCTAATATCTACACTGGTAAGTTCGACAAACCCAAGGATTTTAGGTGTGTCATCGTGAGAAACCTCTCTTGAATTCTCAATCACATTTATCGAATACAAAATTTCAGAAGGTAAACAACTCTCTACATTCATGACAGTCACAACAAGCTATGCATAAATTGAAAATAATTAACCTGAATATTCTGAATTTTATACTGTTTTCAATGGTTGTTAGCTTGCCCATACGCTAAAGTAAGACAAAGATCCCTGCTGAGGAGACAACAAACAAACCAACCAAACAGACTGTACAAGGAAAGACAAAAGAAAACAGAAAACAAAGCAAAGAAAAACTATAAAGGATCTACACTATATTACACAAAATGGACTGCCCTTTACCTCAAGCCTGGAAGTAGTGTTTCAAATGTTGGCCATTAACTGGTAATGACACATCTTCCCCTGTCAAGGTCTTGAATCTAAATGTGTTGTCCCCTATTATTTTTGAGACTTGTAATGGACCTAGCCATAGTTTATCAAATTTTCCATGGCTCCCCTTCTTTTCATGTGCTTTGTCGCAGCACAGCACTAAGTCTGATATCCTGAATGTCTTGACTCTTGCCCTCTTATCAAACCACCTCTTAACTACTGCTTGGTGTTTCGCAAATTTCTTGATGGCTTGACTTCTTTTCTCTTCTAGTTGTAGCATTTGTACTACCCTGGCTTCTCTATGATTATTAAAGCCTAAGTACTCGTTGGCGAACTTCCAGATTGGTATTTTCAGATTTACTAGAAGTATGGGATCAGTCCCATAAACTAAATGGTAAGGTGCACTGCCCAGAGCTGTCTTAAACTTGGTCCTATCTACCCATAATGCATATTTTAACAAGGTGTTCCACTCTCTAGGACTCTTTGCAATTAGTTTCTTGATTATGTCTAATAAGATTTTGTTCGTAGACTCAGCTAATCCATTGCCTTGAGGATAATAATTCGAAGAAAACTTTAAAACAATCCCATATTCAAATGCCCATATAGAAAATTTCAAAGAAAAGAAGGCAGGGCCATTATCACATACCAATGAATAGGGAGTTCCAAACCTGGTTATTATGTTTTCTTCAAGGAACTTGATAACTACCTCAGTTGTGGAAAACTTGCAGCATGCGGCCTCAGTCCACCTTGTACAGTAGTCTCTCACCGTCAGTATGAACTTGTGTCCTGCAAAAGATGGAGGATTGATGACTCCAATGAAATCCATACCCCACTGTGTAAATGGTCTTGATTCAATCACAAGCTGTAATGGATTGGCCTGATTTCTTCCCTTATCTGCTACAGTCTGACAGGTGTGGCAACTCCTAATGTGACTCTCTGTATCTTTGAACATCGTGGGCCAATAGTAACCTACTCTCAATATCTTGTGCATTGTAGCTAGATGGGAACCATGACCAGTTCCATACTTGTCATGGAGTTCTGTTAACACCTTATCCACCTCAACTTTGTTTAAACATCTTAGATAAATTCCATCATGGTTCTTCCTGAATAGAAGACCTCTTTGCACCATATATTTTTGTGCTTTAATCTTCAAAGCTCTCCTCTGAGAAGCTTTCATCCTACTTGGGTACTTTCCAGCTATTAGAAAAGTACTTAAGTCACCATACCAGTCTGATGCATCATGGGAATTCAACACATACTGTTGTTTCATCAAATCTGGGTCTGTGTTTGCTATTGTTGGCACCAACACCTGCCCTCTGACCAGCTTCATTGGAATGATTTCCATGTCGAACTCTTGCAGCGTAGTGATCCACTTGGCTCTCTTTTCACCAAGCTCGTTCTGCATCAGCAGCATCTTCACTGCTGCGTCTGGCACTATGGCTTTAATCTGGCTGCGCAGAATGTAATGTCTGAATTTTTTCACGACTCTCATTAGTGCAAATGCTTGTCTCTCAGTATCCAGATATCTTAATTGTGCATCCTTCAAAGGCGCACTCATGAATGCGATAGGCCTTTCTTCATTGTCTGCACCTTTCTGTGTCAAGGCAGCCGCGACTGAATGAGAGGATGCAAAGGAGTAGATATAAAATGTTTTGGTGTAGTCTGGGCTCGTCAGTACAGGAGCATCAGAAATTGCCTCCTTGATATCTTCGAATGCAGCCCTAGCCACCGGCGTCCACTCCATCTGCGCATCTTTCTTCAACATGGCGTTTAGCGGCTGCACGATCTCTGCAAAACCCGTGATAAACTTCCGAACAAAGTTAATCTTACCAAAAAATGATTTTAACTCTTTCCTATTGTTTGGTATTTGCAAATTTTTTATTGATTCTATTCTATCTGGGTCAATTGATATTCCATCTTCAGAGATGACATGCCCTAGTAATTTACCTTCAGTAACTCCAAATGAACATTTTTTAGGATTAAGGGAAATTCCATACCTTTCACATCGCTTGAGTATTTTCCTGAGATCTTCAGCATGGGTGGATGCATCCTTGGAATACACAGTCAGATTGTCCATATACACAACAATGCACTTACCTGATAACCCACGGAACGCAATGTCCATGGCTCCTGAAAAGTGGCACATGCATTGATCAGACCAAAAGGCATTCTCCTATATGCATAATTTCCCCATTTACAAATGAAGGTGGTTTTTAATCTGTCATCCCTATCTATTAAAACTTGGTTATAGCCTGAGAAACCATCTAAAAACGACATCATCTTTGCTCTGTTTACTACTTGCAGCACTTTGTCTATAGGAGGCAGAGGATAATTATCCTTTTCAGATGCTTTATTCAAATTTCTAAAATCTATGCATAATCTGATGTCCCCGTTTTTCTTTCTTACCGGTACTAGGTTAGCTACCCAGACTGAATGTCTGACTGGGAAAATTATTCCAACAGACAGCAATTTTTTAACTTCCTCGAAGATTAAAGGCTCTAGAATGGCGTTTACAGGCCTTTGTTTCTGCCTAAATGGTTTAACTTCTGGTCTCAAAGGTATCACGTGAGTTATGATGGACGTATCGTATGTTTTCAAGTCTTCATACGTCCATGCTATGACATGTTTGTATTCTTTTAGGACACCTAAAACTTCTTTTCTTATTTTCTCAGAGCAAGCCTTTCCAATCAATACATTTTGTATGTTCTGCTCTGTCCCTAAGTTGTGTGGATCACACTTACCCCCTTCTGTTTTGGGTAAGTCCTTCTGTCTTATTACCCCATCAAAGTCAAAAATATGTTCTAGTTCAATTACTCCTTTGGGTAAAAAGTTGCTCTTCAAGTTGATTATATCCTCTTCGTCCCATGTTACCTCAGGCCTTTCCTGCTCATCAATGATTTGAGCCCCAAATACCTCATTACAAGTCGGAAAATCACTAATTTGTTGATCCCCTCCAAATACCTGAAAGTGTGTAACATTGTCTGGGATTCTGGGAACATTAACTAACTCAACAGCAAATCGTCTCAGTCCTGAAAGTGTCAAGGGTTCTAGTGTGCTAGCAACAACTGCTAGTGCATCTGGCCTTTGGTTCAACTCTCTAGGGATGTGCTCTATGTTGAAAGCATCAAATGAATCTATTAAACCCCATACTCTATGTCTGTAACAAATCATTTTCTTGTAGTTGCAAGCATATAGTTTCCTCACTTGTCTAACTACTAGTTCAGAGTCTGAAAATACCTTAATCATTTTCACCTTTTTCTTAACGGCCATGACAAGTCCCAAAATTAAGGCCTCATATTCAGCAATATTGTTAGTACAAGAAAACTGCAGTCTATATGCTGCCAGATGTGATTTACCCTGAGGATCTATAAGTTCAACACCTGCACCTGCGCCCTGTTTTGATTTGGACCCGTCACATTTTAACGTCCATATGCCATCTTTACTTTCCTGACCTTTTATCTTGGCATACTTTGTCTCTTTTATCACCTGTGGGGTGTTGGCCTGTTCACTCATGGGTATTTCTGCTTGGTTAACTCGCCTATGTGTATTTTTAGCTCGTAAATTTGAAAGACAACTACCCTTGTCCTTTATTCCCTCTCCTAAATTTGAAATCAGAGCATCTACATCACTCTGAACGTATCTCTGTGGTCGATCAGGATTCACATTTTCCTCTTGCGACTCTATCCTCTTCATGCATTTTTTGTATTCATATTCAATGATGTCTTTGCACATTCCACAACTCTCTTCAGAGTGTGGCCTATCATGAACTCTACATTTGTTTTTATACAAGTTACATTGGGCTGGCAGATTTTGTTTAATGCACTCTTCTACCTCTTGTCTAATGGCATGACCAAATTTGTCTATTGCACTATTTTCTTCATCCGAAGAATTTCCATCAGACTCAATGAATAATGCTATCTCCTTGCTTACACGTTTTTCTCTAATGTTGAACATCATGATCTCTTCAATTTGCAGCCCATTGTTAGTAATCCTATAAACACCAGGTTCAACAACAGCATATAATATTTCATTCGTTCGATTATACTCTGTTATCATGTGTTTCATCCTGCGTTCTGCCTCTATTCTAATCTGGTTTAGGACGCCTCTCCAAGGTAGCCACATTTGTGAAAAATCGGTGGCCATATATCCGTTTAATGTCTTGGACCAATCCCTACTCAGCAACATTCCATAATTCACGGGTATATCCACTATTTGAATGTCAATGAATTGGCTTACCCTAGGATCTGAAGCTAGTTGCATTTGAATGTTCATGAGTTCTCCTATCACATTAACTTCAGTTTTATCTAACTGCGTGACAACCTTGGCAGATTTGGTGGGAGTCAGTCCGAGAGTTTTACATATTCCTAAGGGCATTACGTTGGCTGATGCACCAAAATCTACCATGCAGTTGTGTATGTTCTTCCCACACAATCTAACAGTTAACAAGAGAGGAGTATCCTTCATATTAGCATGCATTACTACATTTGTATTGGAAGGGTGCTCAACTTTCTTACTTTTCTCTTTAGGCGGTGTATCTCTATTGGGAACGTTCATATCAGCAGCAACCTCATCTGTCATGGATACATCCAGAGATTTTATAAAAGCATTCTTGATCCTTGGAGTTTTCAATAATTCATTCAGGGGTATACTGACCTTAATTTTCTTTATTTCTTCTGACAAGTAACTCATTAACCTTGTTGTTTCTACTGTTTCAGTTTTACTTGTTTGGGTCTTTTGTACTGCTGTTCCACTTTTTGCATTAGCCTTAAGTATGGCAGGATTGTTGCTAGCATTCTGATCTGGGGGTGTATTGAAGTTGTTGGGGGGGATGGAAATGGTGAAAGGTCCTCCTGCACTGTAGGTGTGGTTTTTATTTGTCTGTTGAAAAGCCTGCACCTCTTCTGTCTCAGTCAATACTTCATTTTCTGTTTCAAAAGGAAACTGAAAAGCATTTAACACAAAGGCTGATTCAGGATAAAGATTTTCACAAAAGTATGGTTCATCCTCTAACACTTCATCTTCCTTCTCTACTGTAGTTGCAAAGGTAAAGGTTTCTAACACTAAAGCTGTATCATACCCTGAGGGTACTACCTCATTACCCTTGGGAATAAGAAACTCAGAAGTAGGAGGCTGCACCTCTATATTAAATATGTTGGCTGCTAAATGAAACTGTGGACAGTCAAGCTCAGCATGGGCATTGGTATTGTGAAATCTGCACCAGTTTTTTAGTGATGTATTGGCCATTTCGATGCCAGCCGTTTGTTTTGCGTCATGATTATCTATATTCTTAAAAGGAGAAGCTAGAGTACCATTGTTTGGTCCAGTGTTCCATGTCTTGGATGGCCTGGTCTGATTCTGATTTTTGTTATTGTTACCCCAAGCCCTATTATCTATCACTGGCCCTCTATTCTGTATTGGTTGCCCTTGGTTATGACCTTGATGCTGATTATAGTTTTGGCTCTGGTTTGAACATTGGCCTTGGCTATTATTTTGGGTATGGCTCTGATTATAGTTCTGATTGTAATGCTGATTTTGATTTGAACTATAGTTTTGATTTTGGCCTTGGTTATAATTTTGATTTTGATTGTATCCCTGGTTACCTCTTCCATAAAGATTCTCATTTCTTAGTTGTGTCACTTCGGTAGTCAGTCTTTTCAAATGTGCGGTGATCTCTTTGATTTCTTCCCTTTCCTCCTGTGCTTTTGCCACAGTTGTATCCCTAGGAGGTTGGAAGAAACGCTGACCATTATTTTGACTGTTATTAATAGTGTTACTCGTGTAAGGAGCTATGGCTTGGATTGGGGTAGGACTGTACACAGGTGTGTAAGAAGGAACCAGATTTAATAATGGAGTGTGATGCATAAGGACTCCATTCCATGGTTGTGCCTGATTCTGCATCCCGAAATTTCCTCCATTAATAAATGGACTACAAGTTGTGTGCCTCATCTCTTGATTTACTAAGGCTGCCTCTTTATAGGCTTTGGATATTGAATCTATGTCAGGTTTTTTTTTGACAAACATGGCAGTTAAAGGATCTAAGGCTGCATAGTACATAGCCAACAAGGTATCATCATCCACGGTGTAAGGGGCTACTAGCCTAGAGTAGGCTTTTTGAAATCTGTCATTGAAAGCCAGTTTATGATACAAGACACAAGGATCAATGGGTCCTCTAAATCTTGACAGAAACGCTTCTTCCATAAGGTCCCACGAAGAAACATAGCCATTGGGTAAGTTTACATACCAGTTAGAGGCTTGTTCATTGAAGGTATAGGGAAACAATCTACACACGACATCTTCACGTTCTAACATAGCCCTAAAACACGCCTCTTTGAATATTCTAATGTGGTCTTCAGGATCTTGGTGCAATTGGTATTTTGGGCATATCTTTTCAGGATTTTTAGGCATCTCATGATAATCAGTGAAGTGTATGGGAGAATTAGCATTGAAGTAAGCCATTGCAGGTACTTGTACTTGACCTGAACCTGTAGGAATACCTGGATTTATTGGTGGGATAGGATTTATAGGAGGATTAGGGCCTCTAGGAGTATCTGAACCAAGACTCAAAGATCTGAATGAAGAACGGTCAGGACTCACAATATTACGTATGTTAAAAGGTGACCCAGGAGGTGTTCCAGATGAACTTCCTGCTTGCGATATTTTAGGATTCCAAATCAAAGGGTTCTTACTTCGCCTTGTATCAGGTAGTTGCACAAAAATATCTCCTGAACTGGGTCTAGACCTGGTCACTCTATCACTGTTATTAGCCAGTTTTTTTCTTGAAACAAACCCTAACTCAAGTCAGGCCCTCCTCCTAGCGCCAGAAAAACTGTTGGTGATTGTTTTGATGCAATCATAACAATTAGTTAAAATTCACATAAAATGAACCAAAACTGACTTGAAAGATATGAAGGAATCGGTTAAGATTCGCTTAATCCCAAGTTTAATATGGTCAGGTCTTGACCTGTTGGGCAAATTCAGTTGGTCGATGTGAAGCTGTAATGTTCAAGGGGCCTTACGTAGTTTAGGGTTTCTTGATGATTAACTGGACTCAAACTATGCAAAAGATCATTAAATATCAGCATGTTGATCATTCCTTTTGCATAGAAGTGTTACTGTGCTGCAAAGCTTTAGATCATCTTTCTTGAATTATTGCAACTTTCTTCTCTTTATATTTATGAAAACTTGTCTACTTTCCACTCTGTTGTTCATGCCTCTTCAAATATGAGACAAATTTCCTTCAAATTTCTACGTTTTAAGCTAAGTATTTTCAGATGGGTTGGGAAAAGTTAGAAAGATCTAATCTAAACTCCATTCATTCTACCAAAGGATCTAATTGTTCTGTTATGCACTTTATAAATAATACAGCAATTTGATCAAATCCACAGACAAAAAAACTTAAATGTAAGTTCTGAGCATTTTCACAAACATACACTAAAAATTGCAAGCTCTAAGAGAAAATGTTTCAAACACAAAGAAGAGCAGGAAAACACTCAGAAGATAGATGCAGAATTCCAGATTCAATTGTATTAGAAACAGACAGTCATATAAGATTTACAATGTCTGAATGACTCCTAGCTTCATTGACCAAACTACAGAAAACTTACAAGCTTTACAGATACAGTAAGGAAGCTAGATGTTCCACGCATTCCTTATTGCAGACAGAGGCGACCTCCTTCTTCCACTTCTAAACTAAACTAAAATGCTATTTTTACAAATTCTTGCTGCTACAAATCTCTATGTAGCCCCTGTGTCCTAAAATCCCTGTGTAAAGTATTACAGTGTATCCAGGCACAATATATAGACTCTCTGATTGTCCTCAGTACAACTCAAAACCTTAGTTTTAACCCTGGTTCAAACCTATGGTTACAACAATAAATGCTGGAGATCAAATCTCCCAAAATATCTCTGAGCATACATCAAATATGGGCGAAATACGCCATTCTGGAAACCTTAACAGTTCGATAATAACTTCTATGGTCTGCTGCAGTAATGTCTTCAGCTGCATTTTGTCCTCATCAATGAATGGCCTTTGACTTCCTCGCCCTTCGTCCTTATCTTCCTCTGCTCCTGAGCTCTGATTTCCTCCTCTTTCCGTGATGTCACCGCCATTAAGTTTCAGCTCCCCGCTCAACTACAAACCTGTAAAAACAGACAAGCAATAAGTATCATCATTTAATAAACCTGCAGGAAGAAAAACAGCTGCCAAATCAAGGCGTGACTGTGTGAACGCAAGTCTCGGGCCGTAAATATGTGGAAATCGTGTCAAAAAAAGCATATACAGCGTCCAAAATAGTCGGGTCAACCATCGTTGACCAACAATATGCATTCGGGCTTCAAAAATAACTTCCAAACTCTTATCGCTTCATTTTCCCGCCCATTTCCTTGTTTAAATCTTTGTATATCCGATATACAATCCGGACGTGATACAAGCATTTAACCGCATTTTACTTTCCTTTTGATTCCGGCTCGTATATCAGCGATGTATGTTCCGAAACATACGAGCCACGGAATATACAATGAATTAACCATAATTCGCAATCCTTTTCGGGCTCCGCGCGATGCATATTTTCGTTGTATGTTATAATGTATGTATGAAATATACATTGCACCAAATATACAATGATTTAACATTATTCTATAGCTATTTTGATTCCGCCCCCCTTGTATATTTCGATTGTATGTCTGCTTATACAACCCGAATATGCAACGACTTGGCCCCTTTTAACTTCCCTCTCGCGTCCGCCGTATGTATATAACCCTTGTACCCTCCGATATACATTTGGGTTTGATACAAGGATTAGATCGATTTTGATTTTCTCTTCAATTCCGCTTTGTATAAGCGCAATGTATATCGACTTGTATATATTGAATTAACTCTGCTTTAAAACTTTTCAAATCCGCGCTTGCATGTATATTATTCTTGTGTGCGCCAATATGCAAGCCGGAACATATACAAGGATCTTCCCTTTTTTAATAAGTCCGTCGGGTCCGCCCAATGTATAATTGCATTGTATGTTACTCAAACATACAAGCCCGCGGATATACAACGAATTAACACCGTTTAATAACCCTTTTTGGGTCCGCGGTATGTATGAAGTGTCTTGTATATTTGACCTACCAAAATATACAAATGTGAGATACAAAGCGAAACTTAAACATTTATCCACTTTAACCCTAAGTTACCTCGGGTCCACCTTGTATGTATAAATAAAGCTTTTATTTAAAATGCATACAAGGTAAAAAAGAATATACAATAAACCCAACCATGCAAATAACAATGTAATGAGCCCGACTGCAAAAAGCGATTTGAGTATAAAAAGGACTTTGCACATACAAAGGACTTTGTATATACAAAGTGATATACAAACCTGAATGTACATTTTACCAAAATGATCATAACTTGCAAAATATGGCGAATTTTAAGATGATTCAAAAAGCAACCCTAGCTCATTTTTCACACTGAATCCAACCATAATATGCACTGGTACTGAAATGCATTTTTTTCTCTATTTTTATCAAAGTTTGCAATTTTAACCCCTCTTTTCCCTTTACCACCAAGCAAAACGACACACACAACAGCAAAAGCAACAGCCACAGCAGGGGTCCTCATTTTGCTAAGGAGTAAAATGGGGCGTGTTGTGAACATCACAACACGTGGTAAGGACCAACTTCATCTTGGCGCACATTCCATACCACCTTGCATAACGTGCTTCATACATACACACAAAAAATGTCCGCCTTGGTTTTGACACACTTTTAAGACACCCTTGTATTTTGCCATTTTATACAAACATGCTCAAGAAGTCTGTCATTTCAACTTAGGCACGCTTTTGGAGGAGGTTTACACAAACAAACATTATACATGTGATCCCAAAAAGGCCGCTCATTCTCTCAAGCGCACTTCTTTCCACACCTTGCATAAGACAATTCATACACACTACACCAAAACTTGCGCTCATTCCAATCTTGGCGCACTTTTACCTTGCTCATGCAATGTGAATTCTATACATATATGCACAACAAATGCGCCTAGGCCTTTGGCGCACTTTTGATGAAGGCTTGCATAAAACATTCAATGCAAACATGCCCAAGATGTGCGCCTATCCTTAGGTGCACTTTTCACCCTACTATATATAACATACAATTATACATGCACCTTCAAAATGTGCGCCAGTCATAAGTGGATAAGCAGGTCGGCCAAAGAAGAGACTGAATATCAGTTTCAAACATCTAATAACTTGCAAAATGCCATACAAGTCAGCCTAGAGGATGATATGGTGAATGTGTATATATAAAGGATCATTGTCATTTCAAAAAACATTCATTCCAAAGCTAAAAATCAGAGCAGAAATAGCAGACTTGCAGCGAATAAGAGCAGAAATTACAAGGGATCAAATCAAGTATTTACAAATTCTATTATATTTCACAAACTTGATTTTCTTCATTCTTCTAAGGTGGGATGATTAGAAGTTGTCATCCTCTTGTTCATTTATCAAGCATCAAGCCAACATATTGAAATGCTTTGTAATTTGGTCGCTTCATGGAGGATTGAAGGTAACACTCTAGGCGCACTTTTGGCTTACCTTCGCATAGAACACATTATACATGCATGTAGAAAATCTGCGCTCATCCTCATAGGCACCTATTTACCCCACCATTGCAATATGCATTCAATGCATACTATCACAAAAGGTGCGCCTAATTTGAGGATGATTTCAGTCAGCTGAAAACAAAACTTTCTTCACTGCACAAGCTCACCTAAGATCAGCACTTGAAATCTTGCAGGATGGTTGAATGAAATGTTAAGAGATTAAGTGTGGATTGAAGATCAAATGTCTTTGCATTGATAAATGTTTCTTTTGTGTAGGTAATAGAAGGAACATGGCGAGAAGTTGCATTGGAGAGGTTCAAAGCAAGAAGAGTGTTATTCGAGCTCATAAGGAAGACACCATCGCCACACGGAGGAGTGCTTATACCAAGATCAGCATCATGCATCCAAGGCAACTTCATATGTCCGGAGGAGGAACATCACTTCACTGTGCATAAAGAGTCATCATACGGAAGTCACTCATTTCATGCATTAGGCAAAGAACGAGAACCTTCATCATACACCAGTCTACTCCAAAATTCATGACATTTTCTTGCACCATCCAAAGTTGAATCTTGCACAAGAACATCATCAAGAATGTCATGAGATGAGAAGAGAAATGAGCGTGAGCATCAAAAATCTATAAATTACACTAAGGCATTGACAACACGAAGAAGTATCAAAATTCTCAAGTTTTCAAGTTCGAGAAGCTAAGTTCTAGAGGTGAAAATCCTAAGTCAAAGACTACTCCAAAAGATGACAAATTTTGGGAAAATATTCTGAGCAATATGAACACAAAAAAAATCAAACCAGTCTGCTCGATGCTAAGGTGGCATGTGCACAACATCAAGCCAATCACAGTCTGCCACATCATCCGTTCGCATTTAATGTTCTAAAAATAGTAATTTTTGTAACTAACTGCCTTGTTGACAAAACCTGGGCCATTGATTCACAAATCAATCCTGGCCGTTCATATAATTTTGGAGCCTATATAAGGCCCATTTCCCTCATTTGTGAAAAGGGGGGATTTGTTAGTTCCCGCAAGAGTAGGAGTAGAATAGAGGAGACTTCTCGAAGTCATTGAAGAGACATTGTGAAATTGTTGTAAAAGGACTTCCAAAATCAATACAAGCACATTGTTGGTTATCATGGTGATTTGTGTTTCAAATTCTTGAATATGATGGAGATGTGTTTCCAACTAGCTTCGAAGTAGATTAGAAGTTCATTGATGTAATGAGTATATGCAAAGATATTTGATGAATTCCTCTCGGTTCATACTTTTTGTGGATTGTCGAAGGCAACTCACTTTCCAAAGTTAGCCTGAACCTCCATTTGCTTTAGTTCGATTGTGAATACTTGTTCAAGCTGCACCAATTGTGGGTGTTAGAATGTGTGTTTGCAATATGAAAATCATTGGATTACCTTAGAAGATTGCACCTACTTTGTGTAGTTGTTGGTTCTCATGGCGAAGCAGAGTTAGGTTTATGAGGAGTTTGTCTATCTTAGCATGTTTCATTATTTCATTGTTCTTAGATTATACTCTCTTAACCCTTGTCTTTTTTCATTTTCTTTTATCGTTGGTTAGAAGTAAGTTCCACTTCACAAGAAGGAGAATAATATATTTAGAGTGGAATAAGGAGTCAATTCAGCGTAAGTCCCTTTGTGAGTTTCAGCATTATCACATCAACTACTGAGTCTATCCATTACAAGTCAAGACCTGACATATCATGAACCTTAGAGTTGTCTCATTGGATCACATTGTTTAGCCTTCAAGAGACTTTGTTCAAAAGAGGATAGTATACTTAGTATTTTATTCTGAGTTTGCATGTGCATTAAAAACACATCAACAGGATGGCTGTATTTGGGCAAATTTTCTGTAAAATACAATCAAAATTTTAAAAAAGACTATCATATAAAAGGAGAGATTTTGCATAGACTGTCAAAAATTATATAGAATTGTGATGATGATGATGATATATATATGTGTGTGTGTGTGGTTTATATATAATTTTAATTATACTAAGGTATGTCATAGTATTTTAAGGACAAGATGAATGGATAATTTTCATAAAAAAATTGCTTGACAGGCAGGGTCAACCGTCAAATTTAGGCCCTGATTATTCCCACAGACAGCTTGCGAGTGACAGCAGCTATTAGATTTGAAAAAATAATAATAATAATAATTACTATGGATCATTGGATAGCAAATATTTTTCACCCAAAGGAAAGTAAATATATATTGTTATTTTACAGTCTAAGCTACGGAAAAAAAAATTAGAAACAGGCTTTACTATTACTACATGAATTTTGAATCAAATCTAATAACTTTCTGTAGTAGTGTTGAAAATTTTATTAGCTGACACATCTAATTTTTGAACATTTTATATGAGGCTATTCAATTGAAAGTGAAAAATAGCCCATAGAGATATACTTTACATTCATTTCCTACTGTAAATATAACAATATGGGTTACATACACCAGGGATTGTGGAATGATAGCGGGTATGAGTTGTGAATGCGGATGCAACCTGGACATGGGAAGGCTGGGGTAAATTTTAGGCATTAATGTGTTTTAACTTATTGTGAAATAAAACGCATAAATGGAATGCAATCCTTATTACAGCCATGAGATGTGTTGAGAATGTAGATTATGATAGACGCATGGCATGATTAATGAGTGGAAAAGTGGATGAATTTGTTTAGACACTGACAAGCTTCATTACCTAAGCAAGGATTCATAAAAATCCCTACCTGCCACTCAGGTGCGCTGTGGCAGCCATGCTCTATGGGAGTATGGGAGTTCCTGCTCTTTGCAGCCAAAAAAAAAATTGTTGCAATTGTGGCCCTTCCTATGTTGGATTATGTGAACAAAAACCCAAATTTAAAATAAAAAATACACTTCAGTTTTTATTTTTGGAGAAAAAAATTCTAAAATTGAAATAAAAATAAACAATGGTGAGACCTAAAAAATTTAACATAAAGAATGAAGCTATTAGAAAATACATTTGCAATGAGACATTCACTTGAAGCGCAAAATTTCTCCAACGCCACTGGTAAAAAGACTGGAGGATTGACAATAACGAAAAAAGGTCTGCATTGCAATAAGTAGAGAGCAGTTAAGCAGCTTGAAACTGGTAGTGATAATTGCTTTAGGGTTTGTCCCTTGATAATTAGAAGAAATAATGTAAGACTCAACCCACTATGTGAGCAATTCAAATATTGAAGCTGGACTAATTTTCATCATAAGATGAGCTACCTACAGAGGCCAATTCGCTTCATAAGGTTAAGTAACCTGCAAAATATGACAAAATGATAAGGGTGTTAGGCTCACTTTGACAGTGTCCAAACAAAAGCTTCTTTCTAGAAAATTATTCAATCCATGCAGAGGAAAAAAAAAACTCCTCAGAAGAAAAAGCACATAGAACCATACATTCATTTTGTATGCATATTTCAAAAGAATTTTTATCAATGATCAATGAACGTGAATCTGAATGTATATGAGTGAGCTAGCAGAGCCACACCTACATCATACCATGATGCAATAGGAAACTACAACGAACTTCAAATTTCATCCAAACAATATAAGCTAAAAAAATATCACAATTTGAAATCATTCAAGAGAGAATTTGTGCATAAATTCTTCTTTATTGAATTTTGTGTGTAAGTTTTTACGAAGGTTCTGGTGATCGAAAATTAATCACAATTTGGAAACATTCAAGAGATAATTGTGCATAAGTTAATGGGAAGGTTGGGGTGATCAGAAGTAGCAAATGGCTGATGGCTGCTGGGTGGAAGTAAGTTCACGCACCAAATAGGTCAAATCAAGTGCTACAACAATGCATGACATACAATTTTATCCCTTTTAAAGTTATCCATTCAAACTTGCCCTTCAAATGCTAAGGAATACCATGGTTAAAGAAGGAAATATCATACAATACATATATACTCTAAAATACCATGGCTAAAGAAGGAAATAGCATACACTAGATATATATACATATATAATACTTTAGAGTCTGCCAAAAATTTCCTTATACATGTGATACAGTCTTTCATAAAAAAATATTGTATTTTACGGCAAAAATGCACAAATACGACTGCCATCAAATTTAGCCCATGTATCTATAAACAGGAATCTGAATATTTGACTTCTGTATCTATAAACATGCATTTGTATCTACATGCATTCATGTGTGACATGTAGGATACACACATGCGCAAGTAGCCACAATCACACCAAAATGCATGTACACCCATGTGAACATGTACACCATTGTGCACCAGCCATGCATGGGCTTTAATTACGCCCAAAGGCGTTCCTACAGTCACAGCAGGGTGGAGGAGAGGAGCTGAGAGATTCCATAATATCCGTGTAAACTAAACTAGTACATTTATATTTAAAAATATATATCTACAGTACACCAAGATATATCGTCCAATTTCCTTTGATTTTTGGCTTTTATATTTTTATTCTCACACCGAAGGTGTTCCCTCTGTGAGAGGAACTGACCTGGCGAGGAAATCAACGGCTGCAAACACATATTAAAAATGCAAGACGATTGAAACCATTTACACCGTCAATCTCTGCAAAAAAACATTGAATTTTCATTGGTCCACGTTAGTTTGTCATTTTTGTTTGCGGTGTCTCCATTCACTGCTTTCCTTCGCCACTTTTCTGCCCTGTCATGATTCCTGCTGAAAACGTTAAAATTGTCGGTCCTATCCTACTTTCATAGGGCGGATTCGTGATTTGTTCACACCCCTCCATAAAACAAGCCACCGATGGGGCAGAGACAACGGAGGAATGGTGTTTTGCAGAATCTCTTTAAATTTTCCTTCAACGTCGAATGTTTAGAAACTTAATTACAAAAACACCATTCCTCTATCGTCTCTGCCCCGTTGGTAAATCGTGAATCCGCCCCATCAAACTAGGACAAGACCAACAATTTTAACGTTTCCAGCAGGAATCGGCAGAAAAGCGTCGAAGGAAACTGGTGAATGGAGACACCGCAAACAAAAATGGCAAACTAACGTGGAATAATGAAAATTCAATGTTTTTTTGCAGAGATTGACGGTGTAAATACTTTCAATCGTCTTGCATTCTTAATACGTGTTTGCAGTCGTCAATTTCCTTGCCTAGCCAGTCCCTCTCACAGAGGGAATGCCTTAGGCGTAAAAATAATTTTAAAAAAAAAAAGATGAAGATATAAAACGCATAAAGATATAAAACACCTTTGAAGTGCAGGGCTAAAAATAGGCGTTGAAGTGATGAAGATATAAAACACCTTTAAAGTGCAGGGCTAAAAATAAATGTTGCAGTGCAGGGCTAAAAATAAGTGTTGCAGAGCATAACTAGCCACTTAAAAAGAAATAACAGCAGTGAAATAATGAATCATGGGGCGGCCGTTGATTAAAAAATATACAATATTTTTCTTTTATATATAGTTACCTATCTTCAATTAGCTGCACCATCTCAAGCCCCAACAGAAGATTCAAGGATAACTGAGACTCCAGTAAGCTTGAATCAAGAGAATATTACAATAGCCCCAACATGGAAGATAATCCACAGCAGCAAAATGTGAATTAGCATCCGCATTTTAGTTTAAAATAGCAAAAGCATCTATGAGAGTGTTGTTTCTGGTGTTTCATTATGATCATCTATCTTAATAATCTCATGCATATAAATCTTATGTTTTTTGTTTTTAGATTCAAATCTTATAAAATTACACGGAATCTTGGAATCTTT
The DNA here is from genome assembly GCA_027924645.1 of Cunninghamia lanceolata. Taxonomy (NCBI): domain Eukaryota; kingdom Viridiplantae; phylum Streptophyta; class Pinopsida; order Cupressales; family Cupressaceae; genus Cunninghamia; species Cunninghamia lanceolata. The sequence continues at coordinate 1,961,063 of BSBN01000149.1, read as the reverse complement.
CAGCGCTTCAACTCCACCTCTGCTGTGACTGTAGGAACGCCTCTTGGCGTAAAAACAATAAAAAAATAAAAAAATAAAAACCAAAAACCAAAAGAAATTGGAAGATATATCTCGACGTACTGTAGATATATTTTTTAAATATAAATATACTAGTTTAAAATCAAATAAAATCAATATTTTTATGGTTGTATCAAATGAAATGGACAATTTTCTGCATACCATAAATTCTAAAGGATTATAGTAACTAGCACTTGCACCCATAGGAGGTTCAGGGAATACGGTGATAGGAACAACCGACGAGTTCAAAAAAATTTCCGGCGTGAATTTTTTTTACGGCGTGAGGCAATTCTGAGCACTGTAATGCTCACATATAAAAGCCTAACGCCTAATTAGTCCATGATGCTGCTTCTTTAAACCCCCCCCCCCCCCCCCGGCCACCTCTCCCCCCTCTCTCTATATACATACATACATACATAGAGAGAGAGACAGATGTGTGTATGTATGTGGAAGGATAGACAAGGCATGTAAATCCCTCAAAGAAATGTGGTCTGATGGACTGCAACAATTGCAAGATATGCGCAAAATGGATTTGTTGATAAGGCATTAAAAACTTTCAAGCAAATGCAATTACACACACACACAGATGTGTATGTGCATGTGGAAGCATAGACAAGGCACGTGAACTGTTTGACAAAATCCCTAAAAGAAATGTAGTCTAATAGACTGCAATCATTGCATGATATGCACAAAATGGATTTGTTGAAAAGGCTTTAGAAACTTTCATGCAATGAAATTGGCAGGTGTAAAGCCAGATTCCACAACCTTTGCCAGCATCCTCTCTGCCTGTATCAAAATGGTAAGCTTTGGAACAGGGTATAGACATCCATCAAGGTATAATGGAAGGCATATTTTTGTCAGATATTATAGTTGGAAATGCTCTGATAGACATATAGGCAAAATGTGGAAGCACAGACAAGGCACACAAGATGTTTGACAGAATGCCTCAAAGAGATGTCATCTCATGGAATGCAATGATTGCAGGATTGCGTAAAATGGATTTGTTGAACAGGCTTTAGAAACTTTTAAGTAAATGCAATTCTCAGCTGTAAATCCAAATTCCACAACCTTTGCCAGCATCCTTCCTGCCTGTGCCCAAATGGGAGCTTTGGAACAGCGTATGGACATCCTTCAAAGCATAATGGTAGGGGGATTCTTGTGAGATGTTATAGTTTGAAATGCTCTGATAGACATGTATGCATAATGTGGAATCATAGACAAAAAATGTGAACTGTTTGACAGAATTCCTCAAAGAGATGTCATCTCATGGAATGCAATGATTGCAGGATATGCACAAAATGGATTTTGCAAGGATGCTCTCAAAATCTTTGAATTAATGAAGCACTCTGAAACATATCCTAACATTGCAAGCTTTGCTTGTATTCTAGGTGCATGCAGTCATGCAGGTTTAGTGGATGAGAACTGTACATACTTCAATCACATTTGTAACCCTTATTGCATTACACCTACAGTTGATCATTATGTGTGCATGGTTGACCTCCTTGCCCGTGCTGGCTATCTTGAAGACACCCTAAACTTTATCACTGAGATACCTGCTAAATCTGTGCTGGTTGTATGGATGTGTTTTCTTGGTGCCCGTAGATCAAATATGAATATAGGCTTAGGAGTATTTACAGCAACACTGCTTTTTGATTTGGATCCTAAAAATGCTACTTATGTTCTTCTCTCAAACATCTATCCAGAAGTGGGCAGGTGTGGTGAGGTTTAAATTTGATAAGGAGATTGATGAAAGATAGAGGAATTAAAAAGATATCTGGATGTAGTTGGATTGAAGGGCATAAAATGGTACATGCTTTTTGTGTATGAGACAGATCACATCCATAGACAAAGGAGATCTATGCAAAGTTGGAGAAATTGGCTTGGAAGATCAAGGCAGCAAGGTATTTTCCAGATTCAAGAATTTAATTAATGCTGTGGAAGGATGGGAAAAATAATTATTTCTCTGCCACCATGGTGAAAAGTTGGCAAATGCATTTGATTTGTTAAATATAACCCATGGAACAACTATTAGAGTTGTTAAGAACCTTCGAGTATGTGCCGATTGCCACACTGCAACAAAATTTATCTCCAAGACTGTCACAAGAGAAATTGTTGTGAGATGTGAACCCTTTCCATCATTTTAAACAGGGACAATGTTCTTGTGGAGATTATTGATGATGCTAAATGAAGCAATTTGAAAAATAGGCTCACACTATAATAATGTGCACCGTGTCAGATTTCCAACTGGCGGGTGTAAAGCGCAACTCCTCAACCTTTGCCAGCATCCTCCTTGCCTGTGCAGTGTGCACAAATTGAAGCTTTGGATGAGGATATGAAATCCATCAAAGCATAATTGGAAGTGGATTTTTGTCAGATGTTTAGTTGCAAGTGCCACTTCCGATCATGAAAGCCTTCACAAAGACTTATGCACAAAATTCAATAAAGAAGAATTTATGCACAAATTCTCTCGTGAATGATTTCAAATTGTAATCAATTTCTTTGTAGCTTATAATGTGTGGATAAGAATTGATGTTCTTTATAGTTTCCTATGCCATTAATTAAAAGGAATCCAGATCTACACATTCATCCTAGATGCATTTGCACAGTTGAAGCCTGTTGTTTTAAATCCTTTAGACAAGTTTTCCGTGGGTTAACCTAGGATAACATGTCTCCTAGCAACATAACAACAATCCTTTAAAGGGATTCTTAAATACCACCAATCTAGGTTAATTTAATAATTTATGCTGAGTTGTGTGCATTTAATTGATTAGATAGATTACACAAAAGAAAAGCCTATTTTCCTCCACAACCATATATATGTATGTATTTATTTTCCTCTACAACCGTGTGTGTGTATTCAAACGTTTGTTTTGTTAAATAGACCCCATTTGCTCAATGGGCAATATATGTCTTTGCTGCTCCTTTCATCATTTCAGAATTCAGTCCAAAATAGGGGGCTGGAATTAGAAAATGAATAAGCTCCTCTTACCTTGGCAAGATAATGGTAAGAGGAGCTCATTTGTTTTCTAATTCAATTCCTCCAGTATAATATATATAAGGAGTATTTCAGTCCAAAATGGGGGACTGGAATTAGAAAATGAATGAGCTCCTCTTACCTTGGCAAGAGGATGGCAAGAGGAGCTCATTTATGTTCTAATTTCATTCCTCCAGTATAATATATATATATATATATATATATATATATATATATATATATATATATATATATATATATTGTGTTTGTTTCTATGTGTGGGTAGGAGACTGTTATTTTATTATTTGAACGATCACCTAAAATTTCTCCCATTTGCAATGGCTGACAAGTTAAATTTTGGGGGAGAGACTGTTATTTTATTATTTGTACTATCACCTAAAATTTTTCCCAATTGCAAGACTGGCAGTCGTATAGTTTATGCGACTTTTGGTTAAACTTTCACCCATACATCCCACACAAGGCCTAAATTTGATGGCTGTATGGCCGTATTTAGGCATATTTTCCTTAAAATACAATCAAAATTTTAAAAAAGACTATCATATGAAAGGAGAGATTCTGCATAGACTGTCAAAATTTATATAGAATTGTGATGATGATGATGATGATGATATATATATATAATTTTAATTATACTAAGGTATGTCATAGTATTTTAAGGACACCTGTGAAAGGATAACTTTCATAAAACAATTGCTAGACAAGCAGGGTCAACCGTCAAATTTAGGCCCTGATTATTCCCACAGACAGCTTGGGGTTGACAGCAGCTATTAGGTTTGAAAAAATAATAATAATAACAATAATAAATACTATGGATCATTGGATAGCAAATATTTTTCATCCAAAGAAAAGTAAATATATATTGTTATTTTACAGTCTAAGCAAATCTAATTTTTGAACATTTTATATGAGGCTATTCAATTGAAAGTGAAAAATAGCCCATAGAGATATACTTTATTGTGGAATGATAGCGGGTATGACTTGTGAACGGGGATGCAACCAGGACATGGAAGGCTGGCGGTGCCCAAACTTACAAAGGTATTCAATTTAAATTGACTAAATTTTAGGGCATTAATGTGCTTTAACTTATCCTGAAATAAAACGCATAAATGGAATGCAATCCTTATTACAGCCATGAGATGTGTTGAGAATGTAGATTATGATACACGCATGGCATGAATAATGAGTGGAAAAGTGGATGAATTTGTTTAGACACTGACAAGCTTCATTACCTAAGCAAGGATTCATAAAAATCCTTACCTGCCACTCGGGCGCGCTGTGCCAGCCATGCTCTCTATGGGAGTGTGGGAGTTCCTGCTGCTTGCAGCCAAAAAGAAATTGTTGCAATTGTGGCCCTTCCTATGTTGGATTCTGTGAACAAAAACCCAAATTTAAAATAAAAAATACACTTTAGTTTTTTATTTTGGAGAAAAAAATTCTAAAATTGAAATAAAAAATAAACAATGGTGAGACCTAAAAAAATTTAACGTAAAGAATGAAGCTATTAGAAAATACCTTTGCAATGAGACATTCACTTGAAGCGCAAAATTTCTCCGACGCCACTGGTAAAAAGAATGGAGGATTGACAATAACGAAAAAGGTCTGCATTGCAATAAGTAGAGCGCAGTTTAGCAGCGTGAAACTGGTAATTGCTTTAGGGTTTACAGCAATAATGTGAATTAGAAGAAATAATGGTGTGCCTAAATATTTCTTTCTCCAATGCCAGTGGTACAAACAATAAAGGGTTTACAGCCATTTTGTTATAATGAGAGGGTTTTGCATAAAAATAACGCGTGAAACATGAAATGGAAATCCCGTTTGCTTGGTCTCTTTGTGGTTAAAAATAACGCGTGGAACATGAAATGGAAATCCCCTTCATAGTTCTGCCGTTGATTATGGTAGTACAGTAGTACATGTTGAGGTGTAATGAAGGAAAGAGGATGATGTGTAGAATAAACGAAATAGAAACTTAGCGTGTTTATTAAGGAAAGAGGATGATGTGTAGACACAAAGCAATTCGAAGGCGTGTCTTCCAATCCATTAAAGGGTTTGCGAAGAAGAATTATTACAGATTCCAGGGTTATTTGGTTTACATAATTCTCCTCATAAATAAAGTAGTTCGTTTTGCAGTATAAGAGAATATCTCCCTAAATAAACCTAGTAGTTGGAATTCTCCCCCAACACAAAATAAGGAATTTTAAAATAAACAACTTTTCCATAAACAACAAAGGAATTGCAAACATCTCTTTAGACTTTAGAAAACTATTGAAATTATGTCTTGAATGAGGAATGCATTAGATTAGTTTGAACATGTCCAACCTCAAAGCCTTATTAGCCCAACATCTATGTCATATATTACACATGGAACACCATTCCCTACCTATTTTGCACCTAACTTATGTAATCATTGCAATAGTACCCATAGAAACCAAAGTCGTGACGTGAATGTCATGTTTATTACAAAACCATGAAAGTAGTTTGCACCAAGGATACCTTAGAGAATTCAAGAATAGATAACTCTCTATTAGTAATGTCTGAGTAGAAGTGAAACAAAGTTAGAGGTTGAAACAACATTGAAATCTCCCCTAAAGCCTATACTTGAGATTGAATTGAAGAAAGTTGAAACTAAAGCTTTTTTAAGAGAAGTTGTCTTGTCCTTAACCAATGCAGATAATTGTATCGTATACAAGGCAAACAAGTGAACTAACATCTGAAATTTCACTTCAAAGGGATAAACAGTATGAGAAAACATTGCAAGGTAGTGAGGACATGAAATAAACTACACAATGAGTTGATGGAAAGACTCTCAAACCACATTACAAAAACAAAAGCCCCAAAAGTGTTGATTTCCAAGTCCATTTATGAAGGAAAACAACAAGAGAAGCAGAGGAAAGAACAAATCTAACAAATGCACATGCTTCACAGTTTCACAAAGATTACAAAAGGGACAAGACAAAGGAGCAGTTGAAATGCAAATGAGTGCTTATAAGTTGTTTAGGGGAAAATTAGATTTGTTAATGCTCTAGTGTTTAGATGTTTAAATCCTCCTTTCCACTATACATTCAAGGATCTAGGGTCGAGTGGATTAGGGAATTTAATTATCAATTTTTCCTTCTCTTATGCCCAATTGACCTTTAAAACCCTAATTATGCAAATAGGACAACAAATTGATGAATAACAAAAAAAAGCTCTTGCAGATAGGAGTAAAATACTAAATTACTAAGTACTTGTTTTCGAAGTTCCGAAGCGGAACAGTCGGGGACACTAGAGCGGGCGCCAAGTCCAAGGTGTCAGTTTCTTTGTGGAATCTAGACCTGCTTCCAACACTGATCAAACCTGTAACTTCTATTTCCTGAAACTCAGATGCGGAGGACACTAGAGCGAGTGCCCAAGTCCTAGAAGTGCTCCTGTGTCTTGCAACTCTTCAGATCCTGAATCCTTGATGCCTGCTAATCTTTCCTGCAACTCCACTTTTCCTAAATGCAACACCTGTAACCTGAAATCATAAGACTTGGTTTGGGGGTTGTGGTGTTTAAAGGCTTGCCTCAGTCAAGCCCCGGAGGACACTGAAGTCTCTAAACACCGTTATCAGATGAAGAGTGCATGCCCTTGTGAGGCAGAGGCAAAAACCAAAGGAATCAATGATGAAAACACAATATAATGTCATCTTGTAGTGAAGCTCTCATAAGAGGAAGATGCTTTTCACTCCATGAGGAAATTGATGCTCAAATCTATAAATATCAACACACAAAACACACAAGTCTGCTCTTGGAACATAATGAAAGCCTTAAATCACCTTGAGAACACAATAGCTTGCTAGTAATCATCTAGTTGAAATCTAGTTTACAAATGAATGCCTAAGCATGCTTATATATGCAACTACAAACACTCCCGCCAAGATTTTTGAAATTCAAACTTACCGTGTCGGCAAAGGGACCTAATAACGGTCACAAACCGACACCCATAAATTAGGGTTGCCCCAAAATAGGGCAGGACTAGGGCGCGGGCGCCCAAGTCCTCCCCCTAGTTTGGGCAGGGTGCAGCTCAAGGGGTCCACCTAGGTCCAATTTGCCATGAAACCCAGGTCTCATTCCATCGGGATGCCAAAATATAAACTAAAATGTCCTAAATGCATGCTAAAGACCCGGGAGCTAAACCTTATGAGGGAAAAGCCCCCAAGGGGACATTTTCTGACGTTACATTAGCCCACTTTAATGTATGTATAAATGCAAGGGCAATACATGCATTGAAGTAAGGTCACAAACACAGCAAACACATCAAGAACGGAGAAGACACGCCAATCACATAGAAAATAGTAACAGGCACGCAAAAACATAGAGAAGACAGTTACAGTCACGCAGAACACGAAGCAGACAGTTAACGCATAAAAGACACATTAATGCATGGAAGACAGAAATGATATCTTTTCTTTTCTTTTTTTTCTCATATATATGAAATGTAAATGCAACTGTTGGAAAGTAAACAAACCTCCCATAATATAGGATGCACTACCCTAGGGCGCATGTCTCTGTATATATGGGGCAACACACACGCAAGACATGTAAAACCTCCCAAAATGCAGGAAGCACTACCCGAGGGCGCTGGTCTCTGCATATGGGGCAACAAACACGCCACACAAAGCAAGCATGCCAAAACACACACTCTTGAAGACACGAAGAAAACACGGTAGACAAGTGATGGAGTGTACCTATTGCTAGGTCCATCACCATCTTAGGCACATTACAGGCACACACCGACAATTGGGCTTCACCACAACAATCGTCAAAGACATGCTTAAGGGTTGAATTAGTCACAGAACCGCTCCCCACCTCCGCAGAGGACTTTTGAAAATGATAGGATGATACAATCTGCTTTGAGAAATACACCATCCCCACCTCCGCAGAGGGCTTAAAAAAAAGGATATGCTTGATATTTTGCCTCTGCAGAGGGCTTACATGATTGATTGCAAACAAACTCAAGATGCATGATGCACTACCCTAGGGCGCAAGTCTTTGCATCTAAGGTCAAACACATTGCTAACATCTATACCAGACAGCTTACCTTATATGCCCCCACCTTAAGGTGGTTGATATCATGTATCAATATCAAGCACGTTAAGGTAGGAAGAAAACACACAAGGGAACACAGACTTTCACAAAGCCCATGCCCCCCGGAGGTGACATGTACTTTACGATCATCAAATGTTCCCACAAACACATCCCTACAAGAAACATGTTAGTGTCTACAACATCATGATAAACAACAACATCAATGCATAGATTAACCACATAAAGAGCCAAGGTTATACAATGAATTCAGAGTTTGAGGATAACCATGGGGCTATATCACGAAGCTCTCTGAATCAAGTACCGCCAAGGCTAGATTCAAAGACAAACAAAGGTGCATAGAGCACCAGTATTGTTAAGGTTTGTAAATGCGATAGAAACATTATCAAATTCACTAAGCGGAAAGCACGAGTGCTTCCACTAGCCAAGTGTCGAATAAAATATACAACCCCATCGTTATATTGGGAACTAAGTCCATTTTTTGATTGCTCTCGAAAGGGACACTAGGTCCGCATTAGTATAAATGTTTATCGTCATCTGCCCGCTAGATGGAAACACTAGAGGAAGGGAAATAATAAATAAGAGAGGAGAAACAAGTGTCTTAGGGACAGTCACATAGGAGGGTGCCCCTAGGTCACCAACCACGACGCTATGTCCGCAAGACACAACACACAACGATGAAATCAGAGAGAGAGAGTTTAAAAGAATGATGATACAAATAGAAGAAGGTTACAACAGAGGCGGTCTCCTGGTATTCTGAACCTTACGAGAGAATCTGAGGTCATCCCAGGAGGCCTAAACAACACATCACGAGGGAAGCACATCACGAGAGAGATAAAGGGTTAGAGATACTTACCTGTAGGGACCCTGTTGAGCTAGAAGTTATCTATAAGTAAATCATCGTCGTCATCTTCCCACTCCCTAATGTTGGAGGAAAGTGGGACATATGGTACCATAGCCAAATTCATATCTTGTTCATCATGTTGTTCATCGTTAGGATCGTCTTTGTTTGGTTGCATGTTAGGATCAATGTTTTCTTGTTGAGAGGTGAGGTTTATGGCATATTCTTGTCTTCTTTTTCTTCTTTCTCTTGATTTTCTATTTCTCTTTCTTTGACCACTTATCTCTTGTAAGACAGGGCCTTGCTCTTTCATGGGTTTTTGCAAATTAGAGGATGAAGCACTGGGATCAAATCTCATATGTCGCGGTGGGATATTTTGTTGTTGACAATGACCTCTCGATCCTTGTAAGGATTTTGGGGGAGGAACCTCAGCATAGGGACCTTGTCCTTTTGGTCTAAAGTTCTCTTCATATGCGGGTTGTTTCTCTTTTGTCATTTCTTGTGTAGGAGGACTAGGTGCTGGATGTAATAGTTTCGCTTTGTAATTTCTATAGCTCAAAAATGTAAAGTCTATTCGTAGCTCTAATTTGTCGTTATTTTTGTTGCAAAAGTAATACAATGTGAAGTGTTGTTGTGTAGTTAAAGGTTTGTATGTATTTCGATGCATGACATGCACTTGTCCATTCAAAGGGAATTTAACACATTTATGAATAGTTGAAGGGACTGCTTTCATAACCTTTAACCAAGGGATTCCAAGTTTGATGTCAAAGGTATCAGAATCAGGGGTAATATCAAACCATTGTTCAACATGTTTCTCAAATACAGTTACTAACAATGATATCTTACCCAATGGTTTCTTTAAGTCTCCCGTATGTGTCTTAATCATCAAGTTCAAAGGGCTATAGGGTCCTTGTATTAATTGATTCGAAAAGAGGAATTTTCCAGTGGCAACATTAGTCATGCAATTAGGATCAATAAGAGTTCCATTGACATTGTTTCCCATTATTTTCACTGTGATGTAAAGAGGTCCTTTAGAATCACCGATTGTTCTATCATGAGGTGTAAAGACAATTTCCGGTTCAAGTGCTTTTCTTTTCAAGTAGGGTATAGGAGGGAACCTATTATTGTTATTATGATTAAAGGCCATGTTTATATGCTCAAATCAATGCCAAATTAGATTTTGAAAGCTTTTCAAAATTGGTGCAAAAGACGAGCAAAAATAGCCTAAACTACTTGATTTTGCGATATGTTTTCAATGCCAATGAATGAAACAAAGAGTGTTGTAAAGATTTCACTCTAGGGAAGCAAGTTATATGTCTGATATTAGTCCAAAACAGCAAAAGTATCCTTCTCAACACAATCTTGATGCAAATCCAAGATAATGTTAGGTCAAATTATAGTGAAAAATATGTCAAAATAGGCACTTTTTTCACCAAAACTCAATGCAATAGAGCATAACAAAGGGTGTTGTGAGTAAAATGATGATGGACAACAAATAATATCAGTAATAACAGCCACTAGATGCAACAATACCTAACACAACATGCTTGGAGTGCAAACTAGGCCAAACCCTAGGGTAAAAATGTTCAAAATTGTGTAGTTTTTTGCAAAATTTTCACTACAAGAGCCCGATAAAAGGGTGTTGTGAAGCTTTTTATGAGAAAAAGCAAATGATTACCTGATAATAGAAAATTAGTGTGAAAATATCCTTCACAACACACCTATGGTGCAAGTGTATAGAGTCGATAAGGCCAAATTTAATGAAAATTGTTGTTTTTGAAGCCCTAGGTTTGAAGTCTTTGGACAAAATGCTATGTGAATGTTTTGAAGTCTGATTTATGATGGAAATGAATTACTCTCAGATATGAAAATGAATTCCAAGCCTTAATATGCAAAATGCCAATGTAAATCTAATGAAAATGCATGAAAATTGCTAGTTTTTTGTTGAAATTTTCTATGCAAAATGTAAATATTTTAAATCTAAATGCAAATTTACACTAAAATGCAAAACTACAGCCAAATGTTAATTTGAATGGGCCTCTAAAATCAGTAGAAAAATTTGAGAAAAGATTTTGCCTACTAACCCTAGATTTTGGAATTACTAGGTTATATGAAAATTGTCTAAATTTCTACACAAACCTAGCAAATTAATAATGAAAATGCAATGCAAATTTTTGAATTTTTAGATTTTTCTGTAATTTATATCAGATCTTATGCAAAAATCATGAATTAGGAAAATTTAGGAAGAATTGATGCAATTTAGTAAGCCCAACAATGCAATTTTTTTAAATTTTTAAATTTTTTTTTTTTTGAATTTTTCTTAATGCAATAAAATGAATGACTATATGAATGAATGAATGAAATCCAAATCTGAAGACAAACACTCAGAAAGTTGCAATCTCAGTCCAAAAACACGGGTTCACCAAAATGTTTAGGGGAAAATTGGATTTGTTAATGTTCTAGTGTTTAGATATTTAAATCCTCCTTTCCACTATACATTCAAGGATCTAGGGTCAAGTGGTGAGCACTATCATACCCTAGATCACTTACAAATGTAGGCAAACTTGGATTAGGGAATTTAATTATCAATTTTTCCTTCTCTTATGCCTAATTGACCGTTAAAACCCTAATTATGCAAATACAACAACAAATTGACAAATAACGGAAAAAGCTCTTGCAGACAAGAGTAAAATACCAAATTACTGAGTACCTATTTTTGGGGTTCCGAAGTGGAACAGTCGAGGACACTAGAGAGGGAGCCCAAGTCCAAGGTGTCAGTTTTTTTGTGAAATCTGGACCTCCTTCCGACACTGATCAACCCTATAATTTATGTTTCCTGAAACTCAGATGCGGAGGACACTAGAGTGAGCACCCAAGTCCTGGAAGTGCTCCTATGTCCTGCAACTCTTCAGATCTCGAATCCTTGATGTCTACCAATCCTTCCTGCAACTCCACTTTTCCCAAATACGACACCTGTAACCTGCAATCACAAGATTTGGTTTGGGGGTTGTGGTGTTTAGAGGCTTGCCTCAGTCAAGCCCTAAAGGACACTTAAGTCTTCAAACATCGTTGTCAGATGAAGAATGCGTGCCCTTGTGAAGCAGAGGCAAAAACCAAAGGAATCAATGATGAAAACACAATATAATGTCACCTTGTAGTGAAGCTCTCATGAGAGGAAGATGCTCTTCACTCCATGAGGAAATTGATGCTCAAATCTGCAAATATCAACACACAAGTCTACTCTTGCAACACAATGAAATCTTTGAATCACCTTGAGAACACAATAGCTTGATAGTAATCATCTAGTTGAAATCTAGTTTACAAATGAATGCCTAAGCATGCTTATATATGCAACTACAAACACTCCCGCCAAGATTTTTGAAATTCAAACTTACCGTGTCGGCAAAGGGACCTAATAATGGTCACAAACCGACACCCAAAAATTAGGGCTGCCCCAAATTAAGGCAGGACTAGGGAGCGAGCACCCAAGTCCTCCCCCTATTTTAGGCAGGGTATAGCTCAAGGGGTCCACCTAGGTCCAATTTGCCATGAAACCCAGGTCTCATTCCATCGGGATGCCAAAATATGAACTAAAATGTCCTAAATGCATGCTAAAGACCCGGGAGCTAAACCTTATGAGGGAAAAGCCCCCAAGGGGACATTTTCTGATGTTACATAAGCAACTTAAAATGAAGTAGAAGCCATGTTATTAGTTGAGTATTGTTGTGACCCTTCACAACACACCCTAAAACATAAAACTTGGGGACCATAGAGCTTTAAGTTGAGATTCATGTTTCTTGCAGAGACTGAAAAGGTTTCATTTGGCATTTACCTTAATATTATTGCCTTGATGAAATTGCATTGTCGAAAGTGGTAAATGTCCTAGTATTGTGCTTTATTATCCTAAGGGGGTGTTTTGTTTAAAAGGGACAATGTTATTTTAATTTTTTTGCAAAATGATAAAGTCATCATCCTAAAGTGCAAATGTGCTTTGAAACCCTAGGCTCCTTTTGTTAAAGAATTGCAAACTGCCTTCAATTTCCTGAAGCTTGATAGTGGTAAATTGCTAAACCATCCTCAAACCCTGAAGTACCAGTTGGTGGACCATTAATGACACATGTGCAAGGGGAGATCAAAACATCGAGTCCATTGGTTTGCCCATCATTTTGACTTCTTCATGTAGCTATTAGTGATTCAACTCCTTTTGACCACCCAATGCCCTCAAATCTATATTTGTCAAGCTATTTGAAGGCACTTCTACACTTTCTCTAGGTTTTCTTGCATTTTCTTTTGCTTCACTTTGAGTTTTTATTGAATCTGTAATTTTGGGGTTTTGTTTTAAATCTTGGCCCTAGTCCATTTAATGGTGTATTTCTACAAATATTGTCTATGCCATTATTATAATTATTGGCATTTGCATTGGCTTCAGATGGCTTAAATCTATGAATTTTAAAATTTTCTATTTAAACCCTAGTAAGCCTTGCTCGATCTTCTACTCTATAAAGCCCATGTCCTAGTTTTGAGCCTTAACCAACATTTTGGCTTTTGATTAGAAACTCGAAGACCTAGTTTTACAGTGGCCAACAACAACAAAGAATATCAAATACCAAATAGATTAGTTGGAGGCACAAATATAGATCATCCACACACAAATTCAACAACTGCAATATCAAAAGGATCAAATTAAGGCACAAAACAAATAGTTGAGAGAAGTGATAAGCTTGATACTAGCACATCTGACCAGAATACTGGGGAAGCTAAGAGGAGTGCACAACAGATACAAATCCCTACCAGTCTTGTGGAGGCCAAAACAACACATATGCAAACTCAGGGCCACATATAGATATTACAGCAGGGCAAGAGCCAGTAGGATACTACTCTATCACAGGGGTAAGTACACAAAGATGGGGGACCAAAAGGGGGTCTTAAGATGCCACTTTTTTTCTTAAATCAGGAAAGATTGATGTTCCAATGAGAAATTGAACATAGTTACACTCAAATTTTGAAGATACAACAGAAAAAAGAGTCATAGTGCACCGAATCTAGTTTCTAAACTACTATTTTTTTTTCAAAAATGGTTGAGATTAAGGGATTCAAAAAGGGAAAAGCACACAAATTGGTCATGTTTTTTTTTGTTTCAAAAAAACATAACATAGCATTTGGTGTGCTCCCCCTAAAATGTTAACTTTTTTTAGTATTTCAAAAATCGCTTCGATGAGAAATTAGCTAACATCGTGTAGTTTATCCCCGATTTTTCTAATAATTTTTTGATGAATAATTGATTTTTTACTAATTTTCAAAGTGGACACATCCTGAAAAATAGAAAATTGAGCACGCTCCCCCTTAAATTTTTTTAAAACTAATCAAAAATCATTTTTTTAAAATACTTGTAGAATGGAGTCTAGTTTCTAAAAATGGAGAGATAGAAAGAGAGTCCTAGTTTTCTTGTTTTTATTTCCTTCATCGATAAGGGTGAGGGAGAGATAGAGGGGAGAGATAGGGAGATAGAGGAATGATAGGGGAGATAGAGGCAAGAGATAGGGAGATAGGGAGAGATAGCTAGGTAGGGAGATCTAGAGGAGATAGATAGGGAGAGATAAAGGAGACAAAGGGGAGAGATAGGGAGATAGAGAGCACAAGAGAGATGTCCAGAGAGATAGGGAGAGAGATTAAGAAGTAGAGGGACGATAGAGATATAGGGAGATAAGGGAGAGATAGGGAGATAGAAGTTTAGGGTTGCTCGAGTTTAGGGGTCAAGGGTTAAACTTTAGGGACAATATTTAGGGTTTTGGGGTTTTGGGAGAGAGGGAGAGAGTTGCTTGGGTTTTTATGAGTTTAGGGGTTATGGTTTAGGGGAATTATTTATGGTTTAGTGGTTTAGGGGTTAGGGTTTAAGGGTTTACGGTTTAGAGAGAGATAGAGAGAGGGGACCAATAGAGATTAGGAGAGATAGAGGAGACATAGGGGAGAGATAGAGTGATAGAGAGTGAGGGACATGTTCAGAGACATAGGGAGAGAGATTGAGAGGTAGAGAGAAGAGAGAGATAGGGAGATAGGGGAGAGATAGGGAGATAAAGGTTTAGGGTTACTTGGGTTTATGGTTTAGTGGTTTTGGGTTTAGGGGTTTAGGGTTTCTCGGGTTTAGGGTTTGGGGTTAGGGGTTAGGGTTTAGGGGTATTATATAGGGTTTAGGGTTCATGGCTTAGGGGTTGGGGGTTAAGGTCAGGGTTTAGACAGAGGACTGATAGGGAGATATAGAGGAGACCAAGGGGAGAGATAGGGAGATAGAGAGTGAGGTACATGGCTAGAGACATAGGCAGAGAGATTGAGAGGTAGAGGGATGATAGAGATAGGGAGATAAGCGAGAGATAGGGAGATAGATGTTTAGGGTTACTTGGGTTTAGGGTTTATGGTAAATAGGGGTTTGAGTTTAGGGTTTAGGGGTTTGGGTTTAGGGTTTACGGGTTTAGGGTTGATCAGGCTGCATTAATAGAATTAGAATTGAATTAAAATATGATATACATGAATTTCTTGTATCTTGATTAGTTAACCCTAAAGAATTTGAAACATTATTAAAATTGTATGTACACATCCCTGATTCTTGTTCTTGTCAATCTGGAAGTGAACCATGACCTTTAGAAACAACATCATGACATTCAAGACTCTTTTGTACTCTCTTAGTTTGAACTATGTCATTCACACCTCCCTATAAAAAAGTATTATCATCATTCTCTCTAATGTAACCAGTTGTATCAACATAAAATTTTGCAATCTGATTAATGCTACAAATATGATATAATTGGTCCTCATTTAGTAATGAGTTGTCACTATCATCCTTTTGGCCATTTACCTCTAAAAAATTAGTTCAAGTTTCATTTATTGGACCTATGCTATATAGTTTCTTTGTTGTTTAAGTACCCTCTAAATTTTTTGGACTGCCATCTCTAGGTTTCTCCAAGAAATTAGACTGGTTAGGCTACAATAAACACTATACTTTTGTAATATCCATAATTTCAAAAACACTAATTCCAAAGAATTACCATGAAGTAAAAAGTTTCAAGAGGTAAAAAGGTGATAATAATAATTTTTATTTGTTATTAACTTGAAAATGAAATATAAATAGATCAATGATATCAATATTACTTTAATTGTCTTTCCATTACCAAATAATTGAAACATGTTAAATTATACAGAACAAAGAACTTATATAATAACTTGCCAATAGCTACCTACATCTCAATTGCTGACTTCCATATCACAAGCCTCGGCATGCCTCTTGTTGAAGAGAGAGAAAGCATCTTCGAAGAGCTTTACCTCCATCCACAAACTGACGGTCTCCCGCACACCTTCCTTTCCGGAAGTGGCCCTACCCTTCACGAAGATTATAGACCTAGGGTGACCTATGGTATTTGCCATTTGACTACTGGTGTTTGCATCCTACGCAACACTATTGATCACACACCCCTAGATACCCTCTAGTCAAGTATGATCATACTCATAGGTTACGTAATCCCAAATATGGTGAACCGACAATGCACAAAGAGGCATGTGCATTACTTTGGCCAAAGTTTCATTATAAATAGTTTTTGCAATAAATGTAGTCATTTTGTTCACCCACCCCAACTCGACTTGGATTATACATCGCAATCCTATAGTTGGCTTGGTTACAATGGGTTTTAGCCTCCTCGGCTAGACATGATCCAAAACATTATTGTTTGATCCTTAGACCCCCAAGGTTTATATCAAAGCACGATTATTCTCATTGCAACCTTGCAAGCATAGAGAATGGGTCTTGTCGACTATATTCATTAGTCTAACCTATGTGGAGTTTTACTCCCTAGATTGTTAGGGTTTAAATAAACTTCAACAACATAAGAGGAATTAACCACCTTAAATAATTAATATTAAACTACCTTTGAAAGTTAGGGACTTATTCCCTTATACAAAGATGTCGGATAACCTAAAGTTGTGAATAATGTATTTCTATTCATCCCCTCATACGGGTGTCATTGAGTACTTCCATTGAGTAATGATAAAGATTATTACGTGTCAACATTAGGTTATACAAGTTATCGACCATCGACCATATATATATATATATAAAACTATTTGTATATATTATATATATAACTATTTGTATAAACCAAGCTCGCAAATTATAAACAAAGGCCTAAAGTTTGAGCATGAACAGCAAAATAATCCTATTTAAAATAGTTTCAAAGACAAACACGTTTCTACCACCTATTTCTTAGAGTTGTCGTGTGAGGGACATTTAGAGGATATAATGACATTAAGTTATGTGTTTAATGCAGAGACTTTTGGATGGCAAAATAAATGTGACAAAAGCTTTACTTCAACTAGTGTTCACTTGGTTGTTAACGCTCCTTGAGTTGATAATGCATTTATTCAATATAGTGCAATTTCGACCATAGATATACCACACAATAATCATAAAACAAGATGGATTCAAATGTTAAGGTTCAGGCATCATTTAGTCATTCTCTAAAAGTTGGTGGGTTCAACTCTCTTAGTTTTGACAAGCTTCATTCTCTCGTCATACAAGAGCTCAAAAACCCTAGGTGGCTATGAATACCCGTCAAGGCTAGTCTCAAAGATATCTGCATGCATGGTGTGCACATAATCACATTGAGCTATAAGTGTGTTTGATAACCAGAATTCTAACTTTTACCAATGGAGATCGTACAACCTTCACAGTTATATCACTCGATTTGTTTATGTCATTACACAATAAGTCGACAACATTTAAGTCTCATAAAAGGTAATTCATTATGGCACATTGAGGCTCAGGTCTCTTAGAGTTCTTTAACCATTTCTAACAGAATGATGTAGCAACAATTTGGTTATAACGTCTTTCGCAGGGTTTAACATATGAAGCTAGTTTAACGACTTATACAAAATCAAAGAAAGTGCTTCCATTTCACCATTAAACCAATCTTATCGAGTTTTCAAATTGAAGCTTACAAGTTTCCAACTCAGGGATTAAACAAGGAACAAAAGAAAAGGCAGCTGACTCATATCATGTGAAAGATTAGTAAAGAAAGAACCTGATGATTTCGTTGCTTGTCAAACCCTTGCCAAACTCTAATCCTTCAGCCCACTTCGATGGACACCAGCTTCCTATCTCTCTCCTTCGTCACCTTCTTTTCTTCGCAGCTATATGCACATACATTCAAAAAGACCACACAACTCTCAGTATCTCATTTTCTTATTGTTTACGAGTAGTAACTGATTCTTGATTCTAAGCAACTGCTTTTTGACCTTATCATCTATCCATCTTAACTCCATGTCTAAGGGTTTCTACCCAGTTGGCAAAAGCATTACGTCATATAAGGATGTCTTTGCAAGAATCCGTGGGATACAATGGTCGTGCCATCATGGTGAGGTGGTATCCAATGGTAATAATTCGTTGATAAAGTTATCTACATGACAACTGTTTTCTATGCCTTTATTCACTGGGAAGTAAAACTTACACTGAAACCACCCAATGTGTAAAAAGTACGAGAATCCTTCTCTCATCACTCAAATAGGTTTAAAGTTGAATGCTTTTATATGATGTTTTCAACCTATCCGACTTCCTAAGATAAAACTATTGTTTAATATCTTTGCACACATCCAAATATAATATATATATCAACATAGATAATATCCTCAGGTATCTAACACCCGACATCATATTAAGATTCTCCTATCCACCTAATTCCCATTAAGTACATGCACCCAGTCTGAGTCAAAATGAAGACTGATGGTTAGTGAAATTTATCGAATACGGATCCAACCAACCCACAACATTCTAATGTTCTAACCCACAATGTCATTTTTTGCAAAACGACAAAATTGAAGGACAACAAACTCAAAAGATAGAACCCAAAGGATGTTGACAATCCTGTCGAGACAATTCTAGGAAATGACCACACATTGAGACTTGCCTCTAGACTAAAGTCCATTGTGTATTATACAATGTACTCATTTGGCAAATATCCGTCTGTAACCCAAGGTCTATATCTTTCTTCCCCGAAGATACTTTCTCTCTTTGTTTCTCAGAGAGTCACAACAACCTATTTCCTTGTTCAAAACTTTCACATACAATCATGATCAGTGTACCAGTGTCTCGGTCATGAAACATAATAATAACAATTCAATTTCCTCATCATATAAATTGCTATAAATTTAATCATTTGGAATAAACATGATTGCATAACCACTTTCCATAAAATTTACTATCTCCAAAACATAACATCAAATCTCATATACAAAATATTTGCTCACAGATTTACTTCTATCCAAGTAACAGGTAAAAAATAAAAACAAACCAAAATGGGGATATAACATATCTCTCCCCTAAAGAATCATCGTCCCCGATGATTTAGTGTATCAAATTATAGTCTTTTCAAAGAAATAAGTTTTTAGTTTTAATTGTTGAAAACATGAAAAAGATAAGGGAATTTTTGATGAATTTCATTATAATCCTCCCACATGGCACTGTCCTCCCCATACTGATCCCATTGCACTTTGTACTGCAAAACCTCTCAATTACACAAGCGGAGCTTACGTGTTTCGAGCACCTTGAGCGGCTTGATCGTAACCACCCTTGGTTCCTACATCTATTTGGCATTCCAGTTCAAAATGTGGTTATCTCCTACAAAGTATTTCTTTAAATATGAGACATGAAAAACATTATGTATTTTTTACAACGCTGGTGGTAGAGCAATCTTGAAGGCAACCGGATTGACAATCTCAAGGATTTTAAAGGGTCCCACGTAGCGAGGAGCTAACTTTGAAGATTTTTCAAATTTAATAGAGATTTTATGAGGTTTAACTTGTAAAAGGACTTTCTCTCCAACTGAGAATTGTCTAGGTACTCGCTTGCGGTCAACATAACTCTTTTGTCTATCGTTGGCTTCTGCCAATCTTTTCCTAATCATCTTAACTTTTTCTTCCATATCCGCTAGCATCTCTTGACCAATGCTAATCCTATCTTCTAGCTTGTCCCAGCTTATAGGAGTTCGACATTTTCTTCCATACAATGCTTTGAATGGTGACATCTTAATGGCTGAATGATAGGAATTGTTGTATGCAAATTCCACTAGTGTAAGTATTCTTCCCACTTGTATTGCTGATCCATGCAATACATTCTTAACAAATCCTCTAAAAATTAGTTGACCCTTTTAGTTTGACCATCAATTTCAGGATGGTATGATGTACTTACATTGAGTTTAGTTCCAAGTGCTGAGAACAAGGTTTGCCAAAACTTAGATGTTATACGAACATCTCTATCCGAGATGATCTTTTCAGGAACTCCATGTAACCTAAACACCTCCTGAATAAACTTGCGGGCCAACACAGGTGCTCCATCAGTCAAATTCCCTGGAATGAAGTGTGTGACCTTTGTTAACTTATCAACTACAACCAAAATTGCATCATGCATGTTTCTAAACATTGGTAAGCCTTGCACAAAGTCCATGCTTATAACCTGCTATTTCCACTCTGGTATATCATGTGGGTACAATAATCCTGCAAGATGTTGGTGTTCCGCTTTTACTCTTTGACATTCCAGACAACTTGCCACAAATCTAGTAGCATCTCCTTTCATTCGCTTCCAGAAGTATAGAGGTTTCACATCAGCTAGAAGTTTAGTTACTCCTCGATGTCTGAAATAGGGTGCACAATGGACTTCTTTCCACACAAGATTTCTAAGTTCATCTGAATTTGGAACGTAAATTCTTCCTTTGAATCTCAATAAACCATCCGGTTCGAAATGAAATCCATCGTACCTTGGATCCTTGGAATTATTTCGAAGAGCTTGTTTAACTTGTTCAAGAGCTTGTTTAACTTGTTCATAATACACATCTCCTGACAACTTTTGCAGTACTAAGTCTTTGAAATTCGCATGAATAGAAACTATTGAAGCAATATGCCTTCTCCTGCTCAAAGCATCCGCTACTCTATTTTCCTTCCCCTTAATGTAGCTTATCTCAAAATCATAATTAGATATCAATTCTAACAATCTTCATTGTCGTGCATTGAGATGGGGTTGAGAAAATATGTACCTAGACTTTGGTGATCTGATTTAAGTATGAAAGTGTTTCCCAATAAATAATGATGCCACATTTGCAAAGCATGGATTACTACTGCTAACTCTAAATCATGTGGGGCATAATTTTGTTCATATGATTTTAACTTCCTTGACTCATAAGCTGTTACACACCCGTCTTGCATGAGTACACACCCGTCTTGCATGAGTACACCCCCTAATCCTTCTCTTGAGGCATCAGTTATTACCTCAAATTGTCCTTCGAGGTTAGGAACTTTCAAAATTGGAGTAGTTGTTAACTTTTCTTTCAATAGGTCAAAAGCTTTTTAACATTCATTTGTCCATTCAAAACGCTTTCCTTTTCTTTGTAAGGAGGTAATCGAGCTTGTAATGCTTGAGAAATGTAGAACAAATTTTCTATAATAACTGGCTAATCCCATGAAACTACGCATTTCCTGCACATTGGAAGGTACCGGCCATTCAAGAATAGCTTTGATTTTAGCTGGATCGACAGATATCCTGTCTACAGATATTATATGCCTGATGTACTGAATTTCTTTTTGAAAGAGGGAACATTTTGAAAGTTTTGCATACAACTTATGTTCCCTCAATTATTTTAGTACAATTTGTAAGTGTTGCCTATACTCTTCTTCATTTTTGGAATAAATGAGAATATCATCCAAGAAAACTAGAACAAACTTATCTAGACAATCTTTGAATACACTGTTCATGAGATTCATAAATGCAACAGGAGCATTTGTCAAGCCAAAAGGTAGCACTGTGAACTCATAGTGGCCATACCTCGTTCTAAACATTGTTTTATGGATATCATCATCTTTCAATCTTAGCTGATGATACCCTAACCTCAAATCTATCTTCGAGAACACTATAGCTCCACACATTTGATCAAAAAGATCATGTATAAGTGGTAAAGAATACTTATTCTTTATCGTTTCCTTGTTGAGCATACATTAGTCAATACATAGTCTAAGAGTTCCATCTTTTTTCTTGACGAATATAACTGGGGCTCCCCAAGGTGAGACACTTGGTCTAATCAATCGCTTAGTTAATAATTCTTGCAATTGAGCCTTTAATTCCATTAACTCTTAGTTGTCATATGGTATGGGGCTTTGGAAATGGGCCCAGATCCTGGTTTGATATCTATTGCAAAATAAAAAATCCTTTTAGGAGGCAAACCGGGAAGTTCCTTAGGAAAAACATCTTGAAACTCACAGAGATAAGGATACTTTTCCTCAAAAGACTTAGTTTGTTTCTCAGAACTCTCTTCAACTTGATCCATTTTAACCGTGAAAAGTTGACAACCTTTACACCTAGCCCTCTTTAATTGCTTAGAAGAAATACGTCTAATCTTGACTTCCCTCTAGATACCCTAAAAATTGACTTTATTCCCCAAGTCATCTAAACACTCAATTGATTTTGAAAAACAATCAACTTTGGCTCTATGCTTCCATAGCCAGTTCATTCCTATAATGACATCATAGGAACCCAAGGGCACTACATACATGTTCACCTCAGTTGAAAAACTTGGAAAATCAACCCTGGCCTCAAACAAACATTGCTCTACTTGAGCCTTGGTTTGGTTTGCGTATTCTACAGTTCAAGGTTTAGACATGTATCCAGCTCTCCTAGGGAATTTATTTAACACTCTAGGTGATACAAAGTTTTCAGTAGCTCCAGTATCAATCAAAATGGAAACAGGAACTGCAAATAAGGTACATGTCATCTCGATGGGTGTAATATGATATTCTGCTCACTGATTGTTGAGTGCTGCATGGATTCTTTGTTGAAAGGTTGTTTGGTGTGAATGTAAGGCAGTATTCCTTTACTGTCCATTTTGTTTCTTATTTGGACAATGGTTTGCATAGTGATCACCCCCACAAGTAAAACAACCTCTTAGGGGACCTTTCTTTTTTGATGATCTACCTGCGACATCCTCATCCCCTTTGAAGTTATCATTCTTCTTGTAGTCATCATTCCTTATGTCATTTCCAGAGCCACTTTTGTTTTTCTGATTCCCTTTATTGTTTCTTCTATCCTCATATCCCTTATCATTCTTTCTCTTAGATGGTTGGGCAGTTGGGTTCTTATTAAATCTTTTGTGTTTTCTTTCACAATAGGCTAATATATATTTTATCTTTTGCTCATGCTTGATCGCCTTTTCATACACTTGGTCCATTGTTGTCGGACCATGCACATCCACTTCTCCACCAATTTAGGGATTCAATCCCATGATAAACTTTCTGATTCTGAACCTCTCATCTTTTTGGTACTGAGGCACATATTTCAAAAGGCGAGTGAATTTTTCTACATATTCTACCACAGATAAATCTCCCTGATGGAGATTCTAGAAGTTAGTCAGTTTCTTATCAAAGTAGAGTTGTGGCAGCCACCTTTTCCAAAAAATCTCTACAGACTCATCCCATGTCACCTTCAAGGAACTTAGATTTAGTTCCATCTTTTTATTCATCCACCATGTGGATGCTTCTTCAGACAATTGGAATGCTCCCCAAACTATTTTAGTGATCTCTAAATAGTTCCTGATTTCAAAGTGCTTTTCCATCTCGGTCAACCAGGCTTCAGCCGCATCCCTAGTTTTTGTTCCATCAAATTTAGGGGGAGTGATCTTTTTCATATCTTTAGACAATTCGAGAGTGAGTTTATCTTTTGTTTCTCTTTGTAGTTCACTGTTTTCCAAGCTCTCACTTGCAATACTATGATCTTGTTGTTTACCCCTATTCTCATTATAAGAAAACTTGTTTTCCCCTTCTGTATTACCTGATTCATTCACTCTCTTTTCCAGATTACCCAGTCTTTCTTTTGTCTCAGCAAGCATATCTAAGATTCGGTCCAGTTTGTCTGCAGAATTTACTTGGGAATTATGATCTTCCTAATCCTCTCCTTGATTAGGTCTTGATCGCACCATTTTTGAAAAGTTTTCTCACACCTAAGATTAAATGAGTTATCTATTAGTTTTCCTGATTTAATATATCTCATTAAATCATAACATAATGAAATCACACAACAATGGTTGATACAAAAACAAAATCATCTGTATTATGGTTTATACAAGAGTATATACATTCTTTGTGGCTATATACATATCATGATTCACATATTATTTACAAGGGGAGTGTATCCCTTAGAATCATTGTCCGACACATACTCAAGGGGTGTATAATCCTCAAATTTACTACTAGATGAAAGTATAATAATTTTAGCATTTGGTGGTATACGAGGATCCCTCATGATCAAAGGTGTATTATCAGGGCATGAGTCAGCGATAATCCTAGCTGCCATCTCAACTGCCTCTAGGATTTCCTTTCTTACTCGTTTGAGTCATGTTAAGGCATTAGCAAGGGTTTCTATGTCACTTAGCCATATATCGTTTTCATCGTTTGTTCCTTCGATGGTTTTTATTATTGCCATATACGCTCTCTTTTCGCCTACAAGTATCATTCTTTGCCAACAAGGGACTTCGTTGCAGCCATTTTGAGGCGTACCATCCTAGCACAGTAAATCAAAACATTAGTTACCTGCATAATGTTGATTCTAGGTCAACCTAGTGGACTCATAAGCCCTAGTGCCGAACCCGGTTACCTCTAATACCATATGTAATATCCATAATTTCAAAAACACTAATTCCAAAGAATTACCATGAAGTAAAAAGTTTCAAGAGGTAAAAAGGTGATAATATATATTTTTATTTGTTATTAACTTGAAAATGAAATATAAATATATCAATTTTATCAATATTACTTTAATTGTCTTTCCATTACCAAATAATTGAAACATGTTAAATTATACAGAACAAAGAACTTATACAATAACTTACCAATAGCTTACTACATCTCGATTGCTGACTTCCATATCACAAGCCTCGGCATGCCTCTTGTTGAAGAGAGAGAAAACTTCTTCGGAGAGATTTACCTCCATCCATGGACTGATGGTCTCCCACACACCTTCCTTTCTGAAAGTGGCCCTACCCTTCACGAAGAGTATAGACCTAGGGCGACCTACAGTATTTTCCATCTGAGTACTGGTGTTTGTATCCTATGCAACACTATTGATCACACACCCCTAGACACCCTCTAATCAAGTATGATCATACCCATACGTTACGTAATCCCAGATATAGTGAACTGACAATGCACAAAAAGGCATGTGCATTACTTTGGCCAAAGTTTCATTATAAATAGTGTTTGCAATAAATGTAGTCCGTTTTGTTCACCCACCCCAACTTGACTTGGATAACATTGCAATCCTACAGTTGGCTTGGTTATATTGGATTTTAGCCTCCTCGGCTAGACATGATTCAAAACATTATTGTTTGATCCTTAGACCCCTACGGTTTACATCAAAGCACGATGATTCTCATTGCAACCTTGCAAGCATAGAGAATGGGACTTGTCAACTATATTCATTAGTCTAACCTGTGTAGAGTTTTACTCCCTATATTGTTAGCGTTTAAATAAACTTCAGCAACATAAGAGGAATTAACCACCTTAAATAATTAATATTAAACTACCTTTGAAACTTAGGGACTTATTCCCTTATACAAAGATGTCGAATAACCTAAAGTTGTGAATAATGTATTTCTATTCGTCCCCCCATACGGGTGTCGTTGAGTACTTCCATTGAGTAATGATAAAGATTATTACGTGTCGACCTTAGGTTATACAAGTTATCGACCATCGACCATATGTGTGTGTGTATATATATATATGTAGATATATGTATATATATACATATAGATATATACATGTATATATATATACATATATATGTATACATGTATATATATATACATATATATGTATACATGTATATATATGTATATATATATACATGTATATATATGTATATATATATACATGTATATATATACATACATACATATATATACATATATACATATATATATATCTATATCTATATGTATATATATATCTATACATGTATATATATACATGTATATATGTATATATATACATGTATAAACTGAGCTCGCAGATTTTAAACAAAGGCCTAAAGTTTGAGCATGAACAGTAAAATAATCCTATTTAAAATAGTTTCAAAGACAAACACGTTTCTACCACCCGTTTCTTTGAGTTGTGCTGTGAGGGAGATTTAGACCATATAATGATATTAAGTTATGTGTTTAATGCAGAGACTTTTGGATGGAAAAATAAGTATGACAAAAGCTTTACTTCAACTAGTGTTCGCTCGATTGTTAACACTCCTTGAGTTGATAACGCATTTATTCAATATAGTGTAGTTTTGACCATAGATATACCACACATTGATCCTAAAACAAGATGGCTTCAAATGTTAAGGTTTGGGCATCATTTAGTCATTCTCTAAAAGTTGGTGGGTTCACCTCTCTTGGTTTTGACAAGCTTCATTCTCTCGTCATACAAGAGCTCGAAAACCCTAGGCGGCTATGAATACCTATCAAGGCTAGTCTCGAAGATATCTACATGCATGGTGTGCACATAATCACAATGAGCTATAAGTGTGTTTGATAACCAGAATCCCAACTTTTACCAATGGAGATCATATGACCTTCGTAGTTATATCACTCGATTTGTTTATGTTGTTACACAATAAGTCGACAACGTTTAAGTCTCATAAAAAGTAATTCATTATGGCACATTGAAGCTTGGGTCTCTTAGAGTATTTTAACCATTTCTAACAGAATGATGTAGCAACAATTTGGTTATAATGTCTTTCACAGGGTTTAACATATGAAGCTGGTTTAATGACTTATACAAAATCAAAGAAAGTGCTTTCATTTCACCATTAAACCAATCTTATTGAATTTTCAAATCGAAGCTTACAAGTTTCCAACTTAGGGATTAAACAAGGAACAAAAGAAAAGGCAGCTGACTCATATCGTGTGAAAGATTAGTAAAGAAAGAACCCGATGATTTCGTTGCCTGTCAAACCCTCACAAAACTCTACTCCTTCAGCCCACTTCGATGGCTACCGGCTTCCTATCTCTCTCCTTCGTCACCTTCTTTTCTTCTCAGGTATATGCACATACATTCGAAAAGACCAAACAACTCTCAGTATCTCATTCTCTTATTGTTTACGAGTAGTAATTGATTCTTGATTCTTAGCAACTTCTTTTCAACCTTATCATCTATCCATCTTAACTCCATGTCTAAGGGTTTCTACCCTGTTGGCAAAAGCATTACCTCATATAAGGATGTCTTTGCAAGAATCTGCGGGATACAATGATCGTGCCATCATGGTGAGGTGGTATCCAATGGTAATAATTCATTGATAACGTTATCTACATGACAACAACTATTTTCTATGCCTTTATTCGCTGGGAAGTAAAACTCACACCGAAGCCACCCTATGTGTAAAAAGTATGAGAATCCTTCTCTCATCACTTGAATAGGTTTAAAGTTGAATGCTTTTATATGATGTTTTCAACCTATCCGACTTCCTAAGATAAAACTATTGTTTAATATCTTTGCACACATCCATATATATATATATATATCAACATAGATAATATCCTCGAGTATCTAACACCCGATATCATATTAAGATTTTCCTATTTGCCTAATTCCCATTAAGTACATGCACCTAGTCCAAGTCAAAATGAAGACTGATGGTTAGTGGAATTTATCGAATACGGGTCCAACCAACCCACGCCATTTTTCGTAAAATGACAAAATTGAAGGACAACAAACTCAAAAGATAGAACCCAAAGGACATCGACAATCTTGTCGAGACAATTCTAGGAAATGACCACACATTGATACTTACCTCTAGACTAAAGTCCATTGTCTGTTATACACCGTACTCATTTGGCAAATATTCGTCGGTAACCCAAGGTCTATATCCTTCTTCCCTGAAGATACTTTCTCTCTTTGTTTCTCAGAGAGTCACAAAAACTTGTTTCCCTGTTCAAAACTTTCACATACAAATCATGATTAGTGTACCTGTGTCCTGGTCATGAAACATAATAATAACAATTCAATTTCCTCATCATATAAATTGCTATAACTTTAATCATTTGGAATAAACATGATTGCATAACCACTTTCCATAAAATTTAATGTCTCTAAAACATAACATCAAATCTCATATACAAAATATTTGCTCACAGATTTACTTCTATCCAAGAAACAGGTGAAAAGTAAAAACAAACCAAAATGGGGATGTAATAATTTTAATCTTTTTGTCATCATAAAACTTAGTCAAAAGATCACCAACAACTTTGTCATCATAATTAGCCTTAAAGTTACTCCTTTCTTGATGATTTCACCCCTTGGCTATCTTGAATAGTTAATTCAAACTATAATAGATGCTCTTTGTGTTCACCATGATTTTCTTCAAGTCTTGCATCATAAAGCTAGTTTCTAATGTTAGTATTTTGTCTCTTAACATTTCAAACATATCTATTGAAGGTAAGGAGTCTTGATTAGTGTCTTACCACTTAGACCAATTGTCACATCATGCTAGTCAAACAAAGGATATTCTCCTAACTTTTGAAGATAATTCAACACAAGTTCAATCCTTGTAATGGCAATATACTTAGCTTGTTTGTCATAACAATCATCATGTTGATTATTCATTATTCTTCTAACATCATCATTGTGTTCCTTGTCGTGAAATCCATTAGTTTTTTATTCATTACCTTTGTGATCATTACTGCCATGACCTTGATTGACAATAGATTGTTGATTTGAGATGACTTCATACTTATCTTCATGAGCTACTCTAACTAATTTACCACCTACAATATAAGAATTTGGGTTGTCCTAACATGCTGGTAGGTCTAGTTTTACCTTTTGAGTCTCCATTTGGAATGGTTGGTCCTTCAGAATGTGCTTTTCATAACTCTCCTTAGTGCTAGTGACTTCTTTTATCTTGTCTTAAGTAGATGTATCCATGGGAGGTTAAGGAACCCTGTTTGAGAAGATATTTTAAGAAAATGTGAAACTAGCCTAGAGAGTGTGCTTACCACCATTTGTAAATTAACATCAACAATCAACATGTGCTCATCTATGCCATCAAGAACATCTAGGCCTAGATTGTCATTACACATTTCACTTCTAATATAAGCATGTCAAAATCAACAAGTTTGGAGTCATCATATATGTTGATTATTCATTAGTCATCATATATGTTGATTATTCATTAGTCATCATATGTTGATTTCTATATTTTGATTATTCATTATGCTTCTAACATCATTATTGTCTTATT
The DNA here is from genome assembly GCA_027924645.1 of Cunninghamia lanceolata. NCBI lineage: Eukaryota > Viridiplantae > Streptophyta > Pinopsida > Cupressales > Cupressaceae > Cunninghamia > Cunninghamia lanceolata. The sequence goes on along the minus strand of BSBN01000149.1, from coordinate 1,931,808 downwards.
CATGATGCATATAGAAATCATCATCATGTTGTGGAAATGAGCAAAGACTCTAACACCAGAAGAGCATGAAGTTGAGAATGAGAGGAAAAGAGAAAGAATGAGGTGAATTCACAAAAGTAGGAAATTGTCAACCATACAAGAAGACATTCCACCATTGCCAATTGAAGAGGAACTTGACACATCTAATCAAGCTAAGAGAGAGATGGAATTGGCGGCACAGAGGGAATGAATGAAAAACCTCCATTCAATGAGGAAATTGAATCTCAAAGTTGGAGGCACTCCATTGTTCACAAGTCAAGTTGAAGGAACACCATTATTCTATTCTCAAATTGGAGGCACTCCATCTTTCACAAGTGAAGTTGAAGGTACATCTTCATTCTCTTCTCAAGTTAGTGGCACACCATCATTCACACGTCAAGTTGAAGGTACACCATATTCTCCATCTTGACTTCAAGCCTTGTCATCTTTTTCATCTCTAATTGAAGGTATGTCATCTATCCCATCTCAAGTAAATATTGAATAAATTGCTAATGTTGAGTCAACTTTACCAATGAAAATGCCTCCTAGAATTTTATATAGAAAACCTAAGTTTTTAATTGATATTGATGAGAATGTTTTAAAGCCCATGCAGGATAACATTCCCAAGCGTACTTGCCAAAGATATGTCAATAAGATATGGAAATCATTCTTTGAGAACTTAAATGAAACTGGAAGATGTCAACTATTTTAAAAATTTATGAGAAATAAAAAATTTAGGCCCATTATGAAGATTCTTGGCCTAATAAAATCGGATGCTTCAAGTGAATAATCAATTGTAAAGAATCTAATGAGTGCATATGAGAGTGTGGGTTCCAACTCACACAAAAAAGGATAGTAATGCCACACAACTTGTCATTACGTTGACAATAGTAACCCAACAAACAAACAAAGATCACCTCATTAGAAAGACAAGTCAAGCATTGAAAATAAGTAGAAAAACTATAATGAGAGTCATTGGAAGACGTGAACGAGTTGAGGACCCAAATACCAATGAATTGTGGGCGTTCTCAGGGAGACTCCCAAAGAAAGACAAAGTTGTTGAAGCCTTGAGATCCCTCATCAAAATTTTTTAGAAAAATAACACAAGGGTATCTCCTAATGCAAGAGATGTTGTAAGAAGGAGAATTGGTTGTCAAAACTGTAAGCCACATCCAAAGCATTTTTGGATGTGATTCAAACACAATTTTCAAGAAATTTCAAGAGATGTATCATCAAGTCAATATTAGTCAAAGGTATTTGAAATGGTAAAGCCTTTTTATGTCAAAATAAATCACACACGCTCAACTTGTTGTTGTAGAGTACATATTGAGTTTTCTAATCATTATGATGTTTCTATATGTGTGTGTGTGTAGATTTGCATACTAACGATGTTTTACAGAAGTGTAATATAAAGTGTCCACCTAGATCTTCAAGAGATTTCATATCGAGCATCTTATTTTTGTAATCACTCCTAAGTGCACCCTTTAGAGAATGATAACTCGTTCTCTACTCAGTTGATAATCATGGAAACATCCTAAGGCTTGTGGGTTGCCTATAGATTAGGATGAGTCTCCAGAGAGGGCTGGTTCGCTTGGATTAATCACCTAAAACTAATGTACTACTGCTACTTGCGAAGAAAAGAGGTAAGAATGTTATGAACTAAACCCTAAAACTATGCTAGATGATGCACCAAACTAAAAACTAAGGCTTGTATTGTTGTTTGACACAGTTTAACAAATGACCATTTAGTTTCATGCACAACTCAGGTTTGTTCAATGCTCATATATCAATATTTCACAAGGAGATTGTCTATTTTGCAGTTTTAGGAAGAAAATATAGTTTTTCACAACTAAGATTGCTTTAACACAACAATACAACTTGTAACCTACACAAGACATAAATTCTTTGCATATAAGTGCTGGAATGAGACATATATTCAAGGACTTTTTTGTTCAAATCAATAGAACATACATCAATCACTGAATAACATATAATAACAGAGATTTGAGAAGGCAAACAACTTGATCTTATTAATAAAAATGAATCCTTACAACTGAATACAAATCAAAACTGAATCATTTATCTAAAAAACTTACAAAAATTGTCTTTACTTGCTCTAAAAATTATTACCAAAATGCTACTCTACGACTAAGACTGAGTTACAATGTCTATTTTTTTGCTTCTTACAACTCAAAACATGAAAAAGAACTAGTAAAAAACTAAGTCTAAGCCTTTGATATACTCGACCCATCATGGTGAGACCAAGAGAGTGAAAGAAGGAAGAAAACCAAAACTGAGTCAAACTCCTTTTGGCGCCCATGAAGTCTCCTATTCTGATTTGTCTTCATACTTGTCATGGTTGACCTCTTCATCTCCTACAATCATGCTCCAGCTACTCCCTGATGCTTGGACAGTCTTCAAACTGCCCCTAGATACTTGGAGAGTGGTAAAAACTACTCCTAGATGTCCTCAACTGCTATCAGGTTGTCATCCATCTTCTCATAAAAGACCTTAGACTATCATAACTTCTACTTTGCCTAATAATAGGGCGTATGGAAAAGGTTGGACTACTTTCATAACTATTGTCACAACTATTACAACTGCCTTGACTCCTTGACAATCCACCTTGCATGAAAATAGGGCATGTACTTTTTAAGACTTTGAGGCAATTAAGGCTCCTTGGAGGGTCCATTATCCCATTAGAATGAAAAGAAAGCCTTCTTGTTTCTATCCATTTCATGGACTGCATACATAGTATGCATTTCAATTTTGTTGAAATACCCATTGTGTGATTCAACAACTCTCTATACACAAACCTTTCAAACTCCTACTAAAACACCAGTACTCTGCCTTATATAGCCTCTTGTTGCATGCTCTTTTCATTGTTATGATTGAGACAATAAGAGACTTTTCCTGAATAGTGTATTGTCTCCAAGACACAATAGATTTCATTGACTCCTTGATATTGGTATTCATAGAACTAGGCTTTCATAATATCATCGTCTCACTATACCAAACATTTATACACTGTCCTCTATCTTCTCACATTTGAAAGATCCTAGGACACTTTAAAAAATCTTCTTTAGCATCCCTTTTTACAGGGATTTGAAATCATTTTATAGACCCTTTGTTAGGGTTAGCCGGTAGAAGATATCAATTAAATGCAAATAAAGATTAAACAAAGGAATGGAAATACACAGAAATAATAACAGCGAGAGACAAGTTTTAACGTGGTTCACCCAAACTCAAGCTACATCCACCAAACAGAGAGTCCAATATTATTATCCAGTAAATCAAAACCGATTACAATCAGCAATCCCTGCAACTCAATACCACTGCAAAATGCTACAATACAATACCCAAACCCTAACCCTTGGCCGCTTTTTATTAAGCTTTTTGTCGGTTACAAAATTAGGGTTTTCTTATGTCGGTCAATGAAAAAATAACTCCCGGTGCTTTATAAAATAATAAAAAGCGCCAGGGACGCTGCCCCTGGACCCCGTCTTGGGGGCGCTACCCCTTGACCCCGTAGGAATTTGGGGGAAACTGCGCCGATAAAAGTGGGGTAAATATAACCTCCGAGTCTGATTAGGCTCCATATAACAACAATCTCCCACTTGGAGACTGATCAGACTCCACACCATATCATCTCCCACTTGGAGACTGATCATAACACCACTGACCCTGTAGCTCCCATTGGAAATAAGCACCCTGGACTTTGTTGTTCTATTTTTGTTATTTTCAGTCTAGAAGACCAACTGAAGCTGAAGAGGAGCTCAGCTTCTCCCTTGTCACTGCCTTTGTAAACATATCTGCTAGATTGTCATCTGTATGTATCTTGGCCAGCTGTAACTATCCATCATCCAACACCGACCGAATGAAGTGATACCTCAACTGTATGTGTTTGGTCTTTGAATGCAAGGCAGAATTCTTTGCAAGATGTATGGCACTCTGGCTGTCCGTAAACAAATAACTGTTAACCTGTTGTGTGCCCAATTCTACCTCTGTGGTGGATAAAGCAAACACCTTTTGCAACTTGGAAATCTAACTCATCGCTGTTCCACCTACAGTAAAGACATAACCTATAGTACTCCGCCTGGTATCAATATCCCCTGCCAAATCTGAGTCTACATAACCTGCTAAATCAGTATTAGAGCCCCCAAAACATAAGTGTTTATTAGATGTACCTCTCAAATATCTGAGAATCAATTTTACCGCATTCCAATGCTCTAATCTCGGATGACTCATATACCTGCTAACGACTCCTACAGCATGTGCAATATCCGGTCTCGTGCATACCATGGCATACATTAAACTTCCTACAGCTGAAGCATATGGTACCTTGGACATTTTCTCTTCCTCCTCTTGTGTCTTAGGACACATCTTCTTAGTCAATTTCAAATGACTAGGCAAAGTGTGCTGACAACTTTTGCATTCTCCATATGGAATCTTTGCAACACCTTTTCAACATAAGCAGCCTGAGATAGAGTCAATTTTCTGTTCTTCCTATCTCTACAAATTTTCATACCAAGGATTTGTTTTGCTGCCCCCAAATCCTTCAGAGCAAATGACTGTGCTAACTGCTATTTTAACGCTCTTAGGTGATCCATGTTAGACCCAGCTACAAGCATGTCATCAACATATAAACATAAAATAATGTAGCTGTCATTATCCAACCTCTTAAAATAAACACAATGGTCAGAATTACACCTGTTGTAGCCTTGCTCAGCCATAAAACTGTCAAATTTCAAATACCATTGCCAAGGTGCTTGTTTCAGGCCATACAAACTCTTCTTCAATCTGCACACCTGTTTCTCCTTACCTTTGACCTCAAATCCTTGGGGTTGTTCCATATATATCTCCTCCTCCAAATCACCATGGAGAAAGGCAGTTTTAACATCTAGTTGTTCCAAATGTAAATCTTCAGTAGCCACAATACTTAAAACAGTACAAATAGAAGTCATCTTGACAACCGGAGAAAATATCTCATCAAAATCAATGCCCTTTTTCTTTGCAAATCCTTTTACAACTAACCTAGCCTTAAATCTTTTCTTACCTCCATCTTCCTCTTTCAGCCTGTAAACCCATTTATTTGGTAAAGCCTTTTTACCTGCAGGTAACTTACATAATTCCCAAGTCTGATTTTTCAGCAAGGAGTCCATTTCTTCTTTCATTGCAAGCTCCCATTGAACCTGTGTATCCACCTGCATAGCTTCATCATACCCTTCTGGTTCACCAGCATCTGTTAACAGAATAGAATACAAAAAGGGAGAAAACCTTTTAGGAGGTCTACTTATCCTTGTTGATTGTCTAACATTCACTGGAGTTTGTGGTATTTCTGGTTGCTGTTGCGGAGCATGAGGAACCACTGGAACATCACTATTTGGAGTATCATCCAGCACCACATAATCCTTTTCTTTCTTCTCATGCTGCTGCAACTGATCTTTGTACAACATCTTCTCATTGAATATAACATCCCTGCTTCTCACAATTTTCTGATTTTTAAAATCCTAAAGCCTATAACCAAATTCATCAATGCCATATCCAACGAAGGTACATTTTTTTGATTTCGCATCCAGCTTGGTTCTATTTTCAGAATCTATATGTGCAAATGCTTCACAGCCGAAGGTTTTCAAAAAAGAATAACTCACCTTCTTACCTATACATGCTTCCTCTAGAATACCACAGCCCAAAGGAACTGAAGGACCTCTGTTAATTAAATATACAACAGTGTTGATAGCCTCTGCCCACATGTTTAAAGGCAGTCCAACATGCAATCTCATGGTCCTTGCATGCTCCATTATTGTCCTATTCATGCGTTTAGCCACTCCATTTTCCTGTGGAGTCCCTGGAACTATTTTCTGCCTACGAATTCCATTAAAGGAACAATAATCTTCAAATTCTTTGCTGCAATACTCACCACCATTATCAGATCTGAGACATTTTAATCTTTTACCTGTCTCATTTTCAACCAAGCTTCTCCATTTCTTAAATGTTTCAAATATATCAGATTTCTGTCTAAGGAAATAAATTCAGACCTTCCTAGTTGCATCATCTATGAATGTAACATAATACCGAGAGCCACCGAGAAAAGATACCTGAGTTGGTCCCCATACATCTGTATGCACAAGCTCCAATTTTTCATTTTTCATTTGCTTCCCATCCTTGAGAAAACTAACTCTCTTTTGTTTTCCATACACACAACTTTCACAGAAATCCATATTAATACATTTCGGACTTGGTAAAACTTTCTTAGAATGAAGTACCTTCATACCTTTTTCACTCATATGCCCAAGTTTGTTATGCCACAGTGTTGTCTCAGAACTTGCAACAACTTTTCCAGTCTCTTCCTGCAAACCTGCAGCAACTGTTCCAGTCTCTTCCTGTAAACCTGCAGCAATTGTTCCTGAACCTGTTTGTTTTTTCTTTGTAACAGCTAAAGTAGAAGGAACAGTATGACCTGTACAAAGATACAAGGTGCCTACTTTCACATCTTTTGCTACTACTAAGGCACCTTTTGAAACCTTCCAATTTTTATCAGTAAATGTAACAATGCAACCTTGTTCAGTTAGCTGCCCTACTGAAATTAAATTTCTACTGAGCCTTGGAACATGCCTTACCTCTTGTAGTAGCCAATGATTTCCATTCTGTAACTTAATCTTGATTCTTCCCTTTCCAACAATCTGACAGGGTTCGTTATCTCCCAAATAAACTAGCCCAAAATCCCCTTGGACATAATCAAGGAAATAACTTCTATGGGGCATAGCATGAAATGGGGCCCCTGAATCTAAAACCCATGAATCATCAGCATTATCTAGGGAAAGAATCAAAGCATCATCTTCAGACTTATTGCTTACCACATTTGCTTCCTTATTACCTTCTTGTTTGTCTCCTTCTTTGTTCTTCCGAGACGAGCAATCTTTCTTTAGATGACCTGGTTTTCCACAGTACCAGCAATCCTTCTGTCCTCTGGTTTGGGATCTTTTGTCCTTTGATTTTTCTCGTGACTTCCCATGATCTCCAGAACCTTTTCCTCTCTCCTTTGATCTGCCCCTGCTTTCTGCATTCAAAGCACTGCCTGATTTGGATCCACCTGAGCTTTTCTTACGAATTTCCTCACTCAGAATAACACCAACAACATCATCAAATTTCAGGGTATTTGAACTAGAAACAGAGTTACTAACCGCCATTACCAAACTATCCCAGCTTTCAGGCAATGAACATAATATCAAGAGAGCTCTAACTTCTTCATCAAATTTTACATTTACAGAAGTCAATTAACTGACAATCATATTAAATTCATTTAAATGATCTGTCACAGATCCACCTTCAACCATTTTCAAATTAAACAAACGCTTCATGAGAAATACCTTATTTGAGGCTGAGGGTTTTTCATACAATTTAGCCAAAGCTTTCATCAGACCGTCTGTTGTCTTCGCTTCTGTTATATTGAATGCCATTGACGGTGCCAGGTACAACTGAATGGTTTCCAGTGCCTTTCTATCAAGAAGATTCCAATCCTCATCAGACATTGTTGCCAGTTTCTTGGCTACTCCTTCCAACAGCCTCCATAAATCCTTTTGATAGAGGTAATCCTCCATCTGCATCTTCCATAACTGACAGTTCTGCCCATTAAATTTATCGACCTTCAATTTACCCTCGTTTGCCATTGCTCCCACTCAACCGTGAGACTTTCCTGCAGATGATAATCGAACACAACCCGCTCTGATACCACTTGTTAGGGTTAGCCAGCAGAAGATATCAATTAAATGCAAATAAAGATTAAACAGAGGAATGGAAATACACAGAAATAATAACAGCGAGAGACAAGTTTTAACGTGGTTCACCCAAATTCGGGCTACATCCACCAAACAAAGAGTCCAATATTATTATCCAGTAAATCAAAACCGATTACAATCAGCAATCCCTGCAACTCAATACCGCTGCAAAATGCTACAATACAATACCCAAACCCTAACCCTTGGCCGCTTTTTATTAAGCTTTTTGTTGGTTACAAAATTAGGGTTTTCTTATGTCGGTCAATGAAAAAATAACTCCCGGTGCTTTATAAAATAATAAAAAGTGCCAGGGGCGCTGCCCCTAGACCCCGTCTTGGGGGCGTTGCCCCCAAACCCCCACAAGGGGCGCTGCCCCTTGACCCCGTAGGAATTTGGGGGAAACCATGCCGATAAAAGTGGGGTAAATATAACCTCCGAGTCTGATTAGGCTCCATATAACAACACCCTTAAAATACCTTTCCTTTGTTGTTAAGAATCTTATGAATGAAAATAAGAACAAAACTAGGGACTGTTACCTTCATGCTTCTGATAAGATGCTCCTTGTAATGGCTCTACCTTTTGTGCCTTATCTTCTTCTTTGTCGGTAAATTTTGATTTTGCCAAACCATTTCTTTTTGCCTTCCATATTTGCCTTATGCTTCTTCTTCTATCGATAAACTTAACCTTTTTCGAACTTGACTTAGCTTCCTTCATCTTTGTCGACAAAAATGAACTTTTTTAAAAAACTCTCTTCCTTTGTCCACCTTTGTCATCAATGTTTCTCTTCTTCGAACTTTGGCTTCCTTTCCTTAAACTTGGCATTGACTCTTCCTTTTATTGGCAAAAAGAACCTTTTTCGAACTTGACTTATCTTCCTTCATCTTTGTCAGAAAAAAGAACCTTTTTTGAACTTGACTTATCTTCCTTCATCCCTTCCTATCAGAGTTTTTGCCTTGTTAGCAAACTTTCAACTTTTTGAACCTTGGAAGCTTTGCCCCTTTATTTTTCCTTATCTGCCTTAGTCGACAAACTTTCTCCATTTCAAACTTGGCTTGTTCGCTCTATATTTGCCTTAATCAGCAAACTTAACTTTCTTCAAACCTGCATGCTTTCTTTATTCTTCTAACCACCCTTGTCAGCAAACTTGTTCTTTTCTGAACTTTGGAAGCTTTGCCTTTCTTTCCTTAAACATATTTTCCTTATCGGTAACTTTCAACTTTTTATAACCTTTTCCTTTGTCCTATATTTACCTTATCAACAAAATATAAAAAACATGAACTTAAGGAAAGTTTAGTCTTGGGCAAGTTCCCCAACAAGGGCACCACTTTCCTTTTCCTTAGTCAAAATTTGAAATTTCTAATTTGCCTTATCGATAAAATTAGACTTTTTTGAACTATGGCATTTATCTTCTTTGGCTTCGCCCTTGTCGACAATCTAGCCCTCAGGCGAACTCCCTATAGTTGAACCCGTGGGCTTTTGAACCAATCCATGCCAATAGACTCCTCCTTTGTCTTTATCTCTTTGCCTCTCCTTTTCTTTGTTGTCACCTTATCAACGAATCGGCTAAAACCTGAACTCCTAAAAAGTTAGAAAGTTTGGAAAAAAGTTAATTTGTTGACAAAGGCAAAATATGGAAAAATTTCTAGGGGATAAAAAGGGAACAAGACTTAACCATTTTTTGACCAAGGTAAAAAAAACATAAAAACCAAATCTTTGACTAAGCATAACTTCTTCGTTTTAAGAAACTTTAACATGGTTCAAAAGGTAAAATTGCTCAGAATTCAATTCTCTATCCAATGGTGACCTTTTCATAACCTGAGACTTCACAACCAGTGGAATAGGCTCAATAGAACTTAAGATGTACCTATTCTTTTTTCCTTATATTCGGGGTAATAAGTTAAAAATGGGTAACATTCTTGGTGACTTCTACTTGAGTTTTGCCTGCTAAAACTGACAGACCAATAGCCTTGCATAATCATTCGGCAATAGAGTTGAAGAAACCTAAAACAAACTCATGTAACAAATTGTAGACACCTAAAAATGTCCTCAAGTTGCGAAACCGTAATCACTTCCGTAGCCTACTATTTTTTCGTAATATTCCTCTGTGGTTAAATAATTAATTTTAATTGATTAATTATTTAATTATTCATTACCCCTTGCCCCTTGTAATTTAAATAAATAAACATTTATTTAATTTAAAAGGCCTTATCCTAATTGAATAGGTTTCACCTATTTAATTTAATCATCTCACATTATTCCCATCTTCAAATAAATTAAATAAATGAACCTAATTTATTTAATTTAAAAATCATTCTCCACCTCACAATTTCTTCCAATTTAAAATTCACCCTTGTTCTCTAGTGGTGAGAAAACCCTAACTCATCTCAGCCCTCCATTTGCATCCAAAGTCAACAGTGAATCCTGGCCATTCATTCAAATCAGGTCTTCTATAAAACACCTCTCTTGGTTCATTTTTCATTTCTTGGTTGACCTCTCTTAGTTCATTTTCATCTCCTTAGTTCTAGAATCTCCCTATTTTGCTTACAATCTCCAATATCTTTCTAATCACACACATGAGTTTTTCAAGATGGTTGCATGAACTTGCAAATTTGAGAACAATAATGCAAGGTTAAGGAGGACAATGGAGAGAAGTCTTCAATTAGCTTCGAATTTGTATTTGTTTCATGTTTGTTTGATTGATTTGTAGCTTATAATACACTCTGTTGGGAGCTAGGGTTAGTTGTGTTTTCATTTCTGCATGTTAGCTAGCTTTTCCATCCTCCATCTAGTCTTATTCATGATCCCACAATATCCACTCCCCATGATGAGACAAGTGGCTCCCAAGAACACATAGATGATCAAACAAATAACTTGGATCCTAATGAGCATAATCAAGATCCTAATGGTCCTTCATCATCCACTATCAACCCCATTTGAAATCCAACATATCCTATTGGTCTTTCCACCTTCATCTGTGAGTGTTCCTCCTTAGGACAACAACAACATTTGTCCATCTCTTCTCCTTCTCCATCAAATAATGAGCTCAAGTCTAGTGTCCAATCTACATGTAGTCCCATAGTCCATTGCATGCTCCAAAACATGAACTACCAAGGTAAAGGCTTAGGCCTTCATGAACAAGGTATTTTGGAGCCCATCCATGTTAAGGTCCCCCATGCTCATATGGCGTTGGATATACACCCCAAGGTAAACAATCTAAAGATGTTGGTACTTCCTCCATTCCTCCTAAGTCCACCACTTTCCGTCATAAGTCCTATCATATACCCAAAACATATGTTGCCATTCCGCCTCCATCATGTGAAAATCATGTGACAATACACTTTCCACCATCCACTTTGCCTCCGTTACTTCCAACTCCTAATATCCCTCCATCCAGTTTGCCACCATTGCTTCCAACACCTAACATCCCTATCATTTATAAATACCCTAAATATCCTAATCATGACCAACAAATGCATGCATCGTCTAAACATAAAGCTTCCACTCATTCCACCCGCCACATGGGATTCAAAAGTAAACACTTGGATGCCTCCACTCATAAAGCCAAAAATCCTAAGGGTCCTAATGCCCTAGGGAACAAATGCAAATAATCAAAGTCAAATTTGTAAGGCCCAACCCTCTTTTGACATTAGACACATTGTTGTGGTTAATAGTTCTAGAACTTTAATTAAACTATTATAGTACTTGTAATCTTATACCCTTGATTAGTGCATTCATGTTGATGATACTTTCCAATAATATGATTCATTGAGGAGTTGACTAATTATTTGTGTTATTTAATTCAGTATGAATAAGAAGAAAGTAATTGGAAGGTTTAGTTGTGGTTATTGTTTGTTAACAAACAAAATTCTTAATGTAAATTGATCATTACTAGGTTAATTTATGTCTACAAAATATTATTCTATTTAGACTTGTGCCAAGAAATAAAAGTGTAAACATCAGAGGAAAGTGTGACCTAAATTTTAGAATGTCTCCTAAGCTTGATTGTTAGGTTATCAAAATGTGATTAAATGAAGATAATTATAATTTACAAATTTCATGAGTTAGATGTGTGGATTTCGTAATGTTATGCAACAAGATTTGATTACTCTATTACTCGAGGCGGCTATGTCCATACAAGGTGTACACAACAAATTATGTTCAAGGAATGTGAACTTGATTTAATTATTATCAAGTATATAATATAGTTTTAATTCCTTTGTTTCTACTATCTATGCTTGAGATGTATTGATGTTTGCAAAAGTGTGCAGGTATATACAATAGTCAATGGGAGGATGAGAGGATCACATTAGGACCCTGATTACCTCACTTCACATTGTGAAGTAAAGTGATTTTTGTTTATGTTTTCCATTGAGATAAATGTGTTTCCTTCTGTTAGCCAAATATTTAAAGTGTTTAAATTTTGTTTTGAAACTTTAGCTCAATGTAATGGTGTGTTTATGTGTTTTCTTGTGGTATTAATGAGGTGTAGGAAGTGCAACCCATATGAAAGTCTTTAAGCCATTTTTCTAGTGTGTAAAATGTGAAATTTTGAGTTGTCATGTCATCTTTGGGTCCCCAACCCAAGTACCTATGGATAGGGTACTTGGGGAAGGGTGTTAGGGGCAATTTAGGGTTTTGGGGAGTCCTTTTTATTGGTTTATCTTTTTTTTGGGGGGGAGGGGGCTGGAGAGATTTGATTTTTCTGATCATCTTGGAGGGGAGAGATTTTGAGGTCAGCCAAGGAGAAAGGGATGGAAGAAAAGCAAGGATTCATGGAGAGAAATGGTGTTCAACTTCCTCTTGGCTGTGTTATATACCTTGAGAGGTAATCTCTCTTTAATTATATTATGTAGCTTGTTATATATTTTGTTTGTGTTTTAGTTACATGCAAACCTTAAAAAAAAAGTAGTGCAGATTGCCTTGAGTGCTTTATTGGATGTGCTGTTTTCCTCCTTAGGAAGTGGTCCCATGGGAGGGGACTTCCTAAATTATCTTAGTGGTGCTGCTGTTATTTTTGAGGAGCATTTTACAGTGGGTGATCCCATGAATTTTGTATTTGCGGGTATGCTTAAAATTTTAAGCTCCAAATTTTATGGAAAGTGGTGGTCTCATAAAGTTTTTTAAATAATAGTTTATGTAGAGAATTTTCAGGGAATAAAAATATAAACTAGAAAATTCCCTCCAAATTTTGCCCCAAATTAAGTTGTGGGAATGAGAAAACTGTTAGTTAACTCCCTAAGCTGGTGGGGGAAGTTTTAGACCCACCCCATCTGCACCAGCTAAAAAATAACCACCTAAACAATATCTACTCCTATTTTGGAGGAGAAGATTTTGATTTAAGCATTAGCAGATTTTTTGAGTTCCATGGGACCCTTTGCTCCATAAAAATAGATCCTCTAGTAGCTCCATGGGACCGCTCTCTTAGTATTCTAATTTAGCTATGAGCTTCCAATATTTGAGTGGGTTATGTGTTACCATGTGTATGTAAATGATTGTTTGGGGTCCTAGTTGATCCTCCTAGCTTGGGGGATGGTGAGAGCTGTTGGTTGTTTTAAATTCCCAACCTGATTCTTGCAACAAATTTATAAAATAGCCACTTGTTAATGATCAATTTGCCTTGAGGGATTGGCCAACAAACAGGAGATCAGGGAGAGAAGATTTTCTCAATCCCCCTTTTCTACCTCTGCACTTTAGGCTCTGTGAGACCAACGAGGGTGTTCCTATGTAGATGGACTTATTTTTAATTCTCAGGCTATCTCTCTTTAACTAATGCCTTCTTCTCTTGGGGATAACAACGCTCTACTAAAAGGGATGAGATTTTCTAAAGATGTTAGATTGTCAACTTTGTTTATATCACAGATATGTTCCTTATAAGCTTCTTGAAAGAATGTGTGATAAAGTGAGGATTGGCTAGATTCTTTAAGATTTTACCTTATTCTTTGCAGAGGAACATGTAAGACATAACTTAATTAAAGATAAATATCCTAAAAGCCTATTGCTGGAAAGGAAAATATTTGGATTAAAAATACTTTGAGGATAACCAGAGGGGCATAAGTTCAGTATAGTATCCATGGAACAGATCAGTGCCTATCCATTGGGCTAAGGAGTCAAAAAGGTAAAATGATAAATCTTAAACAGATAATGATGCAAGAAATTTTTAGTTTATTGTAAAGGTACAACAATACCATACATTGAAAATACTTTTACTAGCTTTGAAATCAACCATACTTAGTTATCCCTATATACCTGAATCACACCTGATATTTTCTAAAGCAATTTTTATATTACTCCTTGAGTAAAGGCCATAAGCGAAATATGCCAGCACAGGAAAGATTGTGTTGATGAATAAAGATGATTCTTCAATCAGATATTTATTCATAATATGAAACTGTATACATGAAGTAGGAGACAGTGTATCTCAAAACTCAACAAAAACTATAAAATAAACTGTTCAGTAACTTGCATTATAGCTTTCAATGATTTTATCAAGAAACCAGAAGAGACTCAAATTGAAAACCTAAAAAATAGACAACTGATTATATTGAAGAAAATAAACTTATTTACTACTCCTCCCTGACTAGATTGATCAATATTTCAGACTAAAGCTGGAAATATGACCTCGAACCAATCTCTTTTTCTAAGCCTTAAATCCCCTTTTATAGAAATAAGGGGGCAACAAGCTTCAAGCCTTAAGACAAAAAAAGTTATAACTATTTTGTAACCAACAGATGTAGCTAAAGAGACTGGTGCAACCACTTCATAACTGTGTGCTCAACGTCCACGTTGGCGGGAAAAGGAACCGGGCCTTTGATGACGGATGAAATGCTGGAGGCCGTTAAAGCCAGGCACTCCTCAAACATCATCAAGGTGTTGAATGAGAGCCTTAATTGCTCTGCCTTTTCAAACCTCACACCATGGAATGAGAAAATGTGCAAGAAACAATATCGAAAGGAAATTTAGAATAACAGAACCTCCTTCACTATTTCCAGGTTCCATTGCACAGGTGAGATTTTGCCCTCCAAGTCTTGAAGTTTCATGCAACTTTAACCAAGTAGAAACTTGGGGAATCCACACCTGGCTTGCCTCTAAAGCACTAGAAGCCAAGCCAAGAGAACAGTAACAACAACAATAATTCTTCTCCCACTTCTTACATGTTTCATCCTGGGGGACAGTCTCCTTACACTTAGAGTTAATGCTCTGTTAGGAAAATTAGATGTAAGGGAGGGGTAGAGGAAGCTGAGAAGCTTCTCTACTTTAGAAGGGAATCTGCCAACTCATAGGAATAAGGAACTACTAGAGAAGGAAGAATACCCCTCAGAACCCTCTGTCAGATGAGATAAGAGACCGGAGAAGAAATCACAGAGTTGCAAAGGATGCTGCTACTAATCTCAAAATTTCCCTTCACCACCTATTCCATAAGAGATAATTCCAAGTCTTTCTAATTCTGTAAGGACAGATTGAGAGCCATGAGAACAAGGAAGAAAATCCTAAAGAATAGAGGAGTAGACAAAACATGCAGGAGCAGGGGAAAGCCATACTGTTAGAATATCTTTAGATAGTATGAACTATAACAACAACACTTACCTATTTATAGAAATTCAGGGATGTAAGCACACATCTGCCCATCTGTGGTGTATTAATTTCCAGTCATTTCAGTATATTTCTACCATAAACGGAAATCTATCAAAGATTGCCATAATTGAACAGAAAGATAAGGCTTCATAATTCTGCATAACTTGAAAACATCATTTCTTGTATTGAATTTTTCTAGATCAGGTGTCTTGGTTCTCTCAATTGAGCCTTGTCATCACATCAAATTTCATCACACAATGGATGAAAAGTCATTACTTGTAAGGGCACAGATTTCCAAAGGTTGAGTTTGCATAAGCTGAATCATTCTGTTACTAAATTCCTTAGAAGTGGTGGTGATGAAGACCTTGCACACGCCTAAGCAATTAATGCTTTGATATGCAACCAAGTCAGGTTCAGCACCAACGAATCCTTCTAACATGATTTTGAATTTAGGCCATTGATCCTAATTCCTGCTGGCGCATATTGACGGTGCCGATTCGATCCCTTTCCTAGGTCAGATCATACTGCTTACTTCATTCAATAATATCATGCCACCTGGGTTTTCCCTTTTTAGCTGCTCTCCTGAGGAGAAGTCCCCTCCGTAATGCAGTTAAGGCGGCATCCGCTATTCCACGTATGAAGGATGTGATCAGAGATATGATCCTGGTGGAATGGTGGATAGACGTCGGATCACTATACCTTGGGCATAACATCCTTTAAAACGGTCCCACTTGATGCCACATCTGAGATATGTATTTAATATAAGAGTCCCACACCATGAGGAACCCACGCGTCTCAGTTTTGTGATTCCATGGTCGCTCAGAAAACCTCTCGATGGAGTATAGCGGAATGACGGAATTGAAACAAAAACTAATATGTAGCACCTGAGAACCACCTTCATGTCAACCAGGATCGTCCTCAGCCAGCTGTCACCCTTTTCACTTTTCTGCTGAGGCCAGTTTCCTTTGTAATTCATCATGGGCAGAATGGGGGAAATGAATCTGCATGCGCTACCTGCACAAAACTAATTAGTAGGACTGGTCTCAAACATGCCTATAACCTCTTGCCAACTAGACGAAGGATGACCAATTGGGCAAATTTTCTTTCAAATATTAATCTTTTCCTTGGCGTGGGCTATAGATGGTACTTATTTGGCGAGGGGCCGACAAACAACATTGAGGGATGACATGGAAAGGGCATTTAAAAGGATAGTGACGGGAACAGGCAGTCACCAAAGAATTAGACTTGAGTGTAGCTATTGACTTGATACTATAGGGGTTTAGGGTTTTTGGCAGAGTTGGGTTACTCAGAACATTTTTTAGCAGAAGAACCCTAATCAGGGAAATCTTGTAACCAATTTTTTTGCAAAGCTGGGGATAAAACCATGGAAAATTTTCATAGTTCCATCAAGAGCCATAGAGGACTTGATGAGGCCATAATGGTTGGGTGGAGAGCATTCCCTCATGATTGACATTGTTCTTCAAGATGTTGGTTCAAGTGATGATATTGTTTGTTTTCTAGGCTTTGGAGATATGTTCACTCTTATTGGAGAAATTGTGTAACTTGTAAACTTGTTGAAATCTCCTTGTGAAGAGGAATAATGCTCTCCCACTTTTAGGTTGTAATATATTGTAATGGTCTGATAGTATAGAGGATTAAAATTTTTTTTTATCAGTAAAATTATCACTATATATGTAGAGAGTAACACATAGTTCTAAATATATTTCATGGGATTAAAAAAATGTTATAGTATGGTAAGTATGCTAAGTCTGGCTATAAAAATGAATAAATAGTATTTGAAACAAAGGTATTTAAGGGGATAAAAATAAAGAAAGGATGTTAACATCATACTCAACATAAATATTTTCATTACTTAATCTACTCTAATAGATACTAAATCATTTTAATAGCAGTATATTCTAATATCTGAGTAGACACTAAATCATTTTAATTGCAGTTTATTCTCATTTCTAGAAATGGTGTTACCCAATATTAATTAATCTTTTGGTGCATAGTCATTATAGTGGATAAGTTAAGAGAGATTCTTTATAGGAGAAAAATACTTTTGTATGCATAAAACAGAGCTCAAATAAATTTGTCTTACATTCCTTCTGCCTGAAAGTACCAAATTTAATAAACCAATAATTAAAATTATTGGATGGACATTTTTTATTATCTATTAAGAAATTGAAAAAAATATAATAAAAGTTAATGTTAGCAAAACAAATTTAAAATAAAAAAATTATGGCTATGACCCTAGTTGAGGACGCCACATGGAGACTGCAGACCCCTGTCAAGAGGTTCAACCCCTGTGAGTGGCTGTGGCCACCACATGGTTTGAACACCCTTCTTAGGGCATGCCTTTGTGGTGGTCACAACCCCCACAGGTTGTCTGCCTCCCTTGCAGCGCCTGACCAATCAGGCAACAAATACATAAATAAAAAATATATTATATAATTATTCGATAGGCTATTAGTGGTGTTGTGCCTTGCACACATGCCCCATTTTGCCAAATGGAGACCCCCTCTTTTTCTTTGGCTTGAAGTCTCAGTCTTTCTTGATTTTGATGATGAGAAAGTGAATTTGTGCTTAGAGTGCATGATTTGTTCCAGATTTGAGTACTTTGCATGTTTGGAGTGATTTGATGTCTTTCATGATTGATTTGGAAGTGTCTTGAGTGGTCTTGTGCTTAAAAAATAGCCATTTGTTGCCTTCTGCATTGGAATTGGGTGTTACTGCATTTTGCTCAAAAATCCTATGCCACTGGATATTGCCCTTGAGATTGCTTTTGCAGGATGTGTCATGTTGAAATTCTTAGTTTCTAGATCTTACAGTTGCAAAATTGTGTCAAATTCCAGTAGATTTCACTAAGGGGTTCATGTACTTTCATTCTGTCATATGGTCCTAAAGCCCTGATTTGGCTAAGTCTAAAATCTGGTGGAACCTCAAAATTCTAGAATCTGCATATGAAATCCTATGGATCTGGAACCTATCTCAAACATCTTGAAAGTATATTTAAAAATATTTAAAGTATAAGAAATTCCGTTATACTTAAATATATTTTGAAACATACTTTCACCCTGGACATTTCCAAAACTGGCACTAAAAACACCTCCTACTGCAAAAAGCGTTAAAAATGCCTTCTACCAACCTTAGCGCTAAATTTGCCTCCCACTGACCTCCCTCCAAGCTACCGCTAAGTTAGTCAGACCTAAAATCTGCGCTAAGATCGGTTGTGTTGGAGTTTTTTCCTGAATCAACAAATGGTTTGCCAGTTCCAATGCACAGGCAGATTCGGCCAACAAATACAGGAGGTTGCGTGAGCTGCCTCCCCTTCACTTCTAGTTTTGCTGCATCAAGGGGGGTATCCCTATAGCTAAAGATTTAACCTTGACTTGCCCAATGACAAAAGATTTAGCTTTACAACAACAGACATAATACTCTCATGTTTGGACCAAGATTTGCATGATAAATCACAAGTTTGGCAATGTTCTTGGACATATCTAACTGGTTAAGGATGAGAGCATGCAGGGGCCTACTTCTAATCCTATAAACTAATAGATTAGAAATATGAAATGATTTGTATTTATGTTTTGGATGCAAGACAGGGGGTTTTGGATCATAACTACTACACAAGGGCAGACTGGTGCCTATCTCAGGGCAAGGAGTCAACTAGACGTATACATATGAATGATTTGCACAAACTCGACAGAGATTCAAGTTTCAAAGGGGTTAGATTGGTGCTTGCCTTACAAACACCACCCAAGAGTGAGTATTTAGCAATCTCTACTTACAAATATCCCTGCTGCCATACATTCTTCCTCATACTTAACCTAAAACAGTTTAATCCACTCCTTGAATGGAAGTTAGAGATCAAGCATGCAATATAGAAATCTATATCCTAGAATCTAAGTAACCCTTAGCAACCAAATTCAAAAAAAGGGATGCATACAACAAATGGAGACAAACAGCTAAACACATGCAAAGAAGCATTTTTCATATAAACACAACATGAAACTGAACATATGTAACGAGCATTCAGATGCAACTCATAAACTCCAAAAGAGACAGAACAACTAAAAAGCTCTATTTTTTGTTATTTCTCCAAAAAATTTGCCCAAGTCTTCCACCACCAGAAAAATGAGTGACATAGTCCTCTTATACATCAAGAACGTGCACTCAACATTAATTACATGGTCATTTCGAGATGCCCTCAGATACACTGCACCATCAAAATGACGCCAAGAACATTGAATGCACCTGGGAGAAGAAGAGGGAAGGAGCAGTTGAACTTGGGAGACGTGCAGCCGCCTAAAGATTTACTCCTTTAAGATGGTAGTTGGCCTGTCAATCCATCGACCATACCTTCGCAACTCTGTCATTAAAACCAACCTACCGATTTCTGGAAATGCACAGTTCGCGTGTTTTTGAAGTTTCTTCTATCTGGAATGCAGTCGCGAACACACATAAATTCCTCCTTTCATGAAAATTTGAATGATGGTCGTCGATTGCATCCTCTTCATTGCCAAGATCAATGGCTTCAAATCACACTGACAAGTCAACAACTAATGAAATCATGCCACGCAGGCGCATTATCCCCTTTGAATTTTCATAGCGCAAAATACATTTTACCCTTTTCGCCCATTTTGCCTTTTATGCCTTCAAATCTTTGTATATGAAAAAGCATGTACATAAAATTGCATTTAGACACGTGGCAGCATCTGGTTGGTTTGCCATCGCTGAATATTTGCATCTCCATCGGTGAGCCATTGTATCTTCATTTGAATTTTAAAATGTATGTGCAATTGTATATACATATAATCACCACATACAAGGGTGGACCCCAAATCATTATGAAACAAATTGAAATTGAAATCGGGTCCGGCTTTGTATCTTCCCTTTGTATATTTGCCTTGTATATCGCATATACAATGCACTTAACATACAAACTGCAGACCCCACCTTTGAGTTTGTCGATTTACATTTTCCAGTCGGGTCCGCCTTGTATATCCTCCCTTATATCTTTGCCTTGTATATCGCATATACAACTGCGAATATACAAGCAAAACATACATACAATCAGACTTCTGCCTTTATCAACTAGAATGTATATTCATTTCGGGTCCGGGCTTTGCATCTCAAGATTGCATGTTCCCTTGTATGTTCGATTGCATATGCAAACATACAATCAAACATATATACAATTAGTGGACCCCACCCTTTGATTCTTGCCTTGCATGTATCTTTTGTATCTTCATCGGCCTATCGGAGAAACCTTGGACTTAGCTGCCGATGAGGCTTGTCTTGCCAATGACCCTTTGTATCTTTTGCCTTGTATATGCATCGGCCCATTGGAAAGAGCTTGGACAGAGTTGCCGAGGGTCGTTGTCACACCGAAGGCCATCCTCGTATATCTCATTGGCCATCAGAGGGACCCTTAGCTTGGCTGCCAATAGGCAAGGTCTCGGTGATGATCCCATTTGGATGTTCGTTTGTATCTCCATCGGCCTATTGGCGGGAACATGAATTGGGCCACCAATGTGCATTGTCTCGGCGATATGACTTTTGTTTCTTCCCTTTGTATCATTACTTTGTATATTGCATATTTTTTTGTGATGGGAAAAGGAGGTAACACAATGCAAAGGGGGTCGGTCATTCGACAAGCACTATGACATGAAATGCATCTTAAGTGACAAATGACCTACTGCAGATGGTCAACGTAGAAATAGAAGATACAATGTAGGAGGTCGAGGGAAAATAAAACCTAAGGCATTAAGAGTTTGAGGGAATAAAATATAAGCTTGCAGAATTGACTCAAAACCCTAACCCTAGGTGGGCACCACTAGGTTGGACCCCAAATTAGTGCCAAAACCATTTTGCGCTAGAATTGCACCTCACAGACCTGCGCTAAATTTGACCTCCACTGAATTTTAGTCCGTGACACCCAAAACCCGCGCTTTTTGGTATTTTCGGCCAAAAATTGAGTTTTTCAAGGAGCAAATTAGATTTTCTTGATGGATTTGAATTGAATATCTATTTGTCACGTCATGATGAACATTTTACCAAGTTTGTGTGGATTTTTGGCATGTTTTATGACAATTAATGCCACTGCACATGAAAAGTCCGTGACTCGCAAAAATCTCGCTTTTTACAGAAAAAGGCTAGAAAAACATGAAATAAAAGTCTGTAAATGGATCCTAATGACTATAAAAACTTCCCTAATCAATATATTGGCCAAATGGGTACTTGAAAATGGTAAAAAATATAGAAAATTATGCAAAAATCACTAGATTTATGAAGTTGTCTATAAGGAAGCAACATTAACAATGCTTTGTTTTTTACTAATCCATGATTGCAAATGGACATGTTTTGATCCAAATTGATGAAAAATGAATTGTTAAGATGAAATTGATGCTTTGCATTGTGAATTGTAGGTCTAAGAGCACAAAGGAACTAATTGGAGCCATCTTGGAAGGATGAACATAGAGAGGTACCCTGTTGATCCAGAGATGCAGAATCGACATTCTATCAACCAAATTGATGTTGCACATGCAAAAGGAAGTCAGTATAATGTCCAAGATGATAAAGATGAGTCTCAAAAGATAAAAGAGATAGAAGATCATGCCAAATCACTACTGTTCCTGCAGATCTAGTCCAATGTCTAGGTGATCCAGTCCGGGGGTCATAACTCCTAGCGATTTTATCAGAATTTAAACTTCTTAGACTCGTTGGAAAGATAAACTAATTATCTAGTTTGAGCTACCCGGTTTCGAGCCCCCATTCCACTCCGAAGGCCTCTGAAAATGCAATTTACTACGATGTAGAAAATACCAAAAATTATATTTTCGATATTTTTCCAAAAATACTACTCAAATGACCTTGGATTAGATCACCAAGACATGCGTACATCTGTCCCAGCAATCCAGTCATCGAGAATCAGCCCAACAAGCATCCAGTTGGATATATCTTCACTAATAATGTGCCACATACTCCTCTTGGTTCATTCAGCACTTGGAATCCTGTGGATCCACATCAACTCAAGTTTTCAAGTATCATGTGACTCTATTTTGGCTTTACTAGGCCTTGAAAATTGGCTTTTCATCATATACAACCAAATGGGTATCCATTTTGTCTAGATTCAATGTATTTGCAAGCTGTATTTTGTCTTTTTCCTACAAGACAAAGGCAAATCCAAAAATGTAACAAATTGATGTATCTCATTAAATGCCATGTAATCTGGACCGTTGGTGCCGAGTTAATATCCACCGTCCATTGAAAAACTTGGTATGGTGCCTTGTCTATAAAAGGGCCATCATTTTATCTCATTTGCAAGTAAGATTAGATACTAAATTGCTGAGACTTTGCCAAAATACAGTCAATACGAATCAAGTTTTGCAGGTTGCTGGGAATTTGTGATTATGTGTTGTCTTATTTTGGTCTTCATGGTTCATGTCAATTTGAAATAAGTTGATATTCAGATGCACTTGTGATTAATTATTTAGATATTTGATGGATTTCCTGTCCATGCTATTAATGGCTTGCTGATTGTATGTCATTGTGCATGGTTAGTCTGGGCATAGTTTATGAGATAAGTTTGATTATATGATTTCATTGAGCTGCACCAAGGATTAGTTGTTTGATGAACCTTCTACAATTTAAAAATCATTACATCTCCTTAGAAGATTGCACATTCTCTGTGACATTGTGGGTTGCCTGGTTAAGTAGAGATTTGTTTATTGTTGGGAATCTGTCTATCTGGTTATTGATCATTTCTACAATTGTCTATAGGATCTCTTATCCCTTCTCCCTCTCCTTTTCCTTTTGCATTTTATTTACATAAAGTTTGGTAGATTTAGGATTTGAGCAGCATCACATTGATCATCTACTAAAATTTTAGACTTTACAGTCTGAACCACTAGGGTTTCTGCATATACATTGTTGCCATCTTCCATAAACCTTGCATTTCGCGTAAGACCCCTTGTTGGCATAGCTAGAACATACCACTGAGTCATTCCAAGCAAGCTAAGACCTAGTTGTATTATCCTTGGGGCAGTCCTATCTTTGATAGGATACCTTTTTCAAGAGGTGAAACCAACAATCACACCTGCGTTGTTGCGTGCTAAAAACACACATCAACAAGTGGGAGCTTTTTGCTCCCGGAAAAATCAGACGCCGAAAAAATGTCATCCTGTGTGTGTCCCTGCTTAGTGCCAGAAAACTTTGCCATTTTTTTTTTCATTGTTTCTCTACTCCCAGAAACGATCGGACACCAGGAAATTGTCATCTTGTGTGTGTGCCTGCTTAGTGCTGGAAAACTCTGCCATTTTTTTCTTTTTCGCCATTTCTCTGTTGCTTTTAGCACTGGAAAATTCTGTCATTGTTTTTCTTTTTCGCCATTTCTCTGTTACTCTTTTGCCACTGGACCTTGGTACTCAATTCTCTTTATATATTTTTGCAAAATGCAATACATTGGAATCCAAGAATATGGTGAACTTTCTTTATCTTAAGCTATGTCTTCTTGGGATAGTGCACAGAAGATTTGAGCCATTCACCTCTTCTAGAAATTAATGTCGATATATGTGCCAATTTGTAATGATGTATTTGCAAAATGTGATGTACTGGAATCCATGAATATGGATAGCTTCCTTCATATTCATCTACATTGAAATACAATTGCAGCTTCACAAGAATGTTATTTTTAAAACATTCTGTAGGTACTATATATTAGAGATAGAAAAATATATTGTTTATCTAAATACATGCATACAATAGATGCAACAAAACCCTTACCATTGAAGTTGGCCTTTTCTTCTGTTCAGAAAACATGTAAGATTTCTCAAACATAGTTCTCTAATTTGCAAATCTAAGAAACCAAGGGAATGAAAGATCACAAGATTGTTATTTTATTAGATAGATGTGAAGATTTGGGGAAACTCTAGATATGGCACCATATTTTTTTAAAGCGCAAATTGTGAGATAATTTTTTGATGGATTTTATTTTTCCCCTTTCAGAAAAAGTGTAATCATATATTACAAAAAGAAAAAATGGTATTTGGCATCCATATCATAAGGATACAATATACTCCCTGAGCAGCTGTATCTTAGCACAGAAATGGATTCCTGGGTTATTTAATTTTCTATGAAAATTTAAAAGTAATTCTACCTCACTTTTCCTTACAGCTTTTAATAGCGATGTTACATGGCACCGTTCAAAGGAAAGACAAGGTAGTAAGACAAAGCACACAACTGATAGAAGCCTTGCATAGCACTCTCTATTATTTCATGGAATAAGATGTAGATTATCTTACTCTCAAGAGCATCAATATTCAGTGGCATATTCATATTTAGCTCCTGTAGTTTTGCATACATGCTTATGTTTTCTTAAGAGATGCATGCAGCAGAAGCTCAAATACATATTAATGTTTTTAGGATTCCACAAGTTAAAATTAGTGGCAGAAATTTTGGAATAAACGTGTCTACTTTTAAAGGCAATACACAAGTATCCCCTAAAATTTGTATCTCATGTTTATTTGTTTAAAATTTCTATTATTAACACAAAATGTGCTTTAGCTATGGGAGAGCTCAAGCATTCCTTTTACTCATCTTTATTAGAGAAAGATGAATGAACACTGACACATATATAATATACATTGCAGTTGTTGCCGCGATCACAATGACACTATTTTTGTGGCGGAACATTATTGATGTAAATCTATACCATTCTACTTAAATATCATCCACTTTAATGGTCAAACAACTAATAGTAATTTTACACCCCATTCACAACAAAAAATGGTAAATATTTGTCCTATTTAAATATGATGATCAAATTTGATGGAAGGAAAATCACAAATAAAAAATTGTTCAACAGTTCAAAATAAATTGTTGCCAATAAATCTAAAATAAAACAATGTGTCAAGATTGTGTTTTAATTTTTTTATTTTTGTTTCGCTAGAATAAATCTAGAGTTAAAAATCATCACAATTTTTTTTGAGTTGTATCGTTGTGGAATTCGATCATGGGTTCAAACCTTGTGACATAGGTAAAAACAATATGACTTTTTTTTAAAGAGCAACGACAACCTAGCTTAATGGAAGAAACACATTAAGAAGGGCACTGGAAGCCATGCCAGTCAAACCTAAGATATTATATTACAAAGTCAGTAATGACCATGCCCTTTCCAAGACCCTGTTTAAAATGTAGAATAATTCATCCATTTGTTCATGTATCCTTGAAATTCAATTTTTAGATACACCAAAACTTCAAGATGTACATTGCACTGCAATTCCTAAATATGGTACTAAAATTAAGAGAATAATTAGATCAATGAGAATAATTCATGCTGAGTCTTGTGAAAATCATCATAACGTGCACACCAATACAATTAAAAATCAATACAATCGATGAAAGTGACATATCAAATCCATATCTACAGTTCTCAACCTTAACTAAAACTCAAAATAGAATTGGTTCATCTTGCCCATCTTGCCCTCACTAATTCTAAATCAATTGCTATACTCATGTTGGTGTAGGTAGGGACCGATAAGAGATACAACTGTGAAGTTTAATAAAGCATTGGTGTTTTACCTGATGCGTGTAGTTTTAAAAAAGAAACAAATAGTTTAAATCAACTTACGAATATGTGAAACTGATAAACATAAAAATATTAAAAAAATCTCATAATCAATACCTAGCTATAAAATTATAAGAATTGAGGCAATTCTCTACTCTATTTTTTCCTGCCTTTATGTTTCAAATGAATTTTCCTTAGCTTTTCGAATGTAGATCATTGACCAAAAAAAACTAAAAACCCATTATTGTAGCATAATCATACTTTTAATCTTATTTGAAATAAACTTATGTAACATTTCACCCTATCTAATATTTCGTTGTGCATAAATTCTGTGCAACTACTAGTAAAATAAAATAAATGAAATAATAGAAATAGTAGAATAATAAGAACAAACAAATGTTGCATTCTCCTCCTCTTATGCCATTTCTATCATTTTCTTCCTGATAGCTTCACCACCCAAACTTTTCATCCATGGCCGCCGTTATTTAAAAAAAAGAGAGGGGGGCACGATAACGATTAGGCTTTCTATTTTTTTAAAAGATGTGAATGGTCTTTAGTTTTAAATGAATTAGGGCTCTCTTATATCCATTCAAAATTTTAATACTTTAAGCCTAGCCATATAAACTTAGAGTTTAAATTGATGAAAGTTCTTTTACCATACATAGGGAATATGTGTCTTAAATTATTGTTTTACTTTTATGAAAGGAGTTGGTAATAAGTTTACATGAAGAAGATTAAGATTTTAATATTGTTTTGTGGAAAACTCTGTTTAATATTATATGTTGTTATTTTAATATCATAACAAATAAATATGTAATAAACATTCCTTGGTTATAATAGATAAGTAAACTCTTTTTATGCAAATTTTCGGAATATGTTATTTAGTCTCTCTCTCTCTCTCTCTCTCTCTCACACACACACACACACACACACACACACACACACACACACACACACACACACACATCTAAAATACACCGAGCTATATCTTTTTTCCATAGTTTCTTTGATTTTCTCTTGCAATTTCTTTTTTGGATTTTATTTATTAATTTTTCTAATTTTTTTTGGTTCCATAGTTTTCATGATTTTCTCCAGCTTTTTCTCTTCAAACAGTTTCCAATTTCTTTTTTAGTTTATATTTTTTATTTTGTCCAATTTCTTTTTTGGTTCCATAGTTTTTGCGATTTAGCTTTTTCTCCTTCAACTATTTTTAATTTCTTTTTTAGTTTTTTTTTTAAATTTTCTTAAGTTTTATTTTTTATTTCTTTTTTGGTTTTTTTTTTCTTATAAATTTAGGCAGAAAAAATGAGTGCTCTCATCCCAACCTTGCTTATAACGCCTCTCGGCGTAATAAGCTTATTTTTATGGAAATATTATTGATATTGGTTAAAATCATCATACACTTTGATACTATTTGTTTACTTATGATTAAAATGTCAAAATTTTTGTGATGCACCCAAGCACACATTATGATGTAATGGTATTAATGATTATGCTAACAATTAGTCTTCATTCTATGAAATGCGAAATGAATAATATGCTTCGTGGTAATTATGTGGGTTGTAGTATAGTTGATAACATTGTTAGATAGCATCATGTTAGAGTGTGCATTTTGATATATATAAGGTTTAGTGAATAACATGCCCGGGTTATGTAAAAACATTGTGGATAGTAATGTATTATCCTAACACTATTATAGTGTTGGTGTTAGCATGATAATGGAATGGATATATTGATCAAGTTTTGATGGTATCATAGAGTTGACCTATGAGATAGAACAATTTTTTTTATTTGTCTAGAATCAATAAAGTTAAGGAAATTGTGATGTGGGTAAATTAGGTATACACACGTCAAGTAACATGCTGTGATAGGGAGATTGTAGCCCTTCCTCTTAAAATTGTCACTCAAAAATATTTTAATCCCCTCTTACTTGATAGAACTATAGGAGTATAGGAAGTTGGAATACTTACTCTATTTTCTTTTAATTTCCTAGAATCTCTAGTAATAGCATCATTGCTAGGCCGCTTAATGTGAGGATTGTTAGGGCAATGAATACTCAAACACACACATTGGCTCGTTAGTGGGGAATTAAGTGTAAGATTTCCCTACTAAGAAGCCTTCCAAAAAACCTAGGTTTGATAGATTAGAGAAGTTGTTGGCATAGTTTGGGTAGAGGTGGCCTAAGTAATACTATGGAATTAAATGAGGGTTGAGATCTCTTTAAGATTGCATAAATTAGTTCACCATGCTATATTTAGGCCAAGGTTAATTTAATGTTTGAATCTTTCGATTATAGAAATGAAGCTATCCTTGTTATGCAGTAATGTTCTCCTTCTCTTTTTCCCCTCTCCTATTTGGCAATTAGGACTATGTACTTAGTCATTATTCTATTCTAGTGTTTCACACACTTGCTCTTTTAGTTGGATACCTTAGTATGTGGAGGTTTTAGTTTATGCTTCTATTGACAAACTTATGTGACCTCACATGAAGGACTTAGAGGGTAACAACTTGTGGGGTCTCTTCTTGTAGGAATTGGGTGCTTGGTGTCACCCCTCCTTTAGGTTTCTCCCATAGTAACAGGTGTCTCATGAAATCTCTTACCACTCTTGTCATTCTTCAAGTGTTTCCTTAGCTTTCACTTTAACCTTTCTCTACTCACTATTACAATTGGCATCAAGTGGTGCCACACTTGATATCAACACATGTGAATACTCATGCTATAATCTTATGGTGATGTATCCTTAAAAAAAGATTGTTGTGTTTTGTTGTCTTTTCCATGGCCAAAATTTTGGGCATGAAAAAATCTATTCAAAGATCCATCCAAGCCCATACCTACAAAAGCAAAGTCAAAAACTAAAATGGTTTGGGTCCCTAAGAAAAAAGCAATCACGTCAAAAGAGGCATCCACATCTCAAAAATCCCAACTTGGAGATGGTACCAACATCGTTAGATTGTTGACCTTAAGGTGTGTATCCAAGGCCATATGAGTGTGGGGGGACTTTGACATGGATGGGCTCCAAAATACCTTGTTCATGAAGGGCCTTTGCCTTGGTAGTTCATGTTTTGGAGGATGCGATGTACTATGGGACTAGGTATGTTTTGGACACTAGACACGAGTTCATTATTGGATGAAGAAGATGAGGTGGTGGACAAAGGTTGTTGTTGTCCAAAGGAGGAACATTCATGAATGAAGGTGGATAGGCCAAGGGGATATGATGGTGGATTTGAAATGGGGTCATTAGTGGATGATGATGATCATTAGGATCTTTACTATGCTCATGTAGATCCAAAGTATTTGTTTGATCTTCTATGTTTGCTTGGGAGGCACATGTCTCATCATGACAAGTGGATGTTGTGGGATCATGGATGGGCGAGGTGGCAAGCTCTTGACCATGTAATTCATAGAGTTGGCTAAGTGGATCATCATGGTCTTCTTGATCATAAGTGGGATCGTGTTCATAGTTGGGAGCTTGATCATGGATAAGATTAAGTGTGTTATGAATAGGATCATTAGGAGGGCTTTGATCTTGATTTAGATAAGGGGGTAATGTTTCCTCATGATTAGGATTGTGCTCTTGATATAGCTCTTGACTTGGAATGGAAGTAGAAATCTCTAGGAGAGGCTTGGTATGTTCTTTATGATCAACAACACGAGGGCATGACAGACTTTGACTTAGACATATAGAATCAATAGGGTGTGGATCACATGATGGAGTTGGAGGAATAAGCATGGCATTTGAAGGCTCATTGCTAGGTGCCAAGGTAGGTGTTTGACATGGGGATAAGTTGTTCCTTGCTAGTAACTATTGGATCACATCCTTTGTAGGTAGATGGGTGATGGAAGTTGAAGACTTAGAATTAGGTGGAATGGAAGGTTCCCATGGTGGAGGAATAAAATGGATGGAAGGTGTTGTAGGATTAGGGTTTGGATTTTGATCTTGATTAGGTAGAGTGTCAAATGGATTGAATGGATTGGTGGATATGGAAAACTCCTTAGGCTTGCTTTTGTAATGTTTGATTCTAGGACGTGGAGTTGATTTAGGCTTAGAGTGCAGTTGTAGAATGTACTTATAGAATGGATGAGGTAGACTTATGTTCCCCTTGTCAAAGGTAAAATGAGAATTTAAAGGCACTTTGTCTTGTTGCCAAGTTGGACTTGGATAATCTTGTGAATAGGCTTGGGATGCTAGAACCTCGTTCTCTAGGATTGTCATGGAATGACACATGTCTTCATATCGTTGTATATCATCTTGTGGGATTAGGACCATGTTGACAAGTGCTTGATTAGGATTAGGATGATGGTATGGAGTGATTAGGATCGATAGGATGAAATGATGAAAATATGATTAGGATGTGATTAGGATAAGGTGAAATGATTGGATGACAAGGATGATTAGGGATGATTAGGTTATGATTAGGGTTGTGATTAGGATGACGGTGACAAGAATGAGTGTGTTGGTGAGAATGTTTGTGAATGATGTGTTTATGTGTTCACTATAGGGATGACTAGGAGGATCTACTCCCTTTCTCTTCTTTTTGTAACTATGTCTTTACCAAATGATACTGGTGAATTGTGGGATGCTATGTGGATGTCGATGCAAGGCAATGAGGCCCAGACTATGATAGAGGCTCATGGATATTAACCTTGGAAAAGTCTAGCTCCAAGAGGGTACTCTCATCTACTAATGACCTTGTCAAAGTATAAATTGGATTTATCGAGACCTTGAGGTCCATGAGTTTCAGAATTGACTAAAGGCCCATGAATGAATGATGATTAGGAATTATGAATAGGATATGATTGGGATGAGGTGTAATGCTTGGGAATGATGGATAGGATATGATTGGGATGAGGTGGAATGATTGGGAATGATGAATAGGATATGATTGGGATGAGGTGGAATGATTGGGAATGATGAATAGGATATGATTGGGATGAGGTGGAATGATTAGGATGTTGATTAATGACAAGATTGAATGAATTGGACCAATTAGGATGAAAATGGATTAGGATATGTGGAATGACAAGGATGATGGTTAGGTGTTGGTTTGACTTGGAATTGTGTTGATTGGATTAGAAAGAGGATGATGTGGAATGATGATAGCGTCATTAGGATGCAATTAGGATGGGACAAGTAGGATAATTAAGATATGGGTTATGTGAATGATAAGGATGATGGAATGACAAGGAGGATGTGGTTAGGAAGAATGATTAGGATAATGTGACTAGGATATGATCAGAATGTTTAGGATGAAATTGATTGGCTTAGGAGAGTGATTAGAATATGAAAGTTGAATGATGAGGATATGATAAGAATGTGATTAGGACAAGACAAGTAGGATGATCAAGATGTGGATGGTTGGATGATGTGATTAGGAAAGGTGATTAGGATATGATGACATGGAATGAATGGATGGGTTTGAATGTTTAGGGTGATGATTAAGCAAGCACACACATCAATCATAGAAGACACTTGGCAATTAGATTGGCTATTTTTTGGTGACTCTTGATGTTTTGCATTTTTTTTATAAGTTTTGAAAGCACTTTGAAGACATGCATAACCCTAGGCTGGCAAAGACAATATTTACTAGATTCCCACTGTGGATAAATCCATGTCGCACTTATTCAGAGCAGATAGCTTAAAAGTTTAGTGGCACTGGCTCCCCCTTACATGACACACACTTCTCAGGTGCACCAAACTTAGAATTCCCAAATGCCCTAAGATCTGAAGGAATTTGCTATCTCAACTTTGAACTACGAGAACATGGGATAGCTTTAGAGGTCCAACCTCCTGCGCCAACAAATAGAAGGATTTTGGCCACTAGCACAAATGGTTCTTAGTGAATATCCGAGGGACTGACACGTTACGAGCATCCAGCAAGCCACTTAAGGCTTTAACTAGTCCTACTAGGAGTCTCATATACACAAGGTATGCCTCCTTTCAAACTAGCATTGTACGATAAGCATTGATACCGGTTTGGACTTGGCTTTCACCTTATCCTATTTTGTATAGCAGACCGGATGAAAGTACCGCTTGTGGTCACAAATGATTTCTCCTTGCGGATGTGTCTCAAGAGAAGGCCCACTCTAAAGGGTAACAAAAGTGACCTAAGAACCAAAAATACTTTTGATCTCCAAGTTCATATGACAATGTGAGGGGAGAACATACATATTTTTGGACTTATGCCACACTAGACAAATGTTCATTCACCCTTAGAAATTAAATGTGTGGTGTGACAAATGCAAGTGTTCAAGAAGTGTTTTTGATTCCCAAGATTGCTTAGAGTGTGAGGGAAGAGCATACACACCTCATAAACACAAGCAAAGTCACCAAGCAAAGTAGACACTGATTCATTTTAAGCCCAAACCAAGTGTGAAAACAACAAGATGATGTTCATTTTAGTGCACCAAAACCAAATGTTCCTATGATAAGAAAGCACATGCACATGAAAAGAGGAAACCCTGCATCAAATGTATTAGTAGTTTTAATCAAGAGTCTTCTCCCAACAAACACCAAAAGCTGCATGACAGAAATCAATAGCATATAACCCCCATGATAATGTAAAAAACATGAAATATCAAGTAGATGCCTCATTTTGCAAGCCACCGAGTCAAAGAGGTCAAAAAAGCAAATCTGCAAAAAATTTGAGAAAACTAATTAGTCACAGAAAATAAAATAGTAAAATCAACTTGTTTAGGAAATTCCAAGTCGTTTTAAAAAATTGCACTAAAATCAGATGAAAAATGGACAAGTTATGCTCGTTTGAAGTTTGAAATGAACGTTGACTTTGACCAAAAATTTACCTAATGAAATTGCACTATTACCTAATAAAACCTACACTATTGTGTAGTTTGCTAAGTCAGCTTTCCAACGCCACCAATTTTATGAAATTTTGATATCGTATGACCAAGTTATGGTCGAAAGAAAAAAAAGGCCCAGTTAGGGCTCTAGGAGGAACTAGGGTCAACTTGGCAGTCAACTGACATGACCGCTAATGGTTACAGGTAGGACCAGTCACATGTCTGCAGTCTATTCTTTGGTGGTTAGTTGGATGGTCAATGTTTGGCAATTGTACATAGACTGCTAGGGGTTTGAAAACCAACGATCACATAGGGCAATTAGAGGGCTAGCAGTCATAGTCTGAAGCTGGCAGTTTAGGTTTGGTAGTTAAGGCCAGCAGAGCCCTCAGTTGGTCATATGACCAGGGGATAAGAAAAATGAAAAATAAAAAAAGGAAAAAGGGGTCAAGAAAGGCCCACGAGCCTGGTCACTAAAGTGATCACAGGCCCGGCTAAGTCTAAAGCCCGTAGGCTAGGATTGACCGTTTAGGACTTAGGTGTTGGCAGTTTAGGACTTAGCCTAAGGTTTGTTTGTAGGGGTTTGTGGTGATAGTAAATGGTTAGGAGAATATGGAGACTGGTGGTTTAGAGTAGTTTGGGCCCCTAAGGCCCCTAGTCACCCATGTGACCGGGGCCTAAGGCAATGCAAAAAAAAAGATAGGGGTGGATGTTGCCGACCTCCTGGTCACAGTTGTGACCAAAACTTAAACGCAGGAGCCGAAGGCCATAATTTGACCAATAGTCACAGTTTGAATGTGACTGAAACCTAAACCCCAATGGTCAATGAATGGGAGCAACGGTTTAGATGAAGGGTCGCGGTTTAGGGTTTCGAGGGAGTGACGGTTAGACAGTGGAGGCGACCAAACTGCAGTAATTGACAACTGTGATTTCCATGAGCAATAGAGTGAAGGGCTAAGCAGTCTACAACAACAGAGAAATCGAGGGATGGGCGACAACT
Organism: Cunninghamia lanceolata; assembly: GCA_027924645.1. Classification (NCBI taxonomy): domain Eukaryota; kingdom Viridiplantae; phylum Streptophyta; class Pinopsida; order Cupressales; family Cupressaceae; genus Cunninghamia; species Cunninghamia lanceolata. The sequence goes on along the minus strand of BSBN01000149.1, from coordinate 1,898,071 downwards.
GCCAGATGATGACGGTGATGGGTGTATTGAGGGTGTCGATGGGAGGTAAGTGTCGACAAGTTCTGGTAGTTAGTTAGGAGGGTGACTGTGGGTTTGAAGGGACTGCGACTGAGAAATCGTAAGTGTCCAATAGGTGGTGACGGAGCTTAGTAGGGAGGTAGGTTTCAAGACTAGCGGCGATGGTGACATTAAACACCGATGGAAACCTATATGCAAAGAGGTGGAGGGAGGCAAGATCAAGTGGTAGGGTTTCAACAAATTCATCGGTGACCAACTGTGTCCATGGTGGTGACAAAGTACATGGCGGGCATCGACAGAGGGAATCATGGGTGGTGGTTGGAGTTTAAGGGAGGCAGACATTACAGAGACTATGCCCGTGGTGGAGACCGAGTTGCCAATGAATGGCGACTAGATCCTTGGTGAGTTACGATAGGGTGGAGGATAGTGACCGATAACTGTTAGGGTTTGCCTTTGGAAACCTGCAACAAAAATTGAAACCCTAAACCTGCAACCAAAATGTTAGACAAAGAAACATTAATCGCCAAATCAATGAGAACCCACAAAAACTTGCAACCATCAACAGATTAACACATTGCATAGGATGGTACGACATGTCTGTACAGTATAGATTCGTATAGTATAGGTTGCCATACTAAAAATGTTTTTAAAAAAAAAATTCAAAGTGAGCCAAATGGGTCAAATTTATAGTCATTTTTCACCGAAAGGGCCTCCCAGATTCAACGGTGAGGTCCATTTGAGACTAGGAAGCCACATGCGCAAGTTAACCACCAAAACTCAATAAAAATGGTGGATTAGAAATCAATTCATGTTGGCTTCACCAGAATGAGATAGGGAAAAAGCTATAAGCATGCAGAAATTAAACTATAGCTAACCCTAGCTCCCAATGTAGTGCATTCTAAGCTACAAATCAATCAAAAAAACACAAAACACACATAAATTTGAAGCTAACTAATGACTTCTCTCCATTGTCCTCCTTAACCTTGTATTATTGTTCTTAGATTTGCAAGTTCATGCAACCATCTTGAGAAACTCATGTGTGTGATTAGCAAGATATTGGAGATTGTAAGCAAAATAGGGAGATTCTAGAACTAAGGAGATGAAAATGAACTAAGAGAGATCAGCCAAGAGATGAAAAATAAACCAAGAGAGGTGTTTTATAGAAGACCTGATTTGAATGAATGGCCATGATTCACTGTTGACTTTGGATGCAAATGGAGGGCTAAGATGAGTTAGGGTTTGTTGGATCTAGGGCATACAACTGAGAGGGGGGGTGAATCAGTTGTATAAAAACTTGCTCTTACTTCAAACACTTGATTCTTCTTTGTTAGTTAACAGCATATCAATTAACCATTCATGAAAGCATAATGCATAAACACAAGAGCAGATAAACATCAACACATTGAACACCAAGATTTTTGACGTGGAAAACCCGGTTAAGGGAAAAACCACCGGGTGATTAACCCAAGGATTATTCTCTGTTAGAAGAATAAGAAAAATGAATGGCACATGCCAATTAGGGCTCACTACCTGAGCACACTGCTCACAAAGAGGCACACTGCCTACAAGGACACACACTATCTATAAAGTGATAAGAATCACAATCTTGAACTGGAGAATGACATCTCTACCATGTCCGGATCAGTTCCATTTAAGCCCAAAACCCTTGCTCTGCCTTTCGCACTTCTCTTCGCTATGCCACACTCATCCACATGATCCACACCTCAAAATGAATTCTCAAACACTTATTTATACAAGACATCGATTTAGGAACAATCATCTAAGTCGGCAAACATCACAATAACATTCGCAAGGCATGTAGAACATCCGGTCGACATCCGGTCGGCCTGTTACAGGAAGAACACCAACAACTGGTAGCCATAACATCAAATCCAATTCTAACTTCAATGTGGACTGCCAACACGAACTAGATATGATCCAATGATCATCATAACCTTCCCTGAATCATCAAAAACATCCGCACTTCATCAGCTTACCGGAATTCTTCTCTTCATCATCTGGTACTTCAAGAACACAGTCTGTCGCCACTGTCACAATGCAAAAGGTACTTCCAGACCTCAAAATCATACACAACTCGAGATGACACATCACAAGGACATCCCAAACACTCCTTCCAATCCACAGATTAGGATAATACAATTCCGGACCTCACCGGACCTTTCTGTGATCCTTTGTCACCTCTGGGCACTTGCCGGAACCGGTTCCACACAGACAGCCATAACTTCTTCAGATCTTCATGCAGACCTCTGAAATCTTAACTGAAGCATGTCAAGACTCATATCTACAAACCCTTTAATCCGCATCCGTTGGTTCTCAACCTATATAGTACATTTACCTTCTTCTCATCACTGTTCTTCACTGTTCCAGATGGGGACTGATTTCCTCAATAACAACAGCACACAACTCATCCAAACCTTCTTACCAATGCAATATGAGTATGTTGACATCAATGACAACACTGGTTCACCTCATACTTGCAACAATCTCCCCCTTTGTCATTTATGGCAACATATGATGTGAAAAACCATCAAGACAAGAGCTTCTCCTTTCTGTCACAGCTCCCCCTATCAGCAACATGTCTTCTCCTCCTTTACTGCCCCTTTTGATCATCAGCCACTCGTTTTTCATATGTCTTCTCTCCCCCTTTGACATCAATGGCAAAGGGCTCATACTTGCAATTCTAATACATCAGAATCATACCAGCTGCCCCCCCTTGGTAGCAGCTCCCCATCATCAATCCGGATCACAAGATATGACTGTGATATCCACCGGACTGATGCACATCAGTGCATCCTAGTTCATCACCGGAGGGGCCATGACCCCTAACTTCTCCCAGAGATATTCAAAAGAGTCCTTGGGAAGAGGTTTAGTAAAGATATCTGCAATCTGATCCTTAGAGGGAACATACTCCAATCTGACTTCTTCCTTGTTCACTTGTTCTCTCAAAAAGTAAAACTTGATAGATATGTGCTTAGTCTTAGAATGCAACACCGAATTCTTAGAAATATTAATTGCGCTTGAATTATCACAGAAAATTATGATAGGCTTCTCATATTCAACTTTAATGTCTCTTAGCATCTGCTTCATCCATAAGATTTGAGTGCAACTACCTGCTGCTACAATGTATTCTGCTTCAGTTGTAGACAGAGATATTGCATCTTGTTTCTTGCTTAGCCAAGAAACCAATCTCTTCCCCAAAAAGAATGCTCCACCACTGGTGCTCTTCCAGTCGTCCATATCTCCTCCCTAATCTGCATCTGTATATGCATGAAGAGAGAAATCCAGATCTCTAGGGTACCATAGACCATACTCAACTGTTCCTTTCAAGTACCTAAAAATTCTTTTGATTGCCATAACATGAGATTCTCTAGGATCAGCCTAGAATCTTGCCACAAGACCAACAACCTGCATTATATATGGTCTAGTCTGAGTGAGATACAACAATCCACCAATCATTGATCTATACTTTGTCTGATCTGCCTTTGGAGAGTCATCATCTTTGCTCAACTTACATCCGGTTGCCATAGGAGTGTTCATTGGCTTTGAATCTTCCATACCAAATTTCCTCAACAATTCTTTCACATATTTGGTCTGAGAAATGAAGATCCCTTTCTTTGTTTGAGTAATTTCCAGACCCAAGAAGAAATTCATTTCACCAAGCATAGACATTTCAAACTCACTGTTCATCTGATTTGCAAAAGTTTTGCACATACTATCTCTTCCTCCAAAAATGATATCATCCACAAACACTTCAACAATCAAAATGTTCTCATGATCAATTTTGAAATATAAGTTACTATCAGCAGTGCCTTTGTTGAATCCAATCTGCATAAGATGCTTATCCAACCTTTCATACCATGCTCTTGGGGCTTGCTTCAATCCATACAATGCTTTCTTCAACTTGCAGACCATATCTTCATTATCAGACAATTGAAATCCATCCGGTTGTTCAATGTAAACTTCTTCTTCCAGATCACCATTTAGGAAGGCAGACTTGACATCCATCTGATATACTTTGAAGTCTTTGAAGGCAGTAAATGCAAGAAATAATCTGACTACTTCAATTCTTGCCACAGGAGCAAAGGTCTCTTCAAAATCAATTCCTTCTATTTGAGAGTAGCCTTTGCAGACCAATCTAGCTTTGTTTCTGATTACTTCACCAGCTTCATTCAGTTTGTTCCAGAAGACCCATTTGGTTCCAATCACATTCCTGTCTCTAGGTCTGGGAACAAGATCCCAAGTATGATTTTTCTCAATTTGCATCAATTCTTCCTTCATTGCTTTGGTCCAGTTTTCATCATTGCAAGCCTCATTTACTGTCTTAGGTTCAATCTTTGAAATCATACAGTATTCATTTGAATCTTGAGCAATTCTTCTTCTTGTTTGTACCCCTTTACTTTTGTCACCTATGATCTGATCTTCAGAATGATTTAGAGTTACATACCTTGGAGCTTTGGGAGTTTCTTGCACTACTAATTCTTGATTAGGCTCATTCAGACAAACTTCTTCTTCCTGATTTACTGGATCAGTCTAGATCTGAATTTCAGAGGAGGAAGGAGCTCCTTGCACCAGAGGATCATTCTGATCATCTTCATCACATTTATAGAGCTTTGAGGGCTTCTCAATTCCTTCATCAACTTTCACATTAGTACTTTCTATCATCTTCCTCAGTCTCTTATTGTAACATCGGTATGCTTTGCTTTGAGTGGAGTAACCCAAGAAAATTCCTTCATCACTTCTAGCATCAAACTTTCCTAGATCTTCATCTCTTTTAATATAACACTTGCTACCAAATACTCTAAAATATCTCACAGTTGGAGTGATGCCAAACCAAAGTTCATAGGGGGTCTTACTGGTATTGTTTCTGATTTGAACTCGATTGAGAGTGTAGACAGCAGTGCTGATAGCTTCTTTCCAAAACATCTGAGGAACATTTGCTTCCAACATCATTGTCTTGGCAGCTTCCTGAATGGTCTGGTTTTTTCTCTCAACTACTCCATTCTGCTGTGGAGTCCTAGGAGCAGACAACTGTCTCTTTATACCCTGCTTCTCACAAAAGTCAATGAACTCACCAGATGTAAATTCACCACCTCTATCAGACCTTAGACACTTCAGTTTCAATCCGGTTTGATTCTCTACCATAGCTTTGAAGATTTTGAACTTCTCAAGGGCTTCTAATTTCTCTTTTAGGAAGGTAACCCACATCATCTGGGAATGGTCATCAATTAGAACCATGAAATATCTATCACCTTGTAGACTCTTGATTCTTGTCAGACCACAAAGATCAGTATGTACTAGTTCCAACAATCCGGTAGAGGACTGATCTTTGCTTTTGAAAGAGACTCTGCTCTGTTTACCTAGCTAACATTCTTTGCACCAACTATATGTAGGTTTCACCAATTTTGGAAGATCTCTTACAGCCTGAATATTGCTTATCTTGATGATGTTATCAAAATTTACATGACACATTCTTCTATGCCATAACCAACTCTGATCAACTTGAACAAACAGACAACTTTTATTTGAACCAACCAGATGAAAGATATTACCTTTTGTTTGAGCACCGGATGCAATTTCAGTTCCGGAGCTTGTAAAGATTCTGCATTTTCCTTTCTTGAACCGAAGATCATAGCCTTTGTCCACTAACTGACCAACACTGAGAAGATTGTGCTTCAATCCTTCAACATATAGTACATTACCTGTTTTGCTCTTTCCATCAAAGGAAATAGTTCCCCTACCTCTAATTCTGCCAGCAGAATTGTCACCAAACTTTACCATTCCTCCTTCATACCTTTCCAAATCTAAAAACTTATTCTTGTCTCTAGTCATATGGTGAGAGCATCCACTGTCAATAACCCAATCATCCTTTTCTTCCACTTGAGCAGCGAAAGCTTTTTCCACAACCTTGTGATTGATAGATTTAGAGGATATTGAATCTTCTTCCTTGATGGCAATAAGCACCCATTCATTTCCAGATTTGCTTCCTAGTTCTGATTCATCATCTGTTACTCCTTCATTGTCATCTTCTTCATGAACATAATAGCAGTTCTTTTGAAATCTTTATCTGTTAGTATTAGACCTTGCAGATCTTTCCGGACATCTTGAAGCAAAATGACCAATCTTATTGCAGTTGAAACACTTAAAGGGTAGTTTTCCTTCATACTTACCAGATCCTCTTGGCAGTCTCTTTGCAATGAGGGCTTCAAGTTGAGCTGTTTCTGCTTCCTCTTCTTCCATGTCTCTTCTTGCTTGATCATACCATGACATTTTCCTTGAAGAGTTTTCTCCCGGATCAAATCTTTGTTTGCCTTTCACATAGGCACTGGCTTTGAAAGCAGATTCAGTCTTGGGTGGATCATCTCCAAACTCAGTCATTTCAAATGCAGCTAGTTTGCCAGCCAATTGTTCTCTTGTGACAGTTGTGTGGGCTCTGAATTCATCAATGGCAGCAACCTTGATTTTGTAGGCAGTAGGAAGGGATCTGAGAATTTTGCAAACAATCTCATTTTCATCCAGAGTTCCACCAGCATTTCTAATTCCACATACTAGCTCATTTACTCTTGGCATAAAGGTAGTGATGTTTTCATCTTCTCTCACCTTCAATATTTCAAATTTCCTTTTCAGACTTTGCAACCTTGCACTTTTGACAAACTCATCTCCTTCATACAGAAGTTCCAATTTAGTCAAGATCTCATATGCAGTTGGTAGGTCGATAACATTTGAGAGATCTGAGTCATTCAATGTGCTTAGAAGAGCTTCCTTGGTCCACAAATTGTTTTCAGCATCTGTGATTTCATTCAGAGTTGTCAGACCACCCTATGGAGGTACATATGGTTTTGAGACCATGGCCAAGTATGCTTTTCCCATACACTCCAAGTGACATTTCATGCGACCTTTCCAGAGAGTGAAGTTGGTTCCATTGAACTTCAGACTATCCTTCTTGTATGATGACATCCTAGATCTCCCAAGTGGTTAAGCTCCTTTCAGAGGAACTTGGCTCTGATACCAATTGTTGGATCTAGGGCATACAACTGAGAGGGGGGGGGTGAATCAGTTGTATAAAAACTTGCTCTTACTTCAAACACTTGATTCTTCTTTGTTAGTTAACAACATATCAATTAACCATTCATGAAAGCATAATGCATAAACACAAGAGCAGATAAACATCAACACATTGAACACCAAGATTTTTGACGTGGAAAACCCGGTTAAGGGAAAAACCACAAGGTGATTAACCCAAGGATTATTCTCTGTTAGAAGAATAAGAAAAATGAATGGCACATGCCAATTAGGGCTCATTGCCTGAGCACACTGCTCACAAAGAGGCACACTGCCTATAAGGAGACACACTGTCTACAAAGTGATAAGAATCACAATCTTGAACTGGAGAATGACATCTCTACCATGTCCGGATCTGTTCCATTTAAGCCCAAAACTCTTGCTCTGCCTTTCGCACTTCTCTTCGCTATGCCACACTCATCCACATGATCCACACCTCAAAATGAATTCTCAAACACTTATTTATACAATACATCGACTTAGGAACAATCATCTAAGTCAGCAAACATCACAATAACATTCGCAAGGCGTGTAGAACATCCGGTCGACATCCGGTCGGCCTGTTACAGGAAGAACACCAACAACTGGTAGCCATAACATCAAATCCAATTCTAACTTCAATGCGGACTGCCAACACGAACTAGATATGATCCAATGATCATCATAACCTTCCCTGAATCATCAAAAACATCCGCACTTCATCAGCTTATCGGAATTCTTCTCTTCATCATCCGGTACTTCAAGAACACAGTCTGTCGCCACTGTCACAATGCAAAAGGTACTTTTAGACCTCAAAATCATACACAACTCGAGATGACACATCACAAGGACATTCCAAACACTCCTTCCAATCCGCAGATTAGGATAATACAATTCCGGACCTCACCGAACCTTTTTGTGATCCTCTGTCACCTCTGGGCACTTGCCGGAACCGGTTCCACACAGACAGCCATAACTTCTTCAGATCTTTATGCGGACCTCTGAAATCTTAACTGAAGCATGTCAAGACTCATATCTACAAACCCTTTAATCCGCATCCGCTGGTTCTCAACCTATACAGTACATTTGCCTTCTTCTCATCACTGTTCTTCACTGTTCCGGATGGGGACTGATTTCCTCAATTACAACAGCACACAACTCATCCAAACCTTCTTACCAATGCAATATGAGTATGTTGACATCAATGACAACACTGGTTCACCTCATACTTGCAACAGGGTTTTCTCACCACTATAGGACAAGGGTGAATTTTAAATTGGAAGAAATTGTGAGGCAGAGAATGATTTTTAAATTAAACAAATTAGGTTCATTTATTTAATTTATTTGAAGAGGGGAATAATGTTAGGTGATTAAATTAAATAGGTGGAACCTATTCAATTAGGATAAGGCCTTTTAATTTAAATAAATGTTTATTTATTTAAATTAAAGGAGGCAAGGGGTAATGAATAATTAAATAATTAATCAATTAAAATTAATTATTTAACCACAGAGAAAAATTACTAAAAAATAGTATGATATGGAAGTGATTTGGGTTTCACAATCTGAGGACACTTTTAGGTGTCTACACAAACTTGAGACACAACTGTTAACACCTTCAAACCAACAAGACACAAATTGAAACACACCCAAAAGCACCCAAAAACAAGATTGCAAAAATGTGCATCACCAGTTGGAATCGTAAAACCTATGTGCATCAACACTTATTGACTCAAAAACTACTAGACTATTATATACTTGATAGTACCTCATACCTCAAAAATAAAGTTTGAGTGTATCCCATTAATTGGGATAGGTAGAACTTCACCTTCCATGTTGGATAGATGAAAAGCATTGTGATGTTTGCACTCATAAATTATGAATGGACCACCCCACATGACATCAAACTTGGTATGTTTCCGAGGTCTGATCTTGAATTCATCCCACTTGAGGACAATGTCACCTTCCTTGAAGTGCCTACATGTTTCTTCTTTATCAAAAGTCTTTTTCATTTACATTTGATGCACTTCCAATTGTTGTATTGCTTGCATTCTAGTTTCTTCCAGCTCTAATAACTCAACAAGTCTTACCTCCATGGGACCTTCCTCCATCATTTCCAACTCCTTCATGAGACTCAGAGATGGTAACTCAACTAAAATGAGAAGCCTTGCTTCCCTTCCATACACAAGCATGAAATGAGACTGTCTTGTGGACCTTTTAGGAGTAATCTTATTAGCCCATAAGGCTGATTTCAACTTTGAATGCCAAGATCTTTGGTTATCCTCAATGGTTCTCTTAATGATCCTGATTAAATTCTTGTTTGTGGACTCAGGTTGTCCTTACCTTGAGGATAATAATTAGAGGAGGTACTCAAATGGATACCATGCTTAAGAGCCGAGTCAATTAGTTTCATTCCAACAAAAGCTAAAGCATTATCTGAAACAATGGAGTTTGGTATACCAAACCTTGCTATCAAATCCTCATAATAATTTAGGACTGCACCCTCATTTTCCTCTTTCAAGGCCACAACTTTTTTCCATTTGGTGAAATAGTCTATAGCTGTTAGCACCCATTTATGACTAGAACTAGATGGTGGGTTAATGACTCCAATGAAGTCAAGGCCCCACTTAATGAAAGGCCGATCTACTGATATTAGATGCAAAGACAAGGTTGCCAACTTTTGTTTACCTACAAACATCCTTGAAAAGAGAAGGCCAATAATACCCAACCCTCATGATTTTCAAATTTGTTGTCCTTGGTGCAAAATGACCACCAGTTGATCCATCATGAAACTCATGTAACACTTTGTCAATATGATCCGATTCTATGCATCTCAAAAGAACAACATTATAATCTTTTCTAAACAAAACACCATTTAGAAGGACATAAAGAATAGCTTGAAGTCTGAAATACCTTCTCTTTGCATTATTTAGCTCTCTTGGGCACTCACTAGTTTGTAAATAATGGACCATTTCTTGTGTCCAACTAGTGCCTATTGTTGGGAGAATAATTTTTGACTCACCAACAACCATGAGGACAACTTCCTCTTGAGTCTCTTTATCCTTTTCTAGACCATCAGTTAGTTGTTCACAAAGTCCCTTTCCTCTTACCAGCTTTGTGACTTTAATTTCTACGTCATACTCGATTACCTTAGTGATCCATCCGGCTCTTTTGTCACTTAAATCCTTGCTTAACAAAAATTCCTTAACACTAGGATGGGCAACCATTAGCTGAATCTTATTGTTAGAAACCAAATGCCTAAACTTATTAAGACTTTCAATAACAACAAGCATGTGCCTTTCAACAAAAGAATACTCGTGCTCATAACTTTCTAGGCCTTGGCTATAAAAGGCTATTGGCTGCTCCAAACCATCCTTATTCTGTTGTATCAACATAGTTGAAAGATCATCAGTGTTTCCATAAGCATATAAGATGAAATATTTTGAAAAATCAAGATTAATAAGGGTGGGAGCTACTGCTAAGGCTTCCTTAATAGCCTCAAAACCATGTTTTGCCTCTTTGGACTTGCTAAAAGTGACATTTTTCTTCAAGATGGTAGTCAAAGGTTTTAAAAGATTTGCAACATTTGGTATAAACCTTCTAACAAAATTAATTCTGCCAAGAAAACTTTGCATTCCTTTCTTGTGGCTTAGCAAAGGTAAAGCAAGAATGACACTTACTCTTTCTAGATCAATGGTAACTCCATGTTTTGAAACCACATGTCCAAGGAGTTTTCCTTCATGGACAACAAAGATACTTTTTTGCATTGAGGGATATTCCATACTCCCTACACCTGTCAAATACTTGTCTCAAATGTGAAAAATGCTCATTAGCATCCTTTGAAAAAATAGTAATGTCATCAAGATAAGCAAGAACTATTTTATTGATTAAACCTTGGATTTCCAAGTCCATTACCCTTTGGAAAGTTGCACCAGCATTTGACAACCCAAAAGACATTTTCTTGTAAGCCATGGTTCCCCACTTGGTGGTGAATGCTATTTTAAACTGATCTAAGTCCTCTTTTACCAGCACTTGGTTATATCTAGAATAACCATCAAGAAGAGAGAATTTCTCAAAACTTGCAACAACTTGTACAATATGCTCCATAGAGGGGAGCATGTAATGATCCTTAAGTGAGGCCCTATTTAAATCTCATAAATCAACACAAAGTCTAATTTCCCCACTCTTCTTCCTAGTAGGGACAAGATTGGAAACCCATGAGGTGTGTTTGATTGGAAAGATAATACTACCCTCAATTAGTTTGCTTAGTTCTACTTTCATGAGTGGCTCTAGCTTGGGGTTCAAAGGTCTTTGCTTTTGCCTTACATGCTTTGCATTTGGCTCAAGTTTAATGGCATGTTGGGCTATTTTAGGGTCAAAACCTTTTAAATCAGAATATTCCCAAGAAAAGATATCATGAAATTCTTGGAAAAGTGAAACAAAAGCGTCTTTATCCTCTTTAGAACAAAGTTTACCAATCTTAAGAAGCTTACATTTAAAAATTTTCACTTCTTCATAGTGGTATCGCTTGACATGCATGCTGGTTTTCCCTCTTTTTAGCTTATCATCTAAACTAAAAATAGACTCCAAAGTCACCAAACCTTTTGGTAACTTATTTGTTCTTAGCTATATGATCTTATCACCATACTGTTGTAATATTTCTTTGTTTCCAGCTAAAAACTTAGCTTCCTCAAGAAGAAAACTAAGAACATGTTCAACACTATCAAAGACTTGCCAATGAACATTATTATCAGGTATAAATGGCCTAATCACTACCTTTACATGTTGTTGTACCTTACCATTCCTGATTTCATTTGGGATATCAAATTGAGCCCCTATGGCAACCAACCTATCAGCATGCTGATTCTGATTGCTAGGTATGGATATCAAGTTGAAAGCATCAAAATCCTCTAAAATATTCCACACCCTATGCTTGTATGACTTTAAAAGATCATTTTTTGTTACATGCAAGCCTCTTACCTGGTTTACAACCAGTTCACTATCACCAAACACTTGTAGGCAACCTATTTTATTTTTCCTTACCCACTCCAAACCATGTATAAGAGCCTCATACTTAGCTATGTTATTAGTACAGCTAAAAGCAAAACAAAAAAGATGAATAAGACTTTTCTCCTTGTGGACATATAATCATAGCAGCCTCACCAACTCCATTTCTGCTTTTTGTGTTAGAGTGAATAATTTATCTATTCACTATAGCTTAAGCGTACTTAGGTTTGTGAGATTAGACAACATATTGTCTAACTGAATGTACAACCTTTTAGAGGTTAGCGGTTACCTCATTGTTTGGTAAACCTCATGTGCATATTGTTGTGTACTTTTTGCACACCATCTTGAAACTTTTCCAATACCATATTAGTTAGTTTGCGATTTTAAGCAATCCTTCAATGGCATGGTGGTTCAATGACTATTTAGTGAGATTAATGAAAGGCATAGTCACATTGCAATGATACGCACAACCAAGCAAATGAAGTGGCTCAACATAGGATTACAATGCCCAAGCATTAAGGAGCTTCCATTCATATAGAGACCACTGCCATTGTAGATTGCACAAGCATATGATCAAATGGAGGCACTCAACCTCTATGAAGATTCAACATCGACATTCAAAAGATAGCAACACAGTGTATAGAGATGTCACACAACATCAAGTATCACACAACATATAGGAGGCTCAAGCTCATGAGGTATGAGGCAACCAACACATAGGTACCACCTTTCAAGTAAGGAGGATTGGTCAATCAAAGATATATACAGTCACTTTCAAGGCTTAGTCATAGTCATATAGAGAATAAAGAAGATGCAACCATATCAAACATGGCATATCATTCGAATTGGCGCAGTCTTAAGAACCTATTATGAAGCATATCCAGCAACCACCAATGTAATCTCATCTCTACCTGTCAAGAACGAAGACTCAACATAGAATTCAATGCAGTCTATATCAAATGCAAGGCACAAGGTCATAAGGAATAACACATTCAAATGAAAAGGTGCTCACTTCAGAATCAAACACAAGTCATTACTATTATATGGCATAAGCATCACAATCAATGGTGCCATATGAAAGGTAATGTTTAGCATTCACAAAGATGAGCCTTTTCACTAAGGTGCTTAACATTAAACAATCTCACGTGGCTAAGCTAAAAGATAACTGAGTAATAATTTATAGTGGCACAAAAGGCAAGGATGCCACCTCATATCAATGAAGGCGTTGTATGATGAATGCATCCAAATCATGACAATATAGGAATTTTATATGGCGTTGTCATAAAGACATAGCGTTGCTTAAAGGAGAGTCTCAAGATATACAAAAATGGTGCAACTATAGAGAAAAAATTGCCATACTAAAACCTAAAGAGCCATATCTAATGAACAAGGACACAATCATATGATGGTGTTGCCCTAAACAAGCTTGTGTGGCCAGCCATATAAAACACATAGCATAATCTTCAAGGCATGCAACCAAGTATGGAAGCAAAGCACATCCCATATTTCATATAGAGTAGTCTTTATAGTGTGGCGCGGTCTCTATGGAATGAAGGTGGCCTCATCTCAACATGGCATATAGACCATTCAATAGTGGTAGAACAAAAGAGGAGGTTTGATCTCGTATATCAGCACAAGCCAAAATGAGGTGAAGCCTCCATTCATAAAAGAATCCTCGTATGGAAATAAACACAAGGCTCATCCATTCAATGCTAGCACAACTGAAGAAGAAGCTACAAAACCTAAGTCTCCCTACAACAGTTAAAAGACACAACAATAAATAGTCTCCAACATCACCCACACCATCAGATCAAAATTGAATCAATGACACACGCACACCACAAAGGAAGCAAAGGAGTAAAAGATGCAAATTGAGTACCATTCTTCCATGTAGCTTAATGGTGCAAGAGCAGAAGAAAATCAAGGAGGCTGGCTCATGAATGTGCACCAGTGCGTCACTTGGCAAGAGTGGAAGAGCGCTGGATATTTCTCTCTTTTAAAAGGTTTCATGTTAAATCTTTTAAGGCTTTAAGGTCACGTGAGTCTTGGGTAAATAAGTCATTATTTTATTAGGGTGAGTGAAATATTAAAATGATTTATTTTTTTAAGTGTGAGTCACGATAGGTTCAAGAGAGTCATGAATATTCAAGAGAGTTATATTCTATTGAAATAAACATTATTTTAAAAGGTTTCTTTATTTAAATCTTTAAAAGATTTAAATTAAAAATAAGACTCTAATAAAGGTGGGCCCCTACAAATAAAGCTGAGATCTTTATTTAATATAAAGAATCTCAAATGATTTTAAGGCTCACGGGAAGTTAAATCAGATTTAAATAAAGGTATGAGAGTCTTTTAATAATAGTCTAATCCAGTGGGACCCTCAAGCTAATAAAATAAGAAACTCATATAGCTAAAGGCTCATAGGAGATAAAAGATCCACATTAAAAGAAACTTTATTTGGTCTCTTACACATCAGAATCTACAAGAACAACAAAATGAGCGGGAGTTTTATTTTCTCATGCCTGTCAAAGAAAGGAAGCTATAGCTCATGGGGGCTGAACAGAAGAATTAGTTAACTGGAGTCTCATTTATTAGAGTTGATTTTGGCAGGATTTACAGGTTAGAAGATATTTTGGTAGTTGCAGAGGATCTTCTGAAGGGTTTTTTGGTTTTAAATAGCATGAATCATCAGCAAAAAGATATAACCAAAGATCAAAGAGTTTTAGCAGCTAAAGTAGAAACATTTTTTGCCTCAATAGGTGCCTCTCATGAGGGATTGAATATTGTAATCTATGCATTCTGCCTTATGTAATTTGTTCTCCTATCAAATAATGAAGAGAGAGTGATGTTCTCTGTAGATTATAATTTGTTTCTGATTCTTAGTTCTTACCTCTCTATTCTTAGCCTTTTGATTAATTTGATATAATATGTTGTGAATGTTAATCATGCTATCTGTTCTTTAATGTTATCAGTGGACTCTTTTAGGTTTAATCACTATGCTGGTTGGATTTAGATATGATTCTGGCACATTGCCATAGCAATAGTTTTAAACATTCATTTATAATCTTGTTTTTTCTTCCCTTTTCATCAAAACCCATAGAGAAGAACCAACTTCTTTAAAATCTAGAGCTTATTTTAAGAGTCAATCCCACATTCTTGGAATTTCCCATTGTTGGTGATTACTTGCAAAATTAAACATCAACAATTTCTGGCGACCACAATGGGACTCAAAAAAGAGACTTCGGTCTTTCTTTTCTTGAATCTTTGTTCTATATTTTGTGATTTTGATGGAAAATCACAAAAATATCTACTCATGGGAGCATGAATCTTCCATTTGGTGACTCTAGTGGTGTCTTTATCTCAAATCTTTACTTCTGCAGATCATCGCAGCCCCAAATATTTATGTGCATCTTAATATTCCAACAAGAAATTTATGTTTTGTGACTTGGGATTCAAGTCCTCTTCTTCTACAACAATAGGGTCAGGTTCCTGAAGCAGTTTGGAAAGCATTATCTCATTTTTTTGGAGATATCTTTGTTTTTCCTACATATCATATTCAATATGTTTTAAGTTTGTGCACTATACACAATGTTACAGCTAAAAATGAAGCTCTTCTGTTGTTGGCATCTTCTCTTAGAGGCAAAGCAAGGGAATGGTTAGAGGTTTATAGCCCAGTTTAGTCATAGGATGGGACCAGCTTGGAGAGCTCATCTACAATCAATTCCAAGAGAAGGTATATGTCAGCTCTCTCACTCAAAATCTCATCACAATCAAGAGACATCCCGTAGAGAGCATGCGTGATTTCAATGAAAGATTTGATAAGGTATGGAAAAAAATTTCAATAGATATGAGACCTCCTCTAGTTTTTGCATTTCTATATTATTTGAAGGCTTTAGATCCTAAAATTTCTATTATGATACAAACCTTAGGAGGTGAAACCCTACCGGGCAATCATATAATCTTGCTATTAGAGCTGAAAAGAGCCTCATAGAAGCTGGTAAATTGCCTCTTGTGCCTTTAAAATCACTGATGCCTCATACAAGCATTCTATTTCAAGCTCTTTCTTATAGCCAAATGCATATTTGTTCTAGCCCACCCACCCTCCCTATTGATTTGTCAAATCATAAGATGTTGGAAGTAAAAGAGCTTATAAAATTCTTCACCCATGAGATCAATGAGCTAAGAGATCAAGCCATGTATCATGCTGATCCAAATTTTATGCCCCAAAGCTCTTATGGACAATAATATGAATGCAATCAGTTTATAGAAGAGATCCTCCATCAGGCACAGAAGACACCCACTTATTTTGAAAATTGTGCTTTGAAAGCCTTTGTGGCTATAAATCAATCAATAGAAGTCATAGATCATGTACTTTGTCACTTTGAGGTCAAAGAAAAATGCAATCCACATACAAGAAAAGAGGTAGCTCCTATCTATTCAGTGTGTTCTTTTGATTCTGAGAATCATGCACATCCAACAAAGTGTGATTCAAAAATTCAGTCAAGTAATGAAGAGGATTCAAAAGATGATGATGGCTTATTTCTCTTTAAAGATGAAAAGTACTTGCATAAGAATTTTGAAGATGAAAACTATTGGGTGAAGAATGATGCAACATTTGTACCTCATCTTGAAAAATAATTTGTAAAGGGCATAATTTCTGTAGAATCTACAAAGAGTGAGTGCTCTTATTTTTGTAAAGAGTTTTTACATATTGCAACAGATAGTGTTGAGCATGGTAAGTAGCAAAATGAGGATTTATTCTTAGTGATCTAATAAGGGTATCATATTATTGATGAAGAGGATCTCATCATTGAGCACGTGCATGGCTCATTTGCAAAACCTCTTGAAGGTAATCATGAAGCTGATGTTGAAGAAGAGGTATGTGCAAGTGTTGATATGTTTTCTATTTTTAAGAACGAGCATTCTCTCCTTCTTGAAGAAGACCCACAAATGCATGTAAATATCTATGATAATGAGGCTTCAAGAGACATTTGTAGTAGTGAAGAGTTGTATGAAAAGTTAGATTGTACCCCATTCTTCTTTCAAGAGGAAATTCCAATCATATTTAGGACTATAATTGGCAGCTCCGTCACTTGCAAGCCTAACTTTGATGCTATCTTGGATCATGATCCTATAGAAGAACATACAAGAGAAGTCATCGATGAGGGAAAGATCATAGATGTTTTTGCATATAAGCAAGGGCATGAGCTCCAATGCTTGATTTTCCCATCCCACCCTCCATTGGATACAAATCAACGTGTATGGTGTTTTGATGTCAAAGGAGAGTCTTCAGAATGTAGGAAGGCCAAAAGGTACAAGCCCCTATTATACTTCTTCATGTATTTCATTTGGTCCATTATTAGTTCAATGTGGATTGAGTGGAGTAGAATGATCAGATACGATAGTTATTTGTTGTCTCTGTAAATGGGCATGTCCCTATCAGTTTAATTTGAATGTAGTTTAGATTCAGTGTTCATAATAAGTTGCAATTGCAACATTTATTTCAGTTTTAGTTTTTTTTTATTTCAATAAGTCTTAGTTGCAATAAGGATGAAAAGTCAATTTCTGTGATTTAATCATGTGTCAGTTTCAAAGGTTTTAGTGGTCATCAATTGTGGTTTCAGTTGTAGAGTGATTCATTATTTAGCATGAATTTTAGTTTCAGGTCTAGTTGATTTGCTGGGCAATTGTGTATCAATTTGGTTACACAAATTTTTGTTGCAGATATGTTTTAGGGTGCTAGTTGGTTCTTGCTTGTTTTTGACTCTATGCCCAATGGATAAGGCACTATTTTCTAGGATTCGGTGTGTGCAGGTACACTTTCCTAGCCCATTGCCAAGAAATGTTGCACAATTTTTGCACACCATCTCAAAACTTTTCCAGTATCATATTGGTTAGTTTGCAAGTTTAAGGAATCCTTCAATCGTATGGTGGTTCAATGACTATTCAGTGAGATTAATGAAAGGCATAGTCACATTGAAATGATATGCACAACTAAGCAAATCAAGTGGCTCAACATTAGATTATGGTGCTCAAGCATTAAGGAGCTTCCATTCATACGGAGACCACTGCCATTGTAGATTACACAAGCATATGATCAAATGGAGGCACTCAGCCTCTATGAAGATTCAACATTGACATTCAAAAGATAGCAACACAGTGTATAGAGATGTCACACAACATATAGGAGGCTCAAGCTCACGAGGTATGAGGCAACCAACACATAGGTACCACCTTTCAAGTAAGGAGGATTGGTCAATCAAGGATACATATAGTCACTTTCAAGGCTCAGTCATAGACATATAGAGAATAAAGAAGTTGCAGCCATATCAAACATGGCATAGTGCTCGAATTGGTGTAGTCTTAAGAACCTATTATGAAGCATATCCAGCAACCACCAAGGAATCTCATCTCTACCTATCAAGAACAAAGACTTAACATAGAATTCAATGGAGTCTATATAAAATGCAAGGCACAAGGTCATAAGGAATAGTGCATTCAAATGAAAAGGTTCTCACTTCAGAATCAAACACAAGTCATTATTTATATGGCATAAGCATCACAATCAATGGCACCATATAAAAGGTAATGTTCAGCATTCACAAAGATGAGCCTTTTCACTAAGGCACTCAACATCAAACAATCTCATATGGCCTCTAAAAGATAACTGAGTCATAACTTATAGTGGCACAAAAGGCAAGGAAGCCACCTCATATCAATGAAGGTGTTGTATGATGAATGCATCCAAATCATGGCAGTATAGGAATTTTTATATGATGTTGTCTTAAAGACATAATGCTACTCAAAGGAGAGTCTCAAGATGTACAAATATGGTGCAACCATATAGAAAAATCTACCATACTAAAATCCAAAGAGTCATATCTAATGAACAAGGACACAGTCATATGATGGTGCTACCCTAAACAAGCTTGTGTGGCCAGCCATATAAAGCACATACCATAATCTTCAAGGCACACAACCAAGTATGCAAGAAAATCACATCCCATATTTAAAATAGAGTAGTCTTTACAGTGTTGCACGGTCTCTATGGAATGAAGGTGGCCTCATCTCAACATGGCACAGACCATTCAATAGTGGCAGAACAAAAGAGGAAGTTCAGTCTCGTATATCAGCACAGGCCAAAATGAGGTGAAGCCTCCATTCATAAAAAGAAGCCTCTTATGGAAATAAACACAAGGCTCAACCATTCAATGCTGGCGTAGCCAAAGAAGAAGATATAAAACTTAAGTCTCCCCGTAGCAATTAAAAGACACATCAATAAATAGTCTCCAACATCACCCACACCATCAGATCAATCAATGACACGCGCACACCACAAAGGAAGCAAAGGAGTAAAAGATGTAGATTGAGCACCATTCTTCCATGTGGCTTAATGGTGCAAGAGCAGAAGAAAATCAAGGAGGCCAGCTCAGGAATGTGTGCCATTGTGCCACTTGGCAAGAGCAGAAGAGCGCTGGATATTTCTCTCTTTTAAAAGTTTTCATTTGAAATCTTTTAAGGCTTTAAAGGTCACGTGAGTCTTGGGTAAATAAGTGATTATTTTAATGGGGTGAGTCAAATATTAAAATGATTTATTTTTTTAAGTGTGAGTCACGGTAGGGTTCAAGAGAGTCACAATTATTAAAGAGAGTCATATTCTATTGAAATAAGCTGAGTCATTATTTTAAAAGGTTTCTTTATTTAAATTAAAGATAAGACTCTAATAAAGGTGGGCCCCTCCAAATAAAGATGAGAGCTTTATTTAATATAAAGAATCTCAAATGAAGTTAAGGCTCATAGGAAGTTAAATCGGATTTAAATAAAGGTATGAGAGTCTTTTAATAAGAGTCTAACGGTGAGACCCTCAAGCTAATAAAGCTAATAAAATAAGAAACTCATATAGCTAAAGGCTCACGAGAGATAAAATATCCATGTTAAAAGAAACTTTATTTGGTCTCTTACACATCAAAAGCTGCAGGAATGACAAAATGAGTAGGAGTTTTATTTTCTCACGCCTATCAAAGAAAGGAAGCTAAAACTCATGGGGGCTGAACAGAAGAATCAGTTAACTGGAATCTCAATTATCAGAGTTGATTTTGGCAGGATTTATAGTTAGAAGATGTTTTGGCAGTTGCAGAGGATCTTTAGAAGGGGTTTTTGGTTTTATATAACATGAATCATCAACAAAAAGATATAACTAGAGATTAGAGAGTTTTAGCTACTAGAGTAGAAACATTTTTTGCCTCAACATGTGCCTCTCATGAGGGATTAAATATTGTAATATGTGCATTATGCCTTATGTACTTTGTTCTCCTATCAAATAATGAAGAGAGAGTGATATTCTGTGTAGATTATAATTTATTTCTGAATCTTGTTTCTTACCTCTCTGTTTTGAGCCTTTTGATTAATCTGATATAATATGCTGTGAATGTTAATCATGCTATCTGCTCTTTAATGTTATTAGTGGACTCTTTTAGGTTTAATCATTATGCTTGTTGGATTTAGATATGATTCTAGCGCATCACCATAGAAGTAGTTTTAAACATTCATTTATAATCTTGTTTTTTCTTTCCTTTTCATCAAAACCCATAGAGAAGAACCAACTTCTTTAAAATCTGGAGGTTATTTCAAGAGTCAATCCCATATTCTTGGAATTTCCCACTGTTGGTGATTACTTGCAAAATTAAACATCAACACATACCTTTTGAAGTTGGAAGACTTTTCTTCTCACCTTAAAAGGCACACTACAACAAATCCCTATGATTAGCTCCCTTTTTTGCTCTATTTTTTGCTTCCACACACTGTTTTAATGTATTTTTCTCCAATTTTTTGAAACGGTTGGTGCTATTTATCAGGATGGCGCTATTTTTGGCATTTTTTGCGCCGATCAAAACAAGTAGGCACTAAATTAGTGCCCAGATTAGCACCCAGATTAGCACCTAAATTAGCACCTACATTAGCGCCTAATTTAACACATAATTTAGGGCCTACTTTAGAGCCTACTTTAGCACCTAATTTAGCACCTAATTGAGCGCCTAATTGTTCTGATCCAGCAGGAATTAAGGGTTAAGGGATTAGGGGTTAGGGTTTAAGGGATTATGGGTCAAAAGATAAGGGATTTCGGGCTTAGGGTTAGGTAGTTTAATGGTTAATGGCTTAGGGATTATGGTTGATATTATGTAATCTCTATATAAACTTTGATACAAAATAATAAAGGTATGAGTGGAAGGGTGTACCAAAACTCTGCTGGTGTAACTTTTGAGCCTATGAATGAAATAGAACATCTTATTATCAGATATTCTCCATGCCTGTGTTATCATTATGTATTTTTCTTATGTTTGCCATACTTATTTCTTCTTATATTTGAATGAATATCAGTTGTTAAGCCTCAATATTATGCTTATGTGAATGAATATGCTGATACAGTAAAGCATTTACTGTGGATGTTTTTTAGTTACATGTTCAAAATTATGTTCAACATAAAAATTGAAACTATTTAAAAATAATAAAGTTAACAAAGTTGCTTATTTAAATAATTGTGAGTTATGTGCATTAATATTTTATTAACTTTTGTGTCTTCACGAACATATGTTGATACAAAATGAATGGAAGAAGCATCCAAGTAATCCTAATTTTTTCTGCCAACAATTCATACCAAAGATTGAACAATTTAAGGATATTGCAATAGGTAATTTGTATTGACACAAATAATATTACTGAAACATTTCAATGTTTAGGCCATAAGAATCATCCTTTTTTAAATATGGATTGCGAATAATTCTAAAAATTTAGAAGTCTTGGTCATTAACATTATTGTCTGCTACAATGTCATCTAGTGTATCATTGTCAATGTTCATATGTTCTTTCAAGTATTTAATATTATCATCATCCTCATCTTGACCTGCATCATCTTCATCATTATTGAAATTTGACTATAGACCATCTATATTGTTACCAGATGTATTTGGATCATCATTTTCTATACCATCCATATTGTTGTCTTCCATAACATCATCTAACTCTAGATTGTTGTCTTCTTGTGCCTGAACATAACCATCTTCAACATCATCATGGATGCCAATTTCTTCAATGTTCTCTAATCCCTCTCTCTCATTTTGTTGGCCATCATTGTTTTTCTCAGTATCCACTAATGTATCATCAAATACATGCCTTAATCTTGGATCATAATGTATGACAAATATCCATTTCGGGTCCAAAATATCTTCATAGAAAAATACCTGCAGATGAACAACATACATATATTAGACGTATGTTATAAATTTTTTATTGATTAATAAACACATGTATATATTCACAATAAACTATGAATTAATAAATTAACGATCACTATCGCTTCTTATTTGAGTTAAAGAAATACCTGCTCACAATGAATTGGTAGAACATAAGGCTCCTTATCCTCCAGTAGGAACCATGAGGAATCTATAGAAAACAATCCACTATGGGTATCATGTCTTCATGTCCTCTCAAATGCTTCATACCATCTACACTTAAAAATACAACATTTAAAAGAGTGGTAATGCAACTCAATAATTTTTTGTATTTTCCCAACATATTGTAGATTCCCTTCAATTATATTCTTATCTTTTGAGCTTGATCGACTGGATTGCTTGAAGTCAACCATGATGCCACAATCGAAGGATCGTCTCTTTACATCTACACTTTCAACACGTTAAAGTTGACCATATGCCCACATTGTTAGATGTTTCCTCGCCTATGAAAGACCATTTATTTCAGTGAAAACAAATATAATGACGAATATTAAAATAGTTAATAGTGTCAAAACTATAAGGAAACAACATTTTGTAAAATTCTAACTGTACTTTTCTTTCACATCCTCTAGACATGTTGATTTCACCTTTCCGTTATGTTTGAATCTATACCTATATCTTCTATTTGATTTTGAATTTGTTCAGTAACCCATTCTAGTGTGCAATCTTTGCCCCATTCCCCAAGCAGATTAGTGGGAAGTGGAGTATTCCTTGGGTTCAATCTCTTAAATTGTCTCTTTGCTTCTAACACTTCTCTCTTTTTATCATACAAATCAATCCATTTGTTCATAAAGTCCATGGGGTATAGAATGAACTTGTCGAGTATAGCACTTTCATCTACACCTATTACATGCCAACATGTTTATTTCAAACTCCAAATGTCATGCTATTAATTTGACAAATAAATTACAGAGTAAATTAATGATTGCAAGAAAAACAACCACATTGATCATGAATTTACTTACTAATTTCTACTTGAACACCTTTAGATTGTGGTTTTTCTCCATCAATAATATCTGATGCTTGTTCTTCATCCTAGAAGTGTGGCACATCTTCAAAATCC
Organism: Cunninghamia lanceolata; assembly: GCA_027924645.1. Lineage (NCBI taxonomy): Eukaryota > Viridiplantae > Streptophyta > Pinopsida > Cupressales > Cupressaceae > Cunninghamia > Cunninghamia lanceolata. The sequence goes on along the minus strand of BSBN01000149.1, from coordinate 1,874,638 downwards.
TTACCAAGGAATTCACATAGGAAGAAAAATGCTTCATTCAATACATACCCTTCAACCATGCAACCCTCTAGATCTGCCTTTTGTCAAACATATATTTTTAGATTTTTCATATACCTCTCAAAGAAAAACATCCACCTCGTTGATACGACACCCACCAATTCAGTGTCATCGACTGAGTGTATAAGTAAATGGACTTGTAGTTCCATGAAACTTGTAGGGAGCTCCTTCTCAAATACAAATACAATTTCTACAATTTCCTTCTTCCATTTTGGCACTTCACATTCGTGGATCTCCTTGGAGATCACCCACCTAATATAAGAATAGTAAATTAGTATGAACCTTTAGTCAAAAATTAAAATGCAATATAATATCTCTATGTCTCACACATGAACATTTCATATAACAACATACCTTGTAAATGCTGACAATCGACATATGGCATTCCTTAAGTCAATTGTAAGACATGAATCCTCCTAATTGCCAATGGCATGATATGATTGTTGCCAATATGTGCCTATGATGTGTTATTATTAATGTCAACATATCTCTTTGTTAGAGATAGTGAAGATAGTGCAGTTCAGTAAAGTAGATTGCTCCGCATTCCCAGTGAGACGAAGATTAGAGTCTGGGGATTAAAGGGCTTTGTAGAGGATTGTCTAAAGTTGCTCTAGTTGAGATTTGAGAGGTCCGCATGGAGGATTGGTGAAGTTATGGCCATCTGAATAGAACTGGGTTTTGTAGTTGTTCAGAGGTAACAGAGTGATAGGAATTTGGTCCGGATTGCTCCACATTGGAATATTATGGTCTGCGGTTCTACAGGTATGTTTGGGATGTTGGTGTGTATCTTTAACTCAAGTGGTTTGTGTTTTGGAGGTCCGCAAGCAATCTTTCTAGTGTGACAATCATGACAGTTAGTGTTCTTAAGTTCTAGTATGAAGATGCAAGTGATTCTGGTGATTTGAAGTGGTGCGGTTGTTCTTGTTGATTTCATTGTGTGTCTGGAGGTCTCTAGATCATGTGCCTATTGTGTTGGTGGTCCGCATTAAGGATTGACCTCGTAGTTGAAGATTTCTCCTTGGGTGTTGTTGTTCTTTCTAGTCTTGGCCGACCGGATGCTTGGTGCATGTTGCAGATGATCTAAGAGAAGTCCCATGGAGCATGGTGTGTTGTTCAAGAAAGATTTGAGTCCCAGCTATGTTTGGCCGATAGTGTAGTGGTTCGCATGTAGCATTTTGTATTAAGTCAAGTCTTGTGATTGTAATTGCTTGTAATGCCTATCTTGGAGAATGTTCCAAATAGATGATTGTAAGGCTAACTTTGATGTTCATTCCAAAGTTGATGTCATGTATAAATAAGTGTAATGAAGTTGTGTAAATGTTTTGAAGTGTGTGAAGATGCAGAGGTAACAAGGAAGTGTTTGGGGGTAGAGCAGAGTGTTGTGAGCTTTAATGGAACTGATCCTTGGCATGGAGAAGATGTTGTTTCTCAGTTCAAGATTTCAGTGTTAACCATGTGAATGTTTTTGTAGATAGTGAGTCTCTTGGAGCAGTGAGCTCTCGGCAGTGTGCCCAAAGGCAGGTGCCTTCCCATTTTTCTATTCTTTTAAGAGAGAATAAATCTTGTGGGTTAACCCCCACCGTGGTTTTTCTCTTAACCGGGTTTCCACATAAAAATCCTAGTGTTATGTGTGTTGATTGTGTTTCTGCTCATGTGTTATTGATTCATGCTTTCACGGTTATATAATTAATCTGTTAATAAGTTGTAAAGAAGATTAAATGTAGAAAAAGATAAAGTTTTGTGATAACTGATTCACCCCCCTCTCAGTTGTTTGCCCTAATTTCAACAATTGGTATCAAAGCCGGTTCCTCTAAAAGAAGCTTGATCACTTAAGGAAGATCTAGGAAGGTGTTTCAATGGGTTCATTCAAGTATTTTGATTGCATCAAAGAACAACTTCAAGTTGCTTTAGAAGATCTTGATTAGTCCAGAGCAGAAGTCAAATAACTGCAAGAGAATCTTAAAGATGCTGAGGATTTCATTCAGACTTTAAAAGGGAAATTGAGCAAATCTATGGAAAAGAGGAAGGAGCTACTTCAACAGTTAGTAAATCAAAAGGAAGACAATGGCATGGATGAGGCTCTGAAGAAGAAGACAAAGGAATGTGAGAAGCTGGCAAAAGAAGTTGTTGTCCTAAAACATGAGATGGAATCCGGGGTGATGAGTCTAACTAAGGAAATCAAGGAAAGGAAGAAGACTGAAGAAAACCTAAATTAGTCTCTGAAAGAAAGAACAGAAGAGTGCTGCAGATTGGATAGAATAATTGGCCATCTAAAGTTTGATCTACAAGAAACCAGGAATAATGAGGAACAACTTGAAAGGCAAATTGTCATTCTCAAACATGACCTAGAAGCTACAAATGAATACAAAGAGAAGTTCAAGATAAGCTCAACTAAACTGGAGGTGCTGCTTGATAGTTAGAAGAAGGCAGATGATAAGCATGGTCTGGGATATGAGAAAGGTGAAAGCTCTGGATCAAGTCAAAGAAATCTTGAAGCAAGAAATCAAAGAAGGAATCCTAGAAGGCCTCCGGTAAGACAACCTAATGCTCAAAGGTATCCATCCTTCAATGGAAATTGTTTCAATTGTAATAAATTTGGTCATAGAGCTACTCAGTGTAGAAGTAGAGTGAATCAAAGTGGTCTATCCTTCTCCGGTCAATGCTTCAATTGTGAAAGGTATGGTCATAAATCTAATGAATGCAGAAATATGATGATGAATAACTCTAACAACAGAGGAAATGTCAATTCTTTCAATGGCAAATGTTTTGCATGCAGTAGATTTGGACACATGGCTAATCAGTGCAGATCAAGAGCAAATCAAGTAAATGAGCAAAGAAATGTTGCATGCTTTAATTGCAACAAATCTGGTCATATTTCAAGATTCTACAGAAGCAGGAATGATGATAGAAAAGGTCTAGTAAATAGAAACTAGAATGTGCAGAGACAAGATAAAGGCAAGGGCAAAGTAGATGTGAATGAGATCCAGAATGAAATGAACAAAATATGGGTGAAGAAAGGTGTAATGAATGATAGTGATAGGTCTGCACTAGAATCTGGTGTTGGTAATTCCTCCGGGAATTGAAATAGGAGCTTTGGATTAGGGCGAGCTACATTGAAAATCTAATCCCCCCTGCCAGTAAGTGGGTGCCTAAATCAGGCATGATGAGAGAAGATAGAATGGCCTATTGTAGATCATCTGAAAGAATCTCCAAAAGAAAAGATGTTGATGTGGCAAGGTTGGTTTGCCTTTCAAATGTTTTGATTACAATAAGATTGGTCATTTTGCTTCAAGATGTCCAGAGAGGGTTTCAAAGTCAAACCCTAATAGACCTACAGTTCAGAAGAAATGCTACTATGTCCAAGAAGCTGCTGATGAAGGAGTCACAGATGATGAATCTAATATGGGAAGTACCTCTGGAAATGAATGGGTGTTCATTGCTATCAAAGAAGAAGATCTGGTGCCTACTAAATCTGCTAGCTCTGTGAATGTGGAAAGTGCCTTTGCTACTCAGGTTGAAGAAAAGGATGAATGGGTGATTGACAGTGGATGTTCTCATCATATGACTGGTGATAAAAGGTTGAAGCATAATCTTCTCAGTGTCGAATAGTTGGTTGACAAAGGGTATGATCTCTGATTCAAGGATGGAAAATACAGAATTTTGGGAAGCTCCAAAACTGAGATTGCATCTAGTACACAGACTAGAGAATTAGGAGTTTGCAAGTTGACAGATACTTTATGTTGCTGATTGATGATTACTCTTAGATGATGTGGGTCACTTTCTTAAGAAAGAAATTAGAGGCTCTTGATAGATTCAAGGTGTTCAAGGCTATGGTGGAGAATGAGATTGGTGTGAAGACAAAGTCTTTGAGATCTAACAGAGGTGGAGAGTTTACCTCCGGTGAGTTTAATGCATTTTGTGAAAAGCATGGAATAAGAAGACAATTATCTTCTCCTAGGACTCCTTAGCAGAATGGAGTTGTGGAAAGGAAGAACGAGACTATTCAAGAGGTTGTTAAAACCATGATGATGGAGGCAAATGTTCCACATGTCTATTGGAGAGAGGCTGTGAGTACTTTTGTCTACACTCTTAAGCAGATCAAAGGTAACACTGGTAAAACACCTTATGAATTGTGGTTTGGTAATGCTCCTACTATGAAATACTTCAGAGTTTTCGGTAGTAAATGCTATATCAAGTAATATGAAGATCTAGGCAAGTTTGATGCAAGATGTGATGAAGGAATATTTTTGGGTTATTCTAACTAAAGCAAGGCATATCGATGCTTTAACAAGAGATTGAAAAGGATTGTTGAAAGTGCTAATGTCAAGGTTGATGAAAGCAAGGAGAGACCTTCCAAGTCTTGTGGCTATGAATCAGATGATCAAAATGAAAGTCCAAATAAAGGAAAGTAAGTTCAAACTCAAAATTAGATTTAGATTGCTCTGGAGAATCCAGTCACTCAAGAAGCTAGTGCAAATGTTGAGGAACAAGTTCAAGAATCAGAAGTTCAAGAAAATCCCAAAACTCCTAGGTATGTAAAGTTGAATCATTCTAAAGATCAGATCATAAGAGATGTGGATGACATGAAGAGTACTAGTGGTGGTGCATTTTTCTTGGGAAAGAGATTGGTTTCTTGGTTGAGCAAAAAGTAGGAGGCAATATCTCTGTCTATTGCAGAGGTAGAGTATATAGTAGCAGCAAGTAATTGTACTCAAGTTTTGTGGATGAAGAAAATGTTGAAGGATATCAAAATTATGTTCGAAGAGCTTATTACAATCTTCTATGATAATTCAAGTGCAATAAACATCTTAAAGAATCTAGTGTTGCATTCAAAGACAAAGCACATATCCATCAAGTTTCACCTTTTGAGAGAGAAGGTAAATGGGAATGAAGTTAGATTGGAGTTTATTTCTTCAAAAGATCAGATTGTGGATATCTTCAGAGTGAAGCTAGGGGTTATTACCCCTCTTGTTCAGAACTAAGGTGCACTAGTGTGCATCAGTCCGGTGGAACTCATAGTCATATCTTGTGATCCAAATTGGTGTCAATGGGATGCTACTTAGGGGGAGTAGTTAGTATGTTAATTCTAGAGTTTAGTTTGGTTTTATCTAAGAAACAAAAAGGGGGAGAGATGATTACAAATATGTGCCCTTTACCATTGATGTCAAAGGGGGAGAGAAGTCATGTGAAAAACTCGGAAGTAAGTAGTTGTTGGTGAAAGGGGGAGCAATGAAGAAAGTGGTTGCAGGTGTTATAAGAGAAAGGGGAAGAAGTCCTTATCTTGATGGTTGAATCAATTTTTCACATTATATGTTGCCATCAATGACAAAGGGGTAGATTGTTGCAAATATGTGCCTATGATGCATTGTCATTGATGTCAATATATCTCTTTGTCAGAGACAATGAAGACAATGCAATTCAGTAAAGTAGATTGCTCCGTATTCCTAGTGAGATGAAGATCAAATTCTATGGATTAAAGGTCTTTGTAGAGGATTGTCTGAAGTTGCTCTAGCTAAGATTTGAGAGGTCCACATGGAGGATTGGTGAAGTTATGGCCATCTGAGTAGAACTAGGTTTTGCAGTTGTTAAGAGGTAATAGAGTGACAGGAATTTGGTCTAGATTGCTCTACATTAGAATATTATGGTCTGCGGTTCTAGAGGTATGTTTGGGATGTTGGTGTGTATCCTCAACTCAAGTGGTTCATGGTTTGGAGGTCCGCAATCAATCTTTCTAGTGTTACAGTAAGATAGGTAGTGTTCTTAAGTTTCGGTATGAAGATGTAAGTGATTCTGGTGATTTGAAGTGGTGCAGTTGTTCTTGTTGATTTCATTGTGTGTGTGGAGGTCTCTAGATCATGTACCTATTGTGTTGGTGGTCTACATTGAGGCTTAAGCTCCTAGTTGAAGATTTCTCCTTGGGTGTTGCTGTTCTTTCCTGTTTTGGCCGACCAGATGCTTGGTGCATGTTGCAAATGATCTAAGAGAAGTCCCATGGAGCGTGGCATGTTGTTCAAGGAAGATTTGAGTCCCAGCTATGTTTGGCTAACAGTGTAGTGGTCCACATGTAGCATTTTGTATTAAGTCAAGTCTTGTGATTGTAATTGCTTGTAATGCCTATCTTAGAGAATGTTCTAGATAGATGATTGTAAGGCTGACTTTGATGTTCATTCCAAAGTCGATGTCATGTATAAATAAGTGTAATGAAGTCATGTAAATGTGTTGAAGTGTGTGAAGATGTGGAGGTAACGAGGAAGTGGTTGGGGGTAGAGCAGAGGTGTTGTGAGCTTCAATGGAACCGATCCTTGGCATGGAGAAGATGTTGTTTATTAGTTCAACCATTCAGTGTTAGCCATGTGAATGTTTTTGTAGACAGTTAGTCTCTTGGAGCAGTGAGCTCTGGGAAAAGTACCCAAAGGCAGGTGCCTTCCCATTTTTCTATTCTTTTAAGAGAGAACAAATCTTGTGGGTTAACCCCCACCGTGGTTTTTCCCTTAACCAGGTTTCCACATAAAAATTCTGGTATTATGTGTGTTGATTGTGTTACTACTCATGTGTTGTTGATTCATGCTTTCATGGTTATATCATTAATCTGTTAATAAGTTGTAAAGAAGATTAAATGCTGCAAAAGATAAAGTTTTGTGACAACTGATTCACCCCCCCTCTCAGTTGTCTGTCGTAATTTTAACAATGCTATCAAACACATTTATGAAAAGGTCATTAGTTTTTTTTCTCATACAACAAAATATTAAAATATATTTAGTACTTAATCAATATTACCAGTAAATATTAAATGATGATATATAATACCTTCATAAAATTATGAAAATCATGTGTTTTAAATCCTGTGATATGTCCATCAACTGTAAAAGCTTTAGCCAATGATGACCCATAGCCTATAGGTGTCCTTATTCAATGGATGGCATTTTTTAGTTGGTCTAGCTCTTTTTTTTTCAAAATCCATGGAGCTTTTGCATATGTTTCATTTTCCCTATTTGGCCACAAATGTTTTCTATCAATTTTGGTACGTGAAAGAGCAATATCTCTCCTTGAAGACAAGGTGTCCTTCTCTTTACCTGATATATATCAAAATATAGAATCTGGGACATTTTTGAAGATGTGCATAGGATCTAATAGGTGAGATATTAATAGGTCCTTCCAGTAAGGGAGCTCATAAAATATGGATTTCCTTTTCATTCCTTCTGGCATATTAACTACAACTTGTACTCATTCTTCAATTGAATCATCCTGAGAAAAAAAATCCTCCCAAGCTTTCAATTCAGCATCTTCATACTTCTTAATCCAATCACCTGGACCCATAATCATGGAAGGGCGTCTATTTTCAACTTTTCCATCAAATTGATTCTTTAGGCGATTTCTAAACTTATGATCTAGTGGTAGAAAAACCTTGTTTGTGTAAATAAATTTATGTAGATCTTTAGAATACCGCCCTTGAAATTGTTCTGCACATCTTGGACATGCAAATATCCTCCTTGTTTGAAGCCCTACAATTCAATAAGTAATGTTAATAACATCAAAAAAATAGTATAAAACTAAGTATGAAAGTTGGGATGAAAATAAATTATGAGTGTAAATACGTAAATATTTTATCTTACCAGAACAAACACCAAGTCTTGGGAAATCATGAATAGTCCAACATAGCACACCATACAACATGAAAGACCTATTTGATGGAGGACGTGATATGTCATACATTCTTATGCCTTTCCATAGCAGTTGCATCTCATCAATAAAAGGTGCAAGATAAACATCCATGTTTTTAACTTGATGTTTTCCTGGAACAATGAGAGTCAGCATAAGGTGCTCCTTTCCAACACTCATCCATGGGGGAATATTATATACTATCAATCCGACTGGCCAAACATTATAATTTGAGCTCAGGAAAGAGAATTGGCACACTCCATCAATTGCAAGACCAAACCTGATACTATGGGGTTCATCTTTAAATTTTCTTAGCCATTTTTCCTCTATGTGTTTTATTGATTTGGATTTGGTTGGAATTCACATGAATCCATATTTACTCCTATTCTTTGCATGCCAGTCCATCAATTGTGCAAGTGACTTGCAACGAAACATTCATTAAAGTCTAGGTATAATTGGCATGTGACATAAAACCTTGTTTGAAACTGTAGGACCTTGTACATCTGTATGATATCTCTTCTCTTTGCTTACAGGGTATTCTACCTTATTTTGATATTCATCTCTATATAAAATGCAATCATTTTTACATGAATGAATTTGCTTATATTCAATCCCCAACTCAACCAACAATAGACGCGCCTCTCTGCAAGTTGATGGCAACACATTCTCTTCAGGGAATATTTTAGTTTTTAGTGCCTTGTAAGATTGCCAAAGATTAAATCAATTGAATGTTTGACTTATGATGAACAGTTTGATATGTCAATCTATACTAGGACTTTTTATATACAATATATGGTTTTAAAATGCCCTTAAATAAATATAAATGAAGTTGATAAATGTTTACGAATTATGTACACCAATTGACAATGCAAAGTAAGAAATAGATTTCAACTCACTTTAGTAGGGTAGTGAATCCTTTGTCCGACCAACCAAATAGTGACTTGATTTCTAATAATATTAATGTGCATGCCAATTTTGAGGTTCTACTTGCACCCGATTTGAACATGGGTGTTTTTGCTGCTTGCTTGTTGGAGTCTTTCAGGTTGTTATCATCAACATTACGTTGGTGGTAATTACCCCTGGTATTATCGTTACTATCAACCATATGATCATTATTGTCATCATTATTTCCATCCCCAAAGAAACCTGTAAGCATTTCATTCAATCCTTCTTCATGCACTACATTTTCACTATCATGATCATCGTCATTAAGGATAGGTGGCATGTCATCAGTGTATGCGGATGTCATTAGCTCTTCAAAATTTTTAGCTGGTAGTATCTGTTGGTACTCGAATCGGCAGAGGGTTTGCCAGTTCCTACGCACAGGTAGATTCGGCCAACGAATACATGAGGTTGCGTGAGCTGCCTCCCCTTCACTTCTAGTTCTGCCGCACCAAGGGGGGGATCCCTATAGCTAAAGATATAACCTTGACTCGCCCAATGATAAAAAGATTTAGCTTTACAATAACATGCAGAATACTCTCATGTTTGGACCAAGATTTGCATGATAGATCACAAGGCTAGCAATGTTGGACAAATCTAACTGGTTGAGGTATGAGAGTATGCAGGGGTTACTCCTACAACTAACAGGTTGGAAAAATGGAATGATTTGGTTTGATGGTTTGGATGCAAGACAGGGGGTTTTGGATCATAACTACTAACCTAGGAGCAGACCGGTGCCTATCTCAGGGTAAGGAGTCAATTAGACGTATACGAGAGAATGGATTACAACTGGCATTCAGGTTTCAAGGGGTTAGGATTGGTGTATGCCTTACAAACACCACCCAAGGATAAGTATTTAACTGTCTCTACTTACATATCCCAGCTGACATACAATCTTCTCCATACATTGACCTAAAACAGTTTAATCCACTCCTTGAATAGAAGTCTAAAGATCAAGCATGCAATACATAAATTTGTATTCTAGAATTTGAGGAACCCTTAGCAACCAAATTCAAAAGAAGAAAATACATACAACACATGGAGACAGATAGATAAACACATGCATAAGAGCATTTTTCATATAAAATGACAAGAAACTGAACATATGTGCAAGATACATTCAAGATGCAACTCATAAACTCCAGAAAGAGATACAACAGCTAGGAAAGTGCTCTGTATTTCGTTATTTACACAAAATTGCCTAAGTCTTCAACAACCTTGAAAAAGAGTAACATAGTCCCTCTTATACAACAAGGGTGTGTACATAGCAATTAATTACAAGGCACATCAACAAAAATCAAAATTCTACCAAATGTGCTGCACCATGAGAATGGCACCCAAATAATGAATGTGGCAGAGGGACAAAGAGGAAGGAGCAGGTGGGATTGGGATCTGCACCGCCGATTGAGGATTTTCATCATAAAATTGGTGGTTGGTCCGTCAACTCGACCCATGCTTCTGCAAATCGCCATTATGATTAACCTACCCGCAACCCTCAGAAATGCAGCAACGGATGCATTAGAAGTTTTGCCGCTCAAAAAATGCGGCCGCATACAAAGAAACCCTTTGCTGCTGCGAAATTGAAACATAGCCGCCGATCCTCCTTCCATCGCTTGAGATTAACGGCCTCAAAATATGCTGAAAAGTCAAGAACCAATGAGAATTTGCCACGTAGGCACCTCGTGCATCCATCGCTGACTTTTCCTTTCCTTCATTTTGCCCTTTTCGCCATTGTATATGCAAAAACATATGCATATACAATTGTTTACCATACAAGGCAGACCCCAAATTGTTACAGAACAAATTGAAATTCCATTCGGGTCTGGCTTGCATCTCCATTTGCATCTATCGCTTTGTATATGTGCATATACATTCATCTCATACATACAAGGCGCGGACTTCAAAAATTATAAAAAATGTTGCATTTGCCTTGAAATTTGGCTTGTATCTCATTTCCTTTGTATATCGGCACATATACAAGCATCCTGACATACAAGCTGCGGATGCCAGTGCTTTATTTGCCAACTTTGATTTTCAGGTTAGGTCCAACTTGTATATCGCAAATGCATATTTGCTTGTATATCGGCACATACAAGCACCCAATATACAAGCTGCGGACCCCAAATTTTATTTACTGCAATTGATTTCTCCTTCAGGTCTGAAATGTATGTCTTCTTTTGTATATCAGCTTGTATGTGCAAACATACAAGAAAATGCACATACAACTGGTGGGCCCCATTTCTGACGTTGATCGCCGCTGACCTGTTTACATGCTTTACCTTGTACATGCGATTGTATATCTGGAATATACAATCCCAAACATATAAAGCGGACCTCAAAATATTTCAAAATGCTATTAGTTCTTTTGGCCACGTCCACCCTGCATATCCTGCTTGTATGTCAATCCTTGTGTATGCAAACACCTCTGCACCTTTCCTTTGTATGCCGAATATACAAACTCGTTTGTATATACTTGTGGGCCCTACCACATGTATCTCGGCCGCACTGTAGCAAATGCATGTCGGCCCTTGTATATTTTTCATTGTATAAACCCAATGTATGTCGGACATACATTCACCCTTGTACATTGCAATGTACATTCTGTCTTGTATATTGCCATTGTATCTAACCATTGCATGTTTAGACATACAACACAAATATACATGCAGACCTGATATACAAGCAGCAAATATTCCCAGGAATCTGTGAAAGATTCCCCCCTTGTATATGCATCTTTTCAAGCCCGATATGCATTCAAAAATGCACATAACTCATTTTTTCAAAGGCTGATGGAAATTTTTGCAAGCCTGCCAATGTATATTAGCACTTGTATATACAAACCTCTTTGTATATATGAAGATACATGCATTTTAACTAATTTTATGGAAGGTGCCTGCGTATTTAAATGCTTGAAACCTAAATACAAATGCAAGCACCAACACAGGCTCTGTCTGGGGACGCATGCCTCTTGCAGGCATGGCGAGAACTTCAGATCTCTGGGATGCAGACCAGTCCCTTATCCATTGGGCAATAGAGTCAAAACTGTACTAACCTGCATCACAAAACACACTCATTAAAAATTACTTGGTGGCCCAGGGCCACCAAAAAGGAAAAACCAGAATTTTCCTTTGTCAAATATCTGATTTTCTTTTGATTTCTTCAAATGAAGCCTAAAAACATTCAACCATCTGCAGCACCCTTCTTTGCAATTGATTGTGCTGCTGCTCCTTTCTCTTTCAACAAGTCTACATCAAAATTCATAAGCATTTACCATTCTCAACAGTAGACGATCATCATCATATGAGTCACTGATGTTGCTTGGAAAAATAACAAACTCACATGAAACAAATGAATCCATATCATAATTTTGGCCTTCTTCACAAAATAAAGGTCCCTCTGTATCAAACAAACAATATTCAGGCATAAGCAACATCTCATAATCAGATTTATCTTCATAGACACTTAGATATTCATCATCATTGTGCTTAGCAATCTTGTCATTAAGGTCCACCTGGAATGTCTCAAAAGAAGGCATAAATAACTCAGAATCCAGCCCTTCCTTGAAAACCTCATAGTTACCCCTGCAACCAGCACTATTCCCAACTGTATGAGCACACACATCTGCAACTTGTCCATTCACATCTGAATATTGACCCTGTTGTTCCTCTTCACCAATGCACTGATAATCAAAAGCAAAATTTTCAACCTCTGCACTGTGAAGGTGGTCAGAATCTTCAAGGAAACATTCATATTCAACATCCATATATATTTCATTATCTGAAAGGCTCACATATGCATCTGAATGCTGACAGTCACTAACATATTCACTGCTCCTTGAAACAACATCTTCTATATTCAGAGTGAAGCTCTGCATATCCATTTCACACAAACAATTAGGAATAACTAGGATATGGATAATGCTGCAAGACACAACCTCATGTATATCTTTCATTTTATTATTTAAAAGGCATTTTGTGTCTACAGGCTTCTCTTCTAGAGGCTGATAATAGTCTTTGTTTTCATGGCTGCACATACTGTTCTGAAATATATTTCCCTCTACAAAATCATTTTTCAATGAACACACCGGAAAAGTAGAAATACATTCATTTTGATAACTGTTTTGACAACTTGCAGCCATGAAACCCACTGGCATTCCATAATTCTCATTGTTTTCAATATCCATAGCAAATTGGTAGCCCTGGTGAAGTGTGGCTAGTTCTTTATCTCTCAATCTATAACTCATTTCTTCATCAAATGCAGCCAAATAAATTGCTAAGCACAATGCATTATTGGTTCTCATATATTTAGGAATCTACTTGAGCAACTTAATAAACCTAAGATTAAAGGCTGGAACCCATTCCTCATCTTCCTTTTGAACATTCATGAAGTGTATGATCAATGAGGCTGGATCAAACCTTTCACCAAACTGCTCTAGGAATGCAACTTCTAAATCTACCCATGAAGAAACTGAATAGACAAGCAGGTCTGAAAACCAAACCCTAACATCATCCTCTAATGACTGAACAAAGAGTCTCATTACTACATCTTCATCCTCTACCTCATAATCTTCTATTAAATTACAAAAATTTTGTAGATGTTTGTTTGCAGATTTAGAATCTGATCCATTATGTTTTGGCAAACATTTTCTAATTTTATTTGGAATAGCATTTGGGTAACCACTTATTCCTATAAAATCTAGGGCTTTATATCTTTCAATAACAAATGGTTTTCTTTGAGAGCACAACCAGGATTGCTGCTCTAAACTCATCATTTTTTGAAAAGATGGAATACCTAGAAATATGTTGTAGCCCTGACAGGTTCAGTCAATAGAGTCGCCACCTCTAATAGAGAGGACAGAATATCAACAAGGCACTTGTATTTTTTGGATTCATCACACCAGCAGAGCACCACATGGTCATTTTTGGATCTTGCTACAACAACTTCACTAGAAACTAGATTTTCCAGTCCTCAAATTATTTGACTCTTTTACTGCAACGTCCCCAACAGAGTCGCCATCTGTTGGGACTCGGATGGGCAAGAATTCACTAGGGATGAAAAAATAACACTTTCACTTCACATTCCCCAGCAGAGTCACCATCTGTTGGTACTCGAATCGGCATAGGGTTTGCCAGTTCCTATGCATAGGCAGATTCGACCAACGAATACAGGAGGTTACGTGAGCTACCTCCCCTTCACTTTTGGTTCTACCGCACCAAGGGGGATCTCTATAGCTAAAGATATAACCTTGACTCGCCCAATGATAAAAAGATTTAACTTTACAATAACAGGCAGAATACTCTCATGTTTGGACCAAGATTTGCATGATAGATCACAAGGCTGGCAATGTTCTTGGACATATCTAACTGGTTGAGGTATGAGAGTATGCAGGGGTCCTAATCCTATTCCTACAACTAACAGGTTAGAAAAATGGAATGATTTGGTTTGATGGTTTGGATGCAAGACAGGGGGTTTTGGATCATAACTACTAACCCAGGAGCCGACCGGTGCCTATCTCAGGGCAAGGAGTCAATTAGACGTATCCAAGAGAATGGCTTACAACTGGCATTCAGGTTTCAAGGGGTTAGGATTTGTGTATACCTTACAAACACCACCCAAGGATAAGTATTTAACTGTCTCTGCTTACATATCCCAACTGACATACAATCTTCTCCATACATTGACCTAAAATAGTTTAATCCACTCCTTGAATGGAAGTCTAAAGATCAAGCATGCAACACATAAATCTATACTCTAGAATTTGAGGAACCCTTAGCAACCAAATTCAGAAGAAGAAAATGCATACAACACATGGAGACAGACAGATAAACACATGCATAAGAGCATTTTTCATATAAAATGGCAAGAAACTGAACATATGTGCAAGATACATTCAAGATGTAACTCATAAACTCCAGAAAGAGATACAACAGCCAGGAAAGTGCTTTGTCTTTTGTTATTTACACAAAATTGCCCAAGTCTTCAACAACCTTGAAAAAGAGTAACATAGTCCCTCTTATACAACAGGGGTGTGTACTTAGCAATTAATTACAAGGCACATCAACAAAAATCAAAATTCTACCAAATGCGTTGCACCATGAGAATGGTGCCCAAATAATGAATGCAGCAGAGGGACAAAGAGGAGGGAGCAGGTGGGATCGGGATCTACACCGCCGACTGAGGATTTTTGTCATAAAATTGGTGGTTGGTCCATCAACTCAACCCATGCTTCTGCAAACCGCCATTATGATCAACCTATTCACAACCCTCAGAAATGTAGCAACGGATGCATTAGAAGTTTTCCCGCTCAAAAAACACGACTGCATACAAAGAAACCCTTCGCTGCTACGAAATTGAAACATAGCCGCCGATCCTCCTTCCATTGCTTGAGATTAACGGCCTCAAAATACACTGAAAAGTCAAGAACCAATGAGAATGTGCCACATAGGCACCCCGTGCATCCATCGCTGACTTTTCCTTTCCTTTATTTTGCCCTTTTCGCCATTGTATATGCAAAAACATATGCATATACAATTGTTTACCATACAAGGCGGACCCCAAATTGTTACAAAACAAATTGAAATTCCATTCGGGTCTAGCCTGCATCTCCATTTTTATCTATCGCTTTGTATATGTGCATATACATTCATCTCATACATACAAGGCGCGGACTTCAAAAATTATAAAAAAAGTTGCATCTGCCTTGAAATCCGGCTTGTATCTCATTTCCTTTGTATATCGGCACATATACAAGCAACCTGACATACAAGCCGCGGACACCAGTGCTTTATTTGCCAACTTTGACTTTCAGGTTAGGTCCGGCTTATATATCGTAAATGCATATTTGCTTGTATATTGGCACATACAAGCGCCCAATATACAAGTTGCAGACCCCAAATTTTATTTACTGCAATTGATTTCTCCTTCAGGTCCGAAATGTATGTCTTCTTTTGTATATCGACTTGTATGTGCAAACATACAAGCAAATGCACATACAACTGGTGGGCCCCATTTCTGACGTTGACTGCCGCTGACCTATTTGCATGCTTTACCTTGTACATTCGATTGTATATCTGGAATATACAATCCCAAACATACAAAGCGGACCTCAAAATATTTCAAAATGCTATTAGTTCTTTTGGCCGCGTCCACCCTGCATATCCCGCTTGTATGTCAATCCTTGTATATGTAAACACCTCTGCACCTTTCCTTTGTATGCCGAATATACAAACTCGTTTGTATATACCTGCGGGCCCTACCACATGTATCTCGGCCGCACTGTAGCAAATGCATGTCGGCTCTTGTATATTTTTCATTGTATAAACCCAATGTATGTCGGACATACATTCACCCTTGTACATTGCAATGTACATTCTGTCTTGTATATTGCCATTGTATCTAACCATTGCATGTTTAGACATACAACACAAATATACATGTAGACCCGATATACAAGCAGCGAATATTCTCAGGAATCTGTGAAAGATTCCCCCTTGTATATGCATCTTTTCAAGCCCGATATGCATTCAAAAATGCACATAACTCATTTTTTCAAAGGCCGATGGAAATTTCTGCAAGCCCGCCAATGTATATTAGCACTTGTATATACAAACGTCTTTGTATATACGAAGATACATGCATTTTAACTAATTTTATGGAAGGTGCCTGCATATTTAAATGCTTGAAACCTAAATACAAATGCAGGCACCAACAATATCCTCTTCAATGTTGCCCTTTTCACCCTTGTATTGTTTAAAGGATGGTTTGGATCATCCCATCCAAATCTTAATAACCTAGTCAGATCTTGGGTATTAGTATGTGTTTCATCAACATTTTCTACCTATGAACAAATGCAAGTATTATTTAATGTTTGTCAACAATTGGATAAATCATAAATGTATCAATTTCAAAGAAATATAATCAAATATGGCTTAAAAAATAAAAATATAAATTGTATGAACATATATACATCAATTGAATAATAGAACATTATTTTATAGACTACCTTTTTTATACAATAATTTAAATAAAACACAATTTTGACAAGATAGTTTATAAAACATTAGGCCACACTCATTTATTATTCTTTGGTTTTCTGCCCTTATGAACATCTTTAGGGAGACCTTGTTCTTCCCTTTTCTTTCGCACAGGAGTGCATTTTAAGAAGGGGTAATCAATCAATAAGTCATCCCCAATGGTAAGGTCCATAATAGCCTCAACCATTATCAACCTATCAACCTCTCTTTACATATCTCCATCTTTATCATTTATAACCTCAACAAATTGACAATTCAGTCTTATAGTAGGGTCCCTTCCCTTACTACTATTTATTAATCCTGCAATATTTTTGTGAGTGTATGCACATCCATCTATATACATAAGATGACCTCTATTCATTCCTTTTCCTCTTTCCAATTGGAGACGATGTGTATACATATTTGAATTTAGACCATATGCTGACATGCTAGGCTTATATTCTACTAGCCTTCTCCATTCACCATTGTAATATGATGGACCATAATATGGCATTAATCTCCTAGTGGTTTATTCTGAATTGTTTCTATGTTTAGATCCCACATGTACATTTTGGATAATAAAGAGGCCTAGATTCGCTCCATGAATATTGGAGGGTCGTATCATGTAGCTGTATCCCCAAAATTGAAACACCTCGTACACTCTAGGTAGTTGTTGATAACTAGGCCAAGCACAATATAGTCAATGATCAAATGTCTCTTTGTAAATTGATCTCAAACTCAGGGGCAAGTCATTGTCTCCATCACATTCATTCTCATAGGGTATGTAGTCCACCTTCCCCTTGTCTTTAAGAAAAATTATGCATCTTTAAATCGGTTCTTGTTTTGTTCCTTGTTTTCATCAATTCCTCATCTTCCAAGCTGGTATATTGGCACATATTTTTGTTAGATGTATCATCTGATAAATGATCATTGCCCTCTAGGCTAGAAGTTGGTGATCTAGGAAAATTTAAACCAAGAACTTTATCCTGCAAGTATCTATTACGAAAAAAATTAGTTATTTAAATAATATAAAACAATGTTTAAACAAAGTATACATGTTATTTATATCAAATTGGAAAATTCCTTACCACAATTCCTATTGGATTTGAATCAATTGGAGGCATACTACCAAATGGAAGCTCATCATATATGTAATGAATTTGTACAATCGCTCGTTAGAATTGTTCCTTTCCATGACATATAGAACATCCACAAACAACAATTTTCTCAAAGTATTCATCCCATGTACTATAGTCCTGACCAACCTCTTGTTCATTGCAATCATTTGTTGTGTCTGTAGGATCCATTGTCATATCCTCTTCCACCCACTGTCCTCTACATTATTTAATAGTTTTATGTCCACATCCACGTACATATCTTGTTCTTTTGCTAGTTGAACGCTCAGGCTTTGCATTTGCTCCAATCTCCATCTAAAATAATCAACAACATGCATTAATTTATGTCAATATTGGATAATACATTATAAATTTCAATAATACTATGAAAAAAGATGGACGTATCACAAAATGCCATCAGATCATTTTTTCCTAAGTTAAGTCAAAATTTGAGTACCTGATGTCCCGCTTCATCTGTTGTGTCCTCATTTGATATGACACAATCTATTTCCATGGCCTCGTCTGGCCCCTATAATACACAACATAGTAAATAAGGTTTAGTACACCAATTATATCATTTCAACGAATATGCTATCCAACACAAAACCTCACTTTAGTCATATTTTTGGCATATTGATATCATGTTTTGGCCATCCAAATTTTCAAACTTTTCCCTTGATCATAGAATCACATTTAATCACCATTCCTATGCATTTTTAACCAATAAGTTTGACCTCAGAGGCCTCATGGACAAAAAATGACTTTATCTCCTCTATGTTGTAGCATTTGTGAATTCATAAACACCTTCCTCCTTTGGTTGAGGTTGCTTTCTCTTCTTACCTCTATTGTATTTGCAGATTCCGTTGTCATATCTATTTCCACCCACGTTCCTCTCTGCGATTTAGTAGTTCTACATCGTCCACGTCCTCTCTCCATGGCCTCCTCTGGATCCTGTAATACACAACAATGACAATAGTCACATAATAGCTATGCACCAAGAGAATATTGTTGAAATTATCTTGTTAATATGCTCACTTTTCATTAAGATGCACTATGAAAAACAAAATAGGACATTGCAACATTTTTCTCTACACAAAAAGTTTACACGTGGAATCTTGACAACTAGAGCTCAAATCTTATGATTACAAAATGACTAAAAATTCACATCAAAAAGACATTTATTTACAAGTTAACTACAAATAAAACCTATTACTAGTAATTTTAGCTGAACATCCCTTCCATGGTCCCTTGTTGTCCTAGATGAAAGAAAACCCTATTACTAATAATTTTAGCTGGTTCTCTACCTTACACTTCTTCCACAAATTCATTAAAGCTGTAGATATTTTCTCTTTGAAAACTAGAGATTGGATTCCTTATTCTTGATTGAAACCTACTTTACATTGGATAGTGTGAGAATACTTATCTTAGATAAGATCCAAAACTTTAATTCTTGATTTTTTATTTTTCATGATTGGTGTTTATCCTCCATAGAGGCCGTGGTGAAAGTAGTTGGCTTGGTTATGTAGAAATCCCCTCATCAAATAAAAGCCAATAAATATTTACAAATGGCTCAACCCATATAAGACTTGACAATTTACTACAACTTTACTGAAAGATTGATACATAGCATGACCTACTTTATGCTGTATGGAAATCATATTTGTAGCCTAATATGTTATGTTTTCATAATTAGTATTGCATGGAAGTCTCGCCACTAGCTAAAACCTTTGACATCTTGATTGATTTAGCTAGCATGCATATCTTCATTAACCAAGAGAAGACATGGGATCTGAAATTATTTGTTTGATAGGTAAAAGAGTTTGGTTTTCAAGTTACTAAAACACAATACAACTTTTTTTAAGTTCCATCAAATTATGTTTTTATTATGTAAAGTTTCCATGATGTATCCATTTTTTTCCAAGCTAGTTGGTGTTATGTTGTTGTCACAATAGATTCCAATGTTATAAAACCCTTATTACTTAAACATTTATCTCAATTCCAAATATTTGCATGAGGAACATTTTAGTTTGGCACACCTAGGCACTAAATTAGGCACACTTTGCACCGCCTTTGGTGCCCCAAAGAGATTATATTTAGGGCTAAAGGTCGGTGCTAAAGTCGGCGTTAACTACGGTGACTATAGCGCCAACTAATGAATCAAAAATAGAAAATTAAAAATTCCCGCCTGTGTTAAAACATACCACACAACAAAAAACACAAAGAGAGTCATTCAAGGTAAAATCCTAAACTTCATTATCCTTTTAATCTCTAAAGCTCCCTATATCCTTTGCATTTGAAATCCAAACCTTCATTTCTTTACTGAATTAAAGGAAAGCAACGAAAATTTTTCTTCAGTTTCCTCCAAAAAAATTTGAGCATAATCTTTAACATGGAACATTTAAAATTCAATGCTTTAACTTGAGTGGAAATTGATGCACTGTATTAAGTTTTGGATGAATTTATCATTTCCTTCATGGTTTTGAGATCAAAATTCGTGCTACAATTCTACACTGCATTTCACGCCCACGACTTCCTCTCTGCAGTAAAGGTTCAATTTTAGCACTCATTTCTTCTTTTTATAGCCTTTTCCCTGCCTTTCGTACTCCATCTCATGCTTAAACAATTGTTTTGTATAGAATTATGAAACCATTGAATGTTTATTTTTGGAAAACAATACGCTGCAAGCAAACAAATTCCCTCAAGTTGAAGAAGAAATTCCAGAAAGAGAGTCATTCGAGGTAAAGCTTGCTCATTAATTGTTTGTTTCTTTTAAATCACCAATTTATTTTAATTTCTTTGATTGGTGGCTTGCTTTCATACCACAAAACAAAATTTTCATACCACAAACTGGATGAAAACTTTCATACCTAGCAGTGTGTACTTCATTTGCCTCCACAGACTGGACAAAAATAATTTGCCCTAGGTCACCTGAAAATGTCAAGCAATAGAGGGAAGGGAGCAAAGGGAGTAGACTTTGGCCACAATGAGGTAATTCATTGTCAATTTATAGATTTGTAAATGTTTCCATTATTTCTTTGATTTTTAGTTTTTAGTTTTTTATTTCTAAATTTAAAAGAAGAAATTATATATATATATATATATATATATATATATATATATATATATAGGGACATGAGACTAACAAAGATAAAGAGGCATTGGCTTCCATATTGGGGGTAGAGGCAGTGAACAAATTGGATGGTGTGGACTTGAAAATGCTTGCCAGATAAATATAAAAATGATCTAGTAAAGCCCCTGAAACATTGCAACCAAATCAACCATGTCAAAAGGAATCAATTGATTCCCCAACTAGTCTTGGATCATGTAAAAGATCCAAGAAGAAATCAATAATAATAAACTCTAAGAATGTGGAATAGGGAGCAGAGACTTCCAATGTTCCTGCCACTCTTGAGACATAGATTTCTTCCACCACACCACGTTTTGCATCTTGCATTGGTAGCTATGATACCAAGATAGAATACGATGTGGTTTTAGGGGAAGTCCGAATGACAAATGTTGGAAAAACATTTGTGAATAGGTTGAAGGAATCATGCCTTCAACGGTTCAAAGACCATCTACATTTTCCATTCTCAAAGATACCCATGCACCTGCAAAAAGTAGTTATCCATGACATGGAGACTAAATTGGGCACATGTTGGTCTGTAAAGAAGATAAAGCTATGAATGTCTCAAAACTGCAAGAGATTTTGGTGCAACCAAACAAAAAAGATAAAAAAACTCCCTCCTGAGCTAAGGCTCAAAAAAGGCCAATTGATGTAAGTGTGAAAGTATGGAAAGAGCTTGTAAAAGCATATGAGAAGTCTGATGCACAGAGGAAGTTTGGTGAGGAGAGTACGCAGGTATTTGAATTTTCTCATAAGATTATATCAAATTTATTAAACAATTTTCAAATTTTATTTGTGCATTGTTAAATTGAATTAGTATATGTTTCAGGATAAGGCCTCCAAGGCTAGGCTTGACAAACTTTGTGCCACATATCATAGTGGCCAGAAAGGTTTACATGCCTTGATCTGTACATTTGTAATTATATTTAATATGTTAAATGATATTTTTTTTATTTCCTAGGAAAAAGTAAATGATTGCATATTAATTAGTTTAACTAGTCCATGTGCCATGTTTTGACAGGAGGAGAAATATGGCTGACAGCCAACACTTTGAAAAGGAAATGTTACAAAGCAAAAAGTGGACCGATTTTGTAATCTGGATGGAGAACGAGGTATCAATAGTTGACTTTCAATAACTTAGTTTGATATTGTTGTGTTAATATGTCAATTTGCATTTCTTGTGTTGAGTTGTTTATTGATGCGTAGTATGAGTTCTAAAGTGCATCTCTGTTGGCCCTAGATCCCACTCAATTGTCCCATTATTTCATGTTGAGGAAAAAAATATTGCTTGCCTTAAAAGGTAGTGGGTGACATTCATGCCTTATTTTCATCGCATCTTTTAATTAATGACCATGGTCTTTTAATATCTCTTAAGTGTCGTCATTTAAGTTATGAGTTGTATCATTTTCAAGTAACTTAGTCCCATGTTGATTTGATTTATCTTCTTTTCTCTCAAACATGGTATCTCAAGGAGTGCTTCCTTGTTATGCAGAGTAGGGGTGGTTTCAAGATTTCAACATCTCACAACAAGATTTGGTGTTTTCTTGCTCATAACCTTTAGTGGATGCAAACTAGGTTTCAACACCTAATGGGTCATTTATGCTTCAACAGGTAAATCAACACTAGGAGGGCTCTCAATGGAATGAGGATGACAAACAAAAAGTGTTACGAATGCATAAGAACTTAGGGCTAGCAAACTTCAATTGTTCTCTTGCCAAATTAACTCTAGGCCAAGTAGGACATCAAATTGGCTTTTTCTAACATAACTTGTAGAGAAAACCTCAAACCCACAATCTAAAAACTATTTTGAGTACCCTTTTGGGAGTTCTTGAACATATCCAAAACTTAGGTATGGTTGTTTTGTAACACAAGGCTCTAAAATTGACTATCTCGTTTGACAAAAGGTCTAATTGGGCTTGTTCAACTAGGTCACCACAAGGTCTTCAACCGCTCAGTTTCCAAACTTCATGCCAATGGCTCAAACATGTCTTATGGTGTCTATCAACACCACTCCAAGCAATTTCAACCACTGTTTAAGAGTTCTACTTCAAACCCTAACTCCTATGCACTTCTATGCTAAATACATGAGGTTAAATGGACTAGGGCATCACCAAATTTGCACATAACACCATCCCCTGCTCCTGCAACATTGTGAACATGAAATACATGCTACCTACATACATTCCACCAAGTTGGAGGCCTTTTCACCAGTGAAATGGAGAGAAATGCATTATTTTCAGTCAAAGCACACACTTGTAAGGGTTTCAAACCACTTTTAGTAAATCTGCCCTAACTCACTTCAAACTTAATGAAATCAAATGAAATCAATTGCAAAGAACAAATATTCAAGGTACCATTAGTTCCAATTGATGTTTAACTACTTCCAGGCCGTACAGAGCTATACAATACATTTTAGCAGCAAATTAGGCTCCCAAAACACAAAAACGTGGCACCTTGTTATTCAAAATTTAAATTTTTACAACTTCTAACTCTTGTTCCAATGTACACAAGTGATTTTAAAACACTCCCAAGCATAATCAATTGTTTTCCCATAAAAAACCAAAGCCTAACCATTCAACTTCCCCAAAAATGCAAAAATGCAAAAGTTGCTTTGACAACTTTTTGCAACTTTTACAAATTTCACCAAATTGACTCCAAAATGACCCAACTAACACACAAAGACATAAAACATGGTCTTAAAGACCTTATTACATACAAAATGACTTCACCATGCCAATTAGTAACACTATGCAATTTTTACATTAAGACCCAGGTGCCCTGCACCACCTTGGTATCTCAAGGAGTGCTTCCTTGAATTCATGTTGCCATTCTACAAAGTGATCCACATGTATCTTTGCCATCCTTCCTCACGATTCTTCCATTATTTTAACATGTAAGAATGTTTTGATGCATCTTGGTAGGCATCCTATAGATCTAACACATCCTTGTAGAACTCCTTTTGCACCAAGGTCAAGTCATCATAGATTTCTAATGCATATTCCATGAAATCACCTATGTCATACCTTGCAGCCTTGTAGTATTCCACTTGATGTTTCAAGTGCTCAATTTCCTTCTTATGCCCTTCCATTTCTCATGTCATTTTAAGGATGTTTGATTCATTTGCTTGTGTTGCACAGTGACCCTAGTCGTAGCCCTAGCCACTAGATCCATATCATCTACATCCATTACCATTGCTTCCATGACTTCATTAAATCTCAAGAGTATAGTATGACATGCAACTTCTTGATCAACATGTTAGGTACATGCTTGGGAAAAGTATGGGGTGCCTTTGCGGTGCCATATATCTTCCTATATGTTAACAACTCATATTGGGAGTAATCTTGTAGGTTCTCCAAGATTCTAATCATGTCTTCAGATAACCTAGGGAACCTTTTATCAAATAATAGCTCATGCAAGGGAGCAAAGAATCGGTCATAGATGTGCTCATAATTGGATGAATATTTGTGCTCCCATCGGTCCTAGAAATAAACATGGACAAAACGACATGGGATGCTCCATGTCCAATTCATCCCCAAAGAATTTATTAGCTGCACAAATAATATAACATAAGTAAGAGGTTGTATATAATTTTGGCTTTGTGCCCACTAAAGGAGACTCGACTCTCATTATTTCATTGCACAAAGTGAGTGACAAAACAACTACCTAGTTTAAAATTGGCCCTTCTTTAAGCAACATATGTAGCAATGGGACTTAGGATTCTTGAAAATGAGAAGCATCCTTCCCCCCATACAACCTGCTAACTAGGGCCACTATGTTTTTTACTAAACCCTTGAGGCTGATGGAAGGGTACCATTTAGTGTTCCTAGAAGTTAATTGTCTAACTCCTCCTCTTGAGGTTTAGGCTATGTTTTAGGGTTGAAAACTAGGCACTTTTGTTGTAACATCCACTTCTAGGACCCATGGGTGATGTGGCATAGGGCCTTGAACCACCACATAGGTCTTATAGAGAGAGTGTTTGGTGTAAAAGCCAAACATAAGTCCTATAGAGAGAGAGAGGGTGGCGCTAGAGTCCAAGCACCAAAAAATGATAAAATAGTCCTCTCATGCATGAACATGTGTGCCCAAATGCTAGATCAACTCCACACCTATGGAAGATGATGGGCCACTCCACATAAAAAAGTAATAAAGTATCTTGTGTGGGTGAAGTAGACGAAAATAATCCATGCATGAACCAATAAACAACAAAGAGGATTAACTCTCAATATATATTGCAATCTTGAAATAATGATGTTCAGGCTTGGTCACTCCATAGGCCTAAACATACTGGCTTACTACCATGAAGAACAACTAGGTCTAGCAGGCTTACTGCCTCAACCATAAACCTAGCAAGATTACAATAAGGGCTGTTAAACCCTGAGGACTGTTAAACACTACTGGTGGCTCACTGCGATACTCACTTCCATGATCAACACCTCTCTATATTTGAAACTGAAGTACAATGATTCCTCTACTCTTCTCTTCCTCTGAACTGCTCTTCCTCTACTCTGCTCTTCCTTTTCTCTACTCTTCCTCTTCCTCTGCCTCTTCTCTACTCTACCTTTTGGAACTTTCTTAATATCTTTCCATTTTCACTCAAGGACAACTTTTCCATGATTCAACTACAAGTATTTATACACTTCATCAACCTTGGAATGATCATCAAGGTTGGCATCACAATCATTAACCATTGGAACAATCTCCAAGGTCGGCATTACAAACATTTACAAAATAGGTCTTGACCTATTACAACATCATGCAAAGGAAATGAAATGCGGATCACACCATGCCTTAGCTGGGACTCAAAAATGATCTTCCACACCACAACACACTTCCATAATCTTCCAGAGATCTCTGTAATCACTGGGATTAACCAGGTTGGCCAAAACTGGTTACACGTTACACTATCTGGGAACAATCTTCAAACATGATCTCAAATCCTTAACACAGACCAATATCAAGATAGGAACATGATTAGGAGACATCCACAAGCATGTTATAATCATCAGGAGCATTCGTACAACCTTTAACCACTTTACCCATAAGAATCTTCCCACTGGAACACATGAACTTCACTGTCTTCAACTGTCATAAAAGAAAGATAGCTTGCAGACCACCAAACCATGAACCATTGCAACTATAGACACTTATCATCATCCAGAATTCCTTCTAGAACCGTAGAGAAAAATACTTTATTGTGGAGGAATGCGGAGCAGAATACTTCCTCCCTGTCCCAATTGATCTTACAGAAAAAATAGGTTTCACTCTGGTGAATACAACTCACTCAGATCTTCATGCGAAGGGCTCAAAACTAGAATGTAGCATCCTTAGTCATACCTCTAACTTACTTCCAATCCATAGACCACGATCTTCAAGTAGAAATAGATGCAGAGCAATTTACCAGACTGTACTACACTTCTCTGTAACTCACTTGTTTCTTCCGGAGAGGCTAATTTTTTCAATATCCTCAACATACAAGTCTTCTAAACAAGTAATAGAATAAGATATAGTTGACACCAATTCCAACAAGGATATGTTGACATCAATGAAAACACCGATTAGGCACATACTTGTAACAATCTCCCCCTTTGTCATTGATGGCAACATATGATGTGAAAAACTGCAACAACCATTAAGACAAGATTCTCCCCCTTTTTCTTTACACATATGCACTCTTTCTTTCTACAAGATTCTCCCCCTTTCTCTTTACACATCTGCACTCTAAGTTTTTCACATGACTTCTTTCCCCCTTTGACATCAATGGCAAAGGGCACATACTTGCACTCTTCTACTCTAATCTAATATCTCTTCTGAACTCTCTGACTACTCCCCCTGAGAAGTAGCCCTAAAAAACATCAATCTGGACCTCTGAGCACCTCTGGACTAATGCACTATTGTGCATCCTAGTTTAGAGAAGGAGGGCTGATAACCCCTAACTTTTCTCTGAGATACTCAAAAGTATTCTTGGGCAGAGGCTTGGTAAAAATGTCTGCAATCTAATCTTTGGTAGAAACATACTCCAACTTCACTTCATTCTCTGTCACCTTTTCTCTCAGAAAATGATACCTAATGGATATGTGCTTTGTC
This sequence comes from Cunninghamia lanceolata, assembly GCA_027924645.1. Classification (NCBI taxonomy): domain Eukaryota; kingdom Viridiplantae; phylum Streptophyta; class Pinopsida; order Cupressales; family Cupressaceae; genus Cunninghamia; species Cunninghamia lanceolata. The sequence goes on along the minus strand of BSBN01000149.1, from coordinate 1,847,645 downwards.
CTTGGATGCATCATTGGATTTTTTGATATGTTTATGGCACTTGTGTTGTCACAAAAAATTGCAATGAGATCTTCATACACAATTTTGATGTCATTCAAAGTCTGCTTTATCCATAGCACTTGAGTGCAACTGCATGCTGCTGCAATGTATTCTGCTTCTGCAGTAGATAGGGATATTGAATCCTATTTATTGCTCAACCAAGATACTAATCTTTTTCCCTAGAAAAATGCACCTCCACTTGTACTTTTTCTGTCATCCACATCTCTGGCCCAATCTGCATCAGTATATGCACTGAGAGTAAAGTCACAGTCCTTAGGGTACCACAAACCATAATCCATTGTACCTTTTAAATATCTCAAAATTCTCTTGACTACCATCACATGTGATTCCTTTGGTTCTGCCTAAAATCTTGCCACAAGACATATTGCATGCATTATGTCAGGTCTGGTTTGAGTTAGATAAAGTAATCCTCCAATCATAGATCTATACCTTTTCTAGTCTGCCAAAGGTGAGTTATCATCTTTTCTCAACTTACAACCAGTTATCATAGGTGTGCAAACTAGTTTAGCATCTTCCTTCCCAAATTTCTTTAACAACTCTTTCACATACTTAGAATGAGAAATGAAGATGCCTTTATCTGATTGACTTATTTACAGAACTAAAAAGAAGTTCATCTCTCCAAATATAGACATTTCAAATTCACTTTGCATTTCTCTAGCAAAAATTGAGCACATACCTTCATTACCTCCAAAAATAATATCATCAACAAAAAATGCAACAATTAGGGTCTATTCATCATTGATCTTGAAATAGAGATTACTATCTGTAGTACCTTTACTAAACCTATATGTATCAGGTACATGTCCAACCTTGCATACCATGCCCTAAGAGCTTGTTTTAATCCATACAATGCTTTCTTCAATCTGCATACCATGTCCCCCTGTTCTGATGACTAAAATCCTTCTGGTTGTTCTATATAGACTTCCTCTTCCAACTCTCCATTTAAGAAAGCAGATTTCACATCCATTTGATAAACCTTGAAATCTTTGTATGCTACACAAACCAAAAACATCCTTATTTCTTCAATCGTTGCCACTGGAGCAAAAGTTTCTTCAAAGTCTATTCCTTCAACTTGAGCGTATCCTTTGCATACCAACCTTGCTTTGTTTCTTACCACTTCATCATTCTCATTCATCTTGTTTTTGAAGACCCGCTTTGTACCAATTACATTCTTGTCTGCTAGTCTGGGAACAAGATCCCAAGTCTAATTCTTCTCCATCTGCATCAATTCCTCTTCCATAGCCTTTATCCAATTCTCATCTTTGCAAGCCTCATCCATAGTTTTAGGTTCAATCTTGGAGATCATAAATAAATTTACTTGTTCCTCTCTAGCTTTTCTTCTGGTTAAGATCCCTTTGCTCTTAGCTCCTATGATTTGATCTTCAGAATGACTGATTCTTACATATCTTGGAGTTTTGGTAGCACTTACCAGAGCTTGTTCTTCTTCATCAATGCTATCTTCATGCTGCACCACTTCTGAAACATCTAGATCATCTGACTCATATCCACTTGATTCTGAAGACCTTTCCTTACATTCATCAACTTTAACATTTGCACTTTCAATGATCTTTTTCAGCCTCTTATTATAGCACCGGTAGGCCTTGCTCTTGGTGGAGTAACGAAGGAAGATTCCTTCATCACATCTAGCATCAAACTTGCCTAGATCTTCTTCTCTTTTGATATAACATTTCCTTCCAAAAACATTAAAATATTTCACAGTAGGAACTCTACCATGCCACAATTCATAAGGAATCTTTGAACTATTACCTTTTACTTGAACTCTATTTAGGATATAGACTACAGTGTGAATTACCTCTCTCTAATATGCTTCTAGAAGATGAGCTTCCTTCATCATGGTTCTAGTAGGTTCTTGAACTGTTCTATTTTTCCTTCAACAACTCCATTTTGTTATGGAGTTCTGGGCATAGATAACTGTCTCTTTATTCCATGTTCTTCACAAAAGAAATTGAATACATTTGATGTGAACTCTCCTCCTCTATTAGACCTCGAGCATTTGATTTTCAAATCCATCTCATTTTCAACCATTGCCTTAAATGCCTTGAATTTATCTAGAGCTTCAACTTTCTCTTTCAAAACGGTGACCCAAGTCATTCTAGAATAATCATCAATAAGCAACATGAAATACCTATCTCCTTGCAAACTTCTTACTCTGGTAGGTCCACACAAGTCTATATGCACTAGCTCAAGTAGTCCTCCAACTGATTGGTCCTTGCTTTTGAAACTTGTTCTTGTCTGTTTCCCAAATTGACACTCCTTACAAATAGGATTAGCAGGCTTCACAAGCTTAGGCAAATCTCTAACAACCTGTGCAGTACTTATCTTCATAATATTATCAAAATTTATGTGACCCAACCTTCTATGCCATAACCAACTCTCACCAGTCTGAGTTAACAAGCAATAAATATCAGTTCCTTTCAAGTGATAGATATTACCTCTAGTCTTCTTACCAATTGCAATGACTGTTCCCGAGCTTTCCCTAATCTTGCATCCATTGTCCTTAAATCTTAAATCATAGCCCTTGTCACACATCTAACCCACACTCAAAAGATTGTGTTTTAATCCTTTCACATACAAGACATCTTCAATATTATGCTTGCCATCAAAAGAAATAGATCCTTTCCCACAAATCTTACCAGCTGTATCATCTCCAAACCTAACCAGTCCACCATCATATCTTTCCAAACTCACAAAATTACTTTTGTCACCAGTCATGTGGTGAGAGCATCCACTATCAATAACCCATTCATCCTTGTCTTTAATGACCTGAGCAGCCAAAGCACTTTCCACTAGTTTTTCTTCCTTCACATAGCTAGTAGAATTAGAAGACATCTGATCTTCCTTAATAGCAATAAACAAGCATTCATTTACAGAGGAACTAGCATTATCTAGTTCACCATTATCTGACACTCTTTCATCATCGTCAAAATCTTCAACATAATAACACTTCTTTTGGGTCCTAGGCCTGTTCTCATATCTTCTTCTATTTCTTTCAATTCTTTTAGGACATCTAGAAGCAAAATGACCTACTTTACCACAGGAAAAATATTTGAAAGGTAATTTGCCTTTATACTTACCGGATCCTCTTTGCAGTCTAGCCACGAAATTGGCTTCAACTTCATCAAACTCATCATCAGATTCTACCTTGTATTTTTCTGATCTGGAAGTACTTCCAGGAGTACTGGCTTTGAATGCCGTCTCAACTTTTGGAAAAACATCATCAAACTCCCTCATTTCAAAGGCAGTAAGCTTACCAAGTTGCTAATCCCTGTCAACTATTTTTACTTGCATGAATTCTTCACTTGCGGCTACCTTGTGATAGTAGGACTTGGGCAGAGATCTAAGAATTTTCATAACAACTTCCTTTTCATTGAGAGTTTTGGCTATGGCTTTTATCCCTGTAACAAGTTCATCAACTCTTTGCATAAAGGCTGATATATTTTTATCATCATTCATCTTCAAACTTTCATATTTCACTTTCAGATTTTGTAACTTGGCTTCCTTCACAGAATCGTCTCCTTCATACAAATTTTTCAACTTTTCCCATACCTTATTTGCAGTTTCAAGATCCACAACTTTTGTCAATATTGAGTCAGTTAATGAGCTTAGCAGAGCATCCTTTGCCTTGATATCTATCTCATATTCTTTGATTTCATCTTCAGTCCTCAGACCATTTTGAGGTATGGTGTATTCTGTTTCTACAACTTTCCATACTTTGTAACCAAGATAAAGAAGATAGCTTTTCATCCGAGCCTTCTAGAGAACATAATTCATTCCATCAAAATGCATCACTTCCTTCTTGTAAGACATTTTGGATCTTCCTCAAGCTGTTAAAATTTCTTCAGAGAAACTTGGCTCTGATACCAATTGATGATATGTGCCGAACAACCGAGAGGGGGGGTGAATTAGTTGTCACAAAAACTCAAACACTTTCTGCAGTTAAACATTCATCACTTATCCACAAGTATTATGATTTAACAATGAGTGCATGAAATCTTAAACTTAACCACAGATACAACATCAAAACATAAGAGACACTAGATTTATGTGGAAAACCCCAAAGTGGGGAAAAACCATGGAGAGGATTAGCTCTCAATATATATTGCCATCTTGAAATAATGATGTTCAGGCTAGGTCACTCCACGAGCCTAAACATACTGGCTTACTGCCATGAAGAACAACTAGGTCTAGCAGGCTCACTGCCTCAACCCTAAGCCTAGCAAGATTACAATAAGGGTTGTTAAACCCTGAGGGCTGTTAAAACCTACTAGCGGCTCACTGCCAAACTCACTGCCACGATCAATACCTCTCTATATTTGAAACTAAAATACAATGATTCCTCTGCTTTTGCTCTTCCTCTGCCCTACTCTTCCTCTTCCTTCCTCTGCCTCTTCTTTGCTCTACCTTTTGGACCTTTCTTAATATCTTTCCATTTCCGCTCAAGGACACCTTTTCCATGATTCAACTATAAGTATTTATACACTTCATCAACCTTGGAATGATCATTAGGGTCAGCATCACAATCGTTAACCATTGGAACAATCTCCAAGGTCAGCATTACAAACATTTACAAAATAGGTCCTGACCTATTACAATATCATGCAAAGGAAATGAAATGCAGATCACGCCATGCCTTAGCTAGGACTCAAACATGATCTTCCATGCCACAACATGCTTCCACAATCTTCCAGAGATCTCCGCAATCACTGGGATTAACCAGGTCAGCCAAAACTGGTTACACGTTACACTATCTGGGAACAATCTTTGAAATCCTTAATGCGGACCAATATCAAGATAGGAACATGATTAGGAGACATCCAAAATCACGTTATATACATCAGGAGAAACCGTACAACCTTTAACCACTTTACCCATAAGAATCTTCCCACTGGAACACATGAACTTCACTGTCTTCAACTGTCATAAAAGAAAGATAGCTTGCGGACCACCAAACCATGAACCATTGCAACTATAGGCACTTATCATCATCCCAGACTTCCTTCTAGAACCACAAAGCAAAATACTTTATTGCGGAGGAATGCGGAGCATAATACTTCCTCCCTGTCCCAACTGATCTTACAAAAAAAGTAGGTTTCACTCTAGTGAACACAACTCACTCAAATCTTCATGCGAAGGGCTCAAACCCAGAAAGTAGCATCCTTAGTCGTACCTCTAACTTACTTCCAATCCACAGACCATGATCTTCAAGCAAAAATAAATGCGGAGCAATTTACTGGACTGTTCTTTAGCATACAACTCATTGTCTGTATTGCACTTCTTTGTAACTCACTTGTTTCTTCCAGAGAGGGTAATTTTCTCAATATACTCAATATACAAGTATTCTAAACAAGTAATAGAATAAGATACAATTGACACCAATGACAACAAGGATATGTTGACATTAATGACAACACCAATTAGGCACATACTTGCAACACTAATCTCATATAATTTGCAGTAGAAACTTATACATAATATGTCAATGTCTTAAGAAAATAGGCATCACAATATATCACCATGGATCTTGTAATGATTCTATCGTTCATAAAAATAGTAAATCACATTCACTGTATACATCAACATTTAGAACATAATATAGCAACTGGAAGCACAAACATGAGAGGGAACGAACTGATGCTGAAAACTCTAGGAATTCATTGAGATAAAAACATAAGCCTTTCAACACTTCTGTATTAAATTATATATAGCTATCAAATACACCTTCTAAATAACAGAGTCCAAGTGTAACAAAACAGTCTGGAACCCCTTGTCTTTGAATTTACATAGTTTATATAGATAATTACAAACTTTGAGCCATTATTAGCTCATCAAACTAACTTTATGCTCTAATTAAAATCAAACAGAAATATTTAAAATTGCTGCAAAGATTTTGGTTTTTTTGTTGGAACTGCTACAAGATATTTGGACCGTTCTTCAGAAATTGGTAGACAGTTGCACGGAATAAGGCCTGCTACTTATCTTCCAGAAGGTAGGTGAATCTTCATTCCATATTTAATAATGCTGGTCATTATGCTTCAGAGGAGATTTCCCGAGATGGGTGGTATCTAGATAGTGGTGCCACATGCAATATGACAGGGGAGTGTGATCTATTTCAGCCACCTAGCTCAGTAGCTGCTAGATGCTTGGTGAGGTGTGGGATCCACATAGAAGGAGCAGTCGGTAGAAGATAGGCTTCAATTGTATTTGAGTTAGAGTCAGGATGGACTCTAGCCTTTCATCATGTTTAATATGTTCTTCGTTTGAGATATAGGAGAAGAAGATATATAGACCAGTTAACTCTCAAAGGATCTTCGAGGCAAACATAATCATATATAGCACAAAATGCAGATGGTTAGCACTTAATGTTATGTAATAGAATTTATAGTTGATAGTTAAATTGTATAATAATTTTTTTTTATGATCTTTACTAACGTTTATTAGAATTGTTGCATGTTTTACATCATTGGAATGACATATTAGTTGTAACTTTTTTGAAATTTTATTATGGTATGTGCACTTTGATATGATTTAATATGATTGGTTTCATTTCATATGTTGCAATATTAGATATATAATAGAAAAATAAATTATTGCATGAAATAAATAATAACTTTTCATTTTAAATGTTTTTTTGCAGAACACAGATCTTCTAGAAGATCAAGATGATCCTCATGATATAGATCCAAAATATGTTGGTTATGGTACAGATCACATGGTAGAGGATGATGATGACGCAGATACAGAAGACACCGAAGCCGATGACAATGATGATGACGATGATGGTGATCACGATGGTGATGATGATGATGAGCCAGTTGCTGGTAGTAGCCAGTTACATTCATTATCATATAGACTGCATCATGGATCATTGCTGATATATCATTATGATGCCTCTTGTCATGGTTACTATCATATATATCATTTTCACAGCCTGTAGTACCATATTATTGAGTTGTATCATTTCGACTTATATCATTTGGACATGTATCATCTTGACTTGTATCATTTTGAGTTACATAATTTATCATTTTTACTTATATCATTTGTACATGTATCATTTTGACTTATGTCGACTGTTGGACATGTATCATTTGACATGTTATTGATCTACTGGCATATTTGACTTTCACTTGTTTTAGTTATTTATGATGATGATCTTATCAGTATTGACTTGTCAATTTATATATATTGAAAGTGGTCAATGATTTTTGGATGGATGTTTATTACGTATGATGATTTTAATTTACTGCTTAGGATGGATGTTGTCAAATTCAATTAAAGTATAGATATTTGACTCACTTTTTTTAAATTATAGATGATGTTCATGTTATAATAATTATCTTGTTATTTTATATATACTAGATATTGTTGTAGATTTTATTTTGATGAAGATTTAATAAGTATAATGATGTTGTTAATTTGTATGGACACTAGTAGAAATATGGCAAATAAATGACTAGGTGACTAAAACTTTTAGTCATGTGACCAAACTTTTATATATATATATCTACTTTCTTGCTGTCATTCCAAGGGTTCTTGGTCACTGTCTAATGGTTTTGATAGTGCCTTTATCTCTTCTCTTTGTTTGGTGAAACCCTACTAGCTGTTGCATCTCTTTATCTTCTCCTATACCTTCCATGCTATGGACTGTCCTAAGACAGAGATATGGACTACCATCTTACAACTTTTACTATCTTCCTTATCATATGAAGGACTGGGACTGTCCCTTCTTGTTGAAAATCTTATGCTCATGACTATAAGAATCCTCCTATAAACTGGAATCTATTGCTTACAATAAAGGAAGAATATCACAACATACCTTGACTTAGTCATTTAAGAGTGGAAGAAAAATGTTATTTTGAACAAAAAATTATAGTTTTTGCATTCTTTACTTGACTTATATTAATTTTTGCATGATGATTAAACTGCATGCAAAGAAATTATATGAAAGCAGAATGAAAAGAAAAGGCTGTCAATAGAGCTCTCTACAAAGCTACACAACTTGAGAACAATGATGATAGTGATTATGTTGAACATCTTGACGAGAATCTGCATGATATTCAAACTAGTAGTACTGGTGCTGGAATTGAGGTGAGTGCTATTTATTATTTTTATGTCTTTCATGGTAGTCATTGTTGTTTTAACACACACATGCAAGTAAGTACTATTCAAGTAAGTTATTTTAATTCTATTTGAAGGAAAACCCACCAGTATGATTTACTTTAAAGGATTTAACTCTAGAGAGAGACCAATAAATGTAAGTCACTTAAAGGGAATTACATCAACTTCTAATAGAAACTAATTAAAAGCATCCACACAATGACAACAAATGTGCCTTGATAAATCTATTGATTTGAATAACTAGAAATAGCCAATATGGAGACAATCAAACAACTTATGAACTTGAATATTAACGAAAAATTAGAACACCATACATATCCACAAATTTAACCATCCTTGCCCATTATAATATTAAATTATCATAGAAGTGTAATGTCTTGAATATGAAATATGATTGGATAGATACTATTGGAATATATAAATTATCTTGCTGAAAGATGATGATTGTATAGGCCTTGGCTTCCCTTATAAATATGGGAAGCAACAAGCTTTAGGCCTGAACCAACACAACTATTCATAAATCACATCCTCTTGTAATTAAAATGTTTAATAAAGAGAAATTAAAGGCATAACTAAGTTAACCAAGATTTGAATCTATTAGTCATCATAGAGCACCCATGACCTCAGGCTTGGCAAGGTACTCATCTCCATGTTGCAGTATCTGTTAAGTGTGATGTGCCCCTATCTATTATTGCAAAAAGTGTCAAAATTTTGTCCTTTTTCTCCATGTTGACGCTAGCAAAACTGCTCGTTGCTCCTTCTGCACCTGAACCTATAGCTATACATCAATCTTTCAAGTATGTCTCCTCCCACTTACAGACTAAAAGGTCACTGGGCTATTTGAATTCCTAAATTTGGAGCAGATTGGTCTGATGGTCCTTCCATCTTTTATCCAACATAGATTTAACATCAATTACAAATTTTCCATATCCTGTATCTAGGGGTATGACCCTATCCAAAATCACGTTAAAGCTCAAAGTATCTATATCCTACTCCTTTTTCAAGAATTCCATAACCACAGACACCATTGTTCTAAATTCTGCCTTGCAAGTATCAATGCCTTTAACTAGTTTGTCTTCCTCTGTCAGAATAGAGGGGATACATTGATGCTTGAAAGTAGAAAAAGATTCAAGTTTGGCTTACGTCCTTTTGTCTTCACTGTTGGCATATTGATGCTCTTCAATGATCATATTCACTGTCTTCTTTGTGGGCTTCAATTCAGTAGGAGCATCATAATTTCTTTGAAGTATCTTGCAAAGCATGACTAAATTGTGCAAGGAAGGCTGCCATTTCTGGTATAGTGGCTCCAAAACAGAAAAGTTTGCTTGCAATTGTTTAACAGCCTGAGATAACATGGAGTAGAAATCATGCACATCCCCAAGTTTATCCACAACCATCTTTATCCTGTATTCCATAATTTTCTCAAAGACTTCGAGGACCTTGATCCTTGCCTCATATTTTGTTTCCTCATTTTGCGTCTTGAGGTCCTCAACTTCTTTTTCAATTTTTGTTCTCAAAGCATTAAACTCTTGCATTGTAACTATGACATCACCAATTGTTGGTGGGACAAAAGGTTGATATGGAACTATTACCAGACTCTGGGAAGAACCCACATCTTGCAGTTGCTTTTTTAATTGCATATTTTCAATGAACAACCTATTCACTTCATCATTCATGTCTTGTTGTGTTTTCTCATAATCCTACAAATTTTTTTCCAACTTTTTTACAATTACATGGGTGAACATGGCAGAATGGACTGTAAGAGCAGAGGCCTCAGTTGCTGAAGTACCTCAAAAGGTTTTCACCACAACAAATCCCCTCATTTCTTGAACAACATCTAGCAACCTTGGTTTACTAGTGTTCTTCTATTTTGTCCATATGGAAAGAGTCTCTTTCTTTGGGTTGAAACCACATCCACTAATTCCATCCTCATAATCAAATTCAGACACAAGATTAGGGTCATCTTGACTCCTAACTTGGTCAAGTAAGAATGCCTTTTTCAATTCAAGACCTGAGATAATGAGCATGTTACTCTTCAAGACCATTTGTTTTGCTTCCTTAGGAGTCACATTGATTTTGTCAACTTTTAGTTCTTGGATTGTTTGGGTGGTTATTTGATCATACTAAGACTCATCAACACCCATCTTATTGATTTCCACCTTTTCATCAAATTCATTCATCTTCATTTTTAACTAGAAATCTTGAAAATCTGGAGTCTTGATGAAATCACCATCTTGAATAAATCTCAATGATGCCACCACCCTTTCATCTTCCTATAGATCTGGCTCAATTTGGGCTTATTCTTCCATCCTAGCCTTAGGCTTGTGTGCATCAGTTTCTTGACCAACCAATGGTTGATCAACTTCCTCTCCATCATGCAATTGTGCCAAAATATTTGCAACTTCATCAGTATCCCCCACACCCTTAGACATCTCATATGGGACCAGAGGAGACATGCCTTTAGTTCTCTACCTTTTATGTGGTGGTGATTTAGGGAACTGTGGATCTTGAACTGACATGACATAAGAGGCAGGCTACTGAATCTCAATTCCTGCAGACTTCTTCACTAGAATTTTGGTAGCCTTGGTAGGCTGTACTTTAGATTTAGCATAAATACTTTCAAAAATTTCAATCATTGTATCAATCCTCTTTAGAGGATCTTTCTCTTTAGCAAAAAATCCTTAAAAAATTGGATTCTTTTCCTTTTTGTCATCTTTAATTTTCTTGAGGATCTCCCATTTCCTCTTACTGTCATACACTTCATCAAAAGTAACCAGGTTCCTTATCACATCCTCAACATAAAGAATTTGACAGGAGATGCCCATCTTAGTCAAGATCACTTGTCTCACAAAGTTCATATGACCTTTAGGGTCACAAACTCTTTCAACACCAGATTCCAAATAGTACTTGGCCTTCAAATAGGCCCGTAGCTCCTCAAGAGTGTCTAAACCAATTGACTAATCTCCAAAGATAGTGGTATCAGGCAAAAAGGTGCCTTTCTTTTGCTTTTTCATTACTTCCTTTTCCTTCCACATCATTTGCCACATGAATTCCAAGAATGCAATTCTGTCAGAAACAAATTGGCAATTTGTGAGGTGGTTGGGGGCAATCATATACCCTAATTATTGTGTGCTCTGGTAGGAAGAACCAATCAACATAATTGAAAGTATGACCTTGCTCTGGTTTATGTGCAAGAGGTCTCAGAATTACCCTGATTTTTGGTGACAATCTGGGGGCCCAATTACCAAAAGAATTCATTATTTTCATAGAAAATTCATTATGAAATATAGTATAGTTACCAATTTGGCAATGAGAATCCCACTTGTAACACCAACATTGAGTAGGCATTCTTTGCCTTATACTGTCAGTCATGCTGATCTCTATTTTACTTGACCATTTACTCCTATTTTGATTTAGGATCAGGTGGCAAACTAAAGAATAAAACTTGAAGTTCATGGGTTTCTTATCTTCCTTCACATTGATGAATCCATCATGTATTTTCTTTTCAAGATATGAGGCAAAATCATACTCAATGTTCACCTCTGAATTTTGTATCTTCATAGCCATCATCATCAAATTAACTGGCATCCTCTTATCAACATCAATTCCCAGTACTTGGCACAATGCATAATAGGTCCATTTGAAATAGACTGCAAAATCTTCCATAGGGAATGGTTCGACCGCATTGGAAGGAATATAAACTATCCTATTGTTTGCACCTCTTCTCATAACTATCGGCAGCTCATCCCTTCTGAGTGTTCTTCTCAAACTTTTGTATTCTTGTTCAATCTTTTGTAGGTCAATTTCAGTGAGAGCTTGTTTGTTCAACGTAAAACAATCAATTATAGCATTTTTGACAATTCTCAATAGAGAAGATCCATTTGACAACCTTACTATTTTAGTAGCCAGGTGATAGTGTAGTGCTAGAGTATGAATCAGTTCCACATCCATGAATACATTTGAAACAATTAGCTTGGCCAAATCCAGCTTCCATGGATTGCCCACCGGTCCCTGACCATCCTTCTTCTGACAGAAGTACCAAAATAGTTTCCAACCAGAAATGGGAATTATGGCATCCCTACAACCCTTAGCAACATCCCTAAATACTTTCTTTCAACTTTAGTCAATTTAATTGGGTAAAATATCTAGCAAAGATTGATGAAATGATCTTTTCTTAGGGGCAAGATCAAGCTTACTGGTCTTACTTGTGGATTCAGACTTCTTGGGTGCCATTATACAAACTAGGGTTTCGTAATTTAAGCAAATGCATGAAGAATTGAAACAGAGAAAAGATTTTTCAAACTTTCTTGTAGAGAATGTAGAGATGGACTTACTTGAACAATTCAAAGCTTGCTAAGAACAGACCGAACTGGGCACCTTCTCCAAGACAATCTGCAATCTCTGAACTGAGCAAATGCTAAGAGATTTCTAGATTTTATCGAGCCAAAATGTTCATCATTCCACCATTATTTTTGGTTCATGCCACGAGATTATAAAATATCAGCATTCAATTAATTTCAAATATAAGCCCTTCATCAAATTTGATCCAATAATCAGATGAAATGACAAGATCTTTCAAATTTCTTGGTAATCGCACACCCCCACTGAGTATGTTTACTCATTTATTATCATTACTGCACTATCGTGGAGCTTGTTTAAACTGGTCATGGGATGGCAATAAGCTTCAATGCCTTTTATTCACTTTTCTTGATTACCGCCAACCCTCAACCCTTATGCTCAAACAAAGCAGGATCACGGGGCTTATAGCCCCCTTTATTCCATTTTCTTCCATTACTGTCAACCCGCAAGTGCCTGTTCTCATTACTGCGGGGTGATTATGTTGCCAACTTTTATTGCTTACCGCCTTGCCACAAACATTCTTTGAAATCCATTGCGGGAGCCTGGTAACTTGGACATTTACTACCACCATGCCATGAACAACTTGCCAGACTAATGCGGGACCATGGGATCAGTTTATATTGAACTCTCTTCCTTATCGCCAAGCCGAACCAAGTGGTGAGACCTCCGAGGGACTGCGATATACATGGTTGACCGAGCCCTTCCTATTGCCATGCCGCAAACAACTTACATATGTTTCCAACAAGAGTGCAGTATACATGATTCTTGTTGCTCTAGTTCCTGCACTGTCACCAAGACAATGAGGATGACCTGCGAGATTGCGGTAAACTATAAAAACACAAAAATGATTAAGAATAACTGCATACTCCTCAAAATGACCATGTTATGTGACCCTGGGAAATAAATGGCATAAAATTTTGGCTTGAAAGTCTATTAAGAAATGGTCATATACAAGTGAAAAGATCTAGTAGGATGGAAATGTGTAAATTTTTTGAAAGGTCCTAACAGGTGAGACATTAGAATAGTTTATTTGGAATAATGGCAGGAATTAACAAAATTTTAGGGTTTTCAAATTTTGTTCCAACATAAGTAATGGTTGTTTTATTATGTAAATAAGGGTAACCCTTACCTATGTAATAATTATTATGTATTTCAATATAATGTGTATTTTTTTTTGTTTTTGTAGAAATGTATTGATAAACTCCAAGTAGGGGATAAAGTTAGGGTGTTGGATCCATTTGATGGTGTTGTTGTGGGCATTGGGCGGATTCACTCACTATCTATTGTACATGGAGTCAACTTGGAAGGAACAGGAGATGCAAATGTAAATATTTTAAAGGTCACAAGTAATGTACCCCTTGCTTATGATGACAAAATAGATGGAGCTGTCCGTCTGAAAGAGAAAGAAGGAACCTTCACATGGTGGCCACTAAAATATTTGCAAAAAATGGCATAGTTGATGTTTATCATGTACTAGTTGTTAGACATCTTGGTCCACTGCTTTATGCAGTATTTTAAATGTGTTGTTTAGGGATATTAATTTTCATGGTGTATTTGAAAGAGTTTTGATATCTTATAACTTGATATAAATATATTTGTATTATATTTTTTTTTATTGTAGATTACCTTTCTTTATCATGATGTTGAATCAATCTTTTAATTCTAGCATGTTGTAGCTTGTTCGTATATGTAATTTTTTAAAAAAAGTGCATTGAAAACATTAGCTGCCTCTAGAAACGTCATAGAATCTTCTTCAAAATGCCACATCTGTCCTGGAATCATCGGGGTTTGTACCTCAAGGATTCCACACCATTTTAGGCCCAAACAATCCCAACTGTGCCCAATTCCATAGGCGATTCGATTCTGAATATGATTTTGGGATGAATAGTACTTAGAAATGCCCTATTTTTCTGCCAACTAGGTAACTTAACAAATAATAAATGTTATATCCCAAAAATTGCATTGGAACTCTAGTAAAAGCTTACCATACTATAGCATCATCAAGTCAACCTTGGATATAGAAATTGTTCAAAATAGAAAATAGTTTGTAAATATTGAATGGTCAGACAGTATGAGAAATTACAGGAACCAAGGGTTACCTTTTGAAACATCAGGACAGAGGGCGGATAAAATTGATATATATGGTGTAAAAGCCAAGGGATTGCCTTTTGGTTTCAAGATCTAGGTGACTTTGATCCTGATTTAAAATGTTCCTTACTAGTGGTCAATTGTGGTAACCTACATAGTGATATGTATTCTTGGAAGCCTTATGGTGCCATATTATTTATTGGAGTATATGTGGCGTTAAAAAAATTGAAATGCTCTTTTATAGTAAAGGAGAATGGGTGGTATTTGTGATCTACTATGCTAGAATACAATAATCTACACCTCAAATGTAGATTACTCAAACCATATCACATTGATCATATTGTTAAAATAATATAATATATTCCATAGCTTAAGATTTTTTTGTTTTCAGGGATCTTATCAACATCATAAGAAGTTGAAGGCTACACAGGGAATCAAGATAACTACTCAGCTATCAAATTTCAGGCTAATAATTTTATGTACATGAGCATAAATTTATCAAATATATGTGGACAATGAAATTTAGCTACAATTTCTTAATTTCAGGGTCTTGAGCATGCCATAGCAGGAACTTAGTTATATATTGTTGGAGTTGATGATGATTTAGAGGATATTAAGGAAGAAGCAATGCATGATATCAATAATGTAATGTCTCAGATTGACAAGAGTGGGGAAGGAGTTTATGTTCAAGCTTCAACTCTTGGATCTTTGGAGGCTTTACTTGAGTTCTTGAAGACCCTAGTTGTAAGCATCCTAGTTAGTGCAACTGGTATTGGGCTTGTGCATAAAAAAGATGTCATGCGTGTGAGTGTAATGCTTGAGAAAAAGAAGAGTATGCTACAATTTTGGTATTTGATGTCAAAATATCTCCTGAATCTTGGGAGCTTGCAGATGATGTTGGTGTCAAGATATTTGTAGCAGACATTATTTATCATCGGTTTGACTAGTTTAAAGCATATATGGACAATCTTAAGGAAGAAAGGAAAAAGGAGGCTGTAGAAGATGCTGTTTTCATCTGTGTACTGAGCATTTTGCCAAATTGTATTTTTAACAAGAAGGATCCTATAATTGTTGGTGTTGATATTCTTGAAGGCTTATGACTTATGCATGTAAAAGATTGTTATATCATTTTTGGTTTGTATAAATCCATATGTGGTGATTGTATCTACAGATTGGCATGCCATTAGGTGTTCCCACAAATAATTGTTATGACTTATGCATCTAAACCTAGTCTTTTCGGTGTTATGACTTATGCATGTAAAAGATTGTTGTATCGTTTTTGGTTTGTATAAATCCATATGTGGTGATTGCATCTACAGATTGGCATGCCATTATGTGTTCCCACAAAAGATTTCATAGATATTGGCAAAATATCCTCAATTGAGATCAATCATAAAGTTGGTGAAATGGCTAAGAAGAGTGAAAAAGTGGCCATGAAGGTATTTTGAGAAGCTGTCTTTGTTGTTAATAGTTTTATATGATTTTGGATGCTATTTTTTGAAATGTTTTTGTTAATGAATTATCATACGAACTTTACAGATTGTTGGGAGCAATGCTGATGAAGCACAAAAAATGTTTGGTAGGCATTTTGAAATGGAGGATGAATTTGTGAGTCATCTCACCAGAAGATCCATAGATATATTGAAAGAAAACTATAGGGTAAGGCTATTTGATATCCACATTACGTAATTTTATAGTGTATTTACTATTATGCATTTTATACTAATTGAACATTTGTGCTTTTCATTTTTGGCAGATAAAACAACTTTTTAATGTCTAAAATGGAATATTCTTCTTATTTTTTAGAATGATTTGTCCAATGATGATTGGAAACTTGTGGTGAAATTGAAAAAGATGTTAAAAATTCCTTGAGCTACTACTAATGATGCATTGTGCAATGGAACTTTCGATTGGAGCAAAACCTTTTGATGAAAATGGGAAAATGCACCTTGCAACATTACAAACACCACAACCAGGATAACAAATGGTGAACTTTGTTGATACCAGAACAGTAGCTTCTGCATCATAAGCTTCTTCTATATGTTTTGCTATGTGGTGTATGTGCTGCACCTCTGGCTACAATAAGACAGTAGTGAACTTTAGATCCTATCTATGCAAGAGGTCATTTGAATGTCTACTGTTTAGCTCATTTTCTAAAATTTAATAGTCTGAATGGGCAAGTGCGGTATTGCCATGTGAGAAAGGGAAGAGATTGATTCCAAGAGTAGAGATTTTGTGTAATGATCTATTTTATGATTTCTTGAGGTAATGAAGAAAATATCATGAAAACATTGTTTTAAATAAATTCATATTTTACTGCAATTGTATGAAACAAAAAACATTTCCATGTCGTCATCTTTAGCATGTTGTTGACTGGTTGGATTTCACTGCTTCAAGTGCTGCTTTTGCTTCAACTATCTGGGACCATGTTATGGAAGGTTACAGGGACTGGTGTGTTTTCTTGCTGCTGCAGGGTCACTGCTACAGGGGCCTCTAAGTAGAATTCTTAGGTTGTTATTCATATATTGTTCACAGTGGTTCAGGGTTGTTTGAATACATAGGTAACACCTCAATGGCTTGTGTGAAGGAGAATATGGAATGCACCAAGGCTGTAGTCAAAGCACCTGAACTGGTTAACAGAATGCCAAAAGAAATGATGTCTCATGGGATGCTCAGTGGCAACATCTCTTTTCTAAGTGTCAAAATATTTTTTTTTGCTATTGTATCTAATGTGTCTGCTGAACTAGTTTTTTCTTCAGCCAGTCCTTGTAGTTTGCTGCACATGATAGAGTTGAACTGATTTTTTCTAGTTATGGCAGCCTTGTACTATTTTTTTATTATTTGTAATTCTTTTCCTGCATTGTTCCAATACAAAAAAATATTTGTTACCACTTTGCTTTGTCTTGTTTCATTTTCTTATTGACCGATTCTCAAATAGAAAATGTTGGCTCAAAATTATCAATCTTTACTTGGCAGCATCATAAAATATATAGTTTTCCAAATTTATTTGCTTTTATGTTTTAATTCAAATTTAATAATATGTTTTTTCTACATTATAAAATTTCTGGTATTTAATAAATTATTCATATCATGACTAAATTTACTACCAATTAATGGAAACCAGTAAATAAAAATGACTACCATGACTAAATAAATGACCAGTTAACAATAATCAATGACTAAATGATTACAATGACTAAATAAATGACTAAATATACATACTACCAAATTGATGACTAAATATACTACCAAATTACCAAATATACTACCAAATTACCAAATATACTACCAAATTGTTGACTAAATATACTACCAAATTAATGACTAAATTAATGACTAAAACTTGTTTAGTCATAAATTTGGTCACGAGATAAATGACCGGCAATAAACTACCAATGGTCACGTGACTAAATATACTACCAAATTGATGACTAAATATACTACCAAATTACCAAATATACTACCAAATTATGACTAAATATACTACCAAATTAATGATTATAATTTGTTTGGTTATAAATTTGGTCGTGAGATAAATGACCGGCAATAAACTACCAATGGTCACGTGACCAAACTACTGATCACATGACCATTTTTTGGTATTTTTTTAGTCATTTATTTATATTTTTCTACTAGTGGGATGTCCATTTCCCTAAAAATTCTTTATAAATGTTATCCTATAAAATATTTCAAATGCTTTAGGGGTCTTCAGGTGGATGGAGTGCAGATCAGTGAGTTAGAGAGCATTCTGTCAAATAGGTATGTGAGCTTGTCTCACAAAGAGGATAGATTAAGATGGAGCTACTAAAAAATTGGGGAGTATCAGGGTAAGCTACGCTATAAGGTGAAAGACGGGGCAGTTAGAAAGCAAGATTGGCCCACTTACCTTTTTTGGAACAAAGATGGAAAAATGGAAGCAAAGCTAGATGCAACAAGCAACGTTATATCGGAAGCAAAATTAGAAGCAAAACTGGAAGCAAAATTGGAAGCAAAACTGGAAGCAAAATTGGAAGCAAAACTAGAAGCAAACCTGGAAGTAAAACTGGAAGCAAACCTGGAAGCAAACCTGGAAGCAACACAATAAGCAAAACCAAAAGGAAAATCAGAAGACAAACTGGAAGCAACAAAGGACGTCATAATGGAAGCAAAACTTGGTGTCAATTAGGAAATGAAAAAAGAAGCTATTTTCGAAGCCATACCAGAAGCAAAACAAGAAGCATGACTGGGAGCAAAACTAGAAGAAAAAATGGGAGCAGATATGGAAGCAAAACTGGAAGCCAAATTGGGCACTAATTTAGGCGCTATTTCCAACATTAAATTGGTCGTGCTTCTTGGTGCTATTCCAGGTGCTAAAGGAGATGCTATTGCTTGCACTAATTTTTTGACACAAAATCTGACACAAAATCTGGCACAAAAGACGACGCTAAAGAGAACATGCAGTTTGGTGCCGAGTTTTGTGTCGGCAGAAGTGTCCAATTCACAAACTCAAATGCACTAAATTATGGTGCTATTTTAGGTGCTAATTGCCTATTTTGTTGTAGTGGCACTTTATAGTCATCCAACACTTGTCACACAAGGTTGTTGGTTTGTACATTCCAAGTGATCCAAAAGTTGACACCTTATAAGACTCTTGTCTTCTTGTTTGTGCCACATCATGGGGCACTTGTCAATCCACATGCTAGGTGGATTTCCTATTCCATGCATATATAATGAGGTATTCTCTTGTAAATTTGTAAGTGATGTTAATATATGTTTATACTCTACATTCATATGCTCATTGATAGTTATTGGCTTTGTTATTTTGCTTATATTCATTGTGGAAGAGTTATTTGATGTTGCATTCATACTGCTGCTCCAACATGGTATTAGAGTGTTGAATCACAAGTCCCTTATCATATTTTAGTGAATCAAGCACTCAGCTCTATCACCAGAGTGCCATGGAGCCAAACAAACCTCGTCATTGAATCTAGAAGGCTCGAGAAACAAAGAATAGCCTTTCGTTTGACAAATTTTAGTAACTTCAATTTTTTGCAAAAATTCTTAGCTCATGTCTTTTTGTGTACCATATGGATTGTGTAGTATTGTGTAGACTGTACAGATTTTTGCAAAATCACATTATTTTTGTGTAGATCAGTTTTTATCAAGGGTTTTTTGCAGATTCGTTGGCCTCTCAGCCTCACCTAGGTCATTTGATTCATTTGGGCCCATTGTTTTGCATTCTGGTGCCTTTTTTGTTGGTTCTACTTTGGGGCAATTTCGTCTCTGTCAAAGGTTTCTAGTTTGGATTTGGTTCATGTTTTGAAGATCACCCGGTCAAAGATTGCAGATCACCATTATGTTACAGGTCGTCTTTGTTTGTAGGGATTGACAGTGGGCAATTTTTGTTCCCTCCAAGAGATTACACACAACAAGGCCACTTACTAAAGCAATAATTTTTGCCACAGATCGACTTGGTTGCCACTCCCATCTCTGTCATGTCCCAATATTAAGACATTGTTTAAATTAAAGATTTAAACATTATGATTAAAAAAAAAAAAGGTAATTCACCTTTCGTGAAATACGATATTTAGTCAATCTGAATGATAGAAATAATTGTGTATATTTGAGCAAACATATATTATTAATAATATATTTAACAACAAGAGTATATTATATTTATAAAAGACAAATATAAATATAATATACAATATATAAATAAATATAATAATATAAATATATATAAATAGTATTATATATTAAATATTATAATCAATACAAATATTATATTATTACTATATAATAATATAATGATCAATATAAAATAAATGTTAATATCATTATTGTTATATAATAGTATCATTAATAAATATTGATATAAGTATTAATATAAATATTAAATACTTATAATTATATAATCCAAATATTATTAAGTGGCTGTATAAAAGCAGCGGTCACTTTAAGAGTTTGGATCAATTATAATAATGCAGCGATTATTATTATCACAGCATTATCATATATAGATGCCATTACATATTAAAGTAAAAGGATACAATGGTCAGTAAAAAGGCTGCGAATGAGTTTAAAGTTAAACAGATATTAGTGTAAGGGAAAAGCAGCAATCTTAAGAGGTATGTCTATTCAATTGGAAGTGTGTGTCTCTTTAGGGAGATATATTAAGAATTTGTAAATTGCTTATGAGAGGTATCTATCACACGAAAATAGGATCTGATTTTAAAGAGAGAGAATAGAATAAAATATAGAATGAGAATATTTATTAAAAACGAATAGCCTAAGAATATTATAAGTTAACTTAGTAACAATCTAAGATTAGTCTTAGAATTGCATACAAGCAAAAAAGATACATTCCTCTTTGCAATAGGAAATAACAGGAGCAGCATCATATACAGCCAAAGAATAATTCCAGGGCTCTGCCGCAGCCAGACACCATATACAGCAAGGTACGTCATAATACTCTTACTCCATTAATAAATGCTTTACCTGATTTGTATGCATATACCTTGCATCTAACGAATAATGTACTCTGATTTCTGAGAATAACTGTGTAAAAGATATCTTGGTTCATATTCGAATAGGCATTAGGATTAATAAGTGTATTTCATGACTTAGTACTCTAAAATCGGCTCATTATGTTAATTAGAGTAATTCAAAGGTATGCCATATATCATTATTGTATTATATGCTTCATGATTACCTGAGATAGGGAATAATGCTTGGAAAACATGTTGAATCATGAGATTAACATATAACCTCATATGAGATGGTGAGTCTGAGATGTATAGTAGCCAACATGGGTATGTTTTGTCCCTTGTCTCAGTAGGTGCAATGGCACCCCTTGGACAAGTGGAAAGTGGCCCTTGTCTTAGTAGGTGCAATGGCACCCCTTGGACAAGTGGAAGTGGCCCTTGTCTCACAGTAGGTGCAATGGCACCCCTTGGACAAGTGGATATGGCCCTTGTCTCAGTAGGTACAAAAAGGTACCCCTTGGACAAGTGGAAGTGGCCCTTGTCTCAGTAGGTGCAATGGCACCCCTTGGACAAGTGGATATGGCCCTTGTCTCAGTAGGTACAAAAGGTACCCCTTGGACAAGTGGAAGTGGCTTTTGGCTCCAGTTGGTGAAGAAGTCACCCCTCGTGCCAAAGGATTAATAGTGGACCCATGATTGGCCAAAGGGCATCCTTTCACCTCATCTCGTATGAAGTTAAGAGTTAATGCATGGATAGTGATGATAAATATATATATACTGATAGAGATCATGACATTAATGATAAAGAATATCATAGTGAACTTAAGAGGAATATATGAAATATAAGTGATAGAGAATGCGGATTGAATGTAATCACAAAGATTATGGATGCAAGATAGAAAATGATAATTGATGTTAATTATTGAAAATCTAAAGGCAATGTTCTTATGTAATTGAATATATCATTTATCTATTGCTATAATTGAAATTAAGAAAGTTTGGTATAATAACGTTCTCTTTGCAAGTTGGAAATGTGTTCAAAGTTTTGAAAATGTTGACCTGTGACAAGGGGACATTACAATCTCCTTGATCGTCTTAGCCGACGTCCCTCCTTGCCATTTCAACTTCCACTTTTGTGGATCTAACGCTTGAAAGGCACCTTTTTTTCTCTGGATTGTGGCTTTATTCTCCATCCTGCATTCCTTATCCAGTCATTGCTCATGATCTACAAGTCATTCAACACAAGGTTGATGCCAGGATTTGGAGGTCTTTTACGTCGTATAAACTTTTCAATGCTGATTTGAATTATTTTTTGGTGCACTGGTTTGAAGTGATTATGGTCTTTCTGTGGATCAAAGGATTCAAGTTTGTGACTGTTGGAGGTGGATCCTCTAAAAAGGCTACCTAAATCTCCATCACGGTCTTTTCTAACTGCCACACTAACATTTGTTAGTGGCTCCTGCATTTTAGAAAAGTTGGTTTGGAAGTCTATCGGCCATTGTTTTTCTTGCAGAGTCTTCACTTTCTTCACACTACCAAGTTGGTTGCAGCTCCAGCGGGCCGTCATACACCTATTTGAGGTTCTTCAGGGCTACGGTTTCATCACCGACTCCAACCAAACTGCTAACGCCAAACATTCCTTGGTTGCATCTTTTTGGTTTTTTTATTTTTTCATTGGTTGTGGTTACAAATCTTTAAGGTCAAAGAATTCAACAATCTTGCTTATGGTTTCAAATCATTAATTTGATTTGTGATATTCTTTGCAATCAATATTTGGTTTGTTAGTTTTTCCACCGATTGGCATGCTATCTTAACATAATAGATGCTTTATGATAGAAGAGATCTTTTGTCCAAATGTCACACTTTAGTTACATATGTGACTATTTTACTATTACTCTAAAATGTAAATCACAACATTTTCTGTAGTCACTAATAATTTTGTAAAACGCTGAGCTTGACATTTTTCGCTAGGTAGACCCTCTGAATTTTGCCTCATCCTTGCAAAAGAGGGTCTTTTTTTCATTTTGTGACAACTTTTGTAAATAGAGGCTATTTTTTGCAAACTTACAGTCTACGAAAAGGTATTTCCATCAACTTCATAGTGGTGGAGTTTATTTCCTCAAATTTTATTATTTTTGATTGATTTTAATAGCTCCAAAGTTTAATTGTACATAAATTTTGACGAGGGATATCTTTTACCTTGTTTATCAAAATTTTGCACAACTTTTTTGAAAGATACTAGAAAACGAAAGGAACTTGATTATGAATGTATTTTTAAACCTAATATAGTCGTTCTTTATCAAATTTGTAAAAATCACCGTGTTCTATAAATGGTTGATTTTGGCTCTCAGGTTGTTCTAGTTGTAATCAAAACTTGTCTAGATTTTCTCGAGGACTTTTATTAGAGAATTAATCAAATTTGGGGGGAGTGTGAGGCACAATTTAAGTGCCTACTTGTGTCTTATTCAACAATGGACTCTAAAATTGACTTGTTAACTCCACATAACTACCATATATGGAAGGCTAAAGTACAACTTCTTCAATCTAAAGGGTTATGGCAAATGCTAAATGATCAACAATTGTAATTCAATAGGGAGTATGAACAACTTGTCTATTGCAATAAGTTAGATGAGGTAATGGCAATCATTGGCCTCCATGTATCTAGTAACTTGCAATTTCATCCAAGAAATTATACAACTCCTAAGCAAATGTGGGACAAATTTAGTGATTTATTTGGTAAAGTTGATGAGTTCAGAATACCGCAATTGGATGCTGAATTAACAACTATGTCATCTGATGTCTTCCCTTCAATTGAAGATTACTTAGTGAAGTTCAAATATTTACTTTCTTAACTTTGAGGTTGTGGTAAAAAAAAATAGATAAGGAATGTGCCTTCTTGGTTTTCTCAAATTTAAAAGGCCCCTATTAAGTCTTTGCTTCTACCTTTTACTCTACAATGGATGCACTTGGTTCAACATTTACTATGCCCACTTTTACACAGTTTTGTGATAGACTCGTGAGAGAACAATCTAAGTTACTTTGCATGGATGTAATCACCTATAAAAGTCAGGCACTTGTGGCTCAATCATCTAAGGGTAAAAATAAGAAATTCAACAAATCTAAGGCACATTCTAATGTAGCAAGTGAGCATACCTCCATGTAGAAATAAAAGTCTGATAAGCAAGCCACTGCATCTTCTAAGTCAAGTGAGAATCCCTCTAGGACAACTAAGAAGAAAAGTAAAGGGCCATGTTCTTATTGTGGAAAACCAAGTCATGATATGATTCATTGCTTTCAAAGGATGGAAGCCTTGGAAGAGACAATGAAGAAACACAATATTTCTTTACCAAAACCTGGCAAAGGACATGCACTTATAACTAGAGGTTTAGGTGCATCCAACGATAGTTGGATACTTGACTCGGGATCCTCTCATTACATGACCAAGTCACATGATCTTCTTGAGCATCTTTCTGATAGTTTGACATCTTAGATTACAGTAGGTAACTCTACATAGATTCTAGTTTTGGGGTTAGGTTCTATTCAGTTGATAGATAATTGCATTGAGGATGTACTCTATATTCTTGATATTTCTACCAATCTTCTCTCCATCTACCAAATTTTCCATACCGGGGAAGGGAAGGTAGTGGAGTTGTCTCCATATGATGTAGTTATTTGAGAACTACAACATCCTAAGAATATTGTTGCTTCAGGCAAAGTTGATCATGGGTCTAGATTGTATAGGTTTCATTCTTTTGAGTCATCTTGTGGATCATCACACATTGTCCATGCAGATTCTTTGAGTCAAGTTTGGCATGAGAGGTTTGGACACCTCAATTATAGATATCTTTAGCAGTTGAGTACACACGATATGGTACTTGGTCTTCCAAAGGTTTCATGCATGAATAGAGTCTGTTGAGGTTGTGTCCTTGGCAAGCATCATCAAGATCTTTTTCCTAAGGGAAAGGCACACCGTGCATCTACCTTGCTTGAGTTGGTTCATAGTGACCTCATGTCATTTCCAACTCTATCTTTTATAGGGCCAAGTATGTAATCACACTCATTGATGATTTATCTTGTTGAACATGGGTGTACTTTCTCAAGTACAAAAGTGATGTCTTCACTACTTTTAGGAACTTCAAGGTGTTTGTGGAGAAGCAATTAGGTTCTTCTATTCGATAGCTTCATACAAATAATGGGGGGAGTATGTGAACCAATTTTTTTAGGATTATTGCACTGCGCATGGTATACTTCATCAATATTTAGTTCCCTACACTCCTCAACAAAATGGTGCTGCTAAAAGAAAGAATCTCTCAAGGAGATGGAAAATTGTATGCTTCAGTCTCAGTCTATGGCCACTTCATTTTGGGCTGAAGCTATCAATTGTGCTAATTATATTTAAAACCACACACCCCACAAAGTGATTCATCATATCACTCTAGAGGAGGCTTGGTCTAGCATCAAGCCAGATGTTTCCTTCTTCAGGGTATTTGGTAGTGAGGCTTGGGCATTCATACCAGATGGTCGGCATAAAATAATGAAGAAGAAAAGTCAGCAATTCATCTTTATTGGCTATTGTGAGGATGTGAAGGCTTATCAGTTGTTTGATCCAACCACTCAGGATGTCTACTTCAGATGAGATGTCCAATTTGATGAGTCCTTCCATATTGATCCTGTAACCACTTCTTCATCACTACCTACTCCACCCTCTTCATCACATGATGATACCTTAGCACTTGAAGATACTTCAGATGATGGTCTTGATATTCCACCACCACAAACTCTGCCACCTCCACCTCCACCTCCTCCTACTTGAGTTTTGCCTAGTTGGTGATCCTATGTGTTCTTGTCACACTCGCTCACATAATTTTGGCACTAGTCTTTGGGTAATGCTATATCCACTAATCTGCAGAGTTTTTTAGAGGCTTCAGGTATTCTAGAGTGGGATAGTGCTATGACGGATGAGTATTCTTCTTTGATGAAGAATAATACTTAGGAGTTGGTTTCTTTTCCTAAGGGAAGAAAGATGGTTTGATGCAAGTGGGTGTACCGCACCAAGTATGTAGCTGATGGTTCTATTGAAAGATACAAGGCACATCTTGTTGATAAGGGTTTTTGATAGGTCGAGGGTATTGATTAATCTGAAAACTTTGCCCCTATAGCCAA
This sequence comes from Cunninghamia lanceolata, assembly GCA_027924645.1. Taxonomy (NCBI): domain Eukaryota; kingdom Viridiplantae; phylum Streptophyta; class Pinopsida; order Cupressales; family Cupressaceae; genus Cunninghamia; species Cunninghamia lanceolata. The sequence continues at coordinate 1,821,373 of BSBN01000149.1, read as the reverse complement.
GATGGATTCTTTTCACCTTGTTCTTTCTATTACTGCATCTTAGAGATAGTAGGTATTTCATATGGATGTGAAGAGTGCTTTCTTCCATGGTGATCTTCATGATGAGATCTGCATGGAACAACCTCCAAGATTTGTGCAGGACTCTTCACTTGTATGCAGGCTTTGACATTCTTTGTATGGAATAGACAATTTTTCAAAATTTGAACTTTTGAACTCTTGAACCTTTTGGAACCGTTTCTAGGCTCGGCGAAAAGATCTTTGAACCTTTGAACTTCTTTGTTTTCGACAACACTTTACAACTTATCTCTCTGAAGTCTTAGTCACTCCAATGTGAGGTTCAACACTCTTTGCTTGTCAGCAAGATAATTTCTATCGGCCATGTTAGATTTTGCTTCGCTGATACTCTGACGGACCAACCAATCTTCAGCGTAACTTCAACATTCGGCGAACTTGATTTGAGTCCACGCGATACACCGATGCATAGTTTACCTTCTCCCGAACCCTAGCACATGGAGATGCTAGGTCAACCTACTGTGCAACTCGCATTGTCTGGATCCTCTACACCACCGAACAATGAAACAAAATAGAAAACAAAAATGGATATTTGTACAACGAAGCCATTCCATGGATTTCAACAGAAATCTCACCAGTGGAATGCTTCACTTCGACATATTGCAACAACGGAAGCACAAAAAGAATGGAAATCTACAGCTATACAATTTACAGTTACATGAAACAGAAATTGAATTGACAGGATAGAATCGTTCTATTTCTCCTTAGCACAATACACAATCACATTTATCTCCTCTATGATTTGATTACCAATGCTTATTTGGTTCATTCCTCTAGGTTATAAACTCGCCCTGAGGAGAACCAACCAATTCCAAGCAGCTGGGAGAAAAACCAACCGATTCCAAGTGGCTGGGAGACCAACTGTCTTGAGATTAATAATTTGACAAATGTGACCTAAGTCACTTGGGACTTATAAAAAGAGTTCTAGGTCCTGAAAGACCTAGAGACCAACAGAAATGAAAATGCACTGGTCAAATAGACCTTATTACAAGACAAAACATGATTTTCTAGGTGCTCCTGCACCATACTCCCCTGGTGAAAGTTGTCTCAAGTCCTCTTAGAGACTAATTGCTGCAAATCATCACCCTACTTTTTGATGTCTTCTTCTAGCATCCATGTGGCCTCTAAGTCTGGAAGTCCTTGCCATTTGACTAAGTGCTCAAAATAGGTTTGATTTCTTATCTTCTTGGCTGCCCTGCTATCCAAGATGCGCTCCATCGTAGGTGGTTCCTTAGGTGGTAAATGTTGCACCCACTCTGCATTGTCTTGGACATAATCTGTTGTGCCTTTTCCTGTATCAAGACTCCTATATAATGTTAGATCAGCAACATTGAATATAGGGGAAATAGCAACATCATCAGGGAGTTCAATTTTGTAAGCATTAGGACCATATTTCTCTAAAATCTTGTAAGGTCCAACTTTTCTCATCATCAACTTGCTGTGGCTTCCCTTGGGTAGTATGTTCTTGTTGAGATGAACCATGACCATATCTCCTATTTGGTACTGCACATCCCTTCTCCTTTGATCCACTCTAGCCTTGATCTTTTGACTATTCTTGTGTAGAGTATCTTTGACTTGTTGATGGATCTCTTTCATAGCCTCTGCAAATGTATCAGCATGTCCACTCCTTTTGTCCAACCCTTGAACATCTCTCAATTCAAAAATTCCTCTAGGATGACTACCATAGACAACTTCAAAAGGACTTAGACTTGTACTTATGTTTGTAGAATCATTATAGGCATATTCTGCTTGTGGGAGTACCACATCCCAACTACCTCCATGTTCTCTTGTTAAACATCTCAGCAGATTGCCTAATGACCTATTCACAACCTCAGTTTGGCCATCAGTCTAAGGATGATAGGCTGAACTAAAAGACAAATTTGTACCCAATCTTTTCCATAAGGTTCTCCAAAAATGTCCCACAAATTTGCTATCTCTGTCAGATACAATACTCAAAGGTAACCCATGAATCCTGATGATTTCTTTAAAGAACAAACCTGCAAAGTAACTAGCATCATTGGTGGTTTTACAAGGAATAAAATGTGCCATTTTGCTGAATCTATCTACCACAACAAACACACTATCATAACCTGTCCTTGTCTTGGGCAATCCCATCACAAAATCCATACTCAAACTTTCCCAAGGTCTGTCTGGTATGGGCAAAGGTTGGTATAGTCTTGCATTAGTTGAGACCCCCTTTGCTCTCTGGCATACCTTACAACTCTCAACAAACCTTCTGATATCAGATTGCATCTTTGGCCAAAAGTAAAATCTTCATACCAGATCTAAAGTCTTATTGAGTCCAAAATGTCCTCCTAAACCACCACTATGTTTCTCCTTCACTATATTATCCCTCATTGAACACTTAGGGGTACATAGTTGACTACCTTTAAACAAAAGTCCATCCTGCAATGTATAATCTGAAAATTCACTGTGGAAAGCATTGGCAAACTCACTGCATACCTTGTAAATCTCCTTGAAATCTTGGTCCTCTTCATACAATCCTTTGAGTGCCTCAATACCCATGCTTTGTAGTTGCACTTCTTGTACTGTCAACACCCTTCTGCTTAAGGCATCAGTAACCTTATTGGTTATCCCCTTCTTATGTTTGATGATGAAGGTGTATGCTTGAAGACTTTCCACCCACTTCACGTGTCTATGACTGAGCTTTTCCTATCCATTCAGAAAATTGAGAGCATGATTGTTAGTATACAAAATGAATTCTTTAGGAAGCAAGTAGTGCCTCCATTTTTTTAGAGCTTGTACCATGGCATACAACTCTAAATCATAAGAGGAGTATTTCCTCTTAGCTTCATTCAATTTTTCACTGAAAAAGGCTACTAGTCTGCCTTCTTGGCTCAACACTGCCCCTATGGCTAGCCCACTTGCATCACATTCAATGGTAAAAACCTTATTGAAGTCAGGAAGTACTAAGACAGGATATTTGGCAACTTTCTGCTTCAGACTTTTAAAACTCTGGTTTGCCTCTTTTGTCCACACAAACTTCACCTTACTGCCACCCTTGATGGTCTCCAACATAGGTGCACAAATATCACTATAGTTCTTAATAAATTTTCTGTAAAATGTGGCCAAGCCATGAAAACTTCTGACCTCTCGTGCTATCCTAGGTGTAGGCCAATTTAAAATAGCTTCTACCTTGGAAGAATCCATTTTCAAATCACCCTTAGAGATGACAAAGCCTAGGTAAACCAATTCTTTTTTCATGAAGTCACACTTTTCCAAGTTTATCATTAACTTCTGATCTTGCAGCCTCTTCAAGACTATCTCCAAATGTTTCAAGTGTTCTTCCTTGCTCTTACTGAACACCAAGATATCATCAAGGTAGACTACCATAAATTTCCCTATGAATTCCTGCAACACCTCATTCATTAGTATCATAAAGGTGCTCGGGGCATTTGAAAGACCAAAAGGCATCATAAGCCACTCATACAACCCTTCATTGGTCTTGAATGCTGTCTTCCACTCATCCCCCTCTCGTATCCTTATCTGGTGATACCCACTCTTTAAGTCTATCTTGGTGAAATAAGTGGCCCCTCCCAAACAATCCATTAGATCTTCTATTCTAGGAATAGGAAACCTATACCCGATAGTTATCCTATTTATGGCCCTAGAATCAGTGAAAAGCCTCCATTTCCCATCCTTCTTTGGGGCTAAAATAGTAGGTACTGCACACGGGATAAGGCTCTTTCTTATTAGCCCTTTGTTTAGGAGTTCTTGAATCTGATTTACTATCTCTTCATTCTGCTGAGGGGTCATTTTATATGCTGCCTTATTAGGGAGTACTACTCCAGGTATGAGGTCTATCTGATGGCTAATGTATCTGACAGGTGGTAGGGAATCAGGTATATCTTTTGCAATCACTCCTTTGTAACTCTCAAGCAAATCTCTGACCTCCTTAGGCCCTACTTCTCTCACATTTTCCTTCTTTTCCCCCTTAGGCTTCACAATCAAAGCAAAACCTACTCCACCACCTTCCTTTAGTGTATCCATGAATTCTTCTTCTCCTACCAGCATTACACTAGATCCTACAGGCTGTGGATCCCCTTCTACCAATGATTGTATCCTATAAGTTACACCATCCTTTTGGAATGAGTAAGCATTCTTTTCTCCATCATGATGAGCCTTTCTGTCAAACTGCCATGGTCTGCCTAACAAAAGATGGCAAGCATCCATTGGAAGGATGTCACATAAGATTTTATCTATATACCCCCCAATACTGAATTCTACCCATGCTTGTTCATTGATGAGTATGTGCTGCCCCTTATTTAACCAACTGATTTTATATGGACTGTTATGGGGTATCCTTTCTAACTTCAACTTATTCACTGCTTCCAAAGATATGATATTATCAGTAGAACCAGAGTTAATAATAACTTTACAAACCTTACCTTGGATCTTGCAGTTGATTCTAAACAAAGCCCTTCTTTGAGAAAGTTCAGTCTGCACTAGTTCCTTGAGCAGTGTCCTCTTAATCATCAGATTTTCTCCCATTTCTGGTGCTAGATTCACTTCAGGAGATGTCACACTCCTTGCATCTTCTTGAATCAAAGTGGTTCTCTTCTCACCACCATGAGAAGTTGAGCCCTTCTCTGGACACTTGTATGCTGGGTGCCCTATCTAATTGCAGTTATAACATCTCATATTGGAGAATTTGAATCCTCTACCTGATCCATTTGTCCCATCTCTTCCATTAGGCCTTCTTCCTCGGTAGCCTCCTCTGCTACTTGAGTCTCCAACTTGCTCTTCTTGGCTGGACTGACCACTAGGCCTCTGGTTAGGGCTTCTTCCTCCAAAACTACCTCTACCTCTAAAACTTCTTCCTCCTCTACCTCTATTATTCTGCTCACTCTTTCTCTTTATCTTCTCTTCAGCCCTTAAGGCCATTTGGAAACACTTGTTCACTATTTCTGGTGCTAAGATGCTGATCTCATCTTGGATGTTCATCCTTAGGCCATTCAAATACCTTGCCACCTTCTCTGACTCTTCTTCTTGTCTCTTTGATCTGAGACTGAGTTTATGAAACTCTTGTGTGTATGCATTCACATCAAGGTCTCTCTATCTGAGGTTCTACAATTTCTTATGCATTTGTATGTTATAGTCTAGAGGTAAGAATTGTGCCTTGATTTTGGTTTTCATCCTTTCCCAGGAGGTTATCATATTCTTCCCCTCCTTGAATCTTTCTCCTTGCTCATAATTCCACCATGCAAGAGTGGACCCCTTCAATCTGGCCTTTGCCAATTTAACCCTCTTATCATCAGGGACTTCTTTGTATTCGAAATGATTGTTCAATGCCTCAATCCAATCAATCACCTCTTCAGCTTCCATACTTCCACCATACATAGGTAACCCATCCATGGTGTCCCTATTGACTTACTTCAAAGCATCTACAAATGCCCTCTGGTTTGTTGGTATCTCCTCTGTCCTCTTATTGGTTCCATCAATTTCGGTACCTCCTTCATCGCTGTCACTTTCATCTTCCCTATCTTTGCCTTTGGACTACATGAACTCTCCCAACTTAGATTCAAGCATCTCCTTGATCAGCTTCTTAATGGCATCCTGCAACATACTTTTGGGAGGCATCCTCTCCGCCTCTGTCCCGCTTTCTCTGTCTGACATACACTATTCACAGACAGCACCCAAACACCAACAATCCTGCAAATCCTTAATTCAACTTGCCACCCAAATCTTTTCAGGCTCTGATACCAATATGATGAGGAGTGCACAACGGGAACAGACAATTTTTCAAAATTTGAACTTTTTAACTCTTGAATCTTTTGGAACCGTTTCTAGGCTCAGTGAACAGATCTTTGAACCTTTGAACCTCTTTGTTTTTGGCAACACTTTACAACTTATCTCTCCGAAGTCTTAGTCACTTTGATGTGAGGTTCAACACTCTTTCCCTGTCGATAAGACAATTTCTATCGACCATGTTAGATTTTGCTTTGCCAATACTCCAATGGACCAACCACTCTTCGGCATGACTTCAACCTTTAGTGAACTTGATTTGAGTCCATGCGATACGCCGATGCACAGTTTACCTTCTCCTGAACCCTAGCACATGGAGATGCTAGGTCAACCTACTGTGCAACTCGCACTGTCTGGATCCTCTGCACCGCCAAACAATGAAACAAAATAAAAAACAAAAATGGATATTTGTACAACAAAGCCATTCCACTGATTTCGATAGAAATCTCACCAGTGGAATGCTTCACTTCTACATATTGCAACAATGGAAGCACAGAAAGAATGGAAATCTACAGCTATACAATTTGCAGTTACAAGAAACAGAAATCGAATTGACGGGACATAATCATTCTATTTGTCCTTAGCACAATACATAATCACATTTATCTCCTCTACTATCTGATTACCAATGCTTATTTGGTTCATTCCTCTAGGTTATAAACTCACCCTGAGGAGAATCAACTGATTCCAAGCGGCTGGGAGACCAACGTCTTGAGATTAACAATTTGACAAATGTGACCTAAGTCACTTGGGACTTATAAAAAGAGTTCTAGGTCTTGAAAGACCTAGAGACCAACAGAAATGAAAATGCATTGGTCAAATAGACCTTATTACAACACAAAACATGATTTTCTAGGTGCTCCTGCACCAGGCTTTGTATGAGAAGATTGATGGCTTCTTTCTTTCATCTGGTTTCACTCATTTCCACTCGGATCACACTATTTATATTCAACGTCATGGAGATGATATTTTGATACTAGTCTTGTATGTAGATGATTTGTTCATCACTAGTAGTTCATCATCCATGATTCATGATATTCAACATTCTTTGATGGAACACTTTGACATGATAGATCTTGGGCTTCTGCATTACTTTCTTGGTCTTCAGGTTCTTCAGTCTACTAAGGGGATCTCCATTTATTAGTAGAAGTATTCCATTGACTTGCTTCATTATTTTTGCATGGCTGATTGTAAGCCTACACCTACACCATTTCAGTTTGGTGTAACTTTGACTGCCACTTGCACTTCACCTTGTGTTGATGCTACTTTGTATAGATAGTCAGTTGGTAGTCTTCTGTGTTTGACACACACTCATCCTAATATCACCTTCATTGTTGGGCTTGTATCCCTCTTTTCACATGATCCTCATGAGAGTCATTGGCAAGTAGCCAAGCATATTTTGAGGTACATTTGGAGTACTACACATTTTGGCATTCAATACACACTAGGAGCTTCACACATAGTAGGCTTCACTATTGGGCCGGTGATGTTGACTCATAGAAGTCCACTTCTGGGTTTGTTTTCTACCTTGGTTCAGGTCCCATTGCATGGTCTTTCAAGAAGCAATTTTCTATTGCATTATCATCCACTGAGGTTGAGTATCAAGGTGCAATACTGCTAGCTAGGAGGTTCTATGGCTTCGATAGCTTATGACAGAGTTTGGTCTACCACCTGATCATTCTACTATTCTTTGGTGTGATAACCAAAGTGCCATTCATATTTCTTACAATCCAATTGAGCATCAGAGGATGAAGCACATTGAGATACACATGCATTTCATTTGACAACTTATCCATGATGGTGTTCTCTCCTTAGAGTATTTGTCTACTCAGAAGCAGATTGCAAACATCTTCACTAAACCTTTGTCATCGCCTCGCTATCTTGAGTTGCGACATATGATTTGGGTGAAGGAAGTTGTTGTTGGGGGGTCATCCTGTGTCCTCCTTCCTTTGTCTCTTTTTTGGAGAGGAGTTTTTTCCCACTGGGTTTTCTTCTTTTCTCTTTTTGTGAGAGATTTTATTGTACATGGGTACCTCATCAGATCTAGTAGCTGGGCCCCATATTTTTGTATCTATTGCACTTTTGTGTTCTCCCCAAGTATCACTAAAGGGGGGGTGTTAGAGTGAATAATTTATCTATTCACTATAGCTTAAGTGTACTTAGGTTTGTGAGGTTAGACAACATCTTGTCTAACTGAATGTGCAACCTTTTAGAGGTTAGATGTTACCTAGTTGTTTGGTAAACCCCACGTGCATACCTTTTGATGTTGGAAGACTTTCCATCTCACCTCAAAAGGCAATTTGTAGTCATCCAAGACTTGTCACACAAGGTTGTTGGTTTGCACATTCCAAGTGATCCAAAGGTTGACACCTTATAGGACACTTGTCTTCTTGTTTCTGCCACATCATGGGGCACTTGTTAATCCACATGCTAGGTGGATTGCCTCTTCCATGCCTATATAATGAGGCACTCTCTTGTAAATTTGTAAGTGAGGTTAATATATGTTTATACTCTACATTCATATGCTCATTGATAGTTATTGGATTTGTTATTTTGCTTATATGCATTGTGGAAGACTTATTTTATGTTGCATTCATACTATTGCTCCAACATTTTGAACCATCAAAAAACATTTTCCAAACCTCATTTTGCTATTGTTCTATTTGTTCAATCTCTTTTTGTGTCACCTCTCATTTTCATGGACTATATAATTATTCTAGATTAGTGAACATTTACTGTTATTTTTTTACTTTGAGTAAATTCCATGAGTGTGAAGGTAATTATCATGATGTTATATTTGCGTGATTTGAAAAATTGATTTAAATATTAAATATTATCGATGTGATTATAATATTTTTCTTCGGCTATGTTTTGAGGCACTAACCTATTGACGTTGAGTTGAGTGCAAATGAATGCAGGTACTTGTCAAAGATGAGAACATGGTTGAGGTAGAGATGTTGTAGCCACCTGGCAAGAACTATTTGGGATGGTTAACCCTGATGCACTCACACACTTATGCAGTCTCATATTGCATTAATTTGAATGGTTTAATATGCATTATTGCATAGATAATAAATGTGATTGATGATTAGATACTTAGAAAATATTGTGTTTTAATTACGATAGTAAGTTACTTTCGAATGCTTGATTTAATCATGAATATTAATTTTCTTTCAATTTATATTTTAAAAGGTGTATTTTATATTTTAAAATATGTATTTTATATTTAATAATAAATAATAAAAGTATTTTCCTATTTATATAAATATTATTGTTTGAAAAACAAATAAATATATATATATATATATATATATATATATATATATATATATATATATATATATATATATATATATATATATATATATATATATATTTGCAAATGCTATTTGATTGATTAAAAAAATGATTATGCAAATGACAGAAAAATAAATAAAGATTATTTTAATTCTTATTTAAAAAAAAGAAAAAGAAAAGAGAGCTTTGAAAAATCAAAACTCATGCAAATGGATAAAAAATGGAGTTATTAAAAAAAAAAGAAAAACCTAAATTATGGACACCAAAATTAAGAGAGTATATTTTTTTAATAATTTATTTTTAAGCAAAAAGGATCCATGGTTTTAAAAAAAAACAAAAAAAAGCGAAAAGACATTTGTGAAAACTAGAAAAAAATAGTCATAGTAAAACATCGATAACCTTGTCATTTTTCAACGAAATTGAAAACCGTAAATTGTTCTAGAAAGATGGCAAAGGGGAGAACAAAACCCAGAAGGGATTTGAAGATATTTGCAGTAGTTTGAGAGAAATTTAGCAAAAGTTAGAAATGAATTATTTTAAGCGTGAGAAAAGCATGTTTTGACAACAGCAAAAAGGACACAATTATTTTTCTATAGCCAGCGATAGGAGGCAGTAGTGAAGGGTAGCAATAAAGGCTGAATTGACCCTCTTTCTCTACTAAGATTTTGGGTATTTTCTTTATTTTAAATTGAAAAAGAATATGGTTGCATATGACTGTTAAAACATAGTAAAATTGGTCTGCGTTCTTTTTCTTCTTGTTGTTTGGAATCGACCTTCTATTTGTGGGCATTTGGACTCTTTTATTTTGGCTTGACATGCCTTAGATCTTATCCATGTCACCAGCCATCTTTTACCTCTATTTTCTGTAGGTGCCAACATCTTAAACTCATCCCAAATTGGCCTCTCTTTGTTGACTTCAGCCTGTTAAAATCTTGGGCCTATTTCCTATTTTATGACTATTAAAACCTATCCCTTGGTCATTGTAATTTATTAAGCTCATGCCTGCTATTTTGACTCTCTTCATTTTTGTTTAAAGACCAACCATTAAAAGCCATGATGGCTAGTATGTTTTGATCAACCTGCAAAGCTTAGCCAACAAAATAAGTAACATTTCCTGTAGCCTGATTTATAATTACCTATAGCTTGATCATTGTCCTTGTAGCTTGATAAAATAAATTCTATAACAGATTAAACTTTAATCTTTTACCTACTGTCAAACTTTACATTCTATAGCTGTCTCTTTACCTATTTTATCGTTGTAACATACATACTTTGTTTTATGTAGCTTTGTTTATCACTATTGCCGTATTACTAGTTTCTGCAGTGGACATATGTTGTTTTATGTAGCTTGATATAATCTCCTGTAGCTTGAATGACTTGCTTCTGTAGCTTCTTTTAAAACTCCTTTAAACAATTATTATTTCGCAGAATAGAGACAATTAATTTTCTGATTATTACCTATGTTGAAACTAGTCTTGAACTCTTATTTAAAGACTCTTTGAATTGTTAAATCATAAACTGATATTGGATTGGAAAGAGTTAAACATAGAATCTTCAAACCTTTTTAGACAACGAATTATAGTTAAAGAATATAACTAGAATTATAGACTCCATATTTATACTTGCATAAATAAATAAATGAATGAATGAAAGATGTTCTTTATTACCTACTTGAAAGTGTACTCTCGTTGGTTGAGCAAACAAATGAATTAATAAACTGTATTTAGGATAAATTATGTGTTATTGACTCGAATATAAAATCATAGCTCAAACGTTTGAAATTAGTAAGCTTATTTACCATATGTATATCTATGTGAACGCCATCTTATATTTCACTGGCTTCTATTCTATTTAAATTATTTGTGCCACATAATTATTGAAATAGAAAGCAAAACTAAGAAAGATAGTACTAATAATATTTGACATAAGATGCATGAAAACATATTGTTGAAGTGGAGTAAGCAAACCTCATTATTGATTTTATTGCTTGAATTATGAAATAGTATTGGGTATGAAGTAAAATAATTAGTATTCTACAATCTATTAAAACCATGGAATTATGAATGGAGAATATAGTTAGATTACAAAATCTATATTGTCTTTAAATGATTTGTGATGTTTTTCTTTTGTGCGAAAAGTGTGTTTTCTTGATTGATACTTTGGAAAGGGATTAGAGGTGGTCTATAGGTGAATATGGATTGTCATTATTCCTTATTTTACTTTTATCATTTTACTTATTTCTTGGGGAAAGAAGGTAGATTTTTATCTAGGAATGTGTTTGGGTTACTTTTGGGCTAGGATGACGAATGTGGATTATCAGAGATGGATTTTCCTCTTTTTAGGAATTGACCGGTTACTATGTTTTAAAGGTTTAGATCTAAAGGAGTTGTTATTGAAAAAGATGAATATTTTGCCTTGCATGCTTATTGATATATGTCTCTGCCACATCCTATTGTGAGACAATCTGCATTTCATTATTTAGAATTGCAAATTAGACATCAGGTTGCATTAGGTGTTCCCACCTGCCAGTTGTTCCAGGTAGCTAGACATTTCGTGTAGTTCTGGGTTTCCTTCATGTCATGAAGGGATCCAGGGAAGTGTAATTGCTTCATGGTTGGGTGGAAAAGCACCTGAGCCATGTTCCCATCTCTCGGCTCACAGGAGAACCACTTGGTTTGTGGTGACTGGACAACGTATTGATTTATTTATACTTGTACATGATCATTGTAACTTGTAATTAGATGTATTATGGCATGAATGCCAATGGACTTTGTATATTATTTTATAGTTCTTTCACCTGGATTGAGCACACAATTTTGTAAGATTTAATGACTTTCATTGATTCATATTTATGAGATTTATCTTTTACTTATGAAGTTGTAATTTAAATGGATTATTTACTTTATTTACTTTTGTGATAGTTTGAGTGGCTTTACATTTTGCAGGTTAGGAATGATAGAATCTTGCTCATGAATCATGTAGACACCTAGGACTACTACTTCCAAGTTTTTGCTTGGATCAACCTCAATATTTTCAATTGCCCATTCATCTAAAATATTATCTGGAATGTCCTCAGTTTGGGTACTCAGCTCTTGAACAACAACATGCTCTCTTTGGTAAAAAAATGGCATAGTTAACATTGGCAACACAAGGTACATATGGTTCTATATGGTCCTTTGCTATGGGTTTGGATTTGATAGTCACCTTGGTTCCATACCTTGTCCTAAAGAGCATATGCGACCAATCTAAAGATAAGTAGCCACCTATCTTAGTTGTGAAGTCTCTTGAAAGGCATAGAGTAGAGGAAGGTGGTATGTCAATCACATATATGTCTTGAGAAATGGAAAAATTAGGATATGCATGTAGGGTGAGACTCAAGTTTTGGATAACCCCTATAGTATTAATAGCTATCCCATCAAGCTAGACTACCCCTTTTGTAAATGGATGGTACTTCAAACCTAGCTTATCTGCAATTTGTTTGGGCATAACAGAGCTGCTAGCTCCTGATTCGGTCATACAATTATGGACAAAACTATCTCCTATGATCAAAGACACATAGAAAGGTGGTGGTTTGACTTCCTTACTTGGTTGTCCACTATTGTTTTGAGGGGTAGTGGTAACCAGAACTCTATCTTGAGTGACAGGCTATCCATTTGACACACTCACATTTGATAGGGCAGCTTGTAACAAGTCTCTTTGTCCTAGGATAGTGTGCTGGTTGGGACTGGTTCATAAGCTATTCTTTGGCTATCATATACTAGTCCCTTTGTAGGACTTGTGCCACATTGGATGTCGATGGACCAATAACACCTTGGTTGCCTCTAGGAGCTTGATAAGGCTCTTTATTTGCTAGTTGTCCCATTTCAACAACCCTCTTTTTGCCTCTTATGTTGGCTGTTATAGAAGAATGGTCCTGGTTGACTACACAAAACTCCTCTCCTTGCCAATTTACCAATGCAGTGTCACTTGGAGGGGTATCATGCTGCTATGTGGGAGTCTCATATAGTGCATTTGGCTACACCTTGGGTATATTTTGCACCATTAAGGCTTGGTTAATCACCCCATTGGAACAAGCCAACTAGTTATGGGGCTGATTACAAGAGAAACACCACTCGTAGTCTTGAGCAAGATTGTTTTGGATAGGTATCAACTCCCTAGAGGTACTTGCCACAACTGGGTTATATGCTTGGAAATGCCTTGAGTTAAGTGCTTTCCTTTGGCCTTGGTTATTTGCATGGTAGGGCAGCCTATTTGCTTGGTTTGGTTGACCTTGTGCTTGATTAGGCTTACCAACTCATTATCAAATGTTTGAAGGAGGCCTTTAATCTCTTGTAGCTCAAAAGAATCAGCTGGGACAACTTTTTCTTAGGCTAGGACAGCTAGTAAAGGGGCTATCTGTGGCATTTGCATGGGTATAATAGGTTATACTTTAGCAAAGATAGGCATTGGAGGTCTTGGGGCAATTTTCCCAGTTTGTATGAGACTGTTTTAAGCCCTTATAGCTATTTCATAAGCACTAGGGAGTGTGTTTGTACCCATAGATTGTATCATTATTGCAATATCACTATTAAAAGCCCTCAAAAAATATAGAAAAACATGTTGTGTTGAGGGTCTTACCAGTTGTGGAATTGTATTCCAAGTCCTTTGGAAATGAAAGTTAAAGTCTATCATGTGCTCACGAGGAGCTCCCTTGATGGTGCTCAATTGTTCTACCAAAGACAAATGGTCTAATTTGTCTTCAAAATGCTTGCACATAAGCTCTCCAAGTTGATCCAATGAGTTTATTGAGTTCACCCTCAACCTCTAAACCATTGCAATGCCTTGCCTTTGAAAGAGACTACCAACAATCCAAGACCTGCATTTTCAGCAATGATGTGATGCACAGCACATAGGTTTGCCACATCCTTGATGTGCTCAATAGGTGTAGTTTGGTCTTCTCTTGTGAAAAATGGTATGCTTTTGAGGGATACCATTGGAATTTCATCATGTTGTGCTAAGTTCAATGGGCTGCCATGATCAAAAGGTATGAAAAGCTAGTTCCTGGGAAGAGCCATGGGCTGTAAAGGTGATGTAGAGGCACTAGGATAGGTAGAAGGATTTGACAAGATGACAAGGTTTTCTTATGCTCTAAAGCCCAAATTTAATGATCATTATACAAAAGTGGGAAAAATAGTTAGTAGTTCTAAGACCATCATGAAAAGGTTGATTAGACATACTATGGGACCCATTCCAACCATTGGCAAAGGCAGATCAAACTTAGAACTAGTACTTCCTTCACAAACCTAAAGTGATCCTTGTAGCCCTTGGAAAACACACAGTCAGCAATATATTTTGATGCAGACCTGCAACATCAGATCTTGGACAATCTAGAGATACCCATTTGGACTCCCTATCACATATCCAAAAATGGGTATAGGTTGTTTTGGACGGTATGGCTCAACCTATTACTCACCCTAGTGACCTAGAGCCCCGATTAGGCCAAAAATACAAAGAGACCTCTCCAAAATTTATGGACAGAACCCAACCAATGATTGGAGCACTTAGAATACATGTTTAAACTATGGATTTTGTGGTTTTTGGGCCCCCAACATGGACTGCAACTGATTGGTCCTCTTTTGTTCTTTTTCTATGCTTCTAGAGATCACCTAACACATGAGGATGTTAGGTTTTCTCAATGAAGACTCCTCCCTCTTAGATCCTCTACCAAAAACTTGTTATAACATACTAAAACAATCTTACAACAACCCATCCCACTGATCAAGAATGAATCAAATCAGTGGAATGGAAAGAAAATGCATAATTCCTATCAAAATCCTAGATGAGGGTTATAATAAATAGTTTCAACAAAAATGCAGATAACTATACACTATAGAGGTTTCACAAACTTAAACCAAAAGAATTGGAATCCTAACTCACCCTGTTAACTTGTCATCATCATGAATTTCCACAATCTATCCGTACAGGAGCAGGGTATGGCCTGTAACAATAGATTACACAGAAAAATGCAAAAAAATTAGATTTTATTACTATCTTCTCCTTCAAAGTTTGTTCTCCAACACACTTCTCCACTTACAATGAATAGAGTAGGGTCTTAAGAAGCCTACCAACCAGTTTGGAATGGTTAGAGGACAGTTGGGGTCGATGGAAGGTATGGTAACCATCGGACTGTCTCTCTGCAACTGTCCTGATTAGGACTGCAACTACCCTGTTTTACAATGGCAACTAATTACAAGTTTATCACAATGGCCATTGATTGGTTTATGACTTGTCAACACCTTTGACAATGTCATTAAACCTTTGACAAAGTCTATCACCCCTTAACACATGCCAAAAAGGCTTACAATGTGAGATAATATATGACTGCCCCTATGTTTCTATGACTACCTCTCACATGCCGTAGAAGGCTTACAAATATGATTGCCTTACAAATATGAGATGTTTATGGACATGGTCCTTATTACAACATGAGAATGGTCTTCAAGACCTTATAGAATCAACAAGACAAAAATGACGATATGAAGACATAAATCTTATAGTCTCCTTGGTGCTCCTGCACTATACTCCCCAAGTGGAAAGAGAACTCAAGTCCCTTGAGGAATCAGATCAGCAACTATGACACCATGCTTCAAGATGTCTTCTTCACTCATCCAAGTGGCATCTTCAATGGGTAAGCCACTCCATTTGACAAGGAACTATTTATATGTCTTCTTTCTAGTGTTTTTGATGACCTTGGTATCAAAAATGCATTCCAACTTCAATGGTTGGCTGGGAGGTAGATCCTTTATCCAATCTTCATCTTCTTGGGCTGCATCAAGACCTGCAACATTATCACCCTTGTATGGAAACAAGTTAGCAACATTGAAAATGGGAGAAATGGCCAAGCCTTGAGGAACCTCAATCTCATAGGCATTGGACCCAAACTTGTGCACAATCTAGCATGCACCTATCTTCTTCATGAGGAGTTTGGTTGGCTACCCTTTTGGAAGTCTCTCCTTCTTCAAATGTGCCATGACCAAATCCCCAACCTTGTATTGTACATCTCTCCTTATTTCATTTGCTTTATCCTTGTACTTCTCATTGTTCCTTTGAAGAGTTTCTCTTACATTATCATGGATGTCCTTCATAGACAATGCAAAATCCTCACCTTGAGCACTTTTCCTCTCTAAACCATGTAGATCTCTCAATTCAAGAATGCCTCTTGGGTGAATCCCATAGACAACCTCAAATGGACTCCTTCCCTTGCTTCTATTGGTGGAGTCATTGTAAGAAAATTCTACTTGAGGGATGATCATATCCCATGCCTCTCCATATTGCTTTGTAAGACACCTGAGAAGATTTCCCAAGGACCTATTCACCACCTCAGTTTGGCCATCAGTATGAGGGTGATAGGCTGAAGTGAATGATAATTGAGTGCCCAACTTCTTCCATAAAGTACACCAAAAGTGGCCTACAAACTTTGGATCCCTATCAGTCACAATGTTAAGAGGCAAACCATGGATTCTAACAATTTCTTTGAAGAACAAACCAGCAATGTGTGAAGCATCATTAGTGCATTTACATGGCAAGAAATGAGCCATCTTATTAAATCTATCCACCACAACAAATATGCTATCAAAACCTCTTTGAGTCCTAGGAAGACCCAAGACAAAATCCATGCTAATACATTCCCATGGCCTACTAGGAATGGGAAGTAGCTGTATAGACCAGCATTGGATGAAGTACCTTTGGCCATCTGACAAATACTACAACATTCAACAAATTTTCTAATATTTGATTGCATTTTAGGCCAAAAATAAAACCTTTTCACCTGATCCAATGTTTTGTCTAGCCCAAAGTGACCTCCTAATCCACCACAATGTTTTTCCTTTATGATGTTCTCCCTCATGGAACACCTAGGAATACACAACTGGCTACCTTTGAACAACAATCCCTGCTGCAACAAAAACTCAGAAAAATTAGAATGATAAGAGTCTGAAAACTATGAACACACTTCAGATACCTCCTTGAAATCCTCATCATCCTGATACATATGTTTGAGAGCATCAATCCCCACACTTTGCAACTGAATCTCCTAAACCATACACACCTTTCTGCTCAATGCATCTGCTACTTTGTTGGCCTGCCCTTTCTTGTGTTTGATGGAAAAGGTGTATGCTTGGAGTTGTTCAACCCACTTCATATGCCTATGATTGAGTTTCTCCTGTGAATTCAGAAAACTAAGAGCATGATTGTCAGTATACACAATAAACTCTTTAGGCAAAAGATAGTGCCTCCACTTTTTCAAAGCCTGTACCATTGCATACAACTCCAAGTCATAAGTAGAGTACTTTCTCTTAGCATCATTCAAATATTGACTAAAGAAAACAACCTGTCTACCCTCTTGACTCAAAACAACCCCTATAGCAAGGTTACTAGCATCACATTCCACTGTGAGCAACTTATTGAAATTAGGTAAAACAAGGAGGGGTTGTTGTGCTACCTTTTGTTTCAGAATTTCAAAAGAATCATTGGCTGCCTTTGTCCAAAAAAACTTACATTTTTGCCCCCCTTTGATGGTATCCAAGATTGGTGCACAAATATGACTAAAACCCCTTATGAACTTCTTATAAAATGTTGCCAAACCATGAAAACTTTTTACATCACCTGTTGTTTTTGGAGTTGGCCATGACAAAATGGCCTTTACCTTTTGCTAGATCCATCTTCAAACTACCTTGGGAAATGACAAAACCAAGATAGGTGAGTTCTTCCTTCATGAAGACACTCTTTTCCATGTTGATCATCAATTGGTCATCATGTAACTTCTTCAAAACTTGATCCAAATGTTGTAAATGCTCTTCCTTAGTCCCGCTGAAAACAAGAATGTCATCCAAGTATACCACAACAAATTTGCCAATGAAATCTTGCAATACTTTATTCATGAGACGCATAAAAGTACGTGGGGCATTAGATAGACCAAATGGCATCACCAACCACTCATAAAGACCCTCATTTGTTTTGAATGCTGTCTTCCATTCATCCCCTTGCTTTATCCTAATTTGATGATACCCACTCTTAAGATCAATCTTAGAAAAGTATCTAGCCCCTCCCAAACAGTCCATTAGGTCCTCAATCCTTGGCATAGGGAACCTATATCTTATGGTAATGTTGTTAATGGCTCTAGAATCCATACACAACCTCCATTTACCATCCTTTTTAGGGGCTAGGACTATTGGGACAGCACATGGGCTAAGACTCTTTCTCACCAAACCCTTATCCAACAATTCCTATACCTGCTTGGAAATCTCTTCATTTTGAGAAGGTGTCATCTTATAGGCTTCTTTGTTTGGAAAAGTAGATCCTGGTATGAAATAAATTTGATGGCTCATGTCCCTAATGGGTGGCAACTCATTAGGCATTTCCTCTACCATGATACCCTTATACTTCTCTAGCAATTGCTGCACCTCCTTAGGAACCTCTTCCTTACTAGGACTATGCAAAGTAGGGGTGCTTGTGGGCTTCAAGATTAAAGCATACCCTTGGGTTCCTTCTTCCTTAAGGGTGTTAATAAACTCTTTACGAATCACAATCATGACACTCGACCCTACATTCTTTTCTACATTCTCATCAGGTAATGGATCCATCTTATACTTTTTACCCTTCTTAGTTATGACAAAAGAATTTTATTTCCCATCATGTTGGGCTTGTACATCATACTGCCATGGATGTTCTAATAGCAAATGACAGGCATCCATGGGGATTACATCACACCAAATCTTGTCCTTATATTCTCCTATCTCAAATTCTACCCATGATTGTTCATCTACCAAAACTTGTTGCCCTTTATTCAACCATGATACTTTATAAGGACTAGCATGAGGAAGTGTTTTCAATTTCAACTTATCTACCATCTCAATAGAAACCAAATTCTCAATTGAACCTAAATCAACAATTACCTTGCAAATCTTACCATAGGCCTTGCATGTTGTCCTGAACAATGTCTTCCTTTGAGGGGGTTCTTGAGTTTGAGGCACCTTCAACATGGTTCTTCTCATCATCAAACTTTCTCCTTCATGGACTGGGGCTGCACTTCCAATTGGTGAGTTAACACTTTGGAAATCTTCCTCTTGGATCAACTGGTTCCTTCTCTCTCCTCCATGAGAGCTTGAGGCTTGCTTTTTAGGACATTTGAAGGCTGGCTGTCCCACTTGGTTGCAATTGTAGCACCTTCTTGTGAAGACATTAGGACCTCTCCCTAGTCCACCAAATCTACCCCTTCCATTGGGCCTCCTTCCTCTAAAGACTCCTCTAGGACCTGATTCTCCACTTTGTTCTTGGGAACAAGATTCCCCTTGACTTCTTTGGGATTGATTTCTGCCTCCAAAACTACCCCTACCTCTGAAATTTCTACCTCCTCTACCTCTATTTTGTTGCTCACTTTTCCTCTTTAACTTCTCTTCAACCCTCAATGCCACTTGAAAGCATTTATCCACGGTTTTAGGGGCTAGTAGATTGATTTAATCTTGGATATTAAACCTCAAACCATTTAGATACCTTGCTACTTTACCTTTTTCATCCTCCATGTATCCACAATGAAGAGACAACTTGTGAAACTACTCGGTGTAAGTGGCCACATCCAAATCTATTTGTTTGAGATTTTGCATCTTCTTGTAGATCTGCACCTCATAGTCTGATGGAAGGAATTGGGACTTGATCCTCTCCAACATTCTACTCCATGAAGAGATCATGCTCTTCCCATTCTTTACCCTCTCACCTTGGGTGTAATTCCACCATGTAAAGGCAGCACCTTTGAGTTTAGTTTTTGCAAACTTCACCCTCTTGTTTTGAGGAACTTATTTGTATTCAAAGTAGTTATTTAGGGCCTTAATCCACTCCATGACTTCATCAGCATTCATCTTGCCACTAAACATGGGAATCTCCATCCGAGCCTCTAAAGAATCTTTGCTAATTGCCTTGATGGCTTCAAGGAAATGTTTTTGATCTACAGGTATCTCTGTCTCTTCTTGCTCTTCTTCTTCCTCCTCTTTTTCTTTCTCTTCATCAGAACCTTCATCTATCCTCTTTCCTACCCTCAATGCCTTCAACTCTGCTTGGAGTGCTTCCTTGACTCCACTTTTAATCTTCTCTTCCATCTCCTTGAACTTCTTAACCACTTCAGTGGTCATTCCTTTTGGAGGCATGTTGCTAGCCTCTCCTTCACTCTCCTCTACTGACATATACCAGGTCTGATACACAACCAAAAATAGAACCTTTTATGGCTTTGATAGCACTATGATGTAGAGGCACTAGGATAGGTAGAAGGATTTGACAAGATGACAAGGTTTTCTTATGCTCTAAAGCCCAAATTCAATGATCATTATACAAAAGTGGGAACAACAGTTAGTAGTTCTGAAACCATCATGAAAAGGTTGATTAGACATACTATGGGACCCATTCTAACCATTGGCAAAGGCATATCAAACTTAGAACTAGTACTTCCTTCACAAACCTAAAGTGATCCTTGTAGCCCTTGGAAAACACACAGTCAGCAATATCTTTTGATGTAGACTTGCAACATCAGATCTTGGACAATCTAGAGATACCCATTTGGACTCCCTATCACATATCCAAAAATGGGTATAGGTTGTTTTGGACGGTATGGCTCAACCTATAACTCACCCTAGTGACCTAGAGCCCCAATTAGGCCAAAAATATAAAGAGACCTCTCCAAAATTTATGCATAGATCCCAACCAATGATTGGAGCACTTAGAATACATGTTCAAACTATGGATTTTTTGGGTTTTGGGCCGCCAACATGGACTGCAACTGATTGGTCCTCTTTTGTTCTTTTTCTATGCTTCTAGACATCACCTAACACATGAGGATGTTAGGTTTTCTCAATGAAGACTCCTCCCTCTCAGATACTCTACCAAAAACTTGTTATAACATACTAAAACAATCTTACAACAACCCATCCCACTGATCAAGAATGAATCAAATCAATGGAATGGCAAGAAAATGCATAATTCCTATCAAAACCCTAGATGAGGGTTATAATAAACAGTTTCAACAAAAATGCAGCTAACTATGCACTACAGAGGTTTCACAAACTTAAACCAAAAGCATTGGAATCCTAACTCACTCTGTTAACTTGTCATCATCATGAATTTCCATGATCTGTCCGTACAGGAGCAGGGTACGACCTGTAACAGCAGATTACATAAAAAAATGTAGAAAATCTGGATTTTATTACTGTCTTCTCCTTCAAAATTTGTTCTCCAACACACTTCTCCACTTACAATGAATAGAGCGGGGTCTTAAGAAGCCTACCAACTAGTTTGGAATGGTTAGAGGATAGTTGGGGTCAATGGAAGGTATGGTAACCATCAGACTGTCTCTTTGCAACTGTCCTGTTTAGGACTACAACTGCCCTGTTTTACAATGGCAACTAATTACAAGTTTATCAGAATGGCCATCGATTGGTTTATGACTTGTTAACACCTTTGACAATGTCATTAAACCTTTGACAAAGTCTACCACCCCTTAACACATGCCAAAAAGGCTTACAATGTGAGATAATATATGACTGCCCCTATGTTTCTATGACTACCTCTTACATGCCTTAGAAGGCTTACAAATATGACTGCCTTACAAATATGAGATGTTTATGGACATGGTCCTTATTACAACATGAGAATGGTCTTCAAGACCTTATGGAATCAACAAGATAAAAATGACAATATGAAGACATAAATCTTATAGTCTCCTTGGTGCTCCTGCACCAAAAGGTATTTGATTCCTTAGAGTATGAGGGGATATCCTTGCTGAAGGTGGTGTAGAGTGTACTCTTCTTGTGAAATCTAGGTTCCTTTGCAAAAGCCTTCCTCTCCTTCTAGGTGGAGATTGTTTTAGATACTCAAAATGAGACGATCCTCCTCTAGTTTGTATCCTTCTCATATACTATTTTGTGCATTGATTTCTTTAAAACCAACCAATAGAGTGACTATAAATGTTCAAAAAGCTTCAAAAAACTTGAAAATAGCTGGTCACATATC
This sequence comes from Cunninghamia lanceolata, assembly GCA_027924645.1. Lineage (NCBI taxonomy): Eukaryota > Viridiplantae > Streptophyta > Pinopsida > Cupressales > Cupressaceae > Cunninghamia > Cunninghamia lanceolata. The sequence goes on along the minus strand of BSBN01000149.1, from coordinate 1,799,206 downwards.
AATACTAGCAATGATAAGATAATATTATGACTATTTATAGTTCAAATTGTCCCACTGGGCATGCCAAAAATTGTTATCACTCTTGAGTGTACCCTTTGGAGAATGATAGCTCATTCTCTGCTCAGTTGATAATCATGGAAACATCCTAAGGCATGTGGGTTTCCTATAGATTAGGATGAGTCTCTCAAGAGGGCTGGTTCCCTTGGATTTAGCACCTAAAACCAATGTACTACTGTTGCTTGCTAAGAAAAGAAGTAAGAATGTTATGAACTAAACCCTAAAACTATGGTAGGTGATGCACCAAACTAAAAACTAAGACTATTTTAACATAACAATATAGCTTGTAACCTACACAAGACATAAATTATTTGCATATAAGTTCTGTAATGAGACATACATTCAAGGATTTTTGTGTTCAAATCACTAGAAAATACATCAATACATATAATAACAGAGATTTGAGAAGGCAAATAACTTGATCTTATTGATAAAAAGGAATCCTTACAACTGAATACAAATCAAAACTGAATCATTTATCTGAAAAACTTACAAAAACTATCTTTGCTTGCTCTAAAAAGTATTACCAAAATGCTATTCTATGACTGAGACTGAGTTACAATGTTTGGTTTTTTGCTTCTTACAACTCAAAACATGAAAAGGAACTAGTAAAAAACTAATTCTAAGCCTTTGATATACTCAACCTATCATGGGGAGACCAAGAGACTGAAAGAAGGAAGAAAATTGATGACCAAAATTGGGTCAAACTTCTTTTGGCGCCCATGAAGTCTCCTATTCTAATTTTTCTTCATACTTGTCATGGTTGACCTCTTCATCTCCTACAATCATGCTCCAACTGCTCCGTAATGCTTGGGAATTCTTTAAACTACCCCTAGATACCTAGAGAGTGGTAAAAACTTCTCCTAGATGTCCTCAACTATTGTCCTTGTCATTCATCTTCTCATAAAAGACCTTCAACTATCATAACTTCCACTTTGCCCAATAATAGGGCATATGGAAAAGGTTGGACTACTTTCATAACTACTGTCACAATTGCTCCAACTGCGTTGACTCCTTGACAATCCACCTTGCATGAAAAATAGGGCATGTGCTTTTCAAGAGTTTGAGGTGATTAAGGCTCCTTGGAGGGTCCATTGTCCCTTTGGATTGAAAAGAAAGTCTTCTTATTTCTATACATTTCATGGACTGCATACACAGTATGTATTTCAGTTTTGTTAAAATACCCACTGAGTGATTCAACAACTCTATGTACACAAACCTTTCAAACTCCTACTAATAAACCAATACTCTGCCTTGTACAGTCTCTTGTTTCATGCTCTTTTCACTGTTAGGATTGAGATAGTAAGAGACTTTTCCTGAATAGTGTATTGTCTCCATGACACAATATATTTCATTGACTCCTCGATATTGGTATTCATATAACTAGGCTTTCATAATATCACTGTCTCACTATACTAAATAGTCATACACTATCCCCTATCTTCTCACATTTGAAAGATCCTAGGGTACTTTAAAAATCTTCTTTAACATCCCTTATTACATGGATTTGAAATCATTTTCTAGACTCTTAAAATACCCTTCCTTTGTTGTTTAAGAATCTTATGAATGGAAATAAGAACAAAACTAGGGACTGTTACCTTCATTCTTTTGATAAGCTACTTCTTGTCATGGCTCTACCTTTTATGCCTTATCTTCTTCTTTGTTGGTAAATTTTGATTTTTCCAAACCATTTCTTTTTCCCTTCCATATTATGCTTCTTCTTCTGTTGGCAAACTTAACCTTTTTCAAACTTGACTTATCTTCCTTCATCTTTGTCAGCAAAAATGAACTTTTTTTAAGAACTCCCCTCCTTTGTCCACCTTTGTTGGAAATCTTGCTCTACTTTGAACTTTGGCTTCCTTTCCTTAAACTTGGCCTTAACTCTTCCTTTTCTCAGCAAAAATAACATTTTTTGAACTTGACTTATCTTCCTTCATCTTTGTCAGAAAAAAGAACCTTTTTTGAACTTGACTTATCTTCCTTCATCCCTTCGTATTAGAGTTTTTGTCTTGTCGGCAAACTTCAAACTTTTCAAACCTTGGAAGCTTTGCCCCTTTGTTTTGCCTTATCTGCCTTAGTCGACAAACTTGCTCCATTTCAAACTTGGCTTCTTTGCTCTATATTTTCCTTAGTTGGCAAACTTAACTTTCTTTGAACCATGCTTTCTTTATTCTTCTGGTTGCCCTTGTTGGCAAATTTGTTCTTTTCTGAACTTTGGAAGCTTCACCTTTCTTTCCTTAAACATATTTGCCTTATCAACAACTTTAAACTTTTTAGAACCTTTTCCTTTGTCCTATATTTGCCTTATCGGTGAAATATAAAAAATCACGAACTTAAGGAAAGTTTGGTCTTGGGAAAGTTCCCCGACAAGGGCACCACTCTCCTTTTCCTTAGCCAAATTCTTAAATTTCTAATTTTCCTTATCAACAAAACTAGACTTTTTTGAACTATGGCATTTATCGTCTTTGAGTTCACCCTTGTCAGCAATCTAGCCATCGAGAAAACTCCCTATTGCCAAACCCGTGGGCTTTTGAACCAATCCATGCTGATAGACTCCTACGTTGTCTTTATCTCTTTGCCGCTTCTTTTCTTTTCTATCACCTTATTGACGAATTGGCTAAAAGTTGAACTCCTGAAAAGTTAGAAAGTTTGGAAAAAACCAATTTGTCAACAAAGGAAAAATATGGAAATATTTCTAAGGGATAAAAAGGGAAGAAGACTTAACCATTTTTTGACCAAGGCAAAAAAACATAAAAACCAAAACTTTGACTAAGCATAACTTCTTTGTTTTAAGGAATTTTAACATGGTTGAAAAGGCAAAATTGCTTAGAATTCAATTCTCTATCCAATGGTGACCTTTGCATAACCTAAGACTTCACAACCAATGGAATGGGATCAATAGAACCTAAGACACCTATGCTTTTTTTCCTTATATTTGGGGCAATGAGTTAAAAATGGGTAACAATGCCAAAGAGTGGATGGTCAATTATTCCACAATAGCTTATGCTTGGATGACACGTGTGATCATTGTAGTGGGTTGCAACATTTGCCAATTTGTGAGCATATGGAGAACACACATGCAATTGGAAATGAGCTAGTAAGTTTTGGCAAATATAAGATAGTGGAATATAGTCTAAGAGATGACAAAGAAGCAAAAAGGTGTGAATTGGTCATTCAAAAGATTCCAGTGTATCAGTTTATGTCTATTTTCTGAGATAATATAGTTTACGAGTATGTAAGGCATACCCATAGAGCTTGATGGTTGGAATTGCAATTCAAGTTATTCAAGGACATATTTCCACTTGGTACCATTATTTTAGTTGTTGACTTTGTAGAGAACTACACACTAAAACCACAGAATGAGGTGCAATTGTAGTATTACAACTCTATACAGGTTGCTATATTTGTGCAAATAGAATTCATTCATGCAGAAGATAGTATAGAGGATGACAAGATCTTAAGGGAATCTCATTTTTATGTTAGTGATGATCACACACATTCTACAGAGTTCGTGCAAGGTTGCTTTTAGATGTTCTATCATGATTTGGCTAGTAGGAGCATATCATTTCGTCATCATATCATATGGTCAGATTATTGTGCATCACAATTCAAGAACTCGTGGATGTTTTATTGGTTGATTAGGATGCATAAGATGAATGGTGTTCAACATATGTGGAATTTTGGTGAGGCTGAGCATGAAAAAGGGGAGCATGATGGTGCAGGAGCATGTATCAAAAGAGCATTAGCATGAGAAGAGCTGAAGTACAAATACAATGCAAAGTTGACAGATGCAAGATCTATTGTTAAATGGTGTAATGCTACAATGGGTCTAGGTAATAAAGGTAAGTCTGTAGTTTCTAGATATTTTTGGTGGGTTGATGATACTAACATTACAAAATATGAGGACTATTGTACATTGACAGGATTGAGTGAGCTACACTCTTTTAGAAACTCTAATGTAAGTTCATGGGTATTCATACACGGTGGATGGTATGCTTTTGTTCTTCATGTGCATATGAAGCTTGGTATGATTGTGAGCCAAAGGAGTAGGTTGACAATTGGTGTACAAGAAGCCTAAGCCCGATTGACACGTATTGACTACCGACAACACTACAACTCACAGAGATTGAATCACTGGTTGATTTTGACAATGTTTTAGATCTAGTTCAACTAGGTATTATCAACATTCAAATTAAATAAAATTCAATATTCCATCTTATTTTGTGCTTTTTTTCTATTGTTGACTATATTCATCGAACTAAATGCACGTATCAATGTAAGGCATGTTTATGCAGTTATTGTAGTTGACGACAATGAAGAAGGAATGAATTATTATTTCTGTCATTGTGTTGAAGCAAAAAAGAAATTAGATTCCCCTTTATAGATGGAGAAAACATTGAGTACCCTATAGGTTCAATGGTTGTTACTGGAACATGGCTTAGAAGGTACATAGTGAAGAAGTTTGATGTGTGGTTGACCAAGGAATTTGACACACATAGGAAGATTCTTCATTATTCTAACCTTGTTGTGGAATCAAACATTCATTTGATCAAATATGGGGGTAGACCATTGAACACGACCTTGTAGAAGGTTCGTGAGTCTAACCACAAGGCAATACTCGACACAATAAAGAGTAGAGTAGACCTGGATGGTTCATTAGATTGAATCAGTGGAATGACAGAAAGGTATGTTATTTTTCTTTTCTATCCTCATTTCACCTTATATATTTTTGACACCTATCTTCCCTTCTTATAGTGCTCCTTAGTCCTGGTTGATTAGCATCGTTTCATTGTAGAGTTCATTGGTGTACTCAATTTAGCTAAATAGTGCAATTGCATTTGCATGCAGGATTTGAGTATGATGGAGGTAGGCATAATCTTTATGAAGTTGCCTTTGGAAGGAAAGTAAGGTAGGTTTTCATGATTATTCCACGATGATATGTTATTTATTTACTATTTCATGTAATGAGTTTTAACAATGTTGCTATGAGTTTTAATGATGTTTCTTCACATTTGGTGCTAACAATTGATAATAGTGGTAAGGGAAACCATAATTGATGGACTACAAGACATTGGATGAAGTGAGAACATCTTTATAGTACTAAATTTTCATCTACTAGTAAGGTATTAGGATTGAATTTTTACATTCGACATCTCTTGGGGCCAAAAGTACAACACCAACGCATTCAGGTGGGTAGGTAAATGATAGGGGAGATGTATTTTTGGTGGTGAATCCTCATGGTCGTTCTCAGCTACATCAAACACAAATAATCTCTCAAGAGCCCTAAGACAAAAAAGGTGTCAAACTTTGGACCGATTGTTCTGTCAAACTGTGACACCTAGGCAAATCTTCTTTTCATGTATAGGTGGATGTTAGGTCCACCTACAAACACCTACCTCAGTTCTTTTAAATCAATTTTGTTTGCCTATGGTGGCAAGGAATGCATTGTTCCAAAATACTTCAGTTTCATGCAGTGGAAAGTTGTAGCTAGGAGTGACATTTTACATTCCATATCTTGTGGGGCCTAACTGACTGCTCCAACACATTAGGGTGGGTGGATAAATAATAGGGGAGGTCTTGTTTTGTGTGCCAAGTGTCCTAGTCATTCAAGGCAACAAGCTAGCAACAAAGTCACTTAAGATCCCTAAGAGCAAAAAATTGCCAAACTTTGACGGAGTGGTTCTTAGAATTTGTGGTAGCTAGGAATGTTCTGTTTGGACATACAGTTGCATGTGGGGTCCATTCACAATAACCTCTCTTGGTTTTGGTCAACTCCAATCCTTTTAACCATGCAGAAACAAAATGCATTCTTGTAAAAGCTTCAGTTTCATGTAGTGGAAAGTTGCTAGGAGTGACATTTTGCATTCCATAGCTCATGGGGTTGAACCGACTATGCCAACGTGTTAGGGTTGGTGGGTAAATTCTAGGGGAGACCTTGTTTCATGTGCCATGTCCAAGTCATTTGGGGCAGTAGGCTACTGGCAAAGTCACTTAAGATCCCTAAGAGCAAAAAACTGCCAAACTTTGATGGAGTGGTTCTCAGAATTTATGGTAGCTAAGAATGTTCTGTTCAAACCTACATGTGCATGTGGGGTCTATCCACAATAACCTCTCTTAGTTTAGGTCAACTCCAATCCATTTGATGTGCCAAAACCAAATGCATTCTTGCAAAATACTTGAGTTTCATGCAGTGGAAGTTGCTAGGAGTGACATTTTACAATCCACAGCTTGTGGGGCCGAACCAATTGCGCCAACATGTCGGGTGGGTGGTAAATTCTAGGTGATGTCTCTTTTTATGCAGCAATTGTCCTAGTTGTTTGAGGCATCAAGCCACCAACAAAGTCACTTAAGATCCCTAAGAGCAAAAAATTGCCAAACTTTGATGGAGTGGTTCTCAGAATTCGTTGAAGTTGGGAATGTTTTGTTTTGACCTACAAGAGCATGTGGGGTCCATCCATAATAACCTCTCTTAGATTTGGTCAACTCCAATCCATTTGACCATGTTTAGGAGGTTAAAAAGGGGGAAATGTTTTGGTTTATGTTTCAAAGGTAAATCCTCCCTTCTCACCAAACATTCAAGGGCATATCAACTGAGCTGAATCTCCACTAGTAGGAGCATTCACCTATCAAGTTAGGCTGCCACTTGGAACGATGCGAAAGTTCAGATGTATTAAACAATAAATCATTGAAATGCTCAATTTCACTTAAAACCCTAAATATGCAAAACAGTAAGCAAATTATCGAATTACGGCAAATCCTTTCAGACCAAGGTGAAGGACATAGATATTTAACTTAATATTTTTTGAAGTTCAAAAAGCAGAACAGTTGGGGACACAGGGATTAACGGCCTAGTCCAAGGTACAACTTTTGTCACAGAATCTAGATCTTCTTCTAACACCGATCTACACTATATCTTCTATTTCTGCCTCAGGGAAAATGGAGGACACAAGGACTAACACCCTTGTCCCAAAATGTTCACTAGAATCCTCTGCTTGCCAGATCCTAAATCCTTGTTGTCTGTAACCTCCTTTCTGCAACTTCACTCCATGAAAATCGGTACCTATAACTTGTAATCACAAAGGAGTGTGGGAGGGGGTTGTCGTGTTTAGAGGCTTGCCTCAGTCAAGCCCCAGAGACATTCAAGTTTTTCAAACACCGTTGTTAGATAAGAGTGTGTATCCCAGTGGGATAAAGGCAAAATTCCAAATGATAAATGATAGAAAACACAACAGATATAACCTTGAAGTGTAGATCTCATGGAAGTAAGATGCTCTTCATTGCCATGAGGAGATGGAGTCAAATTTGCAAATAAAAACACAATAATAACAAGGTATTGCTCTACAACATAATGAATACCTTGAATCACTTTCACAAAATCACAATGCTCATCTAATTTCCATCTAGTTTGCAAATGAAACCTAATCATACTTATATATGCAACCATAAACATTCCCGCTAGGAATTTCATAGTTCAAACTTGAGATGTCGGCATAAGACCTAAATAACGGTCATAAAACTGACATTAAAATTTAGGGCAAACCCAAAATAGAGCAGGTCTAGGACGCTAGTGCCCAAGTCCACCCCCTTGTTTCTATTTAGGGATCATTAAAATAGCACCCCCTAGGTCCTATTTGCCATAAGACTTCAGGGTTTTCTCATCGGGAGTCAAAATTATTAATCAAGATGCTCTAAATACATTCGAAGGATTTGGGAGCTAAACCTTAAGAGGGAAAAGCCCCCAAGGGGACATTTTTTGACATAACATTTAGGCCTCACTTTAATGTATGTATAAATGCAAGGCTAATACATGCATTGAAGTATGGCGAACAAACACAAAAAACATGTCAAACACGTTGAAGACATGCTAAACACATTGAAGACAATAATAGACATGCAAAACATGGAGAATACAACATTGAAGACACACAAAACACAGTGAATACAGTGAATGCAGTGATTATTTCTTTTTTCTTTTTCTCATATATGAAATGCAAATGCAAGTGCAAGGAAAGTAAACACACAACCCATAGTGCAGGAGGGACTCATCGCCACCAGTCTATAGATTGCACATAGGGCAACATACACGCAATACAAATCTTAGAGTGCAGGAGGGACTCATCGCCACCAATCTTTAGACTGCACTTGAGAACAAACATGCCATTCAAATCAAGCACGCCATACGAATCCCAAAGCATAGGAGGGACTCATCACCACTGGTCTTTAGACTATGCTTGGTAACAAACCCGCCATACACACACATAGAACACATGGAGAAAACATGACAAACAAGCAATATTGCTAGGTTCACAGCCATCTCAGGTAGATTATCGACACACACCAACGATTGGGATTCCCCACAAAAAATGCTGAAGACATGCTTAAGGGTTAAGATAGTCTCAGATCCACTCCTCGCCTCTACAGAGGACTTTAGAAAATGATAGGATGTGCACTCTCCTAGAGAAATACACCATCCCTGCCTCCGTAGAGGGCTTAAGATAAAAGGATATGCATGATATCCTCCCTTTGGAGAGGGCTTAAATAATTGCAATAGATTCAAGCTTTACAAACACATTTTGCTAGCATCTAAATTAGATAGCTTACCTTATATATGCCCCCACCTTAAGGTGGTTGATATCATGTATCGATATCAAGCACGTTAAGGGAGGAAGAAAACACACAAGGGAACACAAGCTCTCACAAAGCCCATACCCCCAAGAGGTGACATGTGCTTTACGATCACCAAATGCTCCCACAATCACACAATTTCCTGCAAGAAAAGGTGTTAGCATCCATATAATCATGATAATCAACAATGTATATGATCATTCACATAAAGAGTTGAGGAAAGAAAGATCCAAGATAGACAAAGTGCATGGAGCAACAATATTGTTATCTTTTGTAAGTGTGATAATATGACATCAAGATCACATGGAGTGATTCTACTAGCCAAGTGTCGGATAATATATATCAACCCTATCGTCATGTATGCACTAGGTCCATTTTTTGATTTCTCGCTGAAGGGACACTAGGTCCGCATCAGTATAATAAGTTTTTCGTCATCTTCCAGGTAGATAGAACCACTAGAGGAAGGGAAACAATAAATCAAGAGAGGAGAACAAGTGTCTTAGGGACAGTCACATAGGAGGGTGCCCCCAAGTCACCAACCGCAATGCTGTGTCCATAAGACACAACAATGAAAATAGAGATGCAATATAGAAGAATAATGATACAAATAGAAGAAGGGTCACAACAGAGGCGGTCTTTCGGTATCCTTGACCTTACAAGAGAATCAAGGGTTATCCTAGGAGGCCTAAACAATACATAACACATCACAGGGGAAGCACAACATAGAGGTAAAGGTTAGAAATACTTACTTGCCAGTACAATCGTTCTAAAATTTGGAACTTGCGAGCATCTTGGAGAGGTGCTCTATCAAGTTTTGTGCGAAGCTTGAGTGGTTCTTATGAGAGTTTTGTTTATTTTTAGGAAGTCCATGCAATGCTTGTTTCTCAAATCCTTGTGTATGTGAAATCTTTTGTTGCTTATGAGGAGGAGAACCACTATTATTTCCAATTGATGATAATCGTCTTACTCTTTTCCGATTTTTAGCTTACTTTATTTGTTGAGTTCGTCTACATTAGTGACAAAGACTATCTTGTACTATCTCAATCTTTTCTTTTGTTAGGGTCTCTTGCTTCAGTTGTTCCATTTGTCTTTCTGATGTATTTTGGTTATCTCCCAATCCTTGAAGGGATAATGAAGGAGGAACCTCAGCATAAATACCATTCCTTCATGGATGAGGTGATACCTCAGTATTTTCCTTATCCACTTCTATTGTAGTAATAATCTCATCGTAGTTTAGATAGTCATCTTCTACTTCAAGTGTATTTTGTTCCATCATGTTATTATCGGTATGCTTAGGGAAAGGATTAGTAAAGATTTCCAAATTTTGATTTGGCGAAGAAATTGACTTATTTTCATTATCATTCACACTTGATACCTGTATAATATTTGAATCAATGAGGTCTTGTATTTCATGTTTAAGACACATATATCATTCAGTATCATGTCCTTGTTGCCAATAAAAATGACAAAAGGCACTAGCATTGAAGTAAGGTCCTTGCCTCCTACTAAGATACAAAGGTTTAATTGGGGGAAGCTTCATGAGGTTATTACTCATAGCCTGATTCATGATAGAATGATAGGATTTAGATATTGGAGTAAAGTTTCTTTGTTGATACGATGCCTTCTTCGGATTAGTGATAGCAGACACTTGTGAAAAATTGTTTGAATTTTGTCCATTAACCTTGATGAAAGTCTCATTATTCCTCTTAAAGTTGTTTTGTGATAGTCCACCTATGGATTGACCAACTTGAGCTGATGAGTTTTGGTTTTCATACTAACTAGACGAAAGCTGATAATCATGAAGGGCAATACATAAATGTTGAAAGGAGTTATACTTCATCAAGAGAATCTTATCACAGATGCTAGGTTGTAAATTTGTAATAAACACCTTCTGAACATCCTCATCCTTCATGTTGGTGAAAAATCATATTTCACTTTTACATAAGTTAATTAGGGAGATTCTTTTTAGGCTAATGTTTCCTTTCTCATACTGGAGAGATTTATGGTGAGTGACCTAAGCTTTCCTTTCCCACTTTGTCCCTATTTGGCAAGTGGTTGCTTATTTATATGTAACTCTAGTATTGTAAATGTGAAGCATATATTCGAATGCATTTGGCTTGTGCATTATCCTCTTGCAACTCTCTCTTGTAGAAGTTTTCCTGCAGATGATACTAGCTCCTGTGAGTCCTTGTGTGACTCTAACATGGTATTAGAGCTCCAGTTCTGTTAGTTTCTTCTCAAATCAGAGAGGGTTTTAGTCATCAACATTTAATATATGCATCTTGGAGCAAAATAGACTTCACGATTGCACTCAGAAGGTGTCAAAACCCCTATTTTCATATATGGCACTCTATATTTTGCTGAAAACAAAGTTTTGGGCATTTTTTTGGGTATTGGTTTTTTATGTGCAGAAAAAATCCGTACAACTGCCTCGATTTCTGTGCCATATTTTATGTACAGCCGACTTGATTTCCATGCCAAGTTTTTTTGTACATTCACCTCAATTTTTCTGCCAATTTTTTTGAGCTTATTTTGATTTTCGAGCCGCTTGATTTCTAAATCTGCCTCGATTTCTGTGCCATGTTCATGTGTAGGCCTAAAAAGGTAGTTTTCTTCCAGAGGCCATAACTTGAGCATACAGACTCAAAATTTGGCAAATGAAAAATTGTTGTAAAGTTGGTTTTGAGTACTATCCAGTAATGTTGGTCTTTTTCCCAGATTTTTCTATTTGAAACCTGTTTTTGCTGTTTGAAGTCAAGACATCATTTCTGGCTTCCGAGTTCCGTTCTTGCGCCTAGAATCTCCATTTTTCAAAAACGAACATGCGTTGGAAAGGTATCAAAGAGCTCTACACAACCATATATGAAATTTTTTTAGATTAAGCTCCATGTATCTTTTATTTAGGTTGTTAATTTTATGGCTTTTGTTGGATATCTTGGACACGCTGCCTCCTGGAAAGGTTCTGTTTGCTTTGATAGGCTTCTATTAGCAGCATAAATCTATTTGCATGTTTTGATCTCTATCATTTTGAGGAGGTATCATGGGTTTTACCACTCATCCTTTTGTGGTCAATATGACTAAGGATAATTATGAGTCTTGGCAAAGAGGCATCCTGACACATCTCAGGTGGCTGCATCTTTTGCCTCATCTTTATGGGCTAATAGTTGAACTAGAGACACCTATGAAGAAATCTATTTGGGGTAACAATCAAGATCATGTTGTAGGTTTAATTTGTACCACTGTTGATTATGATATTGCATGTGATCTTCCCATCTATGAGAGCCCATGCACACTTTGGACAAAAATTTGGGAGTTGTATGGAGACCCTCATGTCTCACCATTTCCAAATGATCCTATAGCAGATTGCCTCATTTCAGTTGATGATGCGGATAATATACCTTGTGATGATGATACTTTAGAGGAACTCTAGTATATGGCATGTCTTGAATGTTCAGAGATAGAGACCTCTCTTGCTCCCTCTTCTCCTCCTATTGAGATCAAATTTCCATCATCTGTTGCTACTTCAAAGTCTAGTGATGCATCATCATTAGCTTCCAGTGATTCTCTGTAGTAGGTCAATATCAATCTTTCAGATACACCTCATTGGGATTCCTATCTTGCAGACACATCATCTCTGTTTGTGGAGTCTCATATTGCTGATTTGGAGGACACATTTGAGGGTTTATCTCTCTTGTTTGATGCTATCTCAGTTGACTTTGCATCACCACTTTCATATTCTATGTTTTTAGATGCAGTTCAAATCATATCCTCTCTTGGTTCTTCTCTAATTGGGTAGACAATTTCTATTTTGGGAAAGACATATTTTCCTAGTATGAGGTCACTTGAGTTGCATTCAGAGGCACACATTTCAATATCGATTCCCTAATCATCCAAGATGTGGGAATGGCTTCTACATTCACCAGTGGATTTGTTTCTTCCAAAAGCGAGAAATGTTGTTTGTAGGTAGTGGATTGGATTCAACCTTCAAGATCTCTTCATTGGTTCTAGAGGTTCTTCTTGGAGGAGATTCATATTCTCTATTCGCTCTCTCTTATGGGGTGCCACTCATGATTGTACTCTTGTGATGGATTCATTCCATGGGGGGTCTTAGTGTCCTTCTTCCATCACATGTTCTTGTACTTTCTTGTTTTTTTTTCTCTCTTTTGGAGAGGAGTTTTCTCCCACTGGGTTTTTTTTTCTTTTCTCCACCTTATGAGAGATTCTTGTTGTTCATGGGTACCTAACATGGCTTTGTTGCTGGGACCCATCTTTCTTTTTTTCTTTTTAGCTTGTGTAATCTCCCTAAGTTGCACTTATGGGGGGTGTTGGTGAAAAATCATATTTCACTTTTACATAAGTTAATTAGGGAGATTATTTTTAGGATAATGTATCCTTTCTCATACTGGAGAGATTTATGGTGAGTGACCTAAGCTTTCCTTTCCCACTTTGTCCCTATTTGGCAAGTGGCTATCTTTTAGGAAAGTTAGTTGTCTTTCTTTTTGAGTGCTTGAGACATTTATGGCATATATCATCATCTGCCATTTTTGTCTCTCTCCCACTTTAGCAAGTGGTTGCTTATTTATATGTAACTCCAGTATTGTAAATGTGAAGCATATATTCGAATGCATTTGGCTTGTACATTATCCTCTTGCAACTCTCTCTTGTAAAAGTTTTCCTGCAGATGATCTTGGCTCCTGTGAGTCCTTGTATGACTCTAACACTTTATCTAATATTGAATTTGTGCATAGAGAGCTTGTACCGACTAATAAACTCAGTTAATTTCTCTTTCAGACCTTACTTGCAATGAACTAAATCAATCAAGGAGACTTGAGGTCTAATGTTTTCTTGAAAATGTTGTAAAAATTGATCAACTAATTACAAAAAAGTGTGTATTGAATTCAGAGGTAGAGAGAAAAACCATTCTAGAGCCATATCTTCGAGAGATCATGGGAAATGTTTTGTTAACAAGTCTTCTTCAAAGTAAAAATCACTACACATAGCCATGAATGCTGCCAAATGAGTTTTAGGATCACCTTTTCCACCATATTTTTCAAAGCAAGGAGTCTCAAACCTATCAGGCATAGGAGTTCTCAAGATTGCATAAGATATAGGATTATGGGCATGATAGGTTGGTATATTAGGTTGTGAATAATTTTTCAAGTTTGTCACCTCTTTTTGTAAAAAAGTCATGCCTTGCAAAAGTTGGTTTATGATGGCATCATTGGGAGATGTGATTTTTGTGAGGAATTAGATCTAAAGTGAGGAGGTGATTAAGCTTGAGTAGTGATAAGCGAAGGCTATGAATATTTTAGTGGTGGTTGGACATAGTGATAAGTGGAAGGTTGTTGAGAATAGCTGTATGTAAGAGGTGGCTGAGAATACATGTGATGGAGAGGTGGCTGAGAATAATTATTCATAGAAGAGGTCACTTGAGATACCAAGTTCTGATAGTTAAATCCCAAAGCTTTGTAATTTTGTTAGTTTTTTCCATTAGATACTCCAATACTAGTGGTAGCATTACTGAAAGCATTTGCATTAGTGGTTAAAATCCTTGATGTAAATGTGGATATTCCTATAGTCGGTATAAGTGCCGATACTTGCGTATGAGATGGTGACAACATGTTCTTAATACCATTCACACATTTATTTACTATCATAATGTTATTGTGTACCATATGCATTAATCCTCAAAAAACATTAATACCATCTTGTCCTTTTATCAATTCTCTTATGTTGTGAATCACAGGTATAGCTTCTTTCGCCATCCGTTTAGTTTTAATGAATGCTTGAAAATTGGCTAACTTTTTTATCAAGTTTGCTTGTTTGCTCATTAGGTACATGTGTGACCACCTCAATAGTGTCCTCAACATCATGAAATACTTGATCTTCAATAGTGGTTGTATGAGGTATAGTATCTTGCAAAATTTGTCTCTCCTTTTGTAAAGAAGGTATTCAATGGATTTTCAGAGGTAGGAATATCGAATTCTTCAAAAGCACTAGATCCCATGAGTCTTCTACTTCTTATTAAAGGGATATTTATATTATGGTAGTGGGTTATAATACTAATACAAAAGCATGCAACACTCAATGCACAAACTAACAAAACAACCCCTAGGAGAAAGATATGTTTAGTATCCAAAATGCTTGATTTTTCTACTTTTTTCAATGCAAATGAATGAATGAAGAGGTGTTGTGAATAATTTAAAGAGGGATAGAAAATAATATTCCTAATAACAATCCAATGATGCAGCAATATCTTTCACAACATTCTTTTGATGCAAATCTAGAGTGATGACAAGTCAAGACCTAGTGAAAATACACCTAAAATATGCAATTTTTCACCAATTTTCAATGCAAAGGCCTAATAGAGAGGGTGTTGTATGGAATTTGAGGAGGGAAATAGATAATTACCCTAATAATAGCTAATTAATTCAGAAAAATTCCTTACAACACGCTTGTAATGCAATTGTAGCTAGACGATAAGGCCAAATCTAGTGAAAATGCAAGGTTTTTAAACCCTAGACATGAAATTTTGCAAGAAGACCACTATGATGCAACAATACAATTAGAAATCATTTCTAATGAGAATTTTAAAAGGGTAGCAAATTTTAAAACAAGATTTTAACTACAAACCCTTGTTAATACAAAATTAGGTTTTTATGAAAAATGCACAATTTCAAGCAATTTTTGACAATTTAATCATGAAAATGCAATGCAAGTGAATACTAAAAGATGAATTTCTGTAATTTAAATAAGATATAATGGAAATAATAGAAATTTGATGAAATTAAATGTCAATTAATTCAAATTATGCTAAAATGCAAGCCTAAAATGCTAATTTTTTTAATTTTTTCAAAAATTTCAATTTTTTTGTATTTTTTTGATGAATAAGCGAAAATATCTATATTAATATTAAAATAGAGTACACATATTGACAAAAAAGGATGGGTGGTAAAAAGGCACACCTCGAAGTCACATGGGTAGCACCTAGAATGTCATAATGTCATGGCCTAAGCCCAAAACTAACAAAACATAATAGAAACAGTATAAAAGAGAAGGCCATTTTGTGGCTAGAGAAATGCCAGCAGATGGAGGATCCTTGTCATCCAGGTTACCCCATATAGTAGTGAGGTCTAGGATGACATCAAGAGGAAATCAACCATCATCATCCTTTTCTTTTTCTGTGGCATTTTCTTCACAGTGAGGTGAAATTGCCAGATCCAAATGTGGGACCCATTTAGAATCCCCTGTGGGCCAACCGGAACCACCACCAGGAATGGATCCACTAGAAGGCCACCCAGAGTCTCCACTTCCTCCCCTGGAGCTCTGCCAGAAGGCCACCCTAGGGTAGCCCACGAAGGGGGAGAGGATGACTACTTGCCAGCAAGGGTGAGAGCCATGGCGAGAAGGAGGTTGAGAATGGAGGCGAGAGTCCCTGGTAGAGCCACTTCTCCACTGACCCCATGAAGGCGACTAGACCCTGGAAGAAGTGGGAGAGGGAGGCACATGCGCCATAGTGCAAGGGGCATTGCCCCAGTGATCCAACAACTCTTGAAGGTAAGAAACTTCAAGCGCAACTTTGTTAGCTTGCACTTGAATCTGCAGAAGAACATTAGAACAAATAATAGCTTTCAAATATAAAGAAACAACAATATACATCTTGCTGTGAGAAAAGATGCAAGCATTTCTATCTTTCCATAAACTGAAGAGGATTTCCACTCTGAAAGTGTGCCAGATCTAGGTATACTTTGTTGGAATCCTGGGAGAGTCTCCCAATAGCCATATGCTAGGAAAAGGCTCTAGCTGAAATGGCTGAAAGAAATTGTGGATCCAATTCCACAGTTGATGCGCTCTGGCACAGTAACAAAAGAGATGCTGAAATGATTTAGCCTGCCCACAAAAAGGGCAGTGAGGGTCCTGAATCCTTAAATGAAATAGCCAAGCTCCCACCGACAAACCTTGGAAAAGAATACACCAAGAAAAGTGGGCAAGCTTGGGTTCAAAAATTGCAGACCAAACAACTGAGAATCATTTTTGCCAAGTAGCAATCAAGGATTGAAGAAGCCATCGTTGATTAAGGGCATATGGGAAAATCGGGTGAAAGCCATTGATATCCAAGCTGAGGCTTGTAGTTTCTAAAAGGGGTTTTTGGAAACCACTTCCAGTCCTTCCACCATGGTTTATTAGAATAGATACCCACTTTATGAAGCATATCAGTTGGAATGGAATTCACCAGGCCATTGTAGGTTTCACAATCATGGTTTTGAAAACTAAACTGGGCACGAAAATCTTCCCACGAGAGAATGTGCATGGTGGGTCTATGAAAGATATCCTATAAGGTTTGAACACCTTTCTTGTAAAATTTGAGAGCCTTGAGCCAAGGAAGCTTAACCAATGACTAACCAGTACTGGCTAAAAGAGGAGACCACCATATGTTCTATTGATTAAGGGAGAGCCCATCACAAAAACCATTCCCTGACTAGTAGATCTAGGGTTTTACTACCTCCTAGGCATGCCATATGATTTTGGTGACAAAGGTACCCAAGATCTGAATAGGCTCCCGCATAATAAGGGTATGGAGACCAATTCCCTTCCAAGAGGGTTTGTGAGTGGGGAAACTTGCTTCAATATTATGCCTGAGGGGGATTTTCCAGGCCTCATTATTGATAAGAACACAGATGATCCATTTGACACAGAGAGAAATGCCTTACCACTGAGTAGAGAGAAGGCTAAGGCCACTAGAATCTCTTAGGAGACAACAAAACTTCTAGGCAACATGGTGAAATCCATGATGGGTCTTAGAAGATACCCAAAGAAAATCTCTGAGAAGTTTCTCCAATTTAGCATACATGGCCTTGGAAGGGGCCCAACAAGAAGAGTAATACACATGAGTCACTACAAGAACTTTGGAACATACCTAAAATTTCCTGGTCAAAGAAAGAGGTTTAGTAATCCAGAAGGGTAATTTTTTCTTAATGCGAGAGAGAACTGCTTGCCAGAGATTAGCAGAAGAAACCTGAAAGGCAAAGGGAATGCCAAGAAATTGAAAGATTTCACCGGGTGCAATCCATTTCCACACAAATTGCTGAATCCAAAGGATGCTAGGAAGAACTAATTGTCTGTAATATAAGGTTTTGTGCCATTGAATGGCCAAACCAGAGGCCAAGAAAAAGGTCTCAAGACAACCCAAAGCTATTTTGATAGTATTCTCTTCTTCCATCAAGGTGTGGAAGGAATCTTCGGCAAAGTGGCCATTGACAAGCTGAGTGGAAGAATTAGGCAAGGAGATCCCATGAACCAATCCCTGGGAAATAGAGTGAGCAAGAAGATAGCCAAACCATTTAGTAGCTAAAACATAAAGAGGAGCAAGCAGGCAACCTTGATGAATGGAGAGGAACAAACCAAAGGATTGGGATTGGTGGCCATTAATGGTGATGCAAGCTGAGGTGTCAAAAAACAACATTTTAATAGACTAGAGGAAATTGGGGTCAAAATCGAGCTTTGAAAGCATGGCTAAAATGAAAGGCCACTCAATGCAGTCATAAGCTTTAGCAAAATCAATTTTAATAAAAATGGCCAGTTGATTAGAGCATCTTGCCCATTCCATGCCTTCCCAGACAACAATGATGTTGTCCAAGATGAATCTAGATTTAATGAAACCATTTTTCTCAGGATGGACAACCTGGGGTAAGAGGTGGCAGATTTTGAGAGCAAGGGCTTTGGCAATGATTTTGTAAGATACGTTAAGGAGCGTGATGGGCCGCTAGTTACATATATCTTTAGGATCACCAGCCTTAGGTATGAATTTTATGTTACCTTTATTGATAAGATTACCTAGAGAATTAGAATGAAAGGCTTTAAGGTAAACTTTATGCAAATCTTGTCTAATACAAGGCCACAGAGCTTTGTAGAATTCACAGGGAAATCCATCAACTCCTGGAGCCTTATCATCTTCCATAGAGCAGACAACTTCTTTGAGGTGTTCAATAGTGAGCAGCTTCTCACAAAAGGCTATCTGGGCTGAAGAAAGCCTATTTGGCAAAACAACAAGACATTCCTGAAGTGCATTTGACCACTTAGGAGTATATTCTTGGGCTGTAAAAACTTGATCATAGTGCTTAACAAAAGATTGAAGAATATTAGGTAACTCTGAAAGCACATCAGTCCCTTCTTTGATGCACTTGATGCCAGGAGAGGAATTCTTGGCTTGAAGTTCCATAAAAAATTCTTTCGAAGCACGATCCCCTATCTTGAGCCAATGTAACTTGGCTTTGAGTTGTACTCCTCTGGCTACATAACTATCAACAACCTGCTTGTGATGTCAAATTTCAGCAACTTGGACTTGTAGAGATGGGGAGAAAGGGTTGGCCGCCAACGCCTCTATGGTAGCACAGAGGTTAGCCGTTGTGGCTACATAAGATCACCGGTGAAAGATGGCCTACTAACACCCATAGATGTGGAGAAATCTTGCAGTCCATGTGATAGTATCATTCCACCATTAGATCCAACCCGTTGAGTTAGGTAGATGGAATTCAAGATTCCAGATGGTGTGGATGTGGGCCAACATGGGCTGGTGACTCAACAAAGAGGTATTAAAAAAAATGGGTCCGACTGACATGGGCTTATCTGGAAATCCATTCAATGTAGAATATAATGGGAAAGTGGTCTGATAATGACACATCAAGTAATGGCATTACCAAGAGTGGTGAAGATTTGGTAAAAGAGAAAAAGGATTGTGCCAAAATCATCGCCTAATCAAGGCGATTAAATATCCCGTCAGACCCAGCTTGAAAATTGCTCCAAGTATGCCAAAGAGAATGAGAATGGCAGTGACCAATGTTGGGATCAAAAAGACCCAATTTATGGTGCATGTAAAACCACGCCTCTCTTTCACCAGTTGCCCAAACAAAAGGCAGGTGACCTTTTTTATCATATGTTGTTTCAACCATATTGAAATCCCCACAAAGCACCCAGGTGGCAACTGGTAATGATTCAACAATCCAACGCCAAAGGTGAGATCTTTCAATAGCATCATTGGAGGCATAAATATTAATAATCCCAAAGGAATGATTATCAATGTTCAGAAGAATCCAAATCACCCGGTGTGTGGGGTCACACCCATGAGTAACCACCGAAGCATGCCACCATGGGGACAGAAGGATGACCTCTCTACCACAGCTGGCCTCATGATCTCTATAGAACATCTGACTGGAAGGCCAAATAGAATGGTAAGCCGAAGAAAGCAAAAAACTAGTTACTTTCACTTTCTAAAGACACAAAACATTAATATCAGCATACTTCTGAAGAGTATTCCTAACAGAATACTTCCTAGAGAGGTCAATGAGACTTCGAACATTCCATGAAAGAAATTTCATTAAAGAACCTCCACCATGGCATTGGAATCCGGCTCTTCCAAGGAGAAAAAGTGATTTTGCAACAATTTTGGTGTGATTGTTCCAATCTAAAAGGGAGGAGGCACATGTCTCCATTTCTCATGCACATATTCTCCCTCTTCAAGAGGTCAAGAAGGGTTGTGAGAGCTCCTGAGAGAGCCCAACAGAGGAGGAGACTTATGAAAGGAAGCTAGGTGTGCGGAAATTGCTTCCTACACTAATCTAATGAGGGGAGAACTATACAAATTCAATTTAATCCTTACAATTATAGAAACATGAAACATATAACAGAAATAATGCAGCAATACACATAGAACTAGAAAGAAGATAGAAGAAGAGAGACAAGATATACGGTGGGGAAAACTGTTATCGGGTGAAAAACCCCACACTCAGAAACCTGCACAATGTATTATCAAAACTAAATATGGTTTACAATAGACTTGCAATGAAAGCTTCAATGGTCTTCGACACTTGTGTCTAGAGTCAATCTGGCAACATAACAGTACTTGTAAAACCTGTAATACATCTCCTCCTCTAAGCACCTATTTATATAGAATATACAAGGCAAAATTGGCTCTATCTTGAGATGGGCATCCAACTTGGCCTCATGGCCCAAAACCCACACCTAAGGACACTTGTTCAACATTGTAGAATGTTCTTGACACTTTTGCATAGCCCCCATCCCAAAGAGGTCACCTATTTCCAAAATGGTCTATGACAGATGCTCTTATGACACTTACGACCATCATAGAATCTGTCATAGCAATTACAACTTATAGCTCTAAGAGAATCTGTCATACACAGGCTATAAATAACATATTCTCTTACAACATGTCATAGTCCACCTTGGGGCACCCAAATATGCCTTTTTCAAAGATACTTCATGACACATGTCTTCACCTGTCTTACAAGCTTCTATTTCTGACTCATACATGTCATAACTTCGTCATAGGAATCCGTCATAACTGTTTCGGTCAACATTCCCTTACACAACATCCAAGATGCCGACACATGGCAAAATATTCCTACCAAAAAGTGGGATGCCTATCTCCTGATGTGAGGACAAAATTACAAGTTGTCATCTTCCATGTAGGATTACACATCACCGTGCCACATCACACAAAATGACAATATGGAATTTACAATTAATTTACAACATAGGCAATGGATAAATAAACACAAACATAAATAATGCAAGGAATTACCAAGGTTGAGACACCTTAATTCCCAATATTCTCCCACTTGTCAAACACCTTGTAAGAGCCAATAGAATAATAGGATTTAACTGCTATAGGCTGAGAGGCCCATAGACTTTGAACACCATCTGAACTTCTTTGTGCTAACTAGTTTCGTTAATGCATCTACAACATTCTTCAAAGTATCTACCTTCTCCAAATTTACCTTCCCATCCTCTACCATGTCTCGCACAAAGTGAAACTATACATCAATATGCTTTGTTCTGGCATGGAAAGTTGGATTCTTTGCAAGGCAAATCATACTCTGACTGTCACAATAGATCTTAATCTATCCTGCATCAACACTAATATCTGAACACAATCTCTTAAGCCAATGGATTCCTTACAAGCATGAGTTTCTGCCATGTACTCATTTTTTATCATGGACAAAGCAACCACAGGTTGTCACTTACACATCCAACTAATAGCACCATCAAACAGTGTAAACACATAAGCACTGGAGGATCTCCTACTGTCAATGTCACCTACCCAGTCTAAATCCACAAATCCATGAATATCAACAGAATGTGGAGGTCCTGTAACATTACTATGATAGCATATGGAACACTTGAAACTACCCCTCAAATATCTAAACACTCACTTAACTGCATCCCAATGAACCCATCCAGGATTAGCCATAAATCGACTAAGGACTCCCATTGCTTGGGCAATGTCTGTTCTTGTGTAGACCATAGCATACATCAAAATGCCAACAACACTAGCATAAGGTACTCTGCTCATGTCCTCCACCTCACTAGGAGATTTTGGACAATCATTAACAGACAACTTTGTCCCCAAAGAAACATGAACACACAATGGTCTACAATCTTCCATTCTAAACCTATCCAACACGGTCTTCACATACTTACTCTGGCTTAACCAAAATTTTTTGTTAGCTCTGTCTCTTCTGATTTCCATTCCTAAAATTTACCTGGCTGCCCCTAAGTCTTTCATTTCAAACTGTGCTGACAACTGAGACTTAAAATTAGAAATCATATTCTTACCCTTCCCAATGAGCAACATATCATCAACATACAATGAAACAATGAGAATACGATCACCATCAAACTTAAAGTACACACTGATCTGATTTTGATCTCACAAATCCAATTGACAACATAAAGGCATCAAACTTCAAGTACCACATCCTAGGAGACTGCTTCAAAGCATACAAAGACTTCTTTAACTTGCAAACCAAATTTTCTTTACCTTTCACCATGTAATGCTCTGGCTATGACATGTAGATTTCTTCCTCCAAATCACCATGAAGGAAAGCTGCGAATCTATTCTACCTCTAAGTCATAAGATGCTACAAGAGATAATAGGAATTGAATGGATGTTAGCTTTGCAACGGGAGAGAAGATCTCACCATAATCTATACCCTCCACTTGTGAATACCCCTTTGCAACCAATCTGGCCTTATATTTCTTAACACTGTCATCTGCACCAAATTTCTTCTTGAACATCCATTTGCATCTGACAAGTTTTCATCCAGGAGGCAAAGGCACCAAGCCCCAGGTTTGATTCTTTTCCAAAGAAGCCATCTCATCCTCCATGGCCTCCTTCTAGAAACCTGCATCTTTCATATCCAATGCCTCTGACATAGTTCTAGGCTCATCACTGTTAGTAATCAAAGCATAAGCACAACTAGAATCAAGCAATGTAAAAACAAACCTTTCAGGTTGCTTTCTTATCCATGTAGACCTCCTCAATCATTGAGGTTGAGGTTCAACTTCTTTTTCTGAGCTTTCAGAGCTGCTAGAGCTCTCCTCATCATCAGATCCAACATTATCTTTCTATGCAGTCTTCTCAGGGGTAGTAGGAAATTGAACAACATCCTCTTTCTTTTCTTTTTCTTCTGGCTGTAAAATAGTGGAAGAAGGTGTAAGATCTTTGAAGATGACACTTCTACTATACAACACTTTTTCAGCCATAGGATCCCAAAGCTTGTATCCTTTCACACTGATAACATAGCCAATGAAGATACACTTAATAGCCTTGTTCTCCAATTTTGACCACTTCTCCCTAGGCACATGTGCATATGCCTCACAACCAAAAAAATGAAGATGCCTTCTTGAAGGCTTTCTGCCAGACCACACCTCCATGATTGTCTTACCAAGTAGAGCTGATGTAGGAGATTTGTTTACCAGATAGAAAGCAGTGGCAACAACTTCAGTCCAAAACTTTTGTTCTAGGCTAGATCCACTAAGCATACTCCTAGCCTTCTCCATCAGTGTCTTGTTCATCCTTTCTACAAGTCCATTTTGCTGCGGGGTATATGGAGTTGTCTTATGTCTTTCAATCCCAAGTTCCTTGTAATATTTATCAAATTATGTAGAATAGAACTCACCACCATTGTCAGTTCTCAAACATTTAATCTTTTTACCAGTCTGATTTTCAGCAAAGGCCTTAAACTCCTTAAACTTACTATAGACTTTAGATTTGCTTCTAAGAAAATAAATCCATGTCCTTCTACTGTAGTCATCTATAAAAGATACAAAATATACAGATTTTGATAACGAAGGAATATTAACAGGACCAAATACATTAGAATGAACAAGGTCCAACACACCAAAAGACTTATGAGAACTCGAGTAAAACTGAACACGGTTTTGTTTTCCATATATGCAATGTTCGTAAAAGTCAAACTCAATATTACAATCATCTAACCCCTCAACAAGGTTTTTATTTTTTAGGGTTCTAAGACCCTTCTCACCAATGTGGCCAATCTCTTATGCCATAACATTGTCTTTTCAACATGAAGCTTAACTTCCAAGGCATGATTACAACCATCAGGACTAGATACAACAGATTTCTTCACTGTTTGTTCAGATGGTGGCCTCTTCCTTGAGTTAGAAGAACTATTGCATTGTGAAATGCATGCCTCCATCTGAAACAGAGTACCTCTCCTAGTACCCTTAGCAAGCACCATAGATCCTCTAGTCATCTTGCATCCTTCTTTCGAAAAAACAACCTACACACCTGCATCATTCAACATACTTATAGAGAGCAGGTTCCGTGCTAAGCTTGGGATGTGTATAACCTCAAAAATCCCCTTCACTCATCCATCAGGGAATCAGATAGAGACTCTTCCTCAGCCAACAATCTTCAAATGAGAGTCATCACCTGGGTACACCTTTCCACCATCGAACTCCTCATACTTAGTGAACCAGTTTCGATGTGAGGTCATGTGGAATGATGTACCAAAATCAATCAGCCACACATCATCAGATGCATGGGTTACCAGGGCTGCGATGAAAGCATCACCATCATCTTGTGACTTATCAGATCTGAATCTGGGTTCTTCTTCTTCTTTTTCTTTTCCTCTTTGCATTCCTTTCAGAAATGCCCAAATTTACCACAGTTCCAACAGAGAGCCTTGGACTTTCCAAGAGATTTGGATCTCCCATGGGATTTGGATCTACCCTTCTCAGCTTTCTTGTCCTTATTTTTCCCTTGCTCCTTGGGTCTTCCATGAACCGCAAGAGCCTCTTTGGCTACCTCAAAAGACTTTCTCTACATCTCTTTAGACAACAACAAAGAAACCACTTCATCCATTTTGAATGTGGATGTGGTGCTTCCAATAGCCATGACAAAATGATCCCATGAGTCTGGCAAAGAACAAAGTAGGGTCAGACATTGATCCTCCTCCTCCATCTTCACACCAACGGATGTCAATTGTGGAACCAACATGTTGAAAGCATTCATATGTTCTGCAATGGATCCTCCATCATCCATTTGAAGAGAATACAACTTCTTTCTCAGAAAAGGTTTGTTAACCAGGGATTTGGCTTGATACACATCTCCCAACTTCTTCCAAAGCAAGTTTGTAGTAGCCTCCTAATGGACATTTAACAAGACAGAATCAACAAGACTAAGTCTTATGAGACCCTTAGCCTTCTGATCCTTGAGATCCCAATCAACTTGTGACATTATAGCTGGTTTTTTTCCACTGATAGTTTCCCTGAGGTCTCGGTCTACAAGCATGTCTTCCATCTTGAGCTTCCATAACTTGAAATTAGTGCCATTGAATTTCTCCACCTCTATCCTTCCGAATGTGCTTGCCATCTCCTCGCTGCAATAAGATTCAGAATGCTGTGCACAGACTCCCACTCAACTTAAGATCAGCTCAAAAAACCCCTACCCAACAACTAGGACCAAAGGTGATCAAGCTCTGATACTAACTGAAAGGAAGCTAGGTGTGCAGAAATCACTTCCTACACTAATCTAATGAGGGGAGAACTATAGAAATTCAATTTAATCCTTGCAATTACAACAACATGAAACATATAACAAAGATAATGCAACAATACACATAGAACCAGAAAGAAGACAGAAGAAGAGAGACAAGATATACGGTGGGGAAACCCTTATCGGGTGAAAAACCCCACACTCAAAAACCTGCACAATGTATTATCAAAATTGAATATGGTTTACAATACACTTGCAATGAAAGCTTCAATGGTCTTCAACACTCGTGTCTGTAGTCAATCTTGCAGCATAACAGTACCTGTAAAACCTGTAATACATCTCCTCCTCCAAGCACTTGTTTATATAGAATATACAAGGCAAAATTGGCTCTATCTTGAGATGGGCGTCCAACTTGGCCTCATGGTCCAAAACCCACGCCTAAGGACACTTGGTCAACATTGTAGAATGTTCTTGACACTTGTCCATAGCCCCCATCCCAAAGAGGTCACCTATTTCCAAAATGGGCAATGATAGATGCTCTTACAACTCTTACGACCGTCATAGAATCTGTCATAGCAGTTACAACTTATAGTTGTAAGAGAATCTGTCATACACAGGCTATAAATAACATATTCTCTTACAACATGTCATAGTCCACATTGGGGTGCCCAAATATGCCTTTTTCAAAGATGCTTCATGACACATGTCTTCACCTGTCATACAAGCTTCTATTTCTGACTCTTACATGTCATAACTTCGTCATAGGAATCTGTCATAACTGTTTTGGTCAACATTTCCTTACACAACATCCAAGATGCTGACACATGGCAAAATATTCCTACCACAAAGTGGTATGCCTATCTCATCATGTGAGGACAAAATTACAAGTTGTCATCTTCTATGTAGGATTACACATCACCGTGCCACATCTCAAAAAATGACAATATGGAATTTACAATTAATTTACAACATAGGCAATGAATAAATAAACACAAACATAAATAATGCAAGGAATTACCAAGGTTGATACACCTTAATTCTCAACAACTTAGTAGGCTGAGTGATCATAATTGAAACAAGCCGGGGCATAGATGATAGCCTGGTTTGAGGTAAATTGCTAGGAGAAACCTTGTGGGTTTCCTTCCCCTTTGCAGGAAGGTTTGAAACATCTTTTGCCAGCACAGGGTTTTTGGAAACCGACCTAGAGCCATTGGACCTATTTTTTTGGTTGGCAAACCATTGACCATTTTTCATGTATTTTAGCAACAAATCCATCCAGCGGGTGGGGCTTGTCAGTTTCCCATGGTGGAGATGGAGTATGGGAGATTGCAAGAGGACAATCCTTGATCTTGTGTTCAGTAGACTAACACTGATAGCAGGTATTTGGCAGATTGAAATAGGTGACCTTTTGGATATGACGTAAAGAGCCAATTTAAATATCAATGGTCTCTTTCAAATCCTAGGAAGGGTCCACTTCAACATAGACTCACTTTTGAGGGTGAGCTTGAAAGAAGCTATCGGGTTGGACACAAATAACTCTCCCTAGGGAGGAAGCAATCTCTTGTAGAAAATGCAAGCAAGGCAAGGGAAAACTAGGGAACTCAACCGATACTGGCACCCGCAACTTGGTATCTTTTGAGACAGTAAAGTCCTGGGTCTAGGGCTAGAAGACCAGCAAAGAGGACCAGACATACCAAGGACCATGATTCAGGATTGCCTGGACATGACTGACTTCCGCAAAGCGAAAAAGAAAAAAGCCTTTTATCAAGTTTTGGACCATATCAAGGTGGACCCCATGGGGGACCCAGGCCTTTTGAACCCAATCTTTAAGCACACTTTTAGGAGGAGTCCTCCCAACAAAATAACCAACAATAGTATGTTGTTCTAACCTTTAACATGCAGAATCAAAATCCTATGTGGGTAAAACCACATCCATAGGAGAATAAAAAGACTTACCTTGTGAAAGACTTTTAGAATGAATTTCTGGGGATGCTTGTTTGGGGGAGGAGCCATTGAGCAGAGCCATCAAACCACCAACACCAACAAGAACTATTGGGTTAGAGCCGGTTGGAGCTATTATAAACCACTAAAACCATAGTAAAGGCGGTCGTACTCATAGATGCAGTAAAAAATCTTGCGCCAATGGCACGGTATGATGCAAGGGAAACCAAGGAAAGACGTAAACACATGAAACCGTAGCAGAGTGCATTTGACCAACCTTTAGATTGTCATTTTTTGTAATTTTTCAAATGCCATAAGATGAATGAATGCAAATCTATCAAACAACAATCAGCAAGGTGCAAAAATCACGGGTTCACCAAAATGTTTAGGAGGTTAAAAGGAGGGAAATGTTTTGGTTTATGTTTCAAAGGCAAATCCTCCCTTCTCACCAAACATTCAAGGGCATATCAACTGAGTTGAATCTCCACTAGTAGGAGCATTCACCTATCAGGTTACGCTGCCACTTGGAACGATGCAGAAGTTCAGATGTATCAAACAATATCTCAATCTAATGCTCAATTTCACTTAAAACTCTAAATATGAAAAATAGTAAGCAAATTATTGAATTGCAACAAATCCTTTCAGACCAAGGTGAAGTACAGAGATATTTAACTTACTATTTTTTGAAGTTTGGAAAGCGAAATAGTCAGGGACACAGGGACTAACGCCCTAGTCCAAGGTACAACTTTCGTCACAAAATCTGGATCTTCTTCCAACACTGATCTGAAGCATATCTTCCATTTCTTCCTGGGGAAAATGGAGGACACAGGAACTAATGCCCTTGTCCTGAAATATTCACTGGAGTCCTTTGCTTGTCAGATCCTGAATCCTTGTTGTCTTCAACCTCCTTTCTACTTCACTCTACAAAACTTGGTACCTGTAACCTACAAACACAAAGGAGTCTGGAAGGGGGTTGTGGTGTTTAGAGGATTGCCTCAGTCAAGCCCCAGAGAGACATTCAAGTCTTCCAAACACCATTGTCAGATAAGAGTACATATTCTGATAGGATAGAGGAAAAAATCCAAATGATAAATGATTGAAAACACTATAGATATCACCTTGAAGTGTAGATCTCATGGAAGGAAGATGTGTTGCAAGTATGGGTCTAACCAGTGTTGTCATTGATGTCAACATACTTCTGTTGCATTAATGATAAGGATTGGATGAGCTATGTGTTGAGGATATTGAGAAAATTAGTCTCAATCAGGAACAATGAAGAATAGTGATAACAGCAAGGTAATAGTCCAAGATAGGAAGAAGATCAGGAGATGCGGATTAAAGGGTTTGTAGATATGTATCTTTAGATTGTCCAGTAGAGATTTTAGAGGTCTGCATGAAGATCTAAAGAAGTTGTGGCCGCCCAAGTAAAACTGGTTCTGGTAGGTGTTCAGAGGTGACAAAGTGTTACAGAAAGGTCCGGTGAGATCCAGAAATTCATTGTCCTATTCTACGGATTTGAGAGAGTGTTCAGGAAGTCTGCTTGAAGTATCAACTCGATTGGTTTGTGGTCTGGAGGTCCGGAAGAATCCATTCCTTTGTGACAGTAGTGACAGACTGTGTTCTTGAGGTTCCAGATGAAGGAGAGAAGGATTTCAGTATGCAGATGAAGTGCAGATGTTCTTGGTGATTCAGGAAATCTTATGAAGGTCTTTGGATCATGTCCAGCTCGTGTTAGTGGTCTGCATTGGAGTTGAAGCTCGTAATTGAAGAATAACCTCTGGATGATGGTGTTCTTCCTGAGACTGGCTGACCAGATGAGTTACACATCTTGTGGATGTTCTTGTAGATGTTTGCCGACTTAGATGATTATTCCTAAGTTGATGTCTTATATAAATAAGGGGTTGTGAAGTCATTTCAATAGTGTCCTTGTAGAGATGAGTGTGTGGTAGGAAGGAGGAGAGCGAAAGATAGAGCAAAAGTATTGGGCTTAAATGGAACTGACTCAAGCATGGTCAAGATGCTATTTTCCAGTTCAAGTATGTGATACTTATTCTTTTGTAGATAGTGTGTCTCTTGTAGGTAGTGAGCCTCTTGTGAGCAGTGTGCTTGGGCAGTGAGCCCTAATTGGCATGTGCCATTTTGTTCTTTCTATTCTTCTAACAGAGAATACAATCTTGGGTTAATCACCTTGTGGTTTTTCCCTTAACTAGGTTTTCCACGTCAAAATCTTGGTGTCTCATGTGTTGATGTGTTTCTGCTCTTGATTTGTTGCATTGTGTTCACATGATTGATTTATTATTATACTGCCGAACTACAAAATGAAGTTTAGTGTTTAATTGAAAGAAAGTTTCATACGACTGATTCACCCCCCCTCTCAGTTGTGTTCCCTAAGTATAACAATTGGTATCAGAGCCAAGTTCCTCTAAAAAGAGCTTAACCGCTTGAGGAGATCTGGGATGTCGTCTTACAAGAAGGATAGTCCGAAGTTTGATGGAACCAATTTTAATCTTTGGAAAGGTTGCATGAAATATCACTTGCAATGTATGGGAATGGCATACTGGACCATGGCTACAACACAGTATGTACCTCCACAGGGTGATCTGAAAGCCCAAAATGAAATCATAGATGCCGAAAACAATCTGCGGACTATAGAGGCTCTTCTAAGTGCTTTATCTAATTCATAACTCTCAAATGTTATTGATCTACCAACTGCTTTTGAAATTTGGCAAAAATTGGAACTTCTGCATGAAGGAGACAAATATGTTAAATGTGCAAGGTTATAGAGTTTGAAAGGGAAATTTGAAAATCTGAAGATGAGAGAAGATAAAAATATCACATCTTTTATGCCAAGAGTAAATGAGATTGTTTATGGAATTAGAAATGCTGGTGGAGTCTTGAATGAAGATGAGATTGTTGGCAAAGTTCTCAGATCCCTTCCTGCTTCTTATAAAATCAAGGCTACTGCAATTGAAGAATTCAGAGCTCACACAACCGTCACAAGAGATCAATTGGTTGGTAAATTAGCTGCATTTGAAATGGCTGAGTTTGGAGATGAACCCCCAAAGACTGAATCTGCGTTCAAAGCCAGTGCCTCTGTAAAAGGTAAAGAAAGGTTTGATCTGGGAGAGAACTCTTCAAGGAAACTATCATGGTATGGAAAAGCAAGAAAAGACCTAGAAGAAGAAGAAGAAGCTGAAATGCTCACCTTGAAGCTCTTATCGTAAAAAGATTGCCAAGAGGATCCGGTAAGTATGAAGGGAAATTGCCTTTTAAGTGTTTCAACTGCAATAAGATTGGTCATTTTACCTCAAAGTGTCTGGAAAGGTTTTCAAGGCCAAATTCTAACTGATCAAGATTCCAAAAGAATTGTTACTATGCTCATGAAGGAGATGATGAAGGAGTAACAGATGATGAATCAGAAATAGGAGGCAAATCCAGAAGTGACTGGGTGTTCATTGCCATCAAGGAAGAAGATCTAATGCCCTCTAAATCTGTCAATCATAAAGTTGTAGAAAGAGCTGTGGCTGCCCAAGTTGAAGAAAAGGATGATTGGGTCATTGACAGTGGATGCTCTCACCATATGATAGGTGACAAAAATAAGTTCATAGATTTGGAAAGGTATGAAGGAGGAGTGGTAAAGTTTGGTGATAATTCTGCTGGTAGAATCAGAGGTAGAGGAACTATTTCTTTTGATGGAAGGAACAAAACCAGTAATGTTCTGTATGTTGAAGGATTGAAGCACAATCTTCTCAGTGTTGGATAGTTGGTGGGCAAGGGCTATGACCTCCAATTCAAGAATGGAAAGTGCAAGATCTTTGAAAGTTCTGGAATAGAGATTGCATCTGGTACTTAGAGTAAAGGTAACATCTTCCATCTAGTTGGTACTGGTAAAAGTTACTTATTTGTTCAAGTTGGTCAGAGTTGGTTGTGGCATAGGAGAATGTGTCATGTGAATTTTGATAATATCATCAAGATAAACAATACTCAGGCTGTAAGAGATCTTCCAAAGTTGGTGAAACCTACAAATAGCTTGTGCAAAGAATGTCAGTTGGGTAAGCTAAGCAGAGTCACATTCAAAAGTAAGGAACTGTCTTCTACCAGAATTTTGGACTTAGTTCATACTGATCTTTGTGGTCCGGCAAGAATTAGGAGTGTGCAAGGTGATAGATACTTCATGTTACTGATTGATGACTATTCCCAGATGATGTGGGTAACCTTTCTAAGAGAGAAATTAGAGGCTCTTGAGAAATTCAAAATATTCAAGGCTATGGTAGAAAATGAAACCGGATTAAAATTGAAATGTCTGAGGTCTAATAGAGGAGGAGAATTCACATCCGGTGAGTTCATAGATTTCTATGAGAAACATGGAATAAAGAGACATATGTCTGCTCCTAGGACTCCACAACAGAATGGAGTAGTGGAGAGAAAGAACTGGACCATCCAGGAAGCATCTAGAACCATGATGATGGAAGCAAATGTTCCTCAAATCTATTGGAGAGAAGCTGTCAGCACTGTAGTCTATACTCTCAATCAAGTTCAAATTAGAAACAATACCGGTAAGACTCCTTATGAACTTTGGTTTGGCGTCACTCCTACTGTGAGGTATTTTAGAGTTTTTGGTAGCAAGTATTACATTAAAAGAGATGAAGATCTAGGAAAGTTTGATGCTAGAAGTGATGAAGGAATATTCTTGGGTTACTCTACTCAAACCAAAGCATACCAGTGTTATAACAAGAGACTGAGAAAGATAATAGAAAGTACAAATGTGAAGGTTGATGAGGGAATTGAGAAACCCTCAAAATTTTATGAATATGATGAAGATGATCATAATGGTGTTTTGATTCAAG
The DNA here is from genome assembly GCA_027924645.1 of Cunninghamia lanceolata. Lineage (NCBI taxonomy): Eukaryota > Viridiplantae > Streptophyta > Pinopsida > Cupressales > Cupressaceae > Cunninghamia > Cunninghamia lanceolata. The sequence goes on along the minus strand of BSBN01000149.1, from coordinate 1,766,917 downwards.
GAGCTCATGCCTCTTCTGAAAGTCAGATTCAAACTGATCTGGTAAATCAGGAAGAAGAGATAAGTTTTAATGAGCCTGGTCAAGAATCAGAAGTGCAAGAAACTCCTAAAGTTCCTAGGTATGTAAGAATGAACCCCTCTGAAGATCAAATCATAGGTGATAAAAGCAAAGGTGTACAAACAAGAAGGAGAATTGCTCAAGATTCAGAAGAGTATTGTCTTATTTCAAAGATTGAACCTAAGACAGTGAATGAAGCTTGCAATGATAAAAACTGGACTAAAGCAATGGAGGAAGAACTGATGCAAATTGAGAAAAATCACACTTGGGATCTTGTTCCTAGACCTAGAAACAAGAATGTGATTGGAACCAAATGGGTCTTCCAGAACAAATTGAATGAAGTTGGTGAAGTAATCAGAAATAAAGCTAGATTGGTTTGCAAGGGTTACTCTCAAATAGGAGTTGATTTTGAAGAAACTTTTGCTCTAGTGGCAATAATTGAAGTAGTCAGACTATTTCTTGTATTTGCTGCCTTCAAGGATTTCAAGGTGTATCAGATGGATGTCAAGTCTGCCTTCTTGAATGGTGACTTGGAAGAAGAAGTGTACATTGAGCAACCGGATGGATTCCAATTGTCTGATCCTGGTGATATGGTCTACAAGTTGAAGAAGGCTCTGTATGGATTGAAGCAAGCCCCAAGAGCCTAGTATGAAAGATTGGACAAGCATCTCTTGAAGATTGGTTTCAACAAAGGTACTATTGACAGTAACTTATATTTCAAAATTGATCATGAAAACATCTTGACTGTTGAAGTGTTTGTTGATGATATCATTTTTGGAGGAAGAGATAGTATGTGTAAAACTTTTGCAAATCAAATGAAAAGTGAGTTTGAGATTTCCATGCTTGGTGAAATGAATTTCTTCTTGGGTCTGCAAATCACTCAAACAAAGAAAGGAATCTTCATTTCTCAGACCAAATATGTGAAAGAGTTGTTGAAGAAATTTGGGATGGAAGACTCTAAACCAATGAACACTCCCATGGCAACCAGATGTAAGTTGAACAAAGATGATGACTCTCCCAAGGCAGATCAGACTAAGTATAGGTCAATGATTGGAGGATTGTTGTATCTCACTCAAACTAGACCAGACATTATGCAAGCTGCTGGTCTTGTTGCTAGATTCCAAGCTGATCCTAGAGAATCTCATGTCATGGAAATCAAAAGGATTTTTAGATATCTAAAAGGGACAGTTGAGTACGGTCTGTGGTATCCTAGAGATCATGATTTCTCTCTTCATGCATATATAGATGCTGATTGGGTAGGAGATGTGGATGACCAGAAGAGTACCAGTGGTGGAGCATTCTTTTTAGAAAAGAGATTGGATTCGTGGTTAAGCAAGAAACAAGAGGCAATATCCTTGTCCACTACAGAAGTAGAATATATTGCACCAGCAGGCAGTTGCACTCAAGTTTTGTGGATGAAGCAGATGCTAAGAGATATCAGAGTGGAGTATGAGGAACCTATCACAATTTTCTGTGATAATTCAAGTGCAATAAACATATCTAAGAATCCGGTGTTGCATTCAAAGACTAAACACATATCCATCAAGTTTCACTTTTTGAGAGAGCAAGTGAACAAGAATGAAGTTAGATTGGAGTTTGTGCCTTCCAAGGATCAGATTGCAGACATCTTTACTAAACCTCTTCCTAAGGACTCTTTTGAGTATCTCAGGGAGAAGTTAGGGGTTATTGCCCCTCCGGTGATGAACTAAGGTGCACTAATGTGCATCAATTCGGTGGATATCACAGTCACATCTTGTGGTCCGGATTGATGATGGGGAGCTGCTACTCAGGGGGAGCAGTAGGTTTGATTCTAAAGTGGTGGAATTGCAAGTATGTGCCCTTTGCCATTGATGTCAAAGGGGGAGAGAAGACATGTGAAAAACAAGTGGTTGCTGATCAAAGGGAGAGCAGTAAAGGGAGAGAAGACATGTGAATGGTTGTTGCTGATAGGGGGAGTTGTGACAGTAAGGAGAAGTTTTTGTCTTGATGATCAAAATAGTTTTTCACATCATATGTTGCCATCAATGACAAAGGGGGAGATTGTTGCAAGTATGGGTCTAACCGGTGTTATCATTGATGTCAACATACTTCTTTTGCATTAATGATAAGGATTGGATGAGCTATGTGCTGAGGATATTGAGAAAATTAGTCTCAATCAGGAACAATGAAGAACAGTGATAACAGTAAGGTAATAGTCCAATATAGGAAGAAGATCAGGAGATGCGGATTAAAGAGTTTGTAGATATGTATCTTTAGATTGTCCAATAGAGATTTTAGAGGTCCACATGAAGATCTAAAGAAGTTGTGGCCGCCCAAGTAAAACCAGTTCCGGTAGGTGTTTAGAGGTGACAGAGTGTTACAGAAAGGTCTGGTGAGATCTGGAAATGCATTGTCCCATTCTGTGGATTTGAGAGAGTGTTCAAGAAGTCTGCTTGAAGTATCAACTTGATTGGTTTGTGGTCTAGAGGTCCAAAAGCATCCATTCCTTTGTGACAGTAGTGACAGACTGTGTTCTTGAGGTTTCGGATGAAGAAGAGAAGGATTTTAGTATGCAGATGAAGTGCAGATGTTCTTGGTGATTCAAGAAATCTTATGAAGGTCTTTGGATCATGTCCAACTCGTGTTAGTGGTCTGCATTGGAGTTGAAGCTCGTAATTGAAGAATAACCTCTAGATGATGGTGTTCTTCCTGAGACTGGTCGACCAGATGAGTTACACGTCTTGTGGATGTTCTTGTAGATGTTTGCCGACTTAGATGATTATTCCTAAGTTGATGTCTTATATAAATAAGGGGTTGTGAAGTCATTTCTATAGTGTCCTTGTAGAGATGAGTGTGTGGTAGCAAGGAGGAGAGCAAAAGGTAGAGAAAAAGTATTGGGCTTAAATGGAACTGACTCAAGCATGGTGAAGATGCTATTTTCCAGTTTAATTATGTGATACTTATTCTTTTGTAGACAATGTGTCTCTTGTAGGTAGTGAGTCTCTTGTGAGTGGTGTGCTCGGGCAGTGAGCCCTAATTGGCATGTGCCATTTTGTTCTTTCTATTCTTCTAACAGAGAATACAATCTTGGGTTAATCACCTCGTGGTTTTTCCCTTAACCAGGTTTTCCACGTCAAAATCTTGGTGTCTCATGTGTTGATGTGTTTCTACTCTTGATTTGTTGCATTGTGTTCACATGATTGATTTATTATGATATTGCTGAACTACAAAATGAAGTTAAGTGTTTAATTGAAAGAAAGTTTCATACAACTGATTCACCCCCCTCTTAGTTGTGTGCCCTAAGTCTAACAAGATTCTCTTCATTGCCATGAGGAGATGGAGTCAAATTTGCAAATAAAAACATAATAACAACAAAGTACTGCTCTACAACACAATGAATGCCTTGAATCGATTTCACAAAATCATAATGCTCATATAATTTCCATCTAGTTTGCAAATGAAACCTAATCATACTTATATATGCAACTACAAACATTCTTGCTGGAATTTCATAATTCAAACTTGAGATGTTGGCATAGGACCTAAATAACAGTCATAAAAGTAACATTTAAATTTAGGGCAGACCCAAAATAGGGCAGGACTAGAGTGCTAGCACCCAAGTCCACCCCCTTGTTTCTATTCAAGGATCATTAAAATAGCATCCCTTAGGTCCTATTTGCCATAAGACTTCAGGGTTTTCTCATTGAGAGTCAAAATTATCATGCAAGATGCTCTAAATGCATTTTAAGGACTTGAGAGCTAAACCTTAAGAGGAAAAATCCCTTAAGGTGACATTTTATGACATAACAGACCATAAATGCTTTCTTGCAGAATGCTTCAGTTTCATGCAGTGGAAAGTTGATAGGAGTGATATTTTACATTATACAGCTCTTGGGGTTGAACCGACTTTGCCAATGCATTGGGGTGGGTGGGTAAATGCTAGGGGAGGTCTCATTTTGTGTACCAAGTGTCCCAGTCATTGGGGGCATTAGGCTACCGACAAAGTCAATTAAGCTCCCCAAGAGAAAAAAACTACCAAACTTTGACAGAGCGGTTCTTAGAATTTGTGGGAGCTAGGAATGTTTTATTTTGACTTACAAGTGCATGTGGGTGTTGCAAGAATGAGTAGTAAGAGTTATGATTGATGTCAACACCTAAGGAAGTTATTTGAATAAGTTTGAACAAGTATTTGTGGAATTAATACAAGTGCAGAATTGCTTTATCTATCAGATCAGTGTAGTGTTTTGCTCTGCATTTCCTGTAAATTGAATATCTTTGTCCGTAGATTGGAAGTAATGTTAAGGGATGTCTGTAGATTCTATGTTTCAAGTTTGAGCCTTCGATGTGAAGATTTGAATGAGTTCTGTTCACCAGAGTAAAAACTATTTTTCTGTGTATTTAATGGTGACAGGGAGAATGTATTCTGCTCCACATTTCTCTGCATTTAAGTTTCAAAGTTTGTGGTTCTGGAATTAAGTTTGTGATGATGTTATGTGCCTTCAATTCAAATGGTTCATGATTTGATGCTCCGCAAGTAATCTTTCCTTTATGACAGTGGCTGACAATAATGTTCTAATGCTCCGGTTTGAAGAATCTTATGGATAAAGTGTTTAGAGGTTGTGCGAATGTTCTTGGTGATTGTAAAGTGCTTGTGGGAGTCTCTTGATCATGTTTGTACCTTTTGATTGGTCAACAAAGTATAATCTAGATCGTGCATGAAGTGTGTTCCTAAAAATCTTAGTGTTAACTGTAGTCTTGACCAACTTGGTTGTTCTCACTACTTACGGTTGTGCTTCAAAGTTTGTAAAGCATATTGTTGCGTGGAAAATTGCATTTGAGTCCTAGCTAAGGCTTGGAATGGTTTGCATTCATTTCTCTGCTCCCTTAATCTATTTAAGAAAAGACCTAATTTAAATATTGGCTAAAATATGTATGTATGCTTGTTGTGCCTCGCACGCATGCCCCGTTTCAAAAAATAGGGACACCCTCTTTCAAATCTTGGCTTAGAGTGTCAAATAGGTTTTCCATCTCTTAAGTAGTCAAGTGGTCAAAATGCACTTTTTTCCATGTTAGAAATTTGATGTCAAAAGATCATTCCAAAATCTGCTAAGTCCAAGTCTCTACATTTCATAAAGGAGGTCTGATAGTCCATTTGCGCAAAAACTGATCCTAACTGACCTTTGCACTAAAATTGACCCCAACTGACCTTTGCACTAAAACTGCTTGCAACTAACCTTTGCGTTGAAAAGCCCTTTGTCTGACTTCTGCGCTAGAATTCATTTCACTCAACCTTGCGCCTTTTCATTGCTTAACCTACCTTGGCATTAGATCTAAGCGTCTTTGACTTTGCACTGCTTTAAGTATTCACTAACTAAGTCAGAGGGTGGTAAAATCCCTGCTAGTCTGAGGAACCCAAAACTCCCACAAAGCACATGCAACTAGACTGATCACCTTGCGTTGAAAATGATGTCCACTGATCGATTCAGTGACACCCTAAAATCCTGCCAAGTTGGAAGAAACCAAATGTTGCGCAAACCCTAATATTCTGCTGAATATCCTAACTCATGCTGCATACACTCTATATTTATGGTGATCTAGTCAGAGTGAATAAAAGGGGATTTTCATCGTTTTGAAGCTCATTTCACATTTGACAATACTCAGAGAGCTTTTGGTGACATTTCAAATGATTGCCCGGTGTAACTAGTGGATTTGACCCGAAGACCTTCTCCATGCCTACACGTCTCAACTCAACTCACCCCCATGAACCAGGTACGAGGCCTTTTCTTCAGTTAGGGCCTTTTCCTCAGTTAGGGTTACCATTAAAATCAAATGCATTTTTCTCCAGAAGCACGACAAACATATGGATGATATGAATTAGGGCATGTATGTTAGGGTTTCATTTTTGGACTGTTTATTTTTACAAATCCTAGTTTAATCTTTGAGAGAAATACATTTTCGAGCAAAATGAGACTAAGCACCTATCAAAACCTGGCAAAAAAAACTTAAACACCTTCAATCGATCAACAAAAATGAGTGAGAGATAGTTTTGTGTCAAAAATTTGTTTGACTGACTTTCAAAAACCTTGAGTCCTATCCAGTCAGTCGGCGGCCTTGAAAATTCGTGGTTAGACTCAAAACTAATTTAGCGCTAAAAACTTAGGCCATCCACGCTGTTCATCACCTTAACCAATTTAGTCGAAAGATCCTAGAAGTCTCGAACAACCTTGAGATTTGCTTTGCATTGGTTTTCGATTGCTTCGAGCCAGTGCTAAATGACCGTCTCTCTGACCTTGGTTAGATGCATAAGAATGTCCTACAAGTTGGTGACGTCCAAACCCTCCACTGGGCAACAAAAAAATGAATTGTGCTGAAACCAATTCCATCCACCCTTGCGCCAAAATGCAACACCACCAACTTAGTCGGTTGACTTCAAAAACCCCGTAAGGTCAGACAGTGCCCAATCTCGCGCAAAAGTAGTGAATATGTTCTGACTGCCCTGTGTTGAATTTGCAATCGACTAACTTGAATGACTAACTTAAGTCGGTCCACCTTAAACCCACGCAAGTCAGTTGACTATAAAATCTGCACAAAATCCTATGAAGGCATGGGCTTAGAAGGACTAATTGGTCAGATGGCCTCGATTTCTCTGCTGAGGTCGGTTGACATCAAAATCAGTGCTTTTCCTCCTATAGGTCAGTTGACCCCTAATCTAACGCAAACTGAGTGAAATAACTATTTTTAAGGAATTTGCAAAAGGAGAAATGTCTGTTAGGATGAAATAATGGCTACACTTGGTAACTGATGATATTTAACATGTTTTAGATGGGATTTTTGTAGCATTAAAGTATTTATTACATGCTTTGGTATAGTATTGCTTCATTATTTGATTATGTGATAAATGCAATAGTTGGTAAATTTCGGACTTCTATTTTCATTAGCATGCATTGGTAACTTAGTAGACTCATTTTAAGTTCATTCATTATAACATGGTTACTAGTGTAGTGGTCAACTTGATAACCATAAACTTTAAACTTAGGAGTTGGAGAAAACATCCCAAGGTATCAAACTTATAAGGTCCAGTCCTGCAGGTTAGATGACTACACGAGCTCAAGCCATGAGGTACGAGTTCAAAGGTATTCCCCCATAGACTAAGATTTCTACCGGATGGAAAGACATTGGAGATACAGAATTAGGTCATATAGACCTTGATGATTTCAGACTCAGGGTATTTCGCCCAAATCCAACCCCTGGAGCCAAAATAGTGAAAGATAGTGGGATTGCACAAGTTGCTGCCTTCCCCACATCTGTACAATGCGTAGAACTAATAGAGGCCTTTGCAGATAGATATGATATCATGACCAGAACAATCCGAACTGCCAGTGGAGACATCTTAGCTAACTTAAGTCCACCCTCCTTGGCTGAAACCTTTGACATTCCATGGCGTCCAGTGATGACCATGCTAGATAAGGTTGGATCAGAAGCTAACTATAGGAAAAATGTAAATGGATGCAGGAAACATATGAATGAGCAATGGGAAAAGAGTAAAAGGTCAGCCCTAATCAAATTTCCTCAAGTGCTCTACAGGAGTGATTTTCATGATGAAATAGGTGATCTCATAATATTGTTGAGTAGAATATATGGACTGCCTGTAGCTTCTACTTTTGAAGATTGGATGTTTGTTATAATTGGTGAAATATTGAAGGGCACTAAGTTTCATTGGGCACAAGTCACAAGTGACAATATCCACAAGTTATTCAGTAATTTCAAGGAGAAACAATTTTTCAGATCGACATCCTATGTTGTCTATGCATTGGTGAGAAGAAATCATTATGTTGGATTGGCCAAGGTGGGTGAAGTAGGCAATGATGAGCAAACCCAAGTTAAAGTGTATGAATGCTATACACAACTAACATTTTCACAATCTCTGATGCATTTTAAGAGGGTCAATGATGCCTTCACTATATACATAACAAGATTATTGCAAGGCAACACAACCCTGAGAATATCCATAGAAGCTATGAATGAGATTACCAAATATGGAAGGTGGTATATTCAGTTTGAAAAGTTCACATATCTAAGGATACAAGGTTTCACTGGGATAGCTTATAGACTCCCTAGATATCCTACGGATAAGATAGTGCTCTTGGAATTTTCTAGGCAATTGATAACTTGTGCTGAGAAACTCAAGCACCTGCACATAACAAATGTCCAATTTCCCATACTGTTAGGCAAAGGGAATTATGCATGTCCTTTAGATCAGCTAAGCATTCTAATAAAGAACTCCAACATCTCAATCTTCACTACTATAACACAAGGGATCATTTTGATCCAAATAAGGTGATGAAGAGGTTTGTGAGTAAGAAATTGTTTCACAAGATGCACATAGAAGACTTTTGGTCGAATTGTATGGATGACTATGAGGTCATTAAGAAAGCTCATTGAAGATTATCTCTAGCATTCATAAGGAAATTCCACATTATTGCAGTCCCTGACCAGTTAGAAGATGATGACAATGTGATGCACAAAGGAGCTTGGGAAGCTCAATATCACCAACCAATTCCCTTGCCCAGTTGGGCTAATGCTGAAAAAAGCTCTCTGGATGCTATAATGAAAGAACCCATCAGATTGAGCAAAGCATGGGTAAGAGGCCAAATTGCTACCTTGGAGAGACAAGGGGTGCAACTCACGTAAACTGTACTTGAGTCAAAAAAGGAGTATGGAGGAGAAGAAGATGAACCTATAGACATCACTGATGAGGAAGAACTGGCCTAAGGATAGAAATCTGATAGTGAAGATCACATACCATTAGCAGAAAAGGCTAAGGCATAGAAGGGTAAGAAGGCTTCTACAAAACCATCTAAGAAAGACATGCCTCCTACATGGACAAGAGCCTCAAAGAAAAGAGATATGCCTAGTGGCTCTGGAGAAGGATCTAAGGCAAAGACAACCAAGGTGAAGATTGTTAGTTAGGCTACAGAGACTGCTGCTGCTGCAACTCATTATGAAACTAGTCTGCCAGCCTCTCCACCTACTGCTGCTCCAAGTGTTAGCACCACGGCCACTATTTTCTAGGAGAATATCTCCACTGTTCCTCCACCTGCAGCTATTGCCTCAATGGTTTCTTCTCCACTAGTAATAACTTCTGGTGCCTCTAGAAGTCCCATTTCTTCCATTGCTACCCTATCACACTCTTCTACCACTTCTACATCCTTACCTGCTACATCCTCTGCTCCACTTTCCACTTCCATCCCATTACCTCCCATTTCTACTATTCTTTCACCCTCTTTGCCTTCTTTTTCTATCCCTTCACCCATAGTCATTTCTTCCACTTTTCTAGCAGTGTTTGCTAATTTGACACAAGTGGACTTGTCTTCAGCCGTGGTGCCTTTGTCCTCTATTGTACCTATCTCTCAAGTAACTATAAGCCAAGACTCAACTCCTTTAACCGTACCATTGCTACCTGGAATTGAAAAGGTATGTGCTGAATTGGGTCTGCAAGAGCCTGAACCAGAGAAAGATGCATTTGACAAGATAAATAATGAAATACCAGATGAACCTATGGCTGAAGTAGTTAATGTTGAGGTAATTAAAATATCTGATTGTCCTCCATAGAAGAACCAGACAGAAGAATTTTTCAAGGCAACTCAGGGAAATGTAATGGTGAATTGGAGAAATCTTATCAATGAGGGAGATAAAGATTTTGATAAGGGATTAGAACAAGAACAGGGATTACTTGAAGGCCCTCCTATTACAGATAGTGAAAATCCCAATGGGTTAAGTAAGCCTCCTTCCTTAGCACCTGAATGGCTACAAAACATATTAGCATACCCAAAGCCTTAGGTGGAGATAATGAAATTAGATTTGAGTACAATCTTGTCACATGCTCAAAAGCCAAAGAAATAGAAGAAGGCAAAAGTGCAATCAAGGATCTACAAAGATGAAATTGGTTCTAGAATTGCTGAGATAGCTGTCCCACCAGTTGACACAAATAGGGAACAATTCAGAGTTGAAGATTATGCCATCATGACTGTCAATTTGGGACCAACTACACATGCTTAGAGAGCTGATGAATTCAAGGGGTCTGTCACTTCAATTCTAGAGTAGCTAGATAAGGATGAACTTTCAAAGAAAGAATTAAAGCAACAAAATGAAGAACTCTGAGCATGTCTTCAGTTTTTAATAAAACCAGTTGATTCTGATGGAGAAATAAGAACAATGCTAACCTTCTTGTCAAGGGATGAAATGTCTAAACTCGGCAAAGTTTGGACTATGTCACAAGGCACCCAAAAATGGATGATCAAAGTATGTGAAAAGGGGTGCGAGACAATTGATGCTGCAGCTAAGCCACATAAGAGTTTAGTTTAGCTTCATTAGCAATGGAAAGACTTGTGGGAAGAGTGTGATTCTTTTGAGGAGTATTATACTCATATGTTTCCTAGAGTTAAAGGTATCAGAAACTTGCCTCCATAAACATTATTAACCAAGAATATTTTGATTGGCGACAAGTTTTACAGAGCCACAGAATGGTGCCAGCAACTGAAGTTGAGGAAGGAAATTTTTGAGAGCATCAAGGAAGCCGACAAGCCAGCAGATGAAAATATTTTGGCATTGATATATGATATAAATGATACTTTAAGGGACTATTTGGTGGAGGCCTACAATGGTTTTACACCTTATGATGTGGAAGGATGCAAGGATAAATTGCATAAGGTAATTTTTGAAGATGCTGAGTTGGATATAGAGGCCAGGTTGGATAAAGTTAGTGACCTCAGAGCTGAATTCAATGCATTCCATAAGGCTAAGGCAGAAATAGAAAGAATATACAGTAGGTACAGCCAAGAATTAGAAATGTTCAAATACCGGGTTAATCATCTCAAGAAGCCAGATCCTTTGGAAATCAATCTGATCCTTTCAACTTGGGTTAACTACCACAACAAATTGGCAGAAGAAGACAAAGTGGACTTTGATGAAGAGTCCTAATGTGTTAGATCTAGGGCACACAACTGAGAGGGGGGGTGAATCAGTTGTACAAAACTTGCTTCTACTTCAAACACTTGATACTTCTTTGTTAGTTAACAACATATCAATTAACCATTCATGAAACCAGAAAGCATAAACACCGGAGCAGATAAATATCAACACATTAGACACCAAGATTTTTGACGTGGAAAACCTAGTTAAGGGAAAAACCATGGGGTGATTAACCCAAGGATTATTCTCTGTTAGAAGAATAAGAGAAACAAATGGCACATGCCAGTCAGGGCTCACTGCCCGAGCACACTGCTCATAAAGAGGCAACTACCTACAAAAGAGACACACTGTCTACAAGATCAAAAGTATCACAACCTCGAATTGGAGAATGACATCTTCACCATGTCTGGATCAGTTCCATTTAAGCTCAAAAACACACCTACTCTGCCCTTTCACTCTTTCGCTATATCACATTCATCCTCTCCTCCCGACACCTCAAGATGGATTCACAATCTTTCATTTATACAAGACATTGACTTAGGAATAAGCATCTAAGTTGGTACTCAACCATAAGAACATTCGTAAGATGAATAACACATTCGGTCCGCCACCACAAGAACATTTGTAAGATGAACAACTCATCTGGTCGGCTAGTCTGAACAAGAACTTCATTCGGAAGAATATCTTCAATTCTAGGCTCTACCACCAATACGGATCAACAACACAACCTCAACACAATCCAAGAACCTTCACAAGCTAGCCTGAATGACCAGGAACATCCGCACTTCCTTTGCTCATCGGAATCTCTTCTCTTCCTCATCCAAAACTTCAAGAATACAGTCTACCGCCACTGTCATATTGAAACATGTGCTTCTGGACCTCCAAATCATGAACAAATTGAGATGACATATCACAAGGACATCCCAAACACTCCATCCAATCTGCAAGATAGGATAATGCACTTCCAGATCTCACCGAACCTCTTTGTAGCACTCTGACACTCCGGAGCACCTCCCGGAACCGGTTCTACTTGATCAATCACAACCTCTTCAAATATGCATGTGGACTCTAAAAACTTAACTGGATCATCTCAAGGCTCATAGCTACAAACCATTTAATCTGCATCCTTTGATCATCAACTTATTGAGTACTTTTGCCTTCTTCTCATCACTGTTCTTCACTGTTCCTGACTGAGACTAATTTTCTCAATATCCTCAGCACACAGCTCATCCAATCCTTCTTGTCAATGCAATATGAGTATGTTGACATCAATGACAACACTGATTAACCTCATACTTGCAACAATCTCCCCCTTTGTCATTGATGGCAACATATGATGTGAAAAACTATCAAGACAAGATCTTCTCCTTTCTGTCACAGTTCCCCCTATCAACAACAACTCTTCACATGTCTTCTCTTCCTTTACTGCTCCCCTTTGATCATCAACCACTTGTTTTTCACATGTCTTCTCTCCCCCTTTGACATCAATGGCAAAGGGCTCATACTTGCAACTCTAATACATCAGAATCATACCAGCTGCTCCCCCTTAGTAGCAGCTCCCCATCATCAATCTAGATCACAAGATATGACTGTGATATCCACTGGACTGATGCACATCAGTGCATCCTAGTTCATCACCGGAGGGGCCATGACCCCTAACTTCTCCCGGAGATACTCAAAAGAGTCCTTGGGAAGAGGTTTAGTGAAAATATCTACAATCTAATCCTTGGAGGGTACATACTCCAATCTGACTTCTCCCTTGTTCACTTGCTCTCTCAGAAAGTGAAACTTGATAGATATGTGTTTGGTCTTAGAATGCAACACCAGATTCTTAGAGATATTTATTGCACTTGAATTATCACAGAAAATTGTGATAGGCTCCTTATATTCTACTTTAATGTCTTTTAACATTTGCTTCATCCATAAGATCTGAGTGCAACTACTTACTGCTGCAATGTATTCTGGTTCAGTTGTAGACAAGGATATTGCCTCTTGTTTCTTGCTTAGCCAAGAAACCAACCTTTTTCCCAAAAAGAATGCTCCTCCACTTATACTCTTCCGGTCATCCACATCTCCTGCCCAATTTGCATCTGTGTATGCATGAAGAGAGAAATCCTGATCTCTAGGATACCATAGACCATACTCAACTATTCCTTTCAAGTACGTAAAAATTCTTTTGATTGCCATGACATGAGATTCTCTGGGAACAACCTGAAATCTTTCCACAAGACCAATAGCCTGCATTATATCTGGTCTAGTCTGAGTGAGATACAATAGTCCTCTAATCATTGATTTGTACTTGGTCTGATCTGTCTTAGGAGAGTCATCATCTTTGCTCAACTTACATCCGGTTGCCATAGGGGTGTTCATTGGCTTTGAATCTTCCATTCTGAATTTCTTCAACAATTCTTTTGCATATTTGGTTTGACAGATAAAGATGCCTTTCTTTGTCTGAGTAATTTGCAGACCCAAGAAGAAGTTCATTTCACCAAGCATTGACATTTCAAACTCACTTTTCATTTGATTTGCAAAAGTGTTACACATGTTGTCTTTTCCTCCAAAGATGATATCATCAACAAATACTTCAATAATCAAGATGTTTTCCTTATCTATTTGGAAGTATAGGTTACTATCAGCAGTACCTTTGTTGAAACCAATCTATACAAGATGCTTATCCAACCTTTCATACCATGCTCTTGGGGCTTGCTTCAAACCATACAGTGCTTTCTTCAACTTGCAGACCATATCATCATGATCAGACAATTGAAATCCATCCGGTTGTTCAATGTACACTTCTTCTTCCAAGTCACCATTTAGGAAGGCAGACTTGACATCCATCTGATATACCTTGAAGTCTTTGAAGGCAGCAAATGCAAGAAATAATTTGACTGCTTCAATTCTTGCCACCGGAGCAAAGGTCTCTTCAAAATCAATTCCTTCTATTTGAGAGTAGCCTTTGCAAACCAATCTAGCTTTGTTTCTGATTACTTCACCAACTTCATTTAGTTTGTTTCAGAAGACCCATTTGGTTCCAATCACATTCTTGTTTCTAGGTCTGGGAACAAGATCCCAAGTATGATTTTTCTCAATTTGCATCAGTTCTTCCTCCATTGCTTTGGTCCAGTTTTCATCATTGCAAGCTTCATTAACTGTCTTAGGTTCAATCTTTGAAATCAGACAGTATTCATTTGAATCTTGAGCAATTCTTCTCCTTGTTTGTACCCCTTTACTTTTATCACCTATGATCTAATCTTTAGAATGATTTAGAGTTACATACCTTAGAACTTTGGGAGTTTCTTGCACTACTAATTCTTGATCAGGCTCATTCAAACAAACCTCTTCTTCCTGATTTACCAGATCAGTCTGGATCTAAATTTCAGAGAAGGATGGAGCTCCTTGCACCAGAGAATCATTCTAATCATCTTCTTCACATTCATAGAATCTTGAAGGCTTCTCAACTCCTTCATCAACCTTCACATTTGTACTTTCTATCATCTTTCTCAATCTCTTATTGTAACACTGGTATGCTTTGCTTTGAGTGGAGTAACCCAAGAAAATTCCTTCATCACTTCTAGCATCAAACTTTCCTAAATCTTCATCTCTTTTGATGTAACACTTGCTACCAAATACTCTGAAATATCTCACAGTGGGAGTTATGCCAAACCAAAATTCATAAGGAGTCTTACCGGTATTGCTTCTGATTTGAACTCGATTAAGGGTGTAGACTGCAGTGCTGACAGCTTCTCTCCAAAACATCTGAGGAACATTTGCTTCCATCATCATTGTCCTGGCTGCTTCCTGGATGGTCCGGTTCTTTCCCTCAACTACTCCATTCTACTGTGGAGTCCTAGAAGCAGACAACTGTCTCCTTATGCCATGCTTCTCACAAAAGTCTATGAATTCACCGGATGTGAATTCACCACCTCTATCAGACCTTAAACATTTCAGTTTCAATCCGGTTTGATTCTCTACCATAGCCTTGAAGATTTTGAACTTCTCAAGGGCTTCTGATTTCTCTTTGAGGAAGGTAACCCACATCATCCGGGAATGGTCATCAATTAGCAACATGAAATATCTGTCACCTTGCATACTCTTGATTCTTGTCGGACCACAGAGATTAGTATGAACTAATTCCAACAATCTGGTAGAGGATTGATCCTTGCTTTTGAAAGAGACTCTGCTCTGTTTACCTAGCTTACATTGTTTGCACAAACTATTTGTAGGTTTCACCAATTTTGGAAGATCTCTTATAGCCTGAGTATTGCTTATCTTGATAATGTTATCAAAATTCACATGACACATTCTTCTATGCCATAACCAACTTTGATCAACTTGAACAAATAGACAACTTTTATTTGAACCAACTAGATGGAAGATATTACCTTTTGTTTGAGTACCAGATGCAATCTCAGTTTCGGAGCTTTCAAAGATCCTGCATCTTCCATTCTTGAACTGGAGATCATAGCCTTTGTCCACCAACTGACCAACACTGAGAAGAATGTGCTTTAATCCTTCAACATATAGTACATTACCGGTTTTGCTCTTTCCATCAAAAGAAATAGTTCCCCTACCTTTGATTTTGCTAGCAGAATTATCACCAAACTTTACCATTCCTCCTTCATACCTTTCCAAATCTAAGAATTTGTTCTTGTCACCTGTCATG
Organism: Cunninghamia lanceolata; assembly: GCA_027924645.1. Lineage (NCBI taxonomy): Eukaryota > Viridiplantae > Streptophyta > Pinopsida > Cupressales > Cupressaceae > Cunninghamia > Cunninghamia lanceolata. The sequence continues at coordinate 1,751,247 of BSBN01000149.1, read as the reverse complement.
TGGTGAGAACATCCACTGTCAATAACCCAGTCATCCTTTTCTTCAATTTGGGCAGCCAAGGCTCTTTCCACAACCTTATGATTGGTAGATTCAGAGGATATGGAATCTTCTTCCTTGATGGCAATAAACACCCATTCATTTCTAGATTTTCTTCTCATTTCTGATTCATCATCTGTTACTCCTTCATTATCATCTTCTTCATGAACATAATAACAGTTCTTTTGGAACCTTTGTCTGTTAGCATTTGACCTTGCAGATCTTTCTGGACATCTTGAAGCAAAGTGACCAATCTTATTGCAATTGAAGCACTTAAAGGGTAATTTTCCTTCATACTTACCGGATCCTCTTGGCAGTCTCTTTGCAATGAGGGCTTCAAGATGAGCTGTTTCTGCTTCTTCCTCTTCCATGTCTTTTCATGCTTGATCATACCATGACAGCTTCCTTGAAGAGTTTTCTCTTGGATCAAATCTTTGTTTCCCTTTCACATATGCACTGGCTTTGAATGCAGATTCAGTCTTGGGGGGATCATCTCCAAACTCAGTCATTTCAAATGCAGCTAGTTTGCCAGCCAATTGCTCTCTTGTCACAGTTGCATGGGCTCTAAATTCATCAATGGCAGCAACCTTAATTTTGTAGGCAGCAAGAAGGGATCTGAGAATTTTGCAAACAATTTTATTTTCATCTAGAACTCCACTAGCATTCCTGATTCCACATACCAACTCATTCACTCTTGGCATAAAGGTAGTGATGTTTTCATCATCTCTCATCTTCAATGTTTCAAATTTCCCTTTCAGACTTTGCAACCTTGCACTCTTAACATACTCATCTCCTTCTTGCAGAAGTTCTAGTTTGACCCAGATCTCATATGCAGTTGGTAGGTCAATAACATTTGAGAGCTCTGTATCATTCAATGCGCTTAGAAGAGCTTCTTTGGTCCGCAAATTGTTCTCAGCATCTGTGATTTCATTCAGTGTTGTCAGACCACCTTGTGGAGGTACATAAGCCTTTGTGATCATGGACAGATATGCTTTTCCCATACACTCCAAGTGACATCTCATGCGACCTTTCCACAGCGAGAAATTGGTTCCATCAAACTTTGGACTATCCTTCTTATATGACGACATCCTGGATCTCCTCAAGCAGTTAAGCTCCTTTCAGAGGAACTTGGCTCTGATACCAATTGTTAGATCTAGGGCACACAACTGAGAGGGGGGGTGAATCAGTTGTACATTACTTGCTTCTACTTCAAACACTTGATACTTCTTTGTTAGTTAACAGCATATCAATTAAAAGCATAAAGCATAAACACCGGAGCAGATAAATATCAGCACATTAGACACCAAGATTTTTGACGTGGAAAACCTAGTTAAGGGAAAAACCATGGGGTGATTAACCCAAGGATTATTCTCTGTTAGAAGAATAAGAAAAACAAATGGCACATGCCAGTTAGGGCTCACTACCCGAGCACACTGCTCACAAAGAGGCACACTGCCTACAAAAGAGACACATTGTCTACAAGATCAAAAGTATCACAACCTCGAACTGGAGAATGACACCTTCACCATGTCTGGATCAGTTCCATTTAAGCTTGAAAACACACCTGCTCTGCCCTTTCGCTCTTTCACTATATCACATTCATCCTCTCCTCCCCACACCTCAAAATGGATTCACAATTTTTCATTTATACAAGACATTGACTTAGGAATAAGCATCTAAGTCGTCACTCAACCATAAGAACATTCACAAGATGAATAACACATCCGGTCCGCCACCACAAGAACATTTGTAAGATGAACAACTCATCCGGTCAGCTAGTCTGAACAAGAACTTCATCCGGAAGAATATCTTCAATTCTGGGCTCTACCACCAATGCGGATCAACAACACAACCTCAACACGATCCAAGAACCTTCACAAGCTAGCCTGAATGACCAAGAACATCCACACTTCCTCTGCTCACCAGAATCTCTTCTCTTCCTCATCTGAAACTTCAAGAATACAGTCTACCACCACTGTCATAATGAAACATGTGCTTTCAGACCTCCAAGTCATGAACAAATTGAGATGACATATCACAAGGACATCCCAAACACTCCATCCAATCTGCAAGATAGGATAATGCACTTCTAGATCTCACCAAACCTCTTTGTAGCACTCTGTCACTTCGGAGCACCTCCTAGAACCGGTTCTACTTGATCAATCACAACCTCTTCAAATCTACATGCGGACCTCTGAAAACTTAACTGGATCATCTCAAGGCTCATAGCTACAAACCATTTAATCTGCATCCTTTGATCATCAACTTATTGAGTACTTTTGCCTTCTTCTCATCACTGTTCTTCACTATTCCTGACTGAGACTAATTTTCTCAATATCCTCAGCACACAGCTCATCCAATCCTTCTTGTCAATGCAATATGAGTATGTTGACATCAATGACAACACTGATTAACCTCATACTTGCAACATAATGTACTTTTTTGAACATTTTGAAATGTAATCCTGTCACTAGTAAAAATTGCTATATTTAGAATGACATGTGACACTATTTTGTCTTTATTATTCCTTAAAAATGATCTTTTCTATAATTATATTTAGTTGGGTAGTCAAATTGTCTAGATTCAATGTATGTGGGGGTTGTTTTTCATCTTTTTCATAAAGGACAAAATATAATCTAGGATTTGTTATGAGCTGTAAGGAAAGCATTTAATGATGTAAATCTGGACCGTTGGTGTTGAGTTAATCTCCACCATCCATTGAAAAACTTGGTATGGCTTCTCCTCTATATAAAGTGTTGCCATTTCTATTATTTGTAAGAGAGAATTCTTGATGCCGAATTGTTGATGTTCTGCCATTTGAAGCAATACAAAGTAAGTTTCTGCAGTTATTCTAAGAATTTGTGTATTCTGTTGCTTACTTGGTTTTCGTGGTTCACTTCTTGCTCTCCCAAAGTTAATTAGTTGTGCTTTTAAAATGTTCATGGTTTGCTGAAAGTATCTAATGAATGCTCTTAGTCCATACTTTTAATTATTTACTAATGGTAGATAACTGTGTAAAGTTAGTCTGGGCTGATTAGTTGAGCTTAAGATCAATTGCATTTCATGAGTTAAATTGCACCATTTATTGGGTATTTGATGAATGAATGTAATCTGAAAATCTTTTAATTTCCATTGAAGATAGCATCATTTTTTGCAGTGCTGTAACATTTATTTTTAGTTTTGTAACTCAGAAAGCTAGTTAAATTTCAGAGTGTTTGTCTACTTGTAGCAGCCCACACATTGTGAATGCCACTTAGGATTTCTCTAAAACCCTATTTCCTTTTGCATTTTCTTTAAAAACCATTGTTAGATTAGGAACTTCAGCAGTATTTCATATTGTTTTATCAGCTGAAATCATAAAGGGTTTATATGTATTACTGTTCCAACTTTAAAATCTGTAGATTACATGTAAGACCCCTTGTAGGCATAGGTAGAACATTCCAATTGAGAGATTCCAAGCAAGATAAGACCTAGCTGTAGAAACCTTGGTGTAGTCTTACCTAGAGTAGGATACTTTTCAAGAGAGGTGTGATACCAACAATCATACCTGCTTTGTTGAGTCCAAAAACACCCATCAATAGAATTGGTGTTAGAAGGAGAGATTTATCAAAGAATTATCCCCTCTACAAAAATCAGCAAGTCTGGGGACCAGACAAAGACATACTAGATCTAGCTCAGTTGGAGAAGAGCTACTGTCTCTGACAGAATTTAGGCGAACAAGAAGAGATCAAGGGATACCAAGAGTACCAAGAGCTCAGTCAGTCCCAAGGAACGTAGCTGCAACTCCTTTCAATCCTCCAGTCATGGCCTTCTTCGCAGGAAATAAACAGTCTCCATTTCAATTTAATGATTACCATGATATGCCAAAAAACCCTGATAAGTTCTATTCCAAGTTCAGGGTGATTGATCCAGACAAGACTGCAGATGAGCATATTAAGATCTTTGAAAGTAACATGTTTATGTTGCAAGTATACTATGAAGATGTGGTATGCTAATTGTTTCCTTATTCTTTACAAGATGAGGCTTATTATTGGTTTGCTAACCTTCCTGCAGTGTCCATTAACATGTGGCAGAATCTAAAAAATGCATTCCTGAGTCGATTTCGAATGCCCACTACTCCAGGTGATGTCTACCGGTCTTTTGTGGAGATTCATCGAGGTGAAGGTAAGATGATAAGTTCTTTCAATAATAGATTTTAGAAAGCCTTTAGTCATTTGCAATCTCCTTACGCCATAGGTCAAGATGCAACCTTCCCAATATACTATGTAGCCTTAGACAAGCTCACATCCATGTTCATAAGGAGAGTTGATCTAGCCCTTGCTACCCTAGCTCAAGCATACACCAAAGCTATCACTATGAGTACCTAGTTAGGACAAACAACCACTGGTCCACTGAACCACATGCACCCTGTAGCCATGCCAAATCAGATACCTATGATTAACCAAGCATTGGCCAACCATACCCTTGTAATGAATCCAATTCCTAATCCAGCTGCAACTCAAGCTTTGGTAGTTCATCTAGGAAACCCAGTAGTTGAAATGCCTCCTACACAAATACCTTTTCTCCAATGTTCAGAGGTAGCTAAGGCAAAGGAAGATAGAGATGATATTAGGGAGTTAGCTAAGTAGATGAAAAATCTCACTACAAAAGTCACTCACCTCAGGAATCAAAATGCTTATCTACAACAGAGAAGTCAAAATCAACATCAGTTCCAAAATCAAAACCAATTTCAGAATAAGAACTAGAATCAGTATCAAAATTAGAATTTTCAGCAATGATCGAATTAGTCTTGAAACACAAGGCCCAATAATGGAGGAGTGCCTTCACCATTGGAAAATCAAAACAACGATACCTAACCTCCTGGCTGCGTGATGTTGGTAGAGGTAGCTTTGTCTACCTAGTGCAGACTACACAATATGAATGCCCACTCTGAGCTAGACTACGTAGAATTTCAGATAGCATCCAACATTTTCCAGATGGAAATCCAAAATGCTAAAACTTAGGAGAATCCAGCAACGGGGTATGAACTTGTTCCTTCACAAAGGTATGATACTACTTTAGTCCTTGATAGTTATACATTTCTATTTCAAGATGATAATCAGCCTGAGGAAGAAGAGTTAGATGAGGTAAATGCTTATCAGCAGTACAATAAAACTCCATATAATTTGCAAAGTAGTAAACCAAAGGGTCCTTTCACCACCTCCATTCCTCTGAATAGTTACCAAATCCCACCAGATTCAAATCCTTCTAATAATCCCGAACCCCCAAAAGCCACACCTCAACCTGTATATCAGGGGGCTACTGCTGAGAATTATCAACGGTCTGATGTAGCAAAAATGGGGTAGTATGTTACTAAGGAGCTCAAGAAGATGAAGGTTAGTCTATCTATTTATGAGTTGCTAAAAACACCCGAGGTTAGGACAACCTTCTTCCAAGATATGGATGCAGGTGTCAAAATAGATTCTTCATAGAAGGAGACTCTCATGAAGGATAACACTAATAAGGGGAAGGAAAGAGTGCATGTGACTGATTTTGAGCAAAAGATGACCTTGTACAAGGATAAGAGGGAGAGCCCCCCTTTCCTCTTAACACTTAGGATATTCAATAGAAATCTTCACAACTGTTTGGTAGATTTTGGTGCTTCCACTAACATTATGCCATTATTAGTTTGTAAGGCGTTGGGTCTCACTCCAGCCAAATCTTCCAGGAAAGTGACACAGCTGGATAAGACTGAGGTGAATGTAGTGGGCAAATTGAATAGGATACATATGCAGCTGGCTTCTGATCCAAGAGTGCAAAAGTATATAGATATTCAGGTGGTGGATATCCCAGATCTATATGGTATGCTCCTTAGCAGGGACTGGTCCAGAACGTTGAATGGTTACATGGCAACAAATTTTTCCTATATGTGGCTGCCATGGAAGGGATTGGCAAACCAGATTTGTATTGAAAGAGAACCCAAAATGAAACATATGATTATAGAGTATAACCAGACAAATGAGATTCTATTTTTAGAAGTTGATTTGGGAGTTTATCTACCCCATGTTGACCAAACTAAGGAAATACTTATGCTAAGTTGCCATCGGCCCCAAAAAGAGTATCAAGAAACCACAGAAGCGTGTGTACAGTCAGTCCCTGAATCTTCCTCCAAAGGAGAAGATGAAGAACCTGGCATATTTGAAGGATTTTGGGATTTTATAGCTAAATTTCTAAGTGATCAAGCAGCCGTAGGTAAGCAAGTCTAGATGGAGGAGTTTTTGCTACCAAATTGGTGTCATATACATAATGCTTTGCATTCTAAGTTTATATGTCAACTCTGCTAGGAAGCAGTAGAGCAAGTACAGAGACAATTGAAAATTCTTATTGCTCCAAAAAAAATCTTGCTGCTACAAAGGAGGAGCCTCAACCTCAGCCTAATAAGAAAAGATCAACAAAATAGGATGACAACAGTAAATATTTCCACCTCTGGACCTTGAGGTTTGATGGATCAAGATGTAGACAAGGATCTGGGGCATGTATTGAACTAATCAGTCCCATTGGAAGCTCATATCTAATATCACATAGACTACAATTCCCTTGCACAAATGATGTAACTGAGTATGAAGCTTTGGTGCAAGGATTGTTGATGGCACTCCAGAAGAAAGTCAAAATTCTTCAGGTGTTTAGAGATTTAGAATTAGTTGTGAAACAAGTAAGGAAGCAGTACTCGTGTAATGATAAGAGGTTGAACATGTATAGAAACAGAGTGTGGGATTTGATCGAATGCTTTGATGGTTTTAATATCTAGTTGATTCCCCGAAAGTAGAATCATGTTGCAGATGCTTTAGCTCAAACAACAAGTACGTTAGAGCCAACATCCATTATAGGACTGAAAAAGTTCACTGTTGAATTTGTTTCTATTTTGTCAGTACCAGATAATGTCACAAATTTCCAAGTCTTTGAGGATGACAAGCATATAATTGACTTACTTACTTCATCAGATGTCTTCACTGCTCAAATAATAGATGAAGAGGAAATGGAACCTACTGAAATGGATTTAGAAGGAGTTCTTAATCTCAAGACAAATACGATTCCTGGAGGGATGGTTGAATTAGAATGATTATTTGATTCAGATAAGTTGGGAACTCAGAGGAAAGAAGGAGAATCTCCTGGAGGGTAGTGTGATCCATTTAATCTAGGAACAGAAGAAGAGATTAAGAATGTGTTTATTGGGAAGGCTAGTACTAAAGAAGAAAAGACTGACATCATTCATGCATTGAGAGATTATCATGAAGTAATGGCATGGAGCTATGAGAACCTCAAGACATATGACACATCGATCATTACACAGCATTCCGCTAAAGCCAGGAGCAAAGCCATTCAGACAAAGGCAATGACCCGTGAATGCCCTATTAAAACCTCTAATTTTCAAAGAAGTACAAAAACTACTATCAACAAGAATAATATTTCCTGTCAAACATTCTGCGTGGGTGGCAAATTTAGTTCCAGTTCAGAAAAAAATGGAGAAATCAGACTTTGCGTTGACTTCAAAAATTTGAATCAGGCATTTGAAAAGGATAACTATCCACTGCCTTCATTAGATGAAGTGTTACAGATTGTTAATGGACCGCAAATGATGTCTTTCTTAGATGGATATTCAGGATACAACCAGGTAATGTTTGATTACGAGGATAGATTGAAGACATCTTTTACATGTAAATGGGAAATCTATGCATATCGCAAAATGTCATTTGGGCTGATAAATATTGGTGCAATGTTCTAAAGAGCAATGGATGTTGCCTTTAAGGGATTAGTTGGGAAATGCATTATAATCTATATGGATGATCTCACAGTGTTTTCGAAGAGGTGAGAAGACCATGTGGCTGACTTGACGAAAGTATTACAACAATGCAAAGACTATGGTATCTCACTCAATCCTAAGAAGTGCATCTTTGGAGTGACTGAAGGGAAGTTGTTGGGCCATGTGATATCTGAATAAGGCATATCTATTGATCTAGACCGAATACAAGAAATACTCAAAATCCCACCTCCAGCCAACAAAAAGGAACTTAAGTCATATTTTGGTAAGATCAACTTTGTACACAAGTTCATTACGGGTTTCGCTGAAATTGTTCGACCTCTCAATGCCATGTTAAAAAAAGATAATAAAATGGATTGGACTCCAGAAGCCAAGACTGCCTTTGCATAAATTAAACAAGCCATAGCTAATGCACCTGTATTGGTAAGTCCAGATTATGCACTACCATTCCATATTTACTCATTTGCATCCGAGCACACTTGCGCAACAATGTTGACACAGAAGAGAGTAGTTGATGATGAAAGGCCCATTTCTTTCATGAGTACTCCATTGAAGGACGTAAAGTTAAGATATCCTAATGTGGAAAAAGAAGCCTACGCTTTGGTAAAAGTAGTCAAGAAGTTCTGTCACTACATCCTAAGGAGTCAAGTAATTGCCATAGTCCTAGATGCAATAGTTAAAGCACTATTGATGCAAAGTGAGCTTGGAGAAAGGAGAGGAAAGTGGGTCACCATCCTGTAAGAATTTGATATAGACATTTAGCCTATGAAGTTGGTAAGAGGTTAGGCATTGACCAGAATAATGGCCGAAGTGGGGCCAGGTTTAGTCTCTCAGCAATACATGTTAGAAGATGTCTCAAAGGATGAATCGTATTGGGATATCATATTTTATCTACTCAATCAATGTTGTCCACCTTAGCTGAATTTGGTTCAAAGAAGAGCACTTAGACTAAAGAGTAACAACTATATGATAAAAGGATCAGTGTTATACAAAAAGAATCACAAAGGGATATATCTGAGATGTCTAGACAAGGCAGAAGTAGCTTAGGCGTTAAACAATTTTCACGAGAAGTTTGGGACAGGTCAAGGATTAGCTCACTCAACTGCTAATCAGATTCTCTGGGTTGGTTATTATTGGCCTACCTTGTTCAAAGATACTTATTCACATGTGAGAACCTACCACACATGTCAGACTACTGCAACCAGGGAATAAAATGCCGCTATGCCATTGCAACCAGTCATCGAGGTATGACCATTCGCATAGTGGGGCCTCGACTTTATCGATATGATCAACCTGACCTCCTCTACAAGCCATATGTATATTCTAATCGCTACTGATTACTATACTCATTGGTCTGAGGTGATAGCTTGTAAACAATGCACCACAAAGGTAGTCATTGAATTTGTTAAAAAGCATATTATCACCGGGTTTGGTAGTCTATTTTCTTTAGTTTGTGATAATGGTCTAACCTTTTCGTCATTACGTTTCTCTAACTAGGCATTTGATTATGGAATTATTCTAAAGTTTTGGTCTAATTACTATCCACAAGGGAATGGGGTAGCTGAATCCACAAACAAAAATCTGCTTGAGGTCATTCAGAAACTGCTAGACAAAAACCCCAGGGACTGGCACACCCAGCTCAAATTTGCCTTATGGACTGATAGGATTAGACACAAGGCCACCTTGGGAACATCACCCTATCATTTAGTTTACGAAACCGAGCCTATCTTTCCTATTCACTTGAGGATTCTCGTTCTGCAATTCATGCAAGATTGTCTTGAAATTGATGATCTATTGTCTTCCTAATTAGCCTAGTTACTGCACCTTGAAGAGAAATGCAACGCTTCTATAGAAAACTTTGCTAAGCACCAGGGTGTTGTGAAATGATGGTTTGACAAGAGAGCAAAGGTAAAAGCCTTTGGCATTTCTGATTTAGTTCTGTATTGGGACAAAGCTTATGAAAAGAAAGGTGAACATGGTAAGTTTGACAAACTTTGGTTGGGTCCATATCAGATCTATGAGATCCTTGGTGATAACACATATCGACTTAAGAGCCTTACTAGTGAGGAGCTCCCATTGCTAGTCAACGGTCAGTTCCTAAAGCACTACTTCCAAGCTTGAAGAGGCAGTCTTGCCTCCTCTTAGTGTACATAGTTAGGATGCTTGTTTGCTTTGGTTAGTGTAGGTTGCTGCTAGATTAGGTTTGCTTTCCTGCTTTCACTTTCTATAGCTGTTAGATGTTTTTACTTTCACTTAGATTAGTTTTCCCTTTAGCTTTTCTTTTGTTTTCTATGCTTTCTTTTTTGCGGCATCTTTTGTTTCCAGAATGTGGGCAGCTATGTGGACCTACAAATGCTTCCTTGTCGAGTGAATAATCTAAAGTACTTCTTTGAGAAGCCAAAGTTCTTCTTAGGTCTTGCTGTGGGTTCCACTGTTATACTAGGGAGTATGATGTCTATTCAGGGGAAATGAGTCATTAGTTGGTGCGCCTGAAATATTTTCTAACCATATATCTTTCACACTTTAAATGATCCTGAAGTTACTAAGCAAGTTATGGTGATCTTGCGTTAAGTGAAAAAGTTTGGATTCCCATTTTACCACCTAGACCAGTACTATGGATCCAAATGAAGATGGTAGGTGGTACTAAGTACTGCTAGCCTACATTGGCTAAAAATAAAAGGTGTTTTTCAATACTAGACCCATTACAAAGTATCAATATGAAGACCATCATTTGAAGACTATCATATGATCATTGTCTAAAGATTATTAGCATCAAATATCATTGCATCAAAAGCACTATTGGAGGAATCATTACTTGCTTCCCTCAAGGCTCATCATATCTTAGCATTAGAGCATTCTCTTGGTGGTAAAATAATCCCAACTTCATAGCTTACCACGAAGGTTCTTAGATGAACTTAGTTGCTAAAGGATGGGAATGAATGCAATTGCACACACTCAGGTTTTAAGGATGTGGATGGTCATATCAGTTAGTGGTCTTTGATTCTTTGATAGGATATCATGCTTTTTCATCTAATGTGTGGGAAACACAGAGATTCTGGATTTGAACTGAAAGTTTATCATTGAAATGCTCGGGAGCATTTCCCAGCAAAGTTGCCATTTGTTATGCCTCACACATGCCCCATTTCAAAAAATAGGGTTCCCCTCTTTCAAATCTTGGCTTAGAGTGTCAAATAGGTTTTCCATCTCTTAAGTAGTCAAGTGGTCAAAATGCACTTTTTGCCATGTTAGAAATTTGATGTCAAAAGATCATTCCAAAATATGCTAAGTCCAAGTCTCTGCATTTCATAAAGGAGGTCTGATAGTCATTTGCGCTAAAACTGATCCTAACCAACCTTTGCGCTAAAACTGACCCCAACTGACCTTTGCGCTAAAACTTCTTGCAACTGACCTTTGCACTAAAAATCCCTTTGTCTGACTTCTGTGCTAGAATTCATTTCACTCGACCTTTCACCTTTTCATTGCTTAACCTACCTTGGTGCTAGATCTAAGTGTCTTTGACTTTGCATTACTTTAAGTATTCACTGACTAAGTCAGAGGGTGGTAAAATTGCTACCAATATGAGGAACCCAAAACTCCCACAAAGCATGTACAACTGGACCGATCACCTTGTGCTAAAAATGCCGTCCATCGACTGAGTCAGTGACACCCCAAAATCCTGCCAAGTTGGAAGAAACCAAATGTCATGCAAACCCTAATATTCTACCGAATATCCTGACTGATGCTGCGTACAGTCTACATTTATGGCGATCTAGTTAGAGGGAATAAAAGGGGATTTTCATTGTTTAGAAGCTCATTTCGCATTTGACAGTACTTGGAGAGCTTTTGATGACATTTCAAATGATTGCCTGGCACAACCAGTGGATTCGACCTGAAGACCTTCTCCCTGCCTGCATGTCTCAGCTCAACTCATCCCCGTGAACTAGGTAGGAGGCCTTTTCCTTAGTTAGGGTTTCCATTAAAATCAAACACATTTTTCTCCAGAAGCATGGAAAATGTATGGATGATATGAATTAGGGCACGTAGGTTAGGGTTTCATTTCTGGATTGTTTATTTTTATAAATCCTAGTTTAATCTTTGAGAGAAATATATTTTCAGGCAAAACGAGACTAAGTACCTGTCGAACCCTAGCAAAACAAACTTAAATGCCTTCAATCGATCAACAAAAGCAAGTGAAGGATAGTTTTGCATCAAAAATTTGTTCAATTGACTTTCAAAAACCTTGTGTCCTATCTAGTTAGTTGGCAACCTTGAAAATCCGCGCTAAGACTAAACTAATTTAGTGCTAGAAACTCAGGCCAGCGACTCCACACTGTTCATCACCTTAACCAATTTAGTCAAAGGATCCTAGAATTCCCACACAACCTTGAGATTTGTTTTGCATTGGTTTTTGATTGCTCTGACCCTACGCTAAATGACCGTCTCTCCGACCTTGGTCAGATGCATAAGAATGTCCCGCAAGTCGGTGACGTCCAAAACCTCCACTGGGCAACAAGAAAATGACTTTGTGCTGAAACCAATTCCATCCGACCTTGCACCAAAATGCAACACCACCAACTTAGTCGGTTGACTTCAAAAACCCCGCAAGGTCAGATAGTGCCCAATCTTGCGCAAAAGTAGTGAATATGTTTTGATTGCCCTGTGCTAAATTTGCAACCAATTAACCTAAATGACTAACTTAAGTCGGTCCCCCTTAAAACCCGCGCAAGTCAGTTGACAATAAAATATGCGCAAAACCTTGTGAAGGCATGGGCTTAGAAGGACTAATTGGTTAGATGGCCTCGATTTCTCTGCTGAGGTCGATTGACCTCATGATCAATGCTTTTCCTCCTATAGGTTAGTTGACCGCTAATCTAGCACAAACTGAGTGAAATGACTATTTTTAAGGAATTTTCAAAAGGAGAAATACCTGTTAGGATGAAATAATGGTTGCACTTGGTTTTAGATGGGATTTTTGTAGCATTGAAGTATTTATTACATGCTTTGGTATAATATTGCTTCATTATTTGATCATGTGATAAATGTAATAATTGGTAAATTTCAGACTTCTATTTTCATTAGCATGCTTTGGTAATTTAGTAGACTAATTTTAAGTTCATTCATTATAACATGGTTACTAGTGTAGTGGTCAACTTGATAACCATAAACTTTAAACTTAGGAGTTGGAGAAAACATCCCAAGGTATCAAACTTATAAGGTCCAGTCCTGCAGGTTAGATGACTACACGAGCTCAAGCCATGAGGTACGAGTTCAAAGGTATTCCCCCATAGACTAAGATTTCTACTGGATGGAAAGACATTGGAGATACAGACTTAGGTCATATAGACCTTGATGATTTTAGACTTAGGGTATTTGGCCCAAATCCAAACCCCTAGAGCCAAAACAGTGAAAGATAGTGGGATTGCACAACCTGCTACCTTCCCCACATCTTTATAATGTGCAGAACTAATAGTGGCCTATGCAGATAGATATGATATCATGACCAGAACAATCCAAACTACCAGTGGAGACATCTTAGCTGACTTAAGTCCACCCTCCTTGGCTGAAACCTTTGACATTCCATGGTGTCCAGCGATGACCATGCTAGATAAGGTTGGATTAGAAGCTACCTATAGGAAAGATGTAAATAGATGTAGGAAACATATGAATGAGAAATGGGTAAAGAGTAAAAGGTCAACCCTAATCAAATTTCCTCAAGTGCTCTACATGAGTGATTTTCATGATGAAATAGGTGATCTCATAACATTGTTGAGTAGAATATATAGACTGCTTGTAGCTTCTACTTTTGAAGATTGGATGCTTGTTATAATTGGTGAAATATTGAAGGGCACTAAGTTTCATTGGGCACAAGTCATAAGTGACAATATCCACAAGGCATTCAGTAATTTCAAGGAGAAATAGTTTTTCAGTTGGACATCCTATGTTGTCTATGCATTGGCGAGAAGAAATCATTATGTTGGATTGTCCAAGGTGGGTGAAGTAGGCAATGAGGAGAAAACCCAAGTTAAAGTGTATGAATGCTATACACAACTAACATTGCCGCAATCTCTGATGCATTTTAAGAGGGTCAATGACGCCTTCACTATGTACATAACAAGATTATTGCAAGGAAACACAACCCCAATAATATCCACAGAAGCTATGAATGAGATTACTAAATATGGAAGGTGGTATATTTAGTTTGAAAAGTTCACATATCTAAGGATACAAGGTTTCATTGGGATAGCTTACAAACTCCCGAGATATCCTACGGATAAGACAGTGCTCTCAAAATTGTCTAGGCAATTGATAACTTGTGCTGAGAAACTCAAGCACCTACACAGAACAAATGTCCAATTTCCCATATTATTAGGCAAAGGGAATTATGCATGTCCTTCATTGGGATTTGCTGAGCATTCTAATAAAGAACTCCAACTTCTCAATCTTCACTACTACAACACAAGGGATCAATTTGATCCAAATAAGTTGATGGAGAGGTTTGTGAGTAAGAAATTGTTTCACAAGATGCACATAGAAGACTTTTGGTCAAATTGTATGGATGACTATGAGGTCATGAAGAAAGCTCATTGAAGATTATCTCTAGCATTCATAAGGAAATTCAACATTATTGTAGTGCCTGACCAGTTAGAAGATTATGATAGCATGATGCACAGAGGATCTTAGGAGGCTCAATATCACCAACCAATTCCCTTGCCCAATTAGGCTAATGCTGAAGAAAGCTTTCTGTATGCTGTAATGAAAGAACCCATCAGATTGAGCAAAGCATGGGTAAGAGTCCAAATTGCTACCTTGGAGAGACAAGGGGTGCAACTCACTTACACTTTACTTGAGTTAGAAAAGGAGTCTGGAGGAGGAGAAGATGAACCTATAGACATCATTGATGAGGCAGAGTTAGCCCAAGGATAGAAATCTGATAGTGAAGATCACATACCATTAGCAGAAAAGTCTAAGGTGCATAACGGTAAGAAGGCTTTTGCAAAACCATCTAAGAAAGACATGCCTCCTTCTACACGGACAAGAGCCTCAAAGAAAAGAGATATGCCTAGTGGCTCTGGAGAAGGATCTAAGGCAAAGAAAGCCAAGGTGAAGACTGTTAGTCAGGCTGCAGAGACTAGCTGCTACAACTAATGATGACACTAGTCTGCCAGCCTCTCCACCTCCTGCTACTCCAAGTGTTAGAACCACGACCACTATTGGCTAGGAGAATATCTCCACTGTTACTCCACCTGCAGCTGCTGCCTGAATAGTTTCTTCTCCACTAGTAATAACTTCTGGTGCCTCTAGAAATCCCATTTCTTCCATTGCTGCCCTGTCACACTCTTCTACCACTTCTACATCCTAACCTGCTACATCCTCTACTCCACTTTCCACTTCCATCCCATTACCTCCCATTTCTACTATTCTTTTGCCCTCTTTGCCTTCTTTTACTATCCCTTCACCCATAGTCATTTCTTCCACTTTGCCAGCAGCGTTTGTTAATTTGACACAAGTGGACTTGTCTTCAATTGTGGTGCCTTTGTCCTCTATTGCACATATCTCTCAAGCACCTATAGGCCAAGACTCAACTCCTTTAACCATGCCATTGCTGCATAGAATTGAAAAGGTATGTGCTAAATTGGGTCTGCAAGAGCCTGAACTAGAGAAATATACATTTGACAAGATAAATAATGAAATACCAGATGAACCTGTGGCTGAAGTAGTCAGTGTTGAGGTAATTGAAATATCTGATAGTCCTCCTTAGAAGAACTAGACAGAAGAAATTTTCAAGGCAGCTCAGGGAAATATAATGGTGAATTGGAGAAAGCTTACCGATGAGGGAGATAAAGATTTGGATAAGGGATCAAAACAATAATAGGGATTACTTGAAGGCCCTCCTATTACAGATAGTGAAAATCCTGATGGGTCAAGTAAGCCTCCTTCCTCAGCACCTGAATGACCACAAAACAAAGTAGCATACCCAGAGCCTTAGGTGGAGATAATGAAAATAGATTTGAGTACAATCTTGTCACAGGCTCAAAAGCTGAAGACACAGAAGAAGGCAAAAGTGCAATTAAGGATCTACAAAGATGAAACTGGATCTAGAATTGCTGAGATAGCTGTCCCATTGGCTGACACAAACAGGGAACAAGTTAGAGCCGAAGATTATGCCATCACAACTATTAATTTGGGACAAACTACATGTGCTCAGAGAGTTGATGAATTCAAGGGGTCTGCCACTTCAATTCTAGAGTAGTTGGATAAGGATGAACTTTCAAAGAAACAATTGAATCAACAGAATGAAGAACTCTGAGCATGTCTTCAGTTTTTAATAAAACTAGTTGATTCTAATGGAGAAATAAGCACAGTGCCAACCTTCTTGTCAAGGGATGAAATGTCTAAACTTGGAGAAGTTTGGACTATGTCACAAGGCACCCAAAAATGGATGATCAAAGTATGTGAAAAGGGGTGCAAGACAATTGATGCTGCAGCCAAGTCACATAAGAGTTTAGTTCAACTTCATGAGCAATGGAAAGACTTATGGGAAGTGTGGGATTCTGTTGAGGAGTATAATTATTCTCATATGTTTCCTAGAGTTAAAGGTATTAGAAACTTGCCTCCACAAACATTATTAACCAAGAATATTCTAACTGGCGACAAGTTGTACAAAGCCACAGAATGGTGCTAGCAATTGAAGTTGAGGAAGGAAATTTTTGAGAGTATCAAGGAAGCCTAAAAGCCAGTAGATGAAAATATTTTGGCATTAATATATGATATAAATGATACTTTAAGGGACTGTCTGGTGGAGGCCTACAATGATTTTACACCTTATGATGTCGAAGGATGCAAGGATAAATTGCATAAGGTAATTTTTGAAGATGCTGTGTTGGATATAGAGGCCAGGTTGGATAAAGTTAGCGAACTCAGAGCTGAATTCAATGCATTCCATAAGGCTAAGGTAGAAATAGAAAGAATATACAATAGGTACAACCAAGAATTGGAAATATTCAAATACTAGGTTAATCATCTCAAGAACTCAGATCCTTCAGAAATCAATTCGACCCTTTCAACCTAGGTTAATTACCGCAACAAATTGGTAGAAGAAGACAAAGTGGACTTGGATGAAGAGTCCTAATGTACTTTTTTGAACATTTTGAAATGTCTAGTGAAAATTGCTATATTTAGAATGACATGTGACACTATTTGTCTTTATTATGCCTTAAAAATGATCTTTTCTATAAATATATTCAGTTGGGTAGTCAAATTGTCTAGATTCAATGTATTTGGGGGCTGTTTTTCATCTTTTTCATAAAGGACAAAATATAATCTAGGATTTGTTATGAGCTATAAGGAAAGCATTTAATGATGTAAATCTGGACCATTGGTGTTGAGTTAATCTCCACCGTCCATTGAAAAACTTGGTATGGCTTCTCCTCTATATAAAGTGTTGCCATTTCCATTTTTTGTAAGAGAGAATTCTTGATGCTGAATTGTTGACGTTTTGCCATTTGAATTAATACAAATTAAGTTTTTGCAGTTATTCTAAGAATTTGTGTATTGTGTTGCTTACTTGGTTTTCATGGTTTGCTTTTTGCTCTGCCATATTTAATTAGTTGTGCTTTTACAATGTTCATGGTTTACTGAAAGTATCTAATGAATGCTCTTAGTCCACACTTTTAGTTATTTGTTGATGGTAGATAACTATGTAAAGTTAGTCTAGACTAATCAGTTGAGCTTAAGTTCAATTGCATTTCATGAGTTAAATTGCACCATTTATTTGGTATTTAATGAATGAATGTAATATGAAAATCTTTTGATTTCCATTGAATATAGCATCATTTTTGCAGTGCTGTAACATTCATTTTCATTTTGGTAACTCAGAAAAATGGTTAAATTTTAGAGTGTTTGTCTACTTGCAGTAGCCCACACATTATGAATGTCACTTAGGATTGCTCTAAAACCCTATTTCCTTTTGCATTTTCTTTGAAAACCATTGTTAGATTAGGAACTTCAGCAGCATTTCATATTGTTTTATCAGCTGAAATCATAAAGGGTTTATATGTATTGCTGTTCCAACTTTGAAATCTATAGTTTGTATGTAAGACCCCTTGAAGGCACAGCTAGAATATTCCAATTGAGAGATTCCAAGCAAGCTAAGACCTAGCTGTAGAAACCTTGGAGTAGTCTTACCTAGAGTAGGATACTTTTCAAGAGAGGTGTGATACCAACAATCATACCTGCATTGTTAAATGCAAAAACACCCATCAACAATGCCGACCTTGGAGATTGTTCCAAAGGTTGATGATTGTAATGCTAACCTTGATGTTCATTCCAAGGTTGATGAATTGTATAAACACATGAAATGAAGTTGTGAATGGTGAAGTGGGATGCAAAGATGTGAAGATAAGTGCGAAATAAATAAGTAGAGCATAGTAGAGGAATATTATTGTGCTTGAATGGAACTGAATCCTGGCATGGAGTAGATGCTGATAACTTAGTTCACCAACTCTGGTAGTGAGCCACTCCATTGGCAGTGAGTTTCTTCTTTTGCAGTGAGCATTCTAGGTAGTGAGCCCCATTAGCAGTGAGCCTTGTTGTAAATTTTGATATATCCTTTATATTGTGAGCTAACACTCACTGTGGTTTTTCCCTTATAGGGTTTTTCACATAAAAATCTGGTGTCTCATGTGTCTCATGTGTGAATGTGTTTAAGTTCTAATTTCATGCTTTCATGGTTAAATTACAATAACTGTAATTAAGTGGTTGATGTATTGATGGTTTTGAAGTTTTGGTTACAGCTGATTCACCCCCCTCTCAGTTGTCTTGCACTTTTCAACAATTGGTAGCAGAGCGAGGGTTCCTCGGTAAGTAGCCTAACAGCTTGAGGTAGATTCAGGATGGCACATAGGAAGGAGTCACCACAATTTGATGGAATGAATTATGCTCTTTGGAAGGTATAGATGAAAAGTCATCTTATTTCTCTTGGTTATAATGTTTGGAAGATAATGGTGAAAAAGTATACTATTCCTAAAAGTGGACCATTAGATGAAGATGAAGTCAAACAATATGAGTTTAATGTAAAGGCCAAAGATGCTCTGTTAAATGCTTTATCCAACACTGAGTTAGTGAAAGTAATGGATTTGGAAATTGCTCATTAGATCTGGGAAAAGTTGAAAAGTTTATATGAAGGAGACGATTATGTAAAGAGTGCCAAATTACAAAACCTGAAGGTGAAGTATGAATCCCTGAAGATGAGTGAAGATGAAAACAAAACTAACTATATGCAGAGAATTGATGAAATTGTCAATGGAATCAAAGGTCTTGGAGGAACTATTAATGAGGATGAGGTTGTGTTGTCATTGCCTAAATCCTATAGTCACAAGGTGGCAACAATTGAAGAGGTTATGATTGTGCAAAAGATTTCAAAGGATCAGTTGCTCAGGAAACTTACAACTTTTGAAATGAGAGAGTTTGGCAATGCTCTGCCAAAGATTGAGACTGCTTTCAAAGCCAACACTTCAGAAAAGACTTCAAGAGCTCAAAAATATGCTATGGAATCAAATGATGACCTTGATGAGGTTGAAGCCATATTTGTAGATAGAATGCAAAGAGGTACATGTAAGTTTAAAGGCAAATTACCATTCAAATGCTTTTCTTGTGGTGAGATTGGTCACTATGCCTCCAGATGTCCTGAGAGAATTGAAAGAGGTAAGAAGAAATTTGAAAGTAGACCTAGAATTGTCAAGAAATGCTATTATGTTAGAGATCTTGATGATGATGGTGTAACAGATGATGAGTCTAATGATAATAGTACTAGTGCAAATGAATGCTTGTTTATTGCTATTAAAGAAGAACCTATGTCTATTAATCCTGCTAGCTGTGTGAAGGAAGAAAAACTAGTGGAAGAAAGTTCTTTGTCTGTCCAGTTTGAGAAAGATAAGGATGAGTAGATTATTGATAGTGGATGCTCACATCACATGACCAGTGATAAAAGTAAGTTTGTAAGTTTGGAAAAGTATGACGGAGGATTGGTTAGGTTTGGGGATAATACAACTAGCAAGATTTATGGAAGAGGATCTATTTCTTTTGATGGTAAACATAACACAGATGATGTTCTATATGTGAAGGGTTTAAAATATAATCTTTTAAGTTTTGGCTCGATGTGTGAAAAAGGATATGATCTAAGTTTCAAGAATAATGGATGCAAGATCATGGAAAGCTCTAGAATAGTCATTGTAACTAGTAAGAAGACCAAAGGTAATGTTTATCACTTGAGGGGAACTAATAATTGTTGTTTGTTGGCTCAGATAGATGAAAGTTGGCTATGGCATAGAAGGATGTGTCATATCAATTTTGATAACTTGATGAAGATAAGCTCAGTACAAGCTGTGAGAGATTTGCCTAAGCTTGTAAAGCCTGCTAATACTATTTGCAAGGAATATCAATTGAGGAAGCAAACAAGGACAAGTTTCAAGAGCAAAGAACAATTTTCTGATGGATTACTTGAGCTGGTGCATAGAGATCTATGTGGTCCTATAAGAATAAGAACTCTACAAGGAGACAGGTACTTTATGTTGCTTATTGATGATTATTCTAGAATGACATGGGTCACTTTTCTAAAAGAGAAATTAGAAGCACTAGACAAGTTCAGAACTTTCAAGGCAATGGTTGATAATGGGTTAGAATTAATCAAATGCTTAAGGTTTGATAGAGGAGGCGAGTTTATATCAAATGAATTCAACATTTTCTATAAAGAGCATGGGATAAAGAGGTAGTTGTCTGCTCCTAGGACTCCTAAGCAGAATGGAGTTGTTGAAAGAAAGAACAAGACAATTCAAGAGGCTACTAGGTCAGTGACGATGGAGGCTAACCTACTGGAAGTGTATTAGAGAGAAGCTATATATACTACTGTCTACATTCAAAATAGAGTCAAAGTCAAGGGTAATGGTACTAAAACTCCTTATGAATTGTGGTATGGAAGAGTTCCCACAATAAAATATTTCAAGGTTTTTGGAAGAAAATGTTATATCAGAAGAGATAAAGAATTAGGCAAGTTTGATGCTATATGTGATGAAGGAATTTTCCTTAGATACTCTATTAAGAGTAAGGTTTATTGATGCTACAATAAGAGATTAAAGAAGGTCATTGAAAGTGCCAATGTGAAGGTTGATGAAGACAAGGAAATAACTTTAGATTTGACTGACTATGAAATAGATGAACCTTCTGTTACATTCAATAAAGAAAAGGTGGAACAAAAGGACAGTTAAGTTGAAGAAGAAAAGGCTCTAGAAAATGCTGTTAAGACTCCTGGGTATGTAGGGATTAATTATTCTGAAGATCAAATTATTGGTGACAAAAGTAAAGGGGTATTGACAAGGAAAAGAGATGCAGAGGAATAGGTGAACTACTATTTTCTTTCACAGATTGAATCTAAAACTGTAAGTGAAGCCTGCAAAGATGGAACTTGGGTAAAAGCCATGGAAGAAGAGCTAATGCAGATAGAGAAGAATCAAACTTGGGCATTGGTCCCTAGACTTGCTGATAAGAATGTGATTGGAACCAAATGGGTATTCAGAAATAAGATGAATGAAAGTGGTGAAGTGGTAAGAAACAAAGCAAGACTAGTATGCAAAGGATATTCTCAGGTTGAAGGCATAGATTTTGAGGAGACTTTTAATCTTGTGGGAAGGATTGAAGCAATAAGAATGTTTTTGGCTTTTGTTGCACAAAGATTTCAATGTGTACCAGATGGATGTTAAATCTACCTTCTTGAATGGAGAGCTAGGAGAAGAAGTTTACATTGAACAATTGGAAGGATTCTAGTTACCAGACTAAGGTGACATGGTGTACAGATTGAAGAAAGCCCTGTATGGACTCAAGCAAGATCCTAGAGCCTGGTATGCAAGGTTGGACAAGTATTTGATGCAATTAGGGTTCAACATAGGTACTGCATACAATAATCTCTATTTCAAAATCAATGATGATCAATTCTGATTGTTGTAGTCTTTGTTGATGATATTATCTTTGGAGGCAATGAAGGTATGTGTAAGAAATTTGTAGATGAAATGCAAAAGGAATTTGAGATGTCTATGTTTGGTGAAATGAATTTCTTTTTAGGACTACAAATTACTCAATTAGGAAAAGGAATTTTCATTTCTCAGTCCAAGTATGTGAAAGAATTGTTGAAGAATTTGGAATGGAGGATTCTAAGTCAGTATGTACTCCTACGATAATTGGTTTCAAGCTAAGAAAGAATGATGAATCTCGTAAGACTGATTAGAAAAAGTATAGATCTATGATTGGAGGACTACTTTATCTAACCCATACCAGACCAGACATAATGCATGCAGTCTGTCTTGTGGCAAGATTTCAAGAGGATCCCAAAGAGTCACATGTGATGGTAGTCAAGAGGATCATCATGTATTTAAAAGGCACTTCAGACTATGGTTTGTGATATCCCAAAGATACAGATTTCACTCTCAGTGCCCATACATATGCATATTGGTCTGGAGATGCTGATGATAGAAAAAGTACAAGTGGAGGTGCTTTCCTCTTGGGTAATAGATTGGTTTCATGGCTGAGCAAGAAGTAAGAATCAATTTCATTGTCTACTACAAAAGAAAAATATATTGCTGCAGCATGATGTTGTACTCAAGTGCTTTGGATGAAGAAAACATTGAAGAACATAAGAGTTGTGTATGAAGAACCAATTTCAATCTTTTGTGACAATACAAGTGCTATAAAAATTCCAAAGAATCTAGTAATGCACTCAAGAACAAAGCATATATCACAAGGTATCACTTTCTGAGAGAAAAGGTAATAAGGAATGAAGTCAAGATGGAATATGTGTCTACCAAGGATTAGATTACATATATTTTTACAAAGCCTCTGCCTAAGGATACTTTTGAGTATCTTAGGGAGAAGTTAGGGGTTATTACCCCTCCTACTCTTAACTAAGATGGATAAGAAATGCATCAATCTAGTGGTGCTCAAAGTCACATTCTTTGATATGGATTGATGTTCTGCAGGCCACCTCTTAGGGGGAGTGTAGGAGTACAATCAACACTGAGAGGGGGGGTGAATCAGTGTTGTGTGAATTTTCAAATCTTTTTACACACTTTAACTTTTAGAGTACAAGGAGAGAAAGATAGCATTGATCTGTCAAATACATATGCACATGACTGTGAATACAGAAAGAGAACAAAACTTCATAAGTAAATCATACACACACAAAGAAGATTATGACACAAAAAATTGCATGAGTGGAAAACACTCCAGGGGTAGAAAAACCACTCTAAACTGCCTCACTGGCTTAACTGATCAAACATGCTTCACTGGCTACAAAGAAGCCTCACTGGCTACAATATGTGTCTCACTGACAAATGTTAAGGTCTCACTGACCTACAAGCCTCACTGGCATACTGTTTAGAAGCACCAACTTCAAGGAGCACCAACCCCTATTACAAAACAAACTGAAAAACACAAATTCAGAGGGTTTCTCTGTTTCAATACATAACATTTATTCTCTCTCATGTGTCTCTCAAATGATCATTCCAAATCATATACAAACTCAGATATTTCAATCCTGTATCATGATCCACTCTACAACACCAACACTGCTTGATTCTCAACAACACTGCTTTATTTTCAACAACACTTCACAAATATATGTAATCAATCTCTCATCATCTGTATTATTCATTTCTGTCTTTCACAACCTACATATAATGCACCTGGAAAAATAATTTTATACAAGTTTGAAAGTCTTTTCACTTTTCATCTCCTATATGTTTCATCTCTATCCTTTCATATTCTATGATCTGAAGAAAATGATTTATGTTTGAGACCTTTTAATTTCCTTTTCTTCATCTCCCTGCAAATAAACTCTTTATCTTCACAAAATATTAACAAACAACTTCAATATGTTATTTCCTCCCTGATTCATAAAATAGAATTCTTTATTTTCTTACAAGACAAATCTTCTCCATGAAAACCTTTTCAATACCTACAAAAACCATCAAAAAATAGGATCATATAATATCAAACCCTATTTATAAACTTTTCATATTCTCTGCTCATATTTACAATCTCTGCATGATGTTTCATATTCTCCAAAACACAAAAACCTTCAATCTGATTATCTTCTCTGCAAATAAAAAATCTTTATCTTCTCCTTCACAAGACTCTGCAAACATCTTCACTAAATTCCAATAAAATCATCTGATATATTTTTTTAAAGATCTCATAAAAATATAATCATTCTGCATTATATTTTTTCATATTCTCTCAAAACAATCTTTCACAAACAATCTCCAATCTTGAAAAAAAATCTCCTCAAAAATTACTCTTCAAAATCTTCATCCTCTTAAAAAAAAACATTCTCTTTCAAATTGTGAAAGCACAAAAAAAATCAATAATAATAGCTTTACAACTTCTTCTATACAAATAGAAAACTCCTTAAAAAATCTTCTCTTAAAAAAAATTTCCAATTTTGTCACCAAATAAAACTCATTTTAAAACTCATAAAAATGGTATAAACCGACCACTTAGAGTTTATGAAAAATTTCTAAATAAAACTTAAAAGCCATAAAAGGCTTGGGGATCGGGTTTCAAGACTTTCTAAACACCTCACAAATTCTTAATAGAACTTTTCCTTAGTGCATCGGGCTCCACTTAACCTTTTTGGCGGTGATTATTTTAAATTCAAACAAAACTTTGAAAGCCCGCCCATTTTGCTCCATCGGTGATAATAAAGTTTCAAACTTTAAAACAAAAAAAACTTTTCTTTTGAATGCACCGCGGACCCTTTTCAATATAAAGCATTTTCAATGCTTTCTTTTTAAATCTCGCTTCACATATATAAGGACCGATGCTTTAAGGAAGGGCCGGTCACCATCATGTGATGGTATCCCTCTAAAAGGTCACTTTAAGTGACTCTTACCACCTCAACAAGTCACCATCATGTTAAAACAAAAAGAAATGACAAGTGAGCTTTGGATGTGAGGACACAAGTAGGTCATGAAGAATATAGTATGAAGATCAACTTGTCAATCCAACCTATCAACTTCAAAAGCACCAAGAAGATCAAACCTGTGATGACCAAGAGTATAAATTCATGCATTTGCAAGACTTTTGAACTGTGTTGTGTTCCCCATATTGACGTAACCATAACGATTCAAGAATATTAGCTCTATCTTCAAATGAGTAGTGCACACATTACTCTGCCAAATGTTACTTTCAATCAACACACTGCAACTCCTGATGACATCACCTTGAAGAAACTTGCATGAAATCCAACTGATATCTGCATCTGTAAACTCAGTGGTATGACAACTCCTATGATCACTTCTATCAATCCTTGATATAGAGTATGCCACACAAAACCAATCCTTTTTGTAGAGAAAGTTAGACAACATAATGAAGGCTCCTGAGATCAAATTACCAAGTCACTACCACTACAAGTCATCTGTAAAGAACACACAAGATGATGTAACCAATAACATATAAACTCTACACAGGATGATGTGAACTCTTTGATTCTCCTGATCCTTTAACAAGTATGTATCTCTACACTGCATAACCAAACATGATATGCACTTCATCAAGTATGAAATGAATCACAACTTCTAAGCAAACTCTGTCCAAACATAGATGAGCACACATGAATGATGAACATTTGTCAACACTTGACAACCCTAAATCACCTTGTGACTTCACTTACCAAAGAACATAAGAAAAACACATTGAAGGCCAAACCTGATCAACCAAGTCCTGATGACATCAAACAAACTGAGGACACCTTTTTGACATCAATGACAACTTAACTCCATCAGGGAGCTGGTAAATGTTGCTGATACAAGTTTCTGGTCAAGAGCAGTAAGTGTTGCAGTGTTGATGACAGGGGGAGTTGTGCAGTAAAGAGAAAGAAAAGGTCTGGCACCCTTTTCTATTGATTTCAAAGGGGGAGAGAAGTTCATGTGAAAAACCTAAGAAGAAAGTTGCAGACAGAGAAAGCATCAAGTAAGGGGGAGCAAATAAACAAAAGCAAGATTATATGTCTTGATGGTTTTCACATCATGTGTTTCCATCAATGACAAAGGGGGAGATTGTTGCAAGAATGAGCAGTAAGTGTTGTCATTGATGTCAACACCTAAGGAAGTTATTTGAATAAGTCTGGACAAATATTTGAGGAGTACAAGTGCAGAATTGCTTTATCTATTAGATTAGTGCATTGTTTTGCTCCACATTTCTTGTAAATTGAATATCTTTGTCTATGGATTGGAAGTAGTGTTAAGGGATGTCTGTAGATGTGGTGCAGGAGCACCTTCTCTATGGTGCAGGAAGTCATGTTTTTGTTTTGTTTCAGTAAGGCTTTTTAAGACCATCATGTTTGTAATAAGGACTTTGTCTCAATTTGCTCACTAGACCTATGTAGACCATGTTTGGTTGAGTTTGATGTAATCACACAAGGGAAAACATGTAGTTTTCTTGTGTTAGGAGAAATCCAACAGCTAACTATTTTCAAATCAGTTTTGCACAGTTGGAGGATGTAAACTGCTGTCTCTAGCCTTTTATAGGTGAGAAGTTAGATGTAATGGGAAATACACAGATGGGAGTAAATGAATGAAGAACTGGATTTTGGGTGTTGAACATTATTCTTTCTGAGTATTTCTCTGGGATTGTCATTCTATACTGACTGGTAGTATTCATGCATTGAAGTAGTTCCATTTGATAGTAATCTGGTGTCTCAAAGTGCTATAGTTTGTAAGAAATTGTTCCTTTTACAAAGATCAATCTAAAAACCTAGAAACTAGGGTTGGTGAACAAATGGAGTGTTATTCCTTTGTCCATTGAAAGCATTCTCATTCTTAGTGTGATGGAGGAATACTGTGTGTATTTTGTGTTTTCTGCGGTTCTGGATCAGGCACCCAAAGATCCAAAGAGTTTGGCATAAATCGACTAGGCATCTCTATGTGAGTAGTCGTAGGAGTGATAGGAAAAGTGTTGTTGAGAAGTGGCCAAGTTGGCAGGTGATCCAGTGTTCACAAAGGCTGTCTGTACTCTTGAACCTTTGTTTCTGAGTGTTGGTTTGGTGTCTGTGTAGTCATAGAGTAACTGAAGTACCATCAGCGTAAGTTTCATATTGTTTCGCGGAATATACAATTCGTGTGTATATTGCTAATGTATGTGAGTATCATTTCGTTTGTATCTTGCAACTGCATGTCGAGGTTGTATGTTGTGAATGTACATTGAGAATATACATTTGATATGATACAAGAGGTGACTAGCTGCAACAGTGGAATCAAATGCATGTTGAGGACACAACCTTCATTGGATACAAACGGTGACCGCTGATAGTAAGTCGAGCGAAGCACATACAAGTTGATGTGTATCGGCGGAGTAGTTTTCAAACTCGCTGATGAGTTAAGTCACACCAAAGGAAGGGTCCCACCAAATGTATATTGCAAATGTATTTTGAGAATGCATGTTGAAACATACATTGCATTAGATACAAGAAGGTGACCGGGTGTAGTGGTGAACTGGTTCATATGGACTGTAGTCCACCGACGATAACAAATGAAGCGATGTATATGAGTGAATAAGGCATTGACATATCGGTGTAGTGAATCCTGAAGTAGCCGTTAGTAATTATCTAGGCAACAGAGTCATGACTAACCATTACGGTTAAGTTGAAGGGAGTGTAACCACCATCGGGGATCGGTAGGAGAAGTTAGTAAGTGGCTGACGGGGTATGTTTGGCCAACAAGGTTTGGTCACCAAGATGTAGGTCACATCTCACTGATCTATTGTGTGTTGCTTTCCATTGTGTACTCTGCATCATATTGGTATCAGAGCCAATATTTGAATTGGAGCAGTGTATGTCAGACATGGAGATAGAAACTGAGGCTAGCACAATGCCTCCCAAGTCTATGAGCAAAGAAGCCATCAAGAAGATGGTAGAGGAGATGCTTGAAGCAAGATTGAAAGAAGAGAGACCCAAGGGTAAGAGTAAAGAGGATGGAAGTGCTTCTGATAAAGAAGAAGAAGAAGAGGTAGAGGAGAGCCCTCAAGGTGAAGGTATATCTGCAGACCAAAAGGCATTCTTGAATGCACTCAAAGGTCATGGAGATAGTGGTGATCCAAAGATGTATGTTCCTACATTCAATGTGAAACTAGATGGAGATGCCCTCATGGATTGGATTGAAGCCATGTGCAATTATTTTGACTTCAAGGAGTATAGTGATAGCAAGAAGGTCAAGTTTGCTAAGACCAAATTGAGAGGTTCTGCCTTGGTCTGGTGGAACTATACACAATGTGAAAGGGAGAAAGTTGGAAAGAACCCTATCAGCAAATGGAGTAGAATGGTGGCCATGTTAAGAGACAAGTTCATGCCATCTGATTATGAGATGCAGACCATTAGGAAGTTTAATCATTTCAGACAAAAGGATATGGATGTGGCTACATATATTGAAGAATTTCATAGATTAAGCATGAGAGCCAATCACAAGGAGGAGGAGAAAGTGATGATGGCCAGATATCTCGATGGTTTGAGGTATAACATACAAGATGAATTTAGTATGGTGGTTCCCAAAATAGTGGATGAGTGTCTTCTATTAGCCTCTAGGGCTGAAGAAAAGTTGAAAAGAAAGGGTCATCAAAACACCAGAGGAAGAGGTGCTAGAAATAATAGGGGAAGAGGCAGTTTCGGTAGAGGACAGTCAAGTAGAAATGAAAATTCAAGTCAACTAGAGTCTCATTCTGATGCAGAACATAGAGGTGGTTTCAGAGGTTGGAGAAGACCTAATGGTAGAGGTAGAAGTGGTGGTGTAGGCAGAGGACCTGGAGTTTTCACTGGAAGATGCTATGGTTGCAATCAAGTAGGCCATACTGCGAGAAAATGCCCTAAGAAGGCATCTAGTTCCCATGATGGTGGGAGAAGGAATCAATTATTGAAAGATGATGATTGCCAAAGTGTAAATTCACTCATTAGTAGTGCTGCACTAGTCCTTGAAGGAGAGAGCATTATGATCAAGAGAACCTTGATGAAGATGCCATTGAAGCAAGAGCCCCCACAAAGGAAGACTCTCTTCAGAACCCAAGGTATAGCATATGGTAAGCTTTGTAAAATCATTGTTGATTCAGGTTCTACTGAGAATGTAGTATCTATTGAAATGGTAGAGAAATGTAAATTGAAAAGGCTGCCCCATGTTAGTCCTCATAAGATTTCTTGGTTGGATAAGAATCAAAATTACATGATAGAAGAACAAACCTAGGTTGAGTTTGAGATAGGTGATTATAAGGACAAGGTACTATGTGAGATTATTCCTATGGATGCTTGTCACCTTCTTCTTGGATGTCCATGGCAGTATGATGTGAAGCACAACATGATGGTGAGAAGAACACATACCTCATCAGCAAGAATGGAAGTAAGTTTAGGATGGATCCTATGCCAGAGTAGATTGGAGAGAAGAGTAATGGCACCAATGTCATGATGGTTAGTGGTAAAGAGTCGTTAAACCTCATGAAGGAGAAGGATACCCAAGGATATGCCTTAATAATGAAGCCTAAAGATGAACCAGGATAGCAAGACAAAAAGTAGAAAGAGATTCCACTAGAAGTACAACAATTGTTGGATAAGTACCAGGATCTTGTGGTAGAGGAAACTCCTAACTCCTTACCACCCTTGAGAGATATAAGTCATCAAATTGACTTGATCCCAGGTGCCACATTTCCCAATAAGGCTGCCTACAAATTGACACCACAGCAGAATGAAGAGGTGAGTAGGCAAATTCAAGAACTCTTAGAGAAAGGACTAATTAGAAAGAGTCTTAGTCCATGTGCAGTCCCTAGTGTACTTGATCCAAAGAAAGATGGAAAGTGGAGACAATGTACAGAATCAAGGGCTATAAATAAGATCACAATAAGGTATAGGTTCCCTATGCCAAGGATTGAGGATCTTTTGGACTATCTTGGAGGGTCATGTTACTATTCAAAGATTGATTTGAAATCTGGTTATCATCTGATCAGAATTAGGCAGGGAGATGAATGGAAGACTACCTTCAAGACAAATGAAGGTCTCTATGAGTGGCTTGTCATGCCATTCGGCCTTAGCAATGCCCCAAGCACATTCATGTGTTTGATGAATGAGGTACTTGTTGAATTCATTGGCAAATTTGTAATTGTTTATCTTGATGACATACTTATTTTCAGCAGGACAAAAGAAGAACATGTGAAGCATCTTGGACATGTGATGAAGAAGTTACATGAGAGTAAGTTGATGATCAACTTGGATAAGTGTGATTTCATGAAAACTGAGCTTGTGTATCTTGGTTTTGTGATTTCAAATGTTTGTTTGAAGATGGACCCCACAAAGGTTGAGGCTATTCTTAATTGGCCTACTCCTAAGACAGTGGGAGATGTTAGAAGTTTCCATGGCTTGGCAACTTTTTATAGGAAGTTCATTAGAGGATTCAGTCACATAAGTGCTTCTATTCTCAACACCATCAAGGGTGGAATAAAGTGCAAATTTCAATGGACAAAGAAAGCAGAGGATAGCTTTGAATTGTTGAAGAAGAAAGTGGCTGAATTACCTACATTGGTGCTCCTTGATTTTGACAAAGTTTTTGTAGTGGAATGTGATGCAAGTCAACAAGCAATAGGTGCTATTCTTAGTCAGGATGGACATCTAGTGGCATTTTTTCCAGATAAGTTGAATGAATCTAAACAAAGGTATTCTACCTATGACTTAGAGCTTTATGCAATGATATAAGCTCTCAAAAAGTGGAGGCACTATTTGTTGCCCAAAGAGTTCATTGTTTTTACTGATAACCATGCTCTTAGCTTCCTAAATAGTCAGGAAAAGTTGAATCATAGGCATGTTAAGTGGATGGAACAATTGTAGGCCTATACCTTCACTATTAAGCATAAAAAGGGTGTTACCAACAAAGTGGTTGATTCTTTAAGTAGAAGGATGCTGGTCATACAGGAAGTGCAGATGGAAAGTATGGGGATAGATTGTTTGAAGGAGTTATACAAGGAGGATGCAGATTTCAAGGCTGCTTATGAAGTTTGTACTAGTTTGGCTAACACTTTTCATGGTGAATATTTAGATTTTGTGTTGCAGGAAGGTCTCCTATTCAAAGACAGTTTGCTATGTGTTCCTAAATGTTCAATGAGGGATAACATCATCAAGGAGAAGCACAATGGAACCTTAGGAGGAAATTTTGGGTTGGACAAGACTTTGGAACAAGTCACTAGATTCTACTATTGGCCAAAGTATAGTCGCATCTAAGGAGATATGTTGCAAGTTGTACCATATGTCAAAAGGCCAAAGGTATGTCTTCTAATGCTGGTTTGTACCAACCACTCCCTATTCCCAACAGGCCTTGGGAAAGCATTAGTATGGATTTTGTACTTGGTCTTCCTAAAACAATAAGGGGTGTGGATAGATTCAGTAAGATGGCTCATTTTGTGCCATGCAAATGCACAAATGATGCATCTCATATTGCTAGTCTCTTTTTCAGAGAAGTAGTCAGAATCCATGGTTTGCCTCTTTCAATTGTCACTGATAGAGACTCCAAGTTTGTTGGTCATTTTTGGAGGACCTTATGGAGAAAATTGGGCACACAATTGTCTTTCTCATCAGCCTACCATCCCCAAACTAATGGTCAGACTGAGATTGTTAATAGGTCCTTAGGAAACCTTCTCAGATGCCTTACCAAATAGCATGGGTTGGCATGGGACTTGGTGATCAGTCAAGCTGAGTATGCTTACAATGATTCGAGGAATAAAAGTACTAGAAAGAGTCCATTTGAAATTGTTTATGGTTTACATCCAAGAGGACCACTTGAACTCAAAGGCATACAAGGTTGGGATAAGAGGAGTGCTCTAGGAGAAGATTTTGCTGCTACCATGAAAGCAGTTCATGATCAGGTCAAAGTTCAGTTGGAGAAAACAGTCTCCAAATACAAAGACAAAGCAGATCTCAAAAGGAGAGATGTACAGTTTGGTGCAGGAGCACCCCTTCAAAATAAAGAATAAGTCTAATTATACTATGTTTTACATTATGATGTAATAAGGTCCATGTGACCAATTCTTATGTTTTAAGTTAATCTAGGATTGTGTGTAGACAGTTATAGTTTGTTATGCTAGCTATCCTCTCCCAGCCGCTGGGAATCGAGTCTGTACTACTCGAGAGGAGTAGTTATTTATAAGTCTAGATCAGATCCATTTCAGACAAGGTTGCATAGGAGAAACAAAGACAGTGTGTTTGGAGATTGACAGAGCATTGTGATATAGTGGGACTGTGAAGTCAAATATTTGTATGCATTTCTGATATTGAAATAAAAAGATCCTGTTGGTTCTGATATTGAAATAAAAAGATCCTGTTGGTTTTCATTTGTCTGATCTTCGATCTACTGTGTAGTCAATTTTGATTTTATAGGCGAAATGGATTCATTCATCCATTCCACCGGTTGATTCTTTGAATCGGTGGAATGGACATGTACAGTAGTTTAGTTTGCATTTTCATTTTTCTGTTTGTGCATTTCATGTTTTCAGGATCGAGTTATTGCATGCAGTGAGCAAACCTAGCATTCTCATGTGCTAGGGTTTGAAGATTGAAATCTGTGTTAAAATTGTCTAGGAAACGGTTCAAACCGATCTTTGTAATTTCTGCGTGAAATTTGTGAAGTCTCACAGGTTTTGGTGAAAATATACATTTGACATATATACAGTGTTTGTATGCGACATACAATCTGTGTGTATATCGCATTTGTGTCTGTGTGTTTATCGCTAAACAGATCGGGTGCTATAATATGTTAAGAATGAATGTTTTGAAGGTATAATGGTAAAGTAGTTCGGATATACATTTCATGTGTATATCACTTTTGCATCCGAGGGTCATTTTGTGTGTATCCGTCATTTGCATATTGGGTTCGTATGTTGTGGATTTGGTAAATTGTCGATATACAATCTCTGTGTATATCGCTATTGTACATCGGGTCATACAAGTTGTGTGTATACCCCTTTTGCATACAATTCATGTGTATACTGCAATTGCATGTTTGATACAGATCCTGCGTATCCATCAAATGCACCTTATAGTTTGCATATACCGATTGTACATTTCAGATGTACATTGAGATGATATAAGTAGAGTCAATGGTCAATCGCCGTCAGAGGGAATAGTCCTAGCTATATTCCGTAGATGTATATTTTGTGGTTGTATATTTGATTGTATGTCTGAACATACATTCTGCAGATACAAAGAAGTCAACGCCAGTCAGACATACATTGAGGGCATCTCCAGAGGAATATTCAGCGATTGTATGTTTGGTTTGTATCTAGCGCTTGTTTATTCGAAATATACATCGCGCTTATACATTGTTGAAAGATACATCGGGCGACTGATATTGGAGGTAACGGGAACCAGATCAGTCGGTTGAAGTTTGTATGTATCGCCGTGACAATGGTCATTGGAATAGCTTGGTTTGGAGAAACTGATAGACGAAGTCTTGCCGATAGGCAATATAAGTGAATCACACATCGGGGTGAGATGGGTATCAGAATGAACGGTGTTTGAGATACTGATAGTTTCAGTCTGGCCGATGGGATATGTCGGTGTGACATATAACAACTCTTGCCGATGGAATTCCACCATTAGTACACGTTTCCAACTGTGGCTCTGCATCATAGTGGTATCAGAGCGAAGGAAGGATCTTCGAGAAAAGATAAGAAGACAGTAAGATGTCGGATGAAGAAGGAACATCAGAGATTCTGGCAAGGATGACCAATGCTGAGTTGGCAGTTCTGGTAAAGAAGCAAATTTCAGAGAGCAAAGCTGTGAAGGCTCAGAATCAGGCATTGAAAGATGAGTTGGAGAAGTTGAGGGACAGAGTAGGTTCTGGTAAAGAAGAAGATAGGGAAGAAGAAGAGATCCCTAGGTGGAACGAGGAAGACGTTCCTGCAGACCAGAGACCCTTGATTAATGCCCTCAAATCCATGGAGAGGAGAACCATGGATGTGAAACTGGATTTGCCAGTGTTTACAGGAAAGATGGATCCTGATTCAGTGATGGAGTGGATAGACTCCTTAAACAATTTCTTTGAGATAGAGGAGATACCAGAGTACCAGAGGGTGAAGATAGCCCAATCAAAAATGAGAGAGGCTGCATTAACTTGGTGGAATTTTATCCAAGATGACAGAGTACAAGAAGGAAAGTGTAGAGTTGGTACATGGAAGAAGATGATGGCTTTAGTGAAAGAAGCCTATGTTCCATTAGATTACAGCATCCAATTGCATAAGAGGAAACAAAATTTGAAGCAGAAGGAGCTAGATGTCAGCTCATATACAGAAGAGTTCATGAAGCTATATGTCAAGACAAAGGTAAAAGAAAGTGAGGAAGAAAAGGTAGCCAGATACCTTAATGGATTGAGGTTCAACATTCAGGAAGATTTGAATCTGCATAATCCAGATACAGTTCAAAAATGTTTTTAGTTGGCATTGAAAGTGGAAGAGAAATTAAAGAGAAGACAAGAACAGACCAATATAGGAAGATGAAAACATCAAAGAGGTGGAAGAGGTCCTTTCAGAGGCAGAGAACATGGATTTGGATATCAGGGAGAATCCAGTCATGACAACAAGGGAGATAACAGTCAAAACCAGAGAGGAAGTTACAATCAACAAGGAAACTTTAGAGGCAGAAGACCTTTCAGAGGAAGATCTCAGGGCAGAGGATCTATCATATGCTATTGTGAAGGGGAAATCAGATTAATCAATCAATGATAAAAATACCCAAACATCTACAGAATATGAAGATAAAAGGAAGATTAAAAATAATGAAAAGCAATAATACCTTCACCTTTCACCTTTCGCCTTCTGTAGTTCACCTATCTCTCTTTGATCTTGATAATAAAAGCCCTCATAAGCTTTTGCTTGCTTGCTTGTTGGAAGATGACAAAGAGTGAATGGCTGTGATACTTGTGTATTTGAAGATGAGCTTCAAATACATAAATGGATTATGAATGAGGATGCTCAAATGGGAGTAGGGGTGCCAAAGGCGCGCCAGTATCTCTGCAGCATAAGTTTACACAAAATCTAGATATTGAAATGAAGAGAAGAAGGTTGTATTTATAGAAGAGAGTGATGGAAGATCAATAGTTGAGAAGAAAAGGAAAGATCAACGGAGGAGGCTTGTTGAGGAACGTGCATCCAATAGAAGAAAGACACGTCATTCCAAAAGTAGTTTAGTTGAGTTAACTCCTCTTTTGATGAGGATAAGATTTGATTTTCTCTATTTTAAGAAAAGATTTGCTTTAAAGATGCTTTAAAACTGATTTTACCTTTTGTAACTCAGAGTTTTGCTTTTGTGTGACAAGAGGAAAGTTATTTTTGGAAGATAAGAATGATTTTTCGAAGAGATAGAGAGCATAATTAAATAAAATGATTTATTTAATTATTTTTGTGGATATTTGAGAAGAATAAATAAAATATAGAAATATATTTTATTTTGTGGAGATTTTAGATTTTATTTAAATAAAATTTGCATTTTATTTAAATTTGGAGGAATAAAAGATTTTAATTAAATAATTAAAATTATTTAATTATTTTTGAAGAATAAAGTAGATGTAGATGAAATTTAATTAATTAAATAAAATGTAATTTATTTAATTAAATGAGAGGAAATGAATCAAATAAATAAATAAATTTATTTATTTATTGATAGAAGAATGTGAATGATGAAAATAAATATTTAAAATATTTATTTAAGTAGAGTCATGCCAATTTTAGGTGTATACATTTTGCCCCTTTTTGATGCAATATTTTTTATCACGTTGTTTCAAAGAATAAGAATTTTTGACAGTGATACATGCCCCAGTTTGCCCCTGGTATAAGTTTGACGACAGGATGCCCCCTCGGGAGATTGGACGGGGAGACCGTAGAAAGGTGTGAGACGGACAATCTCATGATGAAGAAGAGGAGAAATAGGAGAAGAAATGGTTGGATGTAGAAGAAAGATGGTGAATGATATGCGATGCAAGATAAAATGATGACATACACAAGCAAACAAGCAAGAATGCACAAATGATATAAGAACAGGCAAGGTATTGCCCCTGTTAAGTGGTAAACCAAAGATATAGATCGATGATGTCTGGTTTTAGGAATGAAACATGTCGTATAAGACTCCGGGTCTGGTTTCGACAATGCAACATCCTGTTTAAGACATTTGATATGATAATGATATACGATAGTGTTGTCATGGCGGGGAATGATATATCCCTAGAGCAACACGAAGGATAGTTATGACTGATTGATATGGTTTACGACAAGATTAGGATCAAGACCGCTGATTGCAATTGGATAATTCAACAAGATTGGCTTGACTCCATTGGTATGGATTAAGGATAAACTTGCATTTTGATCACTACTTGGATTGATAGCTAGAATTGTTGATGAGAGATATGAAGACAAATAGAAATTTGATCTATAGAAGAATGACTCGATAAAAGAAATCACAAGCTTTTGCAAACATTGATACGCTGCATTTTGGATTTTTATTGGATGGGATATGGAGAAATGCAAATGGATATGGATATGGATATGAACTACAATTGGATATGGTATGGATATGGATATGGATATTTGTCATCTTGATATAGCAAGTATTTTGAAGTGCTTATTTCATCATTGGGCTTTTAAAATGTTGTAAGAAAATAGAAGCATCTAGGTATAATTAGACCGAGATGACCTGAGTACTTCTTACATGGATTTTGATATAGCAAGTGATACAAGCATCTAGTCAAACTTGAATCTAGATGACATGAGTACTTCTTGCATTTCAACAGACAAGGATTGCCCTTTTTCATGCTCAGACCTCCAGAGTCCTCAATGATCTTTTGCTGATCATGTCGTTAGACAGAAAGTCATCACATTACTAAAGTTTAATCCACAAGTAGCAGACAAAGAAAAAGATTATGCCCCCATCATAGCATCTCTAGCTTTTGGCATCCTTGAGTAGCATAGGAAGACATAATGACAGAAATCCAAGACTTTGTTAAGTTAACCTATTCACAAAAGCATTCTTGTATTAGATGTGCCTTTTTGCCATAATTGATATAGAATTGGTTGAAGTGTTGCGGTATGGTGCTCTGCTTTGGAATAGGTTGATGTTTTTGCCAAGGTTTTGTTTGGAAACGCATTGTGCTACACTTGCTTGCCTGGTGAAAGGGTGCAGACGTGGATAGAGAGAAGGACAGACAACAAAATATGGAACAGATGGGAAGTGGAGCCTCGGGGGCGCATTTGAAGAAATGGCCTTGCCTACATGATGATGCAGAGGCAACGTGGTTTAGGGAGAACCCTAATGGACCTAAGATATGGATTGGATGAGACACAATATGGGACAGATATGAATCAGATATGGAACAGGTAACATTGATGACAGAGGCCATGCTATGCTGACATTGTGGATAGGATACTGGACAAGAATTTTGGGATAGCCTTAATGCTAGATACTGATGACAAGGGAAACACCACGGATAGGTAGATGGATGGGAGATAGGGATCAATGGTAGGGTAGGTAGAAGGAAACAAGGATGCGATCTCTAAGGACCATGTTGCATAAGAAAAACATGCCCCATTGTAGGTAGAATACGTAGGATTTTTCATGACAATGTTTATGACGACAGAAGGATGAGAGGATAATGAAGGATTTGTGTGGTTTTGGAGGGATAAGGTATGTCAAGAGACATCTAGAACATTTGTCAACATTGTGCCCCCAATCTTTATCAAGATCAAAGAAATAGAGGAATGGAAGATCAGGATGGATAGACTCGACAGTATAGGTATGTAATGGATAGAGGAATAGGATAGGAAATAGTAAGGAAAGGAAGGATAGCAGAAGGTGATATGCCGATGAGACAAGGTGCCCCCAAGTGTAGGTGACATAGAAGATCAACTTACACATGACACCTGTTTGCCAGGTTTTCATCATGGTACTTATCCAAGGCACCTGTTTGCCAAGTTCTCACCATTGGATGAAGGGATTCTCTTTACTTTTTTTTTTTTGAATATTTAGATAGGAGAAGGTGGATATGGAAAGGAGAAACTCAAGCATCTAGCTCCCTGAAAGGTGATAATCTCGCTAGATAGATGCTGTTGAATGGACCATGTCAAGCATGCTTATAGATGTTGGTAGGGAATTGCATGAAAGTGAGATAGAGTAGGTAGATAGCGGATTATGGAAGGGTGCAATAGTGGATGATGATGCAAAATATGGAGGGAAGGCTTATGCAAGGATGGAAGGAAAGTTTATGA
Organism: Cunninghamia lanceolata; assembly: GCA_027924645.1. NCBI lineage: Eukaryota > Viridiplantae > Streptophyta > Pinopsida > Cupressales > Cupressaceae > Cunninghamia > Cunninghamia lanceolata. The sequence continues at coordinate 1,713,101 of BSBN01000149.1, read as the reverse complement.
AAAGCATGGACCATAGGATGAGGAAGATATGTAGGATAGTAGTGGAAGGGAGGGGAGATGGAGTTATATGGAAGTGTTGTGGAATGGAAGGGAATCATGACCAATGGTTGCACATACCATGATAAACATTGAAGCTAGTGATGGGAAAGTAGTTTAGGAAGCAATGAAGACTCTTACTTGTGGATGAATGACTTAGGCATGTAGGGATCCACATAGACTGAATATTTTTCTGATTTTTGCTTGCCATATGGGATGGATGAATTTGAGACTTTTGGATGGGACAGGAGGTAGTGGATGGTTGAGATTCTTGAGAGGTAGATGCTTCATGTAACTTGAGGGATTTTTGCTTAGGCACCCAAACCATTTTGTTTTTAGATAGTACCTGCAAAGGTATGGGTTTGGGTGTATGCAGCTTTTGTGCAACTTTTGGAGTAATCATTTGTTGACTGCGGACCCACACCTTTTTCAGCTTGGCGTATAGGTGTGTGGGTGTATGCAGCTTTTGAGAAGGATGTTTCTTTGATTCTTGGTTTTTGTATCCTTGGTCATGAGGACTCTTAGGATTTTTGACTTTGTAGGTAGATAAATCTAGATTTTTGCTATTAAAATCCTTTGGGATGGTGGAAGTAGGGTTGGAGGAAGTTCCTTGTTTGGACAATATGTGCATTGGTTGGTCATGTTTGGGATTGTTAGAAGATTTATAGATGGGCGAATAAGGTGTTGAAAGAAGTGGTGGTAAAATGTACGGAGGGATATTAGGAGTTGGAAGTAGCGGAGGTAGATTGGATGGTGGAAGGTGTATGGTCACATGCTTTTGACAATTGTAGGATGATGGAGGTGGAATGGCGACATATGTTTTGGGGATATGAGAGGGTTTGCGATGGAAAGTTGTGGACTTTGGAAGAGTGGAGGAAGTACCAACATCTCAAGATTGTTCACCTTGGGGTGTGTATCCAAGGCCATATGAAGGTGGAGGAACATTGACATGGACGGGCTCCAAAATACCTTGTTCGTGAAGGCCTAAGCCTTTACCTTGATAGTCCATATGTTGGAGTATGCGGTGGACATCAGGATTATGGGTAGGTGGAACGCTAGACACAAGTTCCTTATTGGATGAAGAAGGTGGGATAGAGGATAATGGTGGCTGGTGTTCTAAGGAGGAACACTCATGAATGAAGGTGGTAAGACCAAGGATATATGGTGGGGGATTTGCAGCATGGTCGGTAATGGATGGCGGAGGAGTATTTTTGATTTGATCTTCTATGCTTGCTTGGGAGGCAAGTGTCTCATTAGAGGAAGTGGAAGTTGTTGGATCATGGATAGGACTAGATGGAAGATGGATAGGCTCAGGACCATGGAAAGCATAAAGTGGGCTAAGATGAACATCATGGTTTGCTTGATCATAGATAGGCTCTTCATCATAGATGGGATTTTGATCATAGATAGGATTTAGTATGATGGGATTAATGTTCTCTTGTATAAGTTCTTCATCAACGATAATATCTTGATCATAGAAAAGATAGAGGTTATGGGGGGGCTGAAATTGGATCTCTAGTTCGTGCATAGGATCAAGTTGCTCAGGGATAGCTTCTTTATCAGATGTAGTATCTTGATCATGGAAAGGGTATAGGTTATGCATGGTTGGAAATTGGATCTCTTGCTCATGTATAGGTATATGATCATTGAAAAGATAGAGGTTATGTAGGGGTCGGATGGGAGTGCTTTGATCTTGACTTAGACAAGGGGTTGATGTTTCCACATGCTTAGGATTAGACTCTTGACATACCTCTTGGGTTGCTTGAAAGGAAGTGGATAGCTCTTGGATAGCTTCTTGGTTGACAACATAGATGTTTGATGGACCTTGACTTTGGTTCATGGTAGGATGTTCTTCGATAAGCTCAAGGGGTTGCGAATGACATGAAGGGGTTGTAGGATTTGACATGGCATTGGAAGAATCTTTGGTAAGGTCAAGGACTAAAATTTGGGGGCATGGTTGACTTTTTGCTACTAGTCCTTGGATCACATCCTTGGTAGGTGTAGGAGTACATGGATGAGGTGAATGAGGGGATTTAGCTTTTTCCCTAGCTTTTCTCTGGTTGTATAAATGTGGAAAAACTCTTTTACATAAATCATCCGAGGATTCCTTGGTTGTTGGTTTAGAGCTTGGGGAACTTGATGACGGTGTTGGTGTAGAACCGGTATGTTTTGGAATATGTGTCTTAGAAGACAGTGAAGGAGGACTAGTAGATGAAGTGGTATATGAGTTCCAATTTGGCATGGTGCTTGCCTTGTCACGAGTATGGGAAAAGGATATATGATTTTGGGGTAAGGCGTAGCTGGTATTGGCACGTTCAGCTTGCAAGATTGCCATTTCTTGTTCTAGGACTTGGAATTGTTAAGAAATTGCTATGCAATCTCGGGGCGAAGGATTTGAGCTCATTTGCAATTACAGGTACTGGAGTTTTTGGTCAATATACTCTAATTGATTTTCCATTGACACAAGACCGGAAAAACTTATTGGTTTGGATGCGCAACAGCAGAAGGCAGATGCGCAAAAAGTTGATATGTATGAGCAACACTGGTGAAGTTTGCATGCACCAAAACAGAGTTCAGATGCACAATACTAGCAAATGTGCAGAAAGTCAATTTAGATGCGCAAAAAGTCAGTGCAGATGTGCAACTCTGGCTCTTTGCTTGTGTTTTCTCAGAATTTTGGAATTTTTAGATCATTTTTTGGATTTTTTCTATTTTTGGTTTGAAAAACTTGGTGTTTCTGATGAGGTTGATGTTCAATTATGGCAAAAGCACAACAAAAACATAGAAGTTTTCCATGATTTTTATCTTTTTATATTTTTTTTGTGTTTTTTTTGGACTATTATGACTCAAAACAAGTACACCCTAGGCTGGATGAGACAATATTCATTGAATCCTCTAGCTATGCCACTCAAAGCGTGTAGCTCCAGGATCTGGTAGCATCGGCTCCCCTCCACGGCACTCACTTCTCACGCATACTAGATCTGGGTTTCCTTAGGCTCGTACCCCCACTAAACCTTAGGATTGTCCCTACTACCTCTACTAAGAGTCACTTGAATCGAGGCCACTTCAAGGGTGCCGCCCTTTGCATCAACGAATAGGGGTTTTTGGCTTTCTACACAATTGGTTCTTAGTTAGGGCAACCATTCGATTAGTTACACATGCGGTGGCGCTACTCTCTGTTATGGAGTCTCCCAGCCTCAAAGGGTTATGCCTATGAGGGTTTTGGGGGAGGTTGGCCGTCAGTGTAACACAGCAGCACTCGTTACTTGAGGTTTTCACCCCAAGCACAATTTATTTTAAGTGGCTTGGTAGGGCTTGGCTTTAGCCTACTACCACTCAGGGTCATTCCCACTTGGACAAGCGTTCATCCAAGGGCAGGCCTCGCTAAAGGTTTGACAAAAAGAATGACAAGTCTGGCACTTTGATCACCCAGTTAAGGGGAGAGCATAAGCCTATTGTCATTCACAAGCACAAAAAACACTTGTAAATCCAACCTAATTAAAATAGAAAAACTAAATGAGTTAATCTACTTGTGCACTCACACGATTGTTAACTTGGAAGTGATTAAAACATAGCATTGTTCATTTTCCCAATTGTTAACTTTGAAAGTGATTAAGACATAGCATTGTTCATTTTCCATTTGCAAAAGATAGCAATGATTAAACTAGAAAATAAATCAACAATGCACCGATAGCAATAAGGTTCAGTTACTTCCTTCCTAGTTAGAAAACTAAGTGAAGTTTGTTATGAAATGCACTTGTTACTTTCACCCCTAGTTAGTCTAAGTGAACTAGTCAAATCATCTAGATGACCTAATCCAGCTACTACTCCTGCAAAACTGACGTTAGCTCAACATGTAAAAATTAGAAACCGTACAACAAAAAAGTAGAAGACAGATGCGCAACACTGCAGCCTGAATGCGTAGAAACAGGGAGTGTGTGCATCTTTGTACAGAAGCACAAATACAGAGATCAAATGCGCAAAAAGATGAGGTACAAGCACAAAAATAGAAGATATGCAAAAGGATGAGGTGAATGCGCAAAAAGGCAGGGTAAATGCGTAATTTTAACAGAAGCGCAATCTGACAGAGTATATGCGCAAGTTGGCAGAGTGTATGCGCAAGTTTGAAACCAGAAGCGAAGTCAAGTTGTATGCACAACTTCAGATGTTGTATGCGCTAGAAAAGTAGATGCGCAACAACAGAATGTAAAAGCGTCACTTGGAAGGTCAGATGCACTAATTTATTAGATGCGTCACTTCGGGAGGTGTATGCATCGTTTCAGGAGTCGAATGCGCAAAAACTCTGTCAGAGGCCTGTTCGTCACCTGTACGGACCTGTCTTCAAGAAAACTTAGATTTTTTGATTAGTAGAGGGGCAAGAGCCCCACGGTGGGCGCCAAAATGTGAAGGGGAAATCAGATTAATCAATCAATTATAAAAATACCCAAACATCTATAGAATATGAAGATAAAAGGAAGATTAAAAATAATGAAAAGCAATAATACCTTCACCTTTCACCTTTCGCCTTCTGTAGTTTGCCTATCTCTCTTTGATCTTGATAATGAAAGCCCTCATAAGCTTTTGCTTGCTTGCTTGTTGGAAGATGACAAAGAGTGAATGGCTGTGATACTTGTGTATTTGAAGATGAGCTTCAAATATAGAAATGGATTATGAATGAGGATGCTCAAATGGGAGTAGGGGTGCCAAAGGCGCGCCGGTATCTCTGCAGCATAAGTTTACACAAAATCTAGATATTAAAATGAAGAGAAGAAGGTTGTATTTATAGAAGAGAGTGATGGAAGATCAATGGTTGAGAAGAAAAGGAAAGATCAACGGAGGAGGCTTGTTGAGGAACGTGCATCCAATAGAAGAAAGACACATGTCATTCCAAAAGTAGTTTAGTTGAGTTAACTCCTCTCTTGATGAGGATAAGATTTGATTTTTATCTATTTTAAGAAAAGATTTGCTTTAAAGATGCTTTAAAACTGATTTTACCTTTTGTAACTCAGAGTTATGCTTTTGTGTGACAAGAGGAAAGTTATTTTTGGAAGATAAGAATGATTTTTTGAAGAGATAGAAAGCATAATTAAATAAAAGGATTTATTTAATTATTTTTGTGGATATTTGAGAAGAATAAATAAAATATAGAAATATATTTTATTTTGTGGAGATTTTAGATTTTATTTAAATTTGGAGGAATAAAAGAGTTTAATTAAATAATTAAAATTATTTAATTATTTTTGAAGAATAAAGTAGATGTAGATGAAATTTAATTAATTAAATAAAATGTAATTTATTTAATTAAATGAGAGGAAATGAATCAAATAAATAAATAAATTTATTTATTTATTGATAGAAGAATGTGAATGATGAAAATAAATATTTAAAATATTTATTTAAGTAGAGTCATGACAATTTTAGGTGTATACAGTTATAACTATAATAAAGAAGGCCATATAGCCAGCAGATGTCCAGAAAAGGCAACAAGTTCAACAGGAGAAAGGAGAACGAATCTGATCCAAGAACCTGATAGTCAAAGTGCAACAAGCTCAAATGCTTTTCAAAGTGTGAATGCTCCTAACAATTATGGATATCCAAAGAGTGGAGAATCTCTGATGATGAGAAGAACAATGACTACCATGAAGGTACCTAACAAAGAACCCCCACAAAGAAAGTCTCTTTTCAGAACTACATGCAAGGCAGGAGGTAAGGCATGTAAAGTTTTAATTGATTCTGGTTCTACTAAAAATTTTGTATTTGATGAAATGGTAACAAAGCTTAAGCTTAGAAGATTACCTCACCCATCCCCATATAAGGTCTCATGGCTTACCCAAGGTTAGCAAATAGTTGTAGAAGAGTAGGCTTGGGTAGAATTTTAGATTGGAGCATATAAGGACAAGTTGTTGTTTGATATCACCAAGATGGATGCTTGCCATCTTTTATTTGGAAGACCATGGCAATATGATTTGAAGGCACAGCATGATGGTGTTAGGAACACCTATACAATCACCAAAAATGGTATGGTGACAGAGCTGATCCCACAGACATAAAAGAAGGAGAAATCAAAAGGAAAAGAGGTGAAGGTAATGCTGATGGAAGGAAAATAGTTCATGAAAGAAGTAGCAGCAGAAGGTGCAGTTGCATATGCCCTAATTCCATGTTTGACAGTGAATAAAGAATAGTAGCAAGAAGTCAAGAAAGAGAAGAAGCAGAGGTTCATAGACCCAGCTGTCCAAGAGTTATTGGATAAGTATAAAGGCATCATCTCTGATGGAATGCCAAGATCCTTACCACATGTAAGGGATATCAGCCATTGCATAGATCTAATCCTAGGATCTACACTTCCAAACAAAGCAGCATATAAGCTAACTCCAGAACAGAATGTAGAAGTAGCAAGACAAATTAAGGAATTGTTAGACACAGGTCTGATTGGTAAAAGTTTAAGTCCATGTGCAGTACCAGCTGTACTAGCACCAAAGAAAGAAGGCACTTGGAGGCTTTGCATAGATTCCAGGGCTATTTATAAGATCACAATCAGGTATAGGTTTCCAATACCTAGGATAGAGGATTTACTTGACTATTTGGGAGGTGCTAAGTATTTTACAAAAATAGATTTGAAGAGTGGTTATCATCAGATCAAATTAGGCCAGAAGATGAATGGAAAATAGCATTCAAAACCAATTAAGGGTTGTATGAGTGGAAAGTTATGCCTTTTGGTTTGTCTAATGCACCTAGTACTTTTATGAGATTGATGAATGGGGTTTTGAGAGAATTCATGGGAAAGTTTGTCATAGTATATCTAGATGACATTCTGATTTTCAGCAATACAAAGGAAGAGCATCTCAGACATATGTATTTGGTTCTCAAGAGGTTACATGAAGAGCAACTGATGATAAATTTGGACAAGTGTTTGTTCATGCAGGAGGAGATCACATATTTGGGTTTTGTCATTTCACAAGGAAAGCTGCAAATGGATAAGGAGAAGGTAAGTGCCATATTGTCTTGGCCAACTCCAAGGACTATGAATGATGTCAAAAGTTTCCATGGGTTAGCAACCTTCTATAGAAAGTTTATCAGAGGGTTTAGTCATATTTGTACACCCATGCTTGATAGTATAAAAGGAGGATAGAAGTGCAGATTTGCTTGGACTAAGGAAGCAGATGATTCCTTTGAAACATTGAAGAAGAAGGTGGCACAACAGCCAATCCTTGCACTTCCAGATTTTAACAAAATTTTTCAGGTAGAATGTGATGCAAGTCACATGGCAATTGGAGCAATACTCAGCCAAGAAGGTAGGCCAATTGCATTTTTCAGTGAGAAGCTCAATGATGCTAAAAAGAGGTATTCATCATATGATTTGGAAATGTATGCTCTAGTCTAGTCACTCAAGAAATGGAGGCATTACTTGATGCCAAAAGAATTCATAGTATTCATAGATAATCAGGCTCTGAGTTTCATAAACAGCCAAGAAAAACTGAATCATAGACATGAAATGGGTAGAAACTTTGCAAGCTTTTACTTTCACATTGAAGCATAAGAAAGGAGTCAAGAATAAGGTAGCAGATGCCTTGAGCAGGAGAGCTCTAACAGTCAACCAAATTCAGTTGGAAAGTGTTGGCATTGATTCATTGAAGACCATGTATGATGATGATGAAGATTTTGGAGAGATATATCAGGTATGTACTTCTTTTGGAGATAAATATCATGCTGAGTTCTCTGAATTTCTGATCCAGGATGGATTGCTTTTCAAAGGTGGACAGTTGTGTATTCCAAGGTGTTCTATAAGGTTGAACATCATAAAAGAGAAACATTGTGGAGCTATGGTAGGACATTTTGGTTTGGATAAGACTCTTGATCTTGTCAGAAGACATTATTATTAGCCTAATTTACAATCAGATGTCAGAAAATTTGTAGAAACATGTGTGATATGTCAGAAAGCAAAAGGGAGATCCACTAATGCAAGTTTATATCAGCCATTACCCATCCCTTCCTGACCATGGGAAAGTATCAGTATGGATTTTGTGTTGGGTTTGCCCAGAACTAGAAAGGGATATGATAGTGTTTTTGTTGTAGTGGACAGATTTAGCAAAATGGCACATTTCTTGCCATGCAAAACCACTGCTAATGCTTCATATATTGCAGATTTGTTTTTCAAGGAAATAGTCAAAATTCATGGATTGCCATTGAGCATAGTGTCAGATAGAGATGTGAAGTTTATTGGTCATTTTTGGAGGACTCTTTGGAAGAAACTGGGAACAAATTTGTCTTTCTCATCCGCATATCATCCTCAAATAGATGGACAAACTGAAGTAGTCAATCATTCCTTAGGGAATTTGCTCAGATGTTTGACAAAACAGCATGGAGAAAAGTGGGATAATATCCTATCTCAGGCATAATTTTCCTATAATGATACTATCAACAGGAGTACAGGGAAATCATCTTTTCAAATAGTCTATGGTATGCATCCAAGAGGAATTTTGGAATTGAGAGATCTACCTACAGCAGACCCTGTTAGTGTAGATGGAGAAGCTTTTGTAGAAGCCATAAAAGAGGTTCATGATCAAGTAAAGACCTAGCTACAGCAAACAAATTTGAAGTATAAGGAGTATGTTGATAGAAAGAAGAAAGATGTATAGTTTGATGTTGGAGATTTGGTATGGGTTCATTTGAAAAAGGAATGACTTCCTAAAGGCAAATATACTAAACTCATGCAGAGGAAGATTGGACCATGTCAGATTTTGAGAAAGCATGGACATAATGCTTATGAGATACAACTGCCTTCTAATCTTGGTTTATCACCTATATTCAATGTATGTGATTTAACTCCATACAAGCATAATCCAGATGAAGAACAGGAACTACTACAGGATACAACAGCTGATGACATTCCAAAACATGATCCACCACAGTTGTAGAAGATTTTAGACACAAGAATGATCAAGAAGACCTGGAACAAACAATATTTGGAATATTTGGTGGCTTGGTAGGGAACACCTGATTCAGAAGTAGTATGGATGACTGAAGAACAGATCAACAAACATGGTTCAGACCTACATACTCTCATCTCAAGTGGACTTGAGATTTCTTCTTCTAGGGAGTATGGTGCAGGAGCACCCCTTCGAAATAAAGAATAAGTCTAATTATAGTAAGTTTTACATTATGATGTAATAAGGTCCATGTGACCAATTCTTATGTTTTAAGTTAATCTAGGATTGTGTGTAGACAATTATAGTTTGTTATGCTAGCTGTCCTCTCCCAGCCGCTTGGAAGCTCCTAGCCACTGGGAATCGAGTCTGTACTACTCGAGAGGAGTAGTTATTTATAAGTCTAGATCAGATCCATTTCAGACAAGGTTGCATAGGAGAAACAGAGACAGTGTGTTTGGAGATTGACAGAGCATTGTGATACAGTGGGACTGTGAAGTCAAATATTTGTATGTATTTCTGATATTGAAATAAAGAAGATCCCGTTGGTTTTCATTTGTCTGATCTTCAATCTACTGTGTAGTCAATTTTGATTTTGCAGGCGAAATGGATTCATTCATCCATTCCATCGGTTCATTCTCTGAATCGATGGAATGGACATGTACAGTAGTTTAGTTTGCATTTTTGTTTTTCTGTTTGTGCATTTCATGTTTTTAGGATTGAGTTATTGCATGCAGTGAGCAAACCTAGCATCCTCATGTGCTAGGGTTTGAAGATTGAAATCTGTGTTAAAATTGCCTAGGAAACAGTTCAGACTGATCTCAGCAATTTCTGCGTGAAATTTGTGAAGTCTCACGGGTTTTGGTGAAAATATACATTTGACGTATATACAGTGTTTGTATGCGACATACAATCTATGTGTATATCACATTTGTATCTGTGTGTATATCACTAAACAGATCGGGTGCTATAATATGTTAAGAATGAATGTTTTGAAGGTATAATGGTAAAGTAGTTTGGATATACATTTCATGTGTATATCGCTTTTGCATCCGAGGGTCATTTCGTGTGTATCCGTCATTTGCATATCGGGTTTGTATGTTGTGGATTTGGTAAAGGGTCGATATACAATCTCTATGTATATCGCTATTGTACATTGGGTCGTACAAGTTGTGTGTATACCCCTTTTGCATACAATTCATGTGTATACTGCAATTGCATGTTTGATACAAATCCTGCGTATCCATCAAATGCACCTTACAGTTTGCATATACTGATTGTACATTTCAAATGTACATTGAGATGATACAAGCGGAGTCAATGGTCAACCGCCGTCAGAGGGAATATTCCTAGCTATATTCTGTAGATGTATATTTTGTGGTTGTATAATTGATTGTATGTCCGAACATACATTCCGCAGATATAAAGAAGTCAATGTCAGTCAGACATACATTGAGGGTATCTCTGGAGGAATATTCAGTGATTGTATGTTTGGTTTGTATCTAGCGCTTGTATATTCAAAATATACATCATGCTTATACATTATCGAAAGATACATCAGGCGACCGGTATTGGAGGTAACAGGAACCGGATCAGTTGGGTGAAGTTTGTATGTATCGCCGTGACAACGGTCATCAGAATAGCTTGGTTTAGAGAAACCAATAGACGAAGTCTTGCCGATAGGTAATATAACTGAATCACACATTGGGGTGAGATGGGTATCGGAGTGAATGGTGTTTGAGATACCGATAGTTTCAGTCTGGCCGATGGGATATGGTGTGACATATAACAACTCTTGCCAATGGAATTCCACCATTAGTACACGTTTCTGGCTGTGGCTCTGCATCACAGTTCAAGGTGGGAGATTTAGTGATGGCCTATCTAAGGAAGGAAAGGTTGCCTAAAGGACAGCCAACCAAGCTTCTGATGAAGAAAATAGGACCATGTAAGGTAGTGCATAAGTTTGGTCCAAATGCATATGAGATAGAATTACCATCCGGTCTTGGTATTTCTCCCATATTCAATGTTGCAGACCTATTTCCATTCAGACCTCCACTGAATGCTGAAGATGGATCAGATGTTGTGATTGAAGATGAAGACTAGATCAAAGATCTACCTCCAAGTAAGCCTTTACAGTTGGAATGCATCTTAGATTCCAACGTTGTCAAAAAGACAAGGAAAGGTGTGTACAAGGAGTACTTGGTCAAGTGGCAGGATCTTCCCGATTCAAAGGCTACATGGATGAGTGAGGCAGACATTTTGAAGCATGGGAAGACACTTCAACAGCTAGTAACTCAAGGGACTTGAGTTTTTTTTCCTGTAGGGGGAGTATGGTGTAGGAGCACCTTCTCTATGGTGCAGGAAGTCATGTTTTTGTTTTGTTTTAAAAAGGCCTTTTTAAGCCCATCATGTTTGTAATAAGGACTTTGTGTCAATTTGGTCACTAGACCTATGTAGACCATGTTTGGTTGAGTTTGATGTAATCACACAAGGGAAAACATGTAGTTTTCTTGTGTTAGGAGATATCCAATGGCTAACTATTTTCAAATCAGTTTTGCACGGTTGGAGGATGTACTGCTATCTCTAGCCTTTTATAGGCAAGAAGTTGGATGTAATGGGAGAGATGCAAATGGGAGTAAATGAATGAAGAACTAGATTTTGGGTGTTGAACATTGTTCTTTTTGAGTATTTCTCTGGGATTGTCATTCTATACTGATTGGTAGTATTCATGCATTGAAGTAGTTCCATTTGATAGTAATCTGGTGTCTCAAAGTGCTGTAGTTTGTAAGAAATTGTTCCTTTTACAGAGATGAATCTGAAAACCTAGAAACTAGGGTTGGTGAGCAAATGGAGTGTTATTCCTCTGTCCACTAAAAGCATTCTCATTCTCAGTGTGATGGAGGAATATCATGTGTATTTTGTGTTTTCTACAGTTCTAGATCAGACACCCAAAGATCCAAAGAGTTTGGCATAAATCAACTAGGCATCTCTATGTGACTAGTCATAGGAGTGATAGGAAAAGTGTTGTTGAGAAGTAGCCAAGTTGGCAGGTGATCCAGTGTTCATAGAGGGTGTTCATACTATCGAGCCTTTGTTTCTGAGTGTTGGTTTGGTGTCTATGTAGTCGCAGAGTAACTGAAGTACCATCGGCGTAAGTTTCATATTGTTTCACCGAATATACAATTCGTGTGTATATCACTAATGTATGTTAGTATCATTTCATGTGTATCCTACAACTGCATGTCGAGGTTGTATGTTGCGAATGTACATTGAGAATATACATTTAATATGATACAAGAGATGACTGGCCGCAATAGTGGAATTGAATGCATGTTGAGGACACAACCTTCATTGGATACAAACGGTGACCGGCGATAGTAAGTCGAGCAAAGCACATACAAGTTGATGTGTATTGGCGGAGTAGTTTTCAAACTCGCCGATGAGTTAAGTCACACCGAAGGAAGGGTCCCACCAGATGTATATTGCAAATGTATTTTGAGAATGCATGTTGAAACATACATTGTGTTAGATACAAGAAGGTGATCAGGTGTAGTGGTGAACCGGTGCATATGGACTGTAGTCCACCGACGATAACAAATGAAGCGATGTTTATGAGTGAATAAGGCATTGACATATCAGCATAGCGAATCCTAAAGTGGCCGATAGTAATTGTCTAGCCAATAGAGTCATGACTAACCATTATGGTTAAGTCGAAGGGAGCGTAACCACCATCGGGGATCGGCAGGAGAAGTTAGTAAGTGGCCAACGGGGTATGTTTGGCCGACAAGGTTTGGTCACCAAGAAATAGGTCACATCTCGCCGATCTATTATGTGTTGCTTTCCACTATGCACTCTACATCAAGATGCTATGTTTCAAGTTTGAGCCTCTGGTGTGAAGATTTGAGCAAGTTCTATTCACCAGAGTAAAAATTATTTTTCTATGTATTTAATGGTGAGAGGGAGAATGTATCCTACTCTGCATTTCTCTGCATTTAAGTTTCACACTCTGCAGTTCTGGAATTAAGTTTATGATGATGTCATGTGCCTTCATTTCAAATGGTTCATGATTTGATGCTCCACAAGCAATCTTTCCTTTATGACAATGGCTGACAATAATGTTCCAGTTTGAAGAATCTTATGGATAAAGTGTTTAGAGGCTGTGTGAATGTTCTTGGTGATTGTAATGTGCTTGTGGGAGTCTTTTGATCATGTTCCTACCTTTTTATTGGTCCACAAAGTATAATCCAGATTGTGCATGAAGCGTGTTCCTAAAAGTCTTAGTGTTAACTCCAGTCTTGGTTGACCGGGTTGTTCTCACTACTTGCAGTTGTGCTTCAAAGTTTGTAAAGCATGTTATTTCTTGGAAAATTGCATGAGTCCCAGCTAAGGCTTGGTGTGGTTTGTATTCATTTCTCTTCTACCTTAATCTGTCTAAGACCAAACCTAATTTGAATATTGGCTAAAATATGCATGTATGTCGATCTTGGAGATTGTTCCAAAGGTTGAGGATTGTAATGCCGACCTTGATGTTCATTCCAAGGTTGATGAATTGTATAAATACATGAAATGAAGCCGTGAATGGTGAAGTAGGATTTGAAGATACGAAGATAAGTGTGAAATAAATAAGTTGAGCAGAGTAGAGGAAAATTATTGTGCTTCAATGGAACTGAATCCTGGCATGGAGTAGATGCTGATAACTCAATTCACCAATTCTTGCAGTGAGCCACCTAATGGTAGTGAGCCACCTCATTAGAAGTGAGCCGCTTCTTTTGCAGTGAGCATTCTAGGTAGTGAGCCCCATTGGCAATGAGCCCTGTTGTAAATTTTGATATATCTTTTATATTGTGAGCTAACAGTCACCGTGGTTTTTCCCTTATAGGATTTTCTAGTAAAAATTTGGTGTCCCATGTGTTTAAGTTCTGATATCATGCTTTCATGGTTAAATTACAATAATAGTAATTAAGTGGTTGATGTATTGATGGTTTCAAAGTTTTGGTTACAACTGATTCACCCCCCTCAGTTGTCTTGCGCTTTTCAACAGTGGGGTCCATCCACAATAACCTCTCTTTATTTTGGTCAACTGAAATCTGTTTGATCGTGTTGCAACCAAATGCATTCTTGCAAAATGCTTCAATTTCATGGAGTGGAAAGCTGCTAGGAGTGACATTTTGCATTCCATAGCTCATGGGGCCAAATTGACTGTTCCAACACATTAGGGTGGGTAGGTAAATGCAAGGGGAGTTCTCGTTTCATGCACCAAGTGTCCTAGTCATTCGGGGCAGCAGGCTATTAGCAAATTTGAAAGGTGCTAGGAGTGAAATTTTGCATTCCACACGTCATGGGGTCAAATTGACCATGCCAACACATCAGGGTGGGCAAGTAAATTCTAGGGGAGGTCTCCTTTCATGTGTCAAGTGTCTTAGACATTCCAAGCTGCAAGCTACTGACAAAGTCAAAATGTGCTAGGAGTGATATTTTGCATTTCACAAGCCATGGGGTCGATCTGATGGTGCTAATATGCCAGGGTGGGTGGGTAAATGCTAGGGGATCTCTCCTTTCATGCATCAAGTGTCTCAATCATTCTGAGTTGCAAGCTACCAGAAAAGTTGAATGGTGCTAGGAGTGAAATTTTGCATTCCATAGGTCATGGTATCGAACCGACTATGCCAACACATCGAGGTGGGTGGATAAATGCTATGGGAGATCTTGTTTTGTGCATCAAGTGTCTCAGTCGTTCTAGGTTGCAAGCTACCAGCAAAGTCAAAAGGTGTTAGGATTGAAATTTTGCATTCCACAAGTCATGGGGCCGAACCAACTTTGCTAACACATCGGAGTGGATGGGTAAATGCTAGGGGAGGTCTCGTTTTGTGCACCAAGTGTCTTAGTCATTCCGGGTTGCAAGATACTGACAAAGTCAAAAGATGTTAGGAGTGAAATTTTGCATTCCAGAGGTCATGGGTCTGAACTAACTGTACCAACGTGTCAAGATAGGTAGGTAAATGCTAGGGGAGGTCTCATTTCATTTGCTAAGTGTCCCAGTCATTCTAGATTGTAAGCTACCAATAAAGTTACTTTGTCAATAGCTTACAACCCAGAATGACTGGGATGTTTGGCACATGAAATGAGACCTCCCTTAGTATTTACCCACCCAACTTGACATGTTGGTGTAGTTAGTTCAACCCCACAAAGAGCAAAACAAAAAATATGGCACTTGGCAAGGTTGTGCTGCATGAAACTCAAGCATTTTGCAAGATTACATTTGATTTTGGCATGGGAAAATGGATTGGAGTTGAAAAAAATGGAGAGAGGTTATTATGGATGGACCCCATGTGCACCTGTAGGTCTAAACAAAACATTACAAGCTTCCATGAATTCCAAGAATTGCTTCGTCAAAGTTTGGCAGTTTTTGCTCTTAGCATCTTAAGTGACTTTATCGATAGCTTGCTGCTTTGAATGACTGGGACACTTGGAGCATGATAAGAGACCTCCCCTATCATTTACCTACCCATCCCAATATGTTAGTGCACTCGGTTTGGCCTAACAAGCTGTGGAATGCAAAATGTCACTCCTAGCACCTTTCCACTACATGAAACTGAAGCATTTTGCAAGAATCTAGAATTTGGTTTTAGCACAGTGAAAGAGATTGGAGTTGACCAAAAATGAGAGAGGTTATTGTGGATGGACCCCACTTGCACATGTAGGTCAAAACAAAACATTTCCAACTACCACAAATTTTGAGAACTACCTCGTCAAAGTTTGGCAGTTTTTTGCTCTTAAGGATCTTAGTGACTTTGTCGGTAGCCTCATGCCCCGAATGACTGGGACACTTGGTGCATGAAAATAGACCTCTCGTAGCATTTATCTACCCACCCCGATGTGTTGGTGTAGTTGGTTCAGCCCCATGATGAGCATAACAAAAAATATTGCACCTGACAAGGTTGTGCTACATGAAACTAAAGCATTTTACAAGAATGCAATTGATTTTGACACAATCAAATAGATTGGAGTTGAACAAAACTAAGAAAGGTTATTGTGGAAGGACCCTATGTCCACATGTAGGTCCAAATGGAACATTACTAGCTGCCACAAATTTTAAGAACTGCTCTATCAAAGTTTGGTGGTTTTTTCTCTTTGGATCTTAAGTGACTTTGATTGTAGTTTGCCGCCCTGAATGACTGGGACACTTGGCACATGAAACAATATCTCCCCTTGCATTTAGCCACCCACCGTGATTCATTGGCATAGTTAGTTTGGCCACATAAGCTATGGAATACAAAATGTCACTCCTTGAATCTTTCCACTGCATGAAGTTGAATCATTTTGCAAGAATGCATTTGGTTTCTACATGGTCAAATGGATTGGAGTTGACCAAAACCAAGAGAGGTTATTGGGGATGGACCCGACGTGCACTTATATGTCCAAATGGAGCATTCTTGGCTACCATGAACTTTGAGAACTGCTCCATCAAAGTTTAGCAACTTTTTGCTTTTAGGGATCTTAAGTGACTTTACCGGTAGCCTGCTAACCCAAATGACTGGTACACTTGGCGCATTGAACAAGACCTCCCCTAGTGTTTACCCACCCACCCTGATGCATTGGAGTAGTTGGTTTGATGCAAGTTGTGGAATGCAAATTGTCACTCCTAGCAACTTTCCACTGTATGAAACTGAAGCATTTTGCAAGAATCCATTTGGTTTTGACATGGTCAAACAGATTGGAGTTGACCAAAAATGAGAGAGGTTATTGTGGAAGGACCCCACCTATACCTGTAGGTCAAAATAGAAAATTACTAACTACCATGAATCCTGAGAACTGCTACATCAAAATTTGGCAGTTTTTTGCTCTTAGGGATTGTTGATGATTGTTTTGAGACAGTCATAAAAATAAGTTAAAATTCACATAAAATGAACCAAAACTGACTTGAAAGATATGAAGAAATTGATTAAGATTTGCTTAATCCCAAGTTTAATATGGTCAGGTCTTGACCTGTTGGGCAAATTCAGTTGGTTGATGTGAAGCTATAATGTTCAAGGGGCCTTACGCGATTTAGGGTTTCCTTTTGGTTTACTAGACTCAAACTATGCAAAAGATCATAAAAATCAGCATGTTGTTCATTCTTTTGCATAAAAGTGTTACTGTGCTGCAAAGCTTTAATGGATTTTCTTGAATTATTGCAGCTTTCTCCTCTTAAAGATTTATGAAAATTGTCTACTTTCAACTTAGTTATGCATACTTCTTTCAAATATGAGACAAATTTCCTTCAAATTTCTACGTTTTAAGCTAAGTATTTTTAGATAGGTTGGGAAAAGTTAGAAAGATCTAATCTAAACTTCATTCATTCTACCAAAGGATCTAATTGTTCTGTTATGCACTTTGTAAATCATATAGCAATTTGATCAAATCCACAGATAAAAAACCTTAAGTATAAGTTCTAAGCATTTTCACAAACATACACTTAAAATTGCAAGCTCTAAGAGAAAATGTTTCAAACACAATGAAGAGCAAGAAAACACTCAGAAGATAGATGCATAATTCTAGATTCAAATGTATTAGAAACATACAGTCATATAAGATTTACAATGTCTGAATGACTCTTAGCTTCATTGATCAAACTACAGAAAACTTACAAGCTTTACAGGTACACTAAGGAAGCAGGATGTTCCACATGTTCCTTACTGCAGACACAGGTGACCTCCTTATGCTACTCCTAAATGCTATGCTAAATTACTAAAATCCCTGTGTAAAGTATTATAGTGTAAAGAGGCACAATATATGGACTTTGATTGTCCTCAATACAACTCAAAACCCTAGTTAAGCAATGGTTCAAACCTCTAGTTACAACAATAAATGTTGGAGAATAAGTCTCCCACAATATCTCTGAGCATACATTAAATCCGGGCGAAATATGCCCTTTCTGAAAACCCTAGCAACTTAATAATAACTTTTGCTGTCTGCTGCAATGATGTCTTCAACTGCATTTTTGCCTTCATTAATGAAGACCTTTGAGTTCTTTGCCCTTCATCCTTATCTTCTTCTGCTCCTGAGATCGGATCTCCTTCTCATGACGTCATCGTCATTAAGCTTCAGCCTCTTCTTCAACTGTAAACCTACAAAAATAGATAAGCAATAAGTATCACTTCAATTAATAAATAGCAGGAATTTGAAACACCAGTTAAATCAATGCGTGACTATGCAAAATGTAGAAATTGGGCCCTAAATCTGTCAAAAACATGGGTCAAAATGCATATACAATGTTAAAATCAGTTGGGTCAACCATCGCTGACTTGGAAATATGCATTCAGGCTCAAAATACTCCAAAAAACCCCTATCGCTTCGCCTTCCTGCTCATTTCTTTATTTAAATCCTTGTATTTTCTGATGTACAAGCGGGGCGTGATACATTCGTTAAATCAGATTTTAATCTCTTTCAGTTCCGCGGCTTGCATGTATGCAATGCATATCGGTTTGTATATCACAACATACAAACGCAAAAATATACAAGCACTTAAATCTATTTTATAACTCTTCAAATCCGTCCAATGTATACTTCGATGCATATTGTGCTTGTATCCTTCGATATACAAGTTGGACATGATGCATCCATTTAACCAAATTTGATCCCTCACTAAGATCCGCTTTGTATACCCATCACAATGTATAAATTGAACATGCAAGCGTTCAAAACATTTAGCGATTTCTCCATATTGAACTCTCTTTTGAAATCTAGCTTGTATGCATAAAGCAATGCATATCGCAATGTATCCTTGATATACAAGCAGGATTTCATACAAGCAATTAATCAGTTTTTACTTTCTCTTCGATTCTGCGTTGTATGAGCGTAATGTATATCAGCTTGTATATCAGAATATACAAGCCTGATACATTAAATTAACTCTGCTTCATAAAATTTCAGTTCCGGGCAATGTATAAAGCAATATATATTTTGAATGTATGTAGGAGACATACAAACAAAAGATGCATTGCGGACTTTAACCAGACATGCATTTCACCTCTAAAATATTTCAGGTCCGCCTCGTATGTATGCATAAAACATTCCTAAAATGCATACAAGGAAAAAAGGACATACATTCGGCTTTGTATATGGAAGCAATATACAAAGGGGAATGTATGTACAACATGCAAGTGACCCAACATGTAAACAACCATGTACATGAACCTGATATGCAAAAAATGGCTAAGTATAGAACAAACCCCTTTTGTATATACAAACGACCTTGTATATGAACAGCGATATACAAAGGCCTTTGCATACAAGAGGACTTGCATGCAAAGGGCCTTGTATATACAACCCAATATACAAGCAGGCTTGTACATACAAACAACAAACCCTTCCCTTGTACATTTTACCAAAATGATCATAACTTGCAAAATATGGCGAATTTTAAGATGGTTCAAAAAGCAACCCTAGCTCATTTTTCACAAGGAATCCAACCATATCATGCCCTGGTACTGAAAATGCATTTTTTCTCTATTTTTAACAAAGTTTGCAATTTTCACCCTCTTTCCCCTTTACCACCAAACAAAACAAAACACACAAACAAAAAGCAACAGCCACAACAGGGGTCCTCATTTGCTAAGGAGTAAAATGGGGCGTGTTGTGAACATCACAACAGGGATCTTAGGTGACTTTGCTGGTACCCTGATGCCTCGAATGATTGGGAAACTTGGCACATGAAATGAGACCTCCCCTAGCATTTACCCACTCATCTTGACACATTGGCACAGTCAAATCGGCCCCACAAGTTGTGGAATGCAAAATGTCACTCCCAGCACCTTTTGACTTTGTCGGTAGCTTGTAGCTCAGAATGAGTGAGACACTTGGTGCATTAAATGAGACCTCTCCTAGAATTTTCCCACCCACCCTGTTGCATTGGCACAGTTGTCTCAGCCCCATGAGTTGTGGAATGCAAAATGTAACTCCTAGAACCTTTCCACTACATGAAACTGAAGCATTTTACAAGAATACATTTCATTTCGGCACGGTCAAACAGATTGGATTTGACCAAAAATGAGAGAGGTTATTGTGGAAGGAACCCACATGCACCTATAGGTCTAAATGGAACATTCCCAATTGTCACAAATTCTAAGAATTGCTCTATCAAAGTTTGGTAGTTTTTCTCTTAGGGATCTTTAATGACTTTGTTGGTAGCTTATTGCCTCGAATGACTGAGACACTAGGCAAATGAAACGAGACCTCCCCTACCATTTACCCATCCACCCTAATGCATTGGCCTTGTTGGTTTAGCACCATGAGTTGTGGAATGCAAAATCTCACTCCTAGCAAGACTTGCAAGACCTAGAATGAAAATAGGAAACCCTTATCTAAATGACTTAAATAGATGTCTTGACCTGTAAGACCACTTGGAAACATGAAAATGTCCTCCTTACCATCTCCTAAAGTCACTTAATTGGTTTTGAGGTTATGCTCCTATATCAACAAGGCAAGTCAACTATTTGACATGATGCCTCAAAGAAACGATGTCTCATGGAATGCAATTGGTAGATGTAAATCCAGATTCCACAACCTTATCAACCATCCTCCTTACCTATGCCAAAATGAGATCTTCGGAACAACTTATAGACAACCATCAAAGCATAGAGGATATAGGAATTTTGTCACATGTTGTATTTGTAGCTACTCTTTTAGACATGTACATGCACAATGTGAAAGCATAGACAAGGCATGTGAATAGTTTGACATGACACCTCAAAGAAATGATGTCTCATGGAATGCAATGATTGTAAGATATATGCACAAAATAGATTTTTTGATAAGGCTTTAGAAAATTTTAAGCAAATGCAATTGGTGGGGGTAAATCCAAATTCCAAAACCTTAGAAATGGTATCTTTGGAACACGGTATAGTCACCCATCAAAGCATAAAGGATATACGAATTTTGTCACATGTTGTAGTTGCAACTATCCTACGAGACATGTATGCAAAGTGTGGAAGCATAGACAAGGCACATGAATTGTTTGGCATGATGCCTCAAAGAATGTTGTCTCATGGAATGCAATGATTGCAAGATATGAACAAAATGGATTTTTTTTATGATGCCTCAAAGATATGTCATCTCATTCTACTATTTCTATAACCCATATAGATGGTGAAACAAGGTGAAATGAGGATATAATGTCAAACATATCATCTCCCTCTCGGTCTCTCTCTAAGTGTCCTCCTAACTAAACATATAATGTCAAACATATATCTAAGGTGAGATGAAGGTGGGAAAATGATGTTAAACATATAGAAGGTGAAATGAGGATATGTCTAACATGTAAGATGAGAAATTGTTTATGATTATCATATCAAATCTAGTAGTTTCAATATCATGATTGTTATGAGATGTATATAAAAGAAGAGTGCAACAAATATGTTAACTAACACTTAGCATCAATCTAATATTTTAGCATAAAAAAATTATATTTCCTTATAGTGATTCAAACTATGAATTGTTAGATTCATCTAAAAAACTTATAAATGCCTAAATGATAAATCCTATGATTGGATGCACCATTCCTTGTACTAATCATTCTCTTAACAAAAATGATTTATTGTATGTTTCATATTCCATATTTTTCTTATCATAAAAGTGTAAAATTTAACTAATAATTTATATACAAAAACTAATTATATGAAAACCATATCATAAGTTGTTGCAAATAGGTTCACAATATATTTATTTGTTAGCCAAATAAAATTTAGCTTCAATATTCATAATGTAAAGTGTTGAAGCATAGACAAGGCATGCAAATTGTTTGATAGAACACCTCAAAGAGATGCCATCTCATGGAATTAAATAATTACAAGATATGCACAAAATGGATTTATTGATAAGGATTTAGAAACTTTCAAGCAAATGCAATTGGAAGGTTTAAATCCAAATGCAAAGTGAACCGTTTGACATAACAACTCAAAGAGATTCCATCTCATGTCTAATGTAAAATGTGGAAGCATAGATAAGGCCCATGAAACTTTGACATAACACCTCAAAGAGATGCCATCTCATGTCCAATGTAATAATTGCAAGATATGCACAAATGGATTTTTTCTTAAGGATTTAGAAAATTTCAAGAAAATGCAATTGGCAGGTGTAAATCCAAATTCTACAACCTTAGCCAACATCCTCCCTGCCTATGCTAAAATAGGAAATTTGGAACATGGTATGCACATCCATCAAAGAATAAAGGATATGGGAATTTTGTTAGATCTATTGTAGTTAAAACTACCCTAATAGACATGTATGCAAAGTGTGGAAGCATAGACAAGGCACGCAAATTGTTTGACATAACACCTCTAAGAGATGTCATCTCATGGAATCCAATAAATGCAAGATAGCACAAAATGGATTTGTTAATAAGGATTTAGAAACTTTCAAGCAAATGTAATTGAGAGGTGTAAATCCAAATTCCACAACCTTAGCCAACATCCTCCCTTCATATGCCAAAATGGGATTTTGGAACATGGTATGGAGATCCATTAAAACATAAAGGATATGGGAATTTTATTAGATCTTATAGTTGCAATTGCCCTAGTAGACATGTATGCAAAGTGTGGAAGTGTAGACAAGGTACATGAACTGTTTGACATGATGCCTCAATGAAATGCCATCTCATGGAATGCCATGATTGCAAGATATGCAAAAAAATGGATTTTTTGATAAGGTTTTATAAACTTTCAAGCAAATACAATTGGCAGGTGTAAAGCCAAATTCCACAACCTTAGCCAATATCCTCCTTGACTATGCCAAAATGGGATCTTTGGAACACGGTATGGACATCCATCAAAGCATAAAAGATATGGCAATTTTGTTAGATGTTGTAGTTGCAAGTATCCTTGGAGACATGTATACAAAGTGTGGAAGCATAGACAAGGCACGTGAATTGTTTGGCATGATGCCTCAAAGAAATGTTATCTCATGGAATGCAATTATTACAAGTTATGAACAAAACAGATTTTTTGATAAGGCTTTAGAAACTTTCAAGAAAATGTAATTGGTGGGTGTTAAGACAAATTCCACAACCTTAGCCAACATCCTCCCTTCATATGCCAAAATGGGATCTTTGGAACATGGTATGGACATCCATCAAAGCATAAAGGATATGGGAATTTTGTCAAATCTTGTAGTTGGAACTACCCTAGTAGACATGTATGCAAAGTCTGGAAGCATAGACAAGGTACGTGAACTGTTTGATGTGATGCCTCAATGAAATGCAATTTCATGGAATACAATTATTGCAAGATATGCAAAAAATGGAGTTTTTGATAACACTTTAGAAACTTTCAAGCAAATACAATTGGTGGGTGTAAAGACAAATTCCACAACCTTAGATAGTAGCCTCCTTGCCTATGCCAAAATGGTATCTTTGGAACACGGTATGGACATCCATCAAAGCATAAAAGATATGGGAA
This sequence comes from Cunninghamia lanceolata, assembly GCA_027924645.1. Taxonomy (NCBI): domain Eukaryota; kingdom Viridiplantae; phylum Streptophyta; class Pinopsida; order Cupressales; family Cupressaceae; genus Cunninghamia; species Cunninghamia lanceolata. The sequence continues at coordinate 1,689,709 of BSBN01000149.1, read as the reverse complement.
TTTTGTTAGATGTTGTAGTTGAAACTACCCTCAGAGACATGTATGCAAAGTGTGGAAGCATAGACAAGGCACATGAACTATTTGGAATAATGCCTCAAAGAAATGTCATCTCATATAATGCAATGATTGCAAGATATGAAAACATGGATTTTTTGATAAGGCTTTAGAAACATTCAAGCAAATGCAATTGGTGGGTGTAAAGATAAATTCCAAAACCTTAGATATGGTATCTTTGGAACATGGTATAGACATCCATCAAAGCATAAAGGATATAGGAATTGTGTCAAATTTTGTAGCTTCAACTACCCTGTGAGACATGTATGCAAAGTGTGGAAGCATATAAAAGGAACGTGAACTATTTGACATGATGCCTTACTAAAATGTTGTCTTATGGAATGTAATTATTGCAAGATATGCACAAAATGGATTTTTCATAAGGCTTTGGAAACTTTCAAGAAAATGCACAAAAGAAACTTTCAACCAAATGCAATTGGCACGTCTACAACCAAATTGCACAACCTTATCCAACATCCTTCTTGCCTATGCCAAAATGGGATCTGGGGAACATGGTGTGGACAACCATCAAAGCATAAAGGATATAATAATTTTGTCACATGTATTTGGATCTACCCTTATATACATGTATGGAAAGTATGGAAGAATAGATAAGGAATGTGAACGATTTGACATGATGCCTTGAAAACAAATGCACAGTCTCATGGAATGCAATGATTGCAAGATATGCACAAAATGGATTTTTTAAAAATGATTTATAAACTTTCAAGAAAATGCAAATGGCATGTGTAAAACCAAATTCTTGTAACAATAATTGATCATCATAATAAATATTTAATGTAAACTTTCATATACATAATGTCATGAACATAACATCTAGTCTATATATAAATCCATATAGGCATATATAAAAATATACATCAGTAACATACAAAAGTATGTATACAAAGCCATCTAGGCATACAAAAAATGTCCCAAAATATAGTTTCCTATGAACTGCTATCAAATAATTGGTGGCCCTTGCTTGCTCATGAAGATGGAAAGCCAATTAGTGACTCATCCTCTCTCTCCCGTCGAGTAGACCTCCTTGATAGAGATTTTTGCAGCTCCACCTGTTAATACAATCAAACAATATGCACATTAATATAGAAAACATGAAATATATAACATCACATATGTAATCAATCACTTATTGCTAGCTGATGATCCAGCTCAATCATCTTTTCTCTCTCTTCATCCATAGTTGGACAGGTTGGATTTGTGACCTCCTGTGAGAAGCATCAAGAAGAAAAATTGACTAAACATAAATATCATTTATGTACATCAAATGACATGAGATAAAATAAGAAATACAAAATGACATTTACATGTTACTGGATCATACATCTATCAAAGGATTTAAATAAAACATAGCTACAACAATGCCTACCTACGCTGACTCATGAAGATGAGGAGTCTCCATATTCAACATTTGAAAATAGAGTTCAAGGTTATTCGACCAAAATAGATACATAATATTATTTAAATGCATAATGATTACAAATGGTTAAATTACCTTCGTAAAAGTGGTTCTGCATCTAGGGGACCAAGGAAACTATGGAGGTGCTAGTGAAGCTCCCTGTTGAAATCATCAAATTGTCACTAAATAATATTACCATTGATATATGTACTATATTTACGATCATGTGATAAATTACATACCTATTGACTCGACCTCCTCTAATAACTTGCCAATGGATGGCTAATAGAGGCAAGATGAAGACTCTAACCCTAGAATTTCATTGCACATAAAATTACACACATTAATTTTGACTTATAATATATATAGTCACATAAATTAATTAAAAATTTCAAATAAGAATATATTAAATTAAGATGAAATTTGTAAAAAATTTAAACTTGTGAGTCAATACCAAATGTATGTTGTAAGACATCATCTATGAGAACAAGATCATCCAATATGGATGTGTCCATCACTAGATGCTACCCTTGTGTCACAACATCTGTGAGGCCGATTATTTTGCCTTCCTTATTTTGATTGTTATGCATTTTAGTTGATGATATTATCAGACTTTTAGTGACTATGGTTTCATTATGTAGACTTGATTTTATATCTTGATTATGATAGGACATTGATTAGACATATGTGATTCGATTTGATCATATTGATGCTATTTTGTGATTCAATATACGAGATACATATTTGATGATGCTTGTGATGAGATTCTAGTTATTTATGTGATGTGGACTATTTGACATGTGATTGAAAATGCAGTTTAATTTGGAATTATGTATTGATGATTATTGTTACATTTGATTGCGTGAATTTAATTCCAGTTGCTTCGGCTATGATTTTTCATGATATGATTGACACTTGATCGAGACGTGCAGGTTTTACATTCCCTAGCCATGGGAAATTGGAGGTAGAATTCACACTATGTTATTCCTTGTGAAACCGATCCATTCCCAAGAGGGATAAGGATCACGTTGGAATTTGAATGATGATTTAAGTGCTTGATTTAATTTTATTATTTTTGGCCTTAGTACCCTTTTTGTTTAAATTAATTAATAATAAGTGTCGTATAAATTTTAATTGACTTACACCACTTGGTATTTGTTTTAATTTTTTTTGGGCCATTGAAAAGTGGATTTTTAACCCCCTTTGTGAACCCTAGTGTCCCAAAAGTTACCCTAGGTGGTTACCCATGGGTCTAGGGTCAACTTGGACTATCTAACCCTTGATTTGACTCACTTTTGGTCACTATAAACTATGGTTTAGTAAAAGTGACGAATTTTGAGATAAGGGAAGGTGGGAGATAAGTCATGCCTTGGGAAAGACTCATCTCCCTTCCCAAAGTTTGGAAACCCTTTCCCAAGGAAGACTTGGGAGGTCTCCAAGACTCCCAAGTGTGTGGGAGCTTCCTCCAAGACTCTCACAAATGTGTGAGAGCATCTTGGAGGAAGATGGCTCCTTGAGAGAATAAGAGGATGCCATATGGCATCCCTTATCCTCTTGAAGGGGTGAGTGGGATTGCCACCTCACTACTTGTCCTCTCACACATGTGTGAGAGCACAAGTGGATAAGGTGAGGATTGAGAGGGAATGGGAGGATGACACTTGTCATCCTCACACTTCCTCTCCCTTGCAAGTGGCATGGGAGGAGGAAGGAGAAGGTGACAAGTGTCACCTTCTCATTCCTCAAGGACAAATTGATGGCCTATATTATCTCCTCTTGTTGAGGAGTGTGGGCTTTTTTTTTTGGCAATTTTAAGTTTCTTTCTATTTTGGAGGAGTTTGGAGAAGGTGGGAGAAATACTTGAAGGATTGGAAGGTTTGGGAAGGCTTGGAGCTCTTCACCAAACATGCTTCCATAATAGGGCTTTGAAGGTAAGCCTCTTAAACTTGTTTTCTCTCCCTTGCTTATTTAATGTATTGTGTTATAGTCTTTGGTTGTTTTGTTGTTGCATTGTTTTTGTTGGGATGGGAGTATGGTGAGAGCACCTCTAATGGAGGTAATGCTCAACTTGTTTGGGTAGGGGAAAGGAACCTCCTTGAGGTCACTCCCATAGTTTGTGTTTATGCCTTGAGGGCTTTTATTGTTGAGAAGATTATTAATGGCAAGAGTGCCATGGAGATTATTTGTGATTTTTGTGGAGAGTGGTGTTTTGGGAGATTTTGGCTTGAGGCCATGAGCTTGATATTCTATCATTTGGGAGCCCTTTGAAGTTGAGGAGTCCATTCCCTACCCTCATCAACTCATTTTTATGAGTTGAGTTTTGTGTTAAACCTATGGGCTGATTTTTTGTGTTGTTGTGTTTGATTTTGTTGTGGAATGATGCACCTGTGTGAATTCCCTACCTCCCCATCTCGGGGGTGGCCCTCTTGCAGGTCTACAGTAGGGAGGAGAGCTTTTCAAAGTCGCTGGTTTTGTTGTTCTTGTTGTTGTGTTTATTGCAAGTTTTGAGTGGAGCAATGAAGTTGTTGTAGAGCTAATTTTGGGTGGTTTAGTTGTATTTACTTGGCTGTTGAAGCCAATGCCATTATGGCCTCTTTGTAATTTAGTTTTGTGAAAGTTTGTAGGTTAGTGCCATGGAGTTGGTGGTGGTAAATAATGAAATGTAAATATTTTGTTAGTCTATTAATGCTATATGGGAAAACATTTTGTTTGTAATTTTAGTAAATGTTGTTGTCCTCAAAAGGGGAGTTGTATTTGTGCAATGCAAGTGAAAGGAAATATAAGTATTTTTCTATCATTATCCTTCAAAAAAAAAATGTGTATGTGTGCAACTAAATGGACTACAGTGTAAATAGAAAGAGGAAAAAGTTGAGATTTATTATGTTAGTTGTGATGAGAGCCCTCTTGTATTAGTTGTTGCTGAAGGAAAATAAAGTTAGAATAAGATGTATCTTCTACCTTAATGTTGCAAAAAGGAAATTAAAGCATTTCTGTGTATTTCTTTTTACTATTTCAAACAGACCCATATAGTTCTGTGATTCTCTTTTTTTCTATTTTTATTTGATTTTATTGTGCATATATTAAGATAGAGAATAGAATACCAAAATAACTATTGATGGATATATATATATATATTCACTTATATATATATATGCATATAATATATACATATATAAATGAACATTAGCAATGGAATGAGAGTTTACAGTTTTATATTTTTTTGGCTACTGGCAGTTGTGAACTGAGTATATATACATAGATATAGAAGTATATATATATATATGTTTATATAGATATACATTAAAACTATATACTTGAGGCCTGGGTTATACATAAATGAACTGTTGTATATATATATAAAAAGGAAATGAAATTATAAAATTTTCATTGAAACCCTAACGTTGTTTTGACAGTGTTGAGTTCTGTAAACAAAAAAAAAGGGTGATACTGTGGACGGTGGCGCCGCCCACAGCTATAGCATATTAGAGGGTGTGGGGAGGAGGCTCTGCCTCCACCCACACCCACAGGTGTGGGTGGAGCACCTCCCCACATCCCTGTCACCCCAACACACCCTTACTACCCCCTTCAAAACCTCACTCCATACCCTCCGTGCAGTATCCGTAGCGGCTCCCCTCTCTCCAACGTTTCCACAGATGGCGCCGCCCACGGACCTTCTCACTCTCCAGCCACTTCACACTTCAGCCGTTGCCATTGACGCCTCCGCCATTTGACCCCTACACAAAACACTTAACTTTTAACCTTACATTTGGACTTGCTATGTTAACTGTATAAACAGTAAATAAAAAAATATATATGTATAACATTTGACATCAAAAAGAAAACCAAGAAGATTTCTGTATAAACAGATGGTTGCTTGGGACAATTGCTAACAGTTGGTTTACCTCTGGATTTTCTTCCATGGCCTCCATTGTGGCCTCCAAACCCTAACCTGTTATTGGAGGGAAAAACTACAAATGAAACAAGAAAGAATGCTAAGATGAGAGGATTAGGGTTCCTCATTGAAAGCAATTCCTAAAAAGGGATTAGGGCAACATAGAAAATATTAGATAACAATTTTAAAATGAGATTAGAATTATTTTATTTTAGGGAGCAATATGTATTTTCTTGAGGGGTTATGTTATTTTGGAGAGGATTTCTAATGGTGGAGATTTATTTTATCCTTTATTAAAAACCTCCATTCCTTATTTGTTTTTATCTTATCCCTTGGGATCTTTACATTGTTCCTAATTTTTTTTTTAATTGAGATCTTCTTGCTTTTGATTTGTTTTGTCTTGTGGTTGGGGGTTATTTTGGAAGGGATTTAATTTTATTCAACTGGGGAGAAATCTTTCCTTGAATTTATTTTTTTCTTGGCAAGTTTTGAACGTTTTTTATTTATTATCTAGTTTTACCATTGTTTTGCGGGAATGAGTATCTTATTCTCTTCCCTTCCATAATTTTTCAAAATCGTCGATAAATATAATGTCAAATTTATATTTATTAACGATTTCAAATTTAGAGTCCATTTGGCGTCTTGTTATTATATTTTATTAATTTACTTCAAATTTTTATTCCTTTATGCCAGGTCGATTTATTCGACCTTGGCAAATTATTTATTTTAATATTTTATTACTTTGTTTTAAATTGTTTGAAATTTGTTCTTAAGTTCTATTTAATTTCACTCTTAAATTTTATTTCCCTACTTGTGAATTATTTTAAAATTTAATTTTGCGTTTATCGAAAATGCGTTATGCTGCCAGAATTTTGCTAGATTCCTAGGGTTTATTTCATGCGGTGTTTTAATTATTTATTTTAATCCATCATTCCACTTCAATCATGTGCCATCATGCCATATTATTTAATAACTTTTTGATCTGAGTTATATTAGGGTTCGATGTTGGCAGAATCTTCTTCGCCTAGGAAACTTATGGTTCAGATTTAAAATAGGTCTAACCCTAGAAGTGATACACTACGTGTCGCATACCCTCTAGATGGCCTTCACCATTGCGGTTATGTTAACATGTTTACGCCTTATGCGTATTGCCACCGAGCACGCAGATGCGTGCGAGGGGGTTCCTAAGGATAGGTAGAAATTTTTTTCGTAGTTCGTGTCATGACCACATGGCAAATGTGGACATGACATGTGAGTTGTGTGTCATGATCACATGGGAAATGCAAGCATGATAGCATCCTACCAAGACTCCTGTCACGAGTCCTGTATCCCATATTCACACAAGTTCCCACATGAACTACATAGATGTGGGGAAAAATGACACTTTCTACTCTCACTCTCATTGGCCTGGGTGAGATCATCATTGTGTTGTGCTAGAGACTACGCGAGAGCACTCAATGAATGTAATGTCTCCACCTCAACACTCTCCTTCAAAGTCAAAGGGAGTGACACATGTGCTAGCCTCATCAGGGGTCTAGGTACATAGTTTTGGTCTCACTATGCCCCCTCTCTATCTTGGGTAGTGCCACCACTTCTTCCCTGGAACTCTCAAATGTCAAAATAATTAGAAATCTTCTTAAGGATAAACTCTCAATAGAGTTTCCTCAAGAAATATTGTGGCACCTCACTGTTGTTGTATTGTCGCTCGTCAAACACCATGGACCATCTATCCCAAAGTTTTGGGATATATCTTTGTTCCTACACCAACAAATAGCGAAGGGTATGTAAGTTTCTTCTAATCTTTTGTTAGTTTTAGGATTGATAAAGTGTGAACATAATGCAGATTTTGTAATTTTAGGTCCTTCACTTATTCATAAGATAATTTGTTGGCATAGTATTTCTGACACCTCTCCCTATAGTCATGAAATTTGATTATTTGGTTTATCACCGATTCAGTGTGAGAAACAATCATCTCTAATGAATTCACAAGCGCTCTCCTATGATCAGTGCTTGGACTTGGACTATTTAACATTTCAATTTGGGTTTGAAGATGTTTTTTGTTTTCTTCCATTTTCCCTAAATAGTTTTTCTATGTATCTCTTACATGGTGAGGATGTGAAGGTGGGGGTTTTGAGTGTTTCTGGGGTTTTTTTGACCCTCCTCTATTGGATTTGTGTTTTGTGTTGCCTCATTAACTATAAATTCAATATAAAAAATAATCAATTATTGCAAAAGTCAAAAATTCTTTTCAAACTCACAAAAATTAATCAAACCCTACCTTCTTCGGCTAATGCACCCTCTACATTTCCTTCACGATGTTTTTAGGAGCAGGATTGGTGAGGTGGTATGGCAAAAATGTTGATTACCTTAGCGCTTTCTTTGTTGCTTCCTCCTGCAACATGCTCATGCTATTTCATGGTTTTTTCCTGAGCCCTAAACTATAGAAATGGCCGTAGACTTTGAGTTTTTTTTTTCTTTTTACAAGTTATAATGCGAGTGCATTATAATGCACTCACATTATACCTTGCATGGGACTAGAAAGCCAAAGTGGTGAATTTTTGGTCCCATAACTTAGTGCATTCACCCACAACTGAAGATCATCTACAAAAACATCCTACCAAGTAATTGAATCCGCATGTCTTGAGGAAAAGACATAATTTAGAAAGGTGGATGATGTTGGTAGAGAATAAGATAGGAAGAAAAAGCTACTACAACTCACTGCAAAACAAGTGCGGAGCACAAGGCCATCCATGGATAATAGATACAAGGATGATTTGTAAGGGACATGTCCCTATTAGACCATAATGTATAAAGATAGCAAAGTAAGGAACTAGGCGGTAAGCTAGATAAGGAATATACTATATAGAGTAGAGACTTAGACCTGCCTTTTGTAATAGGCAATAGATATGAATATATAATGGAGATATAATGGTTTTAAAGAATATTTGAGTGTCTTATGATGTACGTGATGTAGTATGTATGAGGAAATCTTAGCTCACTATGTTATTTCTTACCGCATCTATCTATTATTCTATTACTATCTCTTCTAGGGTATAAACATACTACATAAGAGTTTTCTATGCTCAGATCTCCAGACTGTGTCCTAATTTCTTTCTCCTTTTTTGATTGTTGACAATTACATTTAGGTGTCATGGGTTAACTAAACAACTAATAAACAAACACATAACCCAAGAAAGACAAGGAAGAAAACAAAGGGAACACTGTAAGCCAAAAATAAAATTTGTAGATATAATAAAAATTTACAAATGACCACCAATATGTGAAACTTTCACTATCTACCCCAATTGTTGAAAATTTACTATGTTCTTCTAACTCTCAATATACTAACCCTTTAAACCATTTCAAAAGACCAAAGCTCCACTTTATATAATGTATTTGTTTGTGCTACCATGTAGGATTAAAATTGGTCCCTAAATAAATGCACAATCGGTAAGTAGCTCAACTAGCAGGATGTTATCTAACAAAGAATAATCTAGCCATCCCTTAATACATTTGAAGTGGCATTCTTCTGACCTTCCTAAAATAACACACTATCAAAATATCTTATCATGTCATTTAGTAGTCTAATAGAATGACCATCCACCAAACATTGAATATTGGTTGATCACAACAAAGTGTGCATATGAGGAATGAGCTTCAATCATCGATAGGTCTTCAATTCAAAAGAGACATGCAATCAACAAAGATGTGTAAGGAAACACCATAGAAATCAATGGACATAGGACACAAGTTGCCCAAAACAACAAGAGACATGCAAGATTAAGCTAGCATGTGGAAAACTACCATAACACAAGGCACACACAAGTTAAATTTGCACACAAGAACTAAACACCTATTTTTGGGTGATGTAAGATTATGTCAACCCATGGATGCTCATGCACCAAATACTATTGGTAAAAATATTATGAGCATGGTGATCATGATATGGACTTCATAGAGAACTAATTTGTCCAGCCAAGTCAATTTACTTTATCTTCAGAGATCCACAAGTCATCCTAAATCCCCTACCCTTCCAATGAATTAGATATTATTTTTACTCTCTCTATTGAGTCTTCTTACCTATGTGCACATCCAAGATTTGTGTGATTTCCTCTCAATGCTTTATTGGTATCTACTTTCCCCAATCAAGGACTCCCACCAACTATGCATCTAAACCTTCAAGCACATGGTAGGAATGCAAATCAAATACATTGAATATCAACAAGATATTTAACCCTTATGATAGCTGGATCTCATAAGCATTATATATCATGTGGGTCAATCATCTTGGGCTTGAGTTTATTGTATGTGTTGAAAGAACACTTATACACTGAGAGGGGGGGGGGTGAATCAATGTATATTAAAACTTCAAAACAACCAATAATTTAAAATGAAAGGCACATATAAAAATAACACACATAGAAGAGAAACACTAGATTTATGTGGAAAACCCAGAATGGGAAAAACCACGGTGTGAAAGTTACTTGAGTCTACTGCTCAAATCCAACCTCACAATAAGCACAAATTACAAATGTTTTGTAGGAACCAACCCATAGGTACATCAACACCCAAGGAAATGTTTTGAGGCTACCACCTATAGGTACATCACACACCTACAATGAGCTCTAACTCAATACAATGAGGCTTCAATCCCAATCTACACAAAGAGACTACAACCCCTAAATTTTACAGTTTTATATATGTAAAAATTGGTTCTTATGTAACCTAAAAATGCACCTCATTATCACACACTTACTATGTGTTTTGCATCAACACAGTTATCTCCTTCCTCTATGCACTCTACCTTCTCTCCTCTCTCACAACGTGAACAACAATATTCAATACAGTGAGCAAACCTTTCACAGTAGATTCAATGTGCATAAAATATATTTGTTTCAATAGGTGAATTGCCACAATTGCTCCAAAAATGAATAAAGACAGTTCCATTCCATTTCACAACTGATTGCGACTAACTTAACTATCACACCTACAAACTTCAGCCTTACAAATATCGCACTATTATCTAAAATCAATGTCCACTTGAGATCATCATAGAATCGATTCCATTTCCTGATTTACTCTGTCACTCCACTATTACACACCAATTCTATGACTTTCTTAATGGCCAATAATATTTTTATAACCTTCTCGAGCCTTCAAAAATAGCCTTTTATTGGTAAATATTGATTTTCTAAAACTTAGACTTCTTTCTCTTATCGACAAAAAGATGCTTTTCAAAATTTCATCTTTTGCTCCTTTATAGCTCGTATAGGTAAAACTTCATTATATAGAAATACTTTTTTAATGCCTTATTAATGAAATCACATTATTCCAAACTTATCTTTATGCTTATCGGCAAATATGCCTTTTTCAGAACTTAGCCTTTATCTCACTTTATAGCCTATGTCGGCAATTTTTACTTTTGCAAAACTTGCCTTTTGTGCTAAGTATTGGTGAAAATTCATTTATGCAAACTTTTCTTACAAAGTCCCTTTATTGGTGAAAGTTCACTATTTTGAACTTGTCACACAATCCTTTGGTTGGTGACCACACTAGCACAAACTAACTTTATGTACCCTCTATCAGTAAATCCATGTTGTAATGAACTTGGCCAACTTATCCTCTTTGTCAGTAAAAAAGACCATGTCACAAACTCATCGATTTATCGGTGAATTGCTGGTTAACTGAACTTATGCCTTTAATGCCTTTATCGAAAAAAAGTAACTTTTTTGAACTTTTAAAATGAACCCTTCTATCGGCATATTGGTGAAATGAGGAACTTTGGAACTTGTTAGCTTTTCTTTGTTTCCCCAACAACACTTAGCCTCTTCTTAAAAAAACTAAGTCTTTGCCTTTGTTGAAGCTAAGCCTATATTGGCTTATCATCAAAATGCTGAACCTTCAACCTAGTTCACTTTTTATGAACTTTACCAACAACACTTAATGAAAAACTTTGTTTACCTTCCAAGCTTCGAAGAATGGCACCTTCCTAAGCCATATCGGCTAGCCGGCTAATTAGGATATCGCCTAACCACTGAACTAATGAACTAGTGAAGTAGTTCAAAATTTGAGCACTTTGCTAATATAAAAATAAACTTAACACTTTGCCGATACTTAATACTTAAATAAAACTGATATTTCCAATAGAACAAACATGACTTCAACTTTATTCAAAGTCACCGATAGACTATTAAATTTCTCTGTTCTTCCCAATTGTCGACTGAAGAATTTTTTCCTTGGTTCTGACTGAGAACATTTTGCTGACTGCTTGCCCTTGAAGACTTTTTGCCTTGGTTCTAACTAAGAACATTTTGCCGATTGCTTACCCTTTCCTTGCCTTAACATCAATGACAACCATTTCAACAATCTAACAATCTCCCCCTTTGTCATTGATGGCAACACTACAACAATGGAAATGTAACACCTAAACCTCTGAACCTGATCGAAATCTAAACCACTGTCTCCCCCTTACTACATACTTTTGTCATACAAAATCCCCCGCCTTTGACATCAATTACAAAGGGACTCTCAGAAAGATAATAGAAAGAGAACAATGCACACTTACTCCCCTTGAGGACAACCATCCTAGATGACAATTGGGTACCAGGGATAAAGAAATATGCTGATATACTCCCCCTGGATGAATACATGCTATATTCAAGTAGAGATAGGAGAAGGAACAACTCCTAACTACTGCCAGAGCTGTTCAAAAGTCTTATTTGGAAGAGGTTTTATAAAGATATTATCTAGCTGATCTTTAGTAGCCACATATTCCAACTTGACTACTTGTTCAACAACTTTATCTCTAAGAAAATGATACTTAATAGAAATGTGCTTGGTCCTTGAAAGCATAATGAGATTCTTTGAGATGTTTATAGCACTTGTATTATCACAAAGAATGTTGATTGGATCAGGAAAACTCACCTTAATGTCTTGCAGTGATTTATTCATCCATAGCACTTGAGTACAACAAGATATAGTAGCTGTGTATTCTACTTCAGTTGTTGATAGAAAAACTAATTCCTATTTATTACTCAACCATGCAACTAGTTTATCTCCTAGAAAGAATGCACCACCACTAGTGCTCTTCCTATCATCCACACAACCAATCCAATCTGCATCTATATATGTAGTTAAAGCAAAATCATCACCAACAGGATACCATAAACCATAATCAACTATACTCTTCATATATTTGAATATCCTCTTCACAACTTTGACATATGTTTCCTTTGGAGGTGCTTGAAACTGAGCCACCATGCAAATAGCTTGCATGATATCAGGCCTTGTTGTTGTGAGATACAAAATACTTCCTATCATGGACCTATACAATGTTTGATCTACTAAGGCTGAATCATCATCTTTGCTAAGCTTACACCTAGTGACCATAGGCATGCCAACTGGCTTGCAATCTTCCATCTTGAATTTTTTAAGAATTTTCTTCACATACTCTGTTTGAGAAATGAAAATGCCTGTGTCTAATTGATTTACTTGGAGACCAAGAAAGAATGCTAACTCTCCTAGCATGGACATTTCAAATTCTCTCTGCACAGTGTCAGCAAACTCTTTGTACATTTTGTCATTATTTCCACCAAATATCATATCATCAACATAAACAATAAAAATCAACATATTATTACCTCCATGTTTAACATATAGATTGCTAGTTGCTATACCTTTCTTGTAGCCTTGTTGTTGAAGATATTTGCCCTGTGTAGCATACCAAGCTTAAGGAACTTATTTTAGACCATATAGTGCATTCTTCATTCTGCACACATAATCTTTCTTTTCAGTCACTTGAAACCCTTTAGGTTGTTCTATGTAAACTTCCTCATCCAAGTAGCCATTGAGAAATACAAATTTTACATCCATTTGGTAATTGTTGAATTGTTTATAAACTAAATAAGCAAGAAACATTCTAATGGCTTCAAGTCTAGCCACAGGTGCAAATGTCTCATCAAAATCTATGCCCTCAACCTAAACATAACCCTTGCATACTAATCTGGCTTTGTTTCTAGTTATCTATCCATCCTCATTTAGTTTGTTCCTAAACACCCATTTTGTGCCAATGACATTTTTATCAGCAGGCCTTGGAACAAGTTTCCAAGTCTGATTTTTCTCTATTTGACTAAGTTCTTCCTTCATAGATTCAATACAACTTTCATCATTACTAGCTTCTTCATAAGATTTAGGTTATATCTTAGACAATAAAGAATAGTTTACATGCTCTTGTTGTGCTAGCTTCAGCTTTTTCCTTGTCACAACACCATCTGATTTATTTCCAAGAATCTAATTCTCAAAATAATTTCTTTTAACATACTTGGGTGGAGCCTTTGGAGTAGACTGTGGTTCTTCTTCAGTAGCATCACTCTTCTCATTCTTCTCTTATGACTCTTCTTTTGCAACGATTTCTTCTTCTTCATCATAAACATGAACCTTTGAATACAAATCATTTCCATGAGGCAGTTGAGAGAAATCTTCTTCCACTCTAACATTCACACTTTCAATGATCTTTTGCAACATTTTATTGTAGCATTTATATGCTTTTCTTGTAGTTGAATACCCAAGAAAAATTCCCTCATCAAACGTTGGTTCAAATTTACTCAAGGTATCTTCATCTCTTTTTATGAAACATGTACTTCCAAATATCTTAAAATACTTAACAGAAGGAGGTTTACCTGTCCATAATTCATATGGAGTCTGATAGCATGGTAACACAAACCATGCACACTTAACCATTTAATCTTCCAGTGAGAAACAAGTCTCTACCCATCTAAAGGGATTTTTAGAATACTTCTGTCATTAAAGTGACAGGAACTTGGCAGCAACATAAAGATTAACTAAGTCATTCAAATACAATACAGATTCACCATATTACCAGTGGATGACAAGCGATAAATAAAACTCAGATTTCAACTTCATTTCATTCATCTAATACGACTTCTATTACAATATATCAAAACTCTACTAATGCAGATACTTATAACAACCTCCTACCAAATGGCCTTTAACGGCCTATTGAAACCTCTTACAACTCTCCTTCTGTCAGCCTCAACATATCCTCTGATGTCGACCTTCTTGTATTTGCTTCTTGTTTACTATTGCTGGGCCTTTTGTCCTTGATGTCCTGTTCTATTGGCCACCTTCCTCTGCATCCTTCTGTATATATCGGCCTACTCTATCCTTGACCTATTGGCCTCTATTCGCATATGTGGCTTCCTCTTTGTTTCCTGCTACCTTCCATCCTCAATCAATCAGCCTTCTCCATCAATTACGACCTTCTCCTTTTAATCACTATGCGGCCTCCCTCTGCTATATCGGCCTTTCCTTCTATATTTTGCTACCTCTCCTATTAGCCTATCGATGGCCTCTCTGCATCTCTTAATGGGCTCTTCCCATGATCAGCCTTTTCACTCTGCATTTATCAGCCTCTACTAAATACTCCATGACCTTTCTCTATATTTCATAGCCTCTCCTCCTTGGCATATCGGCCTATGATTCTATCTAGCCTCCTCTATCCAACATCTGCGGCCCTCTCTCATCTCGATGCGGCCTGTTCTATTCTAATCTACCGCTTCCCATTTGCAACCGCCTCCTCATTTATAATTGTTTCCATTTAATTTGGCCTATCTCCCTTTGGTCTTTGGCCCTCTTTCAATATGCCCCTAAACATAGTCGATCTTCCTATTTTCCTTAGTGACTGTTACCTCCATCATTATCTCTCTACTGCCCTACTTGTTCTTCCTGCGTGGTCTCATTCATATTATAATGGCCTGTCCATTCTATATGTGGCCTGCCACGACCTTCTTTGATAATTTCTGGCCTCTCACATTAATCAACCTATTAATTTTTGCCGCCTCCATTACATATGCATTCCTCTGGAATATGGCTGCCATCTTCATGAATAACTATCCCCACCTTACTATATGCTGCCTGTACAAATCTTCCCTCTCTCACCACTAAGCCTTCAACCTTTAATTTGCTTTCTGACACTTTGTCTATGTTTAGTCTCTTTTTTGCCTTTTGCCCTCTTTCACTAACCACTACTAACCATAGCTGGCACCTTCCCAAATAACTGATTTTTTACCAATATTTACCATTTCCCCATCATCCCATTTTCTATAATATATAAAACAATTATTATTATTGTTCTTGTCACCATGGCGCCAGGAGCTTCCTTCACATGCTTCTGTCAGTCGACCCACATAGTCAAACCAAAAATCCAATGTCAAAGACAATTTTTGAAATTTACTCGGATGCCCCTGCATCAGAGTTTTATCATGATGAACTCTTAACTGCCCTCTATTGATAATGTAAAAAATAGTGTGAACTGCTTCATTCCAGTATCTATCAAGCAATTTGGTATCATTCAACATTTTTCTAGCCATATCTTGAACAATCCTATTTTTTCTTTGAATAACTCCATTTTGTTGAGTTCTTACTGCAAAAAGGTGTCTCTTAATTCTATGTTTTTCACAATATTGATCAAATTCATTAGAAGTGAATTCTCCACCTCTATCAGACCTTAAGTATTTTATCCTTGAACCCATCTCATTTTCAACTCTAGCCTTAAAGATTTTAAATCTTTCTAAAGCTTGAGATTTGGCTTTAAGAAAAGTTACCCATGTCATCCTTGAATAGTCATCTATCAACAACATAAAGTACCTTTCTCCATTGATTCTCTTGGTTTTGGTTGGCCTGCACAAGTTTGTATGAATCAACTCAAGAGGTTTTGATGTTGAGTACTCCTTTGACTTGAAACTGGCTCTTGTTTTCTTTCCTTCCTGACATTCTTTACAGAAGGAATTTTCTGGTTTGCCAATGATGGGCAAATGTCTGACCGCATTTTTCTTATCGATCTTTACCATATGATCAAACTTGATGTGGGTCATCCTTTTGTACCATAACCAACTCTCATGAGCTTGCCCTAACAAACATCTTTCACCCTTTTCTTCCTTAAGATTGTATAGATTGTTGCTTGTTTTGTCTGCCTCAGCAACACGTCTACTAGAGCTAGCTTTTCTATCTCACACCCACTAGCATGAAATAACACATTATACCCCTTGTCACACATCTAGATGACACTAAGAAGATTATGTTGTAGTCCCTCTACATACAACACATCTTGAGCATTAGTTTTATCATATATGTATAATACGCCCTTACCAGCTATCTTCGCAGTGGTGTTGTTATCAAACTTAATAGAACCACCATCCCATTTCTTCAATATAGTGAACTTGCTCTTATCCCTAGTCATATTACTAGAGCATCCATTGTCTATCACCCAAGGATTGCATTATCCTTTGGCATGAAATGCTGCTTGGACTAATATAGATTTCTCAACCTTCTTCTCTACTCAACACCTTTTGGAAGTTTTCTCCTTTTCTTCAAAATGCTTTGTTATTTCTTTTTCTTGAGTAGGGGGTGCAAACTTGTGATGTGCCACAAATTTTTCCTTTTTCTACTTTTGCACAGAAGTATGTACAAGTGTGGCTTGTCTTGGAGGAGCAAATCTCCTTTTCTCCTGTCTAGAAGGCTAAACAAACACACTTCTACAAAATTTTGCAATATTCCCATAGTTGTTAGAGTTATAATAGATATCATTCATATCAACTAAAGGGGAAAAATATTTTTTTCTTACAAAATTATGTCTATCCATTTTTCCAAGTGTAGTTTTGCAATCTATTGCCTTGTGTCCAAAGTGATTACACGAAAAACAATAACCATGAAAAGCATAGATGAACCTAGCTTGGCTTGCAAATTGATCTTTGAACCTCCTTCATGCATTGTGCACCTTGATGAAACTGTCATCTTCCTTTTTGAAGTCTTTAGTCCTTTTATCCTTTTTGAATCCACCAGGATTCCTTGAATCAACACATATTTCTTAGACATAGTAGAGCTTGATTCACCCTGATCTTCAACTGTCTTTTAGAAGGGATCATCTTTCTTGGCAACTTTACCTTTTGTATTCTTTTCATAAACATTTTTGAAACTCTTGTGTTCTACATATCCTAACCCAACCATGTTGGAGAAGGATCTTTGACTATCGATTATCTTATCAAGGATTTATGAACTCTTCTCAAATTTGAGACTTCTATTTAATTATTCATTCACCTTATCTATCCCCTTTCTCAGCATGACAACTTCAGCCTCTAACTTCTGACACTCATCTAGTTTATTCTTCAAACTCAAATTGGTTACCTCTTCTATTCTTTTAGACTCCTCTAACTGTAATTTTAAGTCTACAACAAGTTTATCGGATTCTTCAATTTTTAACTTGTATTTTACATTTTGTTTTCTTGCAAACCTTAGATCATTTAAAGAAGAAATTAATTCACCTTCCAGATAAACTTCACCCTCTTCTTCCTCATCAGAGTCTTCATGAAATTTTTTTGGAGTATTTTCATCCTTTTTAATTTCAACATCCATGAAAGTAGTCTCATACTCTTCACTCACATAAGAATAATCATCTGAAGAACTACTTTCTTTATCTACAAACAGACTCTTCTTCTTCTTATTAAATTTTTTTCTTTTATACTTTGAGACTTCTTGACTCCTAGAACTATCTCCGTTTTGTTTTTCACCTAATGGACATTTAGAGGCAAAGTGACCAATTTTTCCTTAATTAAAGCATTTGAAAGGTAGCTTACCTTTGTATTTCCTAGAGCCTTTCTTCAACTTTCTAACAAAATTTTCTTCTTCACCTAAACTGGTACTTTGTTCTGAGTCTACTTCAGTCTCCTTGGCTTTTGAAGTCTTAAATGCTGCTTCTTTCCTTATTGATCCTGTATTTTCACTTCTCATGTCATATGCTGTAAGTGATCCAAATAGTTCATCTAGAGTAAGCTTATATAGATTTTTTGCTTCCTCAATTCCAAATAATTTAGAGTCAAATCTTTGTGGGAGAGATCTCAAAATCTTCCTTACAACCACCTAATCTTTTACCTCTTCTCCAAGACCTATGATTGCATTTCTCACTTTGTCTTCCCTGAGCATATATCCTACAATATTCTCATCCTCTTGCATCTTTAAAGCCTCAAACTTACTTCTGTGAGTTTGTAGTTTCACTTGCTTAACTCAATCATCACCTTCATAGATATTATGCAACTTATCCCATATTTCCTTGGAAAACTTACAATTTATAACTTTGACAAATTTTGTGGTGGTTAAACCACACAGTATAACATTCTTCACTTTGGCATTATTCTCATAAGCTTTCTTCTCATCAACAGTGAGATTAGATGACGATGGTGGTGGTTTGTAACCATTTACAACAGATTGCCAAATATCATATCCAAGAGAGGTTAAGTAGGTCTCCATTCTGATGCTCCAGAAAGCATAATTAGATCCATCAAATAATGGTTCTTTATTTGAAGAAGAACCCTCTTGTCCTGCCATAGTGTTCTTGAGACTGGATCTTCCTTAAGTGATTAAACTTTTCTTCAAGGAACCCAAGGCTCTGATACCAATTATTGAAAGAACACTTATACACTAAGAAGGGGGGTGAATCAGTGTATGTTAAAACTTAAAAAAAAACAATTAAAATTGAAAGGCACATATAGAAATCACAAACACACAAGAGAAACACTAGATTTACGTGGAAAACCTAGAATGGGAAAAACCATTGTGAGAAAGTTGCTTGATTCTACTACTCAAATCCAACCTCACAATAAGAATAGATTAAAAATGTTTTGTAGGCATTGATCCACAAGTACATCAACACCCAAGGTAATGTTTTGAGGATACCACCTATAGGTACATCATACACCTACAATAAGCTCCAACTCAATATAATGAGGCTTCAACCCCAATCTACACAAAGAGGCTAGAACCCCTGAATTTTATAGTTTAATGTGCAAAAATTGGTTCTACTATAACCTAAAAATGCACCTCCTTATCACACACTCACTCTGTGTTTTACATCATCACAGTTATCTCTTTCCTCTATGCACCCTACCTTCTCTCCTCTCTCACAACATGAACGATAATATTTGATATGGTGAGCAAACCTTTCACAACAAATTCAATGTGCATAACATTTGTTTCAATAGGTGAACTACCACAACCGCTCCAAAAATTAATAAAGATAGTTCCATTTCATTTCACAACTGATTGCAACTATCTTAACTATCACACCTACAAACTTTAGCCTTACAAATATCACACTATTATCTGAAATCAATGTCCACTTGAGATCATCATAGAATCCATTCCATTTCCTAATTTACTATGTCACTCCACTGTTACACACCAATTCTGTGACTTTCTTAGCTGCAAATAATATTTTTATAACCTTCTCAAACCTTCAAAAATAGCCTTTTATTAGTGAATATTGATTTTCTAAAACTTAGACTTCTTTCTCTTATCAACAAAAAGATGCTTATCAAAATTTTGTCTTTTGCTCCTTTATAGCTCATATCGGTAAAACTTCATTATACATAAATGCCTTATTGGTGAAATCACATTATCCCAAACTTATCTTTATGCTTATCAAAAAATATATCTTTTTCAGAACTTAGCCTTTATCTCGCTTTATAGCCTTTGTCAATAATTTTTACTTTTGCAAAACTTACCTTTTGTGCTAAGTATTGGCAAAAAGTCATTTATGTAAACTTTTCTTATAAAGTCCCTTTATTGGTGAAAGTTCACTATTTCAAACTTGCCATACAATCCTTTGGTTGGTGAATCTACGCTAGCACAAACTAACTTTATGTACCCTCTATCAGCAAATCCACACTGTCATGAACTTGGACAACTTATCCTCTTTGTTGATAAAAATTCCACGTCACAAACTCATCGGTTTATCATCGAATTGTTGGCTAACTAAACTTATGCCTTTAATCATTTTATCAGTAAAAAGTAACTTTTCTAAACTTTTAAAAGGAACCCTTCTATCGGCATATCAGTGAAATGAGGAACTTTAGAACTTGTTAGTTTCTTCATTTCCCCGACAACATTGAGCCTCTTCTAAAAAAACTAAGTCTTTCACTTTGCCAAAGCTAAGCCTATATCGGCTTATCATTGAAACACTAAACCTTCAACCTAGTTCACTTTTTATGAACTTTACTGATAACACTTAATGAAAAACTTTGTTTACCTTCCAAGCTTCGAAGAAAACCACCTTCCTAAGCCATATCGGCTAGTTAGCTAATTGGGATATCAGCTAACCACTGAACTAATGAACTAGTAGTTCAAAAACTGAGCACTTTGTTGATAGAACAATAAACTTAACACTTTTTTGATACTTTACTTAAATAAAACAAATATTGCTAATAGAACAAACATGACTTCAAGTTCATTTAAAGTCACCAATAGACTATTAAATTTCTCTGTTCTTTCCAATTGCTAACTGAAGACTTTTTGCCTTGGTTCTAACTAAGAACATTTTGCCAACTGCTTGCCCTTGAAGACTTTATGCCTTGGTTCTGACTGAGAACATTTTGCCGATTACTTGCCCTTTCCTTGCCTTGACATCAATGAAAACCATTTCAACAATCTAACAATATGTTCCTCTAGGGATCCACTCTCTTCTTAGATACAACATGAATAACTTGCGCTTTGAGTAAACCTTCTCTCTTTGACACTTGTCTATGCGTAATGTGTTCATTATGTTTCTCTCTTTCAGTTGCTTCTTGACTTGCACATGAATCTCTTTTAGGTGATGTGTGATGCCCTCAACTTCTATAGACACAAACACCCTCCCTCTATCTCCTCTTCTAAAAAATTATGATACCTAGCAAGGATGTCCCATACACCACTTAAACATTTGGTGTCTTCCTTGATGACCAGTCTAGTATGCAAATTCTACTTGTTCCAACATAAAGTCACATTGCATAAGCTTCACTTCTACTAGACATCTGAGTGGATTTACATGACTCTAATTTATAACATATGTTTGTTCATCCATATACAAATGATTTAAATTATATTATAGCTATGTGCCTAAATTTTTCCACATGGTGCACCAAAAATGGCTAACGAAATTAGTGTCACAATCTAAAGTGATGTTGCATAGCAACCCATGCAACTGAACTATATCCTTGAAGAACAAATCAAATATCTTAGAAACATTATTCAACTTCTAGTAAAGAATAAAATGTGTCATTTTAGAAAAAATTTCCACCACTATGAAGATAGAATTATTGCCCCTTTGAGTGCATGAAAATCTAGGGACGAAATCAATGGATAGTTCCTCCCACAGTCTATCTAGTGCACACAATGGTGCATACACCTCCATGTTTTGTGTTGTTCCCTTCATTGTTAGAAAAATTCTACATCTTTTGTGAATATGTGCTCATATTTATTCAAACTTGGTCAATAATGCTTATCCCCTAACATGGTCTATGTCTTGTCTGTGCTAAAGTGTCCTTTGAGTCCACCTCCATGTAACTCTGATGAAATTCTCCCTCATTAAACTTTGTATGTCACACAAATATTGCCTCCTAAATAGGTATCCCTCTTTCTCAAAGTACTCTTCATACATGGTCCTATCTCTAACCTAGTTCTCCATGCATGCCCACCATGCATCTACAAAATTTGTATGTGTTATACAAATTGTTCATCATCTTCAATCCTACTAGTTTAATCATCATGTCAGAGAACACATGAATCATGCTCATGACATATATAAATTTCTTTTTTTTTCCTATGCATTACTTCAACACAAAAGAGTAACCTTATAGATTTATTCTACCACATCATGTACCTCTAGTTGATCTTGCCTTGTTGCTGAACTTTAACACCTAGTGGTTTGTGTATAACACAAACTCCTTCGAAATCAAGTAACACCTCCACTTGCATAAAGCTCACACTATGACATATAATTCCTTGTCATAGATTGAATAGAATTCGCTAGCCTCATTTTACTTCTCGCTGCAACTAGTCTACCCTCCTAACTCAATATAGTACTAATTATCTTTCTATTGCCATCATTGTCAACTTGGAACACCCTTCCAAATTATGGGAGTGATAACACAAAATCCTCAATTATTGTCTTCTTTAGGAGCACAAAACTTTTAGGAGCAATATTCATCCACTCAAACCCACCCTTTTACATGTGGTTTTTCAAGGGTGTGTAAATGCCATAGTAGTTCATAAAGAACTTCCAATAGAATCTTGCCGCCCATTGAAACTTCTAGCCTCCATTGTGCTTCTCAACTGAATCCATTCAACAATCACACAAACCTTCTCATTGTTAACATATTTTAATATCATTATATTATAACTATGTAGTATTGCATCATTGTAATTCATATTAATAATAATCTAACTTTATTATTTTTAACATATAAGGTAGTTGATGCTAGTTGATCAATTACCACCTTGGAACCAATTATTCACTTGTATATAATGTTACGTCTGCTCAATAATAAAACTAATCATTGCCTCTTTACAATTCAATTTGGCATCAAAGCTTATAAAAATTCATATGCTTGTGTGTGTAAAGTTGGAGGTTGATAATCTCATGAATCAGCGTGGAGGAAAGTTGTATAGGCATTTTGAGTCAGCTACCATCCACATAGCCCTAGTCTTGCAACTAGAAATGTGTAATGCATCTGAACCTTCATGAGAATCATAGTCTTCATCCACCATTAAAGTGGAATCTCAGAAGAATAAATCATGAAATAACTACTATGAATCATGGTGGAAAAACATAGTCCAAAAAACCTCTTCTTAAATTCTTTTGTTACTCCTAACAATATGGAGAGTGACTACAAACTAGAAAAGCCCATGTGGAAGACATATCTACAAGAAGGTATGGGATGACTCAAAAATATCATGTGAAGATAAATAGCATGTAGAAAACAATCCATTGTGTGAATGGGGAAACTGAAGCTCGACTAAAAGCCACTCTACCTGTAGAAGAAGAATTGAAGGTGTATTATTTTTCCAATATTTTGGAAAAGCTTGTAAAGTATTTTTCAAAAATCATGGGAAGCCCTTTTTTTAAAACTTTAGGATTGAAAAGCTTTTTTAAACATTATCAACTAGAAAAGTTTTTCACGAAAAGGTTAAATAAATAAATAAAAGTGCATAAACAATATAATTAAGAGTAGATATTAAAAAAATTAAGGTTCATAGGATATAGTTTTTGGAAGAATCATTAGACCTACACAAGATGACACTAAGAAAAACTAGTATGATATGGCCAATCGTAATGCCAAACTGAAAATATTGTTTGCTGTTTCTAGTGAGGCTCAATTGCACATCTAAATATTCACAACTACAAAAGAGGCTTGGGACCACCTCAAGATAGTATATGAATCCAAAAATCATAATCAAATTCTTCATTTGCAACATCAACTACATTCTTTGTAAATGCAAAATAGTAAAAAATTGGAAAACTTTTTCAAGAGTTATGGAGATCAAGACAACACTGCAAGAATTTGGGGAAACTATGCCAGATGAATTTCTTGTACCCATTGTCTTGAGAGTAGTGCCCCTATCTTTCGAGTGTTTGTCACATGTCTTAGTGTGGCTAGCAAAAAGTCATTTTTGAGGAGTTAGTGAATTTGATTTAACAAGAAGAGGTAATTCATGGTGAAACCTTAGATTCCCCAGACAATCAAACTCTCACATGTCAATAGAAGGGAAAGCAACCTAAACATCAGAGTGGTCCATCAAGATCATCCAAATCTAAACAAAAAAATTCCTCTTCATCAAAAAAGAAGTGTCTCAATTGCAGGAAGAAGGGACACAATCTCCAAGAATACTAGTATAATTCCTTTACAAATAGTGAATCTAGCAAGTGAAATCCACCAAAAAATTTTCAAAGGGGAAGAAGAAGAACCCTTGTTGGTAAAAAAACCTAACAAGAAACATGGTAATGTTGCTTTTGCAGATGATTTTGATGAAGAAGATTTTGTGTATGCTAAAGAGATTTAGGGTTCTATCTAATAGTCCAATATGGTATTTTAATTCTAGTGCATCCAAACACATGACGAGGAACAAGAGTGGTTCTACAACCTCACCCCATCAGCTTCATATGGATTTGTATTTTTCCTTCATGATGATACATCCTACAAAGTAAAGTATTGGGAATATTCCATTATTACTCAAGACTCACAAGTGTCAACTTACAAAGGTTCTATATATTCCAAGGCTCATGAAAAACTCTTAGTAGCAATTCAATTTCTTGAGCACAACATAAAGGTTGAGTTTTACTGGCACAATGGTGACAAACTTTGTCTTATTGGAGACAAGACTCACAATGGGTAAATTGTTCATGTCTTGGTAGTTAATAAAATGTTTCAATTTATTGATGTTATTCATGAAGACAAAAGACTTGCAATAAAAACCAATTCATCCACTACTCTTTGGCATAGAAGATTTGTTCATCTTATGTTGGGATACCTTTTTGCATTAAGTAATTGAGACATGGTGCAAGGACTTCCCCTCATGAAAAAATAGAAGTTCCTTGCTCCAATTGTCTCACTGAGAAGCAACATCAAGATCATTTTCCTATTGTAGAAACATGAGTCTCTGGTCCTTTGGATTTGTTGCATACTGATCTGTGTAGACCCATGATACCTAGTCATAATCATGCCCAATACTGTTTACTTTTTGTGGATGACCATTCTAGAAAATGAGGGTTGATTGCTTGACTTGTAAAGATCAAGCCTTTGAAAAATTCAAAGCATTTAGAACCCTTATAGAAAGGTCATTTGGTCACTCCCTCAAGACCATCTGCTTAGATCAATGAAGGAATTAATAAGGAGTTTTTAAACTTCCTTCAACAACATGGTATCAAATGACAATTGACCATTGAATACACCCATCAAGAAAATGGTGTTGTTGAGAGGTATAATCATACTATTATGGAAATGGTGTAATGTATGTTAAAGGATGCAAATTTGGTTTCTATATTTTAGGCTAAAGTGGTTCATATATTTATGTACATGTTGAATTGGGCACCCACCAAAGTGCTTGAGAACACTGCTTTTGAAGAAGTATGGACTAAAAAGAAGCCCTCAATTTCACATTTGAGAGTGTTTGGTGTATAACCTCCATGCACATTTTCAAGGTGCAAAGGACAAAGTTGGATCAAAAGTCCTTAAAATATATAATTTCTTGGGTACATTTAAAAGTCAAAGGGATATTGAATTATAGATCCAACTACAAAGATGTTGTACATCAGTAGGGATGTTTTTTTATGAGGAAAAAGAATGTAGCACCTCTTCCTCACCATCACATGTTAGTTCCCCAAAATTGAGAATTACTAAACTTGAAGATAAGAAACTTGATGAAGAAGCACAAGAAGAGACTTTATTTCCATTGGAAAACTTTCCACCTCTATCTCTACCTTTGTCTTTAGCTCCTATTCACAAAAATATCCCTAGGTGGTATTATACCACAATGAAGGATGCAAAGGCAGACGCAGTTGTAGATAAGTTTGCCTCTAGGCCAAAGACTTGTAGCAAGTCTCGTGAAGAAGTAAATTTGGCTCTTATATGCATAGTTGTTCAAAATTTCATACCAAAAATAATGAAACAAGATCTTGAGTCACCACCTTGGAAAAATACCATGGATGTAGAATATCGTGCATTTCAAAGGAATAGAACTTGGGAACTTTTTGATCTTCCATCAAGTAAGAAATCTATTGGATGGAAATGGGTCTTCAAGATCAAATACAAGGTAAATATTAGCATCAACAAGTACAAAGCCTAACTTGTAGCTAAGGACTATGCACAAAAGGATGATATTGACTACGAATAAACTTTTTCCCCACAGAAAAGGTCAAGACTACCTAAATCATTTTGGTAATGGCAACACAATTTGGTTGGCAAGTTCATTAGATAGATGTCATCAGTGCCTTTCTCAATGGAGTTATCAAAGAAGAAGTCTATATGACTCAATATGAGGGGTATACTACCCTTGGACAACAACAAAATGTGTGCAAACTTGTGAAATCCTTGTCATGCTCCATAACCTCAAGTGAATACTATTATTTCTCATCAACTCGATTGGGAGTCTCATTTACCTGACCTACACTAGGCTAGATATCAACTATGTTATCAATCATCTTTCAAGGTTTATGCAAGAACCTAAAGTTTTGTATTAGAAAGTAGCAAAACATGTTTTCAGGTACATTCATGGTATAGTGAAGTATGGTTTTGAATACAAACAAACTAAACCTTTTGCTTTGCAAGGATACATGGATGTGGACTGTGTAGGTTATTTTGATGATAGGAAGTCTACTTTAGATTTTTCTTTCTTTTTAGGATTTGGTTTGATATCATGGGGGAGAAAAAATGAAAAAATGTTTATCTCTTCCACAAAGGTAGAATATTGAGCCATAAGTTGAGTTGTCTATGAAGGGATATGGTTACGTCACATCTTGAGAAACCTAGGTTTTCTTGAGACACATCATATAATTTTATTCTGTGACAACTAAAGTGTGTTGAATCTTGTTCAGAACCACATTTTTTATGAGCTCATAAAAACATTAAGGTTCAATGCCACTACATCCATGAACATGTCCAGCTACAGTATTGTTCCAGTGAAGAGCAATGTGCCGGCATCTTTACCAAATCTCTTGCAGCATTGAAGTTTGAATGTTTTCAAACTTTCTTGATTTGTCTCTTTAGAAAATGATGTAATAAGGGGGGTTGTTAGAATATAATAATATTATAACCATTTAATTTACATCATTGTAATTCATATGTTAATAATAATAATAATCTAGCATTATTATTAACATATAAGTTAGTCACTAGTAGTTAATCAATTTCTACCTTGGAACTAATTATTCACTTGTATTTAATGTTTCCTCCTATCAATAATAAAATTGCTCATTTTCTCTTTACAATTCAATTCTTAAGATCCATTTACAAACTGCCTTAGATATCATGAATCCCATGTATGTTATCTCCTCCTTCAAGAAGTTACACTTTTTAGGTTTATGCACAAGTCCTCTCTCCTCAATTGCATTGACATTCACTAAAGGTGCATGCGATATTCTCCCCCTCATCTTATTAAACACTAAAATGCCATCTAGATAAAATGGCTTCAAAACATCATTCATTGGATGTGTGAATGTTCTTGGAGCATTTGTCAACTCGAATGCCATCACAATCCATTCATATAAACCTTCCCTTATTCTAAATGTTTCCTTTTATTGATATCCTCCTCTAGTCTTCATCTAATGATATTTGCTCTTAAGGTCTATCTTAGAGAAATAGCACACTACACTCAAGCAACCCATCAAGTCATCCATGCATAACAATGGAAAACCTATACTTGATGGTGATCCTATTCATCATCTAAGAATTTGTGGACATCCTCTACTCTCCATCCTTATTTGACACAAGTATTATAGGCAATATGTGGGGACCTAGTATTTCCCTTATTAAACCTTGTTCCAATAGTTCCTTAACCTACTTGTTCAACTTTGCACTCATGTAAGGACTCATTGTATAATATGCATAGTGTGAGATGTTAAGCAAACTAAAACGTAGAATCAAACCCATGAAGTGTGAGATGTTTTGTATTGATGGTAATTTTTCTAATATTCCTTCACTAATCACATCTACGAACACTTCGAGTAGTGCAACAATTTCTATGTCCTCAAAGCTACATAACTTCTTCAATGCAATCTTTACTACTAGCACAAAAAAATCTCACACCTCCTTAATATACTACTTTTCTAACACAAAAACACATTTACCTTCTATGTGGACTCCTCTTCATCTTTTATGGGAAGTAACTTAAATTTCTTCCCATCCTTCCTAATAGTGAAATAATTATTGTGCCTATCATGGCTAATGCATCAATCATACTATCGTGGCCTTCCTAGTAACATATGACAAGAATCCATTTAATAAAAGTGCACCATACCTCATCCATGTATCCTCTTATGTGGAATGTAACTTGGCATTACTCTATCATAATGAGTAGTTGTCCCTCCCACAACCAAGAGAACCTATATGGTATCAGGTGGGCGATCATTTTCAAACCAAACTTATACACCATCTTTGTGGACACTAAATTCTCAATGTTGATTCCATCAATTATCAACTTGTAACACTTTCCTCTCAACTTGCACTTAGTTTGGGATAGGCTTTTCCTTAACCATATCTCATTGTCTCTACATGTGGGTTTTAATAGAACCTTGTGCATCATGAAGTCCTCACCATCCTTGAGGCTAGTACTTTCTACTCCACTCCATGAAACATGCACACACTTCTTTGTATATCCCTTCTCTCACATAGCATATGGACACTCAAACATGTGCTAATTTGCTTGACCACATCTTGAGAAAGTTCCTTTGAAGCCTTTTCCTTGACTTTGCTTTCTATCTCCACCTCAATGAATGATATATGTTTGTGCTTTGTGCTCGACATAGTGCTACTAGTTTAGACTACATGTGGATGTATGTCTTCTTGTACTCTACTTTCTCTTCCTATCCTTTCCCTTACTACTAGTGCATACACTCTATTGTCTATCAGCAACTTCTCTTCCACCTTGAGTCTAAGTTGGTAGGCCACCTTTATGGACTGAATGGTTGGCAAACACATCTCATCCTACTTTGAGATGTGCAATCCATTTACATGACACTTTCTCATTGTCATCCTCTACATGACCAATGTGAACACGTAGTTTGTAGAGCTCCTCCATGTACTCCTTCACAAATGTCTCATTGGCATAGGTTTTGGAGATTTTTGTGTAGATCTAATGCATAGTTGGTAAGTAAAAACTTCCTCTTAATCTTAGCCACCATCTGATCCCATTGTGAGATCTTGTGCCTCTCTTGCACACAACTTTTCTGCACTAATCCCACCATAAGGTAACATGCCCTTTCAACTTCATGGTAATGTGCTTAACTCTCTTTGGGTCCTTAATGTCTTTGAACTCCAAGTATCTCTCATGCTCTAATCTAATCAATAAACTCTTCTACATGTAGGCTTCCTAAATAGCATAGGAGATCAATTCTTGTCTTGCTCTAAGCCTTTAGCAAGGCATTGTCAAATCTTTCGTCCATGGTGATGTCCTCATCCTCTACTTTCACAAAACCTCTTTACATGTCACAACCTCCATCATTTTCAATGTCCTCCATTGCCACAAGACCTCTTTGTTGATAACTGAGAGGGGGGGGGTGAATCAGTTATCCTAATTATTTCCTTTATTGAACTTTCCCTTTAATTGATGCAGCATAAGATCAAACATAAAACATTAACCATAAAACAAGAAACACATGACACAGTATTTTTGACGTGGAAACCCTATTAAGGGAGAAAACCACGGGGTGATTAACCCAAAATTATTCTCTGTTAGAAGAATAGGAAATTACAAAGATGGCACTTGCCAATTAGGGCTCACTGCCCGAGCACACTGCTCACAAGAGGCCCACTGCCTACAAGAAGACACACTGTCTACAAAGTGATGAGAATCACAGTCTTGAACTGATTGGAAGCATCTGCATATGCTGGAGTTCAGTTCCGGTTAGGCTCAGTACACTGATCTGCTGCACTTCATCTTTCCTCTGTTCTTTATTCTGCTATCTTTCACATACCGGATCCTTTTTGCTACCTCTGCTCTTTATCTAGACTTATTCGCATATCTCTGCACACCAACAACCCTTTCACAACTAAATCCATCCTCTATATATATCCGCACAAGTAATTTCATCACCTTTCTAGTCGGCATCCGGAACAGTCTAGTTTCTTATAAACTTTCATTCTGTCGGCTGAATCCTTCCTCACCAAGCAATGCGGATCAAGCATATACTTGTAGATATCATTAATCATGTCGGCCAAACATGATTCATGCCTTCACAACTTCTGTCATCAGCAGTAACCCATCCGGAAAGCAGTCTGATACTCTGCCAGTCAGTTCTTCCTCTGTTTTCACTGTCTCTCAGGAATCCGGTACTCAACCATTCATATCTTTTTCCTTGTCCATCACCGGAGGCTAAATCCTTGGAATATACCACTCAAGGTAGTCCTCTTGACTTCCCCAAATCCGCACTGCACCAAGACACTTCCTCTGAGAGGTCCGGACCAATCTGTCGGACCTTGCCACATGCTCTGTTCTTCTTCACCGGACCACAACATTCTTTATTCTGACTTCCGGTAGAGACATATCATGTCTTGCGGATATGTGGGATGACCTTTGTTGCCATCAATGACAACAACCATGAATCCATATAGTGTCTCTTGCCAACAATCTCCCCCTTTGGCATTGATGGCAACACTTAGTGAAAAATGACTAAGTGTTTTCACTATGCTCCCCCTTTGCTGATGCTCTGTCCTTATATACAATTTCCGGAACTCCCCCTTAGTTGGATTCCTCATTTTTCACTGCTCCTCACTCCCCCTTTGACATCAATGGCAAAGGGTAGGGTCCGCACACCAAAATTTTCAAAAATTTTCTCTATATAGCCGCATATTTACATACTCACATGTATTGAAGAATGTCTGCAAAGGATGTCTGCAATTGGATCATTTCTGTAGCCCAACTTTGCTTCATTCTATCCAAAATTGAAATGTGACCACTTAGCAAAAATGCAAACGCTTCTGCCCGCTTGAGATCTGTCGGATCTTTTGTTTGGGCGGTGGTCTGAGCATCACTGATGGCCTCATGCATGGTTTCCAACTTAGGGATTATAATCCTTCTAAGTTCTCCCATCCGGTTGGTGATGTTCTTCCTTTCCTTCTCAAGATTTTTTATTTCATTCAAGACTGCAATGGTCTGACATTCTTGATTTATTATAGAGGAAGAGAGAGGATCAAAACTTTGAGATAAGCTTTGTAGCTTATCCTGTTCCTCTTTTATTTTCTTGTCAAATGCTGCTGTTGCCTTTGACCAGGATATACAAAATTTGTAGATGTCACCGCCATCCTTAAGAGCATTCTCTAAGCTCCTTATTCCAATGCTTACAATCTTCCTATCCTTAGAGATTAATTCTAATATTTCTGAAAATCTCTTATCCAAAAATTCCTTCCGGACCTTTTCTTCAGCTGATTTTTCTAAAGAATCAAAATGTGTATCAACACTGCTGACTAAGGTTTTTAGATTACCGGAAGTGGAGGCTGTCGGATCTATCTGGATTGATGGCATGATCTTTACAAGTATTCCGGAAGCAGCCTCTATCAGCTCACAGTCTTCCATATGGGACTTCAGGAGCTTTTCATTTGCCTTGGCATTTGCAAATGAAGCTATCTTCATTGTTTGTACCGGAGAGAGAGAGTCAAAATCAAATGGACCTTTTAGAAGCTCCGGTTCATCAATCTCTAGAGTTTCTTTACTCAAAAATTGTTGAACAGTTTGTGCAGTGTCTCTTACCGGAGACAGATTTTTCTTTTCTTCTGCAGTCTTAGAACTGTCAACCTCTTTGTCTTTCACCACTGCTTCCATCTCCTGTAGTTGCTCTTCTTCTTTGGATCCGGAGACTGTAGGGGAAACCGGAGGAGAGATGCTAGTTTGTTCATGAGCCACTTCTTCTGGAGCAGAGGGTCCCAAGTCCTTAGCTGTTTCTGTACCTAAATCCTCTACAACCGGAAGATTGAACCTTTTGAAGGCCTTCCGGAGGATCTCTTCTGTTTCTTGGGCCACTTTGTCAGTCTCGCCAAGCATGAGTTGATTCATCCTGGCTTTGCTTCTGAACTCATCTTTGCAGTCTTTGAAGATAATGTTCATGGTCTTGGGATCAATTTGAGGATATAGCTGAATAGCTATCTGCTCCCGGATCTCAAGATCTTTAGCATGAGCATTATTCTTTCTCACTTCCATTTCCTTTTCTAGGCTTTTAGGAATAAGAGATATTATTTCAATGAAAGCCTTATTATATATGTTAAGATATTTTACTGTGGCCTTCTGCAGAGTCTTTTGGTCGGCCTCACTGAAGTCATCATATGATTCAGTCATTGGTTGAAGGTTTCCATCCACCGTGACCGACTTGATTATGCTCTCTAGTGACAGAGTGGGCTTTTCAACAGTTACCTCTGCCATTTCCTCCTTGTCTTGGCCTGTGGAGGGCCTACCGGATCCTTTCTTTTTCTGTTTCTTTACTTCTCTTACTCCCTCATCTGATTCTGTTTCCTCTTCATCCTTTTGGCTTCCATAAGCCCTTGTGGCTTTTGCCTTTGATCTCTTACCGGATGCCTGAACTTCCAGTTTTGAACTTTTGGTTGTGGAAGGTGCAGGTCTCTTTGATGATCTGGTCCGGGTGGGAGTTTCAACCGGAGCACTTTCTTTGCTTTTCTCTTCTTCCTCGGCCTTCCTCCTCTTTTCCCGGCTGGCATCAAGTGCCTCCTTTGAGATACCTAGGCCTTGAGCAATGTGCTCTACTTCTTTTCTTACCTTTCTTTTAATCTCAGGTTCCCTGAGTTCTACATGTATTTTTACACTCAGCTCCTCAAAGGTTCCAAACCTTTCTGCCTTAGGATCTTTGGGCTGACTTAGCATGTGTTGAACATGCAGCTCCACTATCTGTTCATCAACTTCATACCCCATGGGCATGATCCAGACAGTCCTTGGCTCCACTGCCTCCATTAGGCACTGATCAGTGTCAACCATAAAGCACACTGAGTCCTTGTATTTCTCAATGAGAGACTGGGGAATTCTCTCTCTTGCTTGCATCATGCTCTGAAAGTTTTTGAAGTATCCCCATAGAGCTATATTTCTCACTTTTGCATCCCCAAGTCCATGCAAATAGTCTCTTATCTGGACTGCAACAGGTTTGTCATTCTGCCATACCCATCCACTTGTTCCGGGTAGCTCATTCATGAAGTAGAAGAATAGACATACAATCAGAGTACCATACTTAAAGGGATTCTTCTTATCCTTCTTAATTTTCTATATATTTTCCATTAATTGGCTTAGCAGTAGTTCGCAGAGATCATACTCTGCATTCTTTCTTAGCATCTCATAGGCAGTGTATACTGCAGTTCCGGATACAGAATTCTCCCTGCTGGAGTGGTAGATCTTGTATCCTATTATCATTGATGCATATTTGATATCCGGATCGGAGATGTCTTCAATGGTCATTGCCCTTTTGTCAAATTTTGATCCGGTGGCCTCAGTTACAATGTTGTTCTTGACAGATTTGAGGATAGGTACTCCTCCGGAAGAGTATAGGCCAGTTACTGCTCTAATTGCCTCTTTTGTGATCTTGCAGGGTCTATCTAGCCATAGAAAGTTGTCATGCATCCTGCTCAGTACATACCGGACCCATTCATCCTCTTCAAAACAGGGGAAATGAATAAATTGCTCAAATTGTTTCTTCTGAATATCCTTATACTCTGGTTTAAGCTCAAAAGCATTGTCAATCAGCTGCTTGTGATAGAGGTCTCTTAATTTGAATTCCCCAAATTCCTCAATGTTTGCATGTATGTAAACCCTAATGTCTTCGGTGTGTAAAACTCCGTGGGGAACACTAGAGAAGGCTCCTAGTGGGTCTACCTCCAATGATTTGTAGGGATGTTTCTTGAATGAGGGGCGAGGTCTATCAGAGATCTTAACTATGTTTGGAGTAGCCATTCTTCAAAGATTTGTAGTGAGGTAATGAAAAACGGAGAATACCTTATGCGCCTTCGGTTTGCACGGAGTGGTTGGATTGATTTCTTTATGCAATAGCTTCGGCAGGAGATCCTTGGTGCTTGATGAACCTTGTTGCAGAGCTCCACTTTTCGCTTCTTCTCGAGTGCAGAATGAGCAAATGACCTTTGAGAAATCCCTTAAATTGCTCCGCGAACCCTAATATCTGTCTGCAATAAATGCTTCACCTACATCATTCCGGTTTGCCTTGTCTGGATAGTTTGGAGTATCCCAGATTGGTTCTGATCTGAGGATATCATCCGGATCTTTCAATCATGAATAAAATCGAGGTAACATATTACAAGAGCATCCCAAACACTCTGTCCAATCCGCAGAACAAGATAGTGCATTTCCGGATCTTTCCGGACCTTTTTGTAATCCTCTATCATACCGGAGCATCTCGCTGAACAGGTCTTATTTGATCGATCACAGCTTCTTCATAACTCCATGCGGACCTCTGAAAACTTGACTGAAGTATCTCAAGACTCATATCTACAAACCCTTTGATCCGCATCTTGTGCCACATCCGGCACCACTTGTTTGGCTGGGGGAACAAGATTTTCTTTGAGTCTCCCCCTGAGCCTGAGCTCACTTGTTAATTTCTGGAAGAAATATCAGCACCAGAGTCTGGTGTGGATCCAACCTCTACATTCTCTGAACTTTTCTTCACCCAAATCTTGCTCATCTGATTCCTAACCTCATCCGCATTCATCTTTTGTTTACCCTTGTCTTGATTCTGATTATACACCGGACCTCTTTTGTCCTGATTCTTGTTTCTGCAAACTTTAGCATTATGACCGGACCTATTGCAGATTTGGCAAATAACATTTCTTTGCATATTTGACTGATATCCTTTTGATCTGCATTGATTAGCCATATGACCTACTCTATTGCATGTGAAGCATCTACCTTTGAATGATTTGTTTACTTGCATTCTTCTGCATTCATGGGATTTGTGTCCATACCTTTTGCAGTTGAAGCACTGTCCGGAGAAGGATGAATTAATCTGATTCATTCTCATTCTGCACTGATTAGCTTTGTGACCAAAGTGGTTGCAGCTGTGGCAGTATCCATTGAAGGATGGATATCTTTGAGCATTTGGCTGTCTTACCGGAGGTCTTCTAGGCCTGCTTCTTGGATTTTCTGATCCAAGATTCTTCTGACCGGATCCGGAGCTTTCTCCTTTCTCATATCCCAAACCATACTTGTCATCTGTCCTCTTTTGACTTCCAAGGAGAACTTCAAGTTGAGCAGAACTTATCTTGAATTTCTCTTTATATTCATTTGCTGTTTGAAGGTCTCTTTTGAGAGAGGCAATTTGATCCTCAAGTTTTCCTTCATTATCTTTGGCATCTTCAAGATCAGATTCAAGATGTCTGATAATCCTGTCCATCTGGTGGCATTCTTCTGATTTTTCTTTAAGAGATTGTCTTAGATTGTCTTCAGCCTTTCTTTTTTCTTCAATCTCTTGAGTAAACTTTATAGTTCCTGATTCCATTTCATGTCTTAACATAATGACTTCTTTTGATAACTTTTCACATAACTTGGTTTGCTCAGTCAATTCTTCATTTGTATTGCTTTCTTCACTTTGTCTTGCCAACTGTTGAAGCAGCTCCTTTCTCTTTTTCATAGAGAGACTTAATTTGTCTTTTAATTCTCTCATGAATTCATCAGCCTGTTTGAGTCTTTCCTTTAATTCACTGACTTCAGAATTCGACTGTTCAAGATCCTCAAGAGCAGTCTTGAGTTGATCCCTTAAACCATATGCATCCATTTGAAATCCCAGATCTTCCTCAAGCTGTTAGGCTCTATTAGGAGGAACTTAGCTCTGATACCAATTGTTGATAACTGAGAGGGGGGGGGTGAATCAGTTATCCTAATTATTTCCTTTATTGAACTTTCCCTTTAATTGATGCAGCATAAGATCAAACATAAAACATTAACCATAAAACAAGAAACACATGACACAGTATTTTTGACGTGGAAACCCTGTTAAGGGAGAAAACCACGGGGTGATTAACCCAAAATTATTCTCTGTTAGAAGAATAGGAAATTACAAAGATGGCACTTGCCAATTAGGGCTCACTGCCCGAGCACACTGCTCACAAGAGGCCCACTGCCTACAAGAAGACACACTGTCTACAAAGTGATGAGAATCACAGTCTTGAACTAATTGAAAGCATCTGCATATGCTGGAGTTCAGTTCTGGTTAGGCTCAGTACACTGATCTGCTGCACTTCATCTTTCCTCTGTTCTTTATTCTGCTATCTTTCACATACCGGATCCTTTTTGCTACCTCTGCTCTTTATCTAGACTTATTCACATATCTCTGCACACCAACAACCCTTTCACAACTAAATCCATCCTCTATATATATCCGCACAAGTAATTTCATCACCTTTCTAGTCGGCATCCGGAACAGTCTAGTTTCTTATAAACTTTCATTCTGTCGGCTGAATCCTTCCTCACCAAGCAATGTGGATCAAGCATATACTTGTAGATATCATTAATCATGTCGGCCAAACATGATTCATGCCTTCACAACTTCTGTCATCAGCAGTAACCCATTCGGAAAGCAGTCTGATACTCTGCCAGTCAGTTCTTCCTCTGTTTTCACTGTCTCTCAGGAATCTGGTACTCAACCATTCATATCTTTTTCCTTGTCCATCACCGGAGGCTAAATCCTTGGAATATACCACTCAAGGTAGTCCTCTTGACTTCCCCAAATCCGCATTGCACCAAGACACTTCCTCTGAGAGGTCCGGACCAATCTGTCGGACCTTGCCACATGCTCTGTTCTTCTTCACCAGACCACAACATTCTTTATTCTGACTTCCGGTAGAGACATATCATGTCTTGCGGATATGTGGGATGACCTTTGTTCAATGACAACAACCATGAATCCATATAGTGTCTCTTGCCAACACTCTTCTCTATATAGTATCAATGGCCACAACCCATGCTTGAATGACTTATAATACATTGACTAGGTCTACAACACTTGCTACTAACTAGTTCCTTGCACCTCTTCTTCCTACTTTGTGAACCATCTCCTTCAATTCACTTACACTGCAACACATTATGCACAATTGCTTCATTAATGGAACTCTCATGATCTCACCTCTAGGACTCAGTAAACAAAGATTTGATACCAAAGTGCTACAATGATGCTAGGCCAACTGAACAATCAACAAATGGGCATGAACAAAGCACATAATAGAAGTAAGACAAGGAAGAAAACAAAGGGAACAATGATTGTAAAAAGTGAAACTACAAAAAAAATTTAAAGATTACAAAGGACCACCAATATGTGAAACCTTGTGCTATGCTACCCAACCCCTCAAATATTTATGCAAAGACTCTCTATAGCTACAAACTATTTAAGGTGAAATTTGATGAAGAGGATTTTTTTATGTCTAGGGTTGATTTTGCTAGTTTGTATGAATCCTCCTTTCACCTCTAAACATTCAAGGACTTCAACTAAGTAGGAAGCCTACTACAGGCCTTCGGTCACTTAGAATATAGGGGAAACTTGGAATTGTGTGATTTTTTTATTCAATTAAGTCCACTTATGCTCAAAACCTTAATTATACAAATTCGAAAGCAAACAGACAAATCACAGAAAATGCTTGCACATAGTGTCATGCCCACATTCGCCATGTGGTTATGACATGATAACCACATGTCATGACCACCATTGTCATGTGGTCATGACATGAAATATCAAAAATTTTCCCCTCGACACCACAAAACCCCCTCGTGCACAACATGCATGCTCAGTGACACTAGCTCACAATGCAGTTGACTCTACAACCAACGTTATGCACAACACCCATAGGCGGGGAAGTCAGTCAAGTTCAGGTTAATACGATCTCCAATCGTAACCCTACGATGTTAGCCACTAGGGAGTTTACGTTGTGAAAGACAACATAGAGAGGGTTGGATTCCAACACATGATTCCACCTTGGGTAAACCCTAATGAAGTGGGTCGA
This sequence comes from Cunninghamia lanceolata, assembly GCA_027924645.1. Lineage (NCBI taxonomy): Eukaryota > Viridiplantae > Streptophyta > Pinopsida > Cupressales > Cupressaceae > Cunninghamia > Cunninghamia lanceolata. The sequence continues at coordinate 1,651,818 of BSBN01000149.1, read as the reverse complement.
TTTCGAATAAAGTTTGAAATCCAATTTAAATCACTCTAATAATCTAAGGTAGGGAATACTAAACTAATACTAAGCAAAAATAACTCATACATAGCCTAGGGATTCTGCTAGCATAACGGTGCAAAATAAAAATAGGAAACCTCCTATAGTGATTTTGCTAGCATAACGGTGCAAAATAAAAATAGGAAACCTCCTATAGTGATTTCGACAGCATAACACCACCTCATCAACTATAGGAGGGTACCAAATTGATTTCAAATAAAATTCCTACCTAGCCCTTTAATCAGTTTTAAATAAAACTAAAAGTAATATTTCAACAATATTAGATCCCAAATATATTTCAAAAAGTGTTTATTTAATAAGAAAATACTTGTTGACCTAGTTTTGACACTGCAAAATTTTAAACTTTTTGTGCTTCCAAAACTGCTGATGAGGGCAAAGTAATATGGCATCCTTGAGATCATCCTTCAAAACAAATAATTCTTTTCTTCTCGAGGATGTAGGTTAGTTTTGAAAATTTTAATAATCTCTGACAAAGTTTTAAAAGTTGCCTAAAGTGCCGATTGTAAAACAAGCCTTCATAATTAATTATTCTCCATCGGCAAAAGTATAAAGTCTTAAAAGTTGTGAACGTCCTTTAAGATGCCAATGAAATTATGAAAACATTCCCAAAAGGCCAATGGAAAATAGGTAGTTATATAACTACCCAAGATCGAATTGCATGTAACGGATCTAGTTATTTTTAGAAACTTTCAAGCAAATGCATTACGACAGGTGTAAAACCAGACTCCAATACCTTTGACAACATTCTCCACTCATAACAGGGATAGACATTCATCAAAGCGTATTGAAACAACAATTATTATCAGTTATTATATCTCGGAATGCTTTGGTAAACATTTTATACAAAATGTGGGAGCATTGAAAAGGCTCAGGAAAGGTTAGATACAACACTGTAATGATGTTTCTGGGAGGGCGATGGAAACCATTGAGTAGATGCACTTGACAGGCGCATAACAAACATTGCACATGTGAACTGCCTAACCGTATGCCTTAATGAATCATGGTCTCATGGTTTGCAATGATTGCAGGAATTTGTAAAAGGGTTTTGTTGAAAAGACTTTAGAAACTTTAAAGCAGTTGCAACTTTCCTGGTGTAATTGGAAGCTTTTAAATTGGATATGGACATCCATCAGATCATAATGGAAGGTTGATTTTTATCAGATATTATTGTTTGAAATACTCTAGTAGACATGTATGCAAAATGCAGAGACATACACAGACAAGGCACGCGAAGAGTTTGGCATAGCATTCAAAACAAATGCAGTTGCATGGACTGCTAGGATTGCAAGATGTGCACAATATGGTTTTGTTGAAAAACACAGAAAATTTCAAGAAAATGCAATTTACAGGTGAAAATACTAATTCTGTAGCCTTCACCATCATCATCTCAGCCACAACTTGCTAAATGGGAGATTTTGAAACTTTATCATTGCGTTTACTCTGGTAAACATGTATGACCATGAACTATTTGATATAATGCCCTAGAAAAGATTACGCCATGAATGCAAGATATGTATAGATAGGATTTGATCGAGGCATTTGTAAATTTTCAGTTAAATGGAATTCCACTCAATGTAGACAAAGTGTGTGAAGGATTTGATAAGAATCTTGAGAAAGTTGAGTCTTATGGAATATTATTTCAAATTGAATCCTTCCTTCTTACCTACACGTGAATGAAAATTTCCATACAAAGCATGATTGAAAGTGGATTTTAATGAGTTGTTGTGGATATAGGCACCCTAGTAGACATATCTATAAAATGTGGAAACATAGACTTGGCACCGGAAATGAACTATCTATCAGAACATCTCAAAGATATGTTGTTAAATGACATGTTATGAATGCAAGATACACACAAATGTATTTTTCAAAATTCTTGTGGTTTGTGCCATAAATGGAGCACTAAAACAAATATGGGCATCCGTCAAAGAATAACAAAACAATGATTTTTGTCAGATATTATAATTCGAAATGCTCTGGTAGACAGGCATACAAAATGTGGAAGCTGGACATGGCACGTTAGCTGTTTGACAAATTGCCTCAAAGAAATGTCATCTCATGGACAACATTGACTTCAGATATATGCATTCAGCTATTGAAAATTTGTTCCACAACCTTTGCAAGTATCTTCCAAGACCTACGCTGGCATCATCTTCAATAACACCAAATTGGGAGCTTTGGAATCAGCATTCCAAAGATTGGTGGTAAGGATCTAGACCTCTATTTATTATACAGGGAAGTAACTACTCGTGGAGGATTGCAAATGGTCATAAATGAGAGAAAATGGATGGAGATCACAGTTGTGCTTAACATTCCTCGCACTACCACAAGTGCTTCATTTGTTGTTCGCAAGTACTACATTAGTTTTCTCCACCATTTTGAGCAAGTTCACTTCTTTCAAGTCCAAGGGCCCTTGGTTCCTCCTAACTCTTGCTTACATAGTTATTTTAAGTGCCTAAGTTAGGTAGTTACTCTAAGTGACTATCTTTACACAAAAAAGTTAGTTGTTCAAAGTTAGTACACTTAGGTAATTATACCAAGTAGTTACAAAAAGTGGTTATTGTAGTTACCTTAAGTGGTTACTAACTTCACCTATAAATACAACATTGTAATTCAATCAAAGGGGGTTCCACTTTTTCACATGACAGTGTATGAAAGACTCGAATAGTGTTATTCAAGTTTGAAAGAAATAAAGAAACATTTGAATGTGTGTTCAACTTGATTTCATGTGTTGCTATTGGTATTCGTATGTTTCATCAATAATGATCATGTGCTTTCCTTTCAAAGTTGCATTGTGAGAAAGATATTTCGCATCAAGTTTTGGTATATCTACTTGGATGCATGGAACTTAAATTCTTAAGTTTAACTCTTATTTCATCATTAGTGTTTGTTATTTCTTTGTTTTTGTTCTTATAATTCCAGAGAATCCAAATACCCTATCATACGAGGGAGCTGCCCCTCTTAAATGCAGAGAGGAATTGACATAGACCTGCGATTCTTCAACTGTTGTAAGCAAGTTGTTGCTGATCCAAGGGCAAAATGGAGTTATTCATGAAGGTTATTTAAAAGCAACAAATCTATTTACCAACAATACTACAAGAAAAATAAATTCTCTAATGATTTAAATAATGAGATATAATTAAAACTTCATTAACTTAATTTAAAATCAACTAACAAGACATAATTTTCTCAATACCACTATATCAAATAAAATACAAATACTCCCAACAAGGATATAATTTCATCTATTCCAATAACTTAATGTAACCCTTAGAATAAAACATAAGGTTTAAATTAATCAATCTACCTGTATAGTGCACAACCCAAATACATTTAATTAAATCATTAAAAGCATAAAGTCAAAAACACTCCAAGAAAAATGGGTCAACACCTCCAAGTGGGTTTAATTACAACGAATCTAGTTTTAGAACTAAGCACTTCACTAAACACTAGGGCACCAAACCCTAAGCTTATTTTATAAAAGCTTACCTCTCCTCTCATTTGCTCATTTCCAAAGCTAATATGGTTCTGGGTGGTTGCAGGTTATGAGGAGCAAGTGGGTGGATGGTACCTTCCCAAGTCAGAGGTATCATCCAACCAAGGAGATTGTTTACTAATTTTTCTATAATGTTTGTTTTCTAATATTCTCCTACATGTTTTATACAAGCTTTCATTTCTAACAATTTTCCTAAAACATTTTCTTTTCTATTATTCTCTAACTGGTTATTATCTCATTTTGTCTTTTGAAAAGCAAGTCAAACTAAATATTCATATTGTTCTTATTATTTCTAAATATGCATGTCTCTATTTTTATTTTGTAAAAATACCATAGAATATAAGAATACACAAATAGTAGGTGTGATAATATATATATGCAGTCATACTGTTCCACAGTATGCATAGAGGGTTTAATACACAGAGGAAGTAAAATAACCATATATATATATTGTTAGGAACCTGTGTTTAACCCTTCTCTTTACTTTGTTAGTATATTACATTTGGACACATATGCTTTGTAAGTCATCTCATGAGTATATTGTATTATCCCACATTCATGGGAAGTAATAGTTGTTTAGATTAGACTTAGTATATAAGTACGTGTTGAGGCCAATAAAGGCATCCACGAATTTATTGTATTAAGCTTGCTTAAAGGAGGTTGCCCCCTCAAGTGGCCAACGATCAATAAATTCCATCTGTGTTTCTACTATTTATATATTTCTGCTATTTTCGTGCATTTTTCATTATATTGTTGTAGGAGGTTCCTCTCATTTGGCATCAGAGCGCTTTTTTGGGCTCGCTGGGTGGAATTTCTATCAATTTTTTTTTTGGTAGTGGCCTCTAGGCGCTGTGATTATTGCAGTAGTTCTTTTTTTTTGCATCTATATTATTCATTTCAATTGTAGGTTCAAATTAGGGAATAATCCCTATCCACTTAACTGTGGGAAGTGCCTGGGCATAGCCCTAAAACTCATTGTGAGGACTACCACAGGGACCCCAAAGTAGTTGGCCCATTGAGAGGACCTTCCAGCGAAAAGAGCAATGACCCCTACCTAATTGACTAGTTCCCATCAGTGAGGTAAACCAAGAGCTATCATTTGTGGCAAAGCAGTTATCAGTTTTACTGGAGCCATGGAGTGGGATACTATCCCAATACAGAAGCTGTTAGACAACATTGGTAGTTGAGTGAATCCCCTCAACCTTTAGGAAGCCGAACATACCTGGGACCCATATCTATTGACAACTGACAAATCGCAGATTGAATCCGTCCAAAGCTGTTTGTAGATCGTTTCTAGAAAAAAAAGAATAAAAAAAATTCTATTTTTTCGCCATATCTTCCTTGCTTTAGCTTCGTTTCCTCTCAAAATTCACTAGAACCCCTGGAATTTCATTCTGCATATTTCCTTCCTTGAGGACCGGACCCCAAATTCCACTTATCGAAGCAAGAAATCCCACATTTGTCTATTTTTAGGGTTTTCCATAACTTCTTCGATTCTCACCCAATAGCCTTCAAATTTTGCCACAGTGTTCATTTCCTATTTTTGCTCCTTTGTCCCTCTTGGACAAATTTTCCCATTCTTTCACCCCTCTTCTGAAATTCTCATTTTTTGCTTCCCTGTCCCTAAGAAAGTGTCCAAAACCTAGTCAAACCCCAATTACCCATCAGAGTTTTTCCCAAATCCAAATTTTCCTTTACGAAAAAAGTTTTTGTTTTTATTTTTCTACCCATTCCCCCCCAAAAAAAAATCCTGGTTATGGTTGTCACCCACGCAGGAGCAAAAAAATGGAGGAACTTGTAGCCCTCAAGACCAAACTCCAAGATTTGGATGAAAAAATTCTTGGGCTCAATCTTCAGCATTCAACCATGAACAATAGACGGCAGCCATAGTCTTCTGCAGATATAGGGTTTTCTTCTTCCGACAATTTTCATGGACCGAAGATTGATTTTCCTCGCTTCAATGGTGATGATCCGACTAGATGGATATACCGAGCAGAACAATATTTCAGTCTGCATAATACTTTTAATGTCAACAAAGTCCCACTTGCCTCCTTTCATTTGGAACATGAAGCCCTTCAATGGTTCTGTTGGTACATCAAGGCTCATGAAGAGCCAAAATGGACAGATTTTTGCAAACTCATTTTGCAATGATTTGGCCCTAGTTCTTTTGATGACTTCACAGGAGCACTCACAAAACTATGCCAAACAGGCACTGTGAGAGAATATTAGACAGAATTTGAAAAACTGGACAATCTCACAGAGGGATTGTCTAATGAATTCTTGAGGAGTTGTTTTGTCAGTGGTTTGAAGGATGCAATTCTCTTTGAGGTTAAAATGTTCTATCCAAGTACAATGATGGAAGCCTTAGGTTTGGCTAAGTTGGCGGAGGACAAGATCACAACTTAACAATGCTCCAAATCCAATTTTGTTCCATTCAGAAATATGGATTCCCAAAGCCCTCAAATAATGCCAGCTCCTAGAACAACTCCTATCAAGCATTTGACTAAAGCAGAGATGCGGGCATGTAGAGAAAAAGGACTTTGTTATAATTGTGATGACAAATTCACTCGGGGACATAGATGTGTTGAGCAAACTCTCTATCTCTTGGATGTGGATCTCTGCCTGAAACAAAAGTTTATGCAGATGCTTAGGATACAGTAGCTGATCAGGTTGAAACTCAGCAGTCACCTGTTGACCCTACTTCTTAGGAAGACCACCCAGAGATCTCTCTACATGCCATAGTAGTAGTCATCACCCCACAAACCATGTGGGTCAAGGGTTACTTCAAGAAGCTCCCTCTTACAATACTCATTGATTCTGGTAGCACTCATAACTTCATTGACCCTCGAATAGCCAAACAAGCTAATTGTTTTGTTCATCCTTGCTCAAACTTTGAAGTCATGATTGCCAATGGGGGCACATTATCTTGCAAAGGGAAGTGTCACAATGTGCGTATCTCTATTGAACATTATAACTTGTGCTTTGACATGTTTGCCTTGTCCTTAGGCAGATGTGATGTGGTTTTGGGCGCCCAATGGTTATGCACACTTGGACCCATCTTATGGGATTTTGCTGAAATTTGGATGCAGTTTTCAAACAATGGGCACAAACACACATTGAAGGGCTTACAACTGGGGTCTCTTAGCATCATAAGTTCACATCGCATGGAAAATCTTCTTAAGAAGAATTCACATGGTGTCATCGCTCAGCTTCACTCCATTCAGATACAGCCATCCATGGTCTCTAATACTCCTTCGGCTGTAGAATGAATGATGACTATTTTGCATGCAATACAGAAGTGGTAGCCATACCTACTAGGGAATTATTTTTGCATCAGGGCTGCTCACTAGAGCCTGCAATATTTCCTAGAACAATGGGTCTCCACCCAGTTGGTGCAGGGGCACCTAGATACTTTAATTAATTTCATGTTCATTTTGATGTTTTGGTGTTGTATAAGGTCCAAGTGACCAATTGTAAGGCCTAGTGCCATGTGTGAGTCCGAGTGGAATAAATCTAGGACAAGTCGTATTGTCTGGTAGTTGAAGAGCAAACACGTTGTAACTGAAAGGGTTGACAGTTGCAGAATGGTTGGCATTCCCACTGATGCAAACTCTCACGAACATAATATGTATAAACAGTTCAGTGAATAGAAAAGAAAGAGGGAGGAAGAGACTAGTATAATAATTGGATGGTGATTTGTGGTAGAACAATAGTAAGAAGATAGAAGAGTTGTTTCAGTGCAAAAGTTCCCAAAATAAATAAAAGATCATGTTTTGTTTTGTGTTCTTTCACTGTGTCACTTTAGTTAGTTTCTATTTTGTCATTCAGATGGATTATTGAGCCATTCCACCGACGAGATTTCTTTGAAATTGGTGGAATGGATCAGTTTATACAGTTTGTGTTTTTTTGTTTTTGTTTATGCTCTGTGTCAGGATCGAGTGTGGGATGTACTAGTTGAGCCTAGCATCACCATGTGCTAGGTTTTGGAAGGAGGTAGTGTGACTACGAAGTTGCAGAGTCACATAGAAGTTTCATCGGTGAGATAGAGACATATCGGAGGAAATATTGTTCGCCAGGCTGATAAGAAGCGTCTGGTCGAAAGCGCAAAGGTAGAGGAAACTCATATCGGGAAGACTCAAAACAATCGACATGACAATCCTAAGGGAAGTCGATAGTGTTCAGTGTGGCCGATGAAGAACCGGGACCCTTTCGGTGAGACATAAAAGTGTTCTCTGGCTGACAAGTATGGTTCGAAGACATTAGCATCGGAGTGACCGGTGTGTATCGACGGAGTAGCTCTCAAGCTCGCCGATAGTAAAGGTCATATTGAAGGGTGAAGTATATCAGCGTATCAGAAGATGAAGGAAATGTCCCGTCGATGATGCTAGTATTACCAATGAGGGAGATTCAAAGGTAACATCAGAGTGATCGGTGTATCGGGGAAATGGTTTTTGAGGTTGTCGATGGTATATGGTCTTGCCAATAGTGAATTCAAAGGGTTCGACGGGTTTAAAAGGATCTAAAAGTTGATAAGTAAAAGGTTTCTGCTATGTGCTCTGCATCATTTTGGTATCAGAGCCAGTGAAAGGTCTGCAGAAGTGTTGGCATTGTCTGTGAATGTTTATGTCAGACAGAGAAAGCGAAGGAGGGGCTAGCGATATGCCTCTAAAGGGGATGACCACCGAAGTGGTCAAGAAATTCAAGGAGATGGAGGAGATGATCAAGACTGGAGTCAAGGAAGCACTACAGGCTGAGTTGAAGACCTTGAGAAAAGGCAGGAAATCAGATGAGGAGTCTGATGGAGAAGATGAAGGGGATGAGGAAACGTCCCTAGAACAGGCAGATATATCTGCAGACCAGAAGCAATTTTTGGAGGCCATAATGACACTCGGTAAGGAGTCGTCTGAATAAAAAATAGAGATTGTGGTGTTTAGCAGAAAGATGGATACAGATGAAGTCATCGAATGGGTCGAGGCTTTGAACAATTACTTCAAGTACAAGGAGGTACTGGAGAATAAAAGAGTCAAGTTTGCAAAGATGAAATTGAAAGGTGCTGCACTCACATGGTGGAACTACACCCAAGGAGAAAGGGTGAAGAGTGGCAAGAGCATGATCTCATCCTGGAGTCAGATGGTAGAGAGGATCAAGGCTCAGTTCCTAGTAGCGGATTGTGAAGTGCAGATATACATGAAAATGCAGAATCTCAGATAGAAGGATATGGATGTATCCACCTATACAGAGGAATTTCATAAATTGTCTCTAAGGTGTGGACTTGCTGAGGATGAAAAGGGAAGAGTTTCCAGGTATATCAATGGCCTGAAATATAGTATTCAAGATGAAATTACCATTCTAACACCTGAAACAGTGGACAAGAGCTTCCAGGTGGCATTGAGAGTAGAAGAGAAATTGAAAAGAAAAGGAGAATAGTAGAACAGAGGCAGAGGTGGAAGGAATTTTAGAGGCAGAAATAATTTTGGTGGTAGAAACTAGTTCCAGAAAAATCAAGGGGAGTCCAGTCAACAAGAACATAGTGGAGAATCTGGTTCTAGAGGGGGTTTCAGAGGAAGGAGACCCAATGGAAGAGGCAGATTTGGTGGACCAGGTAGAGGTCTTAATGTCTTCATGGGAAGATGTTATAGTTGTAACCAAATTGGGCACACAGCAGGAAAGTGTCCGGAGAAAGCCTCAAGCTCTCATGCAGGAGAGAGAAGGAGCCAGCTGATTCAGGAAGAAGACTATCAGAGTGTGACTTCACCTATGGGAAGTGCAGATCCAGCACAAGATGGAGAGAATCTCATGATGAGAAGGACGATGCTGAAGGTACCATAGAACAAAGAACCACCACAAAGGAAGACACTGTTCAGAACTCTATGCAAAGTTTCTAGCAAAAGGTGTAAGGTAATTGTTGATTCTGGTTCAACTAAAAATTTAGTTTCAGTAGAAATGGTAGAGAAGTTGAATTTGAAAAGATTGCCACATGTTAGTCCATACAAAGTGTCCTGGCTGAACAAAGGGCAACAAGTCTTAGTTGACGAACAAGCTTGGGTAGAATTTCAGATAGGGGAATATGGGGATAAACTTTTGTGTGATATAATTCCCATGGATGCATGCCATTTACTATTAGGTAGACCTTAGCAGTATGATGTACAAGCCCAGCATGATGGTAAATCCAATTCCTTTGTTATCACCAAGAATGGTAGACAGTATAAGATGGATCCTTTACCAGAAGAGGGTGTAGACAAGAATGTAGGCTTAAGTATCATGTTAGTGAGTGGGAAAGAGTTTCTCCATACTTTGAAAGAAGAGGGAACCCAGGGGTATGCTCTGATTTTGAAACCTAAAGACAATTCTAATTTGTCTAAAAATAGCAAGGAAAAGGTCCCTACGGAAGTGCAGGAATTGTTAGACAAGTATAAGAGTATCATGGTGGAGGATATGCCGAATACCCTACTCCCTATGAGAGACGTAAGTCATCAGATTGACTTCATCCCAGGATCCACATTGCCAAATAAACCAGCCTATAAAATGACACTTGTTCAGAATGAGGAAATTGCTAAACAAGTGCAAGAACTGTTGGATAAGGGCTTGGTGAAGAAAAGTCTTAGTCCGTGTGCTGTACCTACAGTTTAAGCTACCAAGAAGGATGGAAAATGGAGGTTATGTACTGATTTGAGAGCCATAAATAAGATCACCATCAGATATAGGTTTCCTATGCCCCAAATAAAGGACCTAATGGATTGTTTGGGTGGAGCTCGGTACTTTTCTAAAATTGATCTCAAAAGTGGATACCATCAGATCAGGATTAGACAAGGGGATGAATGGAAGACAACCTTTAAGACTAATGATTGTCTTTATGAGTGGGTGGTGATGCCATTTGGACTGTCCAATGCTCCAAGCACTTTCATGTGTCTAATGAATGAGGTATTGAAAGATTTTATTGGTAAATTTGTTGTTGTCTATCTTGACGATATTATGATTTTTAGCAGAACAAAGGAAGAACATTTGCAGCATTTGGAATAGGTGTTGAAGAAGCTGCATGAGGAGAAACTGATGATCAATATGGAGAAGAGTGTCTTCATGAAGGAAGAACTCACATACCTTGGATTTGTGATATCCCAGGGCAATTTGAAAATGGATCTGGAAAAGGTAGATGCTATTCTGTCTTGGCTAGCACCTAAAAATGTAAGTGATGTAAGAAGTTTTCATGGTTTAGCAACCTTTTATAGGAAATTCATAAGGGGATTCAGTCACATTTGTGTACCTATTCTGGATACCATAAAAGGAGGGTAGAAATGTAAGTTTGTTTGGAATAGAGCAGCTGATGAGTCTTTTGAGATTCTTAAACAGAAGGTAGCAGAGAAACCCATTTTGGTTTTGCCTGATTTTAATAAGTTGTTTACTGTGGAATGTGATGCCAGTAACCTTGCCATTGGTGTTGTCTTGAGTCAGGAAGGCAGACCTATTGCTTTCTTTAGTGAAAAGATGAATGATGCTAAAAGAAAGTATTCCACATATGATCTAGAATTATATGTAATGGTCCAAGCATTGAAAAAATGGAGACATTATCTCTTGCCCAAGGAATTCATTGTTTATACTGACAACCATGCTTTGAGTTTCCTTAATTCGTAGGAGAAGCTAAATCACAGGCATATGAAGTGGGTCGAACAACTCTAGGCATATACTTTTTCCATCAAACATAAGAAGGGACAAGCCAACAAGGTGGCAGATGCTCTGAGTAGAAGAGTGTGCACTATATAGGAAATCCAGTTGCAAAGTGTGGGAGTGGACTCTCTCAAGAATATGTACTAGGACGATGAAGAATTCAAGGAGATATATATAGTTTGTTCACAATTTTTAGATTCCTATCATTCTAATTTTTCTGAATATTTGTTATAGCAAGGGCTACTATTCAAACATAGCCAACTGTGTGTACCTAGGTGTTCCATGAGGGAGAACATCATAAAAGAGAAACATTGCGGTAGTCTTGGAGGTCATTTTGGACTAGACAAGGCATTGGAACAAGTAAGAAGGCTTTACTTCTGGCCTAAGATGCAAACAGATGTCAAGAAATTTGTAGAAACTTGTAGCATTTGTCCGAGGGCAAAAGGAACTTCATCCAATGCCGGTCTCTATCAACCACTTCCAATTTTGCAAAGGCCATGGGAGTGCATCGGTATGGATTTTGTTTTAGGTCTTCCCCAGACTCAAAGAGGTTTCGACAGTGTATTTGTTGTAGTTGATAGATTTAGTAAAATGGCTCATTTTGTGCCATGCAAATGTACCAATGATGCTTCACACATTGTTGTTCTATTCTTTAAGGAGATTGTTCGAATTCATGGTTTGCCATTGAATATTGTCACTGACAGAGATCCCAAATTTGTGGGACATTTTTGGCGCACTTTGTGGAAAAAATTGGGCACTCAATTATCTTTCACATTAGCCTGTCACCCTCAGATGGATGGACAAATTGAGGTCGTGAATAGATCATTGGGTAATCTTTTGAGGTGTTTGACTAAACAACATGGAGAAGCATGGGATATGGTCATCCCACAAGCAGAATTTGCATATAATGACTCTGTCAATCAGAGCACAGGAAAGAGTCCTTTTGAAGTTGTATATGGGATTCACCCAAGGGGAATTTTGGAGTTGAGAGATCTTTAGAACATGGAGAAAAGGAGTGCACAAGGAGAAGATTTTGTAGTCAGCATGAAGGATATCCATGATGTTATAAGGGAAACTATCCAGAAGAACACAGGGAAATACAAAGAGAGAGCTGATCAGAAGAAAAGGGATGTCCAATACAAAGTTGGGGATCTGGTAATGGCATATCTAAAGAAGGAAAGACTTTTGAAGGGGCAACCCATGAAGTTTCTTATGAAGAAGATAGGTCCATGCAAGATTGTTCACAAATTTGGGCCTAATGCTTACGAGATTGAACTTCCTCTGGGTTTAGCAATATCAACCATTTTCAATGTGCCTGACCTGTTTCCATTCAGAGGAGACAATGTTGCTGGTTCAGATGTGATAGAAGCAGGGGATGTAGAATGGATTTTTGATCTTCCACTGAGTCAACTAGTATAGCTAGAATGTATTTTAGACACAAAGGTTCAGAAGAAGACTCGACATAAGACCTACAAGCAATATCTGGTCAAATGGCATGGTTTACTTGATGAGGATGCAACTTGGATGAGTGAGGAGGACATCATCAAACATGGGGTTTCCATTTCAAACCTGGTTCCTCAAGGGACTTGAGTTCTGTTAACTCCGGGAGTATGGTGTAGGGGCACCTAGATACTTTAATTAATTTCATGTTCATTTTGATGTTTTGGTGTTGTATAAGGTCCAAGTGACCAATTGTAAGGCCTAGTGCCATGTGTGAGTCCGAGTGGAATAAATAAAGGATAAGTCATATTGTCTGGTAGTTGAAGAGCAAACGCGTTGTAACTAAAAGGGTTGACAGTTGCAGAATAGTTGGCATTCCCACTGATGCAAACTGTCATGAACAGAATATGTATAAACAGTTTAGCGAATAGGAAAGAAAGAGGGAGGAAGAGAGTAGTATAATAATTGGGTGGTGATCTGTGGTAGAACAACAGTAAGAAGATAGAAGAGTTGTTTCAGTATAGAAGTTCCTAAAATAAATAAAAGATCCTGTTTTGTTTTGTGTTCTTTCACCGTGTCATTGTACTTAGGTTCTATTTTATCATTCGGATGGATTATTGAGCCGTTCCACCAACGAGATTTCTTCGAAATCGATGGAATGGATTAGTCTGTATAGTTTGTGTTTTTTTTGTTTTTATTTATGCTCCATGTCAGGATCGAGCGTGGTATGTACTAGTCGAGCCTAGCATCACCATGTGCTAGGTTTTGGAAGGAGGTAGTGTGACCACGAAGTTGCAGAGTCACATAGAAGGTTCATCGGTGAGACAAAGACATATCAGAGGAAATATTGTTCGCCAGGCCAATAAGAAGCATATGGCCGAAAGTGCAAAGGTAGAGGAAACTCATATTGGGAAGACTCAAAACAATCGGCGTGACAATCCTAAGGGAAGCTGATAGTGTTCGGTGTGGCCGATGAAGAACCAAGACCCTTTCGGTGAGACATAAAGTGTTCTCTGGCCAACAAGTATGGTTTGAAGACACTAGCATTGGAGTGATCAGTGTGTATCGGTAGAGTAGCTCTCAAGCTCACTGATAGTAAAGGTCATACCGACGGGTGAAGTATATTAGTGTATCGAAAGATGAAGGAAATGTCCCGCCAATGATGCTAGTCTTACCGACGAGTGTGATCTGAAGGTAACATTGGAGTGATCGGCGTATCGGGGGAATGGTTTTTGAGGTTGCCGATGGTATATGGTCTTGCTGATAGTGAATTCAAAGGGTTTGACAGGTTCAAAAGGATCTAAAAGTTGATAAGTAAAATATTTCCACTGTGTGCTCTGCATCACCACCACAATAGAAATAGATCAGCAAACTCATGGGTTATGACTATGAGATCACTTACAATAAGGGTAAGGACAATATTGTGACAGATTCTCTTTCTCGCACATTTGATGACCAAGCTTCTCTTTCATCTATTTCTATGCCTATTCCAAATTGGTTGGAATCTGTCCAACAAGCTGTCTTCTATGAACTCTATGTTTCTCCATCAGTAGGGCACTCTGGGTTCCTCAAAACTTATGAGTGGGCACGGTGTCACCTCTTTTGGAAGGGAATGAACAGGGCAATTCAAAAGATTGTGGCTGCATGTGATACCTGCCAACACAACAAGGGTGAAATGACACTCATTAGATTTCTTGAACTCTTGCCCATCCCTACACAGATTTGGATAGATATTTCTATGGATTTCATTGAGGGGCTTCCTAAATTTAGAGGGAAGTCAGTGATCCTAGTTGTGGGTGACCACCTCTCAAAATATAGTCATTTTTTGTGCCCTCAGCCATCCCTATACCACCTCCTCATTCATACAAATTTTCATGGACTAGATCTTTCATCTTCATGGCATCCCTTCTTCCATTGTCTCAGATTGTGATGCAACTTTCATCAGTCATTTTTGGATAGAACTATTTTGCCACACTGGCACAAAACTAAAGATGAGTTCTGGGTATCACCCACAAATAGATGGTCCAACTGAAATTATCAACAAATATTTGGACACTTATCTTTGTTGCCTCACCTCATAACAACAACATTAGTGGGCAAAGTGGCTCCCTCTCACTGAATGGTGGTACAATACCTCCTACCACACTGCATCTAACATGACTCCATATGAAGTAGTCTATGGTCAGGCATCGCCAGCGCTCCTTCCATACTTCCCCAGTAGTTCATGAGTTCAGGCAGTCGACACGATTCTCCAAACCTAGGATTAGATTAGGCATCATAAGCTGGCTCCTTCTTCCCACATTCATCCAGTATTTCATGTCTCTTGTCTAAAGAAATTCTTGGCACCAACGACAGAACACAAACTGTTTTACCCAGAGATTACTACATGGGAACCACTCCTTCAGATTCAGCAACAATTTCCACATCTTATGCTTTGAGGACAAAGCTTTTCTAAGAGGGAGGGGATGTTAGGAACCTGTGTTTAACCCTTCTCTTTACTTTGTTAGTATATTACATTTGGACGCATATGCTTTGTAAGTCATCCTGTGAGTATATTGTATTATCCCACATTCATGGGAAGTAATAGTTGTTTAGATTAGACTTAGTATATAAGTTCGTGTTGAGGCCAATGAAGGCATCCACAAATTTATTGTATTGAGCTTGCTCAAAGGAGGTTGCCCCCTCGAAGTGGCCTGCGATCAATAAATTCCTTCAGTGTTTCTGCTATTTATATATTGCTTCTATTTTTGTGAATTTTTCATTATATTGTTGCAGGAGGTTCCTCTCATATATATATACCATATCAAATATTATTATAATGCTCAAGGTGGAATCCATAGTCGATACGCAGAGCCGAAGGAATGAATCTGCGGAGGGTTAACATATCACAGAGGCTGTGGTATATATGACCGTGACCTGTTTAAACATTTCAAAGGAAACAAAAGGGGGGGTGGCTCCACCTCCCCATAGAGCTTTAAGTTCTATGGAGGGGCGGGGTCACCGTCCCCTCCACCCACATACTCTGCATTAACAATGCGGCCGCATGGGAGGTTTTGACCCCTTGTGACCATCACTTTTCTCATTTCAAAATGCATTCGAATAACAGATGTGCCCTAATCTGTTGGCAATAAAATGCATACAAATAATAATCATGCCCTAATTCGTGGGCAATAAAATTTAATGCATTTCATACTTAAGGTCTTTACTCTACCTTATATATATATATATATATATATATATATATATATATATATATATATCTAGTTTTAAATACCTTATCACTGTCAAAAACTAGTGACTTAATAAAATATAGTTTACATAAAATTGTTTTAAAAAAAAAACATATTTATATTTATATTTCTATATATAAATGTATATTTCCATAAATACATTTATATATATAAATATAACACTATACACAACTTTGCTTTAATCAGATTTCTCAATCACATAGTTATTAAGAAAATGAATACATATAAACAAATGAACACACATATATATAAATAATAGAACTTTTCACACTATCTAACATAAGCATGAATAATTATTTTTTTGTTTCTTTATAAGCATTAGGGTAAGATTAGTATATATTTCACAAGGAATATTATATTTGGTTTCTTTACTCACTGCATCTATTTCACATTTTTCTTAAAAGAAAATCAAGATTAACATAGAGAGAGATAGAAAGAGAGATTAATAAATTCCTTTTCATACACAAATGAAATAAAATAACTTGATAACTTTTATTACACATGATAACAACAATATTTACAAGTAGGCAAGGTATCCAAAATCCCTTAAGAGTTTAACTCTTCAAAGGTGACAAAACTATTACAATATCCAAATGAAGGTGAGGCATCTCAATGCACTCCCTTTTACAACAAAGTTTTAAAACACAAAACTCTTGATTTATCCACAAGCCAACTCCTCCAAGCCTTCAAGTAACCTAAAACAGATAAACAACCAGGTATCCATACTCATGGGAAGCTCACCTCCCAACCTAGGCCTAAAATAGGCCACCCCTAAGTTTGGAGGTCTTCCAAGAAACCAAGTTTCAATCCACAATAATCAAAAACTCATTTCATGCACAACAACACCCAAACCAAGGCATATCACAAAACTAATCCACCTTAGAGATGGATTTGAAAAGGGTGAGAGAGTGGACTCACTCTACTCAAGGAGACCCACACTCTTAAACACATATCCTCATGAATCACTTGGCCTCTTGCCATACTTCACATATCACAAAAATCAAGGCACTCATGCCATAACCCAAACTTCTCCAAACTCTAAAATAAGGCCCTTGGCCACAAAATAAACACCATAACCAAGAAGGGAACTGCGGAGGTTCTCATCCTCTGTCACTCAACACTAAGGTGAACTCTCTCATAAGGAGAGTCACCCAAACAACCCATAAACCCTTAACACATATAACAAAAATACATAATTACAAAACAAGCATACTCACATAGCAATAGTAACAAAAGCAAAGGTTCAAACTTGAGAAATACCTCAAAGCTTCAATAATGGAGTGAGTTTTGGTGAAGAGCTTTCACAAGTCCTCTGAAAAATCTCCAAGTCTTTCAATCTCCCAACACAAGACCAAAAATTCCCCAAAGGAAATGAAAAGAAGAACCCTCCTCTCATCAAAATGAGGGAGATATAAACACAAGGCTCTCAAACCCTAATGGATGAGAAGGTGACACTTGTCACCTTAACCTCCATCCACATAAGCCTTCTCTCAACCCCACATGAATGTGGAGGTGACACTTGTCACCTCCCCATTCCACAAGACCACATTCCCCCACAAGTGCTCTCACACATGTGTGAGAGCATAGGGGAATGTGAGCACACAAAGGGAAACTTCTTATGAATGGGGAGGTGACACTTGTCACCTCCTCACTCATCTAAGCTACACTTTTCCCCACAAGTGCTCTCACACATGTGTGAGAGCATAGGGAAGAGGTTCACACATGGGAGAAGCTTCTAAAGCATGAGAAGCAAGGGTAACCTTACCCAAGTGGGTGAGGTTGGAGTTAAGTGGGATAGTGACCTTCCAACCACCCTCACACTTCCCAAACTCGTCACTTGACCTTTGGGTCAAGTTTGAGTTACCATACAACGTCCAAATCAAGTTTAGATAGGCTAGAAATGGTCCTAGACCCTAGGGGTATGACCTAGGGTCAAAATTTGACCATTAGGAACCCTTAGAAACACATAAAATCACATAAAAGTGGCTTCAAACATTTAGCACTTTAAATTAATGCAAACTCAACAAAACATTTGTACAACATTTCAAGAGATAAATTGAAAAGGTAAAAACTATACAAAATGTCATAAAACAATTACAACAATTATCAACATTCTCAAACACATGTGACCTTAGTCCTACTTAGGACTAGGTCAGATGAACAGGGGATAAAATATGGTTGTTGTCTGACCTTTGAATTTCCATGGGTATGGAAAAGTAACATGCACACTTCCAAGCACACATCAATAGTACATGATATTATAGCTGAAGCAAATGAAAAGCATACATTACACACACATGATCACAATATACAACATCAAGATACTCCATGATAAAATAATGTCTCTCCAAACATCCATTACTCATAGTAGAAATTAGGATCACATATGGTAAGAGATAACATTGAGTCTCGACAACTAAGCACATATAAATAGCATCAAATGACATCCTAACATATAACAACATATCATCAAATGGAACCCTAACATGCCATCTAACCAACCATAAAGCATAATCCATCTATCTAATCCAGTATAAGGTAAGCTATCAAGGTCCAAGTGCGGGATCAACAGTCCCCAAAACACACAATACCAACATAAATCCATCAAAAGAGTACCATAAGAAAAATAATACAGATGAGGTAAAAGTAGGCCTCACACACAAAGATATCAAATATTAATCAAATGTGTACCAGATTTTGAAGTTTGGAAAATGGAAAAGTCAAGGACTAATGAGCAGGCACCCTAGTCCAGTACCATAACATTTTTTCAGGATCTGGAAACCTTGTCTGCAACCTACTCCTGTCATTTCAAAGATTTTTCAGTTGTGGGATTCAGAGGACTAATGAGCGAGTACCCAAGTCTAGGTCCCTATTTTCTTTTCTGATATGCAATTCTAACAGTTTGCACTACTCTCATGCAACTCTACTTTTTCTACTCTTGCAACCTATAACTTGCAATCACAAAAAAATGGGTTGGCGGTTGTGGTGTTTAGAGGCTTGCCTCAGTAAAACCCTGGAGAGACATTCAAGTCTTCTAAACACTATTGTTAGATAAAGAGTGTGTATCCCTATGGGATAGAGGTAAAATCCAAATGATAAATGATTGAAAACATAGTTGATATCACCTTGTAGTGAAGATCTCATGGAAGGAAGATGATCTTAATAGCATGAGGAGATGGATGCCAAATTTACAAATACAAACACAATAACAATGCAAAAGTCTTCTCTACAACACACAATGAATGCCTTGAATCACCTTAACATAAGCTCATAGATCAAAAATGCCATCTAGTTTACAAATGAATACCTGAAAATGCTTATATATTTTACTACAAATATTCCTGCTGAGAACTTCATAATTCAAACTTACCATGTTGGCATATGTCCTAAATAATGGTAAAAAATCAACACTTTAAAATTAGTCTTGACCTAAAATAGGGTAGGACTAGGGTGTGGGCACCCAAGTCCTCCCCCTATTTCAGGCAATACTTATCATAAATGTACCCCTTAGGTCCCATTTGCCATGAAACTTTAGGGTTTTCTCATTGGGATGTCAAATTAACATGAAAAATGCTTTAAATGTATAAAAAGGACTTGAGAATATTTATTAATTATATACTATAAGATAATATATTTATTAATTATTAATTATAAAAATTATATACATATACTTAATATTTATTAATATTAATAATTAATTGGTGAATAAGATGGCACGCAAAAGGAGGTCTGCAAAAAATCAGGGAGCGAACGGAAACAATAGGATGGTGAAATCGAGCGTGAAAGCCCTAGGCAGCAGAGGATCGGGTAAACAAGTCCAAATCAACCTTGATGACGAAGTGAAAGAAGACAGAGAGATACGGGAGAATCAAGTGATAATCAGGAAGCCATTAGGGTTAAAACTTTCCAGGAAGGTGATCATGGAATGGATTTTGGAGAATTGGAAATGGCCTTGCACCATTAAATTCTTGCCAAAAGGTTTCTTCATGGTTCTTATGCATAGTTAGGAGGAGCGTGACTTAATCCTCTCTTTCAAGTAGTGGTGGATTGAGGATTCATTTATTTTCATTTAAAAATGGACTCCTCTTTTTTACCCATGTAAGACCAGACCGGCCGAAGGTCCCATGTGGTTTAGGCTCTACAATCTCCCATCTGAATTTTGGTTAGAAGAAAATTGGAAACTCTTTCAGGATGACAATCAAAGTTGACAAAGGAATCTTAGAGGATGACTCTTTCCTCTATGGCCGAATTAGGGTTACCACCATTGAAATTTGGCCCGAGTCTTTCAAGATCTCATCGGCGCTTGGAGAAAGAATGATCAAGATTGAATAAGAGGAAGAAAAAATTTCCTGCCTATTTTACGGAAGTAGAAACCATTCTTCCATTTGCTGCACAAAGAACTCAAAAAAGGAATGGAGGAAGAAAGAATCAAACTCCTAAACCATTGCTCCAACTCCTTTGCCTTCTTCTTCCATGCCACCCCTAGAAGATGTCATGCTTGTGCATGTTGCAAGCAATCTGGCTACCTCTCCTGCACAAGAACTGGCTTCCGAGGTAAACCCTATCAAGTTGGCTTTGGAGGTAGAAATTCTGGCTCTTGTTAACTTGACTACACCAAATAATGCCAATCTCTCTGAGGAAGAAGATTCTGATTGGTATGACTCCAATGGGGAGGACAAATTTGGAGAAGTCAAGGTGCGATTCATTATCCAAGAAGTGGCCAAAATCCTAAAACTGAATTTGAATGTGAAAGGGAAAAAGAAAGGACGAAAGCCTAACATGATTTTAAGATAGGAGGAAGCAGCCAAAGGCAGTCAAGACACCTTAAATAAGTTCATCAATAGTACCAAGGGAGGAGTTGCCTCCCTTGGGAAGCAATGAAGATCCTGAGTTGGAATGTTAGGGGCCTCAATGCCACTGACAAGCGACGCTTGTTGAAGCATCACCTCTAGACTTTCGGTGCAGTTATAGTTCTTCTCCAAGAGACTAAATTATCAAAAGATGAGAGTGACAATCTGTGCAGATCTTGTAGAGGCTGGGATGGCTTCTTCATCCTCTCCCTAGGAGCCTTGGGAGGCATGTGCACTCTTTGGAACCCTAGAGTCGCAAACCTAAAACTGCTAGGTGAGACAAACAACTAGATGGCCTTGCATGTTAATGATAACCACTCTCACTTTTCATTCATTTTGTGGAATGTCTATGGACCTGTCAAAACTTTAGATAAGTTGGACACCTAGACTTCCATCTCAGTATTCATGGATAACCATAGAGAGGATTTCTGGGTTTTGGGAGGAGACTTCAATTCTATTTTATCAGTCAGAGAAAAAAGAGGACTCCGTCATATAAGCCAAAGCCAAAAAGACTTCAATTTTTTTGTGGAAGATAATAACTTGGTTGACATTGCTCCAAAAAATGGGGAATTTACTTGGACGAATAGGAGAAAAGGCTTTACTAACATCGCAAAGATATTGGACAGATTCCTTGTATCCTCTAATTTCCTGATAGAGGTTGCAACAAAATCACTCATCTTGCCAGTCTCTGGTTCTGACCATTTTCCTGTTTTGCTAAGCCTGAAAGAAGACACACCTCCCCCAAGATGTCCCTTCAAATTTTAAAAAATGTGGCTCTGAGATCCCTCACTGAAGGAACTAATGAGCACATGGTGGAAAGAAGCTAGAGTCTAGAAAGGCTCAAAAATGTTCATTGTGACTAAGAAACTGATTGCAATAAAAGGTCATTTGAAATTTTGGAATGAAGGCACCTTTAAGGACATTTTCAAGGAAAAGGAATGAATTGAATCTGAGTTAGAAGTTTTGAATTCAACCATAATTGCCCAAGGAATGACGTTGATGGAATTCGAAAAGGAGAAAGAGCTAACAAAGATCCACAATGAACTCCTGGCTTGAGAAGAAATTTACTGGAGATCTCAATCCTATGAGACTTGGTTGAAAAAAGTGTTGGGATAAGGTGCCATTAACCTTGTAAATCCCAATATTGTATTTATTCCATTTTTTATATGTAATTTGTAATTATCCATGAGGAGATGTACTAGTTTCACTGACATGGGTAATTACAGAGTAACCGGAAGTTATTACGGAGTGACTTTTATTGTTGGTAAATGTAAAAGCTCAAAGTAAATGAGGGTAGGTGTGCTCCCTTGAGGAATATACTATTTTTGGCATGTATGACAACTATCATAATGTTTGGTGAGTAAATCTATGACAGCTGCAAGTTGTCATAAGATTCTGAGATTCTATGACGCATATGACGGATATGTTAGTTGTATATTTGCTATATTTAGCACAAGGTTCCTATCTTGGAAAGATACTCTTTTGCTGGAATCTATGATGGTTATGATGTGTCATAAGATGCTGTAAGAGGCTAGATTTAGTCTTGGGCCTCTAACCTTTGCATGACTATTTTTGGACAAGTGTAAGATGCTTGTAAGATGGTAATTAATGTTTACAGGTTGAAGAATCTTAGGAGAGAGAAGGTGAACACCTAAGGATGAGTTAGAAAATGTTTCTATAAGTGTTTTCCATGTATTAGTTGTTGCAATACAGATTTTAGGTACTTGGGTGCTGCCGGAATGTTGTCAGATTGAAGACTAGTGGAGAGAGTTGAAGTGTTGTTGTATTGTAAATCATTTTTAGATTAATACAAACATTGAGCCTCTTTCTTGTGTGGAGTTTTTTACCCAAAAGGGTTTTCTCCACATTAAACATTGTGTTATACACGTTCATATTTCTGATTTTGCATTTCTGTGAAGCATAGTTTTGTTTCTGTGTTACAATCTCCATTAATAACACATAGTTAAAGATTGCAGAAATTTATATTGAATCATACTTCCATTGAAGTAGTGTTGCTTTCATTTCTAACAAGAAGGAGACCTTAACACAAAATTATTTCATAACTCCACCAAGCAAAGGAGAAACTACAATAGGATCTCCAAAATTTTGAGTTCTGATGGTGCAGAACTAGTTGATCCTGAGGCAATCCAAAAGGAAGCAGTCTCATTCTTCCAATCACTCTTAGCAGATGTTGGAGCATCCTCTGGCCAACTTCAAGAACCATTCTTAGATCTTATTCCTTCCATCATCTTGGTAGAAGAAAATGAAATGCTACTTGGCTTGATCTCCAAGGAGGAACTCAAGTTTGCAGTTTTCCAATTGGCTCCGGATAAAGCTCCGGGCTCGGATGGCTTCCCAGCAAGGTTTTACCAAGAATTTTGGGACATGCTGGAGGAAGAAATTTGGAAAGTGGTAGAAGACTTAAGGAAGTCTAGAAGAATGATCAAGGATATCACCAACACCTTCTTAGCCCTCATTCCAAAAAAAATGGAGTTCAATTCCTTCAATGACTTTAGGCCCATTTCCCTCAAAATGGTCACTAAAGTAATGGTGAATAGGTAAGCATTCTACCTTCCATCATCTCTGAAGAGTAGAGCAATTTCACGCTGGGTAGAAACATTGTTGATAGTATTATTGCAGCCCATGAAACATTGCATTCCATCATCTCGGGCAATTAGAGCAGCATGATCCTGAAGCTCGACATTAGCAAGGCCTACGACCAAGTCAACTGGAGATTTCTGTTGAAAATAATGGAAAGATTTGGCTTTCATAAACACTGGCTCGATTGGACCTTTGAATGCATTTCAATGGCTCATTACTCAGTGCTTGTCAATGGGAGCCCTTGAGGATTCTTTGAACCCACCATAGGTTTAAGGTAGGGAGATCCATTGTCACCCTTTCTTTTTGTCATAATGGTAGAAGCCTTAGGTCAAGGTATTCAACACTTGGTCAACAATGGGTGTTGGAGAGGAGTGCAAATTGCAGATGGACTTCCCTCGGCTTCCCATCAGTAATTTGCCAACGATACTCTCCTCTTTGCTGCTTCCCAAATCTAGGAAGCCACATAAATCTCATCCATGCTAGAGCACTATTCCAAAGCCTCAGCCCAAGTAATTAATCTTGCCAAATCCAATATCTTCTTTTTCAATACATGTAAGAGAATGCAATACCAAATTCTTTCCATCCTTTGATTTGAGAAAGCTGAGCTGCCTAGTAAATACTTGGGGGTTCCACTTTTCAAAGGCACTATGCGATCTATTTTTTGGGAGGACACTATTCAAAAGTGTTGCTCCAAAGCCTCCTCATGGTAGAGCAAATGGCTCACTCTTTCAAGTAAAATACAAATGATAAAAGTAGTCTTATCTGCGATCCCTATCTATCACTTGAGCAGCAATCAAATAAGAAAAAAGGTTAGTGGCACTTTAGATGGGATTCTCAAGAAGTTTCTATGGGAAGGGGCAAACGAAGTCAGAAGAATCCCTTTGATTGGTTGGCAAACAACCTGCAAGGGAAAGCCTACTGGTGGAGCAGGATTCAGAAACTTAGAAAAATAGAACATCACCCTGGGAGCGAAGCTGGTCTGGCTGATATACAAAGAGCCCAATCCTAGGTGGAGTAGAATCCTTAGGAAAAAATATTTGGATTCAGAGGACCCTGCACGGATTCTCACAACCCCTAACCCTTTGAAAGGCTCGTACATTTGGAACTTCTTGCAAAATTGTCGTTGGCTCATTTCGGATCATATCTCATGGATTCTCCATAACAGCATGAAAGAAAACCTTTGGGAAGACTCGATAAATGGCTTTCCTCCTTTGGCTGACATTCCCAACCTGAAGGACCATTGGAGAAGAATAGTTGATTTATTTGGGTACAAGGTGGTGGATTTTATCAGAAGTGCGGACTGGGACTAGGAAAAAATCTCTAACCCCCCATTAGACAGAGGAGTGGCTGCGGACCTAAAGAGTGCACTTTTTGCAACAAAAATAATCACTTCTGATAGGGAGGATGAGATCTTCTGAACAGGGTCCAAATCTGGGTGATATGCAGTCAAATTTTGTTATACAATGTAAAATACATAGGCCCCTTCAAATTGGTCCACCAACTTGTGCTGGGGTAAATGGACCCTTCCTAAAGCAGACACCTTCTTGTGGATAGCTACTCACAAGCGGATACTTACAGGAGATAGGCTGAATTGATTGGGAATTGCGGGACCATCAAGGTGTGTAATGTGCTATAATGCAGAAGAAACCATGGACCACCTGTTGGTCTCTTGTCCCTTTGCCGAGAAGTGCTAGGATTGGTTGCATGGAAAACTTAGTTGGTACATCGCACTCCCCAATGAGCTGACAAGATTGTTAAAAGGATGGCCAAAAGGACCCAAAGCCTTATGGAAAGGAATGTGGGAAGCTAGCCCCTCCCTTCTCATATGGCACATCTGGTGAGAACGAAACCAGAGAATTTTTAGAGACAAATTCTCTAATATTGAGGAAGTTCTAAGAAAGATGGAAATAGGCATCACCGAGATCATTAACGCAAGAATAGCAGAATCATCCCTGACACTGTTTGCTGTTTGGGATGGGGAACTGAGGAAGAACTAGCCAGATCTAATAATTCTAAATCAGTGCCACAACCACAAAAAGGCAAAAGAAAGGAATAAGAAACACGCTCTTACTGAATGGATTGCCCCACCTCCTGAAGACTGAAACTAAATTTTGACGAGGCAACAAAGGGTAATTCGGGCGCCTCTGGAGCTGGAGTTATAATTCACCACCAAGGTAAGATAATTTGGGCCCTCTCGAAGAAGCTACCCTCTGGCACAAACAATGAGGCTAAGTTTGCAGCCTTACTCGCTAACCTCTGCCTGTGTAAGGAACACCACCTAGTTGATCTAGATATGGAAGGTGATTCCTTAGTTTGCATAAATGTAATCACATCCAAAAAAATAATGGATTGGAAGTTGTAGTAGCTAGTAGAGGCTATCTGGAAGTACATGAAACACCTCGACATCGTGTCCTTCTCCCACACTTACCAAGAGGGGAATAAAGCTACAGACCACCTAGCCAACTGGGCCTTCGTACAAGAGGCTGATGCGATTTTGGTAGACTCAGGTGAACCTTGGCTAAGCCTTCCCTCAGAATGACCATTGAAAATTTGGAATTAGATTATGAAATCTCTGAAATCTCCATGGAGTAGTGGTGGTGTACCCATTTCAATCAGCAGGCTCACTTAAGGAAGTGTCTCCTATGCCCACAATCACATTTTCCCCGAGAGCCCCAAGGAAGATGAAGACAACAAGAAAAGATCTAAGGTACATATTTAATGGACGATCTGTACAGAATTGATCTAGATCAAATCTTCTTCCTATCCACCTCGAAACTAAAGTTGGCAAGTCCCAAAGTTGGTCTCAAGTCCTGAGGGAATGTCGTTGCTATAATTGCCCCACTATCAGGCAAGCTTCTCCATTCTTCTGCAAGGCATCTTGAGTCCCAAGAAAGCATGATGGCAGAACATTTTAGAGTTGTTTGCAGGTGCGAAGAGGACAAAACCAAAGAGAAGCAGATCGACTATCTGTTTAGTAAGGCTTCCGACAAAGAAAAGGCTGCAATAATCAAGGTCGTTGGTGTTGGTTTCTGGGCAGGCAACCATACTCATGATGGTGTGGTTCTTGAGTGCTTCTTCTCTAACTATGTGCAAGTGCTGGGGGCTCAGCTGTGGGGACTCAGAGCAACCATGAGGATAGCTTGCGAGGAAGTTCTTGAAGCCATCAGACCCACCTTGGATGTAATTGCAGTAGAACCCGATCAAGGCTTTGCCTTGAGTGTTTTTAGCCTGAATGATGACAAGAAGAAGACTAAGCTCCACAAGGCCTGGACCCTGTTCAAAAAAGGGTTCAAAAAGGAAAATGATATCAGTGAGTTTCTAAATTTTGTTGGTGCCAACCTAGGGCTGGTTGAGGATAATGTAATCTCTAGGCTAGTGGACATTGCTGAGGGTGTTGGCTACATCTATCATTGATGTTGCCCACCTAGCTTTCTTTGTAATCTTTCCTATTTTTCACTTTAATGAAGGGAGCTACCCCCATTAATGGTAGAACTTACCTATCAAATATATATATATATATATATATATATATATATATATATATATATTATATATTATATATTATATATTATATATTATAGTGGAATATTTTTGAGTTATAAGTATAAGTCGCAATATTGATATCACTGCTTATATCGAACATCATTCGCAACATCATATGGAACGATGTATATAGAATAAAAATTGTTTAGCAGTATATGTTTAAAGCGACGGTGGCCTATATTAGGCTATGGTAGAGATGACTCTTCCCGTAGGCCTTTACAGCCTGTGGGGAAGCCACTGCTCCCTTAAGGGAAGCTGAGTCCGACGCCTCTCTTTTGTTCAATAAAAATTGTTTATTAAAAATTGTAAACTCTATATTATTTTTAAGATTTCACTGTAAAATTTATGCATTGATTATCATTGCATTTGGTTCACCATTGTTCTCTTTTATTGATTATATTCACATGATCAGATGGTAATTTATGCATACTTAAAGTCATTTTTACTATATTTACTATATTTAATTAAAATCAAATTTTTATCGAGTTAATATTTTCTAACCTAGATTGTTTGCTTTATTTGAATATCTTCAATTAAAATCATTTTTTATCACTAATATTTTCTAACCTATTGTTTGCTTTATTTGAATATCCAAGAATTAGCAGCTCAATCAGTTGGTCCTCAATCAATAGTTAAACCACATGTTGAACAAAATGTGTAGTAAATTCACATGATTAGATGGTAATTTATGCATATACTTAAAATCATTGTTACTGTATTTACTATATTTAATTAAAATCAAATTTTTTTCGAGTTAATATAAATTCTAATCTATATTGTTTGCTTTATTTGAATATCTTCAATTAAAATCATTTTTTATCAGTAATATTTTCTAACCTATTGTTTGCTTTATTTGAATATCCAGGAATTAGCAGCTTAATCAGTTGGTCCTGATAGACTTGATTTGACCGATCGTCCTGATGGACTTTAGATAGTTTTATTTTATGGACTATAGATAGTTTTATTTATATGTGTGCCACTTGACATATACATTTGAACATGTTATTTCATGGACCATTTCACATACATTATATACATTATGATCATGTTTATGTTTATGAATGTGTTCACATACATGTTATGTTCATTATGATGATTATATATATAAAATCTAAATTTCAAGTAATATGCACTATAAATTCTTATCTAGAATCAAATTGCATATATATTTACATGTCATTGTTGAATGAAGTTTAGATGTCTTAATTTAGTACTTTAGATAGTTTTATGTTATGGAGTATAGATAGTTTTATTTATGTGTGTGCCACTTGACATATACATTTTGGGCATGTTATTTCATGGACCATTTTACATACATTATATACATTATGATCATGTAACTTGTGTTTATGAATATGATCACGTACATGTTATGTTCATTATGATGATTATATGCACTCACACACACACACACACACATATATAATCTAATTTTCAAGTAATATGCACTATAAATTCTTATCTAGAATCAAATTGCATATATATTTTAAACATACCATTGTTGAATGAAGTTTAGATGTCTTAAAATGATTAACTTTCAAATTTCAATAAAATCACATGGTTAGGTGACAAATTAATACATTCCTTATAGTTTAGATCATATTCATAATAAAGTAAGGGCAGGTAATTTTAACTATTTTCCAATTCTAGCAAATATTAATCACTAAACAAAAATTTATGTAATTGCAACAATCATTCAACATCCAAAAGATGCATTCATTAACAAGGTTCTACAAGCCATATAATAGGCCCTTAAGAAAATTCTTACTTTTGCAGACACCATAACATCATATATTTCAATTGCAAAAGAACCTTAAAAGGAACAAGGAGTTTATAACATGACAAACATTTTATACATTCAATCCAATCATGAAACATATGAGTCAATAGCTAAAACATTTTTCATCATATTGAACCTATTCTCCAATTAAGCTAAACACTTTATCAAGTAATATAGATCCTATGATTTTCTTCTAAGTCTCTAATCACCAATTCTAGTATTTTTCCATTCTTAGATTTAAGTCGCAATTCCTCCCTTACTAGGAGGAGGAAAAAACCTAAGGTCTAATGTCTCATACTTATGTTTACGTAAGATTTCATAGAACTTAGGTAGAAGAACATCTAGCTTAGACATATAGAAAAAATTAGTATAATACTAATAATGCAATATAATGTTGACTTCCTAAGAAGATCATATTCTCCAAAATCTAACACCAATCATTTACAATTCTTCGACTTGATAGTTATTATATAAGACTTAGAGATCTACACTTTCTTATGAAATAATCTGGACTAGATAACTTTACAAAAGTACTTTAAGCTAAATTATCCTAACACTAGTAATGACCATAACTTATACTTGACATGTATAAAATGTATAAGATACAATTGAACAATTTTATAAAATGTGGTTTATAAGAAACAATTTGTATAAGATAAAATTAGAACAAGATATAAAAAGTGATATAAGGGGAGTTAAGAGATGAACCCTAAAACCTTAACCCATAATAGATTTTCTATTCTAACCATCTTGTGAACCCTATAAACCCTTAACTCTTAACCCTAGGACTTTAAGCCTAGGATATGAACCCTTAACCCTTAACCCATAATAGATTCAAGTTATTCTAAGCATATCATGAACCCTAGAAATCCTAAACCTTTAACCATAGGACCTAAAGCCTAGGATATGAATCCTAAACCCTTAACCCATATAGATTTGTCATTCTAAGCATCTCGTGAACCCTACAAATCCTAGAAATCCTAGATATAGATTAGTTATTCTAAGAGGATGGCTTAAGGGGAGTTAAGAGATGTACCCTAAACCCTTAACCCATATATATTTCTTATTCTTTGCATCTCATGAACCCTAGGACCTAAAGCCTAGGAGATGCAAGATGATGGATTAAGGGTTTCAGATGAGAGGATATGGCTTAAGGGGTCCTAAGAGGATGGCTTAACAGGAGTTAAGAGATGAAACCTAAACCCTTAACCCATAACAGATTTGCTATTCTATCCATCTTGTGAACCTTATAAACCCTTAACACTAGCACTTAAAGCCTAGGATATGAACCCTTAACCCTTAACCCATAATAGATTCAAGTTATTCTAAGCATCTCATGAACCCTAGAAATGCTAAACCCTTAACCATAGGACCTAAAGCCTAGGATATGAGGGATTAAGGGTAGATAGGAGGATATGGCTTAAGGGGTCCTAAGAGGATGGCTTAAGGGGTCCTAAGAGAATGGATTAAGGGGATATGAAATCAATTATAAACTTTTTATAAAATGAAAATGAATTATTTAGTTTTATATTTTGACTATCAATTAAATGTATCTAGAACTATATATAGTTACCTGTATCTAGATTCGAATTCTATTGTAATATATATGCATGGGCCCTCTCTTTTTTGTAATGCATCTAGTTTTGGGAGACCTAAAACAAAAAATAATTTAAAACTATAATTAGTAAATGACTAAAGACTAACATATATATATATAGACATGTATATGCGATAAATTTTTAACTATATATATACAACTATATACTTACCTGTATATATTTACTCTATTGTACCATCTGCATCCTCTCTTTTTTCTAATGCATATATGATTGTCTCATGATCATCCATTGAAAGTGTCCATAACACTTTATTAGCAGGCCTCCCTTTATATCTAAATAGTTTTATATTGGTTGCCAAAATCAAATGTGAGTAATGTATAATCTTCTTGTGTCTTTCATAGTCTTCAAATGCAGGAAATCCATTCTTTCTTATTAGATATTTTCGAAGCTAGGTGCCAACAACAACCACAGAACCAATTGGATACTCAAAGTTGTCATCATCCACTCTAGGATGTACCAACTTATGTTTTCTCTCAACACATCTAGCCAACCAATACTCCGTCTCCTCTTCATTGCCCTTAGGTGCAACAATAGCATACACATGTCCTGTAGAAAAAATACTATTCAATAAAGAGTGACATATGTTTAATTCACATATAAAAATGCATACATAGGTAATTGAATTCAATTTTTAATGTACCTTCTTGTACAAGGTTTGAAACACGATCATAATCATCTGATGCAAATAGTTGATTACTTTCAATTGTCGTTCCATGTTGGTCATGTGTCGATGTAGGCGTTAAGGCTCTTTGTTGCCATTCTTTGACCCATTCTGTATTTCCACACACCTCCCAATCACTTGCAATACAAAATTGACAAAAACATGCAAGATCCCTTGTCCATATTGTCCATGTGTTTACATTGGAACTCTTAAACAAATGCCATTTTGTAGATCCATTAATTGTTTCACAGTCATGTCAAGTAACAATATCATTTTCTTCAACTATAATTGTAGGTTTAGAAAACATAACAAGATTGACAAATTTACACACTATAATTGCAGGTTTAGAAAACATATATGCATGGTGACTTAAATGCTTATTAGTACATGTGTTAGAGTATTACAGAGAGAAGTAAACAAATTCCATGTGCATATGTAACAAATGACAAATAAAATCATAAGACAAATGGCAAATAAAACAAATGACAAATGGCACCATAACACATATATTTTTAGGAGTGGAAACCCTCTAGGGTAGAAAACTACTCAGTAAAAGTGCCTCACTAGGTTATGTAATAAACTTGCCTCACTGGCTACAATCATTGCCTCACTGGCTTATTGTTATTTCTGCCTCATTGGCTTGATATCATTTCTGCTTCACTGGCTTATTATCATTTTTGCCTCACTAGCTTATTATCATTTCTACCTCACTGGCTTATCCCAATCAATACAACAAATGGAATAAATCAATTACAGAGGGACACTCTGTTTCACTAAAGTCCAATCCGTGATTATCTCGTTAATTGAGATTCAAGTATCGATACATCTCTGATCTAACATCAATGATAATACAATAAAAACATTTTTCAACATTACATCAGGTCTCTTAACATATTATACACATTCTGTTTGAAGTCTTTCTTTCTTTCATCAACCAATTTAAACATATAACTGAAAGAATGTAACTCTACAAAGAAACTTCTTGTAGAACAAATAACTGTAAGACCCATATGGTCGAATGGTTTCATTTTAACCCAAGGCTCAAATCACCACTACATAATGTCCCTTTACTGTAGTAGAAAAAAATAGTTCATAAAATGCCCTGTCTTCAAGATCATAGTGAAACCATAGAGTCAAGTTATGTGGGTGTCTTTTGTTCAAATCCTAGCATTGTATTCTTGAGGGTAAACCCTAACTAAGGTAAGAGTAAACAACCTTCTTGAAAACTATTGTTGTTACCAAACAAACTTGACTCATAACTATTTTTTAGTAGAAAAAATAAGTGAAGTGCATAACCGTGAATCTTGAGCTATGCAACAGGGGTTTTAAGTAGTTACCTAACTAAGCCATCATGAAAACCTTTTACATCTAAAACTTAATAGTTGAACTTCCCCTTTGATTCCTGAGCATTGTCATATCACACAGATTCCTTAAGAATTCCACAGGTTTCACTACATTTTCCATTCTTTTTCATGATAACCATTGAGATGATAAACCCTAGCTCATAGCCTATGTTTCACTTTACAAAATGATTCATTGTCTAAGCTTTTTGATTGATGATAAAATGACAACTTGTGATCCTTATGAATGATAATAAAACTTAAACTCTTTTTACCTATTGCATATGCCAAAACTTGCTAGGCCGGTTGCAAATTTAGTAGCCCCTGAAACACCCCTTTTAATATGACTTTGTTTACATATAGGCTCAAGGGAAACAATTAAGAATCTTTGTCAACATTAAACTTTAGATGAAACAATTTGTATTTGTATCCCCTTTAAAAGTGATCATACCTTTGTAGTAACACAGTACTAGCACAATAACTAAAGATGCCATGATCAATTACCAAATTGAAGATGCCATATGATATCAATGTGCTATCACCATAAGATATCAATGTTTTTATAATGTGTTCATGTCACCATGATGAACTTGCCATCGATGTCCATACCAAACAACTGAGGATGCCATTGTCAATACTTACAATGCATATCTATAGAAAGATACCCTGAGAGTTATGTTGACATATCACCATGATAAGTGGTATGTGTCCATAGAAATGCTATAGCCATATTACCATTGATGCAATGTTGTCAGTACCATACCAACTATCATGATTCCATGTGAATGTAAAATCAAAATGAAATAGTATAGCAATTAAAGACCTTGAGACCAAACTATCTCATAATGCCAATGATATCATAACACCAAAAGAGCTCACTGTTATTTCAAACTAAGAATATCACAATGATATCATAATTAACAAGCACCTATAAAATATTCAATAGGAGATTATAAAGATAATAACTATCACAGAGCATGTATGAGCATATCAACTTCAACTGAGCCAACAATGAATATCAACTAAGAGCATGATGTGAGAATGATACCATACCAAGCATGTGCCAACATCAAAATACCATGCCAAGTGATACCATGATGCTAGAACCAATAACCTCTATCAACATTACAAGCCAAATACCAACTGCTTGTAGAGTATAGTAAATTCCACAACCAACACCAACATGTTTGATGTCTCAAGTGAACAACATTATGAGCATTAACAAGATCATCATCAAGAACATGAAGGAACATAATCAAGAATATGAGTTTATGCATCAAATGATAAACATCATGAATACCAATGCCAATGCCAACAGTCACTATGTCACAAACCTAAGAGTTTGTGTATTTATCATCAAGGAAAACAACTGAGGGGTAACAAACTCCCTCTTTGCCGATGATGGAAAAGCACAACTCTCTCTCCCCCTTTTTAGCATCAAGACAATAAAGAAAAGAAAGTATGTAAATTCCTCCAAAGATAATATAGATCAAGGATCAACATATGCCTAAAATGATAAATAAAATCAGAAAATAGAAAGCATACCATGACTATCCATGAAGGAGACATCCAAAATATTCTGAAACATAACTGCATTGTCAGCACCATGATAAGTATATATCAAAGAATGACAAAAACTAAATATGCTAATAGAAGAACACATTATCAATGATCAAACTCTAGAAGAACAGTTGAGTACATCACTGAGTAAAAACCAAACACTGAACTAGTTGTCATAAAACAATCAACATAATCATTGACATGCAATATATTGTCAAATGTAAAAGATACTGTCATCCAGAGCAGATAGGATTGTCCTTTCATTAACTTAACTCTACTGTCATAAATCTCCTATACTCAGCAACTCACACTGTGATAATCAAACACTTGTTAGGCTTATATATTGTTTTACTATCTCAACCAACTGTCCTGTCAAGAAAATAATGACAAACTGTACTTTCACTTGTTAGTGTCATATACAACTAGATCATGAAGACTATTGTCATAAAGACACTCTGATACTTATTATTATCTGATACTACTGATCATGACATGTTCTTACACAATGCAATGACACACTCTTACTCCCACTAAAACTATGATGGATTTCTTTAAAAATTGATGCAGCAGGGATACTATTACACTACCACAAACATTGTCCACTGTACTATCAGAATGAAAAGATATATGATATGCATGACAACCTCAACACTTACAACAAACTAAATCTCTTCAATTTAGAATCAATGTCCACACATCAACTCAACATCAAGCACTATCAGAGCATCAAGCCTGTTATTTACACCAAAAGGGCCAACCACAAAAATAGTAATGTTGCTAATTAAAAGATAGTAGAGCATCATACTAATGCCCATAGGAAGTAATATATTATTCTCTATTCCAAAATGAAAGATCTATGAAGCATGAATTCATGTCACCTTGTCTCTAAGAGACTCAAGCAAGAAAGTTATTAAAAGACTTTGAAGTTCCCTCTACAGATTGTACCTGTATAGATGTCATACCATGTACATGAATCACTGTATAACCTGAAATTATGGTGAACTAATGACATTTTCTGGTCATTTCACCTCAATATATACTTGATAGTAGTCATCACTAGAAAGGGATTGAAGAATAAAATCTTCAACAGATGCAGAAAGCAACTCAAACAACAACAATCATCAATAGCAACTGGGGCAATAATTATGACATCTAATGAAAAGGATATCATCTCCTCTTTAAGAAACACTGACATATACCTTAACATGATGGAATTTGCTCAATCTCACAAACATTTGATCACAACACCATTTCACAAGCCTACTCCTTCACAACCATTAGTTAGAAATGACAAAGAACAATTTGATAAACATGACTGAGATCAAAAGTACTAAACCACTATCAAAATTAGAGCAGTATAGGCACACAAGGATGTCTTTTCACCTCTTTGAACAATTAACTAATCATGTAGCATATGCACACTAAGAGACATATCAAGCATACCAACATGAAGATCTCAAAACAACAACTACCATGTCCTAAAGAAACAGTATCGAGCATCATCTTCAAATTATCTTGCAAGATCATACTCTTGCAAATGAGAAAGATA
This sequence comes from Cunninghamia lanceolata, assembly GCA_027924645.1. NCBI lineage: Eukaryota > Viridiplantae > Streptophyta > Pinopsida > Cupressales > Cupressaceae > Cunninghamia > Cunninghamia lanceolata. Next base: position 1,616,403 of record BSBN01000149.1, on the reverse strand, counting down.
ACAAGGTGAATGAAACAAATCTCTACTATACCTTGGATTATCTATACTTTGTAATGATATAGATGATCATATAACTGCACCTCCATGAAGAAAGTGAACATTATCAACTGAAACTCATAAGATGACAGACATCAAACTTTTTTTGACAACATATCATGCCAACACCAACTTCTCTATGTATAGAAACAAACCTCTAAACTCCTTGGAGATTAAAGATAAACAATAAGCATCTCCCCCTAACTTTAAGCTAGTTCTCATGCAAAGGATAATGTCTTTTGTGTAACATGCATTGGTTTTAGTTTGTCATCTCTTGGATCTTGTTTTCTTCTCCAAACTAGTATAGGATATTTTTTTCCTTGCCCAAGGTATTTACTTTCTTTTGCTTAAGCATATAGCCTCTAGTTGGCTTTATCCCTCTTTTACACCATTGTTCTTTATGCCCAAAACTACCGCATCTATAACACAACATATTATAGTTTTGATCAAGAGGAGAATAGTTTCTTCTAGAGTCATACCTTGCATGCATCCAACAGTCTCTTGCAAGGTGGCCAACTTTATTGTAGTTATAACACACATTATTGTAGTTCTGATTTAACCAACCATAAGAACTTTTATTTTTATTCCACCAAAAATAATTTCTTTTACAATCTCTGGCCCTATGACCATAAACATGACATGCATAGCAATAACCATGGAATTGTGAATAATTGTACCTCATTGAGTGGTATTGTCTGACAGGTGAAGGTCTTGTAAATATATTTGTTCTTCTTTCAACATCAACAAATTTTTCCTTTGCTTTCTTCTTGTCTTCATCAGGAATAGCAGAATGGTAATTCATGTCTATCATCTACCTAGGAGTTTGTCTAACCTTGAAACTCTTCCCATCTATTGTTGTAAACACTAGATTTCCCTTTTAAATTCATCTTTGACACCAGAGCTTTCCCCTATTTCATATCCTAAACCAAAATGATCCTTGTAATTTTTCTGACTACTCAATATGCCATCTAAAGCATTTGTGCCTTTCGTAAACTTCTATATTTTGACAACACCCAAACTTTTCTTTAGATTGACAACTTCACTTTCAAATTTCAGACATTCAATTCTTTTCACCTCAAGATCAGAATTTGTTACATCTATTATTCTTTTTGCTTCCTCAATTTCAACCTTTAGACTGATAATCAGTTTATTAGACTCATTAACTTGTTTCTTTAGGTTAACAACCTGATTTCTTACCTCTTCAAACTCTAAAGAAACTTTTGTCAAATCTGAACATACCTTCTCTTTTGAATCTTTTTCTTGTTGAAGTTGAACCTTTAGTTCCTGGTTCTCTTTTTCAAGATACTTGTTCATTTCTAGAGCACATAAAAGATCTCCTTCAATATGAACTTCACAGTCATTTTCATTAAACTCCTGTCCATCTTCATCTACAAAGAAATCTCCTTCTGCATCATCAATTTCAACTACAAAATCATCAAGTTCTTGTCTACTAACATTCACATTGTCAAGACTTTTAACTGCAGGATTGATTTATTTATGATATTTTGTTTCTACATTCATGGTTGACTCATGCAACAACTCATTGCTAGACTTAACTGAGGCTTGCTTTTGAATTTGTTGATCAGCATTTTTCTTTTCTTTATTTGAGGCCTTATTTCTATTTTTTTTACCCATTGTACTCCACTTGTCAAGAACCCTTAAGTTGGTTAGACTTTCCTACAATGGTCTAGCTCTGATACCACTTGTTGGAGTACTTGGTAACACTAAGAGGGGGGTGAATAAGTGTTACAAAAAATAGAACAAAATTGAAAAATTTACACACTATAATTGCAAGTTTAGAAAATAGATATCCATGGTGACTTAAATGCTTATTAGTAAATGTGTTAGAGCATTACAAAGACAAGTAAACAAATTCCATGTGCATATGTAACAAATGACAAATAACATCACAAGACAGATGGCAAATAAAACAAATGATAGATGGCACCATAACACAGATATTTTTAGGAGTGGAAACCACTTAGTAAAAGTACCTCACTGGCTACAATCATTGTCTCACTGGCTTATTATTATTTTTGCCTCACTGGCTTGATATCATTTATGTCTCATTGGCTTATTATCATTTTTGCCTTACTGGCTTATTATTATTTCTGCCTCACTAGCTTATCCCAATCAATACAACAAATGGAGTAAATCAATTACAGAGGGACACTCTGTTTCACTAAAGTCCAATCCTTGATTATCTCATTAATTGAGATTCAAGTATCAATACAACTTTGATCTAACATCAATGATAATACAATAAAAACATTTTTCTTCAACATTACATCAGGTCTCTTCAACATATTATATACATTTTGTTTGAAGTCTTTCTTTCTTTCATCAACTAGTTTAAACATGTAACTAAAAGAGTGTAACTATGCAGATAAACTTCTTGTAGAACAAATAACTGTAAGACCCATATGGTCGAATGGTTTCATTTTAACCCAAGACTCAAATCACCACTGCATAATGTCTCTTTACTGCAGTAGACAAAAATAGTTCATAAAATGCCATGTCTTCAAGATCATAGTGAAACCATAGAGTCACGTTATGTGGGTATCTTTTGTTCAAATCCTAGCATTGTATGCTTGAAGGTAAACCCTAACTAAGGTAAAAGTAAACAACCTTATTCAAAACTATTTCCGTTACCAAACAAACTTGACTCATAACTATTTTTTAGTAGAAAAAATAAGTGAAATGCATATCCACGAATCTTGAGCTATGAAATAGGGGTTTTAAGTAGTTACCTAACTAAGCCATCATGAAAACCTTTTGCATTTGAAACTTAATAGTCGAACTTCCCCTTTGACTCTCGAGCATTGTCATATCACACAGTTTCCTTAAGAAGTCCATAGGTTTCACTACATTTTCCATGATTTTTCATGATAACCATTGAGATGACAAACCCTAGCTCATAGCCTATGTTTCACTTTACAAAATGATTCATTCTCTAAGCTTTTTGACTAATGATAAAATGACAACTTGTGATCTCAGTGAATGATAATAAAACTTAAACTCTTTTTGAGCTATTGCATATGCCAAAACCTGCTTGGCCGGTTGCAAATTTAGTGGCCCCTAAAACACCCTTTTTAATACAACTTTGTTTACATATAGGCTCAAGGGTAACAATTAAGCATCTTTGTCAACATTAAACTTTAGATAAAACAATTTGTATTTGTATCCCCTTTAAAGGTGATTGAATACATTTGTAGTAACACAATACTAGCATAGTAACTAAAGATGCCATGATCAATTACCAAATTGAAGATGCCATATGATATCAATGTGCTATCACCATAAGATATCAATGTGTTTACAATGTGTTCATGTCACCATGATGAACTTGCCATGGATGTCCATCCCAAACAACTAAGGATGCCATTGTCAATACTTACAATGCATATCTATACCAAGATACCTTGAGAGTTATGTCACCATATCACCATGATAAATGGTATGTGTCCATAGAAATGTGTCCATTGCAATGCTATATCCATATTACCATTGATACAATGCTATTAGTACCATGCCAACTATCATGATTCCATGTGAATGTAATACCAAAATGAAACAGTATAGCACTTAAAGACCTTGAGACCAAACTGTCTCATAATGCCAATGATATCATAACACCAAAAGGGATCACTGTTATTGCAAAGTAAGAATATCACAATGATATCATAATCAACAAGCACCTGCAAAATATTCAACAGGAGATTATGAACATATTAACTGTCACAGAGCATGTACGAGCATATCAACTTCAACTGAGTCAAAAATGAATACCAAATGACAGCATGCTGTGAGAATGATACCATACAAAGCATGTGCCAACATCAAAATACCATGCCAAGTGATACCATGATGCTAGAACTAATAACCTCTATCAACATTACAAGCCAAATACCAACTTCTTGTAGAGAATAGTAAATGTCATAACCAACACCAACATGTTTGATGTCTCAAGTGAACAACATTATGAGCATTAACAAGATCATCATCAAGAACATGAAAGAACATCATCAAGTGATGCAGAGGCATCCACACTAAAACCTTAACACACAGCATGGATGTCCACAACCCATCATCATCATCATCATCATCATCATGTTTTCCTTAACACTGTCAGCATCATCATATTTACTGTCGCCGACCGATATCCTCCTGCAGACAAGCCTTCGCCCTTTCGCCTGTCAGCAGCATCATCATATTCGGCAGCATCATCATGTTCGGCAGCATCATCATGTTCGGCAAGCACGAACATCCTCCTGACGTCCACTGTTCATCTCACCGACAACTTCGACCTTCACTATCTTCAGCATCATGATGTTCAACATCATGTTAATCAGCAGGATATGGAACATCCAATTCCTCCGATATATCCTGATGATGACAAACCTTAACTCCACGCACCGTCCCCTCGATGCTTACGTCACCCCGATATCCTGATGACGGTTATCCTGATGACGATGACGTCACACGCAGCTCCTCAATATCCTGCTGCTCCGCAATATCCTGATGACGTATATCCTGATGATGATGACGTCATATGCAACTCCTCCTGCTGTCGGCCAAACTTAAACTTTTTGGGCCCGTGATCAACCTGATCTTCTACTTTATGCCGATACGCTCCTCCTCGGCACCTCCTGATGATGATCACCCCGACGTTCATTCACTTCATGCAATCAAAAGCATCATGCTCATCTCCATCTACCCGGATGACGATGCCCGAAGCGACTGCAGGATATTCACCAAATTATCCTGATGATGCCGTTTTGACAAATTTCCAGCCTTAGCGGATTTTCACCGTTCTGATCCGCCGAACCTCTTGGGATGACCCGATCCACTTCCAGGGTGATCTTCCAAACTCTAATCTATCAGCTTGACCTAGCACATACCCATGCTAGGGTTCTCAACATCTCTCGACGGCGATCCTGCACACCTGCATGCAAACAGAAAGCAAACTAAAACCTAACCTACTGTACATCGCCATTCCACCGATCTGACGAATCAACCGGTGGAATGGATCAGTGAATCCATGAAACCACCCAAAACAACAAATTGATCACACAGTGGAGACCAAACAGAAAATGAACACAACAGGATCTCTTATTCGATATCAAAAGATGCTATTACAATATTCAGTCTCTCCTCTCTCAAAGTCTGATCGATGATATCCAATACCAACCGATCCTCAGGCATAAATAGGTTTTCCTGCGAGTACTACTGACCCGACTCCAAGCGGCTGGGAAATCTCTCCAGGCGGCTAGGAGATCCAACTAGTCCTACAGCATGACAACTGTCTAACAAACTAACTAAAAATAGTAAAGCATGGTCAGCATGATCTTAGTACGATCAGCATGACCTTATTACAAGCATTGGTCTTATCAGACCTTCTTGGAAACATTAACAAGACTCAAACTAACTAACTGCCTCATGAAGGCCAGCTGTCAGGTAGGTGCTCCTGCACCATACTCCCCAACAGAAAAGAACTCATGTCCCATGAGTTTAGTATGTGGAAGTCCTCCACCTTTACACTTTGTCATGTCAGTGTTCTGACCTGTTCCAGCTTTATCCTCTGCTGGCTCTTGGCTGCTCCAAGACTTCTGAACTGTAACTTGCCTTCCTGCAAGTAAATCCTCATGCTTGTCAATGTAGGCCCTTTTCTCACATACCTTGTGTTTGTCAGGTTGTCTGACCAGAACCTCTGTCTGAACTGCCTCTTGAACTTCTGCAATGTTCAATCCTGTCTTTCTTTCAACTTTTATAGGACAAACAATAGTCCCAACTATGACAACATCCTTGTCATTCCTCTCAACTGGTTGCTGTTTGCAAACCTGTTTCTGCACTTGCTGTTGACCTCTGTCAGTCACAACTAAAACTTTCTTCAACCTGTTGTCCTGAACAACTCCTTTCCCTGCAGTATCCTCAACTACCTTTATGCCTGCTTCTATAGGCATCTGCACAAACTCCTTTCCCATTAAAATGATTTTGGCTGCCCCCTGTGCTGCAGCATCTGCCTGTAATGGCATCAACTTAATAGTCTTCCCATCTTTCTTGATGGTGTAGGTATTAGCATACCCATCATACAGTACCCTTCTATCAAATTGCCATGGTCTACCCAACAGTAGGTGACAACATTCCATAGGCAAAATGTCACACAAAACTCTATCATGATATGCTCCAATCTGAAAATCCACATATGCCTGTTCATAGACAAAAAGTGATTGACTATCACTCACCCAAGATGCCTTGTAAGGGTGATGGTGTGGAATCCTTTCCAAATGTAGTTTATCCACCATTTCCTGAGATACCATGTTGTCTGTTGAACCAGTATCAATGACAACCTTACATACTTTACCTTTGCTCTTACATATGGTCTTGAAAAGAGCTCTTCTTTGCATCATATCCTTTGATGCCTGCAAACTAATTCTCCTTAGCATTAATGCTTCTCCATCCTCAGGATATGCATAATAGTCAGGCTCCTTATCCCTTTGATTAGTGTTTGAACTCTGCACACTTTGCTCTGCTTTCTCTTCTTGCACAAGTTGTACTCTCTTGTCACTAGTTCTATCATTTCTGGATGATGAACCTTTGTTTTCTGGACATTTGAAAGATGGATGACCAAACTCACCACAGGTGTAACATTTGCCTGAAAATGTAGTAGAACCTCTACCACCTCCAAATCTTCCTCTATTACCTTTCCATCCACCTCTGAAATCAGACTGTCCCTGTCCTTTACCAGTGTCTTCTTGACCCTCATTGGTTTGCTTTTGTATAGGGGCTGCTCCTCTTCCCCTCATATTGTTTCCTCTTCCTCTCATGGACTTATCTTGTCCTCTATTCATCTTTTCTTCAATCCTGATTGCCATTTGGTAACAATCCTCCACATTCTTAGGGTTAGCTAAAACTAACTCATCCTGTATGTTCAATCTCAAACCAGCCAAGTACCTAGCCACCTTTTCTACCTCATTCTCATGATGACCAGACCTCATACTCAACTTATAAAACTCCTCAGTATATGCCTTCACATCCCTTTCCTTCTGCCTTAAAAATTACAGCTTCTTAAACATCTGAATTTCATAATCCCTTGGCAAGAATTTACCTTTGATCCTTGCTACCATCTTATCCCATGAAGTGATCTTTGACTTCCCTTGTTTCCTTCTCTCAGATTGTACATAATCCCACCATACCAAAGCATGACCTCCTAACTTGGTCTTTGCAATCTTTACCTTCTGATCCTCAGCAACATCTTCACATTCAAAGTGATTATCCAGTGCAGCAATCCAATCCAGCAACTCATCCTCATTCAAACTTCCATTATACTTGGAAACATCAACCTTTACCTTAGGTTTATCACTCTGCACTGCCTTTAACAGTTTTGCAAATTTCTGGTCTTCAGCATCCAGATCTTCAGCTACCTCTTCATACTCTTCTACAGCATCTTCATCTTCTTTAGACTCACTGTCTGCCACTTCCCTCTTTTTGTTCTTTTCCAGGGCTGCAAGCCTGGCTTGAAGTGCTTTAGCAAGCTCCTTCATCTTCCTCATCTCTCTGGCATGTTTTTCCATCATCTCCTGCAATTCTCTTACAGTACCACTACCTTTTGGAGGCATTTTGTCAACCTCTCAATCAACACACAACACACAATCAACTCTACCTCTGCCCTTTCGGTGACAGAATCAACACACAACAGCCCAGACCTTTTGTTGAGCTCTGATACCACTATGATGCAGAGGCATCCACACTAAAACCTTAACACACAGCATGGATGTCCGCAACCCATCATCATCATCATCATCATCATCATGTTTTCCTTAACACTGTCAGCATCATCATATTTACTGTCGCCGACTGATATCCTCCTGCAGACAAGCCTTTGCCCTTTCGCCTGTCAGTAGCATCATCATATTCGGCAGCATCATCATGTTCGGCAGCATCATCATGTTCGGCAAGCGCGAACATCCTCCTGACGTCCACTGTTCATCTCACCGACAACTTCGACCTTCACTATATTCAGCATCATGATGTTCAACATCATGTTAATCAGCAGGATATGGAACATCCGGTTCCTCCCATATATCCTGATGATGACAAACCTTAACTCCACGCACCGTCCCCTCGATGCTTACGTCACCCTGATATCCTGATGACGGTTATCCTGATGACGATGACGTCACACGCAGCTCCTCAATATCCTGCTGCTCCGCAATATCCTGATGACGTATATCCTGATGATGATGACGTCATATGCAACTCCTCCTGCTGTCGGCCAAACTTAAACTTTTTGGGCCCGCGATCAACCTGATCTTCTACTTTATGCCGATACGCTCCTCCTCGGCACCTCCTGATGATGATCACCCCGACGTTCATTCACTTCATGCAATCAAAAGCATCATGCTCATCTCCATCTACTCGGATGACGATGCCCGAAGCGACTGCAGGATATTCACCAAATTATCCTGATGATGCCGTTTTGACAAATTTCCAGCCTTAGCAGATTTTCACCGTTCTGATCCGCCGAACCTCTTGGGATGACCCAATCCACTTCTAGGGTGATCTTCCAAACTCTAATCTATCAGCTCGACCTAGCACATACCCATGCTAGGGTTCTCAACATCTCTCGACGGCGATCCTGCACACCTGCATGCAAATAGAAAGCAAACTAAAACCTAACCTACTGTACATCGCCATTCCACCGATCCGACGAATCAACCGGTGGAATGGATCAGCGAATCCATGAAACCACCCAAAACAGCAAATCGATCACACAGTGGAGACCAAACAGAAAATGAACACAACAGGATCTCTTATTCGATATCAAAAGATGCTATTACAATATTCAGTCTCTCCTCTCTCAAAGTCTGATCGATGATATCCAATACCAACCGATCCTCAGGCATAAATAGGTTTTCCTGCGAGTACTACTGACCCGACTCCAAGCGGCTGGGAAATCTCTCCAGGCGGCTGGGAGATCCAACCGGTCCTACAGCATGACAACTGTCTAACAAACTAACTAAAAATAGTAAAGCATGGTCAGCATGATCTTAGTACGATCAGCATGACCTTATTACAAGCATTGGTCTTATCAGACCTTCTTGGAAACATTAACAAGACTCAAACTAACTAACTGCCTCATGAAGGCCAGCTGTCAGGTAGGTGCTCGTGCACCATCAAGAATATGAGTTTATGCATCGAATGCTAAACATCATGAATACCAATGCCAATGCCAACAGTCACTGTGTCACAAACCTGAGAGTTTGCACGTATTTGTCATTAAGGACAACAACTGAGGGGCTACAAATGAATGTAATCGATTATCACTCACATAAAAATGGTGCTCTCTCAAATTTTTTCTATTATCTTCTCCACTATCATCTGCATGTCTATATACAATATGAACAAATATGGCTACTTCCACTGAATTATAATATTGTGATTGGCTTTCTTCTTATGGACTAAGAGTATAGTTTTTAGCAAAATCAATAACTGACAATATAGTTCCAAAGTTGGGAATGTGCTTTTACATGTAAGAAATTGACCATTAATCCACTGAGCATTTTGAGAGTGTTTTACATATTTAGGTACAATCTTATCTTTAAATTCTTTAATAAATGTATGCACACTAAATTTTTCCACAATTAGCTCAAAACATTTTCCAATTTTTCCATCTTTCAAAGAATATTCAACATTTTAAATTTTTTTAACATCCACTAATTGTTGTCCAAATTCATGTAGACTACTTTCATGCATACATTCTCCTAATAATGAAAAATTACCACATCTATCGTATTGTCTAGAAATACATGCATTTAAATAAAATAAGTTTCCATTAAGAGGTTCATAAAATAAACCTGCTATAAAATCTTTGATTATTTCAGGTGGCATATTAATACTACAAATGTCCTGCATAATTTGGTTAACATGCAAAGTACAATGTATATATCAAAAAATATCATAATAATAACGAAATTGTACATGAGTTTTACAACAACAAGAGATTTGTTGTTTATTAATTCTAACATTCCAAGGTTTGCATTTTTTGAATGATCTTTGTCTTATGCTAATATTTGGTAAGATGGAATCATCTAAAAAAAATTATATAATTCAGTTTGAGTCATATCTAATAGATGCTTTGGATGAGGGTCATGCATTTTTGATCCCACCCTTAATTCTAAAACATCTCTAATATTAGGTGATACTCTTGTATTATCATGCCAAAATTTTTTGATTAAAGATTTGATTTCATTAGTTAATTTCATATCTGACCTTGGGAGTCTACCACTAAAACTCAAACTTTGACTAATTGGATCTTTTTTAATACTTTCTTTTCTTTTAGCCGCTCTTATCAATGTTTTAGTATTTACTTTTATATATTTACCAATCTTACTTAACATTCTTTTATTTGAAGTTGATTTATTAACTAGAGTAGTTGTTATTGCACGATGAGCTACATTCTTATCTTTAGATTAATTTTCTTTCCTATAGAATCAATAGCATTGGCAAAACTAGATATGACTTGTTCTACTGAATCATCTTTCTTTTTTGGTTTTACAAAAATGCCTAATTTTTTCATCACTTTTCACATTTTCAACGTTTTCATCAATTGCATCATGAGTTGACATTGAAATCCTAATTTCTTTCTATAAAAAAACATTTTATATAATCTATTTCCATGAGTTCTCATTTGTCTCCAAGAAACTTTACCAAAAATGTTATCTAACACATCTCTTTCAATTGTAAAAAAAAAATACTTTCATTTTCATTCATACAAGTGGTTTCATTTTCATTGCACATGCAAGGGGTTTCATTTTCATTTTTAAACATACAAGGGATTTTCATTCTCATTTTCATCAATATGAGGGATTTGATCATTATTTTGTTTTTTCATTGTTTCAAAACTAGAATTATTTCAATCCCATCAATGGTGTATCCAACTTCAACTAAATAACTAAGATCAGTATTATCAAGACTTGAGTTTGAAGACATACTCGCATAAATTATTTCAATACATGCATTTTCTATATCATTGGGAGGTGGATTTGAAGACATACATGAATTTGTTTGCATAGGTACTATTTCTGTATCATTTAATGTTGAAGTTGAAGGCATAGTTGACTTTGTCTCCATAATTGCATTTTCTTCCATATTCACTATCTCCACATTTACATCATCTACATTCATCTCACCCTTCATGGTTTCCTCTTCAAAATTCATGGAACTAGATGCTTCCAAATTTTTCATTTGGAGGATTTTTTCTCTTCTATCCCTTTGTTGTTTTTCCTCTATTTCTCTATTTGCTTCAATTTCTTCGGGTGTCATTAACTTTCTACATCTTTTTCTTTGCTTTGATCCCATGATTAGAAAACCCTCTTGATAAAACACAAATGATTCTTAATAGGTATTTCCAATTGCCACCTCCTTCAAATATTCAAATAAAACTATATAATATGGAGATCCTTTCTTCTATAAACTTTGAAGTACAAAAACATCATGAATACATTCAAAATCTCCCTTTTTCTAAATCTTCTTGTAATAAGTCCTTGTTCTTGATTCCACTTTAGAAAATTCAATTTGCAGTCGTCTCTTCCAAAAATTTGAATATAATATGACCTGTTAAGAGATTGTACAAGACAAGAATGCGATAAAATATGTAGAAATTGGTGCTTTCGGTCCGTACTACAGAAAGAGAATGTTGCAGGGAAAAAGTGATTAGTTGGTTTATTCCAAATTGGGGAAAAAAAGATATATTAGAAATGTGGATGCATTATAGAACGTGTACGCATTCTATTTTATAAACATGTATGTAATGCGTACGTGTTTCCTTTTTTGAATGGCCGAACAGATAACGCCTACGCATTATGAAACGCGTACGTATTTCTTTTAAAAATGCATACGAGTTTTTTAAAATTTGAATTCGTAATCCACATATAGCCTTAGTTTTAGGCTTGGGAAAGACTTGGCACCTCGACCCTTAGCCTTTGACCTGCAACTAAAAAACTAAGCTAGGTTCAAGAGAAATGTCAAACTTTGACAATATAGTTGATGGGCCTTTTTCTGAATTAATCTACAAAATTAAAACCCATTATAGAACACGATCTCTAGTTTCCAAATATATAAGTTTTTTTAAGATTGGTTTGTGTTTGATATTTTTAAATTAATTTGTTACCAAAATGGTCCATAAACTTGAAATATTAGGTTTTTGTTTTTGTTTTTTAATAACCTTTTTTGGTTGATTTTTTTGTAAAAAAAATTATATGACATAAATCTTCAGACAATTCTCTACACAATGAAAAAAAAATTCAAAAAATGTTTAGTTTAGGTCCAATTATGCTGTCTGTACATGTTGATTTTTAAAAATAGCAATTAGGGCCAATAAAAATTCAATAAAAACATATTCAGAAAAAAAATTACAAAAAATTATCCTCATCGATCTTTATGTTGTTAGGTATCTTTTCCCAAAAGGAATTAGAAAAATACTTTCATTTAGGTCAAATAGTGGTGTCCGTACACATGCATGGTATTGTAAAAAAAATGACTTTTAAAAACTGGTTTTTATACATGCCTATCAAAATTAAATTTTTGTCCTTTAGGTTTTTGAATAAATTACATATTTGGAAACTAGATTCAAAATACTAAATTTCATATTACTGACTTTTTTCAAGATTCATTGTGTAAGTGCTTCAATTTTTCAGTCCAAGTGTGACAAATTCTCAAAAACAACAAAAACACTTCCACTTTTTGAGCTTTTTGTGAACCCAACTTCTTGCATAAGCCCTAAGTAAGATGAAACTTCCAACTTTTGATGGTTCAGGGAAGGTCACTGCAAGAGCTTGGGTTCAAAAATTGGACACATACCTCTCACTCAACCCTATGGAAGAGGATGAAGGTGGCATCATGGAATTATCACACAAGGGCATCAACATATTGTGGCATATGATGATTTTACATAGAGGCTTAGAGATAGATTTGATCAAAAGAACCTAGATAGGTATTTAAGAGAATTAACAGTGGCAAAATTTTAGTCATGGTTCTAGATATTACTGAAGGAAGACTCATGTACTTGTTTATTGAGGGAATTATGGAGTCACTCCATGGTTTAGTGAGAACTTTTGATCCTACATCTCTAGAAGATTTGATTCAAACATTGTTGAGATTGGAGGTTTCTAGAACTAGGAACAAGTTCAACCCTACGAATACACCTACAAAGTAGCATAAGAAAGATATCCCTTCACCGATGGCACTCTCTCCTAAACCAAACAAGGATGAAGAAACCAAGAATGAGCTTTGGAAGAAGAAGTTATGTTTTCCTTGTAGAGAGCCATGGGAGCCCAGACATAGATGCTCATGAAGAGGGAAAATATATTACATAGTAGGTACTCCCAAAGAAAATTTAGAGATGGAGGAAACCATACCTAAGGCGAAGATGGATGAGTTTGAGAGTTTACCAGGGGTCACTCTTGCCCTCCCTTTGGAAGCACCCAAATGCCAAGCTTTTAGGATTTGAGGAGTTTTACAGGGACATGAAGTGAAAGTGCTAATTGATAGTGGGGCTACTCATAATTTCAAAGATGTAGATTTCACTTTAAAGAAAGATTTGGATGTAGAAAGGTTTGATGGGTTCAATGTTATGCTTGTAGATGAAGATACTATTATGCCTTGTAGAGGACCTATACATCATCTGCCCTATCCTTGCGAGGTTACCAAGTTAAGGATTATTTCGACATTGTGGGATTGGGATAAATGGATGTAGTATTGGGTGTGCAATGGTTGCACTCACTTGGGAGATTTTGGCAAAACTACAAAATAATGGAGTTCCAATTCAAAACAGATGGGAAGGTATGACACTTCAAGGCATTACAAATGGAACCCCAAGAATGGCTGAAATGACAAGAATGGAAGTGTGTGTTTGGGAGAACCATTTTACTCAAAGGAAGAAGATAATCAAGGAAGCCCTTCAAGATAAGATACTCTACTATGATAATGTTTGGCCCATGTTGAATATGATCATGGGAGCATGCCAAAAATGGCGTTCATATGAAGTATCATCGAAAAAGGAAATTTTGAGGGGGAGATTTCACCCTAGCTTGGTCATTTGGAGTGTTGGAGCTTGGGGAATCATGATCAGAAAATGTAAAGTGTCAAGGATTGACAAGCATCGTGCCACATGGTAGACTACCTTGACATGGAGCGAGCAAGGATTCCAGAGTTGAGATTGCTTGAGGACAAGCAATATTTGGGGTGGGAGGATTGTCATGTCCCCTCCATTGGGATGAGATAAATATTATTTTAATGAAATAAGAGTGTTTTAAACACTTTATTATAGGAAATAATAATATAATAATATATATAATAATATTAATTACTACACCAAGAGGTGTTCTACAGTCACAACAAGGGCTAAAAGATTCAGATTCCTATAATCAATAAACAAAAACCCAAAAAAACAAAAAAAAGAAAATAAATAAAAGAAAATAAAATAAAATTTAATGCATGGCAGTAGTGGATCATAATGAAACACCACAATAAATGCACCACTAAACCTGACACCACTCTCAAAGATGCTTTTGCTATTTTAAACCTGGCACTTTCTTTGAGGTTGATTCCATTTTGAAATTGTTTGGCACCGACTCATGTTCAATCTTTAACACTGACCTTCTCTACACGCCCATCAACAAATAGGTATAAAGGAAGAAGGATTCGCAATTGAAAGGGATACAATTTTTTTTTATGTATTTTTGAATTCGCTAAATGTAGTGCTAATGATAAGTTGGTTAGAATCGTTATCAGTTGACTATGTTAATTCTCAGTGTCTATGGTTTTGTCTATATTGATCTGATAATTGAATGTAAATTTTGTAAACTAACCATTGCAATTCTAAGTGGAATAAGTGAATATTTGTTGAGGGGTATTTCAATTTTGCATAATATTTGTGTGTTTTTTAGAAATTGAAGTATTTTTTTAGTTGCCAAGTTTTGCCAAGTCAAAAATTTTTAGTCTGTCGAATCCAAGTCAAGTTTGTATATTGGAACTATGGTTATATGTAAGAAGTTATAGTATCTCATGTCATTATAACTGAAAACATACAATTGTAAAATTATTACAGAAAAAATTATTTTTAAGAAAATTATACAAAGATCCTTTAGCTATAACAACCTATATATTTAGACCTCAAACTCATATGCGAGAAACAAATCTGACCTCAACTCATAATTTTAGAAAAAATAATTTAATTCTTGCAAGAAATATATAAACACATTGAGGAGATGGCAACATCATTAAGATTTAAATATGGAATAACTGATACAAGAGCATGCTAGGGGTTGATCTCTCTTGCACATTAGCCAAAAGAATTTCATTCATTATGTTTTCATATGAAGGGTGTGTTGTGTTTTTTTTGAAGGTTTGGAATCCTAAGTAATCTACCAAAAAGTCCATTGGTTGTGATATTGGTGCCATATGAGGCACACAACCTAAAGGTTCTTGACTTTATTAAGATAGCATTACTCCTCACAAAACTACATAAGGCAGAGTGTGTCACCAAAGTGCCACATATTGCCATACAATCTTAGGGAAGCCACATAGGATCTAGTCTACACATTAGAGGATAGATATGTTAAGGATCCATTTTTTGGTTGACAAGTTGAAAATGACAAACACCCTTTTGTAAGTTATGTCAGAATATTTAGAATAGTCTGAAGTGTTTGAGTGGAATTCAGAGGCATACAAGAGCAACATAGAATCTACAAAACTATTGGGTGGAAGTTGAAGCATCAGGTTTCTTTAAGCTTAGGTTACATATGTGTGTTACAAAAAGGACCTTCTAAATCCCACATCTGTGGGAAGATGAATAGTCACCACATTAGCATTAAAGTGACATCTTTCTTTTCTAGAAGTTGTTGGCATCAGAGCTTAAGTGGAACTAAAATATGTATAGGAGTCAAGTGAACTTGTAAAAGTGTTATATTTAAGGTAGAGTCTTTGCAAGTTGGTAGAATATTTATTGGGTTGGGCGCTGTATGCTATTTGGGTCTAATATAATTTTGGAGTGCCCCATAGAATGTACAGTTCTTCTACAAATATTAAAGAACATGTATTTTTGAAATTCCTTGTTATTATTCTATGTTCTTTTGTTGTCTGGGCAACTTGTAGCCCATTGTTCACTTGACCTCCTTACCATTTACATAAAAAAGATGCATTTCTTTCTTTAAAAGACTGTGTTTTGAAGAATTCATTATCTGGTAAAAATTGTATGTTCCACCAAAGCATACACAAGTTTCTAAAAGACAGTTGCTTAAGAAAAAAGAAGTTCAATCTATCACTAGATCACAATGAGTAAAACCACCATAAAGTGTGAGAGTTTTCATTTAAAACATCACCTAATTGAAAGTTTTTCAATAAAAGGCTTGTATTGAAGAAATATAGATAATCTAATTTCCATGTATCTACACCCTGATCATAAATGGTTGCTCATCCTTGAAATAAAACCATGACACCAAAATTTTATTTTCTAAACAAAAGAGACCAACGAAAAAATAATTCTGAACTAGCCAAAGTTCTTACTTCCCTAGGTGCATTGACAATTAGTTGAAAGAGTCTCGCTTCCCCACTCTTTGTGAATGAACTTCATTAGTAATTATGTATACCAACATTATGAATTAAATGGAACCAAAACATACATCACCAAATACATTGAATAATAGAATATGTGCCAAAGGATGGTAAATAAATTAAAAATATCTTATTGAGTGGTTACCATGCCATATTCTATACTGTTTGGAAATAATTAAATGTATTTGTAAATATTCAATGGATGAAGATTTTTCTAGCATTTACAAGTACTCTTATTCAAATAATTTTGAATATGATTATATATGGACATGATCAGTGATTTCTTATAATCATCGATTGCATATTAGTAGTAATGATAATATGCATACAAATTAGTGAATTTTCTCAAGTAATAATACAAGCTCTTGGTTTTGTAGGCAGGGACATTAATAACTTTTTTTGACAATAAGTTGTTAATCTGCCTAAGTGCTTATATTTTCTGATAGCAAGGAGAATTAATTGATGCAAAAATAGGTTAGCCCTACAATAACAATTTGCCTATCCAGCCATACATGATTACTAAGTACTAACAATCTCAGAAGCCAAATCACTATTAATAATTCCATTCAGCATTCTAATTATTAAAAACTATGTTCTTGTGAACTTGAACGCGAATTTGAACTTGCATAAATAAACAATTCAAGTTGCAGGGTTTTAATGTGAAGGCAAAAACAAAAAAACAATTGTAAGAGTAAGAGTAAGAGTATGACCTATGTTCAAATCTTTATCTTGTCTTTAGTGGATATTTATTTGGTTATCTAAAATCTTTAACCCTAATAATTTATGGGCAATCTAATAATATGTGAGATTACCTCATACTCCCTTTATATAGGAAACACCTAACTATACTTGAAATACAAAGCACACATACCCTATCTCTACAAAATTCAAACTTATAACCTCTCTTTCAAAAACACATATCACTTTGAAAACTCTATAACCCTAATAGGCATAAAGATGTTAAGTTCAAGTCTCTTCAAAAGCCCAAAAAGTCCCCAAGTTGTGACCTGGAAGCTTTAGCCAATTAAAAAAATTCAAAGTGAACATGTGGCTTAATTTTCTTATTAAGAAAGGGACTTCAAGAAAATACATAAATTGTTAAAATATGAATAAATACTTAAAATAAATTAGAAATAGATCATTTCAAAACAAATGATGCAGCAACAACAAAGAGCCTTTCAGAAAACTAAAAGATTGAAATAATTTAGTAGAAAATGTACCAGATTGAAGGCTCTGAGTTGCTATTATAGAAGCCACAATAGTCTCCATTGACTATGAAACCACATTCACATTCACATTCTTACTCTCTTTCATCTGCGGATGCCAATTCATATTTTGGTTCACTTGCAGATGCGGATGCTGTGGATGCCAATTCACATTCTGCTTCTACTACAGTTTTGGATGCAAATGCTCATTCGCATTCTGCTAGTGTGAATTATCTTCCATGTTGCAACTACCTTTAATGGAGTCTTAGTTATCCTTGAATCTTCTGTTAGGAATATAATTGGGGGTTGAGATGGTGTAGCTAATTGACGATAGGTAAAAAAAGAAAATCATATATTTTTTAATCAATGGCCACACCATGATTCCTTATTTCATTGCTGCTGTTATTTTTTTAAAGTGGCTAGTTAGGCAGAGAGGCATTTCTTTATTTCCCTCAATAAAAGAGGTTAAAAAACATTATCTTTCAGAGGAGCTTCAAGCAAAATGTAATGCCCTACCTAGGAACCTCAGAGAACAACGCAACTATGCTATACAAATAGGACAATTTTTTTTAAAAAAGTTAAAAATGACAAGTAATGTTAAACATATCTATACATATCATTAAACTGAGCATTATCATCTAAGGTTCCACAGCTGCGTTACTTAACAAACTATTAACAGGATCAACATTATGAATTAACTAATAACAATAATTCATTCTAAATGTATTGTATCAAATGAATTGAGTAAACACATACAATTCCATATTGTATCATCAGAAAGTAGACATCAAGATCATGAATACAGGATTCCAAGTACATGTACAATTTCCTTTACATGAGAGTACATCAATACAATGTTAACAATATCACTTTCTTGAATACATTGGAGTATATACATCAAGATAACAGTACATGATTCAACTGATATACAAGACTTGAATATGATCATAAGTATCTATCTCCTCAAGCTAGAACAAGATCTAAAATCTGCCACACAAGGTACATCCTTCTCACACACGAACAACAACAAGGGAAACCAATGGAGATAAAAACACAACCACCCGACCATGTGGAACCCTAAGGTCCACCCCCCGTGCTAGGAGATAACAATAAAGTACCACAACATGAAACAATTAAGAAGACAGGAACCCAACACAAAAGGCAAACATGACTCCAACATACAAGTACACATGACATTCACATCAGAGTCACCACTTCCTCCAACAGTCTAAAAGATAATAGACTAATAGGTGCAAGGACTACACATGACTCCAAAAAAACACCAATCAATAAGGACATCAAAAGTAACTCAAACATCACTTCTAGAGGCATTCACAAAATAAAGGGGAGAACACAACTAGAGAATGCTAGACTGTAGTAGGGATGAGTGTCATCACATGGTCCTAGCATGGGTTACCCTGACAGTCTCTAGCTAGACACCGACCCCCATCCATTGGTTACCCTGATAGTCTCTCGCTAGGTGCTGACCCCCATCTATGGTTACTCTAACAGTCTCTCACTAGACGCCGTCTCCATAGAGTGACACATGCGGAACCAACATTCCTTTCATGAGGACAAGGAAGTTGACTTTGCCTACCATGGCCTTCTCATCTCATCCTTAGCCTAGATGAGCACTACAGGCATGAGTGAGGCATCCAATTATCTTGATTAGTGTGAAAACTACCCAACCCTCTAAATTTATTATTAATTTATCACTGGATTAACAACTACCAATGGGTTACCCTGACAAGCCACTTTGGGTGCCGACCCCACATTGAAAGCCACTCCTCCTTCACTGCATCTAGATTCTCAAAGTCCAAATCAAAACCCAAGCATTAACTATCACATTTCTCATCATGATACATTTACAACACAAAATATACATCATTTCACATTACATAGAGCAAGGCATTACCCATCTTGCATAGTTATCATAACCACATGAATAGGTACACTGAGCAAGGCATTATCCATCTTGCACAATCATGATAACCACATGAATAGGTACACTGAGCAAGGCATTATCCATCTTGCACACTCATCACAACCACATCAATTCATAAATAGAGGGAAGTCAACATATAATCAATACATATTCAACCATTAGCAAGATTACATAATCACGGGAGTCATACACACAACTACCCCTCTTGGCCTTTGGCATCGACTTTCCCAAATGAAACAAACTGTAACATCCACGTTCTAAAAACATAGTAAAAACCAAAAATTCACCATAAAGTAAATTTACAAGGTGAAAATGAGACAGAGAAAATTTTTCTTTTATTCAACATATAGTCAAGTAACTACAATTACAAGATATCTCATTACAAATACAATCAACCTTATTGTCTTTCTCAAGTACAATGTTTACAAAAATAAATCAATTATAAATACCTGAAATAGATAATGTTTTACTTAGTCTCAATAAACACAAGTCTCAGAAATATACTGCATCCAGAAATCTGACATCTTTATCGCAAGCCTCGGCATGTCTTCTGCTAGAGAGAGAGAGTATCTTTCCAGTGATTTACCTCCAACCACAGACCATCGGTCTCCCGCACTCCTTCCTAACCAGAAGTGGCCCTACCCTTCACGAGAAGTATAGACCAAGGTGACCAGTGGTAATTTGCCTTTCTGAGTACATAGTGTTGTATCCTACAAAATTCTATCTATCATACAACCCTAGATACCCTCTAGCTAAGTATGATTCCTGATAGGATGTGCAATCCAGATACAGTGAACCGACAATGCATGCAGAGACATATGCATTACTATGGCCATAGTTTCAATATAAATTAACGTTCACAATGAACATTGTCGTAATGTTCACCCACCCCAACTCGACTTGGATACTATCATATTCCTACAGTTCGACTTGGTCAACACGTTTAACTTAAGAACTCGTAATGATTTCATCAATCTGGTCTTCCCGACCCAATACGTGTTTTCTTTCACTATCTAAAATCCATAGACTTTTTCTTTTGTCTTTCTTCCAAGGACTCTCATTGCATCATTGCAATACCCGAGGTCCATGACATATTGTCTCATAATAAATATAGATAGATTAATTACGACTAAGATGATAACCTTATCCAGGTTAAGCAATATAGTCTAGGAATCTAATTCCCTTTTACAAGTAGGAATAATTACACATAGTCAGGGCACTTGACCCTTCAATCACAATCTAAATAATGATCTCAATGTCTTATTATAATAATTACCATATCAAGGTTAAATTTAGATTCAATTTATGAGTTTTGCCTAACTCAAACCTAGTCTTTCTGACTTAGGTGAATTTCATAAGAACTATTGTTAGTCCATAGATCTCATGGATTACTTTTATACAAGGATATCTCTTTGTATCCTAGGTTCCATGACTTATCGACACTTAATTAAACTTAAGTCAATTCGTAAACAATCTAATAGGTTATCAAACAAACGATAAAAATTATCAATAAGGACACGTCTTCCTTTGCACAAGTATTTAAAATGAACACTATTATTTAGGGTACTCGACCTTCTTTGTCAACCCATATATAATCAACTAAAACAAGTTGTAATCCCAAAACCTGTATAATTTATAACCTTACCCTACTGGGTCACTCTAGGGTTTGTATTTCCTTTTCCATGATAATGGAATATCAAGAATAGAGTTTAAGTAAACAACTTTCCTTTTGTCTTCTTTTAACCTAAAGGTCATTTCGAAATAAGCCTAATAATAATGCCAAATGGTTCAACTCCAAGTCTAAGCTTCTCCCAAGTTTAGTTGGACTGTAACTGGTTGGCAATCTAATCCCATTTGTCATTCATTTGAAATCATGTTTAAAGTTCTTCTCCCTTTTCATATTGAACTATATAGAGTCAAATATAAATGAGTGTTTTTATTCTAAGTTGATGTAGGGAAATCCATTCTCTTTGAACATCCCTAGAGCAAAGTATTCTCCTAATGACATTAAAAGTACAAGGGGATACTATCTTCGAGACATCTTAAGACTTGCATATTCTTCCCTGTCAAGTAAGAATAAACATTCATAGATAGAGTATTTGCTCCTTTTCATTGTCAATCTTTCTAGTGTTCACGTAGGTATAGAATATAAAATCTCCCTATCGGATCAATTTATAGGTCTTATCCTTCTCATACCATCATAATGGAAGAACAACCATACATTCCCATAAAGTAATCTTTTGATAGCTCTTATTCTGACTACAAAGTCATTTCTAGGTTTCACCACTCCTGACTAGAAAGAAGATTAATTATCGTTGATCTGTCCACTAAGGGCTTTCTCAAGCTTATCAACTAGATCAATCTTCCTTAAAGAAAACTTAAATAAATTAATCATAAGGTTTGACTAAGTTCGAATACTTAAAATAGTTGCCATTTTAAATAACCATAATTACTAAGGTCTTATTCCCCTTATACCATAATAACAGGATAATAAAATTCCATATTCTAGAAAGGATCTGTGATTTAAATAAGTGAAATTCCTCTAGTCTTTTCATCTGTGAGGTCATTATAATCTTTCCTCCAAGCAATTCTAACTCTAATATAAGAGACAACCCTAGTTAAAAACTAAACAATGGTCTCTAATCATATTCCACCTCATTTTGAATAACTTAATACCAAGGAATGTAAAAGAAGAGACTATAGGATGATTACTAGAAGCTTAGCATTATTACTCATAATAAGTTTACTCAATACAACGTGAAGCCTTGTTCACATAAAACGTATAAATAGACTCATTGTTTTCTAAGTGCAAAAGGTTATGGAGTCTATAATATTCTATGACTTTCAGTGATTAGCTTGTAATGTTTCCTACTTAAACTTATACTCAAGTTAAGATGTATAGTCTCATATAAATCAATAACACAACACCATACTATATCTGTTCGGTGTTATCCTACGAAAGCAGTTATCAAAGGCTCTCATCGATTTTAACATTCAACTATCTCTTCCATAAAACCTTTACTCATAAAAGGCTCATATATATATATCATTTACTAAAATAGAACAAAAGCAGTGTTCTAATCATTCATTCAAACCTGGTCTAAAGGTTTGCGTAATCTTCCTGCTACGTTCCACCTCATCACAGATAGCTGACAGCTCATAGTCTATCCTTTCACTGCGTATCCTATTATCTCGTTTTGCTCTGCTTATTAACTGCCATTCCCAAAGTTTTTTTTTTTAAGGTGTCGATCTTAACATGCACCTGAGCACATTTGCTGATATACAAAAGCAATTGGTAGTTCTTTATCTCTGGTCTTTCCTCCTGCAACGTAGAGCTTCAAATCCTTAGAGACCATGGATAGACCTCCTTTACTCCATGAAGATCCCCCTCTTATCCTACTCGGTTCTTGCCAAACCGCCTACTTCTCTTTATCGATAACAAACTATCACCAGTGGCTCATGTCATCGTTTCCTTAATGGCTCTGCACATAAGATGTTATCTCTCTTTCTCTTGATAACTCCCCTTCCCACGCTTGGGCAAAGCACATCATACCCTTGACAGATTACCTCCCTCCGATGTTATCTCTCCCCCCGGATTGCCTTCATACTCTCTAGTTAAATGGCCTTCAACTCTGCTAGGAATCCCACCTTCCTTGCCATGTTTTTCCCTTAAAAAAAAGAACCACTACTACAGTTAAATGCCCTCTAGCGGCATTCTCTACAAGTATCAACACAAGTACTAATATCCGGCCTTCACGACTCTACTAGTGAGTCATCTTTGCAAAAACAAACAACCATTATTGCCCACTAACAAATGGTTATAACAGACCATCACCAATACATGGATGCTCCAAATATTTAGGCTCGATAATGCTATCGAGGGAATCTATACTCCACAAAGTTTAACACCAATAAATTCAACTCCAGGTTATTAAATCAATTGAAAGTTTACTAAAACATTTCATCTAAATTGAGAGGATTCCATGAACCGCTACCTACGGGCCACACCTAATCATAAGCCTAAAATATCGTGGCTTATAAATTACCACTAACTCCCATTGATTAAACATCTCATACGACTACCACCAAATAGTAAGTCATTGCCACTACGCAGTGATGACGGCGATATAGCCAGACAATTTATTCCAAAACAAAGTCTAGCATCATTCGCATCATTACATCATAAGTTAACCAACTTTCTGAGGACGGGTATAATATGAAGTATTCCTTGTACTTCCCACCTGGTGCATTACAGATATACCCAGTCAACATGGAATTCAAATGTTGCATGACAGACAGCAGAGTTTTCACCAACTCCCATCATGATTCCTTTAGAGAAAAATGACACTAAGAAAGCTATTTACAAGGATGACAACAACCTTACAAGAAAAGGTGGTTACTCATTTATACCTCGAACAATCCCATTCTAACAAAATAATAAACATAATAGTTCTTTACCACATTTAAGCTTTGATCAAAACATAATAATATTAAGCCAAAAGGCTTATGAGTAATGTGATAGGGTCGAGCTTGTCTCCCCTTCACAGACTCTCATTAAAATCACATCGACTTGACTTTAATAAGATTGTCATTCGACATTAAAAGTCGACAGCAGTACTTTAAGTGACTCAAGAAGAATAACACAACCGTTTTACGTCAATGACATTGTTTACTTCACAAAACGACTATGTCGACTCACAATCGACTAGACTAGATGAGAATCAAGATATCGACTACCTGTCGATTAGATTCGAAAGTAACTAGCAAGACAAGACTTACCTCATACGACTCATTGGTTCACATTATCATTTAACACTAAACTCGTTTGGCAAATAGACCACTCGTGTTCCAAGGTCTATATCTCTCTCCTCGAAAGATACTCTCTCTCTCTTCTCTGAGAGTTGATAACTTGTAACCCTGTTTCACTTGTCATCAAACAATAAGTAATTAGTGCATCATTATTCAATAAATTCAACTAATAAATCAAATCTCATCATGCAATTATTAAATCAACAATAACATAATCTTTTCCTTGATTTCATAAATGATATTCAATATAAATCCATGTCATATCCTGTCATAAATCTATAACATCACAACAAATTTTACTTATGCCCAAGTAAAAAAAAAGTAAAAGTATAGCAAGTCAGAAATTAGGGATGTAACACAAACACTTGACACACTAAACACTATGGTCTCACATCACATTCACTCTCAAATGCACATCATCACCTAATAGACCAAACTAAGACCCTTCATCAATAATTCAAATACAACACCACAATTGCGACATATGACATAATGCACTAATTATGGGTTTTGAAGAATGTAACATTAATTGAATCATGATCAATCATCTAACAATCATAAAGTGAATCTTCCTTAGCAATATAGAACTATCATATTCCAACCACTAGTAATAGTTACTTTTATGATCATAAGATATAAGAGTCCATGAGTAAAAATATTTTAGCCAATAGATTCCAAGACTTATTTTAGTTTTGTTTAATTAAAAATGATTGCGATCAACATGCAAATAACCCTAAGTCATACATATTAAAACACAATAATTATTTAAATGCAATTCTTATCACAGTGGGGGACTATCACCACAATTAAAATCATACAACGGAGTATTAATAACCATAACACATGAATGCTATACCAATGGCTACAAAATTCACTAAACCACTATTTACATTGGTGTAAATTTTATTAATAATCTAGACAATTTTGTAAATACTATTAAATATAACTGTATAAGCAAGGCTAAAAGCCTATAATATTAGAATGCTATAAATATCTTACACTAGTTAGAATCACAAGATACAAAACCTGAAGCTACAATGAAAGAACCTTGTTCTAAGTTTAGCTTGAGAGGAAAGGAATACAAAACAATAAAACATTCCTATAGATCTAACATCTTCATCAAATCTACCACACTTTTGACCACATGCATATGATAGGATCAGCACAAAATGAATTTGTTGAGAAGGCTTTAGAAGCTACAAACAATGCAAAATGTGAAAGCATAGACAGGGCACGCAGACTGATTGGTAGAATGCCTCAAAGAGAGTCATATGATGGAAAGCAATAATCGTAGGATATGCAAAAAATGAATTTGTTAAAAAAATATTAGAGAAACCTAGTTCGAAAATATAAAGTTATTGGTGACGCAACAAACTGTTTTAACAGAGACGAAACGGGTGAGAGGTAGATAGTCACAAAATATTCATATCTCACAAATGACAAACTGGGTATGGCTGATTTTTGGATATGATTTAGATATCCAGATCATGCACCATATACAGAAAAATTAGAGAAATCCAGTTCGTGAAAATAAAGTTATGGCTAATGCAACAGACTGCTAAAATAGAGACGAAATAGGTGAGAAGTAGACAGTCACAAAATATTCATAACTCAAAAATGACAAATTGGGTACGGTTGGTTTTTAGATATGATTTATATACCCAGGCCGTGCACCGTATATAAAAAAATTAGAGAAACTCAGTTCGTAAAAATAAAGTTATGGCTAACGCAATAGACTGGGTTAAAAAAATGTAGAAGAGAATTCACAGAATATTTTACTAAATCTAATGCAACAATAAATTAGATTCATATCTCAGTCCATACTTGGAATATTGCTTCTAGAAGCTATGGTTGACGGTACTAAAAGAAAAATGAAAACTTTCTAAGAGAGAGAGAGCTCCCCAAAACATAAAACATATTCTATATTTGAAATGCATGTACCTCCCCAAATTATGTCTTGAGATTTCAAAAATAAAGTTGAGCATTCATAACCACCCCCATAATTTCTTCTAGAAGATTCTCCTTTATTACCTTCTTACAATTTGCTATTTTTAACCAAACAATAATTTCTCTCTGATTTTATTTATTTTAGAATTTTCTATTTATTTCATCTACAACCAAACAAAAATAGTTTCTTTCTACTTTTCTAAAATTAGTCTCTTACACAAAAGAAACAATTATTTCTAAGATTCCCTCTTGAGGTGCGTAACTGGCACTTCTTCCAAGTGGCCAAAATGGAAAATAATTACTCAAGGCAATAATAATAAAGAAAGAGAATCTTTTTCAGACATAATAATACATATTTCCCCACAACTATAATCTACAAAAAAGCATCTATATTTATTTATCAAAATGCCCTCTTGACTTAATAATCTTATTTTAATAAAGCAATTGACCAAAACATTAATCAAACAATTCCAAACAAAATAACCCAAATGCCAAACCTGACACAATGCACGATCGAAAGCATGACCACAATGACACTGACTGACCATTATGCCTATACAGACAACACTAACTAGGTGCAAAATTGGATACTCATCCTTTTCAAGGATGATGGCTAACTAGGGGACCGCATGTTATTTCCGTTCAATAGTTTCCATTGGGTTTAAGGCACTCTTAGACCTATCAATTTAGGTGGAGTCGATGCCTAGTACCTGTATCCTGCAGCAACCAAACAGTCGAACAAATAGACATATATATATAGTCAAATACACCATAAAAATCGCAGCGTAGTAGGGTACTCATGCATGAGTAATGCGACATTATCCCTTTCAGCATCACATCAAACACATAATCACAACACACATAGCAATCAATTACTGAACAACTAAATACAAACACCATCAGATAATCACATGATACACATAATAAGATTAACCCACACAAAACATCACAACATAACATCCTATGATATAGACTCATTCACATAAAAATCAATTCTAACATATGACAATCATATCATAATCACCTAAATGTAAAACAATGTTAGAGCATATAAATTATCAGTCTCGCAACAAAGATTATCAATAAAACATACTAACTGTCATATGAAACCACACATGAGCATAATTAGGAATGTCATCAACATAAATGTAGCACCTACCAACATCATATAATGTACAACATCAACTGTCTAACATACCCTAAATATTCCTATTATTTTACCTTCATCTTCATGCTCCTTAGCCATACCATCTGCACATCCAAGATGAGAATGGAGGGGCATTACACAAAAGCTCATCACTTTAGGATGGGAGAGATGCACATATGACTCCAACAAGATTATTACTAAAAAATAGTCCTCCACTTCACTTGTATGGTCGACCCATTAAACTAACTTTTTTCCCCTAATTCCATCCTATATTCTTTCTACTTGATAATTATCCTTTCTTCTTTTTCAATTCTTAACTTTTAATTATTTAATTTTGTTAAGCTTTTATTATATATATATATATATATATATATATATATATATATATATATATATATATATATATATATATATATATATATATATATATATATATATATATATATATATATATATATATATATATATATATAGTATTTGTTTTAAAGGGACATATTAAATTGTGTTCAAAACTCTTTTAATTTTAATTAATTTTTGTTAGACAAAGAATCAATAAATTTTTTAAAATAAGTTTATATTAAGTTTTCTTAAAATAAAGATTCAAAATTTTTAAACAAAAATATTTAAAAACTTATCTACAATTTAATTAGCTAATTGATTTAGGAGAAATAACTCTATTGGCTACTTGATTTAGGGTTTATTCTCCCTTCCCCCTATATTCTCTCCATCATTCCCTATTTAATGGGAAAATTATTCTATATTTATCTCCACTCAAATATTATAATTTTTATTTCTTACAGTAAATATTTATTTATTAATTTGTTGCATGTAATAACTCTATTGCAAGCTTTTATAGAAACTTCTATTTATTTCTATTGGAGGAATGGAATGAGGAGGGTTCGCATAGATTGGACTTCATTTATTGGATTTTATAAAAGATTTTATGTTAAAGATGAATGTTGAAGATGAATTAGACTTGAATATTTATTATATAATAAAATATGTTAAATTTCATGTGAATCATGAAATGTATAGATAGTATATTTGCAATAAAGTTTATTTTTACACTTAATTGGATTTTGTTTAGATATTATTTATATTTTTTAAAAATTAACTATAATTACGTTATGGAACTCAAACATAATTCAATTTAATTATCAAATAGTTAGTAGCAATTTTATATCTCATTCACATTAAAAATTGATAAATAGTTGTCCTAGTTTTAATACCTAAAAAGTTAGGAGTTAGGAGATAGTGCAAGAGAGAGAGAGAGAGTACATATAATGAAAAAAATAATAGGGTTAAATTTATAATTAGGGTTAGAGTTTGGGATAAATTAAGGGTTAAAATTAGGGTTAGGGATAGACTCTTGTCAACATAGAGACAAAGATAAAGATAAAGAGACATAGAGAAGGAGGGAGGGAGAAAGTGTGAGAGATATAGAGAGAACAAATGAAAGAGATATAGATAGATAGATAGAGTTAGAGAGATAATTAGGGCAAATATATATAACCAAAAGGACATTAGGATTAATATTAGGGTTATAATTATAATTAGGGTTAGCATTAGAAATAAAACTAGGATTAATGATAAAATTAGGGTTAATGATAGAATTAGAGCTAGGTAAAATATTTATACAAAAAATGTTAGGGTTAGAGTTGGAATTATGGTTAGAGTTAGGGATAGAATTATGATTAATACAGTCAAGCTTGAGAGTCTTATCAAACAACCAACACATGCAACATACCATATCCCAATTTCCATGAACATCAATTCCATAGCTTCATCTATTTAAATGTAGCTACAAGAATTCAAATTGTTCAAATTATAGGATATGGAATGATAGAGATTTCAAATTCAATTCAATTAGTTTACCAACAAACGACATTAGTTGAATGTTCAAATCTGGACAAGTCCACTTTATTCAATGATCTTCTACAAATTCATATTTGTCAAGCAATTGATTATTTTGAATTTTATTCCTTTCTATTTTACATACTATTCCTCAGTTTCCTTTATTGTTTCCCAATGGTTGAAATCTTTGTTCATTAATTCTTTTGCAATTTCTGTGTAATCTTCCTCAAACTCTCTTTATACCTTATTCCTTTGGCTTGATTGCATTCTTGTTGACACTGCCACAACTTTGCTACATTCATCACTCCCTTTTTACTCGTTGTTGTAGCAGATTTTTCCCCCAAACTAGCCACTCCACATTTATTTACACTCCTTTTCTTACTTCATTTCCCCCATGATACTATTGATCTTTTTCTTCTAATTTTTATTTATTTTTCCTTATGTAGATGAGTCGAACTGTATCGAATGAGGATCAATTTGTTTATATAGTACAATAGTCCAAATACCCATCGAATGGGTGCTCCAAGGAGTTGGATCGATGCCTCAAAGAAAGTATTTGAGGAGACTTTTAATAATAAAACAATTTCAAATTACTTATCAATAGAGGCCGCTCCCTTACATTGAAGTATATTTGACTTCACATCAAAACAAAAAATGGAGGATGCCAATGTATGTTGATTGTCTCAACCGTGGGTTTTGACTCCACTCAAGACAGGTTGAAATTATTTGATGGGAAACAATTTAACATTTGACTACAATGTGGAGGCCCTTCTCTTGTATGATGAAGACCAATACACTAAATGGAGATAGAGATGAAAGATACTTAGCTGAAACCCTTTCTACTCATGCAATTTTGCTTGAGAAGGTAAATTTCATGTTTTTTCACCAATAAATAAATCACTCAATGACCGTTGGAATGAGGCTTGGCAAAAACATCCCATTCAAGACAACATAGAAGCAACTAAAAACCAACACTCCTTTCCTTTGGAAGGTTCGCGAATCACAACTGCAATAAACCAAGCCCCAAAACCAAAAAATGACCAATGGTGACAAATGCACAATGTCATGGCCAAAATAGTCATGACACTCAAGATTAGAGTGAAATCCACCAAATTGAATTAGGAACTTGTAACACCAATTGAATTCTACACATAGTCAACCACATCTGCGACAACATCTGCGACACCATGAAAGTGTAACTAAAACAACAAATTGAATAGGAACAAACAAAATTGAACTAATCATTCTTTTTGGTTGACACAAGATTGCACATGCACCCGGGTGCTACTACATTAGATATGCTAGGTAGAAGAGATGTTCCATGAGGCTATGAATCATGAACATTTTCAGAAGATTCGAATGGTGATCCCATGCTCATTTTTGATCTAGATTTCTTCTTCATCAATCGGCTTCTTCTTTTGTCTACTGAACAAAACCTCTTTACTTCTTTCCTCTTTTACATTCCTTCATTATTTATGCTGCAACCTATAGTCACCTTGGTGGCCACCTCTACTTGGCTCTTCCCAATGAAAAATATTCATTTCAGACCTCTTACTCAAGCTTGCATCTTGGCCCAATGCTAAATTCTATTTTCATTTTGGACTCTCTTCACTTCTTTTATACCTACTTGGGTACCCCTTACTTTTCTTTTCTTCCTTGTACAACTACTGCACCAACTCTTCATGATTCCTCTTGACCTTACTTAATGTTCTATTCTCATGAACTACTTGTTGACGAGTGTTTTTACACATTCATAACAAAAGTTAAAGTTCACAAATGAACCTTAGCTATCTTGAAAGATATGAAGAATTGACTGAGAAATCTTAATCTCAAGTTTTTGTATGGTTAGTTCTTGACCTTGTGGATAATCTAGCAGGTTGATGTGAAACTGTAATGTTCAAGGGGCCTTACATAAATTAAAATAATTTGTGACTCACTGGACTTCAATTTATGTAAATATCTACAAATGTCAACAAAGTATTCATTCTTTTGCATAAATTCACTATTATATCACAAAGCTTTGCATGAATTTCAGTAAAACAAACTTTGCCTTTCAAATTTATGTGAAAATTGTCAAAGATCACTACAAGTCCTTATTCTTTATTCAAATGTATGAAAATTTCCTTCATATTTTCAAATTTAAGCTAATTATTTGTGATTTTTGAGAAAAGTTAGAAAAGATAGGGTTAGAAAATTGGATTTTATCTTGATACAGCTCTCTGTGACTCATGCATATAAATTTGTTTATCCTGATCAATCGAAAAGAAAATAAATCCTCATACATAAATCCTGAGTAATTTCATGAATCTACATATGGAATTGTGATCTTCAATGGAAAATATATTAGAAAATACCTGAATCAATTAACACTCTAAAGATAGATGCAAAAAATTGATGTTTGTATTTACTAACATATGACAGCCATTTCAAATTTACAATATTTTATGATTTCAATCCCTTGAATTACCAAATATAAACACTTATAGACACTTTGACAAATACACCAAGGAGACCAGACATTCCACGCACTCCTTAATGCAGACATAGCCAACTTCCTTTCTAAACTAAAGAAACATCCTTTCTATTGCAACACTTAACAATTACAACTTGCAGCTAAAATTCAAAATTCCTGTGTGTATAATACATGTAGTAGAGCTTCTTATATAGACTTTTGAAGTCTCTTTCCCGCTATGATTACAAAATTAATCCAATGGTCAATCCTTAATTCCTGAAGATCAACGGTGGAAATCATTTCCTAATTGTTTCAAAATATTTACTAGAATATTCTCAATGCTACAAAGATACCCAAAATGATTCTCCTTTCAAAATGCAAGCCTTTCTTTGACTTTCCAACACTGACTTTGCCTTCAAGCAAAAGTAAACCAATTGCCCACTTTATAACACAGAACAACAAAAAAAACCATCACCATCATTATCACTTCCCCTTTCATTCTTCCCCAATCTTCTTCAGGTACTCTGTATATTGATCTATCAATGCCACCACCACTTCATGATTATTTCTTTGGCTCACGATCCAAGTGTATGTCTGCATTTCAACCCTTTCCTTTAATGTTTTTATTTTCTCTTCCATCTCTTCTTTATGCTTTTGGTATTTTTTCACCTGTGCACTTGACTCCATGATTGAATCAATCATCTCAACATTCAAATATGTACCTGGATCCTGTATACAAGGCAAATACATATCCTTGAACTCTTTCACTGCCATTTCAGCATCGAAAGCATGTATTTCTGGACACTCATACCCAATGAATTTTTGTATGATTTGGTGGTGCTTCTTAGCTATTTCCTCAGCTTCTCTTTCTAGCTCCTATGTATTTATTATACATCCCTCTAACATATTTCTCTCAAAACTCAACTCCATTATAGTCTATGGCATGCGATCTGCTACCTGAGGAGTTATTATTCTTTCATTCTTTAGCTCATCAGTCCTTTCTCTCATATCTTCTACCCAATCTATTTCTTCTTTGCATTCCTCTATTCTACCCAAACAATGCTACAAAATACTACTACAATTATTCTTTTCTGTAAGAGGTAACTCCCAATTAGCAATTATCTGTCTTATAGTATCTTCCCCTTTTTGAATAAACAGCCCAAACCACTCCTCAAAAGTGTTAGCTTCAACCCTCTTATTTTCTAATTCCAATACTTGTTCCTTAGATACAATGGTCAAGTTTTCCTGCACCTCTGGTATCCCA
Organism: Cunninghamia lanceolata; assembly: GCA_027924645.1. Taxonomy (NCBI): domain Eukaryota; kingdom Viridiplantae; phylum Streptophyta; class Pinopsida; order Cupressales; family Cupressaceae; genus Cunninghamia; species Cunninghamia lanceolata. Next base: position 1,583,130 of record BSBN01000149.1, on the reverse strand, counting down.
AACTTAGGGTCAAATATTCCTTGTATAAATTGCTACAATTGTGCAATATGTCCCTTCAGATAATCAAATTTATCTTTATCCTTCTTCATTATTTCTATTGTGGCTTTATTTATATCCTCCCATTCAACAAGGTGCGGTTCCCGTGTTACATGCTCCAAGTCAATATTCATCATTTTATAATCCTCAAGAGTCATTTCACCTTTTACCTTGTTGGTTTGCAGGATGGCCAGCTCTAACGTTCTTGATCTGGAGGGACCTCATTTTATGGCAGATATTGTTCTGGCCTTTCTTCTTTCTCTTTGTGGGAGTCCTCCTAAAAAACTTTTAATGTCAATAGGCACCAAATGTACCTCTGCCTTTTCTCTTCTGACTTCATTTCCCAACCAAGCTGGTGGCTCTACTTGTTTTTGATTTTGCTTATGTCTCAATTACTTTTTTTTGAAGTTTCTATGCCTTTGTCTTCTTTTCAGGTGATGATTGTTTTGGAACATACTGTTGCCTTGGAGAATGTTTTGGAGATTGATTTTCTGAACCTATTGGTAAGTTATCTTACTGCTGTATCTCCCCTTCAATAGCACCTCCTATATTTTCTCTGGGATTCTCAAATGTTTCTGCTATCCTTGTTATTGTTTCCTCTTGTCCATGTGCAGATGTACTAACTTGATCTATCTGTGGAGGCTGATTAGTGGACTTATTAGATTGTTCTTCAACTTTCCCTTTCTCATGTTCCTTTTCTACATTGTCTTCTAGTGTGCTCTTCTCATTATATGCCTTTAAGACATCTAGGACATCCATATTAGCAAGACCGGTTTCTATGTACTCCCATATTTGTTCTACTACTATTTCTCTATCTTTGACCACTTTATTTTCTCCTTCTCCTTTTTCTGATTCTTTAATTTTTTGTGCAACATTTTGCACTTCCTCTATAATGTCTTGTTCTACCAATTTACCAAAAGGATCCACCATTTCAACTTCTTTTGGTATATGTCTTTCCTTTGATTTAGAACTTTATGCCTTTCTTATGTATACTTGGGTGCTATGCTCTTTTATTATGACAGAACTTGTATCTATTTCAAGTCCCTCTTCTGCACCGATTCTTTATTGTAAGCTTCCTTCATCGCTACTATCATTACTTAGGTCAACAATGTTTTCTCCCTTTCTTGTCTCCTGACCTTCAGATTCATACACCATCTCTTCAGTTAGTTCCTGCTTAACTTCAATGTGAATTTGCCTCCTTTCTTCAGGTGTGAAGTCTACTAAAACCTATGGCTATATTATTTCCCTTGATGCAATAATAGGCACTTGTGTTCTCCCTTCTGTTGCATCTATGGCAACAGCTCTTACCATAGGTTGTTCCATAGGCAAGTCTTTTTCTTGTATTAATTCACTGAACACTATTGGTGCCTATGCCTTCTCAATATGCACCTCTTGACTAGATGCCCCTTCTTCTATGAATGTTCTTGAAGGTATAGCTACTGTAATCCCCAAAGCATAGGGATCTAGAAAGGTTGAGTTTTATTCTTACTTAGTATTTTTGTTTCCATAAACCTTCTCTTCTTTTCATAGAAACACATTAGTTCATCTTTGTCTTCCCTATCCCTTTTCTTTCTTTTCCTTTTCTTAGTAATATCAATACCTCGAGCCTTCAATTCTTCTACTTTATCAGCCAACTAGTTTTTAGAAAATAATAAAATTGATGTAGACAACCCCTCCAAAGATGTCTCTAGAGCATCTCAATTTGGCTCTTCAATGGGTAACAACTCCACCCCATTGCTTTGATAACTTTCATGCAGTACTTCATCATCGTCAGTCACTTCCTGGGACACACTTATATCCCCCATTGTCTTCATGTTTTCAATAGTTAACCTCTAATAAGATCTCTTTCTTACTTCCTCCTCATTCTTGCAATCAGAGAAATAATCTTCAATATGAACTTGATGTTTTTATTTCTTGTCTATGAATCTTTGTATTCTATGCAATGGGTCAAAGCGCCTGGCCACACTAAATTCTTCAAATGCATAATACCTTAATTCTATTTCTAATTGTTTAGCAGCCTCTTCATTATGACATGAATAATTACTAATGATGACAAGGAACTTAATATTACCCCTAGTGTATTTATTCTTATACATCTTTTATATATTCAAGACCTACCTTGTATATTCTAGCAAAATTAGGCGATCCGAAGGATACCTAGGCAACATAAATGGTTTTCCCTCGAAACCTCCAACCCTGATATAAGTGAATGTGGGAAACTGTATGAACAAATAAATGAAGTAGTCTATAGTTTCTTTTGCTTCTTTATTTATTCTCTTTTCTTTATCTCCATTCAAGACTCTCGCCATGTAACTATAAAAAACATCATTCATTCTTGTATATTTCTTCAATGCATTCTCTTCTTGAAGATCTGGGTAATGATCATATACCAATCTTTGTTTTGGCCCACTTTCCAAGGTGCCTATCACTCTTGTCCCTACTATTGGCAGTATTCCAGCAGCTAGTGCATATAAAACATAAGAAGACAAACTAAATCTTCTTGTTTTCCTAAATACCATGATCTGCCTGTTTATAGACTTACTGATGGTTCGGGCCCAGTGAATGTTTCCTTCTTTTTCTATGACATATTTTATAACCTGAAACATCCAAGGCTCAAATGTAGCTGCTTCCCTTAATCCCACCAATCTACTCAACATGGTAATCATGAGATAAATTTCATTTTTGAAATCAACTCTATATAAATTCTTTGGAACCCTCACAGTAGCTTTAGGTTTATTTTCAGCCATGTACCACCCATAGAAAATAGCAGCTCTGCATGCTTTATCATTCCTTATAAAATCTGTTGCATACTGGTCCATATCTATGTCTATCATTTTCTCTTCAATTTTCAGCCCAAAAGTATAGGTGATTCCTTCAGTAGACAAATCTGCAATGCTTCTTCCTTCATGTATTACCTGCCTGTCTCTAAATTGTATCTTTCCATGCATTCTAATACTAATTCGCTAGCCTCCATTGCCAAAGGAAAACCCACAACTTTATACAACCCTTTGCTCCAAATCCTTTCCATATCCTTAGAGGCATCCAATGCTGTGACATTGTGCAACATCATCTGCATCATATTGCCCTATGAAAGTGTCTGTAACCAATCCTCCTCTGTAAAATGTCACAGTCGGAAACCCTCGAGTTACTTCTAACTTTTCTTTGGTAGTTTCCTCTCCTTTTTTATCTTTTCTTCTTTCTCAACCATGCCAGTCACCTTCTTTTGTTTTGGAGCCATACTGTAAAAGAAACAATTACCTTTTACCTCCCTGTTCATGTACAATTATTAGGGTTTCTTTATCCTTACTTCCATGTTTTACCTGGTTTTACCCTAACTATTTTTACCATGTTTTACCTTCAGAATTTGAATTATATAACCATTCTAGGAAAATCCTTTAAGTAAACCTCCTCCCCAGACTATTTGTAATATTTAAGTTCATTTTCAAATATGATTAATTGTAAAAAAAACCATAATCATATTATAAGCACCATAGAGAGTTTTAAGATACATACATGTTTCCTTGATCAGCTTAACTTTATCAGTGTGGAATCAAATTACCCGTTTCAGTTATGCCGTTATTGCCTTGCAATCCTACACACCCTTGAATTTCCACTCACCTAATTTGATTTTCATTTACTCTACAATTTCTGCTTCACAATGTGATTATGACTTTGCCTCTTACCCTTTTTGCCTTTTACCCTTTTCGAATCGTGCATTCCTGTTGTTAGTTGTGCATTTGTTATAACCATTACTGCATGTGATTTAACTTAAGACCTTTTCTTTATAAATTTCATATTTTAAATTTTGTATCATTTTCTTTTCTATTTATGTGCATCACTATGCATATTACCTTTTACATGCCACAACTTTTGTATCTTTCCTCTTTGTAAGTTACTTTTGTATATTAATTATATACAATGATTGTGATACAAAACAATACTCCCAATGGCTCTATTACTTCCTATTTTATTCTTATCCTATATCTTCAGTTTTGTATGTTACTTCATAACGGCTATTCTTTATTCATATCCTGAACATATCCATACGAGATTCTCTCCAAATGTTTTAGTTCCTCGAACTAATCTCCTTTTTGTATACGTTAACTTTTGTATATCCGCTTAGCTCATATACCTTTTACTCATCGTCCTTTGACTTTAACTTGTTGTTTTGAGCTTTGGTCATTACTATAAGCCTTTATCATTTGTAACTTACCATCTCAGATTTTTGCATTTAAACGTTTGTATCTATTGTTTTGCATTTGAACTTTTGTATCTATCATTTTGTATTTGAAATACAACATGACATACAAATAAACGATACATAACTTACCTCGACCCTTGTATCTCAAAACACCTTCTAGTCCACTTTTGTATACCACTGGTCCCTTTTAACCATACTTTCATGGGCCCCACCTTTTGAAAATCTTCTCTTTTATTTTTAGCCTCGATAGTTACACTTAGACTTAAGATACAAATTGCTCCCCATGTGAGAGTACAACCTTAAGATTTTACACACACCCCTACATTCAAACGTACACCCTTTTCGATACTTGCACCACTTTTGTATGTATGTCAGATATGTATAAGTTCTATACATATAAAAAAACACATAAGTAAAACACAAATTTCAATATCCTAATCATGACCTCACCTGTACTTTCTTGTAATTAATGTTAAAATCTTTAGGGCATGTTTAAGAGAAATCTGATACATTAATGACATTCATTCCACTAGACCACTGACACATGTGAATTAACCTCCATTCTTATGGACATTCAATTCGTCTCAACAACCATTAATGGTGATTGAACCTGTAACTCCTGTGAAATTTCTATTTAAGAACCTGCATAACCACTATTTCTACCTTCCCCAGAATTTAAAACATTCTGTAAATATGACAACTCCCATTTGTCTTCTTAGCTCTAGGTGACAAACTACCTTTTTTGGTCCGGTTTCAGACGCTCATCTGAAAGGATTGATTTTGTGGCATGCAAATCCCCTGTTTCATGAATTAGAACTAGAGGCCATCAAAATGGTCCTGGGTAAAAGCTTTCTGACTAATTGGGACAAGCATAGGGTCAATTCAGACATCATCTCATGGTTTTTGGCCTCTGTTCTGGACATAAGTGTCAACAACATAGAAGTTTTTTATTGTTGCAGGATATTTTCAAAGTTGACTACAAACTCATGGACATTGATGTTATCTTAGCATTTGACCTGGGAGTAGGCATACCACAAGCCTCAGAGCTTCACTTGGATAATGTTCTTGGTGCTCAACTCGTCAAGCTGTCATTTCTTATGTACCTTCTAGACCAGGTCCTAGCTCATCATAGGTATGGGGCTAGAGTTGGCCTCAGTTTTCTACAGTTATCTTGAGGACTAGAAATATCACAAAACCCGTATTGGATTATCCTCTTTGTAGATATAATCAGAATGGGCCTTTTCTATGGAAATCCCTAAGATGTGAATTATCCCCCCTTTTTTGTGAATAATTTAATCTTTCTGTTTCTTATTGTACCATCTGTATTTTACCCATGGCATTTGTAAATACGACACTTGTTGACTATACATATTCTAGTCATATTCAATATAATCTATAACCAACTTTTGTATTTATATGCTCGCAAACTTTCTTTCCTGATTAATTCTCCTTTTCTGCATTTGTACGTACACAATTAGGTTTTTCAATTTAAATTTTGATTCTAGTTATATTCAATCTCATAATTTTGACTACACGACATTTGTATCTGTTTGCCCTATGTTTAATTTCATCTTGTTTTTAAATCCGCCCATGTATGTTCTCATTTTTTTTCTCGAATCTACGTTGAATATTTGCACTAGTTTTTTGTATGTATGTTCAATATGCATAAGTTTTATAAATACAAAACATATAAAATGGAAGGAAATAAGCACGGACTCGACTTTACTTTAATTGTCGTTTACTCTCAATCGGGCCCGCCTTGTATCTAAAGCAAGTTTCAATGGTTTCTACACATATGCATATCCCCTTTCTTCGAAATACAAAAACTTTAACCCACCTGACAATACCAATTCAAAACACATATACAAAAGACTCATGCAAGACATACAAAGCCCTCAACCTCACATACATACAAAAGAACCCACCCTATTTTGCATTCTTAAAATAGGCACTAGAATTTTCATTTTATGCCCTTGCCTTTTTGATGCAGGCGGTAAATCATAAAACACACAATAACAGATATTGAACATAGCAAATAGAACTTTCTTTTATTGAACTGGGCAACTCATTACATCATAGAAGCTCAATTACAATCAGAGGATGAATCCTCTACTGGCTGCAACACATTATAGCTTTCTCAACCTCAAGACTCTAGAATCTTTAGCCTTCTGTAACCCCAAATCGGCTAGGGTTTCTATTTTCCCACCTATTCTTGACTCTACACTAGCCCCCTTAACTCTACTACTGCCCAGGGTTCCTAAAATAGTCATAAATAGCACTTTTTGGCGGCCTCCAGCTAAATTTCAAAATTTGCAACTCCCTCCAAAAGTAGGTCAACTTCCGGGAAGCATAACTTTTGATCCGGGTGTCAGATTGACGAACTGTTTTAAGCGTCAGAAAGCTCGCGATGTGAACTATCACACCAAAAATTTGTAAATGGATTTCTATCAACTTTTTAGGACATTATGGGAAGTTTTAGTGCCTCATATCTCATTCCAAAAATTTTTAGGGGCTTTTTAGAAAACAAAAACTTTAATATCTTTCAACTCACAAATGATCTTTGCCTGATTCCTTCGCCAAAGGTCTTATATTTCCATTATGTAACTTTCTGGAAGTTTTTACTTTATTACGTGCCCAAATGCAAACTTTCTAAAAATAGCAGGTACACTTTCCTAAATAGGCAGGTCGCTATTTTTAGCAGTTTTGGAAAAACTGAAAGTCCTACATTATTATTCTGGATATTATGGAACCAAAAAAACTAATTATGGGAAGAAATGAGAACAACTACAATGGTTTTGAATTAACTTCTTTTTGGGTGATGCAAGATTGCCCTTACACCTCTGGATGCTCCTGCATCAGACACCCAGGGTAATTTGAGAAGTGACCCTGTCACGTCTCATGTGTTTGTGTGAGGAAAACCCAAATGGTCAACCTCTGCCTTAGACAACCAAGAAGAATCTTCAATAGGCCTTCCTTTCCATTTTACCAGATATTCTGCATATTGCTTGTTCCGAGTACTTCTTCCCACATGGCTATCCAAGATCTCTTCTATCTCCTCTGTTGAAGTAGATCCTGAAATACTCCACTGTTCTTCTGTTGGTCCATCCTCTGTTCCACCATCATGATATTCTGATAAATCAGCAATGTTGAAAATAGGGGAAATATTGATCCCACTCAGTAGCTCTACCTCATATGCATTTCCTGAATCATGTTTCTTCAAAATTTTGCATGGTCCAAATTTCTTCATTTTCAACTTATTGTATGTTCCAATTGGGAACCTTTCTTTTCTCAAGTGAACCATGACTTCATCTCCTACCTGGAATTCCTTATATCTCATCTTCTGATCTGCCTTAGCCTTGTACTGAATATTCATTTTATTAATGTGCTTTCTCACCTCTTCATGCAAATTCTTCAGATGTTCTGCAATGTCTTCAGCTTCAGCACTTGTCTTTTCTCTGTTGTCTAGCTTCCTTAACTCAGAAGCATTTCTTGGGCTATTGCCATATACAATCTGGAATGGTGATTTACCAGTACTCCTATTGACAGAATTGTTGTAAGCAAATTCTGCCTGTGGTAAAATCAAATCCCATCCCTTGGGCTTATCTCCTACTAAGCATCATAGCAGGTTACCCAAACTCCTATTCACCACTTCAGTTTTTCCATCAGTCTGTGGATGGTGTGCATAACTAAACTTCAAATCTATCTTCAACTTCTTCCACAATGTCCTCCAGAAATAACCAACAAACTTGGTATCTCGATCTGAAACTATGCTATTTGGTAGACCATGTAGTCTCACCACTTCCTTGAAAAATAACTCTGCAATATGAATAGCATCATTAGTCTTCTTACAAGGAATAAAATGTGCCATCTTTGAGAATCTGTATACCACCACAAAAATAGAATCATGCCCTCTCTGTGTCCTTAGTAAACCAAGAACAAAATCCATACTAATATCATCCCATGGCTTCTCTGGTACAGGTAATGGTTGATACAATCCTGTATTTTGACTTGTTCCTTTTGCCATCTGACATACTCTGCAACTCTGTACAAACTTCCTCACATCCTGCTGCAGCTGTGGCCAATAATAATTTTCACCAATAATAGAAATGGTCTTATCTCGACCAAAGTGTCCAGCCAGTCCTCCACTATGCTTCTCTTTCATCAGGTTCTCTCTCATGGAACTCCTCGGAATGCACAACTGGCTTCCTCTAAACAACATGCCATCTTGGATTATGAAATCCAACCATTTTGTCCTATCCAAAGTAACAGGCTCCAGACAAGCTTTCCAAGCCTCTGTAAAATCTGGATCTTCAGGGTACAAACTTTTGATCTCATCGAACCCAACAACCTTTATCTTCATTTCTGTCAACAAATTTTGCCTTCTGCTCAAGGCATCTGCAACTCTGTTGGACTTCCCACTCCTGTGCTTCAAAACAAAGGTATAACTTTGCAAAAACTCAACCCATTTTAAGTGCCTTTGGTTCAACTTCCCTTGACTATTAATATACTGCAAAGCCTAATGATCAGTATATAAAACAAACTCTTTTGGCAACAAATAATGTCTCCATTTCTTCAAAGCCTGAACTATTGCATAAAATTCCTAATCATAAACAAAATACTTTTTCTTGGCATCATTAAGCTTCTCACTAAAATAGGTAATGGGCTTACCTTCTTGGCTCAAAACAGCTCCTATACCACTACCACTAGCATCACAATCTACCTGAAATACCTTATTGAAATCTGGAAGTGCCAAAATAGGTTGTTCTACAACTTTCTGCTTCAATGTATCAAAGCTCTTGTCGGCTCCTTTAGTCCATCTAAACTCTTTTCTATCCCCTCTCATTGTTTCAATTAGGGGTGCACAAATGCTACTAAAATTCCTGATAAACTTTCTGTAAAAACTTGCTAAACCATGAAAAGATCTTACCTCCGTTGCACTCCTTGGTGTAGGCCACTCAATGATAGCCCTTACTTTTTCTGGGTCCATCTTAAGACCTTCCTCCGAGACAACAAATCCCAAGTATACTAACTCCTTCTTTGCAAAACTGCATTTCTTTAGATTAATCAGCAACTTCTCCTCCCTCAGCTTCTGTAGAACTCTTTTGATACGCATCAAATGCTCATCCCAAGTCTTACTAAAAATCAAAATATCATCCAAATAAACAATAACAAAACTTCCCAAAAATTCTTTCAGTACCTCGTTTATGAGCCGCATGAATGTGCTCGGTGCATTGGTTAGCCCAAATGGCATGACTAACCACTCATACAAACCTTCCTTTGTCTTGAAGGCTATCTTCCATTCATCCCCTTCTCTGATACAGATTTGGTGATACCCACTCTTTAGGTCAATTTTCGTGAAGTACTTGGCTCCACTCAAACAATCCATGATGTCATCCATTCTTGGCAATGGAAATCTATACTTGATCGTTATCTTATTGATGGCTTGAGAGTCTGTACACATCCTCCATTCTCCATCCTTCTTTGGTGCTAATACTACAGGTACCACACATGGACTTAGGCTCTCCCTTATCAGTCCCTTCCTCAACAACTCCTGAATTTGTCTGTTTAGCTCTTCATTCTCTGTAGGGGTCATTCTATGGGCTGCCTTGTTTGGCAAATTGGCTCCTGGTATCAAATCCATTTGATGACTTATCTTCCTTACTGGTGGTAAACCTTCTGGTACATTATCAGAGATAATGTCCTGGAACTCTTCCAACATATCTGAAACTTCTACATGTACATCTTCACATTTCTCTTGACTAATCTTAGGAATCAATGCAAAGCAATGACGCTCATGCTTCATACCCTCCAAAAATTTCCTACCATCTACCAAACAAATTCTGGCAGTACTACATACCTTTTCTTCCACCTCCTTCAAGGGCTTCAACTTATGACAAACTCCATCCTTTGTTAGGGAATATGTGTTTGCACGGCCATCATGGACATCGCTCCTATCATACTGCCATGACCTCCCCAATAGCATATGACATGCATCCATTGGTATGATATCACACAGCACCTCATCATGGTAGTCACCAATCTTGAACTTCACTAAACACTGTTCATTGACCAAAGCTCTATGGTCTTTCTACAACCATGCAATCTGATATGGATGCAGATGCTTTCTTCTTGTCAACTTCAACTTGTCAACCATCTCCTCTGAAACAAGATTATCAGTGCTTCCACTGTCAATAATAATATCACAACACTTACCCTCACATTTGCACCTTGTACGAAATAAACTCTTCCTCTGATTGGGTTCTTTCTCCTCATTCAGCAAGGTTCTTCTGACAACTAGGGTTTCTCCCCTTTCAACATCTTCAGAATGCTCAGAATGTGCATCTTCATCTACATGTGCAACTCATGCATTACCTTCAGGTCTTCTATTTGCCCTTCCTTGATGTTGTGGACACTCATATGCTCGATGCCCTTCTTCTCCACATTGGAAACAGGTTCCTCTGAAACCTCCTCTTCCAGGTCCTTGCCCAGGTCTGCCTCTTCCTCTTCCTCTTTGCTCACCATTGTTCTGGTCACGAGGGCGGTAGGTATTATCCCCTCTGTGATTTCGATTGGTGCCTACTTCTTCACTTTTCTTTTGATCTTCATTACGGCCTCCATAGGGTCTTCCACTAGTCCTTCCACCTTGACCTCTTCCCCTTTGCTTGCTATCAAATCTTTTGTTCAGCTTCTCTTCCACCTTCAAGGAAAACTAGTACGCATCTTCTATGGTGGTCATTCTGACCAGGCTCAACTCCTCTTGAATACTCGGCCTCAACCCATTAATGTAACGGGCTACCTTCTCCTTGTTGGGCTCTGCATGGCCTGTCCTGATAGTAATTTTATAAAACTCTTCTGTATACTCCTTAACAGACTTGTTACCTTGCTTTAGTCCTTGCAACTTCTTCAGCAACTCCATCTCATAGTCCACAGGAATGAACTGCTTCTTCAGTTTCTCCACCATCTGATCCCATCTAGTAATCTTTTCTTTTCCTCTTCTGTTCCTCTCTAATTGGACCTCCTTCCACCAAATATTGGCATGGCCCTTCAACTTTGTTTTTACAAACTTAACCCGATCTGGGTCCTCCACATCTTCATACTCAAAATACTCCTCCATGTCATTGATCCAATCAATAAGCTGTTCTGGATTCAAATCTCCAGAATATGTAGAAACTTTGATCCTGGGCCTCTTTCTGATCTTTGAAATGACCCTCAACAACCTTACTTCTGCAGCATCTTCGAGAGCTTCTTGTTCTTCCTCAGATAGCTCTTCTTCAACTTCATCTTCACTTTCTTCTCTTTTCCTTGGCTCAAACCCTCTTCGTAGCTCCTCTTGCAATGCATCGATTTGCCTTTGTAGGGCTCTAAAACCCTCTTTCGTCAAAGCATTCCTCCCAACATGATTTCTTTGTGGAGGCATCTTGGTCTCCGTAGCAAACCCACAACCTCAAGTCCTGGTGCAAACTGCCTCACGGTCGGCGATTTGTCTACACACTCAGGAACCCTCGCTCTGATACCACTTGATGCAGGGGGTAAATCACAAAACACACAATAACAAATATTGAACATAGCAAATAGAACTTTCTTTTATTGAACTGGGCAACTCATTACATCACAGAAGCTCAATTACAATCACAGGATGAATCCTCTACTGGCTGCAACACATTACAGCTTTCCCAACCTCAAGACTTTAGAATCTTCAGCCTTCTGTAACCCCAAATCAGCTAGGGTTTCTATTTTCCCATCTATTTTTGACTCTACACTGGCCTCCTTAACTCTACTACTGCCCAGGGTTCCTAAAATAGTCATAAATAGCACTTTTTGGCGGCCTCCAGCCAAATTTCAAAATTTGCAACTCCCTCCAAAAGTAGGTCAACTTCCGGGAAGCATAACTTTTGATCCGGGTGTCTGATTGACGAACCGTTTTAAGCGCTGGAAAGCTCACGATGTGAACTATCACACTGGAAATTCATAAATAGATTTCTGTCAAATTTTTAGGATGTTATGGGAAGTTTTAGTGCCTCATATCTCATTCCAGAAATTTTCAGGGGCTTTTCAAAAAACAAAAACTTTAATATCTTTCAGCTCACAAATGATCTTTGCCTAATTCCTTCACCAAAGGTCTTATATTTCCATTATGTAACTTTCTGGAAGTTTTTGCTTCATTACGTGCCCAAATGCAAACTTTCTAAAAATAGCATGTACACTTTCCTAAATAGGTAGGTCACTATTTTTAGCAGTTTTGGAAAAACTGAAAGTCCTCCATTATTATTCTGGATATTATGGAACCAAAAAAACTAATTATGGGAAGAAATGAGAACAACTACAATGGTTTTGAATTAACTTCTTTTTAGGTGATGCAAGATTGCCCTTACACCTCTAGATGCTCCTGTATCACTTTTTACCATACCACCCCACAAAAAACCCAAAGCACACCACACAACCCAAAAAGTGAAAGCCACAGCAAGGGTCCTCATTTTGCTAAAAGGTAAAATGGGGCGTGTTGTGAACATCACAACAAATAGAAACCAAATAAAATAAATAAAATTAAATTATTCAAAGGAAACCAAATGAAATAAATTCATAACTTTTAACTTTCCATATGTAAACCATTATTCAATTTGGACTGAATGTATTCAATAAGGTGTATGAATCTTTCAATAGAGTTTAAATGTGTGCACATGATTAATAATCCTCATCTTGAAAATGAATTGAAAACACTAGTGACTGGTGTTAAACTACGTAGTTGATTTCATCCTTCATAACCAACTAGATAGAGCCTTGCTACCAGCAGGCATTCATAGCCTCGACAATGTTATCGTTACAATTCTCCTAGGTATAGCCCCACTGCCAGCAAGTGTCTATAGCTCCGGTAGAGTTACTTAGATGACTTAATTTGGATTTTCAATATAATCCTTCTTATTCTCTCTCTCTTTTTTTTTATACGTAAGGTAAAAATTCATAAGATACTTTCATTGTAAGTTCAGGATGCAAGGTATAGTCACTTGCTAAAATTAAATTGAGAATTGCAATGGTAGCAAAGGAGACCTCTGATTTTTCATTTAACACCTACACCAGCATGTTTAATAAACCTAAGGATTTTAGGTGTGTAATTGTGAGAAACTTCCTTTGAATACTCAATTCACAGTTATTGAATATAAACCTTCACCAATTAAATAACCATTTACATTCACGAAAGTCACAATAAGCTATGCATAAGTTTCAAGTAATTACCTTGAAATTCTTAATTTTCTGTTGTTTTCAAGGGTTGTTAGTCTGCTCCTGCATACCTTAAATCAAAACAAGCATCCCTACCAAGGAAACACAACAAACAAACCAACCAAACAACAAACCTACAACCCAAACAAAGACACAACACACAACACCCTATACACTTTTTACAATATGATACACAATAGGACAGACATTATCTTCTTAGGCTCAAAAGTAATGTTTCAAATGTTGACCATTAACAGGTAATGGAACATCTTCTCTAGTTAAAGTCTTGAGCCTAAAAGTATTATCTCCTATTATTTTTGCAACCTGTAGTGGACCTAACCACAATTTGTCAAATTTTTCATGATTGCCCTTCTTTTCATGTGCTTTATCCCAACACAACACTAGATCTAATATTTTAAATGTTTTAACCCTCACTCTCTTATCAAACCATCTTTTAACTACAGCTTGATGTTTTGCAAATTTATCTATAGCCTGATCTCTTTTCTCCTCTAATTGCAACATCTGGACTAACCTAGCTTCTCTGTGATCATCAAAGCCCAGATACTCATTAGAAAACTTCCACGTAGGTATTCTCAAATTTACTGGCAGTATAGGATCAGTCCCATAAACCAAATGGTAAGGTGCATTACCTAAAGCAGTCTTAACACCCACAATGTATACTTTAACAATGTATTCCACTCTTTTGGGTTTTTTGCAATTAATTTCTTAATGATATCCAACAAGATTTTTTAGTGGACTCAGCTAAACCATTGCCCTGAGGATAATAATTTGAAGAAAACTTTAGAACTATCCCATATTCAAATGCCCATTTAGAAAATTTCAAGGAAGAAAATGCAGGACCGTTATCACATACCAGAGAATAAGGAGCTCCAAACCTTGTGATGATATTCTCTTCAAGAAATTTGATGACCACCTCAGTAGTAGAGAACTTACAACACGTAGCCTCTGTCCACCTTGTACAATAGTCTGTCACTATTATTATAAACTTGTGCCCAACAGATGATGGAGGATTGATGACTTCAATGAAATCCAAACCCCATTATGCAAACAACCTAGACTGAATAACTAGTTGTAATGGATTAGCCTGATTCCTCCCTTTATCAGCTGTAGTCTGACAAGCATGACAACTTTGAATATGGTGTTCTGTATATTTAAACATTGTTGGCCAATAATATCTAGCCCTCAAAATCTTATGAGTAGTAGCCAAATGGGAACCATGAGTTGTTCCATATTTATCATGCAATTCTAGCAATACCTTATCTGCTTCAATTCTATTCAAACACCTCAAATATATACATTCATGATTATTTTTGAACAAAAGGCCCCCTTGTATCATATATCTTTGTGCTTTTATCTTCAAGGCTCTCCTCTAAGAGGACTTCATCCTATTTGGATACTTTCCTAATATCAAAAATGTGTTTAAATCATCATACCAACTTGGGGCATCGTTATAATTCAATACATACTACTATTTCACCAAATTTGGATTTGTATTGGCTATTGTTTGTAATAATGCTTGACCCTGAACTAACTTCATTGGAATGATCTCCATATCAAACTCTTGCAATATTGTAATCCATTTGGTTCTTTTTTCTCCAAGCTCATTTTGCATCAGCGACATTTTCACTGCTGCATCAGGTACTATGGCTTTAACTTGGCTTCTCAAGATGTAATGTCTAAACTTTTTTACTTCCCTTACCAATGTGAACACTTGCCTTTCTATGTCTAAGTATTTCAACTATGCATCCTTTAAAGGTGCACTTATGAAAGCGATGGGCTTTTCTTCATTTTCTTCTCCCTTTTGTGTTAAGGCTGCTGCAACTGAATGTGAGGATGCAAACGAGTATATGTAAAATGACTTCATATAATTTGGACTAGCTAGCACCAGTGCATCAGAAATGGCTTCTTTGATATTTTCAAATGCAGCTTTCTTCACTAGTGTCCATTCTATTTTTGCATCCTTTTTTAGCATTGCGTTTAATGGCTGCACAATCTCCACAAATCCTCTAATAAATTTCCTGACAAAATTAATTTTACCAAAGAAAGACTTTAGTTCTTTTTTACTATTAGGTAATTGCAACCTTTTAATTCCTTCTACTCTATCAGGATCAATGGATATCCCATTTTCAGAAATGATATGTCCTAATAATTTTTCTTTTGTCACACCAAATGAATATTTCTTTGGATTGAGAGAAATTCCATACCTTTCACATCTCTTGAGTACCTTCCTTAAATCCACTGCATGAGTGGATGCATCCTTAGAAAATACAGTTAAATCATCCATGTAAATGACAATACACTTACCTGATAATCCACAAAATGTAATGTCCATAGCTCGTTGAAAGGTAGCACCTGCATTAATCAAACCAAAAGGCATTCTCCTGTATGCATAGTTACCCCATTTACAAGTAAATGTAGTTTTCAGCCTATCTTCTTTATCGACCAAAACCAGGTTATACCCTGAAAACCCATCCAAGAATGACATCATCCTGGCCCCATTTACTACCTACAATACCTCATCTATCAGAGGCAACGGATAATTATTTTCAGAAGCTTTATTCAAGTTTCTAAAATCTACACATAGCCTAATGTATCCATTTTTCTTCTTTACAGGCACTAGATTTGCTACCCAAGTTGAATGTCGCATTGGAAAGATTATTTTAGCAGACAACAAGTTTTTAACTTCTTCAAAGATCAAAGGCTCGAAAATAGCGTTCACTGGTCTCTGTTTCTGTCGAAATGGTTTGACTCCTAGTCTCAGAGGTATTACATGAGTTATAATAGAAGTGTCAAATGTTTTCAAATCTTCACATGTCCAAGCTATCACATTGTTATACTCCTTTAAAACCTCCACAATTTCTTTCCTCAATTCTTCAGAACAAGCCTTTCCAATTAATACATTCTGGGGACTTTGCTCTGTTTTGAGGTTAAAGGGATCACATTTACCTCCATCACTTTTAGGCAAATTTTTCTATCGGACTATTCCATCGAAATCAAAGATCTTTTCCAGTTCTATTACCCCTTTAGGCAAGAAATTACTTTTCAGACTTACCACATCTTCTTCATCCCACGATATATCATGTCTTTCTTGTTCATTAATAATATGAGTATCAAAGACTTCATGACAAGTGAGAAAGTCTACAATTTGTTGATCCCCCTCAAATACTTGGAAATGAGTGACATTGTCTGGTATACTAGGTATATTTACCAACTCAACAACAAATTTTTTTAAGCCTGACAATGTTAAAGGCTCTAAAGTACTAGCAGCAACTGCTAAAGCATCTGGTCTTTGGTTCAATTCTCTAGGAATATGTTCAATGTTAAAAGCATCAAAAGCTTCAATTAAATCCCATACCCTATGCCTATAGCTGACCATTTTCTTGTAATTACAAGCATACAATTTCCTAACTTGTTTAACCACTAATTTTGAATTAGAAAATACTCTGATCATTTTTACCCTTTTCTTAATGGCCATAACAAGTCCATAGACCAGAGCTTCATACTCTGTCACATTGTTAGTACAAGGAAATTGAAGTCTATTTGCTGCTAAAAATGATTTACCATTTGGATCAATAAGTTCAACCCTTGCTCTTGCCCCTTGCTTAGATTTAGACCCATCACACTTTAAAGTCCAAATATCACTCTTATTCTTGGGACCTTGACATTTTACCTTGGCCTGAACTGCTTTGTTCATCACTTGTATTGGAGCATCATGTTTATTTTCATGTCTTTCAGTCAGACCTGCAAGTATACATGCATCATTAACTTGTGTATTAGAATAGTTGACACTTTTCATCGTTACTTTTCTCTCTGAACCCTGTATCAATTCACTTGTATCCTCATGAAAACATAACTTAGGTTTATCAAGAACAAGCCTAGCTTTTTGTTGCCCCATCCTCTTTATGCAATTTCCATATTGATATTCTATGATATCTCTACACATTATACAATGTTCTTCAGGATGCGGCGTATTGTGAACTCTACACACACTTTTGTACAACTTACACTAAATTGTAGATTCTTGTTGAATACACCTTTCCATCTCTTATCATATGATCCAACCAAACTTACTTACTACATTATCCTCATCCCCTGAAGAATCACCTTCAGATTCAACCAACACAGTTGTTTCATCATTAGCAAGTTTTGTTTTAAAATCCAACATCAAGATTTCTTCTATCTGTACTCCTCTTTGGATACTCTATAAACACCTGGTTCAACTGAAGTGTACAATATCTCATTAGTTTTGTTGTACTCTGTAATCATGTGTTTCATTCTAGGTTTAACCTCTATTCTAATATGATTTGGGACACCTCTCCATGATGACCACATGTGTGAGAAATTAGTGGCCATGTATCCATTCAATGTCTTAGACTAGTCTCTACTTAATAGCATGCCATAATTAGCTGGTATATCTATGACCTGAATATTAATAAACTGGCTTACCCTAGGATCCAAAACTAGGTGCATCAGAATATGCATCAACTCACCTATCACATTGACTTCAATTTTGTCTAATTGAGTAACAACATTAGCAGATTCGGTGGGAGTCAGTCCTAAAGTTTTGCATATTCCTAGAGGCATTACATTGTCTAAGGCTCCTGAATCTACCATGCAATTATGTATATTCTTTCCCAACATTCTCACAGTCAACTAAAAAGGATGAGCTTCCTTCTTTTCTACATACATGACCATGTTGGTATTTGAAGGTTGTTCAATCTTCTTGCTTTATCTTTGGATTGTAGGTCCTTGCTATGAACCTCTAAGTTAACCGACGCGTCTTTTGACACAGATTCATCTAAGGATTTCATAAAGGCAATTTGTACCCCTGGACTTCTCAATAACTCATATAGAGGTACACTAACCTTGATCTTTTTTATCTCTTCAGACAAATAATTCATTAGTTTTGCTGTTTCCACTGACTCTATTTTTACTACTTGAACCTTTGATGTCATTGTCCCACCAATCACATGATGATTAGCTTTTAAAATGGCAGGATTATTAGTAGCATGCTGATCAGGAGGAGTATTGAAATTATTAGGAGGAATTGAGGTAGTAAAAGGACCCCCAGGCTTGGTATTGCTTCTCAGGTTATAAGTGTGATTTTTATTAGACTGTTGGAAAGCTTGCACTTCCGCTAGTTCACATAATACTTCATTTTTAGTTTCAAAGGGAAACTAAAAAGCATCCAACACTAGGGCTAACTTAGGATACAAACTCTCACAAAAATTAGGCTCACTCTCAACTATTTGATTTTCTTCTTCCCTAGTTGTGAAGGTGAAACTTTCTAAGACCAAAGTAGACTTGAACCTTGAAGGTACTATTCATTCCCTTTGGGAATTAAGAATTTAGAAGTAGGAGCTTACACTTTGACATTAAAGATACTAGTAGCAAGGTGAAATTGAGGACAATCTAATTCGGCATGTGCACTTGTATTATGGATCCTGCATCAATTTTTGGATTTTAACTGGCTGTTTCAACTCTTGAATGTCTGGACTCTCAAATGGAGAGGCTAGAGTACCATTATTAGGTCCAATATTCCATATCCTAGGTGGTTTAGGTTGATTTTGATTCCTATTTTTATTACCCCAAACTTTACCATCCGCATTATGTCCCCTACCCTATGTTCCCTGTCCTTGATTATGATTTTGTCCTTGGTTGTGACCTTGATTTTGATTTGAACCTTGGCCCTGATTATAATTATGAGTCTGAATTTAATTTTGCCCCTGAGTATTTCTACCATAAATTTTTTTGTTTCTTAATTGAGTCATTTTAGTGGTCAATCTTCTTAAATGTGCAGTAATTTCCTTTATTTCCTCTTTGTCATCCTGTGCCTTTGCAACAAATGCATCCTGAGGAGGTTGAAAGAAAGATTGACTATTATTCTGATTAGTATTAGTGCCATTACCCGTATAAGGAACCATAGTTTGAACTGGAGTGGGATTATACACTGGTGTATAAGTAGGAACTAGATTCAATAATGGAGTATGATGCATTGGCACACCTTTCCATGTCTATGCTTGACTCTGAATTCCATGGTTTCCTACGTTTACATAAGGATTATAAGTTGTTTGCCTCATTTCCTGGTTTACTGTAACTGCTTCTTTGTAAGCTTTAGAGAGAGAATCAATATTGGCTCGTCTCTTCACAAACATCACCATCAAAGGATCCAAGGCTGCATAATACATAACCAATATTGCTTCAGGAGATACCGTATAAGGGGTGACTAACTTAGAAAAGGCCTTCTAGAACCTATCATTGAAATTATCTATAAGTTCTCCCTCTCCTCTTTTAATTGCTGCCAATTTGTGATGCAAGGTAGAAGACTCTACTGGTCCTCTAAATCTAGACAAAAAGGCTTCCTCCATGATTGTCCAGGTAGTGACATAAGCATTTGGTAGGTTAACATACCAATTAGAAGCTTGCTCATTAAAGGTTTATGGAAATAACCTGTAGATCACATCTTGATGCTTTAATCTTGCTCTGAAACAAGCTTCCTTGAATATTTTGATATGATCTTCTGGATCCTGATATGATTGATATTTAGGACAAATCTTTTCAGGATTTTTCAGCATTTCATGATAATCAGTAAATGATATCAGAGAATTAACATCGAAATATGCCATGACTGGACCTAGGGGTGGACTAGGACCTCTAGATGGAGTTGGATCTATAGGCGAACCGGGACTTCCAGGCGCACTTGGACCTCTAGGATGTTCTGAATCAAGATTTAGTGCTCTAAAAGAACAACTATCAGGATTCACTATATTCTGTATGTTAAAAGGAGATCTTGGAAGCGTTCCTAATGAACTTCCTACGTTAGATATTCTAGGATTCTAGATTAACGAACTCCTATTCTATCTCCTATCAGGAAATTGTACAAAAATATCCCCTGAATTAGACCTAGACCTAGTCAACCAACTACTATTATGAGCTAGCTTTGCACAAATCCCATTTCAACTTCAATCAATCAGGCCCCCCTTCTAGCGCCAAAAACTATTGACAAGTGTTTTTACACATTCATAACAAAAGTTAAAATTCACAAATGAACCTTAACTATCTTGAAAGATATGAAGAATTGATTGAGAATTCTTAATCTCAAGTTTCTATATGGTCAGTTCTTGACCTTGTGGATAATCCAATAGGTTGATGTGAAACTGTAATGTTCAAGAGGCCTTACGTAAATTAAAATAATCTGTGACTCACTAGACTTCAATTTATGCAAATATCTACAAATGTTAGCAAAGTATTCATTCTTTTGCATAAATTCACTATTATATCACAAAGCTTTGCATGAATTTCAGTAAAACAAACTTTGCCTTTCAAATTTATGTGAAAATTGTCAAAGATAACTACAATTCCTTATTGTTTATTCAAATGTATGACAATTTCCTTCATATTTTCACATTTAAGCTAATTATTTGTGATTTTTGAGAAAAGTTAGAAAAGATAGGGTTAGAAAATTGGATTTTATCTTCATATAGCTCTCTGTGACTCATGCATATAAATTTGTTTATCCTAATCAATCCAAAAGAAAATAAATCCTCATACATAAATTGTGAGCAATTTCATGAATCTACATATGGAATTGCGATCTTCAATGGAAAATATATTAGAAAATACCTGAATCAATTAACACTCTAAAGATAGATGCAAAAAATTGATATTTGTATTTACTGACATATGACAACCATTTCAAATTTACAATGTTTTATGACTTCAATCCCTTGAATTACCATAAATAAACACTTATTGACACTTTGACAGATACACCAAGGAGACCAGACATTCCATGCACTCCTTAATGCAGACACAAGCGACTTCCTTTCTAAACTAAAGAAACATCCTTTATATTGCAACACTTAACAATTACAACTTACAGCTAAAATTCAAAATTCATGTGTGTATAATACATGTAGCAGAGCTTCTTATATAGACTTTTGAAGTCTCTTTCCTGCTACGATTACTAAATTCATCCAATGGTCAATCCTCAATTCCTGAAGATCAATGGTGGAAATCATTTCCCAACCATTTCAAAATATTTACTGGAATATTCCCAATGCTACGAAGATACCCAAAAAGATTCTCCTTTCAAAATACAAGCCTTTCTTTGACTTTCTAGTGCTGACTTTGCCTTCAAACAAAAGTAACCCAATTGCCCACTTTATAATGTAGAACAACCAAAAAAACCATCACCATCATTATCACTTCCCCTTTCATTCTTCCCCAATCTTCTTTAGGTACTCTGTATATTGATCTATCAATGCCATCACCACTTCATGATTATTTCTTTGGCTCACGATCCAAGTGTATGTCTACATTTCAACCATTTCCTTTAATGTTTTTATTTGCTCTTCCATCTCTTCTTTATGCTTTTGGTATTTTTTCACCCGCGCACTTGACTCCATGATTGAATCAATCATCTCAACATTCAAATATGTACCTGGATCCTGTATACAAGGCAAATACATATCCTTAAACTCTTTCACTGCCATTTCAGCATCGAAAGCATGTATTTCTGGACACTCATACCTAGTGAATTTTTGTATGATTCAGTGGTGCTTCTTAGCTATTTCCCCAGCTTCTCTTTCTAGCTCCTTTGTATTTATTATACATCCCTCTAACATGTTTCTCTCAAAAATCAACTCCATTATAGTCTATGGCATGCGATCTGCTACCTGAGGAGTTATTATTCTTTCATTCTTTAGCTCATCAATCCTTTCTCTCATATCTTCTACCCGATCTATTTCTTCTTTGCATTCCTCTATTCTTCCCAAACAATGTTGCAAAATACTACTGCAATTATTCTTTTATGTAAGAGCTAACTCCCAATTAGCAATTATTTTTCTTATAGCATCTTCCCCTTTTTGAATAAACAACCCAAACTACTCCTCAAAAGTGTTAGCTTCAACCCTCTTATTTTCTAATTCCAATACTTGTTCCTTAGATACAATGGTCAAGTTTTCCTGCACCTCTGGTATCCCAACCTTAGGGTCAAATATTCCTTGTATAAATTGCTGCAGCTGTGCAATATGTCCTTTTAGATAATCAAATTTATCTTTATCCTTCTTCATTTTTTCCATTGTATCTTTATTTATATCCTCCCATTCAGCAAGGTGTTGTTCCCGTGTCACATGCCCCAAGTCAATATTCATCATTTTATAATCCTCAAGAGTCATTTCACCTTTTACCTTGTTGGTTTGCGGGATGGCCAACTCTAACTTTCTTGATCTAGAGGGACCTCATTTTATGGTAGACATTATTCTGGCCTTTCTTCTTTCTCTTTGTGGGAGTCCTAACAAACTTTTAATGTCAATAGGCACCAACTGTACCTCTACCATTTCTCTTTTGACTTCATTTCCCAACCAAGCTAGTGGCTCTTTACTTGTTTCTATTTTTGCTTTTGTCTCAATTACTTCTTTTTGAAGTTTCTCTGTCTCTGTCTTCTTTTTAGGTGAGGATTGTTTTGGAACATACTGTTGCCTTGGAGGCTATTTTTTAGATTGATTTTCTAAACTTGTTGGTAAGTTATCTTGTTGCTGCATCTCCCCTTCAAGAGCACCTCCTATATTTTCTCTGGGATTCCTAGATGTTTCTACCATCCTCGTTATTGTTTCCTCTTGTCCATGTGCAGATGTACTAACTTGATCTATCTAAGAAGGCTAATTAGTGGACTTATTAGATTGTTCTTCAACTTTCCCTTTCTCATGTTCCTTTTCTACATTATCTTCTGGTGTGTTCTGCTCATTATATGCCTTTAAGACATCTAGGACATCCATATTAGAAAGACCAATTTCTATGCACTCCCCTGTTTGTTCTACTGTTGTTTCTCTATTTTGACCACTTTATTTTCTCCTTCTCCTTTTTCTGATTCTTGAATTTGTCGTGCAACATTTTGCACTTCCTGTATAATATCTTTTTATACCAATGTACCAAAAGGATCCACCTTTTCAACTTCTTTTGGTATGTCTTTCCTTTGATTCAGAACTTTGTGCCTTTCTTATGTATACTTGGGTGCTATGCTCTTCTGTTATGATAGAACTTGTATCTATTTCAAGTCCCTCTTTTGCACCAATTCTTTGTTGTATGCTTCCTTCATCACTGCTATCATTACTTAGGTCAACAATCTTTTCTCCCTTTCTTGTCTCCTAACCTTCAGATTCATACACCATCTCTTCAGTTAGTTCCTACTTAACTTCAATGTAAATTTTCCTCCTTTCTTCAGATGTGAAGTCTACTAACACATGTGGCTGTATTATTTCCCTTGATGCAACAATAGGCACTTGTGTTCTCCCTTCTGGTGGATCTATGGCAACAACTCTTACCACAGGTTGTCCCATAGGCAAGTCTTTTTCTTGTATTAATTCACTAAGGACTATTGCTGCATGTGCCCTCTCAATATGTACCTCCTAACTAGATGCCCCTTCTTCTATGAATACTCCTGAAGGTACACCTATTGTAATCCCCAAAGCATAGGGATCTAGCAAGGTTGCATTTTTATTCTTACTTAGTATTTTCCATAAACCTTCTCTTCTTTTCATAGAAACACATTAGTTCATCTTTGTCTTCCCTATCCCTTTTCTTTATTTTCCTTTTCTCAGTAACATCAATACCTCAAACCTTGAATTCCTCTACTTTATTAGCCAACCATTTCTTATAAAATAATAAAATTGATGTAGACAACCCCTCCAAAGATGTCTCCGTAGGAGCATCCCAATTTAGCTCTTTAATAGGTAACAACTCCACCCCATTTCTCTGATAACCTTCATGCAGTACTTCATCATCGACAGTCACCTCCTGGGGCACACTTATATCCCCCATTGTCTTCATCTTCTCAATAGTTAACCTCTGATAAGATCTCTTTCTTACTTCCTGCTCATTCTCGCAATTAGACCAATAATCTTCAATATGAACTTGATGTTTGTATTTCCTATGAGTCTTTGTATTCTGTGCAATGGGTCAAAGTGCCTAGCCAAACTGAATTCTTCAAATGCATAATACTTTAATTCTATTTTTGATTGTTTAGCAGCCTCTTCATTATGACATGAATAATGACCAATGATGATAGGGAACTTAATATTATCCCTAGTGTATTTATTCTTATACATCTTGTATATATTCAAGACCTGTCTCGTATATTCAAGAAAAATTAGGTGATCCGAAGGATACCTAGGCAGCTTAAATGGTTTTCCATTGAAACCTTCAACCCTGATGTAAGTGAACGTGGGAAACTGTATGAACAAAGAACTGAAGTAGTCTATAGTTTCTTTTGCTTCTTTACTTATTCTCTTTTCTTTATCTCCATTCAAGACTCTCACCATGTAAATATAAAACACATCATTCACTCTTGTATATTTCTTCAATACATTCTCTTCTTGAAGATCTAGGTAATGATCATATACCAATCTCTATTCTGGCCCACTTTCCAAGGTGCCTATCACTCTTATCCTAGCTATTGGCGATATTCCAGCAGTTAGTGCATATAAAACATAAGAAGACAAACTGAATCTTCTTATTTTCCTAAATGCCATGATCTACCTGTTTATAGATTTACTGATGGTTCAGGCCCAGTGATTATTTCCTTCTTTTGCTCTATCATATTTTATAACCTGAAACATCCAGGGCTCAAACGCAGCTACTTCCCTTAATCCCAGTAATCTGCTCAACATGGTAATCATGAGATAAATTTCATTTTTGAAATCAACTCTATATAAATTCTTTGGAACCCTCACAGTAGCTTTAGTTTTATTTTAGGTGGTGTACCACCCATAGAAAATAGCAGCTCTGCATGCTTTATCATTCCTTATAAAATCTATTGCATATTGGTCCATATCTATGTCTATCATTTTCTCTTTAATTTTCAGCCCAAAAGTACAGGCGATGCCTTCAGTAGACAAATCTGTAATGCTTCTTCCTTCATGTATTACCTACCTGGTCTCTAAATTGTATCTTTCCATTCATTCCAATACTAATTCGCTAGCCTCCATTGCCACAGGAAAACCTGCAGCCCTATACAACCCTTTGCTCCAAATCCTTTCCATATCCTCAGAGGCATCCAACGCCATGACCTTGTGTAACACATCATCCGCATCATATTGCCCTATGAAGGTGTCCATAACTAATCCTCCTCTGTAAAACGTCACAGTCGGAAACCATCCTGTTACTTCTAACTTTTCTTTGGTGGTCTCTCTATGTGGTTTCCTCTCCTTTTTTATCTTTTCTTCTTCCTCAACCATGCCAGTCACCTTCTTTTGCTTTGGCGCCATCCTGTAAAAGAAACAATTACCTTTTACCTCCTTGTTCATTTACAATTATTAGGGTTTCTTTATCCTTACTTTCACTTTTTTTCTGGTTTTACCCTAACTATTTTTACCATGTTTTACCTTCAAAATTTGAATTATATAACCATTCTAGTAAAATTATTTATGTAAACCTCTTCCCTAGACTATTTGTAATATTTAACTTCACTTTCAAATGTGATTAATCATAACAAAAACCATAATCATATTATAAGCACCATACAAAGTTTTAAGATACATACATGTTTCCTTGATCAACTTAACTTTACCAGTGTGGAATTGAATTACCCATTTCAGTTATGCCGTTATCGCCTTGCAATCCTACTCACCCTTGAATTTCCACTCACCTGATTTGATTTTCGTTTACTCTGTAATTTTCACTTCATAATGTGATTATGAATTTGCCTCTTACTCTTTTCGAATCCTACATTCCTGACATTAGTTGTGCATTTATTATAACCATTACTGCATGTGATTTAACTTAAGACCTTTTCTTTATAAATTTCATATTTTGAATTTTGTATCATTTGCTTTTCTATTTCCGCGCATCACTATGCATATTACCTTTTACATGTGACAACTTTTGTATCTGTCCTCTTTGTATGTTACTTTTGTATATTAATTATATACAACGATTGTGATACAAATCAATACTCCCAACAACTATATTACTTTTTGTTTTATTCTTATCCTATATCTTTAGTTTTGTATGTTACTTCATAATGGCTATTCTTTATTCATATCCTGAACATATGTGTGCGAGATTCTCTCCAAATGTTTTAGTTCCTCAAACTAATATCCTTTTTCTATACGCCAACTTTTGTGTATCCACTTAGCTCATATACCTTTTACTCATCGTCCTTTGACTTTAACTTGTCGCTTCAAGCTTTGTTCATTAGTATAAGCCTTTATCATTTGTAACTTACCATCTCAGATTTTTGCATTTGAACGTTTGTATCTATCATTTTGCATTTGAACTTTTGTATCTATTGTTTTGTATTTGAAATACAAGGGTAAGTGCAAAAAGATGGGGGGCCAAAAAGTGGCCAAAAAATTTTCAAAAAAAATTTAGGCATAACGCGAGCGCGTTATAACGCGCTCGCGTTATGGCTTGGCAATGACAAGCCTAAGGCTCGTCATTGCCGAGCCATAACGCGAGCGCGTTATAACGCGCTCGCGTTATAAAGCGCTCGCGTTATAAAGCGCTTTATATATATAAAAAAAATGCTGTCATTTCATTTTATCTTATTTCGTTGTGAGTTTTTCCTCCGCCGCGGCTTAAAACCCTTCAAAAATGCGCTCGCGTTCTACAAAACACCATTCAACACAATAGATTTGTCGATTCATCGCCGAAATGCCGCCGCGACGTCGAGCACGCCAAAGGGGTGAGTTATCTTTATTTTTTTGTTTGAATTTCTTCCTAAATAGGTAGGTTTTGTGTTGATTTTTGATGCATATTTTATTAATTGTAGGAAATGTTAATGCACCTCCTCCTCCTCCTCAAAATCCTCAAAATCCACAAAATCTTGAGGAAGAAATACCTGCAGAACAACAACCTCCTCCATTCATTCCTCGGCATGCCCCTGGAACACAAGATAATATAATGGGGGAAATTGAAAACAACAAAAAACAAATTGAAGATATAATTGCAAGGTTGAAAGATCCTTCCACTTCAACCTTGCATAGGTCCACGCTTGCCGAATCTCTTGAGTCTATGTTATCAAATGTAAATTCAATTAGCAAGCAAATAACTAGTTGGACCGATAAAAAGAGAGAGTTTAGAGATTACTATGCAGATAAATTGTCATATCAAGATGTCAAAAAATTACAAATTACAAAAGTAGACTTGTGTTCAATTTTCACAAACCCACAAACAAATCAACCTCCACCCATTACATGCAAGAGGTTCCCTATCCATTGGTGCAACAACCAAGCGATAAGGGACAATTTCGGGCAGAGGTGGTGGATGGTTTTTGACCATCCTCCATGCAATAACAATGAGGTCCCGCAATACTTTTTGAGGAAACTCTACTCCGAGTTTGTCCTCAATAAAGTGCCAAACTATTTTGATATGCGGGACTTCCAGGGTAGAGGTGGGGGCTCAGCACAGGATAGACCAGGGGCACGTCTTGACCCACAGTGGGTAGTGAGACGAGTAATCAGCAGACCAGCCCACGAGCATGTTTCTATTCCTTCCATTGTGAAGGAGAGTGTTGAGGTCGATACACTGAGGTCGATTAGTGCCTTGACCCAGAGCATCATAGAGCATGCCGATCCTGCAACACAGAGTGGGTTGGGAGATAGTGCGAGGAGTAGGGTCCCACCGCATACTTGCCAGGCTTGCGGGTCAGCCTGTGGTTATGACCCCATGGACAGTCAGGACGCAGGTGCACAGGCTACATCTGCAGCTGAGCAGATGGCGATGACAGATACCCTCCTGAGTGAGACTTTCGGCCTTGATACTCAGGTAAATATTAGCAAGTTTATTGAATTTAATTTATTAAATTTTATTTTTGAAATACAAGATTAACTAATTTAAATTGATGATTTTAATGAAATTTCAGGGTCATAGCGTCGATGCAGTTTTCAGTGGTTCTCCACCTACATTTTTCACTAGATCATCTACTGTCGAGGTATGTAACTAGTAAACAATTATAAATATTACATGTGAATAGCATCGTTATATGAATGGTATTCTAATTTCTGATTTTGGATGTTGAATAGGTTAACACTGTAGATTTCATGGCAACACCTGCCAGCGGTGGTGGACTTCAAAGCTTTACGGAGGTAATAAAATAAATAGTTTAATGAATGAATTGTACTTACTAAATTTTTGTATGTGATTTGTGTGTTTTATTGTGTGTACTTCCATGTTTAGATGAGCGTGTGTGTATGTTAGGAGCCATGATTTGCATCACTATTATAGTTTTCGTAATTGAATAATGTTGTTTTATTTCCAGATGATGCAGGCTGCGGATACACCTCCCCATGTTCATAGGGCAATGGAGCAGGGTGTGGCCTCTGCGATTCATAGCTCTATGGCATTGACAGGGGTATGAGGCAGATTAGTAAATTTCAATTTACATTCATTGTTATAGTTGTCTATTTTTGAAAAATCAAAAGATTATTGATTTGAAGTTTAATTTCTATCTGGATGGTTTCTATAGGACATGACATCACCAGGGCCTTTTCCTGCTACTGAGGCAAGTGAGCAGACAGATTATATGTTAGCGGTAAGTGATTATTTTGTTAAATGTTTCATTTTTTTATAACATGTAATTTCTATATATTAATATCTATACTTTTTTTTGTAACAGGTAAAGGTGCAGGAAGAACTAAATAGGAGAAGTAGCCCTCGGGTTCGTAGTAGACCACCCACATGCATGTCTCCATCCCCTAGAAGATCAAAGCCTGCTCGTGATTTATTCTCTTCACCAGCTAGAGGGGAATGACTTTTTATTGTGTTCCTCTGTTGTATGCCTATATGGCATTTGTGGACATATATTTTGTATTGTACATAGTTGACATTGTATGCCTATATGGCATTCTTGTAAGCCTATATGGCTATTTTGTATATATGTTATACTTATATCGACAGATATTGATGTATGCGTATATGGATATTTGGTTAATACAAATCTTTTTTATTGATGGCGTCCATACTTGCATTATAAATCCACTTTTGAATGGATATTTGTAGATGGCTACTTCAAATATTTAAAGTCTGATTGTATTACATAGGATGTTTGCATTTTCTTTGATAGGCTTGATAGGCCATGGATTACATGATGGAGTTTGATGGAAAAGTATGGTACTAGAAGACTCTAGTTCATTCTTAATAGGCTTGTGATTGATAATATCTTTGCATGATTGCACTTGATCTTGGATCATGGGCATGTTGTTAGGATTTTGATTGCATTGTGATGTTTGATGGATAGGCATGGTGTAAGTGTAAGATACCCAACTAGTTCTATGAAAAATTTTCCTTACTTAAACACTTTTACTTGCTAACAATTCATCAACTACTTCAATAACATAAAGATATACATCAAGATAACTATTTGAATGAAACAACATTAGAGTTGGGTACTTGTCTTGTTACTTGATTCAATCAACTTGCAATGTCTTATTACATGGAAAATGCTTTCAATAGCATGAAGTACAACTCATTCAATGGAAATACAAGGACAGGCCTTGAAGCCTTGATGTTACAATGTCTTCCTTATTTGAGCAACATTTGAAGATTTGGAATGTTCAACTCATCACCTCACAAGGTAGGCGCATATTTGAAGGATTTACAGGTTTTTCTGACTTGGGCGCCAAGTTGAGGTGACCTCCTCCTGAAGTTGCGCCTTGTCAACATTAGGTGCCAATTAGAGTTTATGGATGCTCTGGATTGTTTCCAAGAGTAGGCGCCAAAACATCATCATTATGAAAGTGTTTTAAATGCTAGGCGCCCAAATCAGCCCTCTGGAGTCTAGGCGCTCCTTTCATGCATTCTGTGTTCTAGGCGCCAATTGAAAGGAGTGGAGAACAGGGCAAGCGCCTTCCAAACTAGGTGTTTCCTTGAGGTGACAAGGACTTAGAAAGTGCGCCTAAGGTGAGTGCCTTGAGTGAAAAGGTCTAACAAACATCTTTGAACCCCCTTTCAAGGTTAGGCGCATTCTGGAGGTGGAAACAAGTAGAAGGTGCGCCTTAGCTTCCTTTGTCAATTCTTGCAAGTCTTTGTTGATTAGGAAGGTGGAATGCTTCATTATAGAATGAGCGCCTATCTTCTAATGTCCAAACTACTTCTTCTGGCTCACTCTGTGGCTAGGCGCCAGAGCTAAACTGTTCACACAAGGGAGTGCGCCTAGACTCACTTGATGTTTTCTTACTACTTCAACCCCTGGAAGATGTTCCAAGGTGTTCCCTTTTACAAGCACCTGACCTCCCAAGTTCCTTCATGTGCTATTCCTTGAAGGCGCCAAAACTGAGCTCCAGTGCCATGGGATTGTGCCTAACATCTTTGAAGAGTTTCTAAGCCTTTTGCAAGTTGATATCCCAAACTCATCTTCTAGGCGCAACAGGAGCTTTCCAAAGGAGTTTCCAAGTTTTAGACGCCAAGCGAGGTCATGGGTGAATGGAACTGCGCCTTAGGAGATGACTGGATCCTAAGCGTCAGTCTGGAGTTACAGTGGAATTGATATGCGCCTCAACTAGCTTAGGCGCCCATTTGAAGTGATTCCTTTAACACTTCTCTGTCAATCTCAACTGCAAGGATGATCTCCTAATCCAATTTTGATCCTCTGGAGATGCAAATAGCTTTACATTTCACTAGGTTCCATCAATGATGATCATCAACCAAAGCACATTTCAAAGGTGAGATAGGCAAGTGAGGCGCCAAACTAGTCCTTAAGACTTATCTCCTTCTATCAAGTCAATTTCAACTATGTGAGAGAGTTCTATTCTAGGCGCAAAATGGAAATGTTTCATCAATTGGTGCATCTTACAAAGCTCCCAATTCTAGGCGCTAGAGCCAAAGAGTTTTTCCCAACACATGCACCTGGGCTAGGAATTCACGTAAGAGACATCACTTAGCTTTAAAACTTTCAATCTATAGCCATCTGGGCTAGGCGCTCCAATGGAGGATCCTTGAACTCATGCATTGGCGCCTTCTAGTTCTAGGCACCCATTTTGGATGATTCATCCTGATACTAGCGCCCAAAATGACTAGACTCTCTTCATTATCCAATTCACTTAGAAGACTCAAGTTGGAGACTTAGTTGTCTATCCATGTTCTCCGGAAGATTCATTGTACCTCTATGCACTATCTCCTTCAAGGCGCACATTTAGCTCCAAAACACAAATTTCCATCATCAACCCATCAAGGTGCATCATCTTCCCTTTGTATCCCCTTCAAGGCGCAGACATTCACTTCTTCACACTCAAACTCACTCTCTGGCGCCAGAATAGGTGTATAACTTCAAATAAGGCGCTAATCTTAGGTTTCTAAGTACTTAGTTTGATCTTAAGGCTATCCTTCCTCTAAGCACTCTCTTCAACTCCCTCACTGAAGGCCCTCTATAAGTTTGGGTGCATTTCATCCCAAGGCGCTTCAACATCATCCAAGGCACAAATTCACTCTCCAAGACAAGGTGCAAAAAACCCTATCCTAAGGCGCTCAAATCTTGCTTCTAGACCTAGGCGCACAAACATGAGATTAAGGATCATTCTGGCCACCATCACTTCCCTAAAGGCGCAAAATTGGTGTAGATACATTCCATTTATTAAGGATCATTCTGGCGCCCAAATCTTGTCAAAGCAAAGGATCAATAGGTTCTCTCTAAGGCGCACTCCAGGGTTTGATCTTGCAAGACTTCTCACGTCAAAATTTTGACCAAGACACTCAAGGCACTAGTCTTTATCATCTAACCCTACAGTGCACTTACTCATTATGATATACTCCTCAACTTTGTATTCAACCTTGCCCAAGTCGCATATTCACTATAAGGCATTCTCACGTTGTCAAGGCTCAGAGGGCTTCAAGTTGCTAAAGGGTAGAGGTCTAGGCGCATATCTGACTTGAAGCTCAAGGCGCTCCAACCCTCTTGCTCTGGAATTCATTCTAGGCACTAAGTGACTTCTCCAATTCCTTGAAAACATTTGAAGTGTTTTACCTTCTCAAGGTGCTCCTTCGAACTTGACTCCAAGGTGTTATAATCTCAAAGGTGCTGACATCATCTCAACCAAAGGCGCTCAATGATTCATCCCATATCTAGGTGCTAAAACACTTAATCAACCAAGTCATTCAAGGCGCCATTCAGTAAACTCATCTTCCATGATATTCCTATCAAGGCGCATATCACTTCTCTCATGGGCTTTAGGTGATCAGTTGAGTGTTTCAATACTATTTAGGTGCCAAATTCATTTTAATGCACCAAACACAAAGAGCTTTCAAACACTGGGCGCTCACAAAGAGTCTTCCAACCTTGGGCGCTAAATTAGGTCTTTGCAACTATCCAAGGCGCATATCTTCGTTTGAACAACTTATGGTGCCAAGACAACTTCTCATTAGGGCGCTCAAAACACTTGTGTTTACATTTGAAGTGCTTTACCTTCTTAAGGTGCTCCAGACTAACCTGACTCCAAAGCGCTCCATCATCATCCTTAAGGCGCTAAAAACATCATCTCCACTCTAGGCAAAAACATCATCCAACTCCTTAAGGCACTTCACTGTGAAAGTCTGAAGGCGCTCTACCTAGACCTTTCCCCTAGGCGCCAGAACTCCTAAGCACTCACCAGATAACTCTCTTCTTCAAGGCGCAAATCTTCCTATACTATGATTGCCTCTGAAACGCCGATTAACGTGATGTGAGGGTGCAAAGGCTACTCCAATCCTCAGTGAGCGCCTAGTTTAAACAAGGAGAAATAAAGCATTCAAAACTATCCAAACGATCATCCCCTTCCTAATGTCTTCACTGTTCCAGAAAACCTTGGCCAAAATGACACATAACAACTCCTATGAGCGCCCTTATGCCCTAGGATCATCTAGTTTGTGCGTCTTGTAATGAGTAGTTCATGTAAGTTTGGAATGAGCGCCTTGAATAAGTGTAAACTAGCCTAGAGAAGGGTATGTGCGCCTTGAGCATTCCAGAGATAACTGTGCGCCTAGAACAATATGAGTGCTCATGATGATGATTAACGCCCTGATGAGACTATGAGCGCCTTGTTCAGGAGATACCTTGTTTGATCATAAAATGCACCTTGAGTCTTGAAGGTTTTGAGCGCCTAGGTGATTTGGATGTTGGGATGTTGGTATGCGCCCAAGATTGAGGTAAGTGAGCGCTTGTAATGGAGGAGAGCAATGAGATGAGGTTTAGCGCCTCCAAGTAAGGTCAGAGGTGAGGTTAGAGGTGAAATGCGCCTTTGGACCATTCTGGCGCCTTGGATGAAGAACCTATATGTTGAGCCCAAGAGGTAAAATTTGCGCCTTAGTGGATTTGGAGAGTTACAGAGATTAGAGAAAAGCGCCTTGAAGACAGAGTTGTTCAAGGCGCATGTGTGATTTGGTCAAAAACAGGCGCCTAGAGTGAATAGGCTTTCATCCTGACTTAATACACTGCCTCCTTCTGACGATTTTTGGGGCAGCAGAAAACCTTTCACCACGGGCAAATGCCTCAGAGCTATAAAAAACCGAGAGCGGTTATTGTAGAGGCACTCTACGTGATCCCGTTGCCTTAGACGAAATGTTTCTAAGTGACACGGTTTTCGAGTAACATCTCGTCAAAGATTGCTGCCTTTTTGCACTTTGGACTCTTCAGGGATATCGTCGGTACAATGTAGCTTCGACTGTTTCGACATGTTTGGGTGAGAAATAGGACCATGCCTAGCATAAATGTACCCATTCGGACGCGTTGGAACAGTCAGTTTGGTCGCATCAGGAGCAGGATGAAAGTTACACCCCTTTGCAACTTTACACTGCCTCCTTCTGACGATTTTTGGGGCAACAGAAAACCTTTCACCACGGGCAAATGCCTCAGAGCTATAAAAAACCGAGAGAGGTTATTGTAGAGGCACTCTACGTGATCCCGTTGCCTCAGACGGAATGTTTCTAAGTGACACAATTTTCGAGTAACATCTCGTCAAAGATTGCTGCCTTTTTACACTTTGGACTCTTCAGGGATATCGTCGGTACAACGTAGCTCCGACTGTTTCGACATGTTTGGGTGAGAAATAGGACCATGCCTAGCATAAATGTACCCATTCGGACGCGTTGGAACAGTCAGTATGGTCACATCAGGAGCAGGACGAAAGTTACACCCCTTTGCAACTTTACACTGCCTCCTTCTGACGATTTTTGGGGCAGCAGAAAACCTTTAACCACAGGCAAATGCCTCAGAGCTATAAAAAACTGAGAGAGGTTATTGTAGAGGCACTCTACGTGATCCCGTTGCCTCAGACGGAATGTTTCTAAGTGACACGGTTTTTGAGTAACATCTCGTCAAAGATTGCTACCTTTTTGCACTTTGGACTCTTCAGGGATATCGTCGGTACAATGTAGCTCCGACTGTTTCGACATGTTTGGGTGAGAAATAGGACCATGCCTAGCATAAATGTACCCATTCGGATGCGTTGGAACAGTCAGTTTGGTCGCATCAGGAGAAGGACGAAAGTTACACCCCTTTGCAACTTTACACTGCCTCCTTCTGACGATTTTTAGGGCAACAGAAAACCTTTCACCACGGGCAAATGCCTCAGAGCTATAAAAAACCGAGAGAGGTTATTGTAGAGGCACTCTACGTGATCTCGTTGCCTCAGACAGAATGTTTCTAAGTGACATGATTTTCGAGTAACATCTTGTCAAAGATTGCTGCCTTTTTGCACTTTGGACTCTTCAGGTATATCGTCGGTACAATGTAGCTCCGACTGTTTCGACATGTTTGGGTGAGAAATAGGACCATGCCTAGCATAAATGTACCCATTCGGACGCGTTGGAACAGTCAGTTTGGTCGCATCAGGAGCAGGACGAAAGTTACACCCCTTTGCAACTTTACACTGCCTCCTTCTGACGATTTTTGGGGCAACAGAAAACCTTTCACCACGGGCAAATGCCTCAGAGCTATAAAAAACCGAGAGAGGTTATTGTAGAGGCACTCTACGTGATCACGTTGCCTCAGACGGAATGTTTCTAAGTGACACGATTTTTGAGTAACATCTCGTCAAAGATTGCTGCCTTTTTGCACTTTGGACTCTTCAGGTATATCGTCGGTACAATGTAGCTCCGACTGTTTCGACATGTTTGGGTGAGAAATAGGACCATGCCTAGCATAAATGTACCCATTCGGACGCGTTGGAATAGTCAGTTTGGTCGCATCAGGAGCAGGACGAAAGTTACACCCCTTTGCAACTTTACACTGCCTCCTTCTGACGATTTTTGGGGCAACAGAAAACTTTTCACCACGGGCAAATGCCTCAGAGCTATAAAAAACCGAGAGAGGTTATTGTAGAGGCACTCTACGTGATCCTGTTGCCTCAGACGGAATGTTTCTAAGTGACACGATTTTCGAGTAACATCTCGTCAAAGATTGCTGCCTTTTTGCACTTTGGACTCTTCATGGATATCGTCGGTACAATGTAGCTCCGACTGTTTCGACATGCTTGGGTGAGAAATAGGACCATGCCTAGCATAAATGTACCCATTCGGACGCGTTGGAACAGTCAGTTTGGTCGCATCAGGAGCAGGACGAAAGTTACACCCCTTTGCAACTTTACACTGCCTCCTTCTGACGATTTTTGGGGCAACAGAAAACCTTTCACCACGGGCAAATGCCTCAGAGCTATAAAAAACCGAGAGAGGTTATTGTAGAGGCACTCTACGTGATCCCGTTGCCTTAGACGGAATGTTTCTAAGTGACACGATTTTCAAGTAACATCTCGTCAAAGATTGCTGCCTTTTTGCACTTTGGACTCTTCAGGGATATCGTCGGTACAATGTAGCTCCGACTGTTTCGACATGTTTGGGTGAGAAATAGGACCATGCCTAGCATAAATGTACCCATTCAGACGCGTTGGAACAGTTAGTTTGGTCGCATCAGGAGCAGGACGAAAGTTACACCCCTTTGTAACTTTACACTGCCTCCTTCTGACGATTTTTGGGGCAACAGAAAACCTTTCACCACGGGCAAATGCCTCAGAGCTATAAAAAACCGAGATAGGTTATTGTAGAGGCACTCTACGTGATCACGTTGCCTTAGACGGAATGTTTCTAAGTGACACGATTTTCGAGTAACATCTCGTCAAAGATTGCTGCCTTTTTGCACTTTGGACTCTTCAGGGATATCGTCGGTACAATGTAGCTCCGACTGTTTCGACATGTTTGGGTGAGAAATAGGACCATGCCTAGCATAAATGTACCCATTCGGACGCGTTGGAACAGTCAGTTTGGTCGCATCAGGAGCAGGAAGAAAGTTACACCCCTTTGCAACTTTACACTGCCTCCTTCTGACGATTTTTGGGGCAACAGAAAACCTTTCACCACGGGCAAATGCCTCAGAGCTATAAAAAACCGAGAGAGGTTATTGTAGAGGCACTCTACGTGATCCCGTTGCCTTAGACGGAATGTTTCTAAGTGACATGATTATCGAGTAACATCTCGTCAAAGATTGCTGCCTTTTTGCACTTTGGACTCTTCAGGGATATCGTCGGTACAATGTAGCTCCGACTGTTTCGACATGTTTGGGTGAGAAATAGGACCATGCCTAGCATAAATGTACCCATTCGGACGCGTTGGAACAGTCAGTTTGGTCCCATCAGGAGCAGGACGAAAGTTACACCCCTTTACAACTTTACACTGCCTCCTTCTGACGATTTTTGGGGCAACAGAAAACCTTTCACCACGGGCAAATGCCTCAGAGCTATAAAAAACCGAGAGAGGTTATTGTAGAGGCACTCTACGTGATACCGTTGCCTTAGACAGAATGTTTCTAAGTGACATGATTTTCGAGTAACATCTCGTCAAAGATTGCTGCCTTTTTGCACTTTGGACTCTTCAGGGATATCGTCGGTACAATGTAGCTCCGACTGTTTCGACATGTCTGGGTGAGAAATAGGACCATGCCTAGCATAAATGTACCCATTCGGATGCGTTGGAACAGTCAGTTTGGTCGCATCACGAGCAAGACACCAAAAATGCAAAGGTTGCTTTGTGCAACTTGACAACATTGACACTTTTTTGCAACATGACTCAAAGACTCAAACTGACCCCAAATGACTCAAAGTGACTTAAAATCACCTTGATTATAGAGGTCAAGGCACTCCTTATCATTCATTCATTATGAGCGCCTTGGGAGAATGGTATATAGGTCATCATCATGATTGGGCGCCCTGGATCCAGAGTGTTGGAGAGATCATCAAATGGTGTCTAGTAGGGTGAGTTATGAGTTTGGTCGCATCAGGAGCAGGACACCAAAAATGCATAACATGATGATGGAAAAATGTGTACATATGTGTAAAAATGCAGGAGGAAATAAAAAAAGACAAACCTTACAAATTAATGTGCATACTTACAACTCAATGTAACATAACTTTACAAAATCAATGTGAATACTTACAAATTAATCCAATGAACCATCTGGATCTGCTCTACTCTTTATTGTGTCAAGTATTGCTTCATGGTCAGACTCACGCACCTTCCACAATATTTTGTTCAAAGGTCTACCCCGATACTTTATCAAATGAACATTGGATGCCACGACAAGGTTCGAGTAATGAAGAATCTTTCGATGCATGTCAAAGTCCTGAAATAGCCAAATATTAACACTCTTATGTGGGTACCTTCTAAGCCATGTTCCAGTAATAACCACTGATCCTATAGGGTATTCGATGTTTTCTCCATCTGTAACAGGGGCCTCCAATTTCTTTTTGGCCTCAACACAACGGCATAAGTAATAATCTGTTCCCTCTTCATTATCTTCATCTGCAATAACTGCATATACGTGTCCTACATTGATATGTGTAGCAAATTAGATGAAATTAGTCAACATTACAAAAACACTACAAAGTAAGATGACATTACCTGGTTGAACTAGATGAAATTAGATGCATATATGTGCCCTATATTACCTGGTTGAACTAAATCTGATATGTGGTCAAAGTCAACTGACGATTCCATCTGTGTTAGTTCCAGTGTCGTCGGGGGTCGATACGTGTCAAGTGGGCTAAGATAACTTAACTGCCATTCGTCAACCCACTCCTTTGACTCGCACTCATCCCAGACTTGAATTGTACAGGAAGAACAAAAGCATGACATCTTTCGTGTATGGATACTCCATGAACCTGCAATTGAACTTCTGAAAGAGTGCATCTCATTTGATCCTGTCAGTGTACAACAATCCTCATATGGTGCAATGTTAGTATCATCTATCAACCAAAAAAATCTACGAACTAAAGACTTACCTTCATTACCTGGACCCATGGAAGCATTACACCACTCGACAATCGATTTTGCATCTGTCAACTTTGCATTGTCTTTATACTTTAACTCTTCTCGTGCTATGGCTCTTTTGATACATGCTCCTGCACCATCATGCTCCCCCTTTCCATGCCCGGCCTCACAAAAGTTCCACATATGTTGAATACCTGTAAAATTATGCCTCCTACTCAGCCAATAGAAATTTCGCGAGTTCTTGAATTGTGATGCACAATTATCCGACCATATGATATGCTGACTGAACGATATGCCCCTTCTAGCCAAATCATTATAGAACACCTGAAAGCAACCTTGCACGAACTCCGTAGAATGCGTGCGATCATCACTAATATAGAAATGATACTCCCTTATGATCTTTCTGTCATCCTCTGTACTATCATTCGCATGAATGAATGCGATGTGCACAAATATAGAAACCTGTGTGGAGTTGTAATATTGTGATTGCACCTCACGCTGTGGCTGTAGACTGTAGTTCTCTGCAAAGTCGACGACTGAAACAATGCTACCAACTGGAAATGTGTCCTTGCATAACTTGAATTGCAAGTCCAACCATCGAGCTCTATGGGCATGTCTTGCATACTCATACACTATGCTGTCACGAAATATAGGCATAAACTGATACACTGGAATCTTTTCAATAACTAATTCACACCTCTTTGCTTCTTTACCATCTTTTGTATTGTATGCCACTGTTTTATACTTGCCAAATTCTACTAGTTCATTTCCAACCGCATGTGTTATTTCCATATGTTCACATATTGGCAAATGTTGCAAGCCACCGCAACGATGACATGTGCCATCCAAGCATAATTTCTTGTAGAATATTTGACCTTCCTCTCTTTCACATAAAATTCTTGATATGAAATCTCTTGAAGATGTTGGTGGGGCACATATGGCACAACCCTGCAAATCATTGTTAGTATGCATATCTAAACATATAGACCTATAAGCATCAAAATGGTTAGAAAATTCAATATGTAATCTACAACAACAAGTAGTGCATGTGTGATTTATCTTAACATAGAAAGGTTTTAGCATTTCAAAATATCTTTGACAAATTTTAATTTGAGGATACTTCTCTAGAAATTTACCATAAAACTGTGTTTGAGTCTCATCCAAAAAATGCTTTGGATGTGGCTCGCGGTTCTGACTACCAATTCTCCTTCTTACCACATCCCTTTGATTCGGAGATACCCTTGTGTAATTCTTCCAAAAGTCTTCAATTAGTGACCTCAATGCTTCAACAATTGGTTTATCTTTTCGTGGTAGTCTCCCCGAGAACGCCCATAATTCATTGGCATTAGTGTCCTCAATTCTTTGGCGTCTTCCAACGGCTCTTGATAAAGTTTTCCTATTAATTCTCAATTTTTGACTTGTCTTTCTAATAAGACGAGCTTTCCTCGTTTGACTACTTACTATAGTCGATGTAATCACACGCCGTGTTGCATTACTATCTTTTGTGCGTGAGGTGTTACCCACACTCTCATACGCACTCATTAGATTCTTGACAATAGATTTTTCACTTGAAGCCTCTGATGTTCTCAACCCAAGAATCTTCATGATAGACCTATACTTTATACTTCGCATCATTTCAACGAATAGTTGACATCTTGCAGTCTCATTTAACTTTTCAAAGAACAATCTCCAAATCTTATTAGCATATCTTCTACAAGTGCGTTTTGGAATCTTACCTTCCATTGGCTGCAAAATA
The DNA here is from genome assembly GCA_027924645.1 of Cunninghamia lanceolata. Lineage (NCBI taxonomy): Eukaryota > Viridiplantae > Streptophyta > Pinopsida > Cupressales > Cupressaceae > Cunninghamia > Cunninghamia lanceolata. Next base: position 1,542,676 of record BSBN01000149.1, on the reverse strand, counting down.
TTCTCATCAATATCAATCAAATACTTTGGCTTTCTATGCAAAATTCTAGGTGGTGTCAAGTTAGGTAAATTCATCTCAACATTAGGAATTTCATCAATATTTAAATGAGATGGGTTAGATGGCATACCTTCGATCGAAGATGGAATAGATGACATACCTTGAGGTTGAGGTGGGAACGATGGCGTACCTCCTTCATCACATGTGAGTGATGATGTACTCTCAACTTGAGATGTGGTAGATGGTGTCCCTACATGTTGTCTTGCGATAAAGGATGTGTCTCCAACTATGGTATTTAAATCTCTCGTACCACGAAGTTTTTGCATTCGTTCTCTTTGTGCCGCCAATACCATATCTCTTTGTGATGGTTGTGGTTCCTCTTCAATTGGTATGTCTTCATTTATCGTGTCCAATTTCCTCTTCTCACGAAGTTCCCTCATAGCCATTACTTTCTTTGCATTCTTAGCTTCTATCTCTTCCTGTGTTGGTTTAATTCTTGATCGTTTCCTCGGCATGACGGAGAATTTGTCTGTAGCATGATAAAGAGACCAATATTAGTTCCTAAGAAATGAATACATGATAATAGTGGGATTGTATTTTTTTTATGTTGTAAGGATTTATTCTTGTATAGTTTGACATCATGGTATGAACTAAGGTTTGTTTATTACACATAATTATTAAAGAGCCCAAGTGTAGAAAATATACATGGCATCATGTGAGATTCTAGGTTGCTTTCTTGATTGGAAATGTGTCTATTTTAAACATGTATGATAATGCATGATAAAGTAATTCAATCCGAAATAAGGAAAATGTAAAGAACATGCATGTAAAGACTTGACATACCTAAAAAATGAAGATTTGAATGGAGAGAGTACCCAATTATGTAGTGTTTTTATCTTCTTGCATCAAACTCCTCAACAATTTGAGTTTTTCACCACTTGCTTCCTTTTCAATGTTAAATTCTTAAAATTGAATCAAAATTAACATTGCAATACTACAAAAATTGAAACTTGTATAGATATATATCAAATTTGGTTTGAAAACTATGTTATTTCCTCCTTCTCAAGTTGGCAAAGCAGAAAAGGTGGTGGAAAGATCATGCAAAGGTGGTACAATGTGTCAAATGTGCATGTGAACTTCCCAATAGCATGAAAGCACTTCTTTTTTGTCGGAGCACGCGTAGAATCAGTAAGAAAATAGAGCATGTGGGCCTGGATCATGGGGGTAACCACTTTTTTACCGTTTTAGTAGAATTACAAAACGCGAGCGCGTTATAACGCGCTCGCGCTATAACGCGCTCGCGTTATAACGTGCTCGCGCTATAACGTGCTCGCGTTTTGTCCTCCTATAGATCTCTAAACCCTAAACCCTCAACTCTGATCCCTTGACCCTCAACCCTCAATGTCAAATCCTAATCCCTCAACCCTATCCCTAAACCCTCAACCCTCAATGTCAAATCCTAATCCCTCAACCTCAACCTTGTCCCTAAACCCTAATCCCTTCAACCTCAACCCTATCCCTAAACCCTTGACCCTCGAACCTCAGCCCTCAACGTCAAACCGTAATCCCTTGATGCAGAGCAAAACAAGTTGAACATTAACACAGGTGAAAAAATCCTTGAAAGTCCACAAAATAACCTTTACAGTGTATATCGGCAAGACAATTTAAATGTCACACCGAAATGTACCTCAACCCTCAACCCTCAACATCAAACCCTCGAACCTTAACCCTTAACATCAAACCCTAATCCCTCAACCCTTAACTCTAATCCCTCGACCTTCAACCCTGATCCTAAACCCTAAACCCTCAACGCCAAATTCTAATCCCTCAACCCTTCACTCTAATCCCTCAACCCTAAACCCTATCCCTAAACCCTCAACACTATACCTTAAACCCTAATCCCTCAACCCTAACCCTAAACCTTGTCCCTAAACCCTAATCCCTTCAACCTCAACCCTATCCCTAAACCCTTGACCCTCGAACCTCAGCCCTCGATGTCAAACCCTAATCCCTCAACCCTTAACTCTGATCCCTCATCTCTCAACCCTAACCCTAAACCCTCAACCCTCAACATCAAACCCTAATCCCTCAACCCTCAACCCTAATCTATCATCCGTCATCCCTCTACACTCTACTTTAACCCTAATTCCTCGACCCTCAACCCTATCCCTAAACCCTTGACCCTCGAACCTCAACCCTCAACCCTCAACGTCAAACCCTAATCCCTCAACCCTAAACCCTATCCCTAAACCCTCAACACTATACCTTAAACCCTAAACCCTCAACGCCAAATTCTAATCCCTCAACCCTTCACTCTAATCCCTCAACCCTAAACCCTATCCCTAAACCCTCAACACTATACCTTAAACCCTAATCCCTCAACCCTAACCCTAAACCTTGTCCCTAAACCCTAATCCCTTCAACCTCAACCCTATCCCTAAACCCTTGACCCTCGAACCTCAGCCCTCGACGTCAAACCCTAATCCCTCAACCCTTAACTCTGATCCCTCATCTCTCAACCCTAACCCTAAACCCTCAACCCTCAACATCAAACCCTAATCCCTCAACCCTCAACCCTAATCTATCATCCGTCATCCCTCCACACTCTACTTTAACCCTAATTCCTCGACCCTCAACCCTATCCCTAAACCCTTGACCCTCGAACCTCAACCCTCAACCCTCAACATCAAACCCTAATCCCTCAACCCTTAACTCTAATCCCTCGACCTTCAACCCTGATCCTAAACCCTAAACCCTCAACGCCAAATTCTAATCCCTCAACCCTTCACTCTAATCCCTCAACCCTAAACCCTATCCCTAAACCCTCAACACTATACCTTAAACCCTAATCCCTCAACCCTAACCCTAAACCTTGTCCCTAAACCCTAATCCCTTCAACCTCAACCCTATCCCTAAACCCTTGACCCTCGAACCTCAGCCCTCGACGTCAAACCCTAATCCCTCAACCCTTAACTCTGATCCCTCATCTCTCAACCCTAACCCTAAACCCTCAACCCTCAACATCAAACCCTAATCCCTCAACCCTCAACCCTAATCTATCATCCGTCATCCCTCCACACTCTACTTTAACCCTAATTCCTCGACCCTCAACCCTATCCCTAAACCCTTGACCCTCGAACCTCAACCCTCAACCCTCAACGTCAAACCCTAATCCCTCAACCCTAAACCCTATCCCTAAACCCTCAACACTATACCTTAAACCCTAAACCCTCAACGCCAAATTCTAATCCCTCAACCCTTCACTCTAATCCCTCAACCCTAAACCCTATCCCTAAACCCTCAACACTATACCTTAAACCCTAATCCCTCAACCCTAACCCTAAACCTTGTCCCTAAACCCTAATCCCTTCAACCTCAACCCTATCCCTAAACCCTTGACCCTCGAACCTCAGCCCTCGACGTCAAACCCTAATCCCTCAACCCTTAACTCTGATCCCTCATCTCTCAACCCTAACCCTAAACCCTCAACCCTCAACATCAAACCCTAATCCCTCAACCCTCAACCCTAATCTATCATCCGTCATCCCTCCACACTCTACTTTAACCCTAATTCCTCGACCCTCAACCCTATCCCTAAACCCTTGACCCTCGAACCTCAACCCTCAACCCTCAACGTCAAACCCTAATCCCTCAACCCTAAACCCTATCCCTAAACCCTCAACACTATACCTTAAACCCTAAACCCTCAACGCCAAATTCTAATCCCTCAACCCTTCACTCTAATCCCTCAACCCTAAACCCTATCCCTAAACCCTCAACACTATACCTTAAACCCTAATCCCTCAACCCTAACCCTAAACCTTGTCCCTAAACCCTAATCCCTTCAACCTCAACCCTATCCCTAAACCCTTGACCCTCGAACCTCAGCCCTCGACGTCAAACCCTAATCCCTCAACCCTTAACTCTAATCCCTCATCTCTCAACCCTAACCCTAAACCCTCAACCCTCAACATCAAACCCTAATCCCTCAACCCTCAACCCTAATCTATCATCCGTCATCCCTCCACACTCTACTTTAACCCTAATTCCTTGACCCTCAACCCTATCCCTAAACCCTTGACCCTCGAACCTCAACCCTCAACCCTCAACATCAAACCCTAATCCCTCAACCCTTAACTCTAATCCCTCGACCTTCAACCCTGATCCTAAACCCTAAACCCTCAACGCCAAATTCTAATCCCTCAACCCTTCACTCTAATCCCTCAACCCTAAACCCTATCCCTAAACCCTCAACACTATACCTTAAACCCTAATCCCTCAACCCTAACCCTAAACCTTGTCCCTAAACCCTAATCCCTTCAACCTCAACGCTATCCCTAAACCCTTGACCCTCGAACCTCAGCCCTCGACGTCAAACCCTAATCCCTCAACCCTTAACTCTGATCCCTCATCTCTCAACCCTAACCCTAAACCCTCAACCCTCAACATCAAACCCTAATCCCTCAACCCTCAACCCTAATCTATCATCCGTCATCCCTCCACACTCTACTTTAACCCTAATTCCTCGACCCTCAACCCTATCCCTAAACCCTTGACCCTCGAACCTCAACCCTCAACCCTCAACGTCAAACCCTAATCCCTCAACCCTAAACCCTATCCCTAAACCCTCAACACTATACCTTAAACCCTAAACCCTCAACGCCAAATTCTAATCCCTCAACCCTTCACTCTAATCCCTCAACCCTAAACCCTATCCCTAAACCCTCAACACTATACCTTAAACCCTAATCCCTCAACCCTAACCCTAAACCTTGTCCCTAAACCCTAATCCCTTCAACCTCAACCCTATCCCTAAACCCTTGACCCTCGAACCTCAGCCCTCGACGTCAAACCCTAATCCCTCAACCCTTAACTCTGATCCCTCATCTCTCAACCCTAACCCTAAACCCTCAACCCTCAACATCAAACCCTAATCCCTCAACCCTCAACCCTAATCTATCATCCGTCATCCCTCCACACTCTACTTTAACCCTAATTCCTCGACCCTCAACCCTATCCCTAAACCCTTGACCCTCGAACCTCAACCCTCAACCCTCAACATCAAACCCTAATCCCTCAACCCTTAACTCTAATCCCTCGACCTTCAACCCTGATCCTAAACCCTAAACCCTCAACGCCAAATTCTAATCCCTCAACCCTTCACTCTAATCCCTCAACCCTACCCTATCCCTAAACCCTCAACACTATACCTTAAACCCTAATCCCTCAACCCTAACCCTAAACCTTGTCCCTAAACCCTAATCCCTTCAACCTCAACCCTATCCCTAAACCCTTGACCCTCGAACCTTAGCCCTCGACGTCAAACCCTAATCCCTCAACCCTTAACTCTGATCCCTCATCTCTCAACCCTAACCCTAAACCCTCAACCCTCAACATCAAACCCTAATCCCTCAACCCTCAACCCTAATCTATCATCCGTCATCCCTCCACACTCTACTTTAACCCTAATTCCTCGACCCTCAACCCTATCCCTAAACCCTTGACCCTCGAACCTCAACCCTCAACCCTCAACGTCAAATCCTAATCCCTCAACCCTAAACCCTATCCCTAAACCCTCAACACTATACCTTAAACCCTAATCCCTCATCCCTCAACCCTAAACCTTATCCCTAAACCCTAATCCCTCAACCCTCAACCCTAATCTGTCATCCCCCAACTCTAATCCTTCATCCCTAAACCCTAAATGCTATCCCTATTCCTACACCCTCAACAGAATCGATACTATACCTTAAACCCTAATCCCTTATCCATAAACCCTCCAACCCTATCCCTAATCCTTATACCATCCACACTCTACTTTAACCCTAATTCCTCGACCCTCAACCCTATCCCTAATCCTTATACCATCCACACTCTACTTTAACCCTAATTCCTCGACCCTCAACCCTATCCCTAAACCCTTGACCCTCGAACCTCAACCCTCAACCCTCAACGTCAAACCCTAATCCCTCAACCCTTAACTCTGATCCCTCGACCCTCAACACTATACCTTAAACCCTAATCCATATCCCTCAACCCTTAACCCTTAAAACTTAAACCCTATCCCTACACCCTCAACACTTGACACTATATCTTAAGCCTTAAACCCTCATCCCTAAAGCCTCAACCCTCAATCCTTAAACCTTAAACCCTAAACCCTATCCCTAATCCCTCTACCCTCAACACTCTAACCCTAACCTCGACATTAAATGCTAATCCGTCAACCCTAAACCCTAATCCTAAACCCTCAACCCTAAACCTTATCCCTAAACCCTAATCCCTCAACCCTCAACCCTAATCCATCATCCCTCAACTATAATCCCTCATCCCTAATCCCTAAATGCTATCCCTATTCCTAAACTCTCAACAGACTTGATACTATACCTTAAACCCTAATCCCTTATCCCTAAACCCTCCAACCCTATCCCTAATCCTTACACCCTCCACACTCTACTTTAACCCTAATCCCTCGACCCTAAACCCTATCCCTAAACCCTTGACCCTTGAACCTCAACCCTCAACCCTTAATGTCAAACCCTAATCCCTCAACCCTTAACTTTGATCCCTCGACCCTCAACCGTAATCTGTCATCCCTCATCCCTAAACCTTAAACGCTATCCCTATTCCTAGACCCTCAACGGGCTCGATACTATACCTTAAACGCTAATCCCTTATCCGTAAACCTTTCAACTCTATCCTTTATGCCTTAACCCTCATGATGAATAGCCTTGAGTGTAAAAAAATTTGAGTGGGACATAACGCGAGCGCGTTATAACGCGCTCGCGTTATGTCGAACATGGGAAAAGACAGGCTTGCGGGAAAAATGTAAGGCAATAAATAACGTGAGCGTGTTATAACGCGCTCGCGTTATTTCTTGCTTTGGGAATCCCAAGCCTTGGGCTTGGGATTTGCTTTGGATTTCCAACCCAAAGGCTTGGAGTGCCTTATGAACAGTCACAGACGTGTTTTTCTGTATTCTTCAAAATTTCACATAATTTCGTTTGTGCTAACCCTCAGATTTGCACGTGTTTCAAGGTTGAACAAATCGAACACATGGGTAATGTTAGGCTTTCTCTTAGCTATTTGACGATGTGATTTTTTTCACATTTTAACAATGTTAAGCCTTTCATCTTTAATTTCTTTTGTTTGTGTGTCCGTTTTTATGCAAAAACCACTGTTTGGTCTTTTTTTCATTGTAAAATAACTATTCATTCAAATTTCAAAAAAATTACATATTTAGAAACTAGACTCCATTCTACAAATATTAAAAAAATAAAAAAATGATTTTCAATTAGTTTTCAAAATTTATAGGGGTAGCACGGCCAAAATTCTGTTTTTTAGGATGTGTCCACTTTAAAAATTAGTAAAAAATCAAATATTCATCAAAAAATTATCAGAAAAATCGGGCATAAACTACATGCTATTAGCTAATTTCTCACCGAAGCGATTTTAAAAATACCAAAAAAAAGTTGACCTTTTGAGGGAGCCACAAAACATGCTATGTTATGTTTTTTTGACAGAAACAACACCAATTTCTGTGGCTCCCTCTTTTGAACCCCTTAATCTATGCCATTTTCAAAACAAAATAGTAGTTTAGAAAGTAGACTCGGAGCACTACGAACATTGTTTTGGTTGCATCTCTAAATTTTGAGTGTAACTATGCTCAATTTCTCATCCAAGGCCAGTATTTCCTGATTTCAGAAAAAAAGTGGCCACTTAAGACCCCTTTTTGGCCCCCCATCTTCTTGCACTTACCCACAACATGATATACAAATTGTTGATAACTGAGAGGGGGGGGGGTGAATCAGTTATCCTAATTATTTCCTTTATTGAACTTTCCTTTTAATTGAAGCAGCATAAAATCAAACACAAAACATTAACCATGAAATAAGAAACACATGACACAGTATTTTTGACGTGGAAACCCTGTTAAGGGAGAAAACCACGGGGTGATTAACCCAAGAATTATTCTCTGTTAGAAGAATAGGAAATTACAAAAATGGCACTTGCCAATTAGGGCTCACTGCCCGAGCACACTGCTCACAAGAGGCCCACTGCCTACAAGAAGACACACTGTCTACAAAGTGATGAGAATCACAGTCTTGAACTGATTGGAAGCATCTGCATATGCTGGAGTTCAGTTCCGATTAGGTTCAGTACACTGATCTGCTGCACTTCATCTTTCCTCTGTTCTTTATTCTGCTATCTTTCACATACCGGATCCTTTTTGCTACCTCTGCTCTTTCTCTGGACTTATTCGCATTTTTCTCCACACTAACACACATTTCACAATTAAATCCATCCTCTATATATATCCACACAAGTAATTTCATCACCTTTCTAGTCGGCATCCGGAACAGTCTAGTTTCTTACAAACTCTCATTCTGTCGGCTGAATCCTTCCTCACCAAGCAATGCGGATCAAGCATATACTTGTAGATATCATTAATCATGTCGGCCAAACATGATTCATGCCTTCACAACCTCTGTCATCAACAGTAACCCATCCAGAAAGTAGTCTGATACTCTGCCAGTCAGTTCTTCCTCTGTTTTCACTGTCTCTCAGGAATCCGGTACTCAACCATTCATATCTTTTTCCTTGTCCATCACCGGAGGCTAAATCCTTGGAATATACCACTCAAGGTAGTCCTCTTGACTTCCCCAAATCCGCACTGCACCAAGACACTTCCTCTGAGAGGTCCGGACCAATCTGTCGGACCTTGCCACATGCTCTGTTCTTCTTCACCGGATCACAACATTCTTTATTCTGACTTCTGGTAGAGACATATCATGTCTTGCGGATATGTGGGATGACCTTTGTTGCCATCAATGACAACAACCATGAATCCATATAGTGTCTCTTGCCAACAATCTCCCCCTTTGGCATTGATGGCAACACTTAGTGAAAAATGACTAAGTGTTTTCACTATGCTCCCCCTTTGCTGATGCTCTGTCTTTATGTACAATTTCCAGAACTCCCCCTTAGTTGGATCCCTCATTTTTCACTGCTCCTCACTCCCCCTTTGACATCAATGGCAAAGGGTAGGGTCCGCATATCAAAATTTTCAAAAATTTCTTATACTTAGCCGCATATTTACATACTCACATATATTGAAGAATGTCTGCAAAGGATGTCTGTAATTGAATCATTTCGGTAGCCCAACTTTGCTTCATTCTGTCCAAAATTGAAATGTGACCACTTAACAAAAATGCAAACGCTTCTGCCCGCTTGAGATCTGTCGGATCTTTTGTTTGGGCGGTGGTCCTAGCATCACTGATGGCCTCATGCATGGTTTCCAACTTAGGGATTATAATCCTTCTAAGTTCTCCCATCCGGTTGGTGATGTTCTTCCTTTCCTTCTCAAGATTCTTTATTTCGTTCAAGACTGCAATAGTCTGACATTCTTGATTTATTATAGAGGAAGAGAGAGGATCAAAACTTTGAGATAAGCTTTGTAGCTTATCCTGTTCCTCTTTTATTTTCTTGTCAAATGCTGCTGTTGCCTTTGACCAGGATATACAAAATTTATAGATATCACCGCCATCCTTAAGAGCATTCTCTAAGCTCTTTATTCCAATGCTTACAATCTTCCTATCTTTAGAAATTAATTCTAATATCTCTGAAAATCTCTTATCCAAAAATTCCTTCCGGACCTTTTCTTCAGCTGATTTTTCTAGAGAATCAAAATGTGTATTAACACTGCTGACTAAGGTTTTTAGATTACCAGAAGAGGAGGCTGTCGGATCTATCTGGATTGATGGCATGATCTTCACAAGTACTCCGGAAGCAGCCTCTATCAACTCACAGTCTTCCATATGAGACTTCAGGAGCTTTTCATTTGCCTTGGCATTTGCAAATGAAGCTATCTTCATTGTTTGTACCGGAGAGAGAGAGTCAAAATCAAATGGGCCTTTTAGAAGCTCCGGTTCATCAATCTCTAGAGTTTCTTTGCTCAAAAATTGTTGAACAGTTTGTGCAGTGTCTCTTGCCGGAGACAGATGTTTCTTCTCTTCTGCAGTCTTAGAACTGTCAACCTCTTTGTCTTTTACCACTGCTTCCTTCTCCTGTAATTGCTCTTCTTCTTTGGATCCGGAGACTGTAGGGGAAACCGGAGGAGAGATGCTAACTTGTTCATGGGCCCCTTTTTCTGGAGCAGAGGGTCCCAAGTCCTCACTTGTCTGTTCAGGGCTCACTTCTTCCGGAACAGAAGATTCCAAATCAGCAGCTGTTTCTGCACCTAAGTCCTCTACAACAGGAAGATTGAACCTTTTGAAGGCCTTCCGGAGGATCTCTTCTGTTTCTTGGGCCACTTTGTCAGTCTCACCAAGCATGAGTTGATTCATCCTGGCTTTGCTTCTGAACTCATCTTTGCAGTCCTTGAAGATAATGTTCATTGTCTTGGGATCAATTTGAGGATATAGCTGAATAGCTATCTGCTCCCGGATCTCAAGATCTTTGGCATGAGCATTATTCTTTCTTACTTCCATTTCCTTCTCTAGGCTTTTAGGAATGAGAGATATGATCTCAATGAAAGCCTTATTGTATATGTTCAGATATTTAACTGTGGCTTCCTGCAGAGTCTTTTGGTCTGCCTCACTGAAGTCATCATAGGATTCAGTCATTGGTTGAAGGTTTCCATCCACCGTGACCGACTTGATTATGCTCTCTAGTGACAGAGTGGGCTTTTCAACAGTTACCTCTGCCATTTCATCCTTGTCTTGGCCTGTGGAGGGCTTACCGGATCCTTTCTTCTTCTGTTTCTTTACTTCTCTTACTCCCTCATCTGATTCTGTTTCCTCTTCATCCTTTTGGCTTCCATAAGCCCTTGTGGCTTTTGTCTTGGATCTCTTACCGGATGCCTGGACTTCCGGTTTTGAACTTTTGGTTGAGGGAGGTGTAGATCTCTTTGTTGATCTGGTCCGGGTGGGAGCTCCAACCGGAGCACTTTCTTTGCTTTTCTCTTCTTCCTCGGCCTTCCTCCTCTTTTCCCGGCTGGCATCAAGTGCCTCCTTTGAGATACGTAGGCCTTGAGCAATGTGCTCTACTTCTTTTCTTACCTTTCTTTTAATCTCAGGTTCCCTGAGTTCTACATGTATTTTTACACTTAGCTCCTCAAAGGTTCCAAACCTTTCTGCCTTAGGATCTTTGGGCTGACTTAGCATGTGTTGAACATGCAGCTCCACTATCTGTTCATCAACTTCATACCCCATGGGCATGATCCAGACAGTCCTTGGCTCCACTGCCTCCATTAGGCACTGATCAGTGTCAACCATAAAGCACACTGAGTCCTTGTATTTCTCAATGAGAGACTGGGGAATTCTCTCTCTTGCTTGCATCATGCTCTGAAAGTTTTTGAAGTATCCCCATAGAGCTGAATTTCTCGCTTTTGCATCCCCAAGTCCATGCAAGTAGTCTCTTATCTGGACTGCAACAGGTTTGTCATTCTGCCATACCCATCCACTTGTTCCGGGTAGCTCATTCATGAAATAGAAGAATAGACATACAATAAGAGTACCATACTTAAAGGAATTCTTCTTATCCTTCTTGATTTTCTGTATGTTTTCCATTAATTGGCTTAGTAGTAGTTCGCAGAGATCATATTCTGCATTCTTTCTTAACATTTCATAAGCAGTGTATATTGCAGTTCCGGATACAGAATTCTCCCTGCTGGAGTGATAGATCTTGTATCCTATTATCATTGATGCATATTTGATATCCGGATCCGAAATATCTTCAATGGTCATTGCCCTCTTGTCAAATTTTGATCCGGTGGCCTCAGTTACAATGTTGTTCTTGACAGATTTGAGGATAGGTACCCCTCCGGAAGAGTATAGACCAGTTACTGCTCTAATTGCCTCTTTTGTAATCTTGCAGGGTCTATCTAGCCATAGAAAGTTGTCATGCATCCTGCTCAGTACATACCGGACCCATTCATCTTCTTCAAAGCAGGGGAAATGAATAAATTGCTCAAATTGTTTCTTCTGAATATCCTTATACTCTGGTTTAAGCTCAAAAGCATTGTCAATCAGCTGCTTGTGATAGAGGTCTCTTAATTTGAATTCCCCAAATTCCTCAATGTTTGCATGTATGTAAACCCTAATGTCTTCGGTGTGTAAAACTCCGTGAGGAACACTAGAGAAGGCTCCTAGTGGGTCTACCTCCAATGATTTGTAGGGATGTTTCTTGAATGAGGGGCGAGGTCTATCGGAGATCTTAACTATGTTTGGAGTAGCCATTCTTCAAAGATTTGCAGTGAGGTAATGAAAAACAGAGAATACCTTATGCGCCTTCGGTTTGCACGGAGTGGTTGGATTGATTTCTTTATCCAATAGCTTTGGCAGGAGATCCTTGGTGTGCTTGAAGAACCTTGTTGCAGAGCTCCACTTTTCGCTTCTTCTCGAGTGCAGAATGAGCAAATGACCTTTGAGAAATCCCTTAAATTGCTCCGCGAACCCTAATACCTGTCTGCAATAAATGCTTCACCTACATCATTCCGGTTTGCCTTGTCTGGATAGCTTGGAGTATCCCGGGTTAGTCCTGATCTGTGGATATCATCCGGATCTTTCAATCATGAATAAATCGAGGTAGCATATTACAAGATCATCTCAAACACTCTGTCCAATCCGCAGAACAAGATAGTGCATTTCCGGATCTTTCCGGACCTTTTTGTAATCCTTTATCATACCGGAGCATCTCCCTGAACAGGTCTTATTTGATCGATCACAGCTTCTTCATAACTTCATGCGGACCTCTGAAAACTTGACTGAAGTATCTCAAGACTCATATCTACAAACCCTTTGATCCGCATCTTGTGCCACATCCGGCACCACTTGTTTGGCTGGGGGAACAAGATTTCCTTTGAGTCTCCCCCTGAGCCTGAGCTCACTTTTTAATTTCCGGAAGAAATATCAGCACCAGAGTCTGGTGCGGATCCAACCTCTACATTCTCTGAACTTTTCTTCACCCAGATCTTGCTCATCTGATTCCTAACCTCATCCGCATTCATCTTTTGTTTACCCTTGTCTTGATTCTGATTATACACCGGACCTCTTTTGTCCTGATTCTTGTTTCTGCAGAATTTAGCATTATGACCGGACCTATTGCAGATTTGGCAAATAACATTTCTTTGCATATTTGACTGATATCCTCTTGATCTGCATTGATTAGCCATATGACCTATTCTATTGCATGTGAAGCATCTACCTTTGAATGATTTGTTTACTTGCATAATTCTGCATTCATGGGATTTGTGTCCATACCTTTTGCAGTTGAAGCACTGTCCGGAGAAGGATGAATTATTCTGATTCATTCTCATTCTGCACTTATTAGCTTTGTGACCAAAGTGGTTGCAGTTGTGGCAGTATCCATTGAAGGATGGATATCTTTGAGCATTTGGCTGTCTTACCGGAGGTCTTCTAGGCCTGCTCCTTGGATTTTCTGATCCAAGATTCTTCTGACCGGATCTGGAGCTTTCTCCTTTCTCATATCCCAAGCCATACTTGTCATCTGTCCTCTTTTGACTTCCAAGAAGAACTTCAAGTTGAGCAGAACTTATCTTGAATTTCTCTTTGTATTCATTTGCTGTTTGAAGGCCTCTTTTGAGAGAGGCAATTTGATCCTCAAGTTTTCCTTCATTATCTTTGGCATCTTCAAGATCAGATTCAAGGTGTCTGATAATCCTGTCCATCTGGTGGCATTCTTCTGATTTTTCTTTAAGAGATTGTCTTAGATTGTCTTCAGCCTTTCTTTTTTCTTCAATCTCTTGAGTAAACTTTATAGTTCCTGATTCCATTTCATGTCTTAACATAATGACTTCTTTTGATAACTTTTCACATAACTTGGTTTGCTCAGTCAATTCTTCATTTGTATTGCTTTCTTCACTTTGTCTTGCCAACTGTTGAAGCAGCTCCTTTCTCTTTTTCATAGAGAGACTTAATTTGTCTTTTAATTCTCTCATGAATTCATCAGCCTGTTTGAGTCTTTCCTTTAATTCACTGACTTCAGAATTTGACTGTTCAAGATCCTCAAGGGCAGTCTTGAGTTGCTCCCTTAAACCATATGCATCCATTTGAAATCCCAGATCTTCCTCAAGCTGTTAGGCTCTATTAGGAGGAACTTAGCTCTGATACCAATTGTTGATAACTGAGAGGGGGGGGTGAATCAGTTATCCTAATTATTTCCTTTATTGAACTTTCCTTTTAATTGAAGCAGCATAAAATCAAACACAAAACATTAACCATGAAATAAGAAACACATGACACAGTATTTTTGACGTGGAAACCCTGTTAAGGGAGAAAACCACGGGGTGATTAACCCAAGAATTATTCTCTGTTAGAAGAATAGGAAATTACAAAAATGGCACTTGCCAATTAGGGCTCACTGCCCGAGCACACTGCTCACAAGAGGCCCACTGCCTACAAGAAGACACACTGTCTACAAAGTGATGAGAATCACAGTCTTGAACTGATTGGAAGCATCTGCATATGCTGGAGTTCAGTTTTGGTTAGGTTCAGTACACTGATCTGCTGCACTTCATCTTTCCTCTGTTCTTTATTCTGCTATCTTTCACATACCGGATCCTTTTTGCTACCTCTACTCTTTCTCTGGACTTATTCACATTTTTCTCCACACTAACACACATTTCACAACTAAATCCATCCTCTATATATATCCGCACAAGTAATTTCATCACCTTTCTAGTCGGCATCCGGAACAGTCTAGTTTCTTACAAACTCTCATTCTGTCGGCTGAATCCTTCCTCACCAAGCAATGCGGATCAAGCATATACTTGTAGATATCATTAATCATGTCGGCCAAACATGATTGATGCCTTCACAACCTCTGTCATCAACAGTAACCCATCCGGAAAGTAGTCTGATACTCTGCCAGTTAGTTCTTCCTCTGTTTTCACTGTCTCTCAGGAATCCGGTACTCAACCATTCATATCTTTTTCCTTGTCCATCACCGGAGGCTAAATCCTTGGAATATACCACTCAAGGTAGTCCTCTTGACTTCCCCAAATCCGCACTGCACCAAGACACTTCCTCTGAGAGGTCCGGACCAATCTGTCGGACCTTGCCACATGCTCTGTTCTTCTTCACCGGATCACAACATTCTTTATTCTGACTTCTGGTAGAGACATATCATGTCTTGCGGATATGTGGGATGACCTTTGTTGCCATCAATGACAACAACCATGAATCCATATAGTGTCTCTTGCCAACACAAATAAATCATACATAACTTACCTTGACCCTTGTATCTGAAAAAGCTTTCTGGTCCACTTTTGTATGACTACCAATGCCTTCACTTTTGTATACCACTAGCCCCTTTAACCATACTTTCATGGGCCCCACCATTTGAAAATCTCCTCTTTTATTTTTAGCCTCGATATTTGCACTTAGACTTTAGATACAAATCACTCCCCATGTGAGAGTACAACAACCTTAAGATTTTACACACCCCCTAGCATTCAAATGTACACCCTTTTCGATTCCTGCACCACTTTTGTATGTATGTTAGATATGTATAAGTTTTATACATACAAAAAAACACAAAAGTAAAATAAGAATTTCAAATCATGACCTCACCTATACTTTCTTGTAATTAATGCTAAAATCTTTAGGGCATGTTTAAGATAAATCTGACACATTAATAACATTCACTCCACTAGACCACTGGCATGCATGAATTAACCTGCATTCTTATGTACATTCAATTCCTCTCAACCATCATTAATGGCCATTGAACCTATAACTCGTGTGAAATTTCTATTTAAGAACATGCGTAACCACTATTTCTACATTCCCCAAAATTCAAAACATTCTGCAAATATTACAACTCCCATTTATCTTCTTGGATCTAGGTGACAAACTGCCTTTTTGGGTATGATTTCAGACGCTCATCTGAAAGGATTGATTTTGTGGCACTGTTTCATGAATTAGAACTAGAGGCCATCAAAATGGTGCTATGTAAAAGCTTTTTGACTAATTGGGACAAGTATAGGGTCAATTTAGACATCGTCTCATGGTTTTTGGCCTTTTTTCTAGACATAATTGTCAATAAGATAGAAGTTTTCTTATTGTTGCATGATATTTTCAAAGCCAACTACAAACTCACGGACATTGATGTTATCTTAGCATCTGACTTGGGAGTAGGTGTACCACGAGCCCCAGAGCTTCACTTGGCTAATGTTCCTGGTGCTCAACTTGTCAAGCTACCATTGCTTATGTACCTTCCAGACCAGGTCCTATCTCATCATAGTTATTGGGCTAGAGTTGGCCTCAGTTTTCTACGGTTATCTCAAGGACTAGAAATATCACAAAACCCAAAGTGGATTATCCACTTTGTAGATATAATCAGAATGGGCCTTTTCTATGGAAATCCCTAAGATGTGAATTATCCCCCCTTTTTTGTGAATACTTTAATCTTTATGTTTCTTACTGTAACATCTAGATTTTAACCATGGCATTTGTAAATACGACACCTGTTGATTGTACATATTCTGCTCATACTCAATATAATCTATAACCAACTTTTGTATTTATATGATCGCAAACTTTCTTTCCTGATTAATTCTCCTTTTCTACATTTGTATAACATCAAAAAATGTCCCCTTGGGGGCTTTTCCCTCATAAGGTTTAGCTCCCGAGTCTTTAGCATGCATTTAGAACATTTTTGTTCATATTTTAACACCCCGATTGAGTGAGACCTGGGTTACTTGGAAAATAGGGCGTAGGTGGACCCCTTGAGCAATACCCTACCCAAAATAGAGGGGAGGACTTAGGCGCCCGTGCCCTAGTCCTGCCCTATTTTGGGGTAGCCCCAATTTGCGGGTGTTGGTTAGTGACTATTATTAGGTCCCTTTGCCGACACAGTAAGTTTGAATTTCAAATATCTTGGCGAGAGTGCTTGTAGATGCATATATAAGAATGTGTAGGCATTCATTTGTAAACTAGATTTTGAGAAGATGATTACTAGCAAGCTATTGTGTTCTCAAGGTGATTCAAGGTCTTCTATTATGTTGCAAGAGCAGACTTGTATGTTTTGTGTGTTGATATTTGTAGATTTGAGGATCAATCTGCTCATGGCATGAAGAACATCTTCCTCCATGAGAGCTTCACTACAAGATGACATATTATTGTGTTTTTATCATTGATTCCTTTGGTTTTGGCCTTTACCTCACAAGAGCACACCCTCTTTATCTAACAAAGGTGTTCGGAGACTTAAGTGTCCTCTAGGGTTTGGCTGAGGCAAACCTCTAAACACCACAACCCCCAAACCAAGTCTTGTGATTGTAGGTTATAGGTGTCACATCCAGAAAAAGTGGAGTTACAAGAAGTTTGGCCAGACATCAGGGATTCGGAGTCTGAAGAAAAGATAGACAAAAGAGCACTTCTAGGACTAGGGCACTCGATCCAGTGTCCTTCGCAGGCATATTCCAGAAAATAGAAGTTACAGGGCTGATCAGTGTCCGAAGGAGGTCTAGATTCCCCGAAAAAGTAGGTACCTTGGACTTGGGTGCCCACTCCAGTGTCCCTGACTGTTCTGCTTCAGAACCCTAAAAATAGGTATTTAGTAATTCGGTATTTTACTCCCGTATGCAAGAGCTTTTTCTCTAATTCATTAATTTGTTGTCGTATTTGCATAAGTAGGGTTTTAATGGTTAATTAGACATAGGAGAATGAAAAATTGATAATTAATTCCCTGATCCAAATTTTCCAACATCTGAAAGTGACCTAGGGTATGATAATGCTTGCCATTCGACCCTAGATCCTTCAATGTTTAGTGGAGAGGTAGATTTTAACATCTAAACAACAAAGATTAACAAAATACAATTTTACCCTAAACATTTTGGTGAACCCATGTTTTTGAACTTAAATTGCAACTTTATGATTGTTTTTCTAAAGATTTGGTGTGATTTCATTCATTCATATAGGCATTTACTTTATTGCAATGGGAAAATTTCAAAAAAAAAAGAAAATTTGAAAAAATACAAAAAAATTGCATTGTTGGGCTGACTAAATTGTGTTAATTCTTCCTAAATTTTCCTAATTCATGATTTTTGCCTCAGATCTGATATAAACTACAGAAAATCCAAAAAATCAAAAATTTGCATTGCATTTTCATCATTTATTTGCTAGGGTTTTGTGGAAATTTTGACAATTTTTAGATAACCCAGTAATTCTAAAATCTAGGGTTTGTAGGCAAAATCTTTTATCAGATTTTTCTACTGATTTTAGAGGCTCATTAAAATTTGCATTTGGCTGTAGTCTTTCATTTTAGTGTGACTTTGCATTTAAATTTGAATTATTTGCATTTTTGCATTGAAAATTTCAACAAAAACTAGCAATTTTGGTGCATTTTCATTAAATTTGCATGGGAATTTTGCATGATTAATCTTGAAAATCATTTTCAGATCTAAGAGCATGTAATTTCCATATAAAATCAGACTTAAAACCATTCGCATAGCATTTTGTTCCAAAATCTCAAACCTAGGGCTTCGAAAATGATAATTTTCACTAAAATTGGCTTTATCGACTTCATAAATTTGTACCGTAGGTGTGTTGTGAAAGATATTTTTGCATTACTTTTATGTTATTAGGGTAATAATTTTCTTCCCCTCATAAAAAGCCTCACAACACCCTTTTAACAGGCTCTTGTAGTGAAAATTCGGTGAAAAACTAAACTTTTTGACAATTTTTGCCCTAGGGTTTGATCTAGTTTGCACTCCAAGTGTGTTGTGATCAGTTTTATGGATTGAGGTGACTGATATTATTGATATTATTCACTGTCTCTCCTAAAATATCTTACAACACCTCTTTGGCTAGGTCTTGGAGTTGAAAAAAAATAGCCTATATTTGCTATATTTTCACTAGGGTTTTACCTAGTTTGCACTAAAAGCATGTTGTGTTGGAAATTTTGGAATCAAGTGATTGTTATTGTTGATATTATTTTCTGTCCATCATCATTTTCCTCACAACACTCTTTGTTATGCTCTCTTGCATTGAATTTCAGTGAAGAAAGTGCCTATTTTGACATATTTTCATTATAATCAACTTGGCATTATCTTAAATTTACATCAAGAGAGTGTTGAGAGTGAATTTATTTCTGTTTTGGACTGATATCATACAAATAACTTTCTTCCCTTGATTGAAATCCTCATAACACCCTTTGGTTCATCCATTTGCATATGAAAAAGTACAAAAAATCAAGGATTTTAGGCTACTTTTGCTCTTGTCTTTTGCACCAATTTTGCAAAGATTTTAAAATCTGATTTGGCATTGACTTGAGCATATAAACATGGCCTCTAATTAGAATAACAACAATAGGTTCCCTCCTCGACCTTACATGAAAAGAAAAGCACCCGAACCTGAAATTGTCTTTACACCTCATGATAGAACAATCAGTGATTCTGAAGGACGCCTTTACATCACTGTACAAATAATGGGAAATAATGTGGAAGGAAATCTTATTGATCCTAATTGCATCACTAATATTGCCACTGAAAAATTCCTCTTTTCAAATCAATTAATACAAGGACCCTACACCCCTTCGAACTTGAGGATCAAAACGCATATTGGCGCCTTAAAGAAACTGTTGGGTAAGATATCATTGTTAGTAACTGTATTTGAGAAACATATTGACCAATGGTTTTATATTACCTCTAATTCTGATACCTTCGATATAAAGCTCAGAATCCCTTGGTTAAAGGTTATGAAAGCAGTCCCTTCAACTATCCATAAATGTGTTAAATTTCCTTTGCATGGATAGGTACATATCATCAATTGAAATACATACAAACCTTTAACTACACAACAACACTTCACATTGGATTAATTTTGCAACAAAAATGATGACAAATGAGATTTATGAATAGACTTCACATTTTTGAGCTATAGAAATTACAAAGCGAAACTATTACATCCAACACCTAATCCTCCTACACAAGAAATGACAAAAGATAAACAACCCACATGTAAAGAGAACTTTAGACAAAAAGGACAAGGTCCCTATGCTGAGGTTCCTCCCCCAAAATCCTTACAAGGATCAGGAGATCATTGTCAACAATAAAATGTTCCACCGCGACAAGTGAAGTTTGATCCCGGTGCTTGATCTTCTAATTTACAACAACACATGAAAGAGCAAGGCCATGTATTACAAGAGATAAGTGGTCGAAGAAAGAGAAATAGAAAAGCAAGAGAAAGAAGAAAAAGAAGACAAGAATATGCCATAAACCTTGCCTCTCAACAAGAGAACATTAATCCCAACATTCAACCAAATAAAGACAATCTTAATGATGAACACCATGATGAACAAGATATGAATTTGGCTATGGTACCATATGTCCCACTATCCTCCATCATTAGGGAATTGGATGATGACAACGACGATTTGCTTATAGACAATATCTAGCCCGACAGGGGCCCTACAGGTAAGTATCTCTAACCCTTTATCTATCATGATGTGCTTCCCCCATGATGTGTTATATGTTGTTCAGGCCTCCTGGGATGGCCTTAGATTCTCCCGTAAGGTTTGGGATACTAGGAGATCACCTTTATTGTGACCTTCTTCTATTTGTATCATCATTCTTCTATACTACCTCTCTCTGATTTCATTGTTGTGTGTTGTGTCTTGCAGACATAGTGTCGTGGTTGGTGACTTGGGGGCACCCTCCTACATGACTGTCCCTAAGACACTTGTTTCTCCTCTCTTATTTATTGTTTCCCTTCCTCTAGTGTTTCCACCTAGTAGGCGGATGACGACAAACATTTATACTGATGCGGACCTAGTGTCCCTTTCAAGAGCAATCCAAAAATGGACTTAGTTCCTAATATGACGATGGGGTTGTATATTTATCCGATGCTTGGCTAGTGGAAGCACTCATGCTTTCTGCGTAGTGAATTTTATGATGTTTCTATTACATTTACAGAGTCGGTGTTCCCTTGTGTGTTTTCTTCCTACCTTAACATGCTTGGTATCGATAACTGATATCAACCACCTTAAGGTGGGGGCATATAAGGTAAGCTATTTGTTATAGATGCTAGCAATGTGTTTGACCTTAGATGCATAGACTTGCGCCCCACAGTAGTGCATCATGCATCCTGAGTTTGTTTGCAATCAATCAATCAATCATGTAAGCCCTCTGCGGAGGTGGGATATCGAGCATATCCTTTTTATTAAGCCCTATGTGGAGGCGGGGATGGTGTATTTCTCAGAGTAGATTGCATCATCCTATCATTTTCAAAAGTCCTCTGCGGAGGCGAGGAGCGGTTCTGTGACTAACTCAACCCTTAAGCGTGTCTTCAGTGATTGTTGTGGTGAAGCCCAGTCATTGGTGTGTACCTGTAATGTGCCTAAGATGGTGTTGGAGCTAGAAATAGGTACACTCCATCACTTGTTTGCCGTGTTTTCTCCATGTCTTCAAGTGTGTGTGTTTTGGCATGCTTGTTTTGTATGGCTTGTTTGTTGCCCCATATGCATAGACCAGCACCTTTGAGTAGTGCTTCGTGCATTTTGGGATGTTTTGTGTGTATTACATGTGTGTTGCCCCATATGCAGAGACCAGCACCATCGATCAGTGCTTCCTGCATTTTGGGAGGTTTCTTTACTTTCCAGTACTTGCATTTTCATTTCATACATATCAGAAAAAGAAAAGAAAAGATACATTTCTATCTTCCATGCATTAATGTGTCTTCTATGCATTGACTGTCTGCTCTGCGTTTTACGTGACTGTAACTGGCTTCTTCGTGTTTTGTGTGCATGTTATTGTCTTCCATGTGATTGGTGTATCTTCTCTATGTTTGATGTGTTTTCTCTATTTGTGGCCTTACTTTAATGCATGTATGGGCCTCAAGTTTATACATACATTAAAGTGGGGGCTAAATGTAACGTCAAAAAATGTCCCCTTGGGGGCTTTTCCCTCATAAGGTTTAGCTCCTGGGTCTTTAGCATGCATTTAGGACATGTTTGTTCATATTTTAACACCCTAATGGAATGAGACCTGGGTTCCTTGGTAAATAGGGCCTAGGTGGATCCCTTGAGCTATACTCTACCCAAAATAGGGAGGACTTGGGTGCTTGTGCCCTAGTCTTGCCCTATTTTGGGGTAGCCCCAATTTGTAGGTGTCAGTTAGTGACTTTTATTAAGGTCCCTTTGCTGACACGGTAAGTTTGAATTTTAAATATCTTGGTGAGAGTTCTTGCAGATGCATATATAAGCATGTGTAGGCATTGTAAACTAGATTTCAAGGAGACGATTACTAGCAAGCTATTGTGTTCTCAAGGTGATTCAAGGTCTTCTATTGTGTTGCAAGAGTAGACTTGTATGTTTGTGTGTTGATATTTGTAGATTTGAGCATCAATCTCCTCATGGCACGAAGAGCATCTTCCTCCATGAGAGCTTCACTACAAGGTGACATATTGTTGTGTTTTTATCATTGATTCCTTTGGTTTTTGCCTCTACCTCACAAGGGCACGCCGTCTTATCTAACAAAGGTGTTCAGAGACTTAAGTGTCCTCCAGGGTTTGACTGAGGAAAACCTCTAAACACCACAACCCCCAAACCAAGTCTTGTGATTGCAGGTTATAGGTGTCGCATCTAGAAAAAGTGGAGTTGCAGGAAGGCTGGGCAGACATCAGGGATTTGGGATCTAAAGAAAAGATAGATAAAAGAGCACTTCCAGGACTAGGGTGCTCACTCTAGTGTCCTCCATAGGTAGATTTTAGAAAATAGAAGTTATAGGGCTGATCAGTGTTTGAAGGAGGTCTAGATTCCCTAGAAAAGTAGGTACCTTGGACTTGGGCACCCGCTCTAGTGTCCCCAACTATTTCACTTCAGAACCCCGAAAATAGGTATTCACTAATTTGGTATTTTACTCCCGTCTACAAGAGCTTTTTCTGTAATTCATTAATTTGTTATCTTATTTGCATAATTAGGGTTTTAATGGTTAATTGGACATAGGAGAAGGAAAAATTGATAATTAATTCCCTAATCTAAATTTCCCAACATCTGAAAGTGACCTAGGGTATGATAATGCTTGCCATTCGACCCTAGATCCTTCAATGTTTAGTGGAGAGGCAGATTTTAACATCTAAACAACAAAGATTAACAAAATCCAATTTTACCCTAAACAATTTGTACTTACGCAATCAGGTTTTGCAATTTAAATTTTGATTCTAGTTATATTCAATCTTGTAATTTTTACTACATGACTTTTGTATCCGTTTACCCTATGTTTAATTTCATCTTTTTTTAAAATCTGTCCATTTATGTTCTCATATTTTTTTCTCGAATGTACATTGAATATTTGCACTAGTTTTTTGTATGTATGTTCAATATGCATAAGTTTTATACATACCAAACATATAAAATGGAAGGAAACAAGCACGGACTCAACTTTACTTTAATTATCGTTTACTCTCAATCGGGTCCGCCTTGTAACTAAAGCAAGTTTTGATGGTTTCCACACATATGCATATCCCTTTTCTTTGAAATGCAAAAACTTTAACCCACCCGACAATACCAATTCAACACACATATACAAAATACTCGCACAAGACATAGAAAACCCTCAACCTCACATACATACAAAAGAACTCACCTTGTTTTGCATTCTTAAAATAGGCACTAGAATTTTCATTTTATGCCCTTGCCTTTTTACCATACCACCCCACAAAAAACCCAAAGCACACCACACAACCCAAAAAGTGAAAGCCACAACAAGGGTCCTCATTTTGCTAAAAGGTAAAATGGGGTGTGTTGTGAACATCACAACACTACTATTGGACTTCTCTCAACCTTGCTTGCCGCTATCACAACCTATTCACTAACATGAAAAGAAACCAATGAAATATCTCTCACTTGTTTCTCCTTGCCCTTTAATGGACTCAAATTATACTCCCATCCATCTTTCATAATTGTATACATATTTTCCCAACCATCATACACAAAATGTATATATTGGCATGGTCTACCTAAAAGGACATGACACGCACCCATATGCATCACATCACACAACACCTCATCAACATAATTACCAATCTAAAATTGGACCAAACATTGTTCACTTATCAAAATTTGATGATCTTTTTGCAAGCAAGAGACTTGGTATGGGCAGGGATGTTTCAATCTTTTCAAATTCAATTTTTCCACCATCTCCTCGAATACAATGTTATCCATGCTACCATTGTCCACTATGACTTTACAACATTTGCCACCTAATTTAAACACCATTCAAAATAAATTCCATCTTTGTGTTGGCCCCAATTTTTCCTTTTCTAGTTTCAAAAGAACTCTATTCAACATCAATGCCTCTCCTTGTTCGGGCTCTTCTACTTGCTTTGGGGAACTCACACTTTCTTCTTCAGCTTGTATTGCATAATTCTTTGCTACACTCCTACTATTGTCTTTCTATATTTAAGGGCATTCAAAGGCCCTATGTCTTTACTCTCCACATTAGAAGCATGTACCTCCTATTGGGATCAAAAATAGTAGCAACACAAAACTCTAAAACATTCTGAAATCACCTAGGCTAGGGATTATCATCAAGGTGATAGGAAGAGGTTTATCAACAAGTTTTAGACAATTTTAGCCAACTGATAGGAGTGGATAAACTCCTCTTCTTCTTGACCTTAGATTAAACTCTGGAGTGATATTCCAAGGGGTATTATACCTGAGTAGACCTATTAAAATCAAACCAGATGAACAACTAAAAATATTATAAACCAAACCTAGATTGCTTTCTCAATCTCAAATCTATCACTGAATTTAGAAAAGTTAGTTGTTGTAAGACCCCTATATAGCTGATAATGACAATCTTGCATGATGAGGATGCATAAAGACTATTTGTACTTCTAAAGGTAGGATGCATTTTTTGTTTTGAAGATTGGGTGATCTTAGGCTACTTATACTGGTGCCTATCCTTTGGGCTATAGAGTCTAATATTAAATAGAGGAAAACAATCACACAAAAATGTATAACTACCTACATGACAAATCAAGTGCAAGGAAATAAATATTGAATCACTGAAAATACTTAAGAATCCAACACCATTCCATGCTCTTTATCATGTAATATTGAAAAGATAATTTACAAATCCTTGGAAATGAATTAAGAACTATCACATTCATTCAAATCAATGCTTACATTCATACAAAAAAACATGGTAAGAGAAAACCTTAACTATGATCAAAAGTCACTATAAATAATACCCACAATGGTGGAGAGAAATAGAGATTCAATATGAAGATTTTCAAAGTATGTTACATACATTTCATAGTTGCTTCATGTAAGATAATGACTGTAAATATATCCTTACTATCCTACCTTCTAGAGATCACAACCCTATTGAGAACTTTGCCAAACTAACCAACTATTACCATCCAAACTTTTGCATATATAGAATTTCAACTCGTTGCACATTCCCAGGCACCGCACATGTGCCATCACTAATTCATTTGCTAGTTTGTCAAAAGATTTACATGTTGGAAGAGAAGACCCATGCTCATTAGAAATCTAGGTACCAATCAGTTTGTATATCCTTGCAATCTCGTCATACATTCAGGGAATTACCCATTTCAAGCATATACAACATTCCCAATATGTCATCCTATTTTTCCATTTGAGTTGTCTGATCTTAAATGTACCACTTTGCGTGCTGGTCACCAAAATCCTTAACAAGCCCATCAACTACATTAAAAGCATTAAATTTGACCACCCATTTTACATTAATGGCATACTCATAAGTCAACGCATTTGAATGAGAGGGGAAGGCCAAGAAGTCGAGCTCTAACAAATAGGACTTTAGAGCTCAGGCCTTCCCCCTTGTAGCTTCCAACATTTGAGAAGAGGAAGGAGGGAAGAATCGACCCTGTGTATGTATAGATATGAAGGCATCGTGGGTCAGGCTTTGGGCCTTCACTTCTCTACATTATGTATTGAAGAAGAGAGAAAATAGAAACATTGAAGTTCTCCCTTTACCTTAGAAGGAATTAAAACCTTTGTCAGGGGTTGGCCATCAGGCCTTCCTCCTTGTGCCTTCCAAAAGGAAGATGGTGGAAGGGAGGAAGTGTGAACTATGACCTCTGCCGAAACTACCATGCGTCCTCTTTCTGCCATTCCACACTTTATCTTGCGGGCCCACCAAAAGGCTCCGCGAAATGACAGAACACCTTAGGAATTTTTACTTGTCAGGTGTCATTTGTCAAGCCTTCACTTCCTATTCCTTCCTATAGGAAGAAGATGGAAGGGAGGAAGCCCCAACTCCAACCTTTGCTATACTTAGAAAAAAAACCTAGCAGAATTTGACCTCCACCCTTCAACCGGAACACTGAAGAAGGTCAAATTGTATAGCCTCGAAGAACAATGCTTGACAACATTTCTTCATACATGGCACAATTTTTCATCTCTTTGAGGGGACTACGGACCTCAAGCCTTCTCCATGACATGTGTCATTAGGAAGATGGAAGGGAGGCACTCTGACCTCCGAAACTCTGTCGAACACTTAGACAATCTTCGAGGCCAAAAGGGCAAGCACAATGGAAGGAGGAAGCCCAAAACTCTAACCTCCAAAAATGGGAGAAAACATAAGGGAGTACTTCAAAATTTTTTGACTTAGTCATTTTTGGGCTCTTCTACTTGCTTGAATGGTTTTGCATTAGGTTGAAGGGGGATAGTATGCTGAAACAAATCCTCCCTATAAGCTTTTAGCTCATATATGACCATGCAAAACATTTTCTAAATTTCCTCAATAAAGCAATCAACATTTTCTTCTCATGAGGCTTTAGTTTCTTGCATGTTTAAACCATCTTTGGTGCCTCCTCTATTCCAAGGTTAAAACCCTCTACACTGTCTTCTTCAACTAGTTTACCATTGCTTTTCTAGCATTTATCATTGTCAAACATCCTCTCCAATGCCACCAATTCCTTGGGAATGGTATTGGCCTTCAATTGTACCACCTCATTGCCAAATAATGTTTCCTTACCATTATCCATTTCAACCATAGGCTTCCAGTCAATTACATGACTTTGAAACTCATCCATATAGTTTAGGAAACTAAAAATTTGATTACTAGATCATTAAATACTTTCCAACTTTATATATTGTTAGGGATTGTTGGCATTGTAAGCACTTCAATATCTTGATGGTCATTGTTGGTGTCATCCACCTCCCAGGAGCACCATCTATAGAAATTAACCTTCACAGAAAATGAGAGAGGCAACACAAGGACATTTCACCAAACAAGAGTGAAATAATTGAGATCCATAATTTACATATTGTACAGGCTTTTGAAGCTATGAGAATGCTGAGGGGTAAGAAAACTACTCTATGCGAAAAAACTACCCGGAGTAATTACCCCAAGTGAAAAACTTAACCCACTAACACCCCCCTTAAGTGCAAACTTAGGGAGAATTATTATACAAAATAAAGATGCAATATGGAGATGCAATATGGGTCTTGGCTACACAAACATGTTAAGTAGCCATTTGCAATGCAAAAAAGAAATCTCCCACAACCAGAGAAAAGGAGAAAAAACCTGTGGGAAAAAACCCCTCCCCAAAAGAGAGAAAGAAAAACAAAAAATGATGCATGGTGGATGGAGGACTTAATCATATCTCCCCAAGTACTACATACATCCTGTATATACAATCAATGGCCCCCCCATAAGAGGGAAAGAGAGATACTATGTAGCCCCCCCAAAATGTGTAACCAACTGCAAAAATGGTAAGTGCCTGAAGACAAAACATGATCCAATGTTGACAAACAATTTGTCTCCATTTTGGAAGAAACAAAACCAAGTACAAATGTAGGTATGCTTCCCACTCCAGATAGGAATTGAAAGAAAGAAACATGAAAATGTAAGATGATGTCTCTAAAATTTGTTCGTGTATCACCAAGACTTTAGAAAATGATTACACGAACCAATCAGGAACATGCCCAATCACAATAGAAGGTGAGAAACAAGGTGCCACTGGAAACTAATCTTGAATAGTCTCCAAAGACAAAGATTGAGTGACAAAAATTATACCACAACTATCATCAAATAGGAGGGATATACCCTCAAATGTGTCTTCCAAGTCAGAAATATGAGATTCTACAAACAAGGAACTAATGTTCGATAAATACGAATCCCAATCAAGAAGACAATGAGATACTGGTTGTGATGAATCACTGGATGTGCTCAATGAATCATCAACACAAGATGAATAGTCTAATAGGAGCCTCAATTATTGACTCTGCATAATAAATCACTAAAGGTGAAGGTACATTAATTGTCCCTGATGGAGAAGGAGCTTCTAAAGAACCCTCGTCATCCTCATCTGAAGATTCAAAGTTTTCCAAAACTTCAAACTCCTACATAGTAGCATGATCATAGGGTATCCTGTCTAAAAAATGAAGAGGCACAAGACAATCTGAAACAGGATCACTTGGGAATAGCTAAGTATCAGGATCTCCATGTATTTCCCAAACTTTAGTCCAAATAATATGACACTCGAAATGATCAATAGCATTGAAAGTGGCATCATCAATATGCATTGCAATAACTCCTAGGACATGATCCCTTTTGCAATTCCATGCAAATTTCTTACTATCAGTACCAGGAAGGGGAACTAAATCATACAAATGTGGCCACAAATGAAGCCATCTAAGATGTTTTATGATACCATCTCTCCATTGTTTATAATTTCTCCTTTTCAATATAATCACAACAGGATGTACTGAAAACCCCATAATGAACTATGACTAATCTCCAAAATTACAAAAACATTAACCTTCAACAAAAAAATTAGAAACTCCCAAATACTGCAAATGAAGCCTTCAAATCATCAAAATTAGTTAGATTTACCTATACCACTATGACCTTGATGAAGTCAGCTTTCTGATGATATGCAGAATTCTAAAAACGGACTCCAGATGCGCAAGATATGCTCCGTGGAAGAAAAGTCACCTACGAGGGCTCAATGCAACAATGAGGGAGCCAGATTAAGCTCTAGGTCATCCATGTGGCCACCTTCTGCAAGTGAGAAAAAAATACGCAATGCATGTGTTGCAATAAAAATGATGGCAGCTGTGCCAATCGATTAATCTCTCAAATCTGGATAACCAAGCCAAGCATGCAAAACATTTCTACCCACGAGCCTTGCAGGGACACCAAGCTTCTATGAATACTTCATAAGCACAATGGAAGGGCAGGTTATATAGACTACAAAATTCTCCTTTGCAAGGCAAATGTGGGACAAATAAATTCTAAATAGCACTCCAAACTCGTTGAAATGAATCTGACACAATGATGAATACACCCAATGCACTTCGCTCTACCAAGCACTCCAACTGTAGATCACCATGAGCAAGATAGCCTCTTGCGACACTTACTACAACAACCAAGTAGAAGAAAAATTTTCCAACACATGGAATGTGGGACTAAAGTCCCTTGAAATGCCCAAACAATCCTGATGGGCCCACCCGCACTTCACTTCCAGGCCACGCATAGCAAAAAGAAGGAAACCCTAAATAAATACCCCATCCAAGTATTATAGATTCTAGGGAGGTGAATGTGATTGGACTTTTCAAAGATGTTGAGGTCAAGTTGGTAGCATACCTAGACAAGTCATTCTTGATAGACATAATTATAGTGGACTGCCTAGCCAAGTGGGGCATGTTGTTATCTAAAAAGGGGATAGCTTCTATGGGTGGTAGTATTTAGATGGACCTATCATATGCAACCATTCCTATCCAGGGTGTGGAAGTGAAACTATATAGGGAGAAGGAGGTGGAAGATGAACACATAGATGATAGATACAAAACACAAGATGATCATGTAAATTTCTTTGATACATAAATAGATCATTTTATGGCATACTGGAATGATGATGATCCTAGTTTTAATGTTACACTTCCTAAACAAAAATGATGCATGGATGGAGGACTTAGTCACACCCCCCAAGTACTACATACATCATGTATATACAATGAACGACCCCCCCATAAGAGGGAAAGTGAGAGACTATATAGCCCCCCCATGATGCATAAGCTCCAATATTGATGAAGGATGCCTGAAGACAGAAGATGATCTAATTTCTGCAAACAACACCTCTTCCCTTAGAAAGAAATAGGTCAACTAGATGAAGAAGAAACCACTCCATATCCAAGTGAGAAGGGGAAGGAAGTCTCCAAATAGAGCAATCCATCACATGATCATGATCAACCACAACCAAGAAATGCGACAGATCAAGATAAGGCACATCCAAGTTAACCTCCAAAAACAATCTGAATGAATCAACTAGCATCAAAGAGGAGAGAAATACCCTCAAGTGAATCTCCCAAATATGTAAGGTGAGAGTCTACAAACAAATCAGAGATGCATGCTAAGTACTCATCCAACAAAACAAGATCTGAGGGATCAAAGGTAGCGTGCTGGGCTGGAAACTCAGCCTCTAAAGTAACAGGGATAGTATCAACATGAGTCTAAAGTACCCCAAAATGCAGATGACCAATATTACTATATGTTGGCAAGAGACACATTGTGGCTTCATGAGTGTTGTCATTGATGGCAACAAAGTCCACCCCACACATCCGCAGGACATGGTGTGTCTATACTGGACGTTAGATTGAAGAGTATTTTGGTCTGGTGACCAAGAACAGAGCATGCAACAAGATTGGACAATTAGGTCCGGATCTCTCAGAGGAAGTATCTCAGTAAAGTGTGGACTTGGGAAAGCCAAGAGGAGTACCATGACTAACATATTGCAGAGATTGAGCCTCTGGTGATGTAAGAGTGAAAAGATATGAACACCTAAGTGTTGGGTTCCTGTTTGGCAAAGTTGACTAAGGAAGAACTGACTGGCAGAGCATCAGACCTTAATCCGGATGAGATATTGATGGTAATCAAGTTTCTTAAGAGATCATTCATGATTGGCTGACATGATTGATGACTTCTCTAAGCATCTCCTTGATACGCATCACTTGGTAAGCAAGGATTCAGCTGACAGACCAGAGTGGGAAAATATTGAGTATTCCGGATGCCGACTAGAAAGATGTTGAAAACCTGTGTGCAAATATATATACTAGATGGATTTTGATGAGAAGGTGTGTGTGGTGTGCAAAGAAAAGCAGAGAGCAGTGTGGAAGTAGTAATACAGGTTTGGTATGTGACATGACAACAGCACCAAAAGGAGGAAGAATGAAGTGCAGTAGATCAGTGTATTGAGCCTAATCGAAACTAAACTTCAGCATATGTGGATGCTTCTCATCAGTTCAAGTATCTTGTTTCTTTCTTTATAACTTGTAGGCAGTGAGCCTCTTGTGAGAAGTGTGCTCAGGCAGTGAGCCCTAATTGGCAAGTGCCATTTTGTACTTCTATTCTTTTAACAGAGAATGCAATCTTGGGTTAGTCACCCTGTGGTTTTTCCCTTAACAGGGTTTTCCATGTCAAAATCATTGTGTTATGTGTATTGATTTTGTTTCTACTTTCATGGTCATGGATGCTTATTTGTTTTGATGCTGCAATAGTTGTTAAGGAAGAATAGAAAGTAAAGATAATTAAATAACTGATTCACCCCCCCTCTTAGTTATCAACAATTGGTATCAAAGCTAAGTTCCTCCAAATAGAGCTTAACAGCTTGAGGAAGATCTGGGAATTCCAATGGATATGTATGGTATGAGGGAATAACTTTAGTCTGCCTTAGATGATCTTGAGCAATCTCACTCTGAAGTCAATAACTTAAGAGAAAGACTCAAACAAGATGATGATTTCATAAATGAACTAAAGGAGAAACTGAGCATCTCTATGAAAAAGAGAAAGGAACTTCTTCAGCAATTAGCAAGTCAAAGTGAAGCCAATGATTCTAATGAAGATCTAAATGAGAAGAACAAATTATGTGAGAAGCTATCAAAAGAAGTCATTATGGTAAGACATGAAATGGAATCAGGGGTTATGAAATTTACCCAAGAAATTGAAGAGAAAAGAAAGACTGAAGCTAATCTAAAACAACCTCTCAAGGAGAAGTCAGAAGACTACCACAAAATGGATAGAATAATTAGGCATTTGGAATCTGATCTTGAAGAAGCTAGAGATAATGAAGAACAACTTGAGAATCAGATTGACACTCTTAAAAGGGATCTTCAAACAACAAATTCATACAAAGAGAAATTCAAGATAAGCTCTGCTCAACTTGAAGTTCTTCTTGAAAGACAAAAGAGGGTAGGTGACAAGCAAGGCTTGGGGTATGAGAAAGTTGAAAGCTCCAGATTCAGTCAGAAGAACTCTGGATCACGAAATCCAAGAAATAGGCCTAGAAGACCTCCAGTAAGGTAGCCTAATGCTCAAAGATATCCATCCTTCAATGGATACTGCTACAATTGCAATAACTTTGGTCATAAAGCAAATTAGTACATAAGAAGAATGAATCAGACTAATTCATCCTTCTCCAGACAGTGTTTTAATTGTAAAAGGTATGGTCACAAATCTCATGAGTGTAGAAATATGCAAATAAACAATTCATTCAATGGTAGATGCTTTGCATGCAATAGAATGGGACATATGGCTAATCAGTGTAGATCAAGAGGATATCAGTCAAATATGCAAATAAATATTGTTTGCTACAATTGCAATAGATCCGGTCATATTGCCAAATTCTGTAGAAGTAAGAATCAGGACAAAAAGGGTTCAGTGCATCATAATAAAAAATAAGATAAAGGAAAAGGAAAAATGAACATGGATGAAATTCAGAGGGAGATGAACAAGATTTGGGTAAAGAGAAGTACAAAAAATGTTGAGGATGGATCCGCACCAGAATCTGGTGCTGATATGCCTCTCGGAAACTAAATAGATGAGCTCTAGCTTAGGGGGAGTCACAAAAGAAAACAATTTCCCCCAGCCATTCAATTGGTGCCTGAAATTGGCACATGGAAGGTTACAGATTAAAAGGGATCTCAGAGAAACATCTAAATAACCCTTGGGAAAGATATGAAAGATCTGCAAGGAATTTGAAGAGGTTAATCATCTAAAATTAATCCAGTTTAATAGTCATCCGGTAAGAACAAGATTTTCACAGTTAAATCTGGTATGATTCAAATTTGAGGTATCTTGATCTACGGATAAATGGAATGATTGGAGAAAGGTAGATAGATTGCTAATATTCATCGAGAATAACTCTAAGTGCATCCCAGTGATCCGAAAAAATCTCTCAGGACAAGGAGCAACCAGAATAACTTAAGTTGTGCATTTATTACAATGTGAAATTAGGGTTTGCATAGAAATATAAGGGTTCTCTTGTTCATCATTTGCACATTTACATTCGAGAAGAAGAAAAGAAGGAGCTCTGAAGCAAATTGGCTCGAAACTTCTCAAAGATCAACTGCAGAAGTCGATTCTCTCAGCAGTCTGATCTGATTCATATCGTGAACCCTAGAAGCATAAAAGGTATTTTCCACTCTTGAAAACCTCTCTCTGAATCTTGTGAAAGATGTCCACTCTGAATGTTGTGAAGATCTCTGATAGGTCATGCCCTAAATTCAAGAAACATCCCTACAAATCCCTATAACTTGATCCCCTAGGCGCATTTTCTAGCATTTCACATGGGGTTTTGCATGTAGAAGATGTTAGGGCATACATTCATGTGAACATTGAAGAATTTAGGGAATCCAAGCTGGTGGATATCTACCACAAGCAGTTAATAGATGATTCATTTGAACTCAAACCTCAGTACAAGGCTATCTGGGACAAACATTTTGGACATTGCATCCATTTTCCCTGTTTTGCAGAAGATGAATGGGTCCGGTATGTTTTGAGTAGAGTGCATGACCACTTCATATGGTTAAATAGGCCATTTAAGAAAGATGCCATTAGGGCGGTAACCAGATTGCACTCATTCGGTGGGTTGCCTACTCTCAAATCTGTCAAAAACCAAATTGTGAGTGAGGCTACCAGATCAAAATTTGACAAGAGAGCAATGACTATAAAAAATATCACTGATCTGGATATCAAGTTTGCATCTATGATAATTAGCTATAAGATATATCACTCTAGCAGGGAGAATTCTGTATCTGAAACTACTGTATATACTGCTTATGAAATGTTAAGAAAGAATGCTGACTATGATCTTTGTGAGCTCCTTCTGAACCAACTTTTGGAGAATCTATAGAAGATAAAGAAAGACAAGAAGAAATCTTTCAAATACAGTGGCTTGATACTCTGTCTTTTCTTCTATTACATGAATGAGCTACCCGGATCTAGTGGCTAGATATGGCAAAATGACAGACCTGTTGCCATACAAATCATGTATTATTTGTATGGGCTTGGTGATGCCAAGGCACATAATACAGCACTCTGGGGCTACTTCAAGAACTTTCAAAGTATGATGCAAGCCAGAGAAAGAATCCATCAATCATTGGTTGAGAAGTATAAGGATATAGTGTGATTTATGGTGGACACTAATCAATGCCTGATGGAGACAGTGGAACCTAGAATAGTGTGGATCATGCCAATGGGGTATGAGGTTGATGAGAAATTTCTAAAGCTACACATCCAACACTTGCTGAGTTAACCCAAGGACCCTAAGACAGAAAGGTTTGGGACCTTCCAAGAGTTGAGTGTAAAAGTTCATGTTGAACTAAGACAACCTGAAATCAAGAGAAAAGTGAGAAGAGAAGTGGAAGAATTTGCCAAGAGACATGGAATTTCAAAGGAGGTAGTTGATGCCAACAAAGAGAAGATGGAAAGGGCAGAGAAAGAGAAACAAGATGCAAAAAAGAAAAGTGATCTGGTGCAAGCCCCTTCCTAGACCAGATCCTCCAAGAACTCTGCACCTACCGCCTCTAAGAGCCAGAAAGCATCAAAACCAGAAGTAAGAACATCTAGAAAGGGAGAGAAAAGAACTAAGAAAAAGGCCACAAGGTCTTATGCCAGTCAAAAGGATGATGAAGAGACTGAGTCAGATGAGGAGGTCAAGAAAATGAAGAAGAAGAAGAAGAAAACATCTAGTGAACCCTCTACCGGTCAAGGCAAAGAAGAAAAGGCAGAGGAATTTGTTGAAAAGCCTACTCTCCACATTGATGATATCATCAAATTAGTCACTATGGATGGGAACCTGAAACCAATGATTGAGTTCTATGATGAATACAATGAAGCTAACCAGAAGATCTTGCAAGATGTTATAGTCAGGTATCTTAATATTTATAACAAAGTATTCATTGAAATCATATCCTTGATTCCCAAAATCTTAGAGAAGGAACTTGAGATAAGAAAGACCAATGCCATGGCAAAAGACCTAGAAATCTGGGAGCAGATTGCTATCTAACTTTATCCCTCCATCACTCCAAAGAAAATAATCATGATCTTCAAAGATTGCAAGGACAAGTTTCAGAGCAAAGCTAGAATGAATAAGCTTATGCTCGGAGAGACTGATCAGGTGGCTAAAGAGACTGAAGAGATCCTCAAGAATGCCTATAAAAGATTCAATATTCCTATCATAGAGGACTTAGGTGATGAACCCTCTACCATGGATGACAAAGAAGAATCTATTGAGACAGTGGTAGAAGAGGCAAAGGAGACAAGTGAAGAGAAAGCTAAGGACTTAGATTCCTCTGTTCTGGAAGAGGAAGTTCATGAAGAAGAAGACACCTCTCTTTCGGATCCACCTGCAGACTCAGGAATTGAAGGAAAAGATAGAAAAGAAGAAAACATCAATCAAGAAGAAGAAGAGAAGGGAAGAGAAGAAGGTCAAATAGAGAAGACCACAAGTGATAGTGCTGAGGCCACATAAGGAAAGGAAACTCTATCTCCAGCAAGAGACACTGCAGAAGCTGTCAAGGACTTCCTGACAAAAGAAATGATGGAATTGGATGAACCAGAGCTACTTCAAGGACCATTCAGTTTTGATTCCCTCTCCCTGGTTCAGACTATGAAGATAACATCCTTTGCCCAAGCAAAAGCAAAAGAGAAACTTCTAAAGTCTCACATGGAAGACTGTGAGCTAATAGAAATTGCATCCGGTGTGCTAGAGAAAATCATGCCATCTTTCCAAAAGGATCATTCGGCCTTCACATCCAGTAATCTAAAGTCTCTTGTAAATTCTGTTCATACACATTTTGATTCCTTAGAGAAGTCAGCAGAAGAAAAGGTTCGGAAGGAGTTTTTGGGAAAGAGACTCTCTGAAGTACAAGGACTAATAACAAATGATAGAAGAAATTTAGATATTGGAATAAAGAGCCTAAAGAATGCCCTTAAAGATGGTGGTGATCTATACAAATTTTGTCTATCTTGGTCCACCGTAACAATAGACATCACCAAGAAAGTGAAAGAACAAGAGAGCAAACTATCAAGTTTATCTCAAGGTTTTGATCCTCTCACTTCTTCCATAATAAATCAAGAGTGTCAGACTATTGCAGTCATAAATGAAATAAAGAAGCTTGAGGAGGAGAAGAAAAATAGAATAAGAAGGTTAAGTGAACTTAGAGGGACAATTATCCTTAAATTAGAGGCCATGCATGAGGCCTTATCTGATGCTCAGACCTCAGCCCAGACTGGTGATTCGACAGATCTAAAGAGGCAGAAGCTTTTGCATTCCTGTTGAGTGGTCACATCTCAATTTTGGACAGGATGAAGTAGAGTTGGGCAATAGAATTTGTCTAGTTGAAGGCAACTTTTATAGATATAATTCAGTATATGTAAGTAAAACATGTATATATGTTTATACGGCCAAGTATAGATTATTTTTGAGATTTTTGGTGTGCGGATCCTACCCTTTGCCATTGATGTCAAAGGGGGAGTGAGGAGTAGTGAAAAATGTGGAATCTAGCTAAGGGGGAGCTCTAGAAAAATGTACATAAGAACAGAGCATCAACCAAGGGGGAGTATGCTATAACACTTAGTCATTTTTCACTAAGTGTTGCCATCAATGCCAAAGGGGGAGATTGTTGGCAAGAGACACATTGTGGCTTCATGAGTGTTGTCATTGATGGCAACAAAGTCCATCCCACACATCCACAGGACATGGTGTGTCTATACTGAAAGTCAGATTGAAGAGTATTTTGGTCTGGTGACTAAGAACAGAGCATGCAACAAGATCCAACAATCAGGTGTAGATCTCTTAGAGGAAGTATCTCAATAAAGTGTAGACTTGGGAAAGTCAAGAGGAGTACCATGACTAACATATTCTAGAGATTGAGCCTTCGGTGATGTAAGAGTGAAGATATGAACACCTAAGTGTTGGGTTCCTGTTTGGCAGAGTTGACTAAGGAAGAACTGACTGGCAGAGTATCAAACCTTAATCCAGATGAGATATTGATGGTAATCAAGTTTCTTGAGACATCATTCATGATTGGCTGACATGATTGATGACTTCTATAAGCATCTCCTTGATACGCATCACTTGGTAAGCAAGGATTCAGCTGACAGACCAGAGTTTGAGAAAATATTGAGTATTCTGGATGCTGACTAGAAAGATGTTGAAATCATGTGTGCAGATATATATACTAGATGGATTTTGATGAGAAGGTGTGTGTGGTGTATTGTGGTGTGCGAAGAAAAATAGAGAGCAGTGTGGAAGTAGTAATACAGGTCTGGTATGTGACAGGACAGCAGCACCAAAAGGAGGAAGAATGAAGTGCAGTAGATCAGTGTATTGAGCCTAACCGGAACTGAACTTCAACATATGTGGATGCTTCTCATCAATTCAAGTATCTTGTTGCTTTCTTTATAACTTGTAGGTAGTAAGCCTCTTGTGAGCAGTGTGCTTGGGCAGTGAGCCCTAATTGGCAAGTGTCATTTTGTACTTCTATTCTTTTAACAGAGAATGCAATCTTGGGTTAGTCACCCCGTGTTTTTTCCCTTAACAGGGTTTTCCACGTCAAAATCATTGTGTTATGTGTATTGATTTTGTTTCTACTTTCATGGTCATGGATGCTTATTTGTTTTGATGCTGCAATAGTTGTTAAGGAAGAACAGAAAGTAAAGATAATTAAATGACTGATTCACCCCCCTCTTAGTTACCAACACTATCAACACTGGCCAAAGGTGTGTGAGGTACATAGTCATCCTCCTTAACAAAGTGAGAGAAGCTATACAGTCTAGACTCATGATCAGCATTACCAATAGAAATGAGTTTTCCATAATTAGCTTCTCTAATAAACACATAATCATCTATAAACTCCATAGTCTTAAGGACTTCACCATGTGTTATCTGGTATATAGATAGAAGATTTGTGTGCAACTCTGGAATGCACAGTACATCCTAAAAGCAGCCATCACCTACGTCAACAGTGCCTGTCCCCCGAACATCCAACAACTTATTGTTCCCCAACAACATTTTGGAAGTGTCAGAGGGGTGCAAACGCATGAAAGGATAGGTTGAAGAACTCATATGGTGAGATGCACCAGAATCCAAAAACCATCTGTCACACTGAGAATCAACTACATAAGTGACCAGTGCATGTCCTTTACCCATGTAGTGCTTATCTTCTTTACTGTTTGCAATGTCTGCACTACCAGACTGTGTGGGCTTGGTAGATGGAGCAGATGAAGATGTAGAGGTTGTAGGAGTCACAAAAGATGGCAGTGGGATATTGTTCTTCTGAAGAAGGTGGGAGAGCTCATCTATCATCTTTGTGTAACAATGATGCTCATCATGTCCCTTTTTTACAATATACACAACTCAATTTCTCCTTATTTGGCTTTTCTTCTTTTGCAGTGGTGGGGGTCTCATATGACTCTATTTTAGGTTGAGGTTTCTTCTTCCCCTTACTCTATGGGCCATGTGGAACCTATGGATGATTTTTAGGGACCCCCTCCAACTGGGTAAGTTTGGCTTGCTCCCTTGTTAATTGGTCAAAGAAGGTCTCAAAAGAAGGCATTTGGAATGCACTACCTAAGGCATCCATTGTGGAGTGAAAGATAGAGGAAAACACAACAAAAGGGCCTCTTAACTTAGACATAATAAAAAAAATGGACTCCTTATCAATTTTACGCTTTCCACATCCTGCTAGTTGTGACCTTACTAATTTGAATTTTACTAGGAAGTCATCAATAGTAGGAAATGCTTCAAGGATAAGAGAGTTTAACTCAGCCTCCAATTGCAATGCATGGATCTCGCTAACCTTAACAAATAGGTTTTCTAACTTATCCCAGATTTCTTTGTGTGTACCCAACTCATTAATATGGAAAAGAAGACTATATGAAACATTTAACTTCATCAACCCCATATCTTTGTCACATTTATTTTGATGAGCAAATATTTCATATTCTTTGGTGAGAGTGGGTTGGGTAGCCTTTAGAGTGGACCATAGACCCTGGTACTAAAGTAATCTATGCATTTTCATTTTCCACGTGTAGTAATTATGGGGAGTTAACACTTCAATGGTTCCAGGAGTATCTGTGACAAATATTGCACTAAAAGCCAAAATTAAACCAAACTAATAAAAGCACCCAATAAAGCAGCCTCTACAATTTAATTTTCACCAATTCTCCAACCAAATAGCTGATTTTAGAAAAACATTGAGCAAAATATATGCACCTTGTTTTCTCCAAAGTCTCGAGCACCAAATGGCCAAGAACAAGCCACCAAGCAATTTTCCAATTCATGAGTACAAAGGCACCATAGGTCTTTTGTGAGCTAAGGAGAACCTGAATCAATGTGAGACTTGCTCATAGCTATAATGTGGGTAGTTGAGCTATATAAATAGCCAGAAAGACACCGCACTAGCAATGTGGGACTAAAGTCCCATTCAAAATGCTTAGCAACCAACCACAAAAGGGCCCACACTGCAAACCCTAATCAAATATTTGATTGCAAACTTTATAATTATAAAGTTCGCAGCCTCTTCAGCAAAAATTCATGGCTCAACCAAGCCCAAATCTACTTCAAGGTAAACTCCCAACACCACGTATCTACACCTTTCAACAATGAGGATTAGTAGGTGGGATGGAGTGCATATGCTCCAGGTGCCCTGGAATGTTTCTGTACTCATGCTTGGGGTTGGATCTACACCTTGTAGATTTAAAGGTGCCTTCAAAAATTTGCGGCCTCTGATTTAGAATCGCTGCCTCTGATTTAGAATCACTGCCTCCAACATGGGATACACGCCTGCCTGGGAGGAAGAAAAAATGTGCCTTTAAAAGTGCACTCTAACTTCTCTGAAATGAATCCACACCTTCTCACGCCTGGCAGAAATCTCACGCCATATCTCTCTGGAATGAGCACAGGGGAAAGTCAAAGACGGGCCTCACAAAAATGCCAAGAGGTTCAAGGCAAAACAAAAAATAGGCAACTTAGAAAAAAAATCAAATTGCGAATGATCTCCAATCGATCTCAAAGTCTCCGACGAAAGTTCTAGGAAGAATTTGTAGATTGGGTGGCTTTGATACCTTGTTGGTGTCATCCACCTCCTAGGAGCACCATCTACAGAAAATAACCTTCACAAAAAATGAGAGAGGCAACACAAGGCCATTTCACCAAACAAGAGTGAATTAATTGAGATGCATAATTTACATATTGTACATTCTTTTAAAGCCGTGAGAATGATGACACGTAAGAAAACTACTCTACAGGAAAAACTACCCCGACTAATTACCCTAAGTGAAAAACTTAACACACTAACAGTCATGAAGGAAATCTAACTGAGGATTATATTTAGATGCATCTATAGCTAGGGCATCTACCTCTTCATTTTTTTTGTCTATCCATTCAATACCAATGGGATTAAACAACTCCATGGTATCCTATAGTGTGTTTCTATATGCTTTCAACCTACTATCCTTAGCAGCAAAAGTTTTGCTTATCTATTGTACAATCATATCTAAATCACCATACATTCTTAAGCACTGGATGGCATGTCTATAGGCCTCATTTAGACCCAATAGAAATACTTCATATTCTGCCACATTATTTGTGCATTGAAAATCTAGTCTAAAAGACATTCAAGATTGCTTACCATCTGGGGATGTCAAAAATAATCCCAGCACCAAAACTATCTTCTAAAAATGCACCATCAATGTGCAATGTCCATCAATCAGACACATCCTGAACAACAACAATAGGTTTAGGAAGTGTAACATTCAAACTAGGATCATCATCATTCCAGTATGCCATAAAATGATCTATTTCTATATCAAAGAAATTTACATGATCATCTTGTGTTTTGTATCTATCCTCTATGTGTTCATCTTCCACCTTCTTCTCCCTGTATAGTTTCACTTCCATGCCCTGGATAGGAATGATTGCTTATGATAGGTCCATCTAAATACTACCACCCATAGAAGCTGTCCACTTTTTAGATAATAACATGCCCCACTTGGTTGGGCGGTCCACTATAATTATGTCCATCAAGAATGACTTGTCTAGGTATGCTGCCAATTTGACCTCAACATCTTTGACAAGACCAATCACACTCACCTCCCTAGAATCCATGGAAAAGGACTTTCCAAAGGATTTGGATGCCTTTAGCCCCAACTCGTTCATAATTTCTAGTGGCATGACATTACTAGATGTGCCAGAGTCAAGCATAAAATTATGTAATAGTCATCCATTTATAATCAAAGTGGTATAAAAGGGATCGACTCCCATCTTTCTATTTACAATGGAAGACCCTAAGTATACCTCTACTATTTCCTCATGACCTACACACTCATCATTACTACTGGAAATGTAACAAAAGGTTGTTCTTGTGCATCCATAGCAGTAATAAGTGATTCTGCCCAATCTCTATGTTTAGGTATTCTAAGGAGTTCCACTATTGGCATAGAAATTATAATTTGGCTAAAAACTTGAGCCATGTCAATAGGGAGATAATTGGGCAAAGGAGTATCACATGAAATAGTCACATCATTTGTCGTAGGAATGTAAGGTATTACTTGATTGGATGATATCATATCCTTCTTCCTTTTTCTTCTCCTTCTCTGGTTCATTTTGAGAATGAGGCCGATCTTTCTTGTAACCACCTTTTGGGTAATGAACCCATAGAATAGGTGTAGTATCTACAGGATGCACAGTTGGCATTGGATTCTTTTGAACATACTTCTTTTTCACTGCTAGCGACTACATTGGAAGCTTCTTCTTCTTGGGCATGTTCTTCTTGGGAACACTAATGCTTTTCTATTCCACATTCCCTTTAGATCTATCCCTTGTTTGATCAAATTTTTGTTTTTTTGATTACTTGGCAGAGGTGGTATGCATAGGGACAGTTATGTTTCTTAGTTGATAACCTCCCTGGACTTGCAAGATGGTAGCATCACTCAAGGCTTTCATGCCCTCTTTTGAAGGCTTGGACTGCTGATGTTTTTTCTGCATGCATAAGATACTTTAAATTCCCAAAATCATGAGCTAGTAACTTATACCTATTTGGACCTTCATCACAATCATATTGAAAAATATGATCATCTTCTTTATAACTATCATAATCAACATCCTGATCAATCTGTTCATAACCCTATGCATTAAACTGATTTATCTCTTCTTCATAGTACTTAGCTAGATCCTCCTCATTTGGAAGTTTCTCCTCTTTGCTAAGTGAATGAGCCACCACACAATTTTTTGGATCATGGGGAAGAAAACAAGCTTGGCATCACAAAAGGTTCATATTGGAAGTTAACTTGATCCTTTCTCAAAGGATTAGGGGTGTCCCTTTCTAGCTGTTTGAAACTCACATGCCTAGGACCAACTTATCTGTCATTTTGTTGTCATCTCTTAGACCAATCAATATTATAAGGCCTATTATGCAACATCTTACCTTCGTTAAAATGTGTTACAGTATCGAGAGGTGGCAGCCCTTTGTCATTTCTAGCATCCTTATAGGACAAATCTTTCACAACCCCCATAAGTTTGTACAACTTAACATCAGTAGTGAGGGGTTTATTGAAAGTAAGCTATCTGGTTGGGATAACTTCACATCAGCCATTTTAATGTGCTTCTTTGAAGATCTCATGTTACTCTCTATATTTATAGCTATAGCATACGCCTCCCTTAATGTCTGTGGGTTCTTGTCACTCAAACAATAACCTAATTTTGAATCAAAAGCACCCCAATATAAAACAAAGGACATAGGGACATTTCTCATTGTCATGATGAAGTGGTTATTAATCTCAACTACTATCTCATTGATGGCCTTTTTGATGGTTGTTAGTTCACGAATGACAAACTTAGGATCAATCCTATCCCCATATTATAGTTTGAGTACCCTCATGAACTCCTCCCAAGAATCAATATTGTTATTAGGGAGAGCCCTGTACCATTCTCTTACATTTTTTCCAATGAGTGCACAAATAACTTCATCATCACATCTTCATCATCAATCTCATACTCATCAGTGACATTAATAAAATGTCTCAAGTGTTCCTAACTAGTGACAACATTATTTTTCTGAAATCTCAGAATCTTCCCTCTAATCTCAGTTGGAATGGGTTTAGGAAAGTGAGGAATGTAAAGGAAATCAAGCTGCTTGTATCTTTTATCTTCTAGTGGCTGTCTCTGTGCAAGAAACCACTATGCTTGTCTTCATTGTGCATGCCCAATGTGTTGAATGTTGCCATGGTGCTAGTTTTCTTGATTCAATGGTGGTTGAATGTTAATAATTTGAGTAGGGGCCTAATTTATGCTCTGTTGTCCCATTTGATGTTGCTATTGTTGTCTCTATTTATTCTACTGATTGTATTGTTGTTGAGGTGCACATTGTTGATTAATATTTTTATTAAGGCCCTGCCACTGTGCATTCTAATTTTACTAGGCCTGTTGGGCAAGTTGAGCTTTCTATTGATCAAGCAAGGCCTACACCTCTCTTTGTCTATTTTTGAGATGGTGAAGGAAATCTATCTCATCTTGGATTCTTCTTTCTCTTTCTTCATCATTAGATTGTTGTTGTTGATTTTCCTCATTAGGAATGGTATCATACCGACTTCGAAGTGATCTTGTGGGAGAATCAGGATGCCTGGCATCCTTATATATTTCTTCATTATCATTGGGCATAAAAAATGTTCTCAAATGTGGATCATGTTGT
Organism: Cunninghamia lanceolata; assembly: GCA_027924645.1. NCBI lineage: Eukaryota > Viridiplantae > Streptophyta > Pinopsida > Cupressales > Cupressaceae > Cunninghamia > Cunninghamia lanceolata. The sequence goes on along the minus strand of BSBN01000149.1, from coordinate 1,498,696 downwards.
CTATCTTTATTTCCTCTGCCAATAACATTCTCATTTCTTCTTACATCATAATCATTTCTATTCTATCTTCTATTTATTTTAAGGATGTTATCTGTATAATCCTTAGAATTATAGTTGTACTGGTTTTTGAGGTTGACAAATATAATACCTTAGGCATTTATTCGAGGCACTACATTTGGTGTATTTTCCCTATACATACTCCTTCTATTTCCAATATTACAAGACGATTACTCATGTCTAGGCTTCTCCTAGTTTCTTCCTCTATCCATTATGAAACTCTTTTCAAATTGAAATTAATTCTAGGTTATTAAAATAGAGTCAACACTTCCCTTGCTAGGAAGAAAAACTTGAACAAAACTATATTTCAATATCAGCAACCAAAACTAAAAGGATTTACTATTACAAAGGACTTCATATTTGAATCAAAATATTATATCCCTAGCAATGATACCAATCAATTGGGACCCAAAATAATAGCAACACAAAACTCTAAACCATTCCTAAATCACCTAGGCTAGGGTTTGTCGTCAGAGTGATAGGAAGAGATTTATTAACAAGTTTTGGGTGATTTTGGCCAATTTTCAGGAGTGGGCAAACTCCTCTTCTCTTTTAGCTCAACTTAAAATCTAGAGGGATATTCCAAGGGGTATTGTACCTATGTAGGTATTAAAATGAAACCATATGAATAACTAAAAATATTAACAACCAAACCTAGATTACTTTCTCAATCCCAAATCTATTACTGAATTGAGAAAATTTGGTTGTTGTAAGACCCCTATATAGGTGATAATGAAAATCCTGCACAATGAGGATGCATAAAGACTATTTCTACTTCTAAAGATAGGATGTATTATTTTGTTTTGAAGACTAGGTGATCTTAGGCTACTCAGACTAGTGCCTATCCATTAGGTTGCATAGTCTAATATTAAACAGAGGAAAACAACCACACAGAAATGTATAACTGCCTACTTGACAACTCAAGTGCAAGGAATCAATATTGAATAATTGAAAATACTTAATAATCCAACACCATACCATATTCTTTCTCATGTAATATTGAAAAGATCATTTACAAAGCCTTGGAAATGAATTAAGAACTATCACATTCATTCAAATCAATGCTTACATTCATACCACAAAATGTGGTAAGAGAAAACCTTAATCAACGTTCACTATAAAGAACACCCACAACAGTGGAGAAAATAGAGATTCAATACAAATATTTTCAAAGTATATTACATACATTTCATAGTCGCTTCATGTAAAATAACAACTGCAAAAATATCCTTACTATTTTACCTCCTGGAGCTCAAAACCTTGCTGAGAACTTTGCCAAACTGACCAACAACTATTACAATCCAAACTTCTACATATATAGCATTTCAACTCATTACACATTCTTAGGCACGACACCCATGCCATCATTAATTCCTTTTCCAGTTCGTTAGAAGATTTGCATGTTGGAAGAGAAAACCCATGCTCATTAAAAATATGCATACCAATTAGTTTGTGTATCCCTCCAATCTTAGCATACATTAAGGGAATTACCCATTTTAAGCATATACAACATTTCCAATATGTCTTCCCATTTTTCCATCTGAGTTGTCTGACCTTGAATGTACTAGTCTGCATGTTGGGCACCAAAATCCTTAACAACCCCATCAACTACATTAAAAGTATTAAATTTGACCACCCATTTCACATTAATGGTGTACCTAGAAGTTGTTGGCACATTTGAATGAGAGGGGAAGGCTAAGAAGTCAAGCTTTGATAAATCAAACTTCAAAGCTCGGGCCTTCCACCTTGCAGCTTACAACATTTGAGAAGAGGAAGGAAGGAATTCCTGATCCTGCCTATGTATAGCTATGAAGGTGTCAAGGGTCAGGCTTCGGGCCTTCACTTCTCTTTCTTACACCTTGAAGAAGAGGGAACAAGGAAACACCGAAGTCTACCCTTTGCCTTAGAATGAATTAAAACCTTTGTTGGGGGTTGTAAAGTACTGAAATTCCAAAACACATATATAACTAAAATAAAAGTTAAAGTAAAGGTAAAAGTAAACTAACTGGAATTACACTATCAAGTAAAAGAGATAGAATTATTATTTATTTTCAATTACAAGATTTCATTCATTAATGTGATATATAATCAGGTTACCATTCATCTTAATGAAATATAGTTACAAAACTCCATGAAGTAATAAATATATACAAGTTTCAATAATGGCTTTTTCACCATACAATTCATTTTGGTTCAATGATGTAATACAAAAGTCAACATGAACAAGTAGAATCCAATACAGAACAATCCTTGACCATCAACAACCATATAGTCATTGAAAGGAAGCTAGGTGTGCAGAAAAAGGCTTCCTACACTAATCTATTGAGGAGAGGGCTATGCAAACTCAACTTTATCCTAACTATTACAGCAATGTTAAACCATTAACATGAGATATTGCAGCAAAACACAAGAACCAGAAAGTAGACAGAAGAAGAGAGACAAAGATTTACGGTGGGGAAAACCCTTATCGAGTGAAAAACCCCACACTCAGAAACTTGCACAATGTATTAACAAGTCTGAAAGAATGTTTACAATACACTTGCAATGCAAGCTTCAATGGTCTTCGACACTCATGTCTGGAGTCAATCCAGTAGCATAACAGTACCTGTAAACCTGTGATACAAACTCCATCTCCAAGCACCTGTTTAAATAGAACATACAAGGCAATTTTGGACCTTTCTTGGAATGGGCATCCAATATGGCATCTTGGACCAAAACCCACACCTAGGGACACATGGTCAACATTGTAGAATGTGTCTAACACTTGTCCACAGCTCCCATCTCAAAGAGGTTACCTATTTCTAAAATGGGCTATGACAGATGCTCTTATGACACTTACGACCATCATTGAATCTTTCATAGCGGTTATAACTTACAACTGTAAGAGAATCTATTATACACATGCTATAAATAGCATATTCTCTTACAACACATGATATTCCACCTTAGGGCACCCAAATATGCCTCATTCAAAGATGCCACATGACACATGTCATTACCTGTCTTACAACCTTCTATTCTCGACTCTTACATGTCATAGATTCGTCATAGGAATCCATCATAACCGTTTCATCAAACATTCCTTACACAACATAGAAGATGCTGACACATGGCAGAATATTCCTACCACTAAGTGGGATGCCTATCTCCTCATGTGAGGATAAAATAACAAGTTTTCATAATCCATGTAGGATTGACACATCACCATGCCACATCCCACAATATGACAAAGTGGAATTTCTAATTATTTACAACGTAGGCAATTGAATAATAAATACAAACATTACAAATATTACCAAGGTTGAGACACCTTAATTCCCAACAGTCATCTGTTGTGTTAAAGGACAAGAACATGGTTTAGGTGCTTCTCTGCCCAACCATGAAGCTTATGCTTCCCCAGTATTCTTTAGACTTGAAGAATGCCTGATCCTGCTTGAAGGGCCTAGCAAACTATAAACAAGCGGCAAGGTGGAATCTAGTGCATGCCTATTAACCTACATGCATCCCTAACTTTAATGCATCATCACATTAATAGGATATGGAAGAGAATAAAATACATAAAACTAAGCATACAATCCATTTGTTTCAATGGTACACTCGTTTATTTCAATGTCAAATATTAACATTGGCCAAAGTATGAAACTGGTTAATAGTGTGTAGACATTAAAAAATAAGACTTACTTCTCTATTTAATCCATACTCAACACCTGTCCCGGAAGGTAACTTTCTGAAAGGTACAAAAGTCATAGAAAATCAATATAACCATTCTCTTTTCAAACACATTTTACGAGAAAAATGATAACTCATTTCATGCGTGCAATAATACAAGAATAGATAATTCATTTCTATTATGAAATTAGTAGCTATTTTTTTCACATGTAATCAGTTTTCTTAGCATGTTGCATAGTATGATTTATACAAATATAACTGTTTTAGTTCATGAATTTGATTTGTTTCTTCATCGTTTTGTAGGGGAAAAATATGGAGATTTCCATTCATAAGTAAAAACAAATATTTGTATCATGTATGTTGTCAAGTGGAGGGTATATATAAACCTCCATATATATATACTCTTATTTACTAGCATTCAACTCTATAAGTGAAGTAAAGATAAGCTTATCTGTTCCCTATTAGTTTTCTAGATTTTTAACTTGTTCCATCATGGTTTAATGAAAATTTTAGTCAAATTGAAGTATTTAACAGCCATACAAAATAGGTTTATAAAATAAAGTGTTTCCACAACAATAAATAAGTCCAAAGAGTGTTTGGACAGTAGCATTCAGTTGCTACAGAAGTACAACAATAATAGAATGTAAGAAAAGAGTGTTTTCCAAGAGGACAGTAGTGATACAATGCAATAAAAGAGTGTTTTCTAAGAGGATAGTAGTGATACAATGCAATAAAAGAGTGTTTTCGAAGAGGATAATAGTGATACAATACAATAAAAGAGTGTTTTCCAAGAGGACAACAATGAGTTCCCAATTTCTATGAATACATAGATGTGTATGCATATACAAGTGTATATATGCATACAGGTTTGTGTGTATCATATATATCTTCCTAAAGTATTGAAAAATGAATGAAATGAAGTTTTGGTTCCTTTTCATCATGTCACACAGTAGTATTTTCCATTATGCAATGAAAGAATATAGGGGATTCATTATGTTTTGATGTAGTTTTAAGTTTGAGAGAGAGAGAGAGAGAGAGAGATTATGGGGTGTGGCCCTGCTTCTATGCCAAGCGTGGGCTACTTAAATAGCTTCCCACGACCTCCAAAGAGGGAGTTGTGGCCTGCCATTTAGGCAATGTGTAAAGTATGAAAATCTCACAAACTAAAAATAGCCAACAAAAAGCAAACTCATTCCAAATAAAGAAAGTGGACTATTTCATTAATCAAAATATCCATAATAGTACAAAAATTTGCAAGTTTCCATAATAAAGGAGTGCAATTACAAGCACAATAAGAGAAGAAATATTACATTTGTTTCAATTGTTCCGAGTACATGAATAATACACCAAAATTACACTAATGAGAGTATAATACAAGTACAACATTGGCTAAATAGGCCATACAAGGATCAATACAATACATATATCCATTTTGAATTATATAACATATAAGATTTGTCTTCAGCCGCTATAACCCACCGGTCTTCCACAAGACGAAGGCCAAGACTATGGTTAAGGTTCTTTTTCAACCCAATCACGAAGCACTGAACTTTCCCTTGTTTCTTCCTACTCGAATAATCCCTGACCCTACACGAGAATCCTAGAAACCTTGAATAGACGGTTAGGAGGAAACTCTTGATGCAAGCCTAATGCCTATATGCACTTTAACTAAACAGAATGACACATGTCTTGCATGCAGGATGTGGCAGAGACAAATAAATAAAATACAACTAGGCTTTTAACATCTATCTATTTCAATGGTACATCTAGATTTGGCCAAATCAATAAAGTAATTGGTAATTTTGATAAAGAAAACTATCGTCTCTGTACTCCACACTCAGCATCCTATCCCAGAAGTAAACATAATTCATAAGGTAAAATTTAACTACTACTAGTACAAAATTGACATAACACCAGGAGTGCAAGACTAAGATCAAATTTGGTTACTTTTATTCAAACACAATATCATACAATTCATGATTTCTATACAGAAAAATAGACGAAATCCAACATTACTTGGATGCAAAAGATAGTGACACAACTTGTTCCACTAAAATTTTTGATTCAGCCAAGAAAATATCCATGATAATTGCAAAAGAGAAATAATTATATAACTAAGGTTCCTCCATATCTACTTAATAACATACATTTTCTAAAGAAGCACCTTCTCTTTAACTATGCTTGCTTACCATATCCTTATTATAAGTATTAAATTGTTCTCATTTGGATAGTGTGTGACTATGTTTTAATCTAAGGTTAAGGTCAATTTATTAATCTTGAGCCAAATAATTCTACTCTTTACAATATTATTCTACGTAGTGCCCATCTTATAGAGGAGAAGGTAAACTACCAACTTAGAGATGATTAGCTTAGTCACTATGTTATTTTTTTTAACCTAAACAGAATGAATTTCCATCCATGAGTAAGTGTTGACGAGCTATTGTTAAACTCACCCATTCGGATTTTTCCTTATAACAGAAACACCACATAATAACATTTTTAGACAGATCAAACATCTAATTATCACAATTTATACTATCTAATAGAGTTATAGTTGTATTATTCAAATAAGTTCAATTGGTTTGGTTCCTCATTATGAAAGAAAGGTTTCTATGCAAATCTGTGTCATCAGCATAGAGGTATGTGATCTATGCACTAGGTGAGAAGCAACTGAAAGGCCACAAGCTGGAATCTATAAGGAAGATAATAATGATTAAAAGAAATAAAACATCATCGAGTAGAATTCCTTCGCAATTGTTGGAAGGAAATTTTTGAACATTATTTCATCAACGAAGAAGGATTTGTTTGATCATAGGTTCTAGAAAATGAAAAGTATCATTTGCAAGGGTAATAACATCGCTTCAATTTATAAGGAATTTTTAATGCAGTCCCTAACATATGCAACGTTTAGAAAAGTCACAATAGAAAAAATCTCGCAGAGGTTGATTTACCTAATCGATTGGTCTCCCTCTCCGTGCCAAGGCCAGACTATAGCAAGGTGCTAAATATTCAAACTAGCTGACAATGCAACCTGACGTCAATGACTTGAGACCATAGAACGATGATGGCTGGTTGCAGAAGGTGATCACGCCAATGGGTTTTGAACAAAGATTTAAAAAGGTTTAATACAGTGAAAGAATCATTGTGATTGATAAATGAAAAAAATAGCAATAGTATAGACAACGTTTAATCTTCCAAAAAGACCGATCAAAGTACAAAATGGGTGGTTCAGTAGTGATTACCAAAAATGGTGATCTGAAAAAAGAAAGTTTTATAAAGCAATGATTTGAAATGGTTTGAAAGACTCCAAAGGCTAATTATAAGGTTGTCTAAAGTGCCAAAGGTTGGCTCGAATCAATGACAGTATTAGGCTAAAAGAAAGCCAGTGACTAAACTTACCTTACTGGCAGCGACATGCAATTACCCTTATAAAGGCGATTCAAGAATATGTTTATGTCTGTGATTTGAATTGCTTTTCACAACAATTGCTATGGATTCAAACAATGTTTTAAACATGCATTCAAAGAAGTTTGTAGTGGTCAAAGGTATGAAAACGGTTTGGCTAGATCAGGGTCCATCGTAAGTATAGTCAAGAAATCCATATTATTTTTAAGTAGGAATATTTATATAAATGAATGCTAAGCATATGCATGGCCCTAAAAGTTACAATACAAACTTAATAGGGTGATTTGTATACCCAACTATGGGGTCGTTGCCTTTCTCAACTAGATGGCACATCATACACATGACATCCTAATTCTAACAGTGGATACAAAGGATCCCAAGCGCAAGGAAAAAAAAGGCAAAAGAATAGAGAGCAGATTTCTCGGTGATAGAGGCGATTTAAATTCAACAACGGTAGAACTCAAAGCAAAATCATCAAGAATTTTTATTAAAGAGAATAACATAAGTACTATAAGATTTAAAGAGTTGTGTACCGGAGAAATTTTCCTTGCTATTGCCTTTGCAAAGCCCGCTTTCTGAATGCTTTCTCCAATCTTTCTGGCTTGTCTAATTCTTCTCTCTGTATGTCGTACTACTTATCTCCTCCTCTTTAAGATTATAGTTTCTATTTTCTTGCTTTCGTCCCATTTTGTTTTCTTTTTATATTATTTGCCTTTATTTCTATTCTTTTTGCTTTTATTTCTATTATTTTATCTTTCTTTTTCTATGATTTATCTCTATCGTTATCAAGAAGGATAAGTATACTATTTTTTTAAAAAACATAAATTTTATAAAGTTAAACATAATTTTATCCATTTATTTTGCCACACAATTATCTAAAAATAATATAAAAAAACAATTTCTTTCCTTCACATACAATTTTTAATAAAACCAATATATATCAATTAAATCTACTTTTAATTCAAAAAGAGCATATTAATATTTAACAAACAATTTACTTAAATGGCAACTATAAAACATAATGACGATGTTTTTCTACCAAAAATGAGAAAGCAATTGATCGACATAAATTATTAATGAAATGATAAAATGCAATGCAATGCAACTATGTGCTTTTGTGTGCACATCGAGCCTCTCTCCATCCCATCCTTGCCAGGTGGCTAACCACCTCTATCTTAACCACACCTTTGTATTAGACAACTTGCCATTACGAAACTCAGATTTCCATTAATAGGTTAGTGTCTAAATCAATAGCTGAGGCATAGCCGAAGCACTATACATTTCATCATTTCTAATAAAAGTAATATTCACTTAATCCACAACAATTATCCATAAAATAGTTCTAATTATAGTTAAGTTCAAAAAACATAATGGTTTGAGATGTGACATCCTTACCCACTTGGAAGAGTGTTGGCCTCATTTTCAACTTGCCAAATTTTAAACTTTTGTGACAAATCCTTATGTTGACTCACCCTTAGTCACAAATTCTCCTGAAGTGTCAAGTTGCTTTCTAGTTTGAAGGATAAATTGTTCACCTATTTCAATTGAAGTCCTGGAAATGCTTCTGCTATATGGTAAATCAAAAAAACAATTAAATATCAAAATCTGAAAGGGGGGAGAGAAATCCTTTTACAAGGAAGTTTATATGGCTATTTTGCCTAATGTGGCAACTTTTCATGTCATGGCACCTCATGGTTTGAGAGATTTTAAACTTTCCATTTTTTAGCACGTAGTTGGCGAAAATAATTAAATCACGGTTTCTTTGAAGGCTTGAACAAAATCAACTAGTAGGGGATTTCATGGTGATGTTATTGACAATTTGGCATGGTTTTGTGAGAAAATCTCATAGTAGTCCAAAGATATACCAGTTATGCCATTGTTTGTGCTTGCAAAGTTACCAAGTCAAGCAATCTCCATCCACACTCAAACTTTTGATGCACAAATTCCTTCAAATCCAAGATATTTTCATGCATTCATTGGTGTTTTTGAAATCAAATTTATAATTGAGGAGATAGTGAACAAATTTGGTTTTCGAACCTCCAATGGTCTTCACTCGAGTCAGAGAATTTCTCAGCGTGATGATAAAGTTAAAATTTTATTGCATCTCCAAAGGCATTAAAATCACTATGGAGTTGAAAAGGTTTTGACAAGTTGTTGATATCGTTTTAGATGCTAGGAAAACTGCTACATTCAAAAGTCAAGATGTTTTTTTTTGTTTTTTGATGAGATTGTTTGAAAAGACCCTTGACAAAATTTAAAAAGAGTCCGAAGTACAAGTTATTAATTAGTTGTGAACATCATTTTGAAGGTGGAATAAATAAAATCATACGATTATCGTGGATTAGCTTCACTTTTGAAAGTTTCAAAGATAGCCGATAGACGACAAGGAAAGTTTTACCTTTGGTAAAAGTATTTAGTTTTAGAAGTTCTTGATATCTCCGATGAAAATAGATTGTATTTATATCTTATCGGGTAATCTAAGTACTTTCACAAGTGCTATCAACTCACAAAGAAGTTTTGAAAAGTGCTTTCGATGCTGAGATAACTCAAAGGAAAGCCACACTTTTATTATCGGGGAAATTCTTTGGTTTTGAATGCTTTGTTTTCCTCCGACAAAGTTTTAAAAGTTGCCTAAAGTGCCGATATAAAACAAGCCTTCACAATTAACTATTCTCCATTGGCAAAAGTATGAATTTTTAAAAGTTGTGAAAGTTGTTTAAGATGCTGATGAAGTTATGAAACACTCCCAAAAAGCCGATGCAAAATAGGTAGTTATATAACTACCCAAGATCGAGTTGCATGTAGTAGATTTAGTTATTTGTAGAAATTTTTGAGCAAATGCAATTTCCAAGTGTAAAGCCAAGTTCCATAACCTTTGCATAGCAAGAAGGATTTACAAGACATGACAACTCTTTGGCAGAATGCCTCTAAGAAATGTGGTCCCATGGAGTGTCACGAACGAAGGAAATTCACAAAATGGATTCGCTGAATGCAATTTGTAGCTGTAAAACCAAATTCTTCCAGCTTCTCCAGCATACCAGACTCCACAAATAGTTTCTAGCACATGCCCGTGCCATAGAGGCCTAAAGTTTGATGATTTTTGTCAGATATTGTAGTTTGAAATGTTGTGATAGACATAAATGCAAAATGTAGAATCATATATAAGGCACTGGACGCAATGATTATAGGACCTGCACAAAATGGAATTGTTCAAAAGAATTTTTTTAAAAACTTTCAACGAAATACAACTGGTGGGTGTAAGACCAGATTCCAAGACTTTTGCCAGCGTCATACCATCTCAGCTAACCACATGAGTTATGTGCCTCAAAGATTCAGTTTCTCATGGAAGGGTATGAGTGTAGCGTGTATATAAAATAGATTCATTATAAAAATTTTAGAAACTTTCAAATAATATGTTTGGTAGGCACAAAACCACATTCCACAACCTACACTACAACATCATGCACCTATGTCTAAATGGGAACTTTAGAACTAGGTATGGAACTCTATAAAAGCATAATCGAAAGTGGATTTTTGACAAAGAAGTGCAGTTGCAAGTGCCCTAGCGAAACTTGTATGTAAAATTTGGGAGCATAGACAAAGTCCATGAACTGTTTACCAGAATTCTTCAAAGTAAGTGTCAATCTTATGGTTTCCAATGATTTCAGAACACACACAAAATGGATAGATTGAAATGTCTTTAAAAGATTTCAAGCTAACTCCATGTGTGGGTGCAAAGATAAGTTCCAAAACCCATGGCCAACCATTTTAAACCCATCGTGAGCATCTATCAAAACATAATGGAGTGAGATTTTTATTAGATAGGTATAAATACTCTAGCAGACTTGTATGTAAATTGTGAAAGCACACAGAAGGCACACGAACTATTTGACAAACTGCTTCAAATAAATGGTCTTGTGGATTGCAATGATTGTAGAATGTTCACAAAATAGATTTGTTGAAAATGCTTTAGAAACTTTAGATCAAATGCCTTTGGTAGCATAAAACCAAAGCCTTCACACCTTTAGCCAGTATCTTCTCTGCTCTGTGCCAATAGAGGAGCTTTGGAATCGGTTATGGACATTCATCAAAACATAGGAGGAGGATTGCCTTCAAGTTATTAATTTATAAATGTTCTTGTACACATGCATGCAAAAAATGAAACAGAAGTCAAGAAATGGTTGGAGAGTTGGAGTAAAAAAAATAATGGGGTTATTATCAAACAACATTTACAAGGAGGATGTCAAGCCCAAAGTTGTACTAGATGAAAAAAATTCTTGATAGCAATAAAGTTGGTGATATGGATTTCTATAGTGGTTATGGTTCGTGTTGATAGCATAGTGTGTTTATTTTTTGAGAGTTTCTATTTATGATTCCAAGAAAGGTGATATGCTATAAGTAAAAGTAAACAAGTCATTTTCTAAAAAGACTCAACTTCCAACCAAGTTTGATGCAAGTGGAGTGAAAAACATCAAGGAGATCATTGATGATGACTATTGTGTGAAGATGAGTTGGGAAGATCTTTTGGTGGTAGTTGGTAGGTTGAGATTTGATATAGGATTCAAATTCAAACCAGATGATATGAAGCATGAGTATTAGAAACCTTGAATGATGAAAATCCCATTTAACAACTTGTGATCCGAATACAAAATGCATAGTCTCAAATGCTGATATACAACTAGGAAAGGTGATGAGAAGAATCAGGAACATCCCAGAACTAAGAGTGCCTAACATTTTGATTGGTAGAAGTACCCAATTCAACAAGTTATCAAATTTGCAAATGTAGTGCTTTTAGGGCATGGAATACGTGGTTCAGTGATTGACCATAATTAAGGTAGGTGAAGTAAGCAGAATGTGCATTGTCTCCTTCAACTAGCCATCTCTGCATAATGCTTTGAGACTAAAATGAAAAGTGGATGACAATGACATTTGATGATTGTGATCAGAGCATGGAAATGTGTAGCGATATTTAATCTATGCCTATCATGTTGATGTTTTTAGTGAAAGACATGCTATTTTCATAGTTCATGTTTTGTATGGATGGACACAAGAGTCTAAGATTTAGGTATCAAAAGGAGTTTCCAACATCTAGTGAAGTTTGATTGCCAAAGTGGAGCAGACAGAGATGGGAAGTGACTTAGCAAAACATACAACTCATAACTTTCAAATTTCATGTTACCTTTTTGTAAAAGTGACTTATGTCACTTGTTGTAACTAAAAGTTAGAAAATGAGCTTTGTTTCTAGAAAAGTTAGGTAAAATCTTACTAGAATAAAGCTTTTTTTAAAAAATCATTGTATTTAGAAAAGGTAGTTATTTCTTAAGTGCCAAAATTGGGTAGTTACTCTAAGTAACTATCTTTCTGAAAAGAAAGTTAGTTATTTCAAGTTGGTGCACTTAAAGAGTTAGTTATTCTAGGTAGTTACAAAGTGGTTATGAGGTAGTTACTAGGGAAAAACCTATAAATATAAGGCTATTTCAAATGTAAAGGGGGACTCTTTAGAGAGAACTTTTATAGGGGGAACTTATGAAGAAACTTCTTGGAATATCTTTGGTCTTACACATTGTATAGTTTACTTTTGGAATTGTATAATGTCGAAAAGATAATAAATAATACATTTCAGTTCGTATGTTCTTGATGTATTTCTGAGTTATGATTACTAGTTTCTTGTTTGTTAAATTGGTGATCTCTCTATGTATTTGTGTAAATCAAAGTTATCTATTGAAGCATGCAATTGGGGTGATGAAGCACAATCATGTCTCGGTATCCTGATTTGAAAGTGTTAAGATAAATGATCTCTTGGTATGTTGAGATTTGCCATCTTTCTTCATCATTGTTGCACATATGTTGTGAAATTCATCATGAAGTTTAGGAAAGTGGTTTCTAGTTTTGTGTTGAAACCCCCTCATACTTGTCAATAAGATTGTGAAACTCCTGTTGGTTTTTGTACATCTACCACAAGGGTTTCTACATGCTCAATTCTCCTGTTATTTTGTTTTTCTTCCTTTTTGTACTTTTAGGATAAAAGTACACAAAAAACCACAAATACCCCCATCATACAAGGGAACTGCCCCTCTCAGACGTAGAGGAAAGATGATAATTCAATAACAACTTCTCCAACTGTTGGGACAATTTAGTCACCGCTCTAAGGGCAACGAGTGATTTTCAATGGTTATTTCGCAGTGACAAATCTATTTACCAACAGATTTTTGGCAACTCCATTGGGGAAGATTGGAGCATTGGTGCCTTTTGTTCCTTAGAAATCTACAAGCATCTCCCCAGAAAAGAAGTTGGCAACTCTACTGAAAGAAGAATCTTGAAAAATGGTTTGGTATCGAAGAACCCAGATACATAACTTGTAGTTTCCTAAATTGGACAACAACAATGATGATAAATATTATCCTTTTTCTGCATCCTTAGGTCAACAAAATCATGTTCTTGATGAACCTAAGCAAGTAGTATTTTTGAAGAGTTTCTACGGTGGCATGTAATTTGCATCTAATTAGGTTCATCCTTCTTTGCTTCAAACGTTGTAGAATATTGAACAAAAAGATGGGAAAGAGACTCATTTTCTTGCTTGTGAGGAGATTCATGCACCTGAAGATAAAAGAAATTATGTTGAGATATATCATCTACATGATGAGAAAAGTAATGAAGAAGCAAAAGTGTTTCTTGCAAATGAACCTGCATTGAAGGAAGTGTTTGAAAGATGCTCATCAAAACATGCATGTACTAAAGAAGAAGAAGTTATTACATCTCCACTAAAGTAAGAACAAAAAGAAGTGATAGAGATGGAAAAAGAAGATTGCATGGAAGCATGTAATGATGAAGAAGAAATCTGTCCAGACAATGACATGTTCTCAGTTTCTTTGAAGAATGTCACTCCTCTTGTGACAACTTTCTCTGGTTCCACAACTACAACCTCTGAGAAAGATTTTTTTGACATGATTAATGTTAAGGGAGTGTAGAAGAAATTTTGAACAAAAGTGCAAACAAATATCACAAAGACGAGTTGCAAAATGTTTTCTTGACATGCACACAACCTAAGAAGGAGGAGAATGATAATGAAATAGCATTACAAGATCTCTCTCATGAGTTTTCCATCATGGATTTGCATCTCAACACTCTTGATGATGATTTTCTTTGTGAAGAAGATGTCGTCCTTTCTCCTTTATCATATGTTGAAGAAGAATACTCAACTATTGAAACTAAAAGTACTATTCAAGATGAAGTGTTGAGTACTCCCACTCCAAATGTACAACAAGATCATGAAGAAACTAGGTGTCAATCTGCACAAAGAGAGGTTAGAAATGAATTTATTCCCAAATATCATTGTTTGAGTGATTTGATTATACACCCCAGTCCTTTATCTACTAATAATAATGTTGAATAAGGCAGTGTGAGTAATGTCCATAGTAGTGACAAAAGAGGTCATATTTCTAATGTTTGTGACAATATGCATGAAATTGCAAATATTCAAAGGATTGACGAAGAGTTGCATGTTTTAACTTCTCCTTCACTACTTCCAAAGGAAGAAAATCATTTTTCTTCTTCATCAACTATGGAAGAGGCTTTTCAAGATGACAAAGTGCATGACGCATATTCGTCACTTTCTCTTCCTCATGTGCAATCCTTCGATAACACACATCTTGAGTTACTAATGGTAAAGAAGGAGGCATTTCCCTTTGCAGAAGATGATTCAATGATAAAGGAGAACATTATTCATATGAGGCATCAACCACAGAATATCAATTTTTTTATCACTTATTGGTTCACATGAAGGATGTCTAGTTTGTGGTTCAATATTCTTTGATTCAAGCTATCAAAAAGATCTTCAGATAGAGAAAAATAGTATGCTCAATGTGATGTTAGAAGATAAGATTAATACTACATAGGGCAATACCAATGTGATTGAAAAGGGCTTAGAAACTTATGATGAGAAATGGTTGTTTGGTGTACTATTCAAGGAGTCCTCATATTTCATGTATTTTACTTTTCTCATCATTCTGAAAAGGCTACTAAGTCTATAGGTACTTCATCCATGTACATCTCTTTTTCGTATAGGTGCCTATTTTTCTTAACCCATTAATGGTTTTACTTGATCATCCTGAAGTAGTTTTGAGGTAGATGTCACCTACCACATACATAGGTTAAGTAGAAGTTTTTGTTGTGTTTGTCTTGTTTCAGTTTCTATTAATTTTTGTCGTTTGACTTGTGTCTATTGTTTCTCTTTGCTGTCTCTTGCTAGAGTCTTCTTATTCTCCTTGTACATCATGTTATCTCCTGACTCTACCCACCCAATGGATAAGGAACTTATTTCTAACCAAAGATTCTAGGTTCATCCTACGTCCTTTACAGTCCTTGTCCCCAGTTAGAGCCAGCTGTTGGCCTCATTTTCAACTTGCCAAATTTTAAACTTTTGTGTCAAATCCTTATGTTGAGTCACCCCTAGTCACAAATTCCCCTGAAGTGTCAATTTGCTTTCTAGTAAGAAAGAGAAATTGTTTTCCTGTTTCAATTGAAGTCCTATAAACGGTTTTGCTATGCGGTAAATCAGAAAAAAACAATTAAATATCAAAGTCTAAAAGGGGGGGAGAGAAATCCTTTTACAGGTAAGTTATATGGCTATTTCTCCTAATATGGCAACTTTTCATGTCATGGCGTCTCATGGTTTGAGATATTTTAAACATTCCATTTTTTGGCGAGTAGTTGGCAAAAACAATTAAATCATGGTTTCTTTGAAGGCTTGAACAGAATCACCTGGTAGGGGATTTCATTGTGATGTTATTGACAATTTGGCATGGTTTTGTGAGAAAATTTCATAGCAGTCCAAAGAAATGCTAGTTATGCCATTGTTTGTGCTTGCAGAGTTACCTGGTCAAGCAATCTCCATCCGCACTCAAACTTCTGACGCATAAATTCCTTCAAATCAAAGATATTTTCATGCATTCATTGGTGTTTTTGAAATTGATTTTATAACTAAGGAGATAGTGAACAAATTTGGTTTTTGAACCTCCATTGGTCTTCACTCAAGTCAGAGAATTTCTCAGCTTGATGATAAAGTTAAAATTTTATTGCATCTCCAAAGGCATTAAAATCACTATGGAGCTGAAAAGGTTTTGAGAAGTTGTTGATATCATTTTAGATGCCAAGAAAACTGTTACATTCAAAAGTCAAGATGTGTATTTTTGTTTCTCGATGAGATTGTTTGAAAAGACCCTTAACAAAATTTAAAAAGAGTCTGAAGTATAAGTTATTAATTAGTTGTGAACATCATTTTGAAGGCAGAATAAAGAAAATCATACTATTATCGTGGCTTAGCTTCACTTTTGAAAGTTTCAAAGATAGCTAATAGACGACAAGGAATGTTTTACCTTCGGTAAAAGTATTTAGTTTTAGAAGTTCTTGATATCTTTGATGAAAAAAGATTTTATTTATATCTTATCAGGTAATCTAAGTAGTTTCACAAGTGCTGTCAACTCATGAAGAAGTTTTGAAAAGTGCTTTCGATGCTGAGATAACTCAAAGGAAAGGCACACTTTTATTATCGGGGAAATTCTTTGGTTTTGAATGCTTTGTTTTCCTCCAATGAAGTTTTAAAAGTTGCCTAAAGTGCCGATGTAAAACAAGCCTTCACAATTAACTATTCTCCACCGGCAAAAGTATGAATTTTTAAAAGTTGTGAAAGTCATTTAAGATGCCGATGAAGTTATGAAACACTCCCAAAAAGTAGATGGAAAATAGGTAGTTATATAACTACCCATGTTTGAGTTGCATGTAGTAGATTTAGTTGTTTTTAGAAACTTTTGAGCAAATGCAATTTCTAGGTGTAAAGCCAAGTTCCATAACCTTTGCATAGCACAAAGGATTTACAAGACATGACAACTCTTTGGTAGAACACCTCTAACAAATGTGGTCCCATGGAGTGTCATGAACAAAGGAAATTCACAAAATGGATTCGCTAAATGCAATTTGTAGTTGTAAAACCAAATTCCGCCAGCTTCTCCAACATACCAGACTCCACAAACATTTTCCAGCACCTATCCATGCCATAGAGGCCTAAAGTTTGATGATTTTTTTTAGATAATGTAGTTTGAAATGCTGTGATAGACATGAATGCAAAATGCAAAATCATATATAAGGCATTGGATGCAATGATTGCAGGACCTACACAAAACAAATTTGTTGAAAAAAGTTTTTTTAAACTTTCAAGGAAATGCAACTGGTGGGTGTAAGACTAGATTCCAAGAATTTTTCTAGCATCATCCCATGTCAACTAACCACACGCGTTATGTGCCTCAAAGATTTGGTTTCTCATGGAAGGCTACTACTGCAGCATCTATATAAAATAGATTCATTATAAAAATTTTAGAAACTTTCAAAGAATATGTTTGGCATGCACAAAACCACATTCCACAACCTACACAACAACATCATGCACCTGTGTCTAAATGGGAACTTTAGAACTAGGTATGGAACTCTATAAAAGCATAATCAAAAGTGGATTTTTGACAAATAAGTGCAGTTACAAGTGCCCTAGCGAAACTTGTATGTAAAATTTTGGAACATAGACAAATTCCATGAACTATTTAACATAATTCTTCAAAGCAAGTGTCAATCTTATGGTTTCCAATGATTGCAGAACACACACAAAATGGATAGATTGAAATGTCTTTAAAATATTTCAAGCTAACTCAATGCATGGGTGCAAAGATAAGTTCCAAAACCCATGCCCAACCATTTTAACCTGTCATGAGCATCTATCAAAACATAATGGAACAAGATTTTTATCAGATAGGTATAAATACTCTTACAGACTTGTATGAAAATTGTGAAAGCACACAGAAGGCATGTGAGCTATTTGACAAACTGCTTCAAATAAATGGTATTGTGGATTGTAATGATTGTAGAATGTTCACAAAATAGATTTGTTGAAAATGCTTTAGAAACTTTAGAGCAAATACCTTTGGCAGCATAAAACCAAAGCCTTCACACCTTCAGCTAGTATCTTCTCTGCTCTATGCCAACAGAGGAGATTTGGAATTGGTTATGGATATTCATCAAAACATAGGACGATTGCCTTCAAGTTATTAATTTGTAAATGCTCCTATATACATGCATGCAAAAGATGATAGAGAAGTTGAGAAATGGTTGGAGAGTTGGAGTGAAAGAAAAACAATGGGGTTATTATCAAACAACATTTACAAGGAGGATGTCAAGCCCAAAGTTGTGCCAGATGAAAAAAATTCCTGACAACAATAAAGTTGGTGATATGGTTTCTATAGTGGTTATGGTTCGTGTTGATAGCATAGTATTTTTATCCTTCGAGAGTTTCTATTTATGATTCCAAGAAAGGTGATATGCTATAACTAAAAGTAAACAAGTCATTTTCTACCAAGACTCAACTTCCTTATGAACCAAGTTTGATACAAGTGGAGTGAAAAACTTCAAGGAGATCATTGATGATGACTATTGTGTGAATATGAGTTGGGACGATCTTTTGGTGGTGGTTGGTAGGTTGAGATTTGATATAGGATTCAAAGTCACACTAGATAATATGAAGCATGAGTATTAGAAACCTTGAATGATGAAAATCCCCATTTGACAACTTGTGATCCGAATATGAAATACATAGTCTCAAATGCTGATATACATCTAGAAAAGGGATGAGAAGAATCAGGAACATCCCAAAACAAAGAGTGCCTTACATTTTGATTGGTAGATGTACCCAATTCAATAAATTATCAAATTTGCAAATGCGGTACATTTAGGGCATGGAATACGTGGTTTGGTGATTGATTAGAATTAAGGTAGATGAAGTAAACATAATGTGCATTGTCTCTTTCAACTAGCCATCTCTGCATAATGCTTTGAGACTGAAATGAAAAGTGGATGACAATGGTATTTTATGATTGTGATAAGAGCATGGAAATGTGTAGTGTTATTCAATCTATGCCTATCATGTTGATGTTTTCAGTGAAAGATATGCTATTTTGATAGTTCATGTTTTGTATGGATGAACACAGGAGTCTAAGATTCAGGTATCAAAAGGAGTTGGCAATGTCTGGTGAAGTTTGATTGCCAAAGTGGAGCAGACATAGATGGTAAGTGACTTAGCAAAACATACAACTCATAACTTTCAAATTTCATGTTACCTTTTTGTAAAAGTGACTTATGTAACTTGTTGTAACTGAAAGTTAGAAAATGAGCTTTGTTTCTAGAAAAGTTAGGTAAAACCTAACTAGAATAAATATTTTTGTTTAAATCATTGTATTTCAAAAAGGTAGTTATTTCTTAAGTGCCAAAATTGGGTAGTTACTCTAAGTAACTATCTTTCTGAAAAGAAAGTTAGTTATTTCAAGTTGGTGCACTTAAAGAGTTAGTTATTCTAGGTAGTTACAAAGTGGTTATGAGGTAGTTACTAGGGAAAAGCCTATAAATATAATGCTATTTCAAATGCAAAGGGGGACTCTTTAGAGAGAACTTTTATAGGGGGAACTTATGAAGAAACTTCTTGGAATATCTTTGGTCTTACACATTGTATAGTTTACTTTTGGAATTGTATAATGTCGAAAAGATAATAAATAATGCATTTCAGTTCATATGTTCTTGATGTATTTCTGAGTTATGATTACTAGTTTCTTGTTTGTATAGTTTACGTAGAGGAAAGGTGATAATTTAATAACAACTTCTCCAATTGTTGGGACAATTTAGTCACCACTCTAAGGGCTATGAGTCATTTTCAATGGTTATTTTGTGGTGACAAACCTGTTTACCAACAAAGAGATATCATCTCAATGTCTTATTACTCAAAACATCAACATAAACGTCTTACACAACCAGTATCAATGCAATAACTAAGTTATAATTATGTCAAAAATAAAAGTTTATGCTAATTTTTTAGATGTGGAAAAGCTCTGTCTATATCCTCTACATTCTCCTAGGTGGTACTATCCATTGTATATTGGTCCCACTAGATCCTATACTACACAACATCCTGGTTTCCCAAATTAACATTGCGACTCCCTAAAATTTGGATGGGCTCCACCAGCACCACATATGGATCCTGAACCTGTAATGCACGCTAAACAAGAATATGTGAAGCATCTGGATGGTATGGCTTAAGTAAAGATACATGGAATACATTATTGATTTGGGATAGAGCCGGTGGTAGAGCAAGGCTATATGCAATTGGATTAATTACTTCAAAAATATCAAATGGTCCAACATATCTAGGGGCAAGCTTGGAACCCTTGCCAAATGAAATGGAACTTTTTTGAGGTCGAACTCTCAAGAAGACCTTATCCCCCACTGAGAACTATCTAAAGGTTCTATTCTTATCTGCATAACTCTTTTGACAATTTGAAGCTTGTTTCAATTTCTTGTTAATCAACTTCATCTAATCCTCCATTTCCTTCAACATCTCTGGCCCAATTACTATCATGTCTTCCACATTATCCCAACTGATAGGTGTACGACATTTTTTCCCATATAGAGCTTCAGAAGGTACCATTCCTAATGAGGCATGGTATAAATTATTATACGTAAACTCCACTAAGGGAAGGTACTCCTCCCACCTATACTATTGGTCCATGCAATACATCTTGAGGAGATCCTCCACCACCTGATTTAACCTCTCCATCTGCCCATTAGTCTAAGAATGATAGGCTAAACTGAAGTTCAATTTAGTCCCCAATGATGCATTCAATGTCATCTAGAATCTCGAAGTCATGTGAGTGTCATGATTAGAGATGATCATTTTTGGCACTCCATGCAAATGGAAAATTTTCTACAGAAACATTATGACTAGGATCAAAGATCCATCCTTGAGAGTCCCTGAAATAAAGTGAGCCACTGTTATCAATTTGTCTACAACAACCAAGATGACATCATGTCAATTCTTGGTCATGGACAACTGCTGAATAAAATCCTTATTGATTACCTGCCACTTATACTCTGGGACACTATGTGGGTATAAAAGTCCTACCAGATGCACATGCTCAGCCTTAACTCATTAGCATTCTAAACATCATGCTACAAATTCAATAACATCCTTCTTGAGTCTAGGCTAAAAGTACAAGGGTCTTAAACCTTCTATCATTTTTGTCACATCGAGGTGCCTTGAGTATGGTGTATTGTGAAATTCCTCAAGCACAAACTTCCTCAACTCCCCTGAGTTAGGAACATACATTTGTCATTGATATATTAAAAGTCCATCTATCTCAATCATATATCCATCAAAGTTGTGATCTGAATGATCCCGTTCTAAGGCTTGTTTCACTCTATCATAATGTTCATCCCTTGGTAAGGCCTGAATCACCTATTTCCTAAAATTTGATCTTACAATGAGCATAGTTGCAAGTTGTCTCCTCTTGCTAAGGGAATCTATTACTCTATTTTCCTTTCCCTTTATATATTCAATACCAAAATCATACTCACTCAAAAAATTCAACCATTTTCTCTGTCAAGCATTTAGATTGGGTTGAGTGAAGATCTACTTAAGCCCCAAAAGGTCTGTTTTCAATTCAAATAGCTTTCCTAAAAGGTAGTGTCTCCACATTTGCAGGGCATGCACTATGGAAGCCACCTCCAAATCATGTGGTGCATAGTTCAACTCATGTTGTTTCAATTTTTCAGATTCATATGCCACCACTTGTCCATCCTGCATAAGTACTCCTCCTACACTCTCTCCTGAAGCATCTATTATCACAGTGAAGTTGCCATTTGGATTTGGCATAATCAAAATAGGTGGAGTCATGAGCTTCTCCTTCAAAAGATGAAATGCATGTTCACACTTGTCATTCCAATCAAATTTCTTTCCCTTCTTTTGTAGCGAAGTGATGGGTGTTTCTATGGTAGAAAACCCTTTCACAAACTTTCTGTAATAGCTTGCAAGCCCCATAAAGCTACAGACTTCAGTTACATTCTAAGATGCTGGCCACTCTATAATTGCTTTGATCTTTTCCAGATCTACCGCTATCCCTTCCACTGAAATGACATGGCCTAAATAGTGCACCTTACTTTAATAAAAAGTGCATTTGGATAGCTTCCCAAAAAGCTTACTCTCTCTCAAGCATTGCAAGACTATCCTCAAGTGCTTATCATGTTCTTCTATTGATTTGGAATAGATCAAAATGTCATCCAAAAATACTAACACCAAATCATCCAAATGGTCTTGAAAGACACTATTCATCAAGTTCATAAATGTTATTAGGGCATTGGTTAGCCCAAACGGTACCACGGTGAATTCATAGTGCCCGTATCGAGTCCTGAATGTAGTCTTAAATATGTCCTCATTTTTTATCCTTAATTGATGGTATCCTGACGTTAGATCCATCCTTGAGAATACTTTGGATCCCTTCATTTGATCAACTAGTTCATCTATCTAAGGGATTGGATATTTATTCTTTATGGTAGCCTTGTTGAGCATCTTGTAATCAACACACAACCTTAAGGTTCCATCTTTCTTTTTCAAAAAAATAATTGGTGCTCCCCATGGAGAAACACTTGGCCTTATGAATCCTTAATTTAGCAACTCTTGTAACAATGCCTTCAATTCATATAACTTAGTTGTAGTAATTTTGTAAGGTGCCTTTGATTGAGGCTTACTTCCAGGTAGCAAATCTATCAAGAAGTTGAATTCCCATTTTGGTGGTAAGTCGATTAGCTCATTTGGAAATACATCTTGAAACTCTTTTAGAATAGGGTAATCATTAACTGATGGCTCCAAGTTATCTAGGTCTCTAACCTTTACTCCATATATGGCACACCCTTTCTTATTAGCTTTCTTCAATAGCATGGCAGTGATTTGTCTTAGTTCTAAGGGCCTATTCAAACCATGAATTTCCACATGATTTCCCTTATCATCTAGACATTTCACAATTTTCCCTTCACAATCCACTATTGACTTATGCTCAATGATCCAATTAATTCCCAAAATTACATCGTAAGGCCCTAGAGGTGTCACATGTAGGTTAACTTGAGTTTGAAAGCTAGGAAGTTCTAGTTCACTGCAAGCAAGACATAGCTCTACCTTTTTCTCTACCTGATTTCCATATTGAACTTTCCATGAATTAGCCATATAATTAGATTTAACAGATAACTTAGAAATGACATTAGGATCTATGAAACATTCGGTGGCTTCTGTGTCAATTAATATAGAAATACGGCAACTGAAGAGCTTACAGGTACATTGGATTGATGTCGCTTAAAATCTGCTTGGTGATTGTCAACCGCCACATGGATATGGTGTTGGTTCCTATTCTTTTGATTATTTTCTCGTTGTGGGCACACACTAGTATAATGCTCTCCACCATAATTGTAACAAGCTCTGTGGGGTGCTCTGGGTTTGTCTAATGTGTCTCTCCTATTACTATTATTGTTGTTGTTGTAATTTCCCCTTTTGTTGTTGTTATTTTGATTCCCACCATATGAATACTTCCCCTTTTCAGGTTCCTGATCTATCAGTTGTTATTGTTACCTTGATTATTCTAGTTCTGATTATTATTATTCTAATTATTTCCTTGGAACTTCTTGTTTGCATACTTAACATCCCCGCTCTTTCTATAGTTGGCAACCTCTTGTAACTTTTGCTCTGATTTGATTGCTTTCTAAAATACTTCATCCATGGTTGAGGGGTTGTGAATGTCCACATCAGCCCTGATTTGAGGCCTTAACCCCATGATAAATTTTTGAATCCAGAACCTCTCATCTAACTGGTACTGTGGTACATATTTGAGAAGGTGGGAAAAGCTTTCCCAGTACTGTATCACTAGCATTCCTCCTTGAGTGAGATTATGAAACTCAGTCATCTTTTTGTCAAAGTACAACTGGGGTAGCCATCTCTTCCTAAACAACTACAAAAATTGCTCCCAAGTTACCTCACTAGGTAACAACTGCTTCTCGGCCTTCTCATTGTCCCACCAAGTGGCTACCTCACCAATGAGATGATATGATCCCTAGATTGCTTTGGTCTGGACAAGTTACAAAGGGCAAAGTAATTCTCCATTTCTATGATCTATGCCTCTACCCCATCCCCAATTGTTTTTCCATTAAACTTAGGTAGGGTGACCTTCTTAAGGTCCTTGCCCAACTCCTCAGCTACTCTTTCCTGATTACTTGCATTTCCTTTTGTTTCAGGGTTTCTTTCTTCACTTTTGGGATTCCCACTTCCATCTGGGTTCTACCCTGCTTGATTTGCTCAGACTTCTTGCTCCAGATTGTCCATCCTAGCTCCTTGTTGAGTTAGTAGGGTGAGGATTCAATCAAATATCTTGCTTTGGTCAACTTGGGACCCTCCACCTCATCTAGTGTGCCTTGTATCCATCTTAATCAATCTGCACACATTTGCATGTTTAGCGTAAATAGGCGAAGGTCCTAGAGTTTAAACCTAGATGCTCTGATACCAAATGCAAAGTCCAAAAATCTCACAAATTAAAAATAGCCAATGAAAACCAAACTCATTCCAAATAAAGAAAGTGGACCATTTCATTAATTAGAATATCCATAATAGTACAACAATTTGCAAGTTTCCATAATAAAGGAGTGCCATTACAAGCACAATAAGTGAAGAAACATTACATCTATTTCAATTGTTCCAAGTACATTAATAATACATCAAAATTGCATCAGTGAGAGTATAATACAAGTACGACATTGGCTAAACAAGCCATACAAGGATCAATACAATGCATATATCTATTTTGAATTACATAACATATAAGATCTGTCTTCAGCCGCCATGACCCACCGGTCTTCCACAAGCCGGAGGCCAAGAGTATGGTTAAGGTTATTTTTCCACCCAACCATGAAGCACTAAATTTCCCCAGGTTTCTTCCTAGTTGAAGAATCCCTAACCCTACACGAGGAGCCCAGTAACTTGAAACAGATGGGCAGGAGGGAACTCTTGATACAAGCTTGATTCTTATATGCACTCTAACTAACCAGAATGACATATGTCTTGCATGTAGGATGTGGCAGAGACAAATAAATAAAATACATCTAGGATTTTAACATCCATATATTCCAATGGTATATCTAGCTTTGGCCAAAGCAATTAAGTAATTGGTAATTTTAAAAAAGAAAACTACCGTCTTTGTACTCCACACTCGGCATCCTATCCCAGAAGTAAACATAAATTCATAAGGTAAAATTTAACTACTACTAGTACAAATTTGACATTACACCACGAGTGCAAGACAAAGATCATATATGTTTACGTTTATTGAAACACAATATCATACAATTCATGATTTCTATACAAGAAAATAAACGAAATCCAACATTACTTGGATGCAATAGATAGCAACACAACTTGTTCCACTAAAATATCCAATTCAGCCAAGAAAAGATCCATAATGATGACAAAAGAGAAATAATTATATAATTAAGCTTCCTCCATATCTACCTAATAAAATACATTTTCTCAAGCAACACCTTCTCTTTAACTATGGTTTCTTACCATATCGTTATTATAAGTATTAAATTGTTCTCATTTGGATAGTGTGTGACTATGTTTTAATCTAAGGTTAAGGCCGATTTATTAATCTCTAGCCAAATAATTCTACTCTTTACAATATTATTCTACCTAATCCCCAACTTCCTGAGGAGAAGGTAAACTATCTACTAGACATGATTAGCTTAGTCACTAAGTTAGTGTTTGTAACATAAATAGAATGAATTTCCATCCATGAGTAAGTGTTGACGAGCTATTGTTTAACTCACCCATTCAGATTTTTCCTTATAATAGAAACACTACAGAATAATGCTTTTAGACAGGTCAAACATCTAGTTATCATGGTTTATACTATCTAATAGAGTTATAGTTGTATTATTCAAATAATTTCATTTGGTTTAGTTCCTCATTCTGAAAGAACGGTTTCTATGCAAATCTGTGTCGTCAGCCTAGAGGTATGTGATCTGCACACTAGGTGAGAAGCAACCGAAAGGCCACAAGTTGAAATCTATAAGGAAGATAACAATGATTAAAATAAATAAAACATCAATGAGTAGAATTCCTTCGCAATGATTGGAAGGAAGTTTTGAACATGATTTCATCAGCAAAGAAGGATTTGTTTGATCATAGGTTCTAGACAATGATAAGAATCATTTGCAAGGGTAATAACATCACTTCAATTTATAAGGAATTTTTAATGCAGCGCATAACATATGCAGCATTTAGGAAAGTCACAGTAGGAAAAACCTTGCAGAGGTCAATTTACCTAATTAACTAGTCTCCCTCTTGGCACCAAGGCCAAACTATAGCAAGCTACTAAAATAACCAAACTAGCTAACCATGCAACCTAACTTCAACAACTTGAGACCATAGAACAACGATAGTTGGTTGCAGAAGGTGATCATGCCAATGGGTTTTGAACAATGATTTAAAAAGGTTTAATATAGTGAAAGAATAATTGTGATTGATAAGAAAAAAATAGCGACAGTATAGACAACATTTAATTTTCCAAAAAGACCAATCAAAGTACAAAATGGGTGGTTCGATAGTGATTGCCAAAAATGGCGATCTCAAAAAAAAGTTTTAGAAAGCAATAATTTGAAATGGTTCGAAAGACTCCAAAGGCTCATTGTAAGGTTGTCTAAAGTGCCAAAGGTTGGCTCGAATCAATGATAGTATCAGGCTAAAAGAAAGCTAGCAACTAAAGATAACTTACTGGCAGTGACATGTAATTATACTTGTAAAGGCAATTTGAGAATATGTTTATGTCTGTGATTTGAATTACTTTTCCCAGCGATTGCGATGGATTCAAACAACATTTTAAACATGTTTTCAAAGAAGTTTGCAGTAGTCAAAGGTAAGAAAACGGCTTGGCTAGATCAGGGTCCATAGTAAGTATAGTCAAGAAATCTATATTATTTTTAAGTAGGAATATTTATATAAATGAATGGTAAGCACATGCAGGACACCAAAAGTGACAATACAAACTTAAGTGGGCAATTTGTATACCCAACTCTAGGGTCATTGTCTTTCTCAAATAGATGGCACAACATAAACATGACATCCTAATTCTAATAGTGGATACAAGGGATCCCAAGTACAAGAAAAAATGAGGCAAAAGAAAAGAGAGCAGGTTTTTTAGTGAGAGAGTTGATTTAAATTCAACAGCGGTACAACTCAAAGCAAGATCATAAAGAATATTTATTAAAGAGAATAACATAAGTACTATAAGATTTAAAGAGTTGTGTACTAGAGAAATTTTTTTTTCTATCGCCTTTGCAAAGCCTCCTTTTTGAATGCTTTCTCCAATCTTTCTAGTTTTTCTAATTCTTGTAATGCCTCCCCATGCAACCCTAGAGATAAGTTCAACTAAAGAAATAAAAAAGAAGAATTTTTTTTTTTAGGAAGAAACGATAATAAAACATAACATAGACAAATAGCATCAATTTAAACTATCATCTCTAGGGATTACATAGCTGCATTATTGCAATTTAACAACAATCAACAACGTATATAGTTTAATCCAATAAACCAATTGAATCAAACTAGCATCTATCATTACGACATCCAAATACATCAAGAAGTTTGCATTAAGAGTACAAGTACAAAATAGTATATCTTACAAGAGGAATTACATAGTTTCATTATTACATAAGCTCTTTTTTTGAATATATCAAATTACATAATGAATTCCACTGTTACATAAATCTAGATGCAAAAAGTACAGATAACTATCTTCATATATAGGTGCAAACTGGAATCCTCTATGAGAGATACATCCACAAACCACGTCACCAGATAAACCAATGGAATAAAACACAACCACCTGACCATGTGGAATCTGTGAGGTCCACCCCCTGTGCTAGGAGATAACAATGAGGTCCCACAAGACAACAGTTAGGTAGATAGTAAACTATAAGGGACAAGGACAACACATGACCCCAACAACACAGGTCAATATGAACAATGCAAGTAACTTGAACAACACTTCTAGAGGCAAACATAACAAAAGGGGAAAAATAATAAGCGAATTCTAGACTTTAGTAGGGATGAGTGTCATCGCATGGTCCTAACATGGGTTACCCTAACAGTCCCTAGGTAGACACCGGCCCCTATCCTTGGGTTACCCTGACAGTATCATACTAGATGCTGGCCCCCATCCATGGTTACCATGACAGTCTCTTACTAGACGTTGGCCCCATAGGGTGACACAAGCAGAACCAACATTCCTTTCGTGAGGACAAAGAAGTTGATCTTGCCAACTAGTCTTTCTCATCCCATCCTTAGCCTGAACGAGCACTACAAGCATAGGTGAGGAATCCAATTATCTTAATTAGTGTGAAAGCTACCCAACCCTCTAAATTTATTATTATGTTATCACTGAAATTAACAACTTGCAATGGGTTAACCTGACAGCCACTTTGGGCACCGGCCCCACATTGAAAGTCACTCCCCCTTCTCTGCATCTAGATTCTTAAAGTCCAAAACATAAACCAAGCACGAACCGTCACATTTCTTAAAATATACATCATTTCACATTACACAAGCAAAGCATTCCCATCTTGCATGCTCATTATAATCACATGAATAGGTACACTAAACAAGGCATTCTCCATCTTGCACATGTATCATACCAACATGAAATAGGAGACAATATTACAAGAGTGCATTTTATTCAACTCACATTCACACCCTCCTAGGCCTCTGGAAACAACTTCTACAACACTTGACATCATTAAAACATAATGGTCACACATTACATTCACTTTCCAAAGCACATCCTAAACCAAGATCAATAATTCAATCAAAACCACAAATGTAACATACGATCTGATGCACTAATAATAGTCTTAAAGAATGTAACATTATTCCAGTCATGATTAATCATCTAACAACATAAGGCAACTCTAATGCAGATAATAATAACTTGAAGGGATACCAATTATTCTATAATAGAAAATTTAGTCAAACAAGATACTAGCCGTTATTAGACTACCCCACTTTCTACACTAATGTGGATCTTATTACAATTCTAGACAACTTTGTGATTTCTATTCAAAATAATTGTATAAGCAAAACATAAAGGATCATAAAGTAGATTAAAACCGATCATCCCTTTTAAATCTTTAGAAAGTATATGAGTTAAATGCTAAACATTTTATATCATATCAAACCTAACCTCCACTTACTCACCCAGTTTCATAACTAATCACAATCTTTAATTTAAGTCATAAATAAGATTAGACTCCATTATATGACCACAAAGTTCCTTAAGGTGAAGAGGAAGCAATACATACATATATATATATTGATATTGACAAGTCTTACTAAATCTAAACTAAATGTCTATGCATACTACTTAAAATATTCCAATTCATACTAAAATTAAAGACTTAACTAAGGTCATCATACACACCTTATAACTAGATCTAAAATAACAATTCAATATTTATAATATGATAATTTACATCAATTTGACTAAGACAAATATATATTAAGAAGCCTTATTCATTATCCATATCCTACTCTCTTACAATAGGTAAAACTACTAATATTCTTAAATATACAAGATAAAATAATAAATCAAAAAAAATATTTTAAAAGGATTTGACTTTTTATTTCTAAAGTAATGCTTAAATATAACATATCCCTCAATAAAAGGGATGAAATAAAATAATACTTAAATATAACACATCCCTCAATATTAGGGATTTGATTTCTCATAAATGAAATAAAATAATACTTAAATATAACACATCTCTAAATAATAGGGATTTGATTTCTCATAAATGAAATAAAATAATACTTAAATATAACACATCCATAAATAATACGGATTTGATTTCTCATAAATGAAATAAAATAATACTTAAATATAGCACATCCTTAAATAATAGGGATTTGATTTCTCTCTTTTTTTAAAAATACTTAAGAATAAAACACATCCATAAAATTATTCTTCCCTATTAAATAGGGACATCACACCTTCAAAATAATAAATAAAATTTAAATTAAAACACTAATTTATTAAAGGACAATTTTAAGAGATAATTAAACTTATAATTAACATTATGCAACATCAAATACTTAATATTTAGCTAATAGGGTTTAATCAATATTTAGTTACTACATAATAAATCTATTAACTAACTAAACTTTAAATAAGTTATAACATTCTTATCTAACTACCACTTCAAAATAATACATTTTCCAAGATAAACAGATTGAAAAACACAAAACATAAAATAAATGATAAATGTAATTTTCATTCTAGATGGGAATTCAACTTAGTATAGAATTATCATAATGATTATATTCAAGCTTTTGAATATTCCTATAACCATTTATTATTCCTATAGAGAAGTTTCTATAACAAAGATTTTGTTACTAATATTGTAATAAAGCAACCACTTCAAAAAAACAAAAGCTTACTAATGAAACCACTCTCAAATGAAATTAGAAACTTGTATTTTCTAATAGAAAATGATTATAAGAGATTTATAGATGGATTTACAGAGAGACATTTCAAGAATGAAAAGAAACAATTACAAGAGATTTATAGATGGATTTGCAGAGAGACATTTCAAGAATGAAAAGAAATGATTACAAGAGATTTATAGATGGATTTGCAGGTTATGAGGAGAGCTGAATGGGGAGAGCAAACAACCCAAAAGACGAAATGGTAATAATATATATTAATGCTGAGCGATAAAGTTTTGATGAAAGGCTATGAAATTATTTAACAATTTTAGATGGAAAGGCATTGTTAATGCTTACAGATTTCCTAATAGCTCAAAGAGAAGTGTTTTGAAATACAAAGACTCAATAAAAAAACATTCTTTTAAATACAAACCCTCATGGATAATACAAATGCAGGAGATGGATTACATCTATGGACAAAGGAGATCTATACAATGTTGGATAAATTGACTTGGAGAAAGAAGACCGCAATCCATTTACTTAATGCTATGGAAGTTTAGGATAAAGAATTATTTCTCTGTCACTATGGTCTACAGAGGAAGAAATTTGAATGAGATATCATGCGAGGATAATAGGATTAGGCTTAAATAACAGATGGATCATAGTTTCTGAGACATGCAAGCAAACATACAAAGGCATAGACATTGTTTATCCACACACAAAAGAGGGCACAAGGAGATTTTCCCAAATCTAAGATCACTAGGTACACATAAAAGGACATCAAGTTGGATTCCAAATTTGATAAATACATTATCGAAACATACCAGGCCTTTTTGTAGATGCAAATGGAGAAATGATGATCGAACCCTTCAGCTTCACTTCCTTCTGGATCTACACTTCATGTTCCCTCTTTTCTTCTCTCTCAATTTCCAACAAGAGTCTTCTGTAAAATTTTTTCCCCAAATCTTCCTATTTTTTTTTTCTACCAAGAGAATCCTCTTCAAATATTTCCCCTCTCACAAAAATAGATAAACCAATTAATTCCCCACTTCCACACTTCCATTACAGGAATCCACTCTCTCCCAAAATTTAATTTTATTAAAACCACCATCTATAGAAGATTCCACTAACCTAAAAAAGTCATTTTTCACGATAACTCACAACATCAAATAAATTAATGGATAACATAAAATAATGTCTTTCAAACTTTACCAAAATTAATATTTATTCAACTAATATAATATTTAAATACTTATAATTTATTTGTTGTTGTTATTATTATTAACTATTAAGATTACTAATTTAATTCCTATTAAAATAATTTATTTAATATTCTACACATTCACATTATTTATTAACAAAATAGATAAATATTAATATATCTAGACTTAATATTATTTGCTAACAAAATAAATTAATAATCTACTTTATTAAGGAATAGACCAACAAAATAACTCGAAGATGACAACCAACATTAACATACCAAAAATTGACAAAGACTCATAGACAGCTCCAAAAGACCAACTGAAGAAACCCGAGACTAAACTCAACACATAGGGAATTTTGACTGACAGGGGAAACCTCATGTTATCTCCCTTCCACAATATCCATTGGTATAGAGGCATGCTCAAACTTGCCAATTCAGGTGGAGTCGATGCCTAGTACTTGTAACCTACAGTAAACCAAAAACACAGACACACACACAGACACACACACACACACACACACATATATATATAATCAAACACACTATGACAGGGAATCGTAGCAAAGTAGGGTTCTCATTATGAGTAATACTACACTGTCCCTTCACAAAACACATCACAAATATCCACATTAAACAAGTTTATTAGTAACTAAGTAGCCATATAACACATAGTTAGATAGTCGCATAATTCACGTAGTAAAACAAATCTACATAATCAATTAATCCTTGATTGATCATAACATAAACATAATGTACTAATCATAAAGTATCAACAGTTTCATCATAGTAAACATCATTGAGTGTCATCAACTACATCAAAATGGTAAACCTACCATCAAAATGTCTAACATACCTTAAGTATTTTGAGTATCTTACCTTCATCTTCATGCTCCTTAGCTCGACCACCTACTCATCAAAGGTGAGAATGGAGGGGCACTACATCCTCCCCCCTAAAACTTGACTTCCTCCTGGAAGTCACAGACTAGGTTGGAAACATAACATATTAGTACTGCAAATTTCTATTGCCTGCATATGCATCCATATTAAGCAATTATTCATAAAATAGGCACAATCATTCCATAACAATAAGAAAAACATTAATTTTTTACCTTTAAGCATATCATGTGATCTACTTATATCTAATCACACATGTTTTGGAAATTTCATACAATTTAGAGAATTGCATTCACATATAATCAAAGAAAAATACATCTCATATCTTATTTCCACTATGCTTTCGACTATTTACCAACATACATAGTACAATTCTCCGTGGAGTCCTCCCTTGAACATACTATCAGAGGTTCGACATGAACATGATAGAAAAAAAACTTAACACAAAACGGGGCCAACAGAACCAAACATTTAGAATAGCCACCATAGAAAATTTAAAAATAAATGCAAACCCAAGTGGGAAAATAGTCAAATTCAATCTTAAGTCACAAAATGTCGGCAATTTTCAACAGCAAATCAAGTATAAACAAAAGAGTATTGGTGACCATTCCTATCATAAGAAAGTTCAAAGAAAGAAAACTCACTGTTAACCCCCTGTAACACATGAAACAACCGTCAAATTTTCCAAAACAACCAAATTACAAAACAAATTCACATCATGATGTGACTAATTTTAGCCACAAAAAGGGAGTATCCGCTACACAAGACTCAAGGACACAAGGTCCAGAATGTGTTAGAGAATGTACACCAACTCTCAAATAATTAAGTTAATTACATCCTCTTATCTAAAGAACTTCTATCTTTAATACAATACAATTTCTTTTTACTAAACTATGGAAATATGCAATTGCTTCCTTATGCAAGAAGATATAAAGGAATGTATGATGTCGCACACATGAATAATTCAAAACTATAATTGACTTACATTATCACATTCATGATCTCATGGGCCCAACACAAGCTCCCATTTGATCTCCTGCACACAGTTCTTACATAGGCATATACAATGATTACTTTCATAAACTACAATAGATCTTCCACATGCGGTCATGACTAACTAGGAAATAGATGTCAAGTTATCAACAACCACGTTAAGATACCTTGCACATGACAACATCACATAACCACATGACTCACTAAATGATTAAATCATTCCAATACTTAATTACATGCACTAACAGTAACCATGCTTCTTTTTATAAGGCACTAGTGACCACAAGAGAAACTCAAAGCCTCAACAAAACAACAAGCACTAACATTTAGGGAAGACATATTGTCAAATATATCATCACATTATCAGAGAAGAGGAAGAGAAAACATATAGATACATAAGTAAACAAGACATAATCAAAGGACAAGTCTATAAACTTATCAATGTTATAATGCCATACTAATGCACACAGGTGAAAGGTACCACCACCAACTCACCACAAAGAGAAAATCACTAAACCTAGAGAAACAAAAACAATCCAGAGGTCTCAGCTTTGCAACCTGGCTCTGATACCAAATGTAATGCCCCGCCATGCAACCCTAAAGATAAGATCAACTAAAGCAATAAAAAGGCAGAATTTTTTTTTAAAGGAAAAAATGATAACAAAACATAACATAAACAAATAGCATCAAGTTAAACTATCATCTCTAGGGTTGCATGGTGGGGCATTACAATTCTTGTCTCTGTATTTCATACTACTCATCTCCTCCTCTTTAAGATTATAGTTTCTATATTTTTACTTTCTTTCTTTGCTTTCTATTTTCTTCCTTTCTTCCCATTTTTTTTTCTTTTTCTATTGTTTGCCTTTATTTCTATTCTTTTTGCTTTTATTTCTATTATTTTGTCTTTCTTTCTCTATGATTTATCTCTGTTGTTATCAAGAAGGATAAGTATTATATTTTTTAAAAATGCATAAATTTTATAACTTAACATAATTTTATCCATTTATCTTGCCACACAATTATCAATTAAGTATATTTTTATTTCAAAGAGAGCAAATTAATATTTAACAAATAATTTACTTAAATGGCAACTATAAAACATAATGATGATGATTTTCTATACAAAATGAGAAAGCAATTCATCGACATAAATTATTTATGCAATGATAAAATGCAATGCAATGCAACTATGTGCTTGTGTGTGCACATCTAGCCTTTCTCCATCCCATCACTGCTAGGTGGCTAACCACCTCTACCTTAACCACACCCTTGTCTTCGACAACTTGCCATCATGAAACTTAGATTTCTATTAATAGGTTAGTGTCTAAATCAATAGCCAAAGCACTATACATTTCATCATTTCCAATAAAAGTAATATTCACTTAATCCACAATAATTATCCATAAAATAGTTCTAATTATAGTTGAGTTCAAAAAGCATAATGGTTTGAGATGTGACATGGTGCCACAATGTCTACCAAAACAATCAAATACTTTCAAACAATACACATTCCTTACCCTAATCCTTATTACAGGCCGTAGATCTAAAATTTTTTCAATCACAACAAATTTAATGCAACTTCTTTAAGCTACAATGCTAGTTTGCAAAGAAATATAAAGCATTTAAAGGAACCTGGATAGGGCTTGCAATTCCTTCAAGTTAATGGATGCCCTCTAACTCTAGCACCTCTTTTTCTTTGTTTTTCTTCCAAATATGCATGCCTTTCCCTTCACCATTTTCTTCTCTCCCAATCTGTGTGCCCTACTTTCTTCCTTCTTCCTTGTTTTATTCCTTTTTTCTTCCTATTTTTGCCCACTAGAATTAGGGTGAATCCACATACCTTGTTTTTCTTCTTGTTTTAACTTATGTTTGAACTCCTTATTTTCCTTGGCTACATTCCATTTCAACCAAGCTAATTTTTAATGACTTTTAAATATTGTTGTCAAGCATGCCACACATGTAGTCTATGCTAATAACTTCATATTATAAATAAAAATAAATAAACATGCTACGCATCTCTAATTGGTTATATATATATAATTTTAATGAAGTATTATATTCTTACAAAAAGGAAGAAAAGATTGTCACAGTGAAGTCAAGGTAATGTAAAATACACGGTATACATAATTTAATTACCATTAAATTTGAAAACAAGTAATCATATAGGCAATCTGAACAACCATGCCATACATATGAAACCATTTTCAAAGAAGGACAACAGTCATAGTCATTTATTCCTATACCAAGAATGCCAAGGAAATAGTCAAACAATGGAAAACAATTATGTAGTATGATGTCTACGTGTGTGTAATAGGCACCAGACATAACCCATCCGATTGTTGACAAATGGCTAGGTCCCCTCTACCTGAAACATGTTCTTGCCTTCAACAAAACTTGCAACCAGTCCCAATCATTTTCAATGGTCAATAGATTAGTTCCATAAAAATATAGCTAAAGTGACATAAAATAATTGAATCATAAGCTCAATAGTGCATCATCATCATATTTATTTAAATTTAAGCATCATTAAATCAAATCTAATAGTTTTTAAGTCATTTAGCATAAATGAAATCAATCCCAAAAGTCTGAGGCATGACAGGGGTTGACCATCAGGCCTTCCTTCTTGTGCCTTCTAAAAGGAAGGAGGAAGTCCAAACTCTGACCTTCACTAAAAATTCCATGTGTCCTCTTTCTGTTGTTCCACACTTTAGCTTGTGGACCCACCAAAAGGGTCTGCGAAATGGAGGAATGCCTTAGGAAATTTTACCTGTCAGGGTTTAGTCGTTGGGCCTTCACCTCTTGCGCCTTCCAAAAGGAAGAAGGCAGAACAGAGGAATCCCAAACTTTGACCTCTGCTATACTTAGAAAAATAACCCCATCAGATTTTGATCTTCACCCTTCCATCAGAACATAGAAGATGGCCAAACTACACAACATTGAAGTTCAATGCTACACAACATTTCTTCATACTTAGAACAAATTCTCATCTCTTTGAGCAGAATTCATCCCTCAGGCCTTCTCCACAACACTTTCCATTAGGAAGATGGAAGGGAGGCACTCTGACCTACGAAACTACATTGAACGCTTAGACAATTTTCAGGGCCAAAAGGGAACCACAACAGAAGGAGGAAGCTTGAAACTCTGAGCTCTGACAAAGGGAGAAAACACAAGGGAATACTTAGAAATTTTTTGACTTAGTCATTTTTGGGCTTTTTCTACCTTGTATCTTCAAAAGGAAAACACATGAAAACCTATGGAAGATATCTCTAACCGGTAATAAACTATAGGTTCAACAATGGAGACACAAATGGAAATTTGGGGACTGAATTTTTCTATGCACAACACCTCCAAACCCTCTTTCTCTACCT
The DNA here is from genome assembly GCA_027924645.1 of Cunninghamia lanceolata. Taxonomy (NCBI): domain Eukaryota; kingdom Viridiplantae; phylum Streptophyta; class Pinopsida; order Cupressales; family Cupressaceae; genus Cunninghamia; species Cunninghamia lanceolata. Next base: position 1,461,729 of record BSBN01000149.1, on the reverse strand, counting down.
CTACCATAGTATCCTCTACTGTAAGAATAGTCTCCTCCTCCCCTAGAAGATTCTCCTCTTCCCTCATTTCTTACACACCCATGTGATATGTACTTGGCTCTACTTGCTTTGGTAACCTCTATCACCATTGTTTTTCCCTCTTTCTCTTGAAAATCTACCTCTACCATGGGTATTTTGTTGTTGTTATCTTGCAAGTTTTTCTTCCGCCTTCAAGGCATATTAATATGCCTCTTCTACACTAGTCACCCAAAGCATGCTCATTTAATTGAATGGAATAATGAAGACCATTTACATACCTTAAATTTTTTTCTATATCATCATATACATGTCCATCTAGGATACTCAACCAAGATAACTACTGAGTGTACTCTTGCACATTCTTCTCTCTTTGCTTCAAATTTTGCAGCCTCTTGAACAAGTTGAGTTGGTAATCTATAGGCAAAAGTTTTGCTTTCAATTTCATCAACACCCTCTCCCATGTTTTGATTTTCTATTTGACTTCTCTCCTTCTTTCAAGATGCACATACTCCCACCACATAGAAGTGTGTCCCTTCAACTTTGAACCATCATACTTCACTCTTTTTGGGTCCTCAATTGACTCTATGTCAAATTAATTCTCCATTTCTATTATCCAATTCACTAACTCTTATGAATTCAAAGTGCCTTTAAAACTTGGGGGTTTGAATTTAGGGTTGCTATAAAGCCTCATCATTTCTTTCAAAAACCTACCTTTCACCTCATCTCTATGATCATCCTGTTAGACTTAGGGCACACAACTGAGAGGGGGGAGTGAATCAGTTGTGCACAACTTTTTCAAATTTATACACTTAAAACTTCTTGGTGATTAGCAGTATATTAAACATGAAACATAATGTATTCAAATCAAAAAGAGAAAACTCATCAACACATAAGATACCAAGATTTTGACGTGGAAAACCTGGTTAAGGGAAAAACCATAGGGTGATTAACCTAAGAATGTATTCTCTATTAGAAGAATAGAAAGAATAAAATGGCACATGCCAATTAGGGCTCACTGCCTGAGCACACTGCTCACAAGAGGCTCACTGCCTACAAGAGACACACTGTCTATAAAGAAATAAGTATCACATACATGAACTAGAGAATAGCATCTTCACCATGCTTGAATCAGTTCCATTAAAGCCCAAAAAAAAACTTCTGCTTTGCCTTTCGCTCTCTTCTTCGCTACCACACCCTCATCTCCACACCACACCTTATGGAATGACTTCACAATCCTTTATTTATACAAGGCATCGACTTAGGAACACTCATCTAAGTCAGAAAACACTTATAGATCATTCGGAAGACATGTAGTACATCCGGTTGACCAGTCTCAAGAAGAACACCAACATCCGGTGGTTATTCATCAAATCCAAACTCTAACTTCAATGCAGACTGCCAATATGAACTAGACACGATCAAAAGATCACCATAACCTTTCTTGAGTCACCAAGAACATCCGCACTTCATCTGCTTTCTGGAATTCTTCTCTCCTTCATCCAGAACTGTAAGAACACAGTCTGTCATCACTGTCACAAAAGAATAGGCACTTCTGGACCTCCAAACTAAGAAAAAATCTATTTGATACTTCTCAAGGACTTCCTCAACACTCCCTCCAATCCGCAGAATGGGATGATGCACTTCCAGATCTCACCGGACCTATCTATGACACTCTGTCACCTTTGAACACCTGCCGGAACCGGTTCTACTTAAGTGACCATATCTTCTTCAGATCTTCATGCAGAGCTCTAAAAACTTGACTGGAGCATCTCAAGACTTATATACAAACCCTTTAAACTGCATACTCTAATCCTCAACCTATTTGGGACTTTTACCTTCTTGTCATCATTGTTCTTCACTGTTCCTGATTAAGACTAATTTTCTCAATATTCTCAGCACATAGCTCATCCAATCCTTCTCATTAATGTAACATGGGTATTTTGACATCAATGACAACATCGGTTAGGCCCATACTTGCAACAATCTCCCCCTTTGTCATTGATAGCAACATATGATGTGAGAAACCATCAAGACAAGAACTGCTCCTTACTGTCATAGCTCACCCTATCAACAACAACTTATTCACATGTCTTCTCTTTCTTTATTGCTCTCCCTTTGATCAACAACCACTTGTTTTTCACATGTCTTCTCTCCCCCTTTGACATCAATGGCAAAGGGTTCATACTTGCAAATCCAATACTTCAGAATCATACCTGCTGCTGCCCCTGAGTAGCATCTCTCATCAATCCAGATCACAAGATATGACTATGATATCCACTAGACTAATGCACTTTAGTGCACCTTAGTTCATCACCAGAGGGGAAATAACCCCTAACTTCTCCCTGAGATATTTAAAAGAGTCTCTAGGAAGAGGTTTAGTAAAGATATCTACAATCTGATCCTTTGAGGGCACAAACTCCAATCTAACTTCATCCTTATTCACTTGCTCTCTCAGAAAGTGAAACTTGATAGATATATGCTTAGTCTTAGAATGCAACACCAGATTCTTAGAAATATTTATTGCACTTGAATTATCACAGAAGATTGTGATAGGCTCCTCATACTCTACTTTGATATCTCTTAGCATCTGCTTCATCCACAAAACTTGAGTGCAACTACCTGCTGTTGCAATGTATTCTGCTTCAGTTGTAGATAGAGATATTGCCTCTTATTTCTTGCTTAGCTTAGAAACCAATCTCTTCCCCAAAAAGAATGCTCCACCACTGGTACTCTTCTGGTCATCCACATCTCCTATCCAATCAGCATCTGTATATGCATGAAGAGAGAAATCATGATCTCTAGGATACCACAAACCATACTCAACTGTTCCTTTTAGATATCTAAAAATCCTCTTGATTGCCATGACATGAGATGTAACGCCCGCCTTGAACGCCTTAAAGAATACACATGTATGCAATATAAAACAGGAAATTTTTTTTTTAAAAACTGATAAAGTAAGTTAACACAACTAATTACAACATATTCTCTAAGGGACCAAGGCTGCATCACTTAACCAATCAACTAACATAAATTAACATACATCAGTAATTGATCCAAATTCTTTTTCAATAAATAACTCATTCACATTCATTGCAAACATCAGATAACGGAATCAGCATGATAAGATACATAACTGAAATGCTTTTATATAAGTACATCAAGACATCATTACAAGGCCACTTTTAGTCTACTTCTAAAGTCACATACATAAAGCATATTCTGTTACATAAATCTGGTACAAGGTTGTACACTTACATCATCATCATTGAAACAAATACAACTGAAACAAATCCTTTTCTGCATAAGATCCTGACAAGAGAACCAATGGATAAAATAGCTCTTCCACCCGACCATGTGGAACCCTAAGGTCCACCCCCCGAGCTAGGAGTTAACATAAGGTCCCAAACACTGACAGTCAGGTAGACGAAAGACAAACAAGAACAAAGGACGGCCAATGCCAATACAACACATGGCTATAACAATACAGCACAACATAACTTAACTTTCACTTCATTTCCAGAGGCGACACAAAACAGGCGAGGAGAGACCGAACAAGGGATGCTAGGTTGTAGTAGGGAGAGTGTCATCGCATGGTCCTAACATGGGTTATCCTGACAGCCTCTCACTAGGCGCCGGCCCCCATCTATGGTTATCCTGATAGCCTCTCACTAGGCGCCGGCCCCATAGGGTGACACATGCGGAATCGACCTTCCTTTCATGAGGACAAGGAAGTCAATGATGCCGACCAGGCCTTCTCTACCCATCCTTAGTCTAAACAAGCACTACAGGCCATGGGAGAGGAATCCATTAATCTTATTAATGTGAGATCTACCCTTAACCCCCTAGTTAATTTTTAGGTTATCACTTGATTAATCTACTTCCAACGGGTTATCCTGACTGCCACTTTGGGCGCCGGCCCCACGTTGAAAGCCACTCTCCTTCCTAACACCTAGTAAACCTTAAAACATCATGCAAGACTTATAACAATACACGTAAATAAACACTGCAAGGCATAAACCCTCTTGCATCAAAATAGAATCATAACATCAATTGTTATCCAATACTTTTAACATTACATAACTTTATTCTTTTACAGATTTCAGGTCTCTCCTTACGACAAAACGGTACAATAAGGTCACAAGAGGATTGATATCTCATCCCGAGATTATTACTTTACAAGACACAACATTCAACCGTGACAGTACCTCATTGTACTACACACTTTGTTTGATACAGATGAACGCTATTACATCACAATCATAAAACAGCAATACACCAGTTGCCAATACTTAACAAGGACAACTTAGCCTCTGGGATACGAGTTTGACAACCTCGATACGACTCATTACAACACTCATACAAATCAACACAATTCAGATTCAGGAGGTAAAATACTACAGCTCATTCTCAGTTTAATGCAAACAACTTCTGAAATAAGATCAACATGATATTATAACACTTGCATCAAAATCTCTAACTAATCTTTATTTTGCTTCTAACGTTAAACAAATTGATTAACTAAATCATTATAACAATTGACATAAGAACCACTTAATTTCTGTTTACCGTTCGACACTTCCAATGATACGATCTCATATACTTCCTTTAATCTTGTCCAATTGACCTTAACCTATCGAGTAGTGAAATGAACAATAACACCATATTACTGCATGACGTTCATATCTAGGAAAAATCGTCAAAGACGGTGTAATGGTTTTATGACATGTCTTCGCCGTAATGGTAACTTAGAAATGCTAAAACGAAATGATTTACGTCTGTCCAAACAGAAGATCAGAATTGCCATACATATGCCGTTATGTTTATCTTCATGGCGTTCTGATTACTATTGCCGCTGATTCACTGCTGTAAGATTCGACAGTTGATTTCTGTAGGTACTCAGTTGAACTTTCTCGCTGCACTGCCCTTCAGAAAGGCGCCAATTCTACCAATGAAATATCTGTCAAGCCTGTGCCAGCTAGGTGGACTGTGTTACATTCCGTTAAGTTAAGGCGAAGGTGCAAGGATAGAGAGGAACCTCTCAGCTGTATCAGAAGATAAATAAATTGCAAGTTACCAGCCAGGTGTATACATATACGATAAGTTCCAATGAAATATCAGAGTCGCTGGTTTTGGCTAATAAAAAGGGATTAAACTTCTAAAACAAGGTGCAGCTACTGACAGAGACAAAGATCTATACGAAGTAGAAAGGATTGCAGAATATATGCAAAACAAGGTAGCTGTCAAGGCAGCGTTCTATGTCATGAATTTTACTTTCAGAAGAGCGCCCAGTCATACTGGAGCGATCTGCCCAATCAAATTGACTAAAATTTAGATTTTAAACTCTAACAATTTACAGGAAACGTAAGTTCTTATTATCCCAGCCAGACGATGTGGGTGCAATAACACTTGGCACATAACTTGGCCTCTTTCATCTTCGGCGATTGATCATACTCGCCGAGCTCAAAGGTAAACAACTGTTGTGGGCCAGCGAAGTCATGGCATTCCAAACTACAATGTAAACTAGTCAAGGAAAACATCTCGCCATCATTTGCTGAGTGACGAAGACCTCCAGGAAGGATATGTTAAAACAGCTTCTGTCACTTTCACCCAAGGCGGTAGACAAGACACAACCGGCAGCGAAACTGCCAGAATAACCAGCTCCATTTGGCACCCTAATAATTACAATCTAACGATAACCTGCCAATATCCGTTACTATAGGTTCTCAGACAAAATCACAGACGAGGGTGTTAACTCACGGTTGAACAATGAACTTGTGCAGGTTGTATGGGCGTAATCCCTTGAGATAGACGGATGATAACAAGGCAGAAACGCGAGTGATATGGGATTCTATCTTCATTCAAGCGAGTGAAGAGACCCGTCCTATCAGGTTGAAGGAATTATTGTGTATGTTTTATGAACAAAAGGATACCTGCCAGCCAGACAGCGGCCTCCCTGGAGCAGCGCTCATCATAAGGTTAAGCGCCAAATATACAGCTCTCATATGTTCTTTCGTGAAGATAGCGGTTTAGGGTTTATTCTGACCGAGAGATGGATACTACATCCTCTCGGCCCTAGAGACGGCAACCAACAGCTGCATAACTTTCACTGGAAGACGGACAGTAACAATGATACACAATCAACCTAGCAGAAGTCTTGAGTACGTGAGCCGCCTCTATTGCAGATTAGGGTGTGCACTTTCAATAATAAGAAATGCTACACCTTTCGTGTCACGCCCACCGTGGCTTGATAACTCCAGCTATGGAGTAAAACAATGAACATAGCATAATACTTAGAATATGCGAATAACAGCAAGGCAGAACGCAACAGCAAGGGCATCGGCTACCAAACACCGTCGGTCCTCAAAAGGTCAATACCCAACTCACGCACACAGAATACCCACCATCTGCAGGTCGTCCTCCCTCAGACAGGTATGCGCACAACCCAAACGACTCAAAACTGGCGAAAGAAGAGGCTCCGGGTCTCTTATTCATCACAAATGATGGCAAGGCAACAGACCCAGCGAAGAATACTAGGAACTGGCTTAAGCAAAAGGGTTCGGAATCCTCCATTCAAAACGAATGGAACCCAGTCAGCGAACTATCCAACATTATCGGTCCTTACAAGAATCAAAACCATCATAGCAAGCAATAACATGGAATGGCGAGAAAATGAGGCTTCCGAGAGTTTCAACCAACTTAAAAAAAATAAGACAATAGCGGTGCTACCTAAGTTACCATTCCAGTTGTAAATATTACTGAGGGATACCAACAGAATAAAAACTAAACCTCAAGTAAAACTCGATATACAGGTCTCTAACAAATAGAACTTCCATTGACGGATGTGGGGCAGGCACGCAGCCTATGCAGATCATTGGATACAAGAGACATACAGCAGTTTTCCAGACAGTTTCCGGCTAAACACAGAGAGAAAACACTAATAACCTTGATCAGATCTTACAGGGACGACTAGCTGGAACCAACCGTGATTCACGGTAATTCTATCGAGGTGCCCTACAAACCCTACCAAGATCTCGCCGGTCTGAGAATGCATGCAGAATAATTCGGCAACCAGTGGAAGAAAAACATTTGACTTACGGAATCCTTGAGCAGAAACGATGTATTTAAACCCTAAGAGAGGATGCTGATCACACACAGAAAGGACAGACTGCCGAACTATGCGGAATCAAGCAAACTATAAACACATTTGCAGATTGAAAGGAAGTTCAGAGATAAGGCATTCGACGGAACTTGATTTCGTAAATCACCTTGACGAACCCGCTCCAATTGTTGCAGTTCCCAGCTGCTTCTTTCCTTACCCCTGTGATGTCATCCTTGATGCACCGACAACTCCTTTATAACTCAGTACCTCTCTCCTCTCCTAGGGCTTGACACGTGATTCCGTGAACTCCTTTTTAAAGAATATGTATTTTTTTTTAATTTAATATAATGATTCCCAATTATTAGATACTTTATTTTATTATTATTTTCTTTATAACCGACCCCAAAATATTATCATTAATAGAATAGTACTATTTCAACTATCCATATTTTTGTACTATCCTATAATTTATTTTATTAATCCAGTTGTGAAACACAATTTACAAGCATGGCTATAACTATTTATTTATTTAAATATTTATTATAAATAATATTATATCGAATAATACAAACTCCTTACAACTTATTTATCAACAACACTTCTATTAAAATAATAATTTATTTATAACTAAAATCGACAACTAACGACAATATGCCTATTTAACAACACTAAACTCTTCCGTAGAATAATTCTAATTAAAGCACAACATTACCACACATACTTAAACACCTTTGAACTTGGTTTGACTCCAAAATACAACATTACCTGACAGTAAGACATGGGCGAATGACAACCAATAACCACAAGGGTAAACTGACGACGAAGGAACACTGACTAGGGACCTCCTGTTAACTCCAACCAACTAATCCATTGGCGAAGGCACGCTCAGACCTGTAATCAGGTGGAGTCGATGCCAAGTACCTGCATCCTGCAGCAACGCACAGTTAACCGTAATAAGATATACATATACATCACATGCAGTCCTATCGTGAATGGAAATCGCAGTGAGGTAGGGTACTCGAGAACGAGTAATACAACACTGTTCCATTCACGTTTTAAAATAATAATCAACTAAATTGAACAAGATATCAGATTACTAATCTACGACATAAAATGATTAGCTAACTTCCAATCCCATATTATGAATAACATCAAGGCATTTAAAACATCAGTTCGTTTATCAAATTGTAAAGCATAATGACATAATCCAACATCAACATCTGTTATCATAACAATTAGGTTCATACTGAAATAGCGAAATAACTAGAAATCCATCATCAACAACCTAAAAATACTGTCAAAATGTCCAGTGCTACTAAGCAAACATCAGTCCAAAAGGCGATAAGTTGAGGGGCATTACATCCTCCCCCCTAGGATCAGGCTTACTCCTGGAAGCCTGCGAACAAATATGGATATAGCTCTCGCATATGGGAAGTATCTTCCCAGGTCGCTGAAGTCTCATCATTAGGATCCCATTGGACCCTTACCTGCTCTATGACTCTGCCCCTGAGAGCGAGTCGCCTATGCTCTAAAATGCCTACGGGCTCCAAAGCTAGCTGCCCGTCCTCTACCTGTAAAGCATTCCAATCAAGGACATGAGAAATATCTGGATGATAAGGTCTAAGAATAGAAACATGAAATACGTCATGGATGCGTGACAAGCTAGGCGGCAAAGCAAGACGGTATGCAACAGGACCGATCCTCTCCAAAACCTTGAATGGCCCCACAAAGCGTGGCGCGAGCTTAGAGCCTTTCCCGTAACGGATCGGACTCTTTCGCGGGCGCACCCGCAAGAACACCTGATCACCAACAGAAAACTGACGATCAAGTCTGTGAGCATCTGCATATTTCTTCTGTCTATCCTGAGCTGCTACCAGATGCTCTCTGATGCGATCAACCTGCTGCTCCATCTCTTGGAGCATCTGAGGACCTAGGAGAACTCTATCCTCGAGGCGGTCCCAACTCAATGGGGTACGACAAGGACGACCATACAGGGCCTGAAAAGGAGACATGCCAATGGAACTGTGGTACCCATTATTGTACGCAAACTCCACCAAATACAAATAATCTTCCCATCGGTTTTGCTGATCCATCACATACATACGGAGCATATCCTCGAGGACCTGATTGACCCTCTCAGTTTGCCCATCAGTCTCTGGATGATAAGCTGAACTGAAGTTCAATTGAGTCCCCAAAGCATGCTGAAGAGATGTCCAAAGAGCTGAAGTAAAAACTGGATCACGATCGGAGATAATCTTGCGAGGAATCCCGTGCAATCTGACGATATCCTCCATGAAAATTTTGGCCACAGAAGAAGCATTATATGAAGATCGGACAGGAGAACAATGTGCTACTTTCGTAAGCCTGTCTACAGTGACCATTATCGCATCATGGAGACGAGAAGACATGGGTAAACCAACTATAAAATCTATTGAAATGATGTCCCATTTCCATTCCGGAATAAGATGTGGCTGAAGAAGACCTGCGGGATGCTGATGTTCCGCCTTAACCCTCTGACATTCTAAGCATCTTGAAACAAAATCAGCAATATCCCTCTTCATTCCAGCCCAAAAATATATCTGACGAAGGTCTGCATACATCTTCTTGACACCTGGATGCGCAGAATAAGGTGCCCGATGAGCCTCAGTCATGATTAGGGTGCGGAGACCCTCTGTAGAAGGCACATAAATGCGATCTAAATGTCGCAAGAGACCATCCGACTCGATAGAATACCCAGCATATCTACCCTCCAAGGCTCTACCAGACTCCACTTCAGCTTTCACTTCCTGATACCATCTATCTGCAGGGAGAGCTGCAAGAACCTGCCCTCTCAAATCCACTCCAAGAGTGATAGATGAAAGTTCATGTCTTCGACGACTAAGGGCATCCGCCACCACATTCTCCTTACTTTGGATATATTTTACCTCAAAATCATACTCACATAGAAACTCCATCCACCGCCTCTGTCTCGCATTCAGGTTTGGCTGAGTAAAGATATACTGTAAACTTCGGTGATCACTGTGCAGCTCAAACCGATGCCCCAGTAAGAAGTGTCTCCATCTTACCAATGCATGAACAACTGCAGCTAACTCTAGGTCATGTGTAGGATAGTTCAACTCATGATCTTTGAGTTTACGGGACTCGTAAGCTATCACACGACCCTCCTACATTAAAACTGCTCCTAAACCTTCCAAAGATGCATCAGTACAAACCACAAAATCTCCGGCAGGATCCGGCACTGCTAGAATAGGTGCACTGGTTAACCGCTCCTTAAGACTCTGAAAGGCTGCTTGACACTGTTCTGACCAAATGAACTTCTTTCCTTTTCTCTGAAGAGAAGTTATAGGGTGAGCTATCTTTGAAAATCCTTCCACAAATCGTCGATAATAGCCTGCTAAACCCATGAAACTACGAACCTCCGAAACATTGGTAGGAGCAGGCCAGTCCATGATCGCTTGAATCTTTGAAGGATCCACTGCAATACCCTTGGCCGAAATAACATGTCCCAAATATTTTACTTCAGTTTGAAAGAAATCACATTTAGCCAAATTTGCATACAACTGATTTTCTCTTAAACACTGCAAAACCTGCCGCAAATGCTCTTCATGCTCCTCCATAGACCTTGAATAAATCAATATATCATCTAAGAAGACAAGAACAAATCTATCCAGATAGGTACGGAACACACCATTCATCAGGCTCATGAATACTGATGGCGCATTTGTCAATCCAAAAGGTACAACAGTGAACTCATAATGCCCATAGCGAGTGCGAAATGCTGTCTTGTGGATGTCAGCCTCAAAAATGCGCAACTGATGATATCCCGATTTTAGGTCTATCTTCAAAAATACCTTAGCTCCCTTGATCTGATCAAAAAGGTCATCAATTCGCGGCAATGGGTACCTGTTCTTCACAGTCACCTTATTAAGCTGCCGATAGTCGATGCACAAACGCAGAGATCCATCCTTGTTCTTCACAAAAATCACAGGTGCTCCCCATGGAGAGACACTCGGACGAATGAATCCCTTCGCTAACAACTCTTCTAGCTGCAAGCGAAGCTCCTTAAGTTCCTGAGTAGTCATCCGATATGGAGCTCGAGAGATAGGTTCTGCTCCAGGAACAAGGTCTATCTTGAAATCAATATCCCGCTTCGGTGGCATACCTGGAATCTCGCTAGGAAAGACATCTTCATACTCCTTGAGAATAGGATGATCTTCAAGGGATGTCTCCCTATTTTCTCCAAAATCTGAGTCATTAACTGTTACAGCAAACAACTTGCATCCTTGACGCAGACATCTCTTTAATTGCATAGCAGAAATCATGTGCAAGGAGATGGGTCTCTGAATCCCAACCACTTCTACTTCTTTGCCTGAATCGTCAACACACCTTACTAATTTGTGGCGACAGTCTATCACTGCTCGATGAGCATCCAACCAATCCATTCCCAACACTATGTCATAGGATCCTAATGGTATAATGCGAAGATCCGCTGTGGTAGATAAAGGTCCTATCCTCAACTCGCAACCATGCACAAGAGAGTCTACTGATACTCTAGATCCCGAGGCCAATTCCACCTACCACTTAACATCTTGCTTTGCTGCCACTAATTTGCAACGTTCCACTATAGAAGGGGAAATAAAAGAATCTGAAGCACCAGAGTCAAAAAGAACAGAAATGGTAATACCTCGCAAGACACCTGTAGTCTCCACAACGGTACCTTGGTGCTCTGCTTGGCGATTATCCACCACCGCAAACACTCTATGTGACCTGCCTGCATCACCAACAGTGGGCTCTGAAGCTGCGGGTCTCTGACCAAATCCTGAAGTATTCTTATGCGGGCACTGTCTAGCAATGTGGCCCTGCTGACCGCAAGAAAAACATCCTGTTCCCCTGCCAAAACCTCCACCGCCTACAGGAGCATTTGACTGCTGAAAACTACCTCTACTTGCTGCAGATTGTGTGCTTTGCGCTGGTTGACTGGCCCGATCACGTTTAACTCTCTGCCAACTTCGATCCTTTCTGGAATGAAATCTGCTGCTTTGCTGATACTGAGAGTTTCTTGATTTCATCTGGGAAAACTGTTGTTGCTACTGTCCACTCTTAGAAGGTACCTGTTGACTCCTCGAGTTACCTGCTGCATGAGACTGACCACCTCGGAAACCCGAACCTGCTCGAGATGAGCTACCAATCTGTACACCTGTATGACCCCCTAGGGCCATGGTCAAGTTCTCTTCCACCAATCTAGCCTTCTCAACTGCTACCTCCATGGTCTTCGGCTCGAACACACGAACTCCTCCGCTGATGCGTGCATTCAGACCTCTGATAAAATGCTGAACTAACATGGCCTCATCGTTTCCAATCCCTGCATATTGCTTGAGTTCATAAAACCTGCGCTCATACTGTTCCACTGTCATGGCCATCTGTCTCAACCCATGGAATTCATCTGCTCGTCGTTGCCTCCAGTGATCAGATAAAAATCGAGCTCTGAACCTATCCAGAAATAGTTCCCATGAAATTGTCGCAATATCTAGATGCAACTTTTGTTCCTCAAGACGCCACCAAGTAGAGGCGAATCCTCTTAGATGCATGATGGTGCATCTTGCCTTAGTGTTGCTGCCATATGGATGCATAGCAAAGCATCTCTCCAAATCGATTAGCCATGTTTCTGCTTCCAAACCGCTACCGGAGCCATCGAAAGTAGGAGGACGGGCTCTCATCAGGTCTCTCATGTGGCCCGCAAGAATGGCTTCTTGTTCAGCTGTGACCTCTCTCCTTCTAGGAGATCTTTCTCTTTCTCTTTCTTCCGGTTGCACCACCTCCTGCCTCGGACCAAGATGAGCAAGCACCTCCTCAAGGAGCTGGCGTAGTTGAGCACCCTCAGGCTGAACCTGATTCTCCTGATTCTCGCTTCCACCTTCTTGTGTACTTCTATGAGGGGAGCTAGGAGGAGGGCTGATTTCAACACCTCTCCCACGACCCCTACCTCGACCACGTCCTCGGCCTCGTACCCTAGGCATCTTCCTGGACAACACATCCAAGAACAAACTTCAGGTTGTTAGGCAAGGACTATAAATGAATATGTCCTTCAGAGTTTAAGCAACTAGCATAGCTTAATGGGCTAATTATAAAACCAGAGTACCCAGTGTTAGTAACTTGGCTCTGATACCAGATGTAACGCCCGCCTTGAACGCCTTAAAGAATACACATGTATGCAATATAAAACAGGAAATTTTTTTTTTTAAAACTGATAAAGTAAGTTAACACAACTAATTACAACATATTCTCTAAGGGACCAAGGCTGCATCACTTAACCAATCAACTAACATAAATTAACATACATCAGTAATTGATCCAAATTCTTTTTCAATAGATAACTCATTCACATTCATTGCAAACATCAGATAACGGAATCAGCATGATAAGATACATAACTGAAATGCTTTTATATAAGTACATCAAGACATCATTACAAGGCCACTTTTAGTCTACTTCTAAAGTCACATACATAAAGCATATTCTGTTACATAAATCTGGTACAAGGTTGTACACTTACATCATCATCATTGAAACAAATACAACTGAAACAAATCCTTTTCTGCATAAGATCCTGACAAGAGAACCAATGGATAAAATAGCTCTTCCACCCGACCATGTGGAACCCTAAGGTCCACCCCCCGAGCTAGGAGTTAACATGAGGTCCCAAACACTGACAGTCAGGTAGACGAAAGACAAACAAGAACAAAGGACGGCCAATGCCAATACAACACATGGCTATAACAATACAGCACAACATAACTTAACTTTCACTTCATTTCCAGAGGCGACACAAAACAGGCGAGGAGAGACCGAACAAGGGATGCTAGGTTGTAGTAGGGAGAGTGTCATCGCATGGTCCTAACATGGGTTATCCTGACAGCCTCTCACTAGGCGCTGGCCCCCATCTATGGTTATCCTGACAGCCTCTCACTAGGCACCGGCCCCATAGGGTGACACATGCGGAATCGACCTTCCTTTCATGAGGACAAGGAAGTCAATGATGCCGACCAGGCCTTCTCTACCCATCCTTAGTCTAAACAAGCACTACAGGCCATGGGAGAGGAATCCATTAATCTTATTAATGTGAGATCTACCCTTAACCCCCTAGTTAATTTTTAGGTTATCACTTGATTAATCTACTTCCAACGGGTTATCCTGACTGCCACTTTGGGCGCCGGCCCCACGTTGAAAGCCACTCTCCTTCCTAACACCTAGTAAACCTTAAAACATCATGCAAGACTTATAACAATACACGTAAATGAACACTACAAGGCATAAACCCTCTTGCATCAAAATAGAATCATAACATCAATTGTTATCCAATACTTTTAACATTACATAACTTTATTCTTTTACAGATTTCAGGTCTCTCCTTACGACAAAACGGTACAATAAGGTCACAAGAGGATTGATATCTCATCCCGAGATTATTACTTTACAAGACACAACATTCAACCGTGACAGTACCTCATTGTACTACACACTTTGTTTGATACAGATGAACGCTATTACATCACAATCATAAAACAGCAATACACCAGTTGCCAATACTTAACAAGGACAACTTAGCCTCTGGGATACGAGTTTGACAACCTCGATACGACTCATTACAACACTCATACAAATCAACACAATTCAGATTCAGGAGGTAAAATACTACAGCTCATTCTCAGTTTAATGCAAACAACTTCTGAAATAAGATCAACATGATATTATAACACTTGCATCAAAATCTCTAACTAATCTTTATTTTGCTTCTAACGTTAAACAAATTGATTAACTAAATCATTATAACAATTGACATAAGAACCACTTAATTTCTGTTTACCGTTCGACACTTCCAATGATACGATCTCATATACTTCCTTTAATCTTGTCCAATTGACCTTAACCTATCGAGTAGTGAAATGAACAATAACACCATATTACTGCATGACGTTCATATCTAGGAAAAATCGTCAAAGACGGTGTAATGGTTTTATGACATGTCTTCGCCGTAATGGTAACTCAGAAATGCTAAAACGAAATGATTTACGTCTGTCCAAACAGAAGATCAGAATTGCCATACATATGCCGTTATGTTTATCTTCATGGCGTTCTGATTACTATTGCCGCTGATTCACTGCTGTAAGATTCGACAGTTGATTTCTGTAGGTACTCAATTGAACTTTCTCGCTGCACTGCCCTTCAGAAAGGCGCCAATTCTACCAATGAAATATCTGTCAAGCCTGTGCCAGCTAGGTGGACTGTGTTACATTCCGTTAAGTTAAGGCGAAGGTGCAAGGACAGAGAGGAACCTCTCAGCTGTATCAGAAGATAAATAAATTGCAAGTTACCAGCCAGGTGTATACATATACGATAAGTTCCAATGAAATATCAGAGTCGCTGGTTTTGGCTAATAAAAAGGGATTAAACTTCTAAAACAAGGTGCAGCTACTGACAGAGACAAAGATCTATACGAAGTAGAAAGGATTGCAGAATATATGCAAAACAAGGTAGCTGTCAAGGCAGCGTTCTATGTCATGAATTTTACTTTCAGAAGAGCGCCCAGTCATACTGGAGCGATCTGCCCAATCAAATTGACTAAAATTTAGATTTTAAACTCTAACAATTTACAGGAAACGTAAGTTCTTATTATCCCAGCCAGACGATGTGGGTGCAATAACACTTGGCGCATAACTTGGCCTCTTTCATCTTCGGCGATTGATCATACTCGCCCAGCTCAAAGGTAAACAACTGTTGTGGGCCAGCGAAGTCATGGCATTCCAAACTACAATGTAAACTAGTCAAGGAAAACATCTCGCCATCATTTGCTGAGTGACGA
The DNA here is from genome assembly GCA_027924645.1 of Cunninghamia lanceolata. Lineage (NCBI taxonomy): Eukaryota > Viridiplantae > Streptophyta > Pinopsida > Cupressales > Cupressaceae > Cunninghamia > Cunninghamia lanceolata. Next base: position 1,445,752 of record BSBN01000149.1, on the reverse strand, counting down.
AGACCTCCAGGAAGGATATGTTAAAACAGCTTCTGTCACTTTCACCCAAGGCGGTAGACAAGACACAACCGGCAGCGAAACTGCCAGAATAACCAGCTCCATTTGGCGCCCTAATAATTACAATCTAACGATAACCTGCCAATATCCGTTACTATAGGTTCTCAGACAAAATCACAGACGAGGGTGTTAACTCACGGTTGAACAATGAACTTGTGCAGGTTGTATGGGCGTAATCCCTTGAGACAGACGGATGATAACAAGGCAGAAACGCGAGTGATATGGGATTCTATCTTCATTCAAGCGAGTGAAGAGACCCGTCCTATCAGGTTGAAGGAATTATTGTGTATGTTTTATGAACAAAAGGATACCTGCCAGCCAGACAGCGGCCTCCCTGGAGCAGCGCTCATCATAAGGTTAAGCGCCAAATATACAGCTCTCATATGTTCTTCCGTGAAGATAGCGGTTTAGGGTTTATTCTGACCGAGAGATGGATACTACATCCTCTCAGCCCTAGAGACGGCAACCAACAGCTGCATAACTTTCACTGGAAGACGGACAGTAACAATGATACACAATCAACCTAGCAGAAGTCTTGAGTACGTGAGCCGCCTCTATTGCAGATTAGGGTGTGCACTTTCAATAATAAGAAATGCTACACCTTTCGTGTCACGCCCACCGTGGCTTGATAACTCCAGCTATGGAGTAAAACAATGAACATAGCATAATACTTAGAATATGCGAATAACAGCAAGGCAGAACGCAACAGCAAGGGCATCGGCTACCAAACACCGTCGGTCCTCAAAAGGTCAATACCCAACTCACGCACACAGAATACCCACCATCTGCAGGTCGTCCTCCCTCAGGCAGGTATGCGCACAACCCAAACGACTCGAAACTGGCGAAAGAAGAGGCTCCGGGTCTCTTATTCATCACAAATGATGGCAAGGCAACAGACCCAGCGAAGAATACTAGGAACTGGCTTAAGAAAAAGGGTTCGGAATCCTCCATTCAAAACGAATGGAACCCAGTCAGCGAACTATCCAACATTATCGGTCCTTACAAGAATCAAAACCATCATAGCAAGCAATAACATGGAATGGCGAGAAAATGAGGCTTCCGAGAGTTTCAACCAACTTAAAAAAAATAAGACAATAGCGGTGCTACCTAAGTTACCAGTCCAGTTGTAAATATTATTGAGGGATACCAACAGAATAAAAACTAAACCTCAAGTAAAACTTGATATACAGGTCTCTAACAAATAGAACTTCCATTGACGGATGTGGGGCAGGCACGCAGCCTATGCAGATCATTGGATACAAGAGACATACAGCAGTTTTCCAGACAGTTTCCAGCTAAACACAGAGAGAAAACACTAATAACCTTGATCAGATCTTACAGGGACGACTAGCTGGAACCAACCACGATTCACGGTAATTCTATCGAGGTGCCCTACAAACCCTACCAAGATCTCGCCGGTCTGAGAATGCATGCAGAATAATTCGGCAACCAGTGGAAGGAAAACATTTGACTTACGGAATCCTTGAGCAGAAACGATGTATTTAAACCCTAAGAGAGGATGCTGATCACACACAGAAAGGACAGACTGCCGAACTATGCGGAATCAAGCAAACTATAAACACATTTGCAGATTGAAAGGAAGTTCAGAGATAAGGCATTCGACGGAACTTGATTTTGTAAATCACCTTGACGAACCCGCTCCAATTGTTGCAGTTCCCAGCTGCTTCTTTCCTTACCCCTGTGATGTCATCCTTGATGCACCGACAACTCCTTTATGACTCAGTACCTCTCTCCTCTCCTAGGGCTTGACACGTGATTCCGTGAACTCCTTTTTAAAGAATATGTATTTTTTTTTAATTTAATATAATGATTCCCAATTATTAGATACTTTATTTTATTATTATTTTCTTTATAACCGACCCCAAAATATTATCATTAATAGAATAGTACTATTTCAACTATCCATATTTTTGTACTATCCTATAATTTATTTTATTAATCCAGTTGTGAAACACAATTTACAAGCATGGCTATAACTATTTATTTATTTAAATATTTATTATAAATAATATTATATCGAATAATACAAACTCCTTACAACTTATTTATCAACAACACTTCTATTAAAATAATAATTTATTTATAACTAAAATCGACAACTAACGACAATATGCCTATTTAACAACACTAAACTCTTCCGTAGAATAATTCTAATTAAAGCACAACATTACCACACATACTTAAACACCTTTGAACTTGGTTTGACTCCAAAATACAACATTACCTGACAGTAAGACATGGGCGAATGACAACCAATAACCACAAGGGTAAACTGACGACGAAGGAACACTGACTAGGGACCTCCTGTTAACTCCAACCAACTAATCCATTGGCGAAGGCACGCTCAGACCTGTAATCAGGTGGAGTCGATGCCAAGTACCTGCATCCTGTAGCAACGCACAGTTAACCGTAACAAGATATACATATACATCACATGCAGTCCTATCGTGAATGGAAATCGCAGTGAGGTAGGGTACTCGAGAACGAGTAATACAACACTGTTCCATTCACGTTTTAAAATAATAATCAACTAAATTGAACAAGATATCAGATTACTAATCTACGACATAAAATGATCAGCTAACTTCCAATCCCATATTATGAATAACATCAAGGCATTTAAAACATCAGTTCGTTTATCAAATTGTAAAGCATAATGACATAATCCAACATCAACATCTGTTATCATAACAATTAGGTTCATACTGAAATAGCGAAATAACTAGAAATCCATCATCAACAACCTAAAAATACTGTCAAAATGTCCAGTGCTACTAAGCAAACATCAGTCCAAAAGGGGATAAGTTGAGGGGCATTACATGAGATTCTCTGGGATCAGCCTAGAATCTAGCAACAAGACCAACAACCTACATTATATCTGGTCTAGTTTGAGTGAGATACAACAATCCTCCAATCATTGATCTATACTTTGTCTAGTCTACCTTAGGAGAGTTATCATCTTTGCTCAACTTACATCCGGTTGCCATGGGAGTATTCATTGGCTTTGAATCTTCCATCCCAAATTTCCTCAACAATTCTTTCACATATTTGGTCTGAGAAATGAAGATTCCTTTCTTTGTTTGACTAATTTGTAGAGCCAAGAAGAAATTCATTTCACCAAGCATAGACATCTCAAACTCACTTTTCATTTGATTTGCAAAAGTTTTACACATACTATCTCTTCCTCTAAAGATGATGTCATCAACAAATACTTCAACAATCAAGATGTTTTCATGATCAATTTTGACTTTGAAACAGATATCTGTTTTGGTTTGGATACCAAACCAAAATGGATATCTGTTTTGAGAATGGATATCCATTTCCAGAATGGATATCCATTTCCAAAACAGATATCCATTTTCAAAACAGATATCCATTCTCAAAACAGATATCCATTTTCAAAACAGATATCCGTTCTCAAAACGGATATCCGTTTTCTAGAAAAATTTGGGAAAAAGGCTTTTTAGTCTTTTTGAAAATATACCTCTTAAATCTTGGATCTCCCATCAATATATGAACCTCCTTAAAGACCGTTTCTAGTGAAGGAGGAGGGCAAATTAACATTGGTAGCTTCTTTAAACATTAATCCATAAGGATTTGTTAAACACTAAGAATCATCACTAATGAATTACTCAAATAATCAATAATAAAATATTCAGTTTTGTTCATCGTGTGAAATAATCACTTTTAGACTATGTTCCAATATTTTGGGGATAGGAATGGTGGGGCAGCAGGGGATGTGTTTCGGGGCATTTTGGATTTCATGCCCTAAATTGCTTTACCCAATCCTTCATATGATTTGATTCATGATACATGGTTTGAGAAGGATACACATGATATACCCTTACCCTCTAGTGATAAAATTATGAATGATACTTTATGTGGTGAAGCTACACCTTCGTTAATCCTTCATGACATTGTTATTCCTTGTGATGATGATGTCCTTCATGTGATATGTTAGGACATAATGCAAAGTTAACATGGCATGAACTCTCTTGGAAGGGTAAGCATGGACTATAAGAACATTGAACTAGTTGGATCTGTTAAGCTCGCCATTTATGAAAGAACCTTAAAGGTTAACCTTAATTAGGTAAGGTTATGTTTCAGTGTGGTTGTTTGTGCAACAATGTGTAAATTAATGTTACCGAAGGATAAATCTAACTATACTAACATTTTAATAACCATGAGAGCTGGGACTAACAATTAGACTAAAAACTTGACAAACAATACAACTTGGACACATGTAGGACTTGGAAAATGGAAAAGAATATAATTAAATGTGGAAAACAATGAAAAAGTGGTATTAGTTGCACCTATATAGAGAAGTGGTTTAGAGGTTGGTTAGGGGAATTATTTAGGGTTTAGAGGTTTAGGGTTGCTCGGGTTTAGGGGTTTAGGGTTTACAGTTTAAAGAGAGATAGAGAGAGGGGACTGAAAGAGTTTGGGAGAGATAGAGGAGACAGAGGGGAGAGATAGGGAGATAGAGAGTGAGAGACATGTCCAAAGACATAGAGAGAGAGAGAGATTGAGAGGTAGAGGGATGATAGAGATAGGGAGATAGAGGTTTAGGGTTGCTTGGGTTTATGGTTTAGGGTCTTGGGGTTAGGGGTTAAGGTTTAGAGGTCTAGGGTTTAGGGTTTAGAGAGAGATAAAGGACCAATAGGGAGATATAGAGGAGTCTGAGGGGAGAGATAGGGAGATAAAGAGTGAGGGACATGGCAAGAGACATAGCGAGAGAGATTGAGAGGTAGAGGGACAAAGGTGATAGGAAGATAGGGGAGAGATAGGGAGATAGTGGTTTATGGTTACTTGGGTTTAGGGTTTAGGGGTTTGGGGTTTAGGGTTTCTTAGGTTTAGGGGTTAGGGGTTAGGGTTTAGGGGCATTATAATTTAGGGTTTAGGATTTATTGTTTAGGGGTTAGGGGTTAGGTTTAGAGGTTTAGGGTTGTGGATTTAGAGTTTATAGAGAGAGAGGAATGACAGGGAGATATAGAGGAGTTTGAGGGGAGAGATAGGGAGAAAAAGAGTGAGGGACATGGCCAGAGACATAGGGAAAGAGATTGAGAGGTAGAGGGACAAAGGTGGTAGGGAAATAGGGGAGAGATAGGGAGATAGTGGTTTAGGGTTACTTGGGTTTAGGGTTTAGGGGTTTGGGGTTTAGGGTTTCTTAGGTTTAGGGGTTAGGGGTTAGGTTTAGAGGTTTAGGGTTTTGGATTTAGGGTTTAGAGAGAGAGAGGAATGATAGGGAGATAGAGAGAGGAGATCGAGGAGAGAGATAAGGAGATAGAGAGTGAGGCACATGGCCAGGGACATAGGGAGAGAGATCAAGAGAGGTAGAGGGATGATAGAGATAGGGAGATAGGGGAGAGATAGGGAGATATAGGTTTAGAGTTGATTGGATTTAGGGTGTACCTGGGTTTAGGGTTTCTCAGTTTTGTAGATAGCTAGATAGAAAGAGAGAGGAGACAGATAGGGAGAGATAGAGGTGATAAAGGGGAGAGATAAGGAGATAGAGAGTGAGCGAGATGTCCAGAGAAATAGGGATAAGGATTGAGAGGTAAAGCCCAATGATAGGGATAGGGAGATAAGGGAGAGATAGGAGATAGGGTTTAGGGGTTCTCGCATTTAGGGTTTAGGGTTTAGGGGTTAGGGGTTAAGGTTTAGGGGCATTATTTAGGGTTTAGGGTTTATGGTTTAGGGGTTAAGGTTTAGAGGTTTAGGGTTTAGTGTTTAGAGAGAGAGGACCAATAGGGAGATATAGAGTGAGGGACATGGCCAAAGCATAGGGAGAGAGATTGAGAGGTAGAGGAATGATAGTGATGGGGAGATAGTGAGATAGGGAGATAGATAGAGGTTTAGGGTTTCTTGGGTTTAGTGTTTAGGATTTAGGGGTTTATGGTTTCTCAAGTTTAGGGTTTAGGGGTTAGGTTTAATCATGTGTTAATACAGGTTGTGGAGTGAGAAATGGGTGGTATGGGAGATCGGAAGAATAGTTTAAAGTTGGGCCGATGGATATATGTCATAGCGAAAGGTTCAAAGGCTCATCAGAAGTGGAGTGATCGGAGCATCGGTTTAAGAATTTTTGAGTTGGCCAATAGTGTTTATCTTGCCGATAGGAAGAATGTATATGATTTGATGTTATTTGGGACTTTGAGAAGGTTTCTTAAAGATGATTAAGCTTTAATCTATTTGAACTATGGGTTTTGATGGGTATTTCACCGTGTTTTGAGAGCTTCCACTGTGTGCTCTGCATCAGACCAATAGGGAGATATAGAGGAGTCCGAGGGGAGAGATAGGGCGATAAAGAGTGAGGGACATGGCAAGAGACATAGCGAGAGAGATTGAGAGGTAGAGGGACAAAGGTGATAGGGAGATAGGGGAGAGATAGGGAGATAGTGGTTTATGGTTACTTGGGTTTAGGGTTTAGGGGTTTGGGGTTTAGGGTTTCTCAGGTTTCCCTCAAATCATGTATAAATATGCATAAACCTTTGTGGAAAAGGCATTGGAGATGTAGTGAAAACATTTTGAAGATGAATTGAAGACAAGTTTGAATGAAATTAATGTCAAGAAACTCTGTTTTTGCAGATTTTACTATTTTCCTACTATTTCTTTGTTTAGTATAGCCCTGTATTGATGTGTTAGGGCCTAAGAGAAATTGTAATTAAAAGCTAGTGGAATCTACTTTCTTGTGTTTTAGGTACCAATAAGGCCAATAAGGACACTGGGGGCACATTATAAACATAAAAAACTTACATCTTGGGGGGAGGTGCTAATACGGCCAATAAGGATACTATTTCAGTTGGGTGTGTGTGTATACAAATCCCATTTATGGCCGAGAAGCTCTCTATTTACTATTATTCAACTCTCATTGATAGGAGGTTGGCTCTACAACTATTGCAATTTGTGTATGAAACCTAGATGCCTACGAGATCATATATGTATGTATGTATGTATGTATGTATGTAAATCCTATTTATGGTCAAGTAGCTCTCTATTTACTATCATTGAACTCTCATTGATAGGAGGTTGGCTTCTAACTATTGCAATTCAATCCATTTGTAATCATGCCTCTATCATGTTGAGTTGGATCCTATCTCTGCATCAAGTTAAAATCATGAATATGACAACACCATACAATCCTCATTGGGCTATTAAAATGCACAAAACAATCATACAAGATAGTCATTCATGAAATTACTATACAAAGAGGGTTTATAAGTTGCATTAGGGTTTGTATAAATGATCTAATAGATTTATAAGGTTGTCAAACACCAAAATGGATGATTTATATGAGTTTTGGGACTATCACAGTCCATGTACAACTTGCCCTTTATGATTGTTAAAAAGATACATATGGCTATCCAAAAATTGCCCTTTATGACTATCCTAAAACAACATCATGTATATGCTCATAAAAGCCATCAAACTCTGCGAATAAACTCATCATTGGATAAGGAGTGGAAGGATAAAGTCACATTCCCAAAACCTCTTAAAATCACATGTCTCCCCTTATGAAAACTAGGGTCTTTGCTGATACATTGTTCTGTAAGAGCAAAAACCTTGCTCGATGCCATATTTTTTGTTTTTCTCATCTGACTACGTCAACGCATCGGGGTGGGTGGGTAAATGCTAATGGAGGTCTCGTTTCATGCGCCAAGTGTCCCATTCATTCCAGGCAAGAGGCTACCGGCAAAGTCCGTTAAGATCCTTGAGACCAAAAATGAGCTAAACTTTAACGGAGCAGTTCTCAGAATTTGTGATAGCTGGGAATGTTGTGTTTGGACCTACAAGTGCACGTGGGGTCCGTTGATAATAACCTCTCTCATTTTTAGTCAACTCCATTTCGTTTGATCGTTTCGAAATCAAACGCATTGTTACAAAATGCTTGAATTTGATGCAGTGGAAAGGTGCTAGGTGTGACATTTTTCATTCCATAGCTCATGGGGTTGAATGGACTGCACCAATGCATCAGGGTGGGTGGGTAAATGCTAATGGAGGTCTCATTTTGTGCGCCAAGAGTCCCAGTCATTCCAGGCAAGAGGCTACCGGCAAAGTCCCTTAAGATCCCTGAGACCAAAAATGTGCCAAACTTTGACGGAGCAGTTCTCAGAATTCATGACAGCAGTGAATGTTGTGTTTGAACCTACAAGCGCACATGGGGTCTATCGACAATAACCTCTCTCATTTTTGGTCAACTCCATTTCGTTTGACCATGCCGAAAACGCATTGTTGCAAAATGCTTCAATTTGATGTAGTGGAAAGGTGCTAGGTGTGACATTTTTCATTCCATAGCTCGTGGGGTCGAACGGACTACGCCAACGCGTCAGGGTGGGTGGATAAATGCCAATGGAGGTCTCATTTCGTGCGCCAACCTTCCCAGTCATTCCGGGTAAGAGGCTACCAGCAAAGTCCCTTAAGATCCCTAAGACCAAAAAAGTGCCAAACTTTGATGGAGTAGTTCTCAGAATTCGTGATAGCTGGGAATGTTGTGTTTGGACCTTTAACCTCTCTCATTTTTGGTCAACTCCATTCCATTTGACCATGCTGAAATCAAACGCATTGTTGCAAAATGCTTCAATTTGATGTAGTGGAAAGGTGCTAGGTGTGACATTTTTCATTCTATAGCTCATGGGGTCAAACGGACTACACCAACGTGTCGGGGTGGGTGGGTAAATGCTATTAGAAGTCTCATTCCATGCGCCAAGCGTCCCGTTCCTTCCAGGCAAGAGGCTACCGGCAAAGTCCCTTAAGATCCCTGAGACCAAAAATGCGCCAAACTTTGACGGGACAGTTCTCAGAATTCGTGATAGCTGGGAATGTTGTGTTTGGACCTACAGGTGCATGTGGGGTCCGTCAATAATAACTTCTCTCATTTTTGGTCAACTCCATTCCGTTTGACCATGCCAAAATCAAACACATTGTTGCAAAATGCTTCAATTTGATGCAGTGGAAAGGTGCTAGGTGTTACATTTTTCATTCCATAGCTCGTGGGGTTGAAAGGATTGTGCCAACGCATCAGGGTGGGTGGGTAAATGCTAGTAGAGGTCTCATTTTGTGTGCCAAGCATACCAGTCATTCCAAGCAAGAGGCTACCCGCAAAGTCCCTTAAGATCCCTGAGACCAAAAATGCGCCAAAATTTGACGGAGCAGTTCTTAGAATTTGTGACAGTTGGGAATGTTGTGTTTGGACCTACAGGTGTACATGGGGTCCATCGACAATAACCTCTCTCATTTTTGGTCAACTCCATTTCATTTGACTGTGCCGAAATCAAACGCATTGTTGCAAAATGCTTCAATTTGATGCAGTGGAAAGGTGCTAGGTGTGACATTTTTTATTCCATAGCTCATGGGGTCGAACAGACTGTGCCAACGCATCGGGGTGGGCAGATAAATGCTAGTGGAGGTCTCCTTTCATCCGTTAAGCATCCCAGTCGTTCCCGGTAAGAGGCTACCGGTAAAGTCCCTTAAGATCCCTGAGACCAAAAATGCGCCAAACTTTGATGGAACAGTTCTCAGAATTCATGATAGTTGGGAATGTTGTGTTTAGACCTACAGGTGCATGTGGGATTTGTCGATAATAACCTCTCTCATTTTTGGTCAACTCCATTCCGTTTGACCGTGCCGAAATCAAACATATTGTTGCAAAATGCTTCAATTTGATGCAGTGGAAAGGTGCTAGGTGTGACATTTTTCATTCCATAGCTTGTGGGATCAAACAGACTACGTCTACACGTCGGGGTGGGTAGGTACATACCAGTGGAGGTCTTGTTTCATGCGCCAAGCATCCCAGTCCTTCCGGGCAAGAGGCTACCGGCGAAGTCCCTTAAGATCCCTGAGACCAAAAATGCGCCAAACTTTGACAGAACAGTTCTTAGAATTCATGATAGTTGGGAATGTTGTATTTACCTACAGGTGCACGTGGGGTCTGTCGACAATAACCTCTCTCATTTTTGGTCAACTCCATTTTGTTTGACCGTGCCGAAATCAAACGCATTGTTGCAAAATGCTTTAATTTGATGTAGTGGATAGGTGCTAGGTGTGACATTTTTCATTCCATAGCTCATGGGGTCGAATAGACTACGCCAACGCATCAGGGTGAGCAGGTAAATGCTAGTGGAGGTCTCATTTTGTGCGCCAAGCTTCCCAGTCATTTCGAGCAAGAGGCTACCGATAAAGTCAAAAGTTGCTAGGATTGAAATTTTACATTCCACAGGTCCTGGGGTTGAACAGATTACGCCAACATGTCGGGGTGGGCGGGTAAATGCTAGGGGAGGTCTCGTTTTGTGTGCAAAGCATCACAGTCATTCCAAGCTATAAGCTACCGGTAAAGTCACTTTGCTGGTAGCTTACAACTCAGAAAGACTGGGAGCCTTGGCACATAAAATGAGACCTCCCCTAGCATTTACTCACCCACCCTGATGTGTTGGCGCAATCTGTTTAGCCACAGGACCTGTAGAATGCAAAATTTCAATCCTAGCAACTTTTGACTTTGTCGGTAGCTTACAACTCAGAACGACTGGGACGCTTGGTGCACAAAACGAGACCTCCACTGGCATTTACTTGCCCACCTCAACTCATTGGCACAGTCCGTTCGACTCCACGAGCTATGGAATGAAAAATGTCACACCTAGCACCTTTCCACTGCATCAAATTGAAGCATTTTGCAACAATGCGTTTGATTTCGGCATGGTCAAACGGAATGGAGTTGACCAAAAATGAGAGAGGTTATTGTCGACGGACCTCACATGCACCTGTAGGTCCAAACACAACATTCCCATCTATCATGAATTTTGAGAACTACTCCATCAAAGTTTGGCGCATTTTTGGTCTCAGGGATCTTAAGGGACTTTGCCGGTAGCCTCTTGCCTGGAAGGATTGGGACGCTTGGTGCATGAAACGAGACCTCCACTAGCATTTACCCACCCACCCCGACGCGTTGGCATAGTCCATTCTACTCCATGAGCTATGGAATGAAAAATGTCACACCTAGCACCTTTCCACTGCATCAAATTGAAGCATTTTGCAACAATGTGTTTGATTTCAGCACGGTCAAACAGAATGGAGTTGACCAAAAATGAGAGAGGTTGTTATCAACAGACCCCACATGCACCTGTAGGTCCAAACACAACATTCCCAGCTATCACAAATTCTAAGAACTACTCCATCAAAGTTTGGCACATTTTTGGTCTCAGGCATCTTAAGGGACTTTGCCGGTAGCCTCTTGCCCGGAACGACTGGGATGCTTGGCGCGCAAAACAAGACTTCCACTGGCATTTACCCACCCACTCCGACATGTTGGCACAGTCCGTTCGACCCCATGAGCTATGGAATGAACAATGTCACACCTAGCACCTTTCCACTGCATCAAATTGAAGCATTTTGCAACAATGCATTTGATTTCAGCATGGTCAAACAGAATGGAGTTGACCAAAAATGAGAGAGGTTATTGTCAATGGACCCCATGTGCACCTGTAGGTGCAAACACAACATTCCCAGCTATCACAAATTTTGAGAACTCCTTCGTCAAAGTTTGGTGCATTTTTGGTCTTAGGGATCTTAAGGGACTTTGCCGGTAGCCTCTTGCCTGGAATGACTGGGATGCTTGGTAGATGAAAGGAGACCTCCACTGGCATTTACCCACCCACCCTGATGCGTTGGTACAATTCGTTCGACCCCATGAGCTATGGAATGAAAAATGTCACACCTAGCACCTTTCCACTACATCAAATTGAAGCATTTTGCAACAATGCGTTTGATTTCAGCACGGTCAAACGGAATGGAGTTGACCAAAAATAAGAGAGGTTATTGTCGACGGACCCCACGTACACTTGTAGGTCCAAACACAACATTTTCAGCTGTCACGAATTCTAAGAACTGCTCCGTCAATGTTTGGCACATTTTTGGTCTCAGGGATCTTAAGGGACTTTGCAGGTAGCCTCTTGCCAGGAATGACTGGGACGCTTGGCGCACAAAATGAGACCTCTATTGGCATTTACCCACCCACCCTGATGCATTGGTGCAGTCCTTTGGACCCCACGATGAGAAAAACAAAAAATATTGTTCTAGTTGTCACATTCTCAATCATTGACATGGATGTTATCTTAGTACCATTCCTTTAGGCACAATATGAGCTTCCAAGGGAAGGCGCAATTGTGAGGTTAGAGATAATGAAAAGTGCACCTCATTCACAATCATGTTTTACTTGTCTTCAATGATGATTCCTTGATTCAATTTAATCCTTTGATAATACATTTTAACCTCCTTGTCAAAGCGCACTTTCAAGGTTGCTTGAGCAAGAGCTAGCGCCTCAACATCTAGGCTCACTTTTGGTGTTCTAGAAGCATGAACTAGCAACTCAAATAGTAAGGCACTCATTCTAGGTTGTTTGTTCAATAATTGGCGCCTTGTATTCTTTGGACATTCTTTCAACTTGTGGAGACAACCTCAACTTGCAAGATCAATTCATTATCAAGGCGCATATCCAAAGTCATAGAGATATGAAGTGGTGCCTCACTAATCTAGGTGCACATTTGATGGTGTAGAGAGGTAGATGTGCGCCCAAGTCATCATTTGATGCCTTCAATAACTATAAACTCCTTTGATGATGCATTTTATCCTTCCAATTCAATATCTAGCCTTAGGCGCACATTTTAGGTTGATCAATCATAATCTAGCGCCCTAAGTACCAAGGCACACTTTTAGGTTAGTTTGATCAAGGATTAGCGCCTTCACTTCTAGGTGCAAGTTTGGAGTTGAAATACATCAAAATAACAAGTTTCTTCATCACTTACCGCTAATTGGTGATCCCTCTTGATCATTTGTTGTCTCTCTTCTTCTGTAGAGCTGGATGGGTAGGGGAGGTGACATCCTGTGAGAAGCATGAACAAGCAAATTTAAGTAAATCCCAATTCTTTGCCAACGGACACTCTGCAACGTCCATATCGCTACTACAAAACAAATATCCATTTTATTATGTACATTTGGATTCTAGACTAGGGATTCATTTTATTATTCTATGAACTTGTGAATTACCATCTAATTTGAATGTTTACACACTAATCCACCTAGGTATCAACTTAATAAAGCTCTGGATATAAACGATTATTTGATTTGAGTAATCTTACTTTGGACACATTTGTGAAGACTCCTAAAGAGCCTGGACATACAATTGTAAAGATGATATAGCCTCCATATAAGCATAAAGATGATATATATATTTAGTTTGTTGAAGGCCATGTAAATTAGTCATTGATGAGGACTCTGCTACACCTAAAGTTGAGTCCTTTGTTTGGAACTTTGAAGCATGCAAAGAGGTAAGTGACTTGTAATGCTTAAGTAAACACGAGTCTCAACATGATGTAGTTCAACTTGATGACATGTCTAAATATGACACATTTTAGTTTGTATTGCATGAGGACTTCCTTATTCATGCATATCAAATTTATAATTAGGTATATTTTTCTGAATTGTATGAGTTTGAGGCTTTCAATTTTTGTATTGACTCACTTGAAGATGCTAGTAGCCATGTGAACATGATTAATATGGGATCCAAGAGTTGTCCTTTTCCCATGCATTTGGAGTGGATTGTTGGCCCTTATGATTGTTTAAATCATGTTGGCATAGCATTTGAATAGTTGCTTCGTGACATGGATGGGAATAGATAATGTATAGACTTTATCACACTTTAGGGTTTTCCCATTATGCTAAAATGTTATGACTATCCACTTATTCTATTTTAGGCTATCATCAAATGAGGAGCTTCTAAAGGCAAAAATGTTGTCCCAAAAGAAGGCTCAATGTTATTCGTAAAGACATTAGATTGTTAAAATACAAATTCAAGGGTAGATATTCCTTGGGCTATTTTAGTATAGAGAAGCAAAATTGCAATATATGACTATCCTAGGAATTAGAATGGTTGATCATAGGATATTCATGGCATTTTGATATTAATGGATGGATTGATGGATGTTTAGGGAGTTTAAGTTTAAATGTAATGTATGAGAATTCTTATTTATGAAGGATCTAAAAGGTCTTATGTCTTATTTGTAGGCCATTCAAGAAAGAAATGAAAAGATACCAAGGACTATCATAACACCTATTACAATTAGGTGCATCAAAGGATTGTCATCTAGGACCTTACCACTATGGGAAGTTATCAAAACCATGTCATGTTTAAACTTAAAGGCTTTATCACCTCTTTGTCCCTATAGGCCTATTAGAACAATAGGTCACATTTTATTCATATACCAGGGTTGAGAATAAACACTAAGCATTTGTAGTTATGGCAGGTGTAAATGGAAATAGATTACAACTTTAGACAATCTATCCTCTCCTAGATTGCACTGACTGAGTGGAAATTAAAAATTCCCTATCAATGTCCTTTATATACTGAAGGTATGGGTGAGAAAGGTAAACTTTGTATGTTGTAGACAAGGCCTCAAATATAAAATATATTATGACAATAATGATAAAGACTGTTAGGCATGAATGCTATCACTATTATAGATTGTCAAACCAACCATAGGCTGCCATAATAGTACACTGCTGACTATCATACCTTTAGGCATGGTGCCATGAACCTTATGAGTAGAATGCATTGGTATTTGTGAGAAAAGTATTGCTTATGTTAAGAATAAGTATTTATATTGTTTGAACATCATCAAAAGGTGGACTACAAATACGACTTTGTCAAAGGAAAACTTTAGTGGCAAAAATCTAACTATGAACTATTGTGCCATCCAAGCACAATCATGACCAACATCAAGGGATAGTCAAGGTATGGGTGTCTTAAGAAACACAATTGAAATTGTCCATGGATATTTGAAGTAATTCACAATATTCATGATCAAGAATCAACTCTGACTGTCTCAACAGTGGTAAATTTGGCTTCAAGATAATAAAAAATGAGCTCAGGGATTCATTATCACCAAGTAATAAAGAAGAGTAACCGTAAGTGTCGACCTTCAATTTCATTATACAAGAGGATGAAGAAGGGGCCATAGTATTTTCATACCATAATACAACATACAAAAGGAAAATCATGAAGTCAAAACATGTGCAAAGGGTATCTATGTTAAAGAGGAGAGTTGTGAATGGACGATGACTATCACTGTCAAAATAAGATATAGTCTCACTAAGGATAGTTAGGTGATTTGTTGATTGTCATGACTACAAGGCACGAGAATCTTGTGTATGAAGAGGAAAGAAATATAAATAAAAGAAGATTGAAGGATTGTTGCACTTGGGTACAATGATCCTAAAGGATTATCATGCTAAAAGGATAGTCAACAGTACAAAGATTCATATTTCAAGGCTATCCTTAATCTCATTCACATGGTCCTATTGTTGGTTTGATTTGCATGGAGTGAGATGACACTATTAGGATTAATTGAAAAGGTGAAAGGATTTGGTACCAAATTTGGTCACAAGTGTAAAAATTGCAATAAGCTTGAGAATATTGTTCACTAAACCTAGAACTATCACCAAGCAACATCCGTTTCATAAGATGTGATCAACAAACATGTAAGAAAAATGGATATCAACCTTCTTGGTTATGCGTACTTGATAAGAGCCCATACTTTTCACAAGGAGCCACCAATTTTTAACTAAATATTCCATTAGAAATGGATAAAAAAATGTTCCCCCAAATGAGGAAACTAGATTGTTAATTAGAATTCTATGTGTAATGTGATATGAAACAATAGATACACCTACAAATGACCAACTAACTTTAACTTCTTGTATTATTGCCTCAATGTTTCAAATATGTTGCTTCTCTTCATCCAAAACCAATGGTACAAAATTTTTCATAGATCAAGGAAACGGATATCCGTTTTCAGAATGGATATCTGTTTTGGAAATGGATATCCATTTTGAGTTGCTTTTACCAAATCAAAATGGATATCCATCTTGCTTTGGTACAAAGCAAGACGGATATCCATTTTGGTTGTTGACTTTTTATGGATTCTAACGTGTTTTCATGTTTCAGTCTCTTCTTCGAACTTCACCCTTCGTGTTGACGACTTTTTTTTATGCAAAATTGATAAAAAAAAAGGGTTTATAGAAAAAATTGTTAGCTTTCTAAAAATATAAGATTTGTTTGGTTATCATTTTATTAAATAATTATTAATAATTTTCTATATACCGTG
Organism: Cunninghamia lanceolata; assembly: GCA_027924645.1. Lineage (NCBI taxonomy): Eukaryota > Viridiplantae > Streptophyta > Pinopsida > Cupressales > Cupressaceae > Cunninghamia > Cunninghamia lanceolata. The sequence goes on along the minus strand of BSBN01000149.1, from coordinate 1,429,526 downwards.
TGTCTGAAATCCTGATGGACACACTGATTGAAAAACATCCATAACTTTCAAACCATTTCACCTTTTTGAGATCTGAAACCTGCGTTACACTCTATACTTTTCTGGCTATAGGTTAAAAAAAAAATTTCAATTTCAATTTTTTTTAATTGAGTTAGGTTGGCTGGAAAATTACTTTTTATTTTTTAAAAAAAGTCACAGTAAAAAAATCATAACTAATTATTTTATTGGAAAAAAAATTCAAATAAATATGCATCACATCCGGACATGAGTCCTCTACTTATTTTGAAAGTTAAAAAAAAAAAAAAAAATTTTACTCATAGTTAGGTTGGCTGGACAGACACCCACTTTTTATTTTTTTTTGAAAAATTTAATCGTTGTTCTTTGAAATATTCAATTTTCACTAAGTAAATTTAGTTTTAAAAAAAAAAAATAGTAGCCTATAAACTAGATTCAATTCTCTACAAATTTCATTCTTACATCTTTTTCAAATTGTGTAGATAATCCATTCAAATTTTCACATGAACTTGATAAATTCTGATTTTCTGTATTTTCATTGCCACTTAGAGGTATAGTTTGGCCCATCATGATCCTGCACATACCCGCAATTCTCCTTCTAGTTTGCACACCTTTACTTTTGTCACCTATGATCTAATCTTCAGAGTGGTTCAATCTTACATACCTTGGAACTTTGGGAGTTTCTTGCACTTCTGCTTCTTGTTCAGGCTCATTCAGACCTATCTCTTCTTCCTGATTTACCGGATCGGTTTGAATCTAACTTTCAGAAGAGGATTGAACTCCTTGAACCAGAACACCATTATGATCATCTTCATCATATTCATAAAACCTTGAGGGTTTCTCTATTCCCTCATCAACCTTCACATTTGTACTTTCTATCATCTTCCTTAGTCTCTTGTTATAACACCGGTATGCTTTGCTTTGAGTAGAGTAACCCAAGAATATTCCTTCATCACTTCTAGCATCAAACTTGCCTAGATCTTCATCTCTTTTGATATAACATTTTCTACCAAAGACTCTAAAATATCTTACAGTAGGAGTAATGCCAAACCAAAGTTCATAAGGGGTCTTACCAGTATTGCTTCTGATTTGAACTCGATTTAAAGTATAGACTGCAGATCTAATAGCTTCTCTCCAATAGATATCAGGAACATTAGCTTCCATCATCATGGTCCTAGAAGCTTCCTGTATGGTCCGGTTCTTTCTTTCCACTAGTCCATTCTACTGTGGAGTCCTAGGAGCAGACAACTGTCTCTTTACTCTATGTTTCTCATAGAACTCTATGAACTCACTGGATGTGAATTCTCCACCTCTATTTGACCTCAGACATTTCAACTTTAATCCAGTTTCATTCTCTACCATAGCCTTGAATATTTTGATTTTCTCAAAAGCTTTTGATTTCTCTTTCAGAAAAGTTACCCACATCATTTAGGAATAGTCATCTATTAGCAGCATGAAGTATCTATCACCTTGAATACTCCTGGTTCTTGCCGGACCACAAAGATCAGTGTGAACTAAGTCTAATAATCTGGTAGAAGATAGTTCCTTGCTTTTGAATGTGACTCTGCTCAGCTTTCCCAACTGACATTCCTTGCACAAGCTGTTAGTAGGTTTTTCCAACTTTGGAAGATCTCTTACAACCTGAGTATTGCATATCTTGATGATATTATCAAAATTCACATGACACATTCTTCTATGCCATAACCAACTCTGATCAACTTGAACAAATAAGCAGCTTTTACCAGTACCAACAAAGTGGAAGATATTACCTTTAGTTTGAGCACCGGATGCAATTTCTGTTCTGGAACTTTCAAAGATTTTACATTTTCCATCCTTGAATTGGAGATCATAGCCTTTGTCCACTAATTGTCCAACACTGAGAAGATTGTACTTCAAACCTTCAACATACAGTACATTACCAGTTTTGTTTCTTCCATCAAAAGAAATAGTTCCTCTTCCTCTGATTCTATGAGTAGAATTATCACCAAACTTCACTACTCCTCCTTCATATCTTTCCAAATCTATGAACTTATTTTTGTCACCTGTCATATGGTGAGAGCAACCACTGTCAATGACCCAATCATTCTTTTCTTCAACTTGGGCAGCCAACTTTATGATTGATAGATACAGAGGATATTGGTTCTTCTTCCTTGATGGCAATGAACACCCATTCACTTCTGGATTTGTTTCCTGTCTCTGATTCATCATCTGTTACTCCTTCATTATCATCTTCTTCATGAACATAGTAACAATTCTTTTGGAACCTTGATATGTTAGGATTTGGTTTTGAAAATCTTTCCGAACATCGTGAGGCAAAATGACCAATCTTATTGTAGTTAAAACACTTAAAAGGAAATTATCCTTCATACTTATCGGATCCTCTTGGTAGTCTCTTTGCAATGAGGGCTTCAAGTTGAGCAGTTTCTACTTCTTCTTCCAAGTCTTTTCTTGCTTTCTCATACCATGATAGTTTCCTTGATGAGTTCTCTCCCAGATCAAATATTTGTTTACCTTTCATAGAGGCACTGGTTTTGAAAGCAGATTCAGTCTTGGGGGGATCATCTCCAAACTTGGTCATTTCAAATGCAGCCAGTTTACCAGCCAATTGGTCTCTTGTGACAGTTGTATGGGCTCTGAATTCTTCAATGGCAGCAGCCTTGATTTTGTAAGAGGCAGGTAGGGATTTGAGAATTTTGCCAACAATTTCATTCTCATCCAAGACTCCACCAGCATTTCTAATTCCACAAACTAGCTCATTCACTCTTGGCATAAAGGTAGTAATATTTTCATCATCTCTCATTTTTAGTTTTTCAAATTTCCCTTTTAGACTTTGTAACCTTGCACATTTAACATACTGGTCTTCTTCATGCAAAAGTTCCAGTTTTGTCCAAATCTCAAAGGTAGTTGGTAGGTCAATAACATTTGAGAGCTCTGAGTTAGATAATGCGCTTAGAAGAGCCTCTTTGGTCCGTAGATTATTTTCAGCATCTATGAGTTCATTAGGGTTGTCGGACCACCCTGTGGATGTACATACGGTTTTGTAACCATGGACCAGTATGCCATTCCCATACACTGCAAGTGACATTTCATGCGACCTTTCCAAAGAGCAAAGTTGTTTCCATCAAACTTCAGATTGTCCTTCTTGTAAGACGACATCCTGGATCTCCTCAAGCGATTAAGCTCCTTTTAGAGGAACTTGGCTTTGATACCAATTGTTAGACTTAGTGTAACGCCTCGCCATGAACCTTAGAGAACAACACATCCATGCTATACAAACAGGATAATTTTTTTTTTAAATGAATAAAGTAACAAAGTAATGTTAACATATCTAAACACATCATTTGAACTAATGACTTGTCCTCTAAGATATCATGGTTGCATTACTTGACAAAATAATTAACATAATCTAACACACATCATGAATTAACATCGGTAGATCATTCTAAACCTATTGCATTAAATCAATAAACATTTACATCTCCATAACATCAGATAAGTAATCATCAGGATCTAGTACATTGTTACAATTTCTCCTCACATATGAGTACAATATTACATTGTTACATTATCACCTTCTGAATTCATCTAAATACATACGTTATGAATCAACTGATACATAAACTGGTACAAGATCTAACATCTGATACACAAGATACATCCTCCTCACACACGAACAATAGGAAGGGAAAAACCAATGGATATAAAAGCTCTTCCACTTGACCATGTGGAACCCTGAGGTCCACCTCCCAAGCTAGGAGTTAACATAAGGTTCCCACTACAACATACAGTTAGGTAGATAGAAAACTATAAGAACAAAGACAACACATGACTCCAACAACACAAGTCAATATCACAAAAGATTTAACAACATTTCCAGAGGCAAACACATAACGAATGGGGAGAGTACAACTAGGGAATGCTAGGCTGTAGTAGGAAGGAGTGTCATCACATAGCTTGTCATGGGTTGTCCTGGTAAGCCTTCCTAGGCCCTGGCCCCCATCTTGGGTTGTCCTGGTAGCCTCTCCTAACTCCCGGCCCCCATACAACGCTCATGCAGAATCAGCATACCTTTCATGAGGACAAGGTAGTTGATCTTGCCATTCCAGGCCTTCTCATCTCATCTCAAGCCTAAATGAGCACTTGATCCATGAGTGAGGCATCCACTTATTTTTATTTAGTGTGATTAACTACCCAACCCCTCCTAATTCATTATTTAGGGTATCACTGAGTTATCCAACTCCCACATGGGTTGTCCTTAACACCATTTTGGGCTCTGGCCCCCATTGAGAGCCACTCCCCTACCTGCAACTAGAAAACCCCACTCAACAAGCATAGCAAACATCATCATGACAACGAGAATACATGAACCATGCAAGGCATTAACCATCTTGCATAACAATTATCCTCATATCCACATGTATATATAATGATGCGATGCATTAACCCTCTTGCATACCAACTTAATCACAGGGACAAACAATCACTACATCCACAAAGGGAATTATTACCTCCTCATAATGCACTCACAACTCTGAATATTCATCAATTCACATTATCACTTACCAAACTCCCATACATAACAAGAGGCAACATACTTTTATAACTTCATTATCTCGAAACACTTATCAACCCAACGCCATCCTATGCCTCTGGAACTAACCACTCAGGCAAATGCAATAACATAGGGACCATGATGACATATTTAATTTAGTTTTGCAAATCAAGTCTCATAACCTTATTATATTTATGTTTATTTTACACACTAATTGACTATATCAGATTTAAACATAACTTACAATTCATTTTTTTAACTTAGAATAAATCAACAAATTACTTTTAAATATCTAAATAAGATTATTTACTAAATCTACATTTAATTAGATTCTAAAAGTTATAACCCAAAATAAATATACTTCTTTTTATTATAAAAGAATAATTAATTTCCAACGCATAGACTTTGGTTATCAGTTTGAGGCCTCCTTAATATTATTTTAGATTTAAATAAAATATGAGGAAACAAACACTAGAAAATAATATAAATTGGGTAAATATTTACTTTGTAATTTTAAATCCCAACCCTAAAATTAATATCATTCTATATTCAATCTGTAAACATTAAAATAACTACATGTAAATATTTATTAAAACAACTATTTAATTAAATTCTAAAGATATAAATATAAATGTAAACCACTATTAGCCTTTTTTTTATAAAACAAGTTAATTAAGTAATTACAATGTAATTTAAATTCAACTCTTGAGGATAAACTTGAGGGTTCCTATTTATTTTATAAACGTATAAAAACCTTAAATCTCCTAATAACATATTTACTTAAAATTAAAAAGAAACAATTTTAAGTTACTCTACATAACCATCATTTCTTCTATGGTCAAACAACCAATAACAATTTACATCTTATTCACAACAAAAGTACTAATATTTACTCTTAAAAAAAAACCTAATTTCCATCTTAACCTAATGTTTGTAATTCATTATTCCCCACACTACATTTACTCGCAAGTTATAATAATATTACCATTCTTTTAACACAAACTAATCAACACAAAGGCATCCTTACTATGAGTCATAAAATTCTTAATTAAAACAATAGAAAATTAAATTTAAATCTTAATCCTAGAAACATTACTTATATGTATTTCTTTATTTACCAGTAATTCTTTTTCACAATATAGATAATTCAAATGATCTACATAATTACCAACTAATTTCATAACTACTTTTAATCGTTAATTCAATTCAAGATGCATATTTTATAATTCCATACCCTAATAATTTAACTTACCACGGGTAACATTATTTTAAATTTCTAAATGATTAATGCATCTATTTACTCAACTACTATGGTAAATAATAATCATATTAATAGTAATAATAATAATAATATATTATACCACAAATCAATGAATAATAATTATTTTTCATCCATAATAATTTATTTTGTATCCAAAATAACTTCCTGTAGCAAGATTTTAATAATTTTATTAACTGGCAAATCTAATTTTTGAACAGATTATATGAAGTAATTAATTTGAAAGTGAGAAATAGCCCAATACAATGTTCATGAGTTACTAAAACTCCTTCCAAAATGAGGAAAATATCTTGGAGAATTTAAACCTTATACATGTGCTAAAATGTAATACAAGCGGATTAAACTACAGCACTGAAAGCCTACACCAATATCATGGAGTACTAAAACTCTTCTCAAAGTATCAAATGCAAGATACTTTAAAAGAAAAATAAATTAAACAAAAATTGCAATCCAAATTCAATTACATAGACAAATACTTATTTCTGAGTTTCCTTAATATGAAGACAAATATCTATTCTGCTGATGCTCCTTCACTGGATGTCATTGTCCATCAAACAGCAAATTATACGGAAAGAAATTTGATAAGTTCTCAAATAAAATTGCTAGAACAACTTTTAATACTTCAAGTATATGCATTTCCACTACAACTATAAACATCAAGGCCTCAAATGTGATAGCAGATAGAAACAAATATCAGATAAAAAGCTATGGGTGCGAACAACTCTGACAACTATAACAGCAGGTTGGTTAAATGAATGATTTATTAGAAGACCCTAAAACTTTCAAGCAACTTCGTTTGGTAGGAGTAAGATCTATTGGGCTGCCAGCATTCTTCCTGTGCCAAAATGGGAGATCTAAAGAGGGTTAAGACAACCATTTAGGCATGAAGTTTAGAAGAAATAATGGTTGGAAATGTATTGACAGATATAACAGTTGGAAATGTTCTGGCGGACATGTATGCTAAACCCAGAGGCATAGACATGGAATATGAACTTCTTGACCAACATCTCAAAGAGATGTCATTTCATGAAATACAATGATTGTAGGATATGAACAAAATGGATTTGTTAAAAAGAAGAACTATAAAAACTTTCAAGAAATCACAATATTATTATAGAGAGAATATTGGGGTGCAGAATGGAGCGATTCACAGAGACATTCATAGAGTTATTACCAATAGGGTGCCATGATGCACAAATTGGTGTGATTCAAAAACTCTTAGACAAGTACAATCAGGCAAAAAAACCCAATCAAATTCCAATCATTCATATCAAAGAAAACAGAGATAGAAATTTAGGAAACAATGGCACCTAGATTGAATGCTTGGCTACCCTAAAGATTTGGTGCCAGAATCACTCCCTCGGCTCTTCCAAAACTACCTCCTCCCAAAACTGACTCCCCTCCATTCTCCCCCTTCCTCTTTAAAAAGAGATCCCTAAATTCTCTAGAACCTTTTTCCTCCACCTTTTTAGGAACTGGACACATGATCCAAAGCGACAACCCTAACTTCTCTTCCAATATTCTAAATAATATTATTATTTTATTAATTTAATATTAATTATATATTTCTTTTAACACAATTTCAAATTGTTTATATTTATTTATTTGTTATTTTCATATTAATTTTACTAATTATAAACAATTACATTATTTATAATTAGTAAATGACACATTATTTCCCTTTGAAAGTTTTTATTTACTCTAGCTTGAGATTATCTTTGTTTTAATTAAACACTAACCCAAGCTATAATCAAACATTTCTAATTGAATAATCCAACCTACAGAACGATACTTGACCACCCAGCAAAGCCACAAGACAAGACGATAACAAAAGAAACAAATAGTCCAACTGACAGTGACGACTGGACAAGATACACAATACTCATCCTCTTCGAGGATGTTGACTGAGTAGGGAACCTTATGTTAACTCTGATCAACAATTCCATTGGCTAGGGCATGCTCAGACTTGCTAGTTCAGGTGGAGTTGATGCCCAATACCTGCATCCTACAGCACACCTCATAGTCAAACATGAAAATATATATATCATCATACAGTGAATGGAAGTTATAGTGTGGTAGGGTACTCGAGCATGAGTAATGTGACACTGTTCCATTCACATAAACACATTGACAAGTCACTACGTTATGCATAACAACTATCTATTGAACAATCAAGATGGGACAATCAGTTACATACAATCTTATACAAGCAGTCATCAATAGTAACATCATTACAAAGATCAGATAAAACATAAAGCTCTGAATTAAATTAATCCACCACATCTAGTATGTCCATTAAACTGTGAAAACATAAAATACCAATAGTTAAAACTTCCACAGATGTCATCATAACAACATGTCCATAAACAAGTAGCATAATAACAGAGAATCAATCATCAAATAGAATGTCATAATGTCTAGTCCTACTAGGATAACTATCAGTTCGACAGAAGTTAAGGTGAGGGGCACTACACTTAGGGCACACAATTGAGAGGGGGGGTGAATCAGTTGTGCAAAACTTTCTCAAATTTATACACTTATAACTTCTTGGTGATTAGCAGTATATTAAACATGAAACATAATGCATTCAAATCAAAAAGCAAAAACTCATCAACACATAAGACACCAATATTTTGACGTGGAAAACCTAGTTAAGGGAAAAACCATGGGGTGATTAACCCAAGAATGTATTCTCTGTTAGAAGAATAGAAAGAACAAAATGGCACATGCCAATTAGGGCTCACTACCCGAGCACACTGCTTACAAGAGGCTCACTGCCTACAAGAGACACACTGTCTAGAAATAAATAAGTATCACATACATGAACTGGAGAATAGCATCTTCACCATGCTTGAATTAGTTCCATTAAAGCCCCAAAAAAAAACTTCTGCTCTACCTTTCGCTCTCTTCTTCGCTACCACACCCTCATCTCCACACCACACCTTATGGAATGACTTCACAATCCTTTATTTATACAAGGCATCAACTTAGGAACACTCATCTAAGTCGGCAAACACTTATAGATCATCTAGAAGACGTGTAGTACATCCGATCAGCCAGTCTCAGGAAGAACACCAACATCCAGTGGTTATTCATCAAATCCAAACTCTAACTTCAATGTGGACCGCTAACATGAACTGGACATGATCAAAAGATCACCACAACCTTTCCTGAGTCACCAAAAACATCTGCACTTCATCTGCTTTCTGGAATTCTTCTCTCCTTCATCCAAAATTGTAAGAACACAGTCTGTCATCACTGTCACAAAAGAATAGGCACTTCTAGACCTCCAAACTGAGAAAAAATCTATTTGATACTTCTCAAGGACTTCCTCAACACTCCCTCCAATCCCAGAATGGGATGATGCACTTCCAGATCTCACCGGACCTATCTATGACACTCTGTCACCTCTGAACACCTGCTGGAACTGGTTCTACTTAAGCAACCATAACTTCTTCAGATCTTTATGTGGACCTCTAAAAACTTGACTGGAGCATCTCAATACTTATATCTACAAACCCTTTAAACCACATACTCTGATCCTCAACCTATTTGGGACTTTTACCTTCTTGTCATCATTGTTCTTCACTGTTCCTGATTGAGACTAATTTTCTCAATATCCTTAGCACATAGCTCATCCAATCCTTCTCATTAATGCAACATGAGTATGTTGACATCAATGACAACACCGGTTAGGCCCATACTTGCAACACATCCTCCATATCAAATTCTGATGCTACTTCTTCAGCCTCATCATCACTGCCGTCCACCACCAGAATTCCTCTTTGCTACTTCAATTATATTGCCTCCGACCTTGCTCCTATCCTAGATTCCAAGCTCTCATCATCTCTCTAATGACCTCTTGATCTACAATCCATGGTCCTCTTCATCATGCCCTCTTTGCGCCATGTTCATAAACCTCTGCAATTGCAGGTTTCACTGTCCTCTCAAACACACACAATAATCTCCTTAGGATTCTTCTCACAACATAGTGTTGAACCATCTCTGATACCAATTAATGCAATCAAGATTAGGAGTCTTATCAAACAATCGGCACATGCAACATACCATACCCCAATTTCCATGATCATCAATTCCATAGTTTTGTCTATTTAAATGTAGCTATAGGAACCCAAATTGTTCAAAATAATAAATTACAGGAAATGGAATGGTAGAGATTTCAAATCCAATTTAATCAATTTACCAACATGATATTATTTGAATGTTGGAATCTAGCCAAGTCCACATTATTTAATCATTTTCTACAAATTTATTTTTGTCAATCAATTGTTTATCAATGACTGATATATTTTGAATTCTATTCATCTCCATTTTACAAACATACTATTCGTCTATTTCCTTTGTTGTTCCCCAATAGTTGAAATATTTGTTCATGAATTATTTGGCAATTTCTATGTAATCTTCATCAAACTCTCTTTATACCTTATTCCTTTGGCCTGATTGCATTCTTGTTTACACTACCATGGCCTTGCTACATCCCACACTCCATTTTTACTCCTTGTAGAAGATTTTCTCCCCAAACTGATCACTCCATATTGATTTACATTCCTCTTACTTCTTTCCCCCCACAATACTGCTGATCTTTTTCTTTTCTTTTTATTTATTTTTCCTTCTGTAGATGAGTCAAACCGTACCAAGTGAGGATCAATTTGTTTATCTAGTACAATAGTCCAAAAACCCATTGAATGGGTGCTCCAGAGAGTTGTATCAACACCTCAGAGGAAGTATTTGAACAGACTTTTAATAATAAAATAATTTCAAATTACTTATCAATAGAGACCGCTCCCTTACATTCAAGGATATTTGACTTCACATCAAAACAAAACAAATAGAGGATGCCAATGTATGTTGATCACCCCAGCCATGGCTTTTGACTCTACTTAAGACAACTGGAAATTATTTTATGTGAAACAATATAACATTTGACCACAATGTGGAGGTGCTCTTCTCTCATATGATGAAGATAAAAATACTAAATGAAGACAGAGATGAAATATATTTAACTAAGATGCTTTGTACTCATTCAATTTCATCTCAGAATGAAAATTTTATGTTTTTGTCACCAACAAAAAATCACTCAATGACCATTGGAATGAGTCTTGGTGGAGACATCCCCTTCATGAAAACATAGAAGCAAGTAACAACTAGCATTCCTTTTCTTTGGAAGGTTCACAACTTACCACCACATTGAATCGAGCCCCAAAACTGATAAATGACCAATGGAGGCAAATGCATAATGTCATGGTCAAAATAGTCACAGCACTCAAGATTACACTAAAATCCACCAATTTGAATTAGGAACAACACCAATTGAATGCCACACATAGTCAACCACATCCACGACAACATTGTCGACACTGAAAATGCATCTAAAACAACAAACTAAATAAGAACAAACAAAATTGAACTAATCATTCTGGTTGATGCAGGATTGTGCATGCATCCGAGTGTTCCTGCATCAATGACTAGTGTTAGAATTAGGGTTATAGTTATATTTAGGGTTAAGTTTAGAATTAGAGCTAGGATTAGAAATAGAGATAAAAATATCATTAGGGTTACATTTATGATTTGAATTAGGGTTAGGATTATAATTAGAATTAGGGTTTGGATTAGAGTTAGGGTTATAATTAGGGTTAGGATTAAGGAAAGAATTAAGGTTAGCAATATAATTAGGGTTAGTGATAGAATTAGGGTTACAAATATAATTAGGGTAAGGGTTAGAGTTTCAGTTAAGGCTAGGGTTAGAATAAGGGTTAGGGTTAGAATTAGGATTAGGGTTGGGGTTAGTGTTACAGTTAGAATTAGGGTTAGGGATAGAATTGGGGTTATGGCTAGGGATGGAATTAGGGTTACCATTTTTTGTTATAATTAGAGAAAATAAATAACTAGAAAGGAACATTATGATTAGAAATAGGGTTATAATTAAGGATATAATTAACGTTATTAGTAGAGTGAGGGTTAGGGTTACAATTAGGGTAAATATTTATAAACAAAAAATTGTTAGGGTTAGAGTTAGAACTAGGGTTGGGGTTAGGTATATAATTATGGTTAGGATTATAATTAAGGTTAAATATATAATTAGGGTCAAGGTTTTAATTAGGATTATGGTTAGATTTAGGATTAGAAATTGAAAAGGATATTAAAAAAAATGATGGTTGTTAGAATAAGGGCAAATATATAGAACCAAAAAACATTAAAGTTAAGATTACGGTTACAATTAGAATTAGGGTTAAGGTTAGGGATAGAATTAGGGTTAGCAATAGAATTAGGCTTATGGATGATGCAAAGGTGTTAGGTCTCCAATGGTAATCTAACAAGATCAAAAGATTCAAATAACTTGTGGCTTCAACCAATAAGGCTTCTCTAGTCTTCTCCTTGCCTTAAACTCCACCAAAGGGCTCAAATTTGGATTTCAACTTCTCAGATGAATTATTGTACCTTCTAGGGTCTCAACCTACCCCAACCAATAAGATTCAATAGGTTTCCTGCACCTTTCTGACTGGTTCTTGACAACTCCCCTTAACCAGGCCTAATCCTTGTAGCCCTGTTCAGCGACTAATTTGCACTTTTCTCCAAACTTTCCCAAAGCACTCCAAAAAATAATGATTGATCTGAGTACCCTCTATTGAGTTCTATAACATACTTCAAAATCATATACTATTGTTTTGGACGAAATATGACTGTCCTAATAACTCGACTGTCTTCCTACAGGGCCTAATCCACCCACTTTACAAAGGAACCCTATTAAATACTTATCCCCCTCACTCCAAACATAAAAAAAGTCTTAGGAAAGGATTAAAGAAAAAGGATTTTCAAGGTTTCAACCAGTGGTTTTCTCATTTGCATGTTTAAATACAAAACCCCCCTTTATAGGCTTCAAAACCTAGGGCTTACTAGATCTCCCACTTCCAATCACTTCCAGACCTCATTCAAAGGTCTAACACCATTTCCTTGACCATATTAACCCTCAAAAAACATAAAACCATCACCTTATTAAGGCCCATCTCCTGCTGCTATAACTGAGCCACCATTTCAATGCTCTTTCCACATGCAATCTCTGACTTCCAATGGTGATCACCTCTCCATTTGCACTCCTCCTACTTTTTCAGGGTTAGAAATCATATTATACATACAATAAAGGACCTATTCCATGAGAGCCAGGATCATACATTCATGGAAAGGTCCTATGAGACATTGAAACTTCTCAAAATGCTCAGGACAGCCTGTTGCTTTTTGTAACAGTCAATATAAACAGAGATAAAAACTGATCTAAAAACCTTCTCAGAGAATGAATAAGGTCTGATACTATTAAATGAGGATCTAAGACATTAAACAAGCATCCAACAATCAATAGATCAACAGAAACAAGGAGATGCAAGAAAACTAAATTTTACTTGTTATTTCCAATCTGCCATACAACTCAGACTTCCAAAATGACTCTATGCCATCTCATACCTTGGGAAGGCTTATATAACTTTTTCCTAACTCCCATAACCAATTCCCAAAGGTTGGAGATGGTTAAACTTCCAAAACCATTCATTTTTTATTTTCCCGCCCAAATGCATTATTTAAAAATTTGAATATTAAACTTTGTTTTAATTGACTTTTACTCTACCAAATTATCATGGTTCATCATGGTTGATCTTATTAGGATTATTATTCCTTATTCATAGCCTTAGACACTTCTAATTGACTCTTATTTGACGCTAGAGGCACTATTGGCCCACTTACATTATTTTTTTGGTCCTAGGGTCCTTACCAGGACCCTCAGGACATTTGATCATTTCATCATTTTTCTCATTATAACATGTCATAATTGGTTCTAGGATGTTCCATTTAATTTGATTTGATCCATGGGCTCCTCCTTTGATCATTTGTGTCTTCTTACTCTAGGGTGTTCTCTTAGGTGCTCCTGCACCATACTCCCCAACATGATAAAAACTCTTGTCCCAAGAGTCATGTGATCTGCTCCAAACCTTTTGTAGTCTTTTTGAAATGTTCCTTTGAGTTGTGATAGAAAACATGAATTCTCCAAGGGTTATCCTTCTCCTTCTACCTACATGACTCTTACAAAAAATGTTAACATCATAAAACATGGTTTGATGTCCTTGCCTAGGACCTTGCTATTGTGGTGTTTCTGTCTTCTCCATCTTGAGATTTTGAGCTATTTTTCCTTGTTGTTTGCCTTCCTTTTCTTGCCTTTTTATAGGGCAATCAATGTCCCCAATCTTTATGCAACTCAAGTCCCAAATTTGTTTCTTTTTAGGACTATCATAAACCTTTCTCTGCTGCAATTGTTCTTGCTGTTCAACCTGCACATTCAACTGCAATTTCTCTCCAAAATAAACAATAGCATGTTCCTTCTTATCTTCACACGGTAAAGGCATTAGTTTATACTTTTTACCATCTTTGTGCACCAAATGACTATTTGTATAGCCATCATGAACTGTCCTTCTCAAACACTGCCATGGTCTTCCCAAAATTATATTGCCCACATGTCATTGAAATAACATCACATAAAACAGAATCATGATATGGACCAATTGAAAAATCAACATATGCCCTCTGATTAACCCTTACTTTCTATTCTTGACTTACCCAAGTGACATTGTAAGGACTAAGATGATCAAAAGTTTTCAATCCCAACTTATGCACCATTTCCCAAGAGACTAAATTATCATGAGAACCTGAATCTACAATCAACTTGCATATCTTTCCATGGCTTAAACAATTAGTTCTAAAAATAGATACCTGTGGTGTTTGCTGCATTTTGCCTCTTTCCACCATGAGCATTTCTCCATCCATGACTGGAGAGGCTAATGACATTTCCTGTTCTTCTTTCTTTTCCTCTTCTTGTGCCAAATGAACTCTTCTATCCTTGCTCTTATCAGCATCATCCTTCTTAGGACATTTGAAAGATGTGTGTCCCACTTCATTGCAATGATAACATCTGCCTGTGAATACTCCTCTACCTAATCCAAACCTACCTCCACCTCTATATCCACCTCTCTGATCTGTAGAAAACTCTTTGCCCTTCTCATTGCTGCTCTGTCCTTCATTAGTAGGTTTCCCCTACCTCTATATCCTCTTCCACTACCTCCTTCTCTTTCTTGCTTCCTCTTTACCCTCTTTTCAGCCCTAATGGCTAACTGAAAACATTCTCCAAGTGATTTTGGTATGGTCAAACCAATCTCATCTTGCAAGTTATACCTAAGCCCATTAAGGTATCTTGCCACTTTCTCTTCTTCATCTTCTAATCCTCCTCTAATACTAAGCTTATGAAATTGCTCAGTATAGAACATAACATCCATGTCCTTTTGTTTCAAATTTGGCCTCATCCTCTTTGTTTGAATGGAGTAATCAGATGGAAGAAATTGATCCTTCATCCTACCCCAAGAAGTGATTCTTGTTCCACCTCTAGCCACTCTTTCTGTTTGCACACTACTCCACCATGTAAGTGCTATCCCTCTCAACTTTGTTTTGCAAATTTAATGTTCTTCTCATCACTCATCTCCTCATACTCAAAGAAATTTTCAAGGGCATCTATCCACCCTAATAGCTCTTCACTATCCATATTCCCCTGATAGATAGGTAACTCTATGTTTTCCTTTGTTCCACTACCTTGAACTGCCTTCAGCAATCTCACAAATTTCTTTTCTTCAGGATTCAATTCATCCTCAAGAAAATTCTGATCTACCTCCTCATCTCCTTCTGACTCATTTTGTTCATCCTTTCTAGGATTCTTCTCCAATGCTTCCAATCTTGCCAAGATTAATGCATTCTCCCTTCTCACTTGTCTTAACTCTCTTTCTCTTGTAGCATCTTGTTCTCTTCTCTCCCTCAACTCTTTTTCTCTAGCCTCTAAGGCTTCCCTCAATTCATGATTCTCTCTAGCCATCTAATTCATAGGGGGCATCTTCACGACTTTCACCAACCCTTACTCTTTCACAAGAGCTTACTACTCCCTCAAAGACCTACTTGCTGCTCTAATACCAATATGATGCAGAGGTGTCAGGTCTCCAATGGTAGTCTAACAAGATCAAAAGATTCAAATAACTTGTGGCTTCAACCAGTAAGGCTTCTCTAGTCTTCTCCTTGCCTTAAACTCCACCAAAGGGCTCAAATTTGGATTCCAACTTCTTAGATGAATTCTTGTACCTTCTAGGGTCTCAACCTACCCCAACAAACAAGATTCAATAGGTTTCATGCACCTTTCTGATTGGTTCTTGACAACTCCCCTTAACCAGGCCTAATCCTTGTAGCCATGTTCAGTGACTAATTTCAACTTTTCTCCAAACTTTCCCAAAGTACTCCAAAAAATAATGACTGATCTGAGTACCCTCTATTGAGTTCTATAACATACTTCAAAATCATATACTATTGTTTTGGACGAAATATGACTGTCCTAACAACCCGGCTGTCTTCCTACAAGGCCTAAGCCACCCACTTTACAAAGGAACCCTATTAAATACTTATCCCCCTCACTCCAAACCTAAAAAAAGTCTTAGGAAAGGATTAAAAACAAAGGATTTTCAAGGTTTCAACTAGTGGTTTGCTCATTTGCATGTTTAAATACAAAACCCCCTTTTCTAGGCCTCAAAACATAGGGCTTGCTAAATCTCCCACTTCCAATCATTTCCAGACCTCATTCAAAGGTCTAAAACCATGTCCTTGACCATATTAACCCTTAGAAAACATAAAATCATCTCCTTATTAAGGCCGATCTCCTGCTGCTATAACTGAGCCACCATTTCAATGCTCTTTCCACATGCAATCTCTGACTTCCAATGGTGATCACCTCTCCATTTGCACTCCTCCTACTTTGTTAGGGTTAGAAATCATATTATACATACAATCAAGGACCTATTCCAGTAGAACCAGGATCATACATTCATGGAAAGGTCCTATGAGACATTGAAACTTCTCAAAATGCTCAGGACAACCTGCTATTTTTTGTAACAATCATTATAAACAGAGATAAAAACTGATCTAAAGACCTTCTCAAAGCATGAATAAGGTCTAATACTTTTAAATGAGGATCTAAGACATTAAACAAGCATCCAACAATCAATAGATCAACATAAACAAGAAGGAGATGCAAGAAAACTGAATTTTACTTGTTATTTCCAATCTACCATACAACTCAAACTTCCAAAATGACTCCTCTATGCCATCTCACGCCTTGGGAAGGCTTATATAACTTTGTCCTAACTCCAACAACCAATTCCCAAAGGTTGGAGATGGTTAAACTTCCAAAACCATTCATTTTTTATTTTCCCGCCCAAATGCATTATTTAAAAATTTGAATATTAAACTTTGTTTTAATTGACTTTTACTCTACCAAATTATCATGGTTCATCATGGTTGATCTTATTAGGATCATTATTCCTTATTCCTAGCCTTAGAAACTTCTAATTGACTCTTATTTGACTCTAGAGGCACTATTGGCCCACTTACATTATTTTGTTGGTCCTAGGGTCCTTACCAGGACCCTCAAGACATTTGATCATTTCATCATTTTGCTCATTATAACATGTCATAATTGGTTCTAGGATGTTCCAGTTGATTTGATTTGATCCATGGGCTCCTCCTTTGATCATTTGTGTCTTCTTACTCTAGGGTGTTCTCTTAGGTGCTCCTGCACCAATGGATAGAATTATAGTTAAGGTTACAATTAGAGAAAACATTTATAGAAAAAATGATTAAGGTTAGAGTTAGAATTATGGGTGGGGCTAGGGATAGAATTATGATTAGGGTTAAGTTTAGGGTTACAATTATAACTAGGGTTATGGTAAGGGATAGAATTAGTGTTAAAAATATAATTATATTTAGGATTATTAAATAAGGGAAAATATATATAGAGAGACTGTTGATAACTGAAAGGGGGGTGAATCAGTTATCTTAATTATTTCAGTTTTCTGATCTTCCTTAATAATTAATGTAGTATCAATTCAAGTAAGCAAACACAATCATAAAATGGAAATAACATCAATACACATGAGACAGTGATTTTGACGTGGAAAACCCTGTTAGGGGAAAAACCACGGAGTGATTAACCCAAGATTGTATTCTCTGTTATAAGAATAAGATAGTACAAAATGGCACTTGCCAATTAGGGTTCACTGCCTGAGCTCATTGCTCACAAGAGGCTCACTGCCTACAATAGTTTATGTAAGGAAACTAGATACTTGAACTGATGAGTAGCATCCACACATGTTGAGGTTCAGTTCCAGTTAGGCTTAATACATTGATCTACTGCACTTCATTCTTCCTCTTCTTGCTATTACTGTCCTGTCACATTCTGGACCTGTCTTTTTGTCCTCACTCTGCTCTTCTACTTTTCTTCACACTTTCTCCACACAACCACACCTTCACATCCAAATCCATCTGGTATATATATATATCTGCATCAATGATTTCAACACCTTTCTAGTTGGCATCTGGAATATACAATATTTTCCTCAACTCAGAACTGTCAGCTGAATCTTTGCACGCTAAGTAATGTGGATCAAAGAGATGCTTGTAGAAGTCATCAATCATGTCAGCTAATCATGAATGATACCTTAGAAAACTTAATCACCATCAATATCACATTCGGATTAAGGTCTGATGCTCTGCCGGTTAGGTCTTCCTCTGTCTACTCTACCAATCAGGAACCCATCACTCAAGTGTTCATATCTCTTCACACTTCTAACACCAGAGGCTAAATCCTTGGAATATATCAGTCAAGGTACTCCTCTTGATTTCCCCAATTCTGCACTTTGCAAAGATACTTCCTCTAAGTGATCCGGACCTGACTATCGAACCTTGCTGCATGCTCTGTTCTTGCTTACCAGACCAAAGTATCATTCAATCTGACTTCCGGTAAAGATACACCATGTCCTACAGATGTGTGGAATGGTCTTTTTTGCCATCAATGACAACACCAATGAAGCCACACATTGTCTCTTGCCAACAATCTCCCCCTTTGGCATTGATGGCAACACTTAATGAAAAATGACTAAGTGTTATACTACACTCCCCCTTGGCTAATGCTCTGTTCTATTGTACACTATACTAGAGCTCCCCCTTAGCTGGAGTCCACATTTTTCACTGCTCCTCACCCCCCCTTTGACATCAATGGCAAAGGGTAGGGTCCGCACACCAAAATTTCCCAAAAACAATCTATACTTAGCCATATAAGTATATATACATGCTATACTTACATATACTAAAGTATATCTGCAAAAGATGTCTTCAACTGGGCAAATTCTGTTGCCCAACTCTGCTTCATCCTATCCAAAATTGAGATGTGACCACTCAACAAGAATGCAAAAGCTTCTGCCCTCTTAAGATCTGTCGGATCACTGGTTTGAGTTGTGGTCTAGGCATCAGTTAGGGCCTCATGCATGGCCTCTAATTTAGGGATAATCATCCCTCTAAGTTCACCCATCCTACTTAATATGTTCTTCCTCTCCTTCTCAAGCTTCTTAATCTCATTCATGACTGCAATAGTTTGACATTCCTGGTTTATTATGGATATAGTGAGAGGATCAAAATTCTGAGAGAGGCTTGACAGTTTATCCTCTTGTTCTTTCACTTTATTCTCAATATCCTTTGTTACTTTAGTCCAGGAAATAAAAAATTTATATACTTCTCCTCAATCCTTAAGAGCATTTTCTAAGCTCTTTATCCCAATATCCATATTTCTTCTATCATTGGTTATAAACCCTTGTACTTCTGATAATCTTTTTACCAAAAACTCCTTCCGGACCTTATCTTCTACTGACTTCTCTAATGAATCAAATTGTGTGTTAACACTATTTACTAGAGATTTGAGATTACCAGATGAGGAGGCCGAGGGATCCTTCTAAAAATATGGCATGATCTTTTCCAGTACACCGGATTCAATGTCTATGAGTTTGCAATCCTCCATGTGAGACTTTAGGAGTTTTTCTTTTGCTTTTGCTGAAGTAAAGGATGTTAGCTTCATGGTTTGAATTGGGGAGAGGGAGTCAAAATTGAATGGTCCTTGAAGAAGTTCTGGTTCATCAAATTCCATCATCTCCTTGGTTAAGAATTCTTCTACTGCTTTTGCTGTGTCTCTTGCCGGTAATAGGGTTTTGACCCCTTTCGTAGCCATACCACTGACATCTTCTTTTTGCATCTCCTCTACTCCTTGACTGATTTTCTCTTCTACTCTTCCTTCTCCTTTAGATCCAAAATCTGCAGGGGAACTGGGATGATAGATATTTGCTTCTTTTTCTTCACCTGTCTCCCTTGCCTCTTCTAACATTTTCTCAGTGAATTCTTCTTTGTTATCTATTCCCAAGGGATCATCACCTAAATCCTCTACAATAGGAATATTGAATCTATTATAGGCATTCTAGAGGATTTCCTCTGTTTCCTTTGCCACCTTATCAGTTTCTCCAAGCATGAGCTGATTCATTCTAGCCTTACTCCAGAACTCATCCTTGCAATCTTTGAAGATCATATCCATTTGTTTTGGAGTAATTGAGGGATAGAGCTGGATAGCTATCTGATCTCTAATTTCTAAGTCCTTAGCCTTGGCATTTTCTTTTCTCATATCAAGTTCCTTCTCTAAACTTTTAGGAATTAGAGAAATTATTTCAATAAATGCTTTATTGTATATGTTCAAGTATTTGACTGTGGCTTCCTCCAAGATCTTTTTATCTGTATCATTATATGCATCATAGAATTCTGTTATTGGTTGCAGGTTCCCATCCACAGTAACTGCTTTAACCACATCATCTAATGATAGAGTGGGCTTTTCAACAAACTCTTCTGTCTCTACCTCCTTGGTTTCACTAGATACTTTCTTCTTTTTCTTCATCTTCTTGATCTCTTCATCAGATTTAGTCTCTTCATCCTCCTTATGGCTTGCATAGGATCTTGTTGCCTTTGTCTTAGTTCTCTTCTCTACTTTACTGGATGATTTTGCTTCTAGTTTAGATGCTTTTGAGCTTTTAGTAGTTACAGGTGCAGATCTCTTAGAGGATCTGGTCTGGGAAGGGGCTTTTACCAAAGCACTTTCTTTTTCTACTTTTTCCCTTTCTTTTTCTACTTTTTCCATCTTTTCTCTGTGGGCATCAAGTGCCTCTTTTGAGATTCCATGCCTCTTGGCAAACTCTTCTACTTCCCTCCTCACTTTTCTTTTTATATCCGGTTGTCTTCACACTTAATTCTTCAAAGGTTCCAAACCTTTCTGCTTTAGGATCATTGGATTGACTAAGCATGTGTTGAACATGTAGCTCAACAATTTTCTCATCTACTTCATACCCCATTGGCATGATCTAGACTATTCTTGGCTCTACTACCTCCATAAGGCACTAATCAGTTTCTACCATGAAGCAAACTGTATCCTTGTACTTTTCAACTAAAGCTTGGGGGATTCTCTCTCTTGCTTGCATCATGCTCTGAAAATTCTTGAAATAGCCCCAGAGTGCTGTATTCTATGCCTTGGCATCACCAAGCCCATGTATATAATCTCTAATTTAGATGGATACTAGTCTATCATTTGCCACACCGAACCACTGGATCTGGGAAGCTCATTCATGAAGTAGAAGAACAAACATAGTATCAACCCACCATACTTGAAGGAATTCTTCTTGTCCTTCTTGATCTTTTGTAGGTTTTCCATCAGTTGATTCAGAAGGAGTTCACAAAGATCATAATCTGCATTCTTTCTCAACATTTCATAAGCTGTGTATACAGTAGTTCTGAATACTGAATTCTCCCTGCTGGAGTGATATATCTTATATCTAATTATCATTGATGCAAATTTGATATCCGGATCTATAATATCTTCAATTGTCATTGCTCTTTTATCAAATTTTGATCTGGTAGCTTCACTCACAGTTTAATTCTTGATAGATTTGAGAGCAGGCATCCCACTAGATGAGTGCAATCCGGTAACTGCCCTAATGGCATCTTTTGTGATCTTGAATGGTCCATTCAACCACATGAAGTTATCATGCACCCTACTCAAAACATACCGGACCCATTCATCTTCTACAAAATAGGGGAAATGAATACATTGTGCAAAATACTTGTCCTAGATGGCTTTGTACTGAGTTTTGATTTGAAATGAGTCATCTATCAAATGCTTGTAATAGATATCAACCAGCTTAGATTCCCTAAATTCTTCAACATTCGCATGAATATATGCCCTAACATCCTCTACATGCAAAACCCCATGCGAAATGCTGGAAAATGCCCCTAAGGGGTCCACTTCTAGAGATTTATAAGGATGTTTCTTAAATTTGGGTCGAGGCCTATCAAAAATATTCACTACATTTGGAGTAGTCATCTTTCAAAGATTTGCAGAGAGATATTCAAGAACAAAAAATACCTTTTACGCTTCTAGGTTTTACGGAGTGAGCTAGATCAATTGCTGGATGAATCAACTTCTGCAGATGATTTTTGATGGGCTTGAGGAAATTTGTTGCAGAGCTCCTTTTCGCTTCTTCTTGAATGCAGAATGAACAAATGTTAATAAGAAAAGCCCTTATATTACTCCACAAACCCTAATACCAAGTTGCAATAAATGCTCAACTTAAGTCATTTCGGTTTGCCTTGTTTTCCTTATTCGAATGACTTGAAGAATCGAAACAATCTTTTTCTAATCATCTTGCGGATCTTCCATATCTTAACCACAGCTTATTTAGATGTTTCTCTAAGAACCCTTTAATCTGCAACTCTCCTTGTGCTAATCCCGGCACCAATTAACTGGCTGGGGGAAAGTGTTTTTCCTTGTGTCTCCCCCTGAGCCAGAGCTCACTTTTTAATTTCTGGAAGGAATATCAGCACCAGATTCTAGTGCAGATCCATCCCCTACATTTTCTATACTTCTCTTTACCCAAATCTTGCTCATCTGACTTTGAACTTCATCCACATTCACTTTTCCTTTTCCCTTGTATTGATTCTGATTATGATGTACTGGACCTCTTCTGTCCTAATTCTTGCTTCTACAGAATTTGGCAATATGACCGGATCTATTGCAATTATGGCAAACGACATTTCTTTGCATATTTGATTATTGTCCTCTTGATCTGCATTGATTAGCCATATGACCCATTCTATTGCATGCAAAGCATCTACCATTGAATGAATTGTTCATTTGCATATTTCTGCATTCATGAGATTTGTGACCATACCTCTTGCAATTAAAACATTGTCTGGAGAAGGATGTATTAGTCTGATTCATTCTCTTTCTGCACTGATTAGCTTTGTGACTAAAGTTATTGCAGTTGTGGCAGTATCCATTGAAGTATGGATATCTTTGAGCATTAGGTTGCCTTACCGGAGGTCTTCTAGGCCTATTCCTTGGATTTTCTGATCCAAACCTTTCTCATATCCCAAGCCACACTTGTCATCTACCCTCTTTTGGCTTTCAAGAAGAACTTCAAGTTGAGCAGAACTTATCTTGAATTTCTCTTTGTATTCATTTGCTGTTTGAAGATCCCTTTTAAGAGAGACAATTTGATCCTCAAGTTTTTCTTCATTATCTTTAGCATCTTCAAGATCAGATTCAAGATGTCTAATTATTCTATCCATATTGTGGTAGTCTTCTGATTTCTCCTTGAGAGATTGCCTTTGATCATCTTTAGTTTTCCTTTTCTCTTCAATTTCTTGGGTGAATTTTATAACACCTAATTCCATTTCATGTCTTACCATAATGACATGTTTTGATAACTTTTCACATAACTTGGTTATCTCCTTTAGATCTTCATTTGTATCATTTGCTTCTCCTTGACTTGCCAATTGCTGAAGTAGTTCCTTTCTCTTTTTTATGGAGATACTCAGTTTCCCTTTTAGTTCATTTATGAAGTCATCAGCCTGTTTGAGTCTTTCCTTTAATTCATTAACTTTAGGGTTAGATTGCTCAAGATCATCTAGGGCAGACTGGAGTTGTTCCCTCATACCATACACATCCATTTGAATTCCTAGATCTTCCTCAAGCTGTTAGGCTTTGTTTGGAGGAAATTGGCTCTGATACCAATTGTTGATAACTAAGAGGGGGGGTGAATCAGTTATCTTAATTATTTCAGCTTTCTGATCTTCCTTAATAATTAATGTAGTATCAATTCAAGTAAGTAAACACAATCATAAAATGGAAATAATATCAATACACATGACATAGTGATTTTGACGTGGAAAACCCTGTTAGGGGAAAAACCATGGGGTGATTAACCCAAGATTGTATTCTCTGTTAGAAGAATAAGATAGTACAAAATGGCACTTGCCAATTAGGGCTCACTTCCCAAGCTCACTACTCACAAGAGGCTCACTGCCTACAATAGTTTATGTAAGGAAACTAGATACTTGAACTGATGAGTAGCATCCACACATGTTGAGGTTCAGTTCTGGTTAGGCTTAATACACTAATCTACTATACTTCATTCTTCCTCTTCTTGCTGTTACTATCCTATCACATTCCAAACCTATCTTTCTGTCCTCACTCTGCTCTTCTAATTTTCTTCACACTTTCTCCACACAATCACACCTCCACATCGAAATCCATCTGGTATATATATATCCACACCAATGATTTCAACACCTTTCAACTCGGCATCTGGAATAGTCAATATTTTCCTCAACTCGGAACTGTCAGCTGAATCTTTGCATGCCAAGTAATGCAGATCAAAGAGATGCTTGTAGAAGTCATCAATCATGTCGACCAATCATGAATGATACCTTAGAAAACTTAATCACCATCAATATCACATCCGGATTAAGGTCTGATGCTCTACTGGTTAGCTCTTCCTCTATCTACTCTGCCAATCAGGAACCCATCACTCAAGTGTTCATATCTCTTCACACTTCTAACATCGGAGGCTAAATCCTTGGAATATATTAGTCAAGGTACTCCTCTTGACTTCCCCAAGTTTGTACTTTGCAAAGATACTTCCTCTAAGTGATCTGGACCTGACCGTCAGACCTTGCTGCATTCTCTGTTCTTGCTTACCAGACCAAAGTATCCTTCAATCTAACTTCTAGTAAAGATACAACATGTCCTGTGGATGTGTGGAATGGTCTTTGTTGCCATCAATGACAACACCAATGAAGCCACACAGTGTCTCTTGCCAACAGAGACAAAGAGACAAAGTGAGAGGGAGGGAAGGAGAAATAACAAGAAATATAGAGAGACCAAAAGATAGAGATATATAGGAGGGAAAGTGGTAGAGAGAGAGAGAGAGAGAGAGAGAGAGAGAGAGAGAGAGAGAGAGAGAGAGAGAGAGAGAGAGAGAGAGAGAGAGAGAGAGAGAGAGAGAGAGAGAGAGGAAAAACATATATAACCAAAAAGCATTAGGGTTACATTTACAATTAGGGTTAGAGTTAGGGATATAATAAGGATTAAAAGCAAGGTTAGGGATAAAATATTGTGAACAAAGAAACAAAGACAAAGATAAAGAGATAGAATAAGGGAGGGAGGGAAGGAGAAAGCATGAGAGACATAGAGAGCAAATGATAGAGATATAGATAGATAGGAATAGGTAGAGAAAGATAATTAGGGAAAATATATATAACAAATAGAACATTAGGGTTAATATTAGGGTTATAGTTACAATTAGGGTTATGATTAGGAATAAAATTAGGGTTAATGATAAAATAATGGTTATTGATAGAATTAGAGTTACAATTAGAATTAGATAAAATATTTATACAAAAAAACATTAGGGTTATAGTTGGTATTACGGTTAGATTTAGGGATATAATTATAATTCAAGTCAGAGTTAGGGTTACAAATATAATTAGGGTTAAGGTTTGAATTAGATTTAGGGTAGAAATAGGGTTAGGAATATAATTAATGTTAGCAGTAAAGTTAGGGTTAGGGTTACAATTAGGGTAAACATTTATAAACAAAAAATTGTTAGGGTTAGAGTTAGAATTAGGGTTGGGGTTAGGGATAGGCTTATGGTTAGGGTTAGAATTAGGGTTACAAATATAATTAGGGTCAAGGTTACAATTATGATTAGGGTGAGACTTATGGTTAGAATTAGGGTTAGAAATTAAAATATATAACACAAAAAATATGATGGTTGTTAGAAATAAGGAAAATATATAGAACAAAAAGACATTAGGGTTAATATTATGGTTATAGTTAGAATTAGGATTACCTGGTTAGAGTTAGGAATAGAATTAGGGATAGCAATAGAATAACATGTAGCATCACTATGGAATTTATTGATTACATTTAGGGTTAGAGTTAGGGGTTAAATCCTCATTGGTTTTCAACTACCCTATTTTGTGTTTCACATTAGTTGGGAAAATGGTACAATGCTCTATTTTTTGATTAATCATTTGTTTGCTCATAGGTTTTGAGTCTAAAAAATTTTAAAATAATAAAATGGAAGACAAATTGGAAGTGAATGGGGACACGTACAGGCATACTTTATTTCCCATCATTAACTTTGACCTTTACCCACAGAAAAAAAAAAAATTTATTTAATATAATTTAATAATTACATATTTTTTTATTTTTATATATTTATATATGTTAAATTTATTATAATCTTAATATATTTAGTTTTTATATATATTTATTACTTAATTATATTTGTTTTACATATAAGATATAATATATTATTAAATTTATTATATATTATATACTCTATAATATATATTATTAAATATCTATCCAAAGGAAAGAATAATCTAGAGACAATTATGAATAGGAAAGCTTGAGTAAGGTGGCAGTGCGACCGTTTATTCATTCATGTGAGCATTCATGGGATGTGTTCGTATCGGGTGTTAAAAGCTATTTTTATTATGGTAACTTGTAAGTTAATATTGCCTTTGGCATTTTAGTGGTGAAATTAGGGTTTTCTTTCTTGTTGCATGTTAGCCATGGCTACATCTATTGGGAAGAGACATATTGGAGGAATCATGATTAAGGTGGATCAGAAGAAGAGTAAATGAAAAGAAGAAGTTAGTTGCAGGAGGAAGAAGAGGATTAGCAATAAGGAAGCAGTGGGGGGTTTTATTCATTACATAGACAAGGAAATTGAGAGCCTGAATTTGCATAGATGGATGAAGAAGATATGGTTTTTGTTTAAGGATTTCAATAGGAAGCTAGAGGTGAGTCTGCATAAAGCCATGTCTAGTTCTTTATTGGACCCAAAATATACCAGGGGTGTTGGAACACATCTGATGTGGCTCAATCACTTTCTTGTACCTCGATAATGGTGGCTGCAGCGTGTTCATATTTTATCCATGATGATATCAATGATGTTATGGAGCAAGTAGATGTATATAATGACTGCATCATGGCCCATCTGCATGTGATGAAGAAGTGACATATGTGTCATCAAATGACAATTGAGGAGATAGCTAAGAGGCTAAAGGTAGACCTTCCTATGGAGGTAATTCTAGATTTCACTGACTGCTACTCAGGTGATGGCGGAACATAGAATGATGATATGATGGATGGCAAATATTTAGTATGCAGTGTCTGTAATGTTAAGGGTTAGGGTGAATCGGGGCCTGAGTAATTTGCACTTCCCCTCATTTCTAGTCTAGATAGTATATTATAGCTTATTTAAGAAGTGATACTCTTAATGGTGTGAGATTATTTCTTTTGAGGATGACTTATTACCTATGATAAAAAAGAGTTAAGGGGTAGAGTTATCTCTTTGATAAAACTTAAAATATAGGATTAAGAGAGTAATGCCCCCAACATATAGAAACATGAATACTAAGAATTTGTGTAAAGAGACTAATATCATTTACAATCTAGTTCTCTTTGATATGTTTCTCTAATTCATCCTCTAATAATTTATAATGATTTGGTGAAGAATGACACCCATCGTAATCCCAACAATAGTTTTATTAAGGGAAAATTGGAATAAATGAATAATCAATACAATGTATCAATAATACCCAAAACTCAATGAAAAGGGAAATAATCAAGATCAAACAAACAAAGACAAAACCTTTGCAAACCTCAATACTTCATAGCTTCCATTGGTCACCTATCTCAATCGATCTTGTGTATGAATATGGCCCTTAGAAGGTGCACTTCCTTGCTATTTTTTCAAGATTGTCAACGGAGAATGGATATGATAGTTTATTGCAATGAAGATGAGATTCAGAACAATGATAATGATATGGTAACAAGTTGATCACAAGCAATGAAGGAATTGGTGCCAAAGACACACTGTAATTCTTGTAGAGTAAGTTTACTTAAAGCTTGGATGAATGAAATGGAGGAATAGGGTTGTACTTATAGGCTTGTCAGAGAGAAGATCAACGGTATAGAAAGAACAAGAAGATCAATGGTATAGAATGGTTGAGGAGTGTGTGTGAATAGAAAGAGGACATGTGTCCTCTATTTTGCATGAGAGGAATTAATAAAATAGAAGAATGAGTTAACTGAAGAGAATAACCAATCAAAAGAATAGATTAATCAGTTAAGAGAATAGAACTAGAAGATGGGAATTGCATGAGGATGAGAAGATATTTTATCTCAATTAAATATTTAGAATATTCAATTGCATGTGCACAAGGATTGAATTATATTTAGAGATAACTCAATTTTTAGAAGAAATGGACAACTCAAGTAAATATTTGATTTATTTAAATTTAGAGAAGATATTATTGGAAGAAACAATTAAATAATTGGCATTATTTAATTTAGAATGACATTGGAAGAATGAATTAAATAATTGGTACTATTTAATTTGTTGGAGGATTTAGAATAATCTAGGAATTTAATTAAATAAACTGATTTTATTTATTTGTTGGAAGAATATGAATCAAATAAATAAATTTGTTTGTTTGTTTATTGATAGAGGAATTAGACTTAAATAAATATTAAGAATATTTATTTGGATAGAGTCGTGTCATTTTTAGGTGTATACATTTTTTCCCTCTTTGATGCAATGTGTTTTATCATGTTGTTTCTAAGAATAAATTTCTGATAATGATACATGCCCTAGTTTGCCCTTGGTATAGGTTTAATGATGATAAGATGCCCCCTCAGGAGATTGTATGGGAAGAAGGCAGAGGCATGAGACGGACAATCTCACGAAGAAGGTAAAAAGATAGGTTAGGTTTGAAGAAAATAGGTTGAAGAAAAAGCCGAATGATATGCAATGCAAGATAAAATGATAACACACACAAGGAAGCAAGCAAGTATATACAAATGATACAAGAACAAAGAAGGTATTGCCCCTATCAAGTGGTAAACCAACGATATACTGATAGCAATATATGATAGTGTTGTCATGGCGGGGAACAATAGATCCCTAGAGCAACACGAAGGATAGTGTCTAGTTTCAAGAAATGAAACATGTCATGTAAGACGTGTGTGTTGGTATGATTTTAACAATGTTACATCCTGTATAAGAAAAATGTTTGATTATAATTGATTGAGTTGGTTTACGACTAGACAAGGATCAAGACCACTCATTGTGATTGAATCATTTGACAAGATTGACTTGACTCGATTGATATGGATTAAGGATAGACTTGTATTTAGATCACCGCTCAGACTGACAGCTAGAACTATTGACTAGAGATACAATGATAGACAGAAGGTTGACTGATGGAAGGATCACAAGCTTTTATTTGTAAACATTGATACTCTAAATAGAATTTTTATTACATGGGATGTAGATGCTATGTGGATGCTTTCTGGATACAAATGGTTTTGCCATCTTGATAGTGCAATTATTTTGAAGTGCTTATTTCATCATTGGGCTTTTTTGTTTTTTTGTGATTTTGAAATGTTGTAAGAAAATACAAGCATCTAGGTATAATTAAACTGAGATGACTTGAGCATCGCTTACATAGATTTTGATTTAGCAAGTTAATACAAGCATCTAGGTATAATTGAACTAAGATGACTTGAGCATTTCTTATGTATCAACAGACAAGGATTATACCTATTTCATGTTAGTCCCCTAATGTCCTCGATGATTATTGTGTTGATCATGTCCTTAGACAAGGCTTCACATTACTAAAGATAAACCCACAAGCATCAAAAAAAGAAAAGAATCATGCTCCCATCATAGCATCTCTAGATTTTGGCATCCTTAAGTAGCATAGGAAACATGGGTAAGTGCAAGAAGATGGGGGGCCAAAAAGGGGTCTTAAGTGGCCACTTTTTTTTTGAAATCAGGAAATACTGGCCTTGGATGAGAAATTGAGCATAGTTACACTCAAATTTTGGAGATGTAACCAAAACAATGTTCGTAGTGCTCTGAGTCTACTTTCTAAACTACTATTTTTTTAAAAAAATGGCATAGACTAAGGGGTTCAAAAGAGGGAGCCACAAAAATCAATGTTGTTTCTGTAAAAAAAACATAACATAGCATGTTTTGTGGCTCCCTGAAAAGGTCAACTTTTTTTTGGTATTTTTAAAATCACTTCAGTGAGAAATTAGCTAATAGCATGTAGTTTATGTCTGATTTTTTTGATAATTTTTTGATGAATATTTAATTTTTTACTAATTTTCAAAGTGGACACATCCTAAAAAATAGAATTTTGGCCGTGCTACCCCTATAAATTTTGAAAACTAATTGAAAATCATTTTTTTCTTTTCTTAATATTTGTAGAATGGAGTCTAGTTTCTAAATATGTAATTTTTTTGAAATTTCAATGAATAGTTAATTTACAATGAAAAAAAGACCAAATAGTGGTTTTTGCCCAAAAATAGACACACAAACAAAAGAAATTAAAGATGAAAGGTTTAACATTGTTAAAATGTGAAAAAAATCACGTCGTTAAATAGCTAAGAGAAAGCCTAACATTTTCCAAGTGTTCAATTTGTTTGACCTTGAAACATGCGCAAATCTGAGGGTTAGCACGAACGAAATTATGTGAAATCTTGAAGAATATGGAAAAACACGTCTGTGACTGTTAAAAAGGCACTCCAAGCCTTTGGGTTGGAAATCCAAAGAAAATCCCAAGCTCAAGGCTTGGGATTCCCAAAGAAAGACATAACGCGAGCACGTTATAACGTGCTCACGTTATGTTTTTCTTTGCATTTTTCCTTTTTCGCAAGTCTGTTGTTTGTCATGTTTGACATAATGTGAGTGCGTTATAATGCGCTCATGTTATGTTCCCCTTAAATTTTTTTCTATTCAAGTCTATTAATCATGTATGTATGTATGTATACCTATATGTATGTATGTATGTATGTATGTATATATCTATGTATCTATGTATGCCTATATGTATGTATGTATCTATGTATACCTATATTTATGTATGTATGTATGTATATATCTATGTATCTATGTATGCTTATATGTATGTATGTATCTATGTATACCTATATTTATGTATGTATAGTGTCGAGGGCAGAGGAGGGTAGAGATGGGAGTGAGCCAGATAGGGGAGGAGAGGGGTGGATAAGGATTGAGTGATTAAGGTTTAAGGTTGAGGGTTGAGCATTTAGGGATAGGATTTAGAGTTTAGGGATAAGCGATTAGAGTTTAGGACCTTGAGGGATTAAGGTTTAGGGTTGAGGCTTTAGGGATAGCGTTTAGGGTTAAGGGTCAAGGGATTAGGTTTAAGGTAGAGTGTTGAGGGTAGAGGGATTAGGGATAGGGTTTAGGGTTGAAAGTTTAGGGTTGAGGGATTAGTGTTTAAGGTATAGTTTAGTAGTTCTTGTGGATAGAGCCAGTAAACAATGGAAGATTATTTCCCTGTTTCATAACAATATACCTTCCCTAAGTGTGGGGTGGACAGCAAGAAACATAGATGTACCCCAATGCAAATCTTTTCTCATAATGATCATCCTTCTAATTTCAATTGTTAATTACTCATTGTGGATGTACCATACACAAAGCTTTTCTCATAGGGTTTAAGGTATAGTGTCGAGGGTTGAGGGTTTATTGATAGTGTTTAGGGTTGAGGGTTGAGGGATTAGGTTTTAGGGTTGATGGATTAGGGTTTAAGGTATCTTGTTGAGGGTTGAGGGTTTAGGGATAGGGTTTAGGGTTGACGGATTAGCATATAATGTCAAGGTTAGGGTTAGAGTGTCAAGGGTATAGGGATTAGGTATAGGGTTTAGGGTTGAAGGTTTAAGGATTAAGGGTTGAGGCTTTAGGGATGAGGGTTTAAGGCTTAAGATATAGTGTCAAGTGTTGAGGGTGTAGGGATAGGGTTTAAGTTTTAAGGGTTAAGGGTTGAGGGATAGGGATTAGGGTTTAAAGTATAGTGTCAAGGTTTGATGGTTTAAGGATAGAGTTTAGGTTTGAGGGATTGGGGTTTAGGGTTGATGAATTAGGGTTTAATGTTGAGAGTTGAGGTTTGAGGGTTGAGGTTGAGGGATAGGGTTAATGGTCAAGGGATTAGGGTTAAATAAGAGTGTTGAGGGTAGAGGGATAGGGTTTAGGGTTGAAGGTTTAATGATTTAGGGTTGAGGCTTTAGGGATGCGGGTTAAGGGATTAGGGTTTAAGATATAGTGTTGAGTGTCGAGCATGTAGGAATAGGTTTTAGGGTTCAAGTTTTAAGGGTTAAGGGTTGAGGGATCAGAGTTAAGGGTTGATGGATTAGGGTTTGACGTTGAGGGTTGAGTACATTGAGGTTCTAGGGTTAAGGGTTTCAGGATAAGGTTGAAGGTCGAGGGATTAGGGTTAAGGGATAGGCTTGGAGGGTTTATGGATAAGGGATTAGGGTTTAAGGTATAGTATCGAGCCTATTGAGGGTCTAGGAATAGGGATAGCATTTAGGGTTTAGGAATAGGGATAGAATTTAGGGTTTAGGGATGAGGGATTAGAGTTGAGGGATGACGGATTAGGGTTGAGGGTTGAGGGATTAGGGTTTAGGAATAAGGTTTAGGGTTAAGGGTTGATGGATTAGGGTTTAAGGTATAGTGTTGAGGGTTTAGGGATAGGGTTTAGGCTTGAGGGATTAGAGTGAAGGGTTGAGGGATTAGGATTTGACATTAAGGGTTGAGGCTTTAGGGTTTAGGGTTTAGGGATAGGGTTGAGGGTTGAGGGATCAGAGTTAAGGGTTGAGGGATTAGGGTTTGACATTGAGGGTTGAGGGTTGAGGTTTGAGGGTAAAGGGTTTAGGGATAGGGTTGAGGGTCGAGAGATTAGGGTTAAAGTAGAGTGTGGAGGGTATAAGGATTAGGGATAGGGTTGGAGGGTTTGGGGATAAGGGATTAGGGTTTAAGGTATAGTATCGAGTCTGTTGAGGGTTTAGGAATAGGGATAGCATTTAGGGTTTAGGGATGAGGGATTAGAGTTGAGGAATGATAGATTAGGGTTGAGGGTTGAGGGATTAGGGTTTAGGGATAAGGTTTAGGGTTGAGGGTTGAGGGATTAGGGTTTAAGTTATAGTGTTGAGGGTTTAGGGATAGGGTTTAGGGTTAAGGGATTAGAGTGAAGGGTTGAGGCTTTAGGCTTTAGGCTTTAGGGTTGAGGGTCGAGGGATTAGAGTTAAGGGTTGAGGGATTAGGGTTTGACGTTGAGGGTTGAGGGTTGAGGTTTGAGGGTCAAGGGTTTAAGGATAGGGTTGAGGGTTGAGGGATTAGGGTTAAAGTAGAGTGTGGAGGGTATAAGGATTAGGGATAGGGTTGGAGGGTTTAGGGATAAGGGATTAGGGTTTAAGGTATAGTATCGAGCCAGTTGAGGGTTTAGGAATAGGGATAGCATTTAGGTTTAGGGATGAGGGATTAGAGTTGAGGGATGATAGATTAGGGTTGAGGGTTAAGGGATTAGGGTTTAGGGATAAGGTTTAGGGTTGAGGGTTGAGGGATTAGGGTTTAAGGTATAGTGTTGAGGGTTTACGGATAGGGTTTAGGGTTGAGGGATTAGGATTTGACATTGAGGGTTGAGGCTTGAGGCTTGAGGATTTAGGGTTTAGGGTTTAGGGATAGGGTTGAGGGTCAAGGGATCATATTTAAGGGTTGAGGGATTAGGGATAGGGTTGGAGGGTTTAGGGATAAGGGATTAGGGTTTAAGGTATAGTATCGAGTTAGTTGAGGGTTTAGGAATAGGGATAGCATTTAGGGTTTAGGGATGAGGGATTAGAGTTGAGGGATGATGGATTAGGGTTGAGGGTTGAGGGATTAGGGTTTAGGGTTGAGGGTTGAGGGATTAGGGTTTAAGGTATAGTTTTGAGGGTTTAGGGATAGGGTTTAGGGTTGAGGGATTAGAGTGAAGGGTTGAGGGATTAGGATTTGACGTTGAGGGTTGAGGCTTAAGGCTTTAGGGTTTAGGTTTTAGGGATAGGGTTGAGGGTCAAGGGATCAGAGTTAAGGGTTGAGGGGTTAGGGTTTGACGTTGAGCGTTAAGGGTTAAGGTTCGAGGGTCAAGGGTTTAGGGATAGGTTTGAGGGTCGAGGGATTAGGGTTAAAGTAGAGTGTGGAGGGCATAAGGATTAGGGATAGGGTTGGAGGGTTTAGGGATAAGGGATCAGCATTTAAGGTATAGTATCGAGTTAGTTGAGGGTTTAGGAATAGGGATAGCATTTAAGGTTTAGGGATGAGGGATTAGAGTTGAGGGATGACGGATTAGGGTTGAGGGTTGAGGGATTAGGGTTTAGGGATAATGTTTAGTGTTGAGGGTTGAGGGATTAGGGTCTAAGGTATAGTGTTGAGGGTTTAGGGATAGGGTTTAGGGTTGAGGGATTAGAGTGAAGGGTTGAGGGATTAGGATTTAACATTGAGGGTTGAGGGTTGAGGGTTTAGGGTTTAGGGTTTAGGGATAGGGTTGAGGGTCGAGGGATTAGGGTTAAAGTAGAGTGTGGAGGGTATAAGGATTAGGGATAGGGTTGGAGGGTTTATAGATAAGGGATTAGGGTTTAAGGTATTGTATCGAGTCGGTTGAGGGTTTAGGAATAGAGATAGCATTTAGGGTTTAGGGATGAGGGATTAGAGTTGAGGGATGACAGATTAGGGTTAAGGGTTGAGGGATTAGGGTTTAGGGATAAGGTTTAGGGTTGAGGGTTAAGGGATTAGGGTTTAAGGTATAGTGTTGAGGGTTTAGGGATAAGGTTTAGGGTTGAGGGATTAGGATTTGACGTTGAGGGTTAAGGCTTGAGGCTTTAGGGTTTAGGGTTTAGGGATAGGGTTGAGGGTCGAGGGATCAGAGTTAAGGGTTGAGGGATTAGGGTTTGACGTTGAGGGTCGAGGGATTAGGCTTAAAGTAGAGTGTGGAGGATATAAGGATTAGGGATAGGGTTAGAGGGTTTAGGATAAGGGACTAGGGTTTAAGGTATAGTATCGAGTCGGTTGAGGGTTTAGGAATAGAGATAGCATTTAGGGTTTAGGGATGAGGGATTAGATTTGAGGGATGATAGATTAGGGTTGAGGGTTGAGGGATTAGGGTTTAGGGATAAGGTTTAGGGTTGAGGGATTAGGGTTTAAGGTATAGTGTTGAGGGTTTATGGATAGGGTTTAGGGTTGAGGGATTAGAGTGAAGGGTTGAGGGATTAGAATTTGATGTTGAGGGTTGAGGGTTGAGGCTTTAGGGTTTAGGGTTTAGGGATAGGGTTGACGGTCGAGGGATCAAAGTTAAGGGTTCAAGGATTAGGGTTTGATGTTAAGGGTTGAGGGTTGAGGTTCAAGGGTCAAGGGTTTAGGGATAGGGTTGAGGGTTGAGGGATTAGGGTTAAAGTAGAGTGTGGAGGGTATAAGGATTAGGGATAGGGTTGGAGGGTTTAGGGATAAGGGATTAGGCTTTAAGGTATAGTATCAAGTTGGTTGAGGGTTTAGGAATAGGGATAGCATTTAGGGGTTTAGGGATGAGGGATTAGAGTTGAGGGATGACAGATTAGGGTTGAAGGTTGAGAGATTAGGGTTTAGGGATAAGGTTTAGGGTTGAGGGTTGAGGGATTAGGGTTTAAGGTATAGTGTTGAGGGTTTAGGGATAGGGTTTAGGGTTGAGGGATTAGGATTTGATGTTGAGGGTTGAGGCTTTAGGGTTTAGGGTTTAGGGATAGGGTTGAGGGTTGAAGGATTAGGGTTTGACATTGAGGGTTGAGGGTTGAGGGTTGAGGGTTGAGGTTTGAGGGTCAAGGGTTTAGGGATAGGGTTGAGGTTTCGAGGGATTAGGGTTAAAATTAGAGTGTGGAGGGGATAAGGATTAGGATAGGGTTGGAGGGTTTAGGGATAAGGGATTAGGGTTTAAGGTATTGTATCGAGTCAGTTGAGGGTTTAGGAATAGGGATAGCATTTAGGGTTTAGGGATGAGGGATTAGAATTGAGGGATGACGGATTAGGGTTGAGGGTTGAGTGATTAGGGTTTAGGGATAAGGTTTAGGGTTGAGGGTTGAGGGATTAGGGTTTAGGGATAAGGTTTAGGGTTGAGGGATTAGTATTTAAGGTATAGTGTTGACGGTTTGACAATCGCTTGACAGAACCCCTGCTATTTATGCTTGGATAAGGATTTGTCACAAACTAGGACTTCTGCTTCCAAAGAAGATCTATCTTTCTTCTTCGATGGGCATTTTATATCAATAACTTCATTATGAGGGATTTTCCCTTCATTGTTATGCCTAT
The DNA here is from genome assembly GCA_027924645.1 of Cunninghamia lanceolata. Classification (NCBI taxonomy): domain Eukaryota; kingdom Viridiplantae; phylum Streptophyta; class Pinopsida; order Cupressales; family Cupressaceae; genus Cunninghamia; species Cunninghamia lanceolata. Next base: position 1,393,195 of record BSBN01000149.1, on the reverse strand, counting down.
CATATGGTGGAGCATCTGGCAAGCTCTTGCAGGAAAAAGGAAAAGTTCTCCCTCAAAAACCTTGTGGTCATTCAAGTCTGAAGGGGAAGGTTTGGAAAGAGAAATGCACAAGATGTGATCAATCTTTAGCAGGACAAAACGTAAGTGCTTTATAATGCGTTTGTGTTTTGTCTTGCTATAGAAATGGTAAAAAAGTGTTGACCCTTGTGATCTAGGCCCACATGCTCTGTTTTCATACTGATTCTGTGCATGCTCTGACAAAAAAGAAGTGCTTTCATGCTGTTGGGAAGTTCACATGCACATTTGACACATTATACTACCTTTGCATGATCTTTCCACCACCTTTTCTACTTTGCCAACTTGAGAAGGAGGAAATAACATAGTTTTCACACCAAGTTTGATATATATCTATTCAAGTTTCAATTTTTGTAGTGTTGCAATGTTAATTGTGATTCAATTTTAGGAATTTAACATTATAGATTGGTTAATAGTATTGTTGTTAGTAATTATATTTGAGTGGTATTCGATTTAACATTGAAAAGGAAGCAAGTGGTGAAAAACTCAAATTGCTGAGGAGTTTGATGCAAGAAGAAAAAAACACTACATAATTGGCTACTCTCTCCATTCAAATCTTCATTTTTTAGGTATGTCAAGTCTTTACGTGCATGTTCTTTACATTTTCCTTAATTTGGATTGAATTACTTTATCATGCTTTATCATACATGTTTAAAATAGACACATTTCCACTCAAGAAAGCAACCTACAATCTCACATGATGCCATGTATATTTTCTACACTTGGGCTCTTTAATAATTATATGTAATAAACAGACCTTAACATACCATGATGTCAAACTATACAAGAATAAATCCTTACAACATAATAAAAATACAATCCCACTATTATCTTGTATTCATTTCTTAAGAAGTAATATTGGTCTCTTTATCATGCTATAGACAAATTCTCTATCATGCTGAGGAAATGATCAAGAATTAAACCAACACAGGAAGAGATAGAAGTGAAGAATGCAAAGAAAGCAGTGGCTATGAGGGAACTTTGTGAGAAGAGGAAATTGGACATGATAAATGAAGACATACCAATTAAAGAGGAGCCACAACCATCACAAAGAGATATGGTATTGGCGGCACAAAGAGAACGAATGCAAAAACTTCATGCTACGAGAGATTTGAATACCATAGTTGGAGACACGTCCTCTATTGCAAGTCAACATGTAGGGACACCATCTACCACATCTCAAGTTGAGAGTACATCATCACTCACCTGTGATGAAGGAGGTACGCCATCATTCCCACCTCAACCTCAAGGTATGTCATCTATTCCATCTTCGATTGAAGGTCTGCCATCTAGCCCATCTCATTTAAATATTGATGAAATTCCTAATGTTGAGATGAATTTACATAACTTAACACCACCTAGAATTTTGCAGAGAAAGCCAAAGTATTTGATTGAAATTGATGAGAATATTTTGCAGCTAATGGAAGGTAAGATTCCAAAACGCACTTGTAGAAGATATGCTCATAAGAATTGGAGATTGTTCTTTGAAAAGTTAAATGAGACTGCAAGATGTCAACTATTCATTGAAATAATGCAAAGTACAAAGTATAGGTCCATCATGAAGATTCTTGGGTTGAGAACATTAGAGGCTTTAAGTGAAAAGTCTATTGTCAAGAATCTAATGAGTGCGTATGAGAGTGTGGGTAACACCTCACGCACAAAAGATAGTAATGCAACATGGCATGTGATTACATCGACTATAGTAAGTAGTCAAATGTGGAAACCTCATCTCATTAGAAAGACGAGTCAAGAATTGAGAATTAATAGGAAAAATTTATCAAGAGCTGTTGGAAGACACCAAAGAATTGAGGACACTAATTCTAATGAATTATGGGCGTTCTCAGGGAGACCACCACGAAATGATAAACCAATTGTTGAAGCATTGAGATCACTAATTAAAGACTTTTGGAAGAATTACACAAGGGTATCTCTGAATCAAAGGGATGTGGTAAGAAGGAGAATCGGTAGTCAGAACTGTGAGCCACATCCAAAACATTTTTTGGATGAGACTCAAACACAATTTTATGGTAAATTTCTAGAGAAGTATCCTCAATTAAAATTTGTCAAAGATATTTTGAAATGCTAAAAGTTTTCTATGTCAAGATAAATCACACATGCACTACTTGTTGTAGATTACATATTGAATTTTCTAACCATTTTGATGCATATAGGTCTATATGTTTAGATATGCATACTAACAATGTTTTGCAGGATTGTGCCATATGTGCCCCACCAACATCTTCAAGAGACTTCATATCAAGAATTTTATGTGAAAGAGAGGAAGGTCAAATATTCTACAAGAAATTATGCTTGGATGGCACATGTCATCGTTGCGGTGGCTTGCAACATTTGCCAATATGTGAACATATGGAAAGAACACATGTGGTTGGAAATGAACTAGTAGAGTTTGGCAAGTATAAAACAATGGCATATAATACAAAAGATGGTAAAGAAGCAAAGAGGTGTGAATTGGTTATAGAAAAGATTCTAGTGTATCAGTTTATGCCTATATTTCGTGACAGCATAGTGTATGAGTATGCAAGACATGCCCATAGAGCTCGATGGTTGGACTTGCAATTCAAGTTATGTAAGGACATATTTCCAGTTGGTAGCATTGTTTCAGTCGTTGACTTTGCAGAGAACTACAATCTACAGCCATAGTGTGAGGTGCAATCACAATATTACAACTCCACATAGGTTTCTATATTTGTGCACATCGCATTCATTCATGCAAATGATAGTACAGAGGATGACAGAAAGATTATAAGGGTGTATAATTTCTATATTAGTGATGATTGTACGCATTCTACAGAGTTCGTGCAAGGTTGCTTTCAGGTGTTCTACAATGATTTGGCTAGAAGGGGCATATCATTCAGTCAGCATATCATATGGTCAGATAACTGTGCGTCACAATTCAAGAACTTGCAAAATTTCTATTGGCTGAGTAGGAGGCATAATTTTATAGGTATTCAACATATGTGGAACTTTTGTAAGGCCGGGCATGGAAAGGGGGAGCATGATGGTGCAAGAGCATGTATCAAAAGAGCCATAGCATGAGAAAAGTTAAAGTATAAAGACAATGCAAAGTTGACAAATGCAAAATTGATTGTCAAGTGGTGTAATGCTTCCATGGGTCTAGGTAATGAAGGTACGTCTTCAGTTCGTAGATTTTTTTGGTTGATAGATGATACGAACATTACACCATATGAGGACTGTTGTACATTGACAGGATCAAATGAGATGCACTCTTTCAGAAGCTCAATTGCAGGTTCATGGAGTATCCATACGCGAAAGATGTCATGCTTTTGTTCTTCCTGTACAATTCAAGTCTGGGATGAGTGCGAGTCAAAAGAGTGGGTTGACAAATGGCAGTTAAGTTATGTTAGCCCACTTGACACGTATCGACCCCCGACGACATTGGAACTAACATAGATGGAACCATCAGTTGACTTTGACCACATATCAGATTTAGTTCAACCAGGTAATATAGGGCACATATATGCATCTAATTTCATCTAGTTCAACCAGGTAATGTCATCTTACTTTGTAGTGTTTTTGTAATGTTGACTAATTTCATCTAATTTGCTACACATATCAATGTAGGGCATGTATATGCAGTTATTGTAGATGAAGATAATGAAGAGGGAACATATTATTACTTATGTCATTGTGTTGAGGCCAAAAAGAAATTGGAGGCCCCTGTTACAGATGGAGAAAACATTGAATACCCTACCCACATAAGAGTGTTAATGTTTGGCTGTTTCAAGACTTTGACACGCATCAGAAGATTCTTCATTACTCGAACCTTGTCGTGGCATCCAATGTTCATTTGATAATGTATCGGGGTAGACCTTTGAACAAAATCTTGTGGAAGGTGCGTGAGTCTGACCATGAAGCAATACTTGACGCAATAAAGAGTAGAACAGACCTAGATGGTACATTGGATTAATTTGTAAGTATTCACATTGATTTTTTAAAGTCATGTTACATTGAGTTGTAAGTATGCACATTAATTTGTAAGGTTTGTCTTTTTTTAATTTCCTGCTGCATTTATACACATATACACATTTTTACATCATCATGTTATGCATTTTTAGTGTCCTGCTCCTGATGCGACCAAACTGACTATTCCAATGCATTTGGATTGGTACATTTACACTAGGCATGGTCCTATTTTTCACCTAAACATGTCAAAACAGTCCGAGCTACATTGTATCGATGATATCCTTGAAGAGTTCAAAGTGCAAAAAGGCAGCAATCTTTGACGAGATGTTACTCAAAAATCATGTCACTTAGACATTATGTTTGAGGCAACATGATCACGTAGAGTGCCTCTACAATAAACTCTCTCAATTTTTTATATCTCTGAGGCATTTACCCGTCGTGAAAGGTTTTCTGCTACCCCAAAAATTGTCAGAAGGAGGCAGTGTAAAGTTGCAAAGGGGTGTAACTTTTGTCCTGCTCCTGATGTGACCAAACTGACTATTCCAAAATGTCTGGATGGGTACATTTACACTAGGCATGGTCCTATTTTTCACCCAAACATGTCGAAACAGTCTGAGCTACATTGTACTGATGATATCCTTGAAAAGTCCAAAGTGCAAAAAGGTAGCAATCTTTGATGAGATGTTACTCAAAAATCGTGTCACTTAGAAACATTCTGTGTGCCACAACGTGATCATGTAGAGTGTCTCTACAATAACCTCTCTCAAACATATTGAAACAATGTCTAGGAAGCTAGGCGCCATCTCTTGCCAGTTTAACCTCTCAGATGCGCCAACATTGGAAAGACTCTTAATGAGCACCTAAGTTTGAATTGATCTTGTGATTGAAAGTTTGGTGATGTATTGGTGCAAGATGATCTTTAGTTGAAGCAATCTAAGTTCTAGGAAGGGTTTAGAAGTTATCAACCTCTTCACTAAGTTAGGTGCACTTTACAAGCTTTCTTACCCAAGAGTTGCACCTCATTAAGACAAGGCGCATCTTAACATCTGAGACTTTTCCAAAGAAGCGCTTCAGTTTATTAGCACCTTTGGACCTTGTTTTGCATTCTGAAAGAGAAGGCACACTTTGGAGGCATTTCTAACCCAGATTGACGCCTAGGTATAGTCATCTCTCTGGAGCATTACAATGTGTTTTAAAATGAAGGAGGACATTTCATAAGTTGGGGAATTGATCACTAAAGACCTTGGAGTGTTTGAATTACTCTAAGCAAGAAGGTGCATTTCCATGGAGTAGCATACTCTAGATAGCGCCTAATGCCATCAAGGCACAATTCCACCCTCACTTTGGTGCCTATCATCAAGAAGGGGCATTGGGCATTCCTTGAACAATTCTGAGCGTTTGAAGTTCATGAAATCACTAAGGAATGTTGGGCGCCATGTGTATCCTCAACAAGCTTGAGTTTGCGCCTAGACAAGTTGGCACTTATTCATGTTTTAACTTCCCTCTTGAAGCGCCTAACTTGGGAAAAGGTTATCTTGTTGTTAGTCAAGTATTTGATGTGTTTTGGAGACTCCAAAAGACTTCCTCTTGCTAGGTTCTCTTCTTGGCAACTACAACCTTCAACTGGCACCTAGATCCTGAAGAAAAATACTTGCAAGTGTGGGCACACTTTCCTTGTGATGGAGCATCAAACTGGCGCCTAGAAATCATAATGCATGAAGTGAGCGCCTAGGATCCTATTGGTCCAATAGGTGGTTTTGGGATCTGTGTCAAGTCATTGGATTAGGTTGCCAACTCAGAATGATTTTCATGCAATTAGACTTCAAGGCACCAAAACTAGTAGGAAAATATTTGGGGGGAAACCACGCTGATAAAATTTGGGTAAATTTAACCTCTGAGTCTGATTAGGCTCCATATAACAACAATATTTATATCATGTCCCTTTGCTTTATGAAACAAGTAGTATGTGTCAAGTCATAGGGATAACACTATGGTCCTTAGAAATTTCTCTATGACTTTTGATAAGATTATCTACTATTATGTGGATGCTTGATAGTATTAAAATTATTGGGCATTAAGTTGAGGTGACCATTCTTGTTACGATCATCACTTTTCACAAGGGGTATGTCAGTTATCCCATATATCATTACATTATGATTATTTTTCAATATCCTGATGGTGGAAGGATTGTTTTCACTATTAACTCTAGCTTGGGAAGTCATCAACCATCCATTTATTTTGTAAACCCTTTACCCACTACTAATTGTGGCTTAATCAATTCTTAATGCACTTTCTAAAGATTCCTCATAAGACTTATAAGGTAACTTCTAAACCTCCTCCCTTGTATCCCTATTTACAAAATGCAAAAAGAGGTTATAAATTTCTCTATGGGCCATATTTAGGGCACTAGTGGATAGTGATGGGATGATACACTATGGGAGTCACATGATTTTGTGGTGCATAAGCTCCACTAGGTTGTTGAAGATGTGGGAAAGTGTCATTACTAGTTTTTTTAAAAAAAAATTTAGATAGGGAAGATTGAGTTGCCCCCTAGTTTTTCTTGACCCTAGTGTTGAATGGATTCATTTGAACTTTTGGTCTTTCTATAATTTTGTCCTTTAGAGGTTTCTCAACACCTCTAGCCTTTAGCATCCTAATCCATTGGACTAGTGTGGCTATGAGGTTGGAAAGTGTTGCAACCTCCATCCTTTAAACTTCTCCACCTTGTTATGGGTTGTTTTGAGTATTTTCACTTGCTTTCTCTTCAAGAATATTTTCTAATGATACATGATGTGTCATAGATCATTCAACTTGATAAACAACATGGAGGGATTCTCATGCCTCCTATACTTCTTGTAAGTTTATTTATAGATAGCTCACATCATTGTCCATCTAGGTGGTCATTTCCCTAAATATTATGTTAAGATAATCCTGTTAATGAACTTTGGATTGAATGAGAATCAACATGCTTTGTCTTGACTAGAATAGTTGGGATGGACAAAAATCTATTGATTCTAGGTTGGGTTGTTAAAGGTCAAGAAGTTTTGGTGTCTAATGTCCTCTAAATCTAAATATTCAAAATCATAGTGGTTCAATAAGTTACAACAATTAGTCAGGTAGACAGTAGACTATAAGGAACAAGGACTATGCATGAATCCAACACAACACTAGTCAATAAGGACATCACAAGTAACTCAACATTACTTCCAGAAGCATTCACAAAAACAAAGGGGAGAACACAACTAGAGAATGCTAGACTGTAGTAGGGATGAGTGTCTGATGCAGAGCACACAGGGGAAGCATAGAATTATCAACTTTTGAACCTTCAAACTCACTATTGGTGAGACAACATACCATCGACGAGCTTAAAATTTCATCGGACAATAGGCCAATGCCACCATGATTCTGTTTGATTTCACTTCTGACAAACATCCCATCATTGACTCTTATTAGTCAAACAGACCACTATCGGTGACTTTATATCCTTTCACATTGATGTCTTTGTCACTCCGATATGAGACTCTAAGTCCCTCGCCTATCGGTAGGACTTAATACCATCGGCACACTCAAAAACTCTTCTGCTGACACACTGATCTCACCAATGGCAACCTTCAGACCACACCCGTCGGTGAGACTCCAAACATCGGTGAACTCTAATCTCATTGGGTCGATACACTGATGGATTTTGACTGTCGGTGTGACCCCCTTCATCGGCGAAGCTCTCAACTGCTCTTCCGATGTGCCGATGGGATTATCTTCCGATACAACGATGTCTTCGACTTCGAACCACACTCGTCGGCAAGACAGACCACTATCGGTGAAGCCTAACCAAGGTCTGCTGATACGCTGATATGACCAACTCTTGACATCAATACAAGGTTCTTTTGAAGGCAAAGGGCACCTAGGCTTATGGGGCTCAATTTGATGTATTTATTGAAAGCTCAAGGTGAATTGATGCTTATTGAAAATGCCACTTAGTCCTTTATTTACATTCTAGGTGCCATTTCCTATTGACTTATATACTCCTCCTCATGCTAGGGTGCCATAATGAAGTGGTTTAGACAATAGGTGCACTTCACTTACTAGAGGCTTATTCTCCTTCCACCTTAGGTGCACTTTTATGGTGGAACATGTGTCAATGGGCACCTTGTCTTAAATGAATGCTCTCTCTAAGTTGGGTGCCCTTTTGAGGCTTTATGAGTTGCAAATTACGCCTTAACCCTTCATGCTTGTTGCTCAATGTTTGAATGTTTAAGAAAGTCTCCTTTAGATGCTCATCTTAATGACTTTTTCTCAAGGCGCAATCATCCTAATGACTTGGATATTCATCCTAGTGTTTCAGGATATCAGGCTACCAGACTTAGTCATTTTCAAGATCTCAAACATAAAGAATAACATGATGATTCATTTTTTTGTATTGCATATAGTTGACATTCTATGCTACTCATAAAGAATATTAATATTTTCTGTTTAACATGATGATTCATTTTTTTTTAAATACAACTTTTATCTTTTAGTTCCAAAATGAGGTTTAGGTGATACTTGAATAACAATAGCTAGCTTATTGGATCAACAAACATCCTATGTAATACAATTGGACTTTAAATATTTGAAGTATCCATCTACAAATATCCATTCAAACATGGATTTATAATGCAAGTATGGATGCCATCAATAAAAAAGATTTGTATTAACCAAATATCCATATAGGCATACATCAATAACTATCAATATAAGTATCATATATACAAAATAGCCATATAGGCTTACAAGAATGCCATATAGGCATACAATGTCAACTATATACAATGCAAAATATATGTCCACAAATGCCATATAGGCATACAACAAAGGAACACAATAAAAGGTCATTCCCCTTTGGCTGGTGAAGAGAATAGATCATGGGTAGCCTTTGATCTTCTAGGGGATGGAGACGCGCATGTGGGTGGTCTACTACGAACCTGAGGGCTACTTCTCCTATTTAGTTCTTCCTGCATGTTTAGCTATTACAATAAAAAGTATAGACATTAATATATAGAAATTACATCTTATAAAAAATGAAACATTTAACAAAATAATCACTTACCGCTAACATATAATCTGTCTCCTCACTTGCCTTAGTAGCAGGAATAGGCCCTGGTGATGTCATGTCCTATAGAAACCATCCTGATAGAAATTAAATTTCAAATCAATAATCTTTTGATTTTTCAAAAATAGACAACTATAACAATGAATGTAAATTGAAATTTACTAATCTGCCTCATACCCCTGTCAATGCCATGGAGTTATGAATCGCAGAGACCACACCATGCTCCATTTCCCTCTGAACATGGGGAGGTGTCTCCATAGCCTACATCATCTGGAAATAACACAACATTATTCAATTACAAAAACTATAATAGTTATGCAAATAATAGTTATGCAAATCATGGCTCCTAACATACACACACGTTCATCTAAACATGGAAGTACACACAATAAAGCACACAAGTCACATACAAAAATCTAATAAGTACAAGTCATTCATTAAACTATTTATTTTATTACCTCCGTAAAGCTTTTAAGTCCACCACCACTGGCAGGTGTTGTCGTGAAATCTACAATATTAACCTATTCAACATCCAAAATACGATATTAGAATACCATTCATATAACGATGCTATTCACATGTAATATTTATAATTGCTTACTAGTTACATACCCCAATAGTAGATGATCTAGTGTAAAATGCAGGTGGTGAACTACTAAAAATTGCATCGATGCTATGACCCTGAAATTTTATTAAAATCATCAATTTAAATTAGTTAATCTTGCATTTCAAAAATGAAATTTTATAACTTAAATTCAATAAACTTGCTAATATTTACCTGAGTATCAAGGCCAAAAGTCTCACTCAGGAGGGTATCTGTCATCACCATCTGCTCAGCTGTAGATGTAGCATGTGCACTTGCATCTTGACTATCCATGGGGTCATAACCACAGGCTGACCCACAAGCCTAACAAGTATGGGGTGGGACCCTACTCCTCGCACTATCTCCCAACCCACTCTGTGCTGTAGGACCTGCATGCTCTATGATGCTCTGGGTCAAGGTACTAATGGACCGAAGTGTATCGACCTCAATACTCTCCTTCACGATGGAAGGGATAGAAACATGCTCGTGGTCTGGTCTATTGATTACTCGTCTCACTACCCGCTGTGGGTCAAGATGTGCCCTTGGTCTATCTTGTGCTAACCCCCCACCTCTACCTTGGAAGTCCCGCATATCAAAATAGTTTGGCAATTTATTGAGGACAAACTCGTAGTAGAGCTTCCTCAAAAAGTATTGTAGGACCTCATTATTATTGCATGGAGGATGGTAAAAAACCATCCACCACCTTTGCCCAAAATTGTCCCTTATCACTTGGTTGTTGCACCAATGGATAGGGAACCTCTTGCATATAATGGGTGGAGGTTGATTTGTTTGTGGGTTTGTAAAAATCGAACACAAGTCTAATTTTGTGATTTGTAATTTTTTCACATCTTGGTATGATAGCTTGTCTGCATAATAATCTCTAAACTCTTTCCTCTTATCTATCGAACTAGTTATTTGCTTGCTAATTGAATCTACATTTGATAACATAGATTCAAGAGATTCAGCATGCGTGGACCTATGCAAGGTTGAAGTGGAAGGATCTTTCAACCTTGCAATTATATCTTGAATTTCTTTTTTGTTGTTTTCAATTTACCCCATTATATTTTCTTGTGTTCTAGGGGCATGTCGAGGAATGGATGGAGGAAGTTGTTGTTTTGCAGGTATTTCCTCCTTAGGATTTTGTGGATTTTGAGGAGGAGGAGGAGGATGAGGTGCAATAACATTTCCTGACAATTAACGAAATATACATAAAAAATCAACTCAAACCTACCTATTTAGAAATAAATTCAAACAAAAAAACAAATATAACTCACTCCTTTGGCGTGCTTGATGTCATGGCGGCATTTTGGCAACGAATCAATAAGGTTTTTGTGTTGAATTGAGTTTTGCAAAATGTGAGTGCTCTTTCTAGGGTTTGCAGGCTGCGGGCATAGAGGAGAAGAAAGAAATGAAATGAGATAGAAACCCTTTTTTTAATTTATAGCAAGTCAAAACGCGCTCGTGTTATAACGTGCTCACATTTTGTATTATTTTTTTTTGAAAATAATTTGGCCACTTTTTGGCCCCCCATCTTTTTGCACTTACCCACTATATGATAACAAAAAGTGAGGACTTTAAGACACAACTTTAGTTGAGACAAAACACTCTTGCATTAGATGTATCTTTCTTGCCATAATTTAGATAGAATCATTTGGATTGGTTTGTTCTTGCTTTTACTTTGCTTTGGATAGGTTGATGTTTTGCATAAAGACTTTTGGTTTCGAAGTGGGTTTGCTTGTGCCTTCATACTTGTTGAGAGATACCACAATCCTTATTGGGGAAGAGGACCCTAAGGGACTGACCTAGTGCCTTGGGGGCATATTGACAATGGTCTTGCCTATGTGACGGCGTAGAGGCAAAGTAGTTCAGGACTTGGACCATGGATGGGCTAGAGGATAGACGACAAGATATGGGATGGATGGGAAGGCTAGGGGGTGGATTGATAATGGCCTTGCCCATGTGATGACACAGAGGCAACGTAGTTCAGGGTGGACCCTATGATACTGACGACAGACGCTACACTAGGCTGACACTCTGGATAGGATATGGGATAAGACCTTAGTTGACAAGGTGACAAAAGAGATAGAGCATCAAGCCACAATAGGATAAGATGACATTATGGATAGCCTTAATGCTAGATAAAGATGACAAGGAAACACCATGGATAGGTAGATGGATGGGTGATAGTGGACACAGATGGTTAGGTAGAAGCAATCAAGGATGTGATCTCCAAGGACTATGTTGCATAGAAACAACGTGCCCCATTGCAGGTAGAATACTTGGGATTTTTCATGGCAACATTATGATGATAGGAGGATGAGAGGATAATGAAGGATTTACATGCTGCTCTATGGATAAGGTATGTTAAGAGACATCTAAAACATTTGTCAACATTGTGCCCCCAATCTTTATCAAGACCAAAGAAAATAAAGGAAATGGAAGATTAGGATGGATAGACAGGATAATATGGGTATGCAAAGGATAGAAGGAGAGGATAGGAAATGGTATGGAATGAGATTGATAGGAGAAGAGTGATACGCCGATGAGACAAGGTGCCCCTAAGTTTAGGTGATATAGAAGATCAACTTACACATGACGCCTGTTTGCTAGGTTTTCATCATGGTACTTATCCAAGGCACTTGTTTGCTAGATTTTCACCGTTTGGATGAAATGATTTTTCTTTACTCTTTTGATTTTTTTTTCTTGAATAGTTGGATGGGGCAAGGTGGATATGGATAAGAAGGACTTGAGAATCTAGTTTCTTGAAAGGTGATAGTCCTACTAGATGGATGCTTTCGCACAGACAATGCCAAGTGTTCCCATAGATGTTGGTAGGTAATTGCATGAAAGTGAGATGGAGAATGGCAGATAGCAGATTTACGGAAGGTGCGATAGTGGATGATGATGTAGAATATGGATGGAAAGCTTATGCAAAAGTATGGACCATGGGAGTAGGATGAGGAAGATATGTAGGATAATAGTGGAAGGAAGGGGAGATGGAGGTATATGGAAATGTTGTGGGGTGGAAGGGAATAATGACCAACGGTTGCACATACTATGATACACATCGAATCATATGATGGGAAAGTTGTGTAGGAAGCAATGGAGATTTTTTCTTGTGGATGAATGACTTAGGCATGTAGGGATCTACATAGATTGAGTATTTTGTTGATTCTTGCTTATCATGTTGGATGGAAGAATTTGAGACTTTTGGATAGAATGGGAGAAAGTGGATGGTTGGAATTTGTGAGAGGTGGATGCCTTATGTAACTTCAGGGATTTTACTTAGGTACCCAAACCATTTTTCTTTTAGATTGTACCTGTGAAGCTATGGGCTTGGGTATAGGTAGCTTTTTTGTAGCTTTGGAGGTAATTACTTGTTGCTTGGGGACCCACACCCTTTTCAGTTTGGCATATAGGTGTGTGGGTGTATGTGGCTCTTGAGAAGGATGCTCTTGTATTCTTGGCTTTTGTATCCTAGGTCATGAGGACTCTCAGGATTTTTTACTTCATAGGTAGAGGCATCCAGATTTTTATTGTTGAATTCTCTTGAGATGATGGAAGTGGAGTTAGAGGAAATTCTTTGTTTAGACAATATGTGTATTTGTTGGCCATGATTGGGATTGTTAGAGGATTTATAGATGGATGGATAAGGTGTTTTAAGAAGTGGTGGTAAAATGCATGGAGGGATATTAGGAGTTGGGAGTAGTGGAGGTAGATTGGAGGGTGGAAGGTGTATGGTCACATGTTGTTGGGATGTGTAAGATAAGGGAGGCGGAATGGCAACATAAGTTTTGGGGATATGATAGGATGTGCAATGGAAAATGGTGGATTTAGAAGGCATGGAAGAAGTACAACCATCTTTGGATTGTTTACCTTGGGGTATGTATCCAAGGCCGTATGAGCAAGGAGGAACATTGACATGGACGGGCTCCAAAATTCCTTGTTCATGAAGGCCTAAGCCTTTACCTTAATAGTTCATATATTGGAGTATGCGGTGGACAATGGGATTATGTATAGGTGGAACACTAGACACAAGTTCCTTATTGGATGGAGAAGGTGGGATATAGGATAATGGTTGCTAGTTTTTTAAGGAGGAACACTAAAGAACGAAAGCGGTAAGACCAAGGATATATGGTCGGGGATTTGTAGCATGGTCGATAATGGATGGCGGAGGATTATTATTGGTTTGATCTTCTATGCGTGCTTGGGAGGCAAGTGTCTTATCAAGGGAAGCAAAAGATGTTGGATCTTGGATAGGATTAGATGGGGTTATAAGCTTAGGACCATGGAATGCATAAAGTTGGCTAAGAGGATCATCATGGTTTGCTTGATAATAGATAGGCTTTTCATCGTAGATGGGATCTTGATCAAAGATAGGATTTAGCATGATGGGATTAATGTGCTCTTGTATAGGTTCTTCATCAACGATAATGTCCTGATCATAGAAAGGATAGAAATTACGGAGAGGTTGAAATTGGCTATCATGCTCCTGTATAGGGTCAAGTTGCTCATGGATAGCTTCTTCATCAAAGGTAGTATCTTGATCATGGGAAAGATATAGGTCATGAATGGTTTGAAATTGGATTTCTTGCTCATGTATAGGTATAGGATCCTCAAAAAGATAAAGGTTATGTAGGGGTCAGAGGGGGGTACTTTGATCTTGATTTAGACAAAGGTCTAATGTTTCCACTTGTTCTAAAGTGTTCTCTTGACATAACGATTGATGTTCTTGAATTGAAGTGGACAGCTCTTGGATAGGCTTGACATGTTCTTGAGGGTTATTGACATGAAGGTACAATAGCTCTTGACTTGGGTTCATGGTAGGAGGTTCCTCAATAAGCTCAAGGGGTTGTGGATTACACGATGAGGTTGGTGCAATGGACAAGTTTGAAGACTCTTTGATAAGGTCAAGGACTGGGATTTGGGGACATGGTTGACTCTCTACTGGTAGTCCTTGGATCACATCCTTCATAGGTTTATGGGTAGAGGAGTGAGGTAATAAATGGGTGGATTTAATTTGTTCCATATCTTTTCTTTTTCTTTTAGGTTTGTAGAATAGTCTTTGGAGCCAATCATCATGGGATTCTTTGGGTGGTTTTGAGCTTAGAGTAGGATTAGTATGCTTTGGGCTATGTGTTCTAGGAGATGGTGAAGGAAGACTAGTAGATGGATTGGTATAAGATTTCCCATTTGAGGTAGCTTTTGCCTTGTCAAGATTATCATTAAGATGGGATAAGAATGTATGATTTTAGGGTGAGGTGTAGCTAGTACTAGCCTGTTCATCTTGTAAGATTGTAAATTGTTGTTGTATGGCTTGAAGTTCTTGAGCAATTGCTATACAACCTTGGGTTGAGGTGTCTAAGTTTAACTGCAATTTTAGGTATTGAAGTTCTTGAGCAAGTTCTTCTAATTTAGTTGTCATCTCCTTAGAAACTGACACAAGACCAAATGGGTACCTAGAAAGGTTGAAAATTTTCTCTCAAAAGAAGTGGAGATGTTCACTGTCATGGATGTGCAGAAATAGAAGCACATAAATAGAGGACAAATGCGTAGCAAGTCACAGTAAATGCACAGTTCTGGTAAAAGGAAAATGCACAATAATAGGTGATATATGCATAGGAAGTTGCAGTAAATGTGTAGCATGTCAAAACAAATGCGCAACTTTAGAGGGTAAATGCGCAGCTCTAGTTTTCTTGACTATTTTTGCAATTTTTGACATGTTTCTTGGTGTTTTTGGTTTCTTGGCTACAAGTTGGTGTTTTTGATCTAATTTTGTCAATTATGGCAAAAAGACACAGCAAAACCAAAGAATGATTTCATGATTTTTTAGATTTTTTTGTAATTTTTTGACTCTTTTCGACTAGAAAGCAAGTACAAATCCTAGGCTAGCTGGGACAATATAAACCAAATTCTCACTATTTCTAGTTGAGGCATCTTCGGGAGGTAATAATCGCCCTTGCCTTCACCGGCTTATAGGGGTTTTTGGCTACTAAAAATGAAGGATGATTAATAAGTGCAACCGTTCAAGTGGTTATACATATGGCAGCACTACTCTCCGTTATGGAGTCTCCCAGCCTGCAAGGGTTGCGCCTTGGAGGGTTTTGGGGGAGGTTGGCTGTTGGTATAACACAACTTCACTCATTGTTTGAAGTTTTCACTTCAAACATAATTTATTTATAGTGGCTTGGCAGAGCTTGGCTTTAGCTTGTTACCACTTAAGGTCGTTCCCACAAGGACGGAAGGATATCCAAGGGCAGGCCTCTCTAAAGGAAAAATACATGTGAAAATGATATGTCTGACATTTTGGTCACCCAAGATACGAGAGTGCATAGGCTTGGTATCATTTCCAAAAACATGAAAGACAGTGGTTTTTTTCCCCTAGTTAAAATGAAAAAGACTAAATGAGCTAGCTACTTGGGCACACATGGAATTTATTAACTTTGAGAGCAAGATAGCAATGGTCCAATTTTATCCTCCTAGCATTGGGACTATATTCAATTTGTTGATGCAACAAGATCAAATTACAATCCTTCCTAGTTAGAACTAAATGAGACTTGCATGAACATCCATTTACTTTCCTCTAGAAATCAAGAGGTGGGTTAACAAATGTAGCTATATGACTAAACTGGTGCCTAGCTTGCAAGTAGATCAAAGAATATTGCTACGAAAAAGTGTTAGCATTAGCAAAAACCATAAGAAATACCCTAAAAGTCATTGTTTAGAACAGATGCACAGCTTCAGAGCTAGAATGCGTAGAAATAGAGCTCAAAAGTGCAGTATTACAAATGCACTGAGACAGAGGTAAAAAGCGCAAGAACACAGAGCATATGTGCATAATCAGTAGATGCATTGTATCAGAGGTCAGATGTACCGAAATAGAGACCGTATGTGTCGAAAGATCAGATGCATTGAAACAGACAACAAATGCGTGTTAGAATGGGTCAGATACACAAATTCCTCATGTGTATGGTCTTCTAATGCACAAAAACTCAATTTTTGGGTTAAATTGGGGCTAAGCCCCATGGTGGGCGCTAAAAATATTATTAGAAAATGTGGTGAATAATATCAATATATCAAATAAACCCAATAACTCAATGAAAAGGGAAATAATCAAGATCAAACAAATAAAGACAAAACCTTTGCAAACCTCAATACTTCATAGCTTCCATTGGCCGCCTATCTCAATCAACCTTGTGTATGAATATGGCCCTTAGAAGGTGCACTTCCTTGCTTTTTTTCAAGATTATCAACGGAGAATGACCATGATAGTTTATTGCAATGAAGATGAGCTTCACAACAATGATAATGATATGGTAACAACTTGATCACAAGCAATGAAGGAATTGGGGCCAAAGGCGTACTGTAATTCCTACAGAGTAAGTTTACTTAAAGCTTGGATGAATGAAATGGAGGAATAGGGTTATACTTATAAGCTTGTGAGAGAGAAGATCGACGATATAGAAAGAACAAGAAGATCAACGGTATAGAATGGTTGAGGAGCATGCGCGAATAGAAAGAGGACATGTGTCTTGCTCTATTTTTCATGAGAGGAATTAATAAAATAGAAGAATGAGTTAACTGAAGAGATTAATCAATTAAAAGAATAGATTAATCACTTAAGAGAATAGAACTAGAAGATAGGAATTGCATGAGAATGAGAAGATATTTGAGCTCAATTAAATATTTAGAATATTCAATTACATGTGCACAAGGATTGAGTTATATTTAGAGATAACTCAATTTTTAGAAGAAATGGACAACTTAAGTAAATATTTGATTTATTTAAGTTTAGAGAAGATATTATTGGAAGAAACAATTAAATAATTGGTATTATTTAATTTAGAATGACTTTGGAAGAACGAATTAAACAATTGGTACTATTTAATTTGTTGGACGATTTAGAAAAATCTAGGAATTTAATTAAATAAATTGATTTTATTTAATTGTTGGAAGAATATGAATCAAATAAATAAATTTGTTTGTTTATTTATCGATAGAGTAATTAGACTTAAATAAATATTAAGAATATTTATTTGGACATAGTTGTGTCATTTTTAGGTGTATACAAGTTTAAACATATCAAAATATCCAAGAGAGCTGTGATTAAGATCACCCATGAGCTAGTATGCAATTATATGTTATTTATTTCTTATTTGGCACATATAAATGTTTAAAATTTATTTTGACTCCACCTTAATCAATCTCCTAATAGATATTTTATACTTTATTTTTTATGCTCAATGACCAATGATCAATGTTCAAACTTCAAAGTTAGTAAAATTTTGAAGGTTATAACAATGTTGGTGAATCTGAGAAATTTTATTTAGCATGTAATTTACTCTTGTGGCAATTGCAAGATTTTGAAAGTTCAAATATTTGATGACCAAATATTTTTCAAAAGTGGCAAATGGTCACTAATAGTTATGGTAACATTCATTAAAATAGTAAATAGTTGGAGACACAATCAAATTGTATAAAATTAGGTTTAGTAAATATCAACAAACATATGATCTAAAAGGGGTTAAAGGTTTTTGGAACATATCCATGTATCTATGTAACCTTAAAACATGTGCCATCCCCTAAGAAAGCAATTAAAAACTATCAAAAAATAATCTTCCATGATCTACAAATGAAGATCATAATAACAATCAATCAAAGAGAATAATTGCGTGAAGCACTTGAAAGCAATGGTGTGCTTTTGTGGACTAAAGCATATATGTGTATGGCATCATATATAGATAGGGGGAACATTGCTATTCAACCCTAATTAGGTAAGGTCCCACAAAATTCAATTCTAAACCCCTTCATACCCCAAGAAAATGAAGTGCAAGAAAACTATTAAAAAATGGTTCCATTTCATAACTAAAATAATCAACAAAACTCTAAAAGAAAAATGGTTATTGTAAGTCAATAAGATGAGCTCATGTAAAAAATTAATAGAGTTTTCACAATGGAGCTCCATGTTCAAATATTTGAGCCACACTCCTCTCGTGTAAAATTTTAGTAACATACCACATCTAATTCTAGTTATGACAAACAAGACTATGTGTGAGCTATGTATAGATTTTATACAATAATATGGTGAAAATTTTTTAGGATGAAACTAAGTTGAAACTTTTCTTCAATATAATATTCCACCTAGTTTAATCCATAAAGGTTTGAATTGAACACAAGTTGTCATATTTATAGAATAATATGGTCAAAACTTTTCAAGATTAAACTAAGTAGAGTTTTCTTCAGTATAAACTTCTACCTAGTTTAATCCATAAAGGTTTCAATAGAACACAAGCGCCTTAGTCATGCCATCTAAGTTGAGAAGGTTTTCTATTTGAGACACCAATTTATCGATGCTAAAAAAAGTTGGGTATTGGATGGATTTATCATCTAACGAACAAATATGGTAAAAAAGTTAATGGATCAAACTACATAGAAGCCCTTGTTCAAAGAAAAATGTTGAGTATGACTATAATGCTCAAAACAAATGTCAAATCATTAGAAATGTTTAGAACAAATGTAAAGTGAATGCTTATACAAATTGGATCAAATCATATAGCGACTACTATGAATCAAATCAAATCGTTTTAAAAAATCTGCAATCAAGGTCTGGCTAAAAGAATGCCTATGACATAACGTATAAAATGGTTAGCTTTTCTCTAAGATTATGCAAATTCTAATTCATTTATTTTATTTTTTAAATTTAAATATTCAACCTACAAATCTGAAAGAAAATTAAATGGAAAATTCCCATATTTTAAAATCACGGACTCACTAGACTAGGTATTGGAGGATGAGGAGGTGAGGAGGCCACAACAAATTAAAAGGCAAATAAATAAATGAGAAATTAAGCACAGAAATGCAAAACAGAACACATAACAAGAACACAGAATATACGTTCACCAAAATGGCCGTTGGACTTCACATTCCAACGATGCCCTCGTGTATTTGAAGTCGGAAGTTTAGTGTTATTTGGAAACAATTTGTTTAGGGGTTGCAGAGAGTAGGAAGGAGTAGGAATGAGCATGAAGTCGAATAAGCGAAAAACGGAAGGCAACGAGAATGGCATGGGAGAAGATAAAGAGACAGCGCGCAAAGTGAAGGCCTCCATCATTTTGTGCGCTGTCTCCACTTCTATCTCTGTATTTTCTCCCACGCCATTCTCCTTGCCTTCCAATTTTCGCTTTTTCTCCTCCCCCAGAAATCTATAAATAGATCTGCATACCAGGTTTAGTCTGCCAAAAGTTATCTAGCCTTTTATAATTGTTTTGATCTTATCAAGATGACAACAGCTTAACTCATGTAAGAACTTCTCTATGTTAGAAGGATTATGTAATTGCTTTGAGTTTGGGGACAGAGTTATGTTACCCCCATACAAAAATCACAATTCAAAGAGCCATCGAACATATTTGCCACTCATTCCTAGAATAGCTTTGGTTGAGTGCTCTGAGTGGACCTATCAAGAATTACAGTGATTTCTTCACTGCTTGTAATAAACCAGAATGCACCTTTTTTTATGATAATTAAATTCTTAAAGAATATTTTGAGATTAAAAAAAAAAAGAATTGAAAGGAAATATTACAAAAGTGAACATGATAAAGCTTTTTGAGTTTTATGCCTATTTTAACTTGTTGTCTGATACATGAGCCATTGAATCAAGTTGAACATCTCATATGTAATATATAATATATAATAAACTATTTCAGAATGAGTATTAGAAAAATATTGCAAAAACTTCATAAAATAAATTAAATTAGCTCAATAGACTAGTTAGATAGTGAATTGTTTCATTCATTGATGTTTTTTTGTTATATGAAATGGAATTTCTAATTTAAGATGGAAGGTAAATTTTGGCGGGATTTTTCTTGGCTATAAGGTTACTTAAACTATTTTCACAAACATGGAGTTAGTTTGTGTATGAGGTTCCATGTGCTTTTGCATCCCCCATATAACTCATTGGGTAGAATTAGAAATTTGGAATATCAACATATGCATATTATAGGGTAGTAGTTTTTGGTGTGAGTTCACATTGCTGTGATTTCCATCTTTGCTTTGGCATGGTTTTAGGAGTAAACCTATTCCTAGTAGGGAGGATGCATAATGTAGTTTTTTTACCAAATATTATATGCAAACCCTCAAACCCAATACCCTCGTCTTTGGGGATGAGTGGTGGATATGCAGGGGGTTACGACACTCATAGTGGGAGTGAAGGAGCGGGAGCATATGGTCACATGGGTGCCTATGGGGGCCCTCTTGTTCATGAGGGCCCTCCTGTTTATGAGGCCCCCACCCCTCTTGTTCAGGTGGATTTTCACAACCCAACAATCAAATCAACAATAACACCAACAATCATGGCCATACATATGTCTGTTTCATCTAGTATAGGTGGGCTTTTTATTTCTTCATTGTAACGTTTGTTGAATTAAGTGATTCAATAACCTGTTATTTATTTGTCATTTTGCAAATACTTCCGGCATCGCTTATTATCCGTGACTTTTAAGAAATGCACGGAGACACTGTTAGTGCATTAGTTTCCCACACTGCATATCCCTTCTGAATCCTATCATTTTTCGTAGTCTTCAAAATCCCTGTTTTACAAGCATGTTTGTGTGCTTGTGTTATCTATCATATTACATCTTATGCATTATATTGTAGTTTTTGATATTATAAGGCGGCTAAACAAGGGGCCGAACCCTTACAAAAAATAGAGAGGCCTGAAGGCAGCAAGCATCAACAGTGCCTTAAACCAGAAACATCATATACAACCATAACAGAACACCAGCAAAACCAGCAAAACTAGCCGTTGAAACGAAAGTCATAAAAACAGATAAACAAAGTATCAGCAGTATAATAACAAAGACTAAGGAGGCAACAGCTCTCCCTTCTAGACCATAGATTTAATAATATCATCCACTTTTTTAGCCAGATCATCATTGTCAATATTAACAGTAGCCCCCAGATTCTTCAGCACAGAGAGGTTGAGGAGAATAGAGGTCCTGAGCACAATGGATAAATTATGTTCCAGCTTTGCAATGCGATCTCCCAGACCTACAAAATCAGCCCCCAAACCATCATCAGTCGTCATAGCATCCTTAGCCTCTTCCACAAACATGGCATCTGCTGTGTCAGCATTTCCAGCAGAGTCAGCAGCATCCTCCGTGGTAGCCCCTGTATCGTACATCTCCTGCTTGTTTTCATCATCACCAGATATGTCCTGAATCTCCACATCCCTGTCGTCCTCCCCCCAGGTGGATTCATTCGAACTGCTTTTAGAATAGTCAATGAGCTTTGCTGAAGGAGCCTGTTTGCCAGTAATACGCCCAGACCGCCGGACTCCAGAGGAAAGCCCCTCCCTACAAATCTTCACCGAAGAATCCCCTCTCTGTCCCACCGGGGTCCTACTCAAGGTTTTAGGGGTCCCAACCACTACCTTCCCAGTGCTCATATCACCAGCAGCCTTTCACTTTTTACCCTTCTTAGAGGCAGTAGGGCCCGGAGTATCAACAGGAATTTCCATAGGAGTGCAAAAGGAAACTTCATTAGTTTTGATAGGAATAGGGGAGGGCCCAGGTTCATCAACATCAGGAATATTCTTAGGGTTAGAGGAGGGCCCCCCATCCCCACTGTTAGCGGGAATGGATTTGGAGGGTTCAAGGGCAAGGTGATGATTATACAAACAGAGGATGAGGCCCTGGTGAAGAGGGATAGGCTTCATAGCATAGTTTTTAGCTAGTTTCGCCTGAACCCTAAGGACGGAATGCTCCAGAGAAGAAAGCAAATAAAATAGAAAACTAATTTTAGCATTGCGGTGGAAATGATTTAACAGGGGTAAATGGTAGTTATAAAACCTGGTAAAGCGCCCCTCAAGGGTGAAATACTTTATGAGGATAAAACACATAGCGTCCCACGGCTTCGGCAACTTAGCTCTGTCAAAACTGCCCTGGTAAGGGACTAATTCTTCGCCAACCCTGAGGAAGAGCTGCTGACTGGAGAGGTCTGCGATTTTAGTTTTCCGTTGCAGCTTCAAACCCTGAGTAGCCATACCAGTGGCCAAAGCGATCACATGTTTAGAAACTTCAAATCGGATTCCACCCATCGAAACCCATCTGTTCTGCTAGGATCGCGCAAACTGTTCAGAAAGAGCTTCATTATACCCATTAAGCCTCTCCAAATAGGGGCTAATCCTGCCCTCTTTGCAGTAATGCCATGCAACCAAATTGTCCTTAAATTCACAGCACGAGACGGGTTCAGTTCAAATTCTATCTCCTCCCATAGCGGAATTACATCGCATGCCACAGAAACCCTCAGTCTCCTCAGTCGTCTTAATAGGGAAATTACTCACATTAATAGGCTAATAATAATAGCCCACACACACTCATAATAATGAGAAGCCTTACAAACCCCAGTCCCATGCTTAACCATAATAACTCAGCACAGGCCATGATGATCCGGCCATCCGCTCACCTTATGAGAGAATGGAGCAGATTTGATAGTAGCGAAACTATGAGAGGACTTGTACTTCCAAGGACACATCAGCCCCCTCCCAAGGAATTGACAGTATGAGCTGTCTTTCGAACACATCTGACTCATCAAGACCCGGCCACGTCTTTAAGAATGAGATTCTTAAGATTTAAAGGAAGATGATCAAATTGGCACCAAACTCTCCAATTTGAATATCGTTGCCCGAGTTCAGCACAAGCGTCTGCAACTCTGTTACCCTCACAGTAAATATGTGAGATATGCACATTAGCAATCCTCTGCAAGAGAAACTGAATATCCCTAATAATGTCTTTCAACTGAATGCCAGCATTCGACACCTTAGTAATGGCATCAATAACCATTTTAGAATCTCCCTGAATATCCAAATTCCTAATACCAAGTGATATGGCCAATTTAAGCCCCCCAAGAAGAGCCATAGCCTCAGCATAGTTATTGCTGTGACAGCCCATACCTCCAGTATAGACAGCAAACATCCATCCTTTATCATCTTGGATGATCCCACCCCCGCTAGCTGTACTATCAGACTTAGAAGCCCCATCAAAATTGAGCTTCATCCAGTTAGAAATCGGAGGCTTCCATCTAGTATTAAGTCTCTGCAATAATTTTGTATTGTTAAAAGCAGGAATATGATTGAGCATCCTCCAGTTTACCGCAATTTGTTCTTCCTCCTGGGTCATAGGTTTCGCCGTGGTCCGGATATGGGCCGCAGTGACACTCTCCAAGAGAGTCTTCATGAAAGTATGAGAGACCTGGGCGGCATCTCTAGTAGTATCCCTAAAAATCTGATGGTTGCACTCTTTCCACAAAGTCCAGCTCAAGCATGGCAGAGTTTGATTCCATAACTCAACAAGCCAAGGATGGGAGAAGGGAGGATACCAATTGTTAATAATTTCCTGGAGGAGCATTATATTGTAGTTACTATAATATAGTGTGTTTGTGATTCTTTGCTAAAATGCTTAGCTCTACAACTTGAATCTTGTACACTTTGATTGCAGATTCTGGTGTGTTGAAGGAGTAGCTGTATCAAGCGTTTGGGTCTATTAAGGAGGAGCTCCAACGAAGGGCTGGGTGGGAGAACTTTAGCAACTAGAATTCGGGTGGGAATTGGTCCTAAGCAACTTGTGAAAGGACTGGTCCCAAGTCCCTATAAATGTTCCAGGGGTCTGGTGAAGATGGCGTAGTGTTGTTCTACTGGGAAATAATATAAGTGCTTAGAATTATATATGGGCATGAAAAAATATAAGTTATTATTAGCTTTAGTTTTTATGTTAGATGGTTGACTTATGTTGGAAGATTTTAATACTTGGAACAGAAGGTTAAAAATAAATTCTATCTTTTTAGAGGAGAAAGAAGCTTTATATCTAGTACAATGAGTTATCATAAAGAGTTTATTGTTGCCCATGCTTTTCTGTATTGAGGAATTATAATTTTACCTTTAAAATTATGTCTTAATACTTTTGTTTATGTCTTAGTACTTTTGTTTATGGAGTAATTTTTTTAGATTGAGTCATTATCACAGAAATTATATTTGTTTACACTTATATTCTGGAGTAAAATTTCTAGATTGATTTGTGGTTTATCACAGGAAATTTGGAAACTTATAGCATTTATAGTAACAAGTGCAAATGCCTAGACAATAAAATAGAGGATATACATTAACTCTTTTAGCAGTTTGAGATATCTATTTTTTTTTCAAATATAACAAAATTGAAATTGGACAATTGTGCTTTGTTCTTGCTTCATGCATGTTAAAACTCTGGACATGGCTTTATCTGAATTTTCTGCTGTTTTTGAATCTCATCTAATAGAGGTTACAACTCTATGTTACAAAAGAAATTGTTTATCGAAGATAAAATTGACTAAGAACAGTAAAAAAAAAAGTAGCATTTTTTTCATAAATTTTATGATTAATTGCGATTTTTACTCTGATTTCTGCTACGATGGTTCACAACATTAAGATAATATTATTTTTCCTTGGGACATTGTGAAGACAGGAAGCTATTATTTACAAAATCATTAATAATATTATCTCACAAACCTATATGCTCTATCAATTTAAGCCAACATAGAGGTATAGTCTTAAAGTCTTCGTTGATTATATTGGAAATCTCAATGCTAGCATGGTTGCATTTAACGATCACTACACTCGTAGACCAGTTGAAGCAATGTTGAAATCAAAGTGACAAAAAATGAGAATGCAAAATAGCTATGTTAAGTATTTATGAATCCTCAAATAAACAGATCAAGGGGCACAACATGCTTGCTTCACTAAGACTTAAAAAGTTAGTACACATGTAGAAAATGAAGAAACCAAAAATCTGAATGCCAAATAGATATCTAGCTATCTAGGAAACAGCTACAAATGTCAACTACAAATGTGAGATCATAGTTGCATAAGCTCAATTATCATGATTCTTGTAGAAATACATAAATAGATCTGCATACCAGGTTTAGTCTCCCAAAAGTTAAAAACAAAACAAATGGAGAAAAGATTCTCAAAATAGACGATCTATACCTATATCGAGAATAAGTGCCTGTGTTCTAAGCTATATGGTGTCAGGCTTATAAAGTGTAGTGCCACTCTTCAAGAACTTGAATGAGACATGATTTCATTTAACACTAAACTAAATACTTTAATGTGGATAAAATATCTAGCCTTTTATAATTGTTTTGATCTTATCACGATGACAACAGCTTAACTCATACTCATGTAAGAACTTCCCTATGTTAGAAGGATTATATAATTGCTTTGGGGCAGAGGTATGTTACCCCCATACAAAATAAACAATTCAAAGAGCCATCAAACATTTTTGCCACTCACTCCTAGAATAGTTTTGTTTGAGTGCTGGCATTCTTTGAGTGGACCTATCAAGAATTACTGTGATTTCTTCAGTGCTTGTAATAAACCAGAATGGACATTTTTTTTATGATAATTAAATTCTTAAAGAATATTTTGAGATTTAAAAAACAGAGAGAATTGATAGCAAATATTACAAAAGGTGAATGTGATAAAGCTTTTTGAGTTTTATGCTTATTTGAACTTGTTGTCTGCTACATGAGCGATTGAATCAAGTTGAACATCTCATATGTAATATATAATATATAATAAACTAATTCAAAATGAGTATTACAAAAAATTGCAAAAACCTAATAAAAAAATTCAAATTGGTCCAATAGACTAGTTAGATAGTGAATTGTTTCATTCATTGATCTTTTTTTGTCATATGAAATGGAATTTCTAATTTAATATGGAAGGCTAATTTTGGCCGGATTTTTTTTGGCAATTAGGTTACTTAAACCATTTTGACAAACATGGAGTTAGTTTGTGTATGAGGTTCCATGCGCTTTTGCATGCCCCATGTAACTCATTGGGTAGAGTTATAAATTTGGAATATCAACATGTGCAGGTTATAGGGTTGTAGTTTTTGGTGTGAGTTCACATTGTTGTGAGTTCCATCTTTGCTTTGGCATGGTTTTAGGAGTAAGCCTATTTCTAGTGGGGGAGGATGTAATTGCATAGACATCCATGCATTTTGCATGATGTAGTTTTTGAACCAACTAATTAGATAATATTCAATTATGATATATATATATATAGGTCCATTAACGGATCTTTCCAAGCTAGAGTCTTCATCCTAGTCTATTTTTGTGGCATGTAGGCCCAACGGTTTTAGAGTGTTCAGGGTCAAGAAAATCCATACATATTGCTTCATTTTTCTAGAGTATCTTTTTTCTCATTGTTGTTGGAGCTATATCCTCATATATATTATGTAAAATGTATAGGAATCATTAAACCAACTCCCTAAGTCGGCTGTTCTATTCCTTTCTGAATAGTGTCTTATTGTTTTCTAAGTGAATTCATAGATGCTCCAAGGGTATGTAATTAATCTCGTTTATAGAAAATTTGTAGTAATTCTCGTCTTTTTGTTGTCTATTAGAACTTTTTGATGGGGAAGGCTCCATTGATGTCATTTTTAGTTATATCACACCCCTCTATGGCTTTTAGAGCATCATGTCTATGCTTCCTTTGGTAGTTTGTAGCCATTGATTTTGCTATGCCCTTTTCTTAGATGGTGTTGGATAGAGAGAGTTCTATCATTTCCTAATTGTCAAGATGTATCTCTAGATTTGCCAACGTTTCATTTCCAATTATCGTTCGTATTTCCTCTATATCATGTGACGATCCAATTTAGAAAGTCTACCTTAGTCGCTTGGATAACTCCCCACATTCACAGCGTCCCATGGGGAGAGATTCTAACAGACATTTTAGCACTGAGTATGGGGGAGACAATACCACTTTTAATACCCTCCAATTTGTTACCCATGATTTTCTCTTGATCTTACATTGACTTTTCTCGTGTGAAGGGTTTTATTTTAAGTCACGTGAATCATTCTTATTTGCACTTAATATATCATGTTTGATTACATTCCAAGCATTCAAATTGTTAGCCATTATGATTTCTTAAGTCTTTTCAATTGCATGGTCTGCTAATGTGCTTGAAATTTGTTAGCTTTCCCATAACAATGTTGGATTGAATAATTGTCCATCTTATCAAGAATCAACCATATTTTTGCTAAGATATTTTTGATTTTCCAATTGGGGTATTTTTCTTCATCATCACATTGATGGTGGTTAATGAATTGCCCTCTATTTGAATATTAGTTATAATTATGTTAACATACTTTTTTAGTTCTAGCAGTAAAACTAGAAATCTAGCTCGTTATTTGTTCCTGGTGATAGTTTTTTAACATTGCACTAATTAAATTGTTGTGCTCATCTCAAATTATTTAGGAAGCATTAGACTCCCCCACATTGTCTTAGGAGGCTCCATCAGAGTTTAGTCTTAATTTGCCTCATGGGGGTTGAAACCATTTGACTTTTGCCCTTATAGTCTTCAACTTATAGTTGAGTCTACAATCTCCTTCAAGGTGGGGAAACTTAATTAGTTTCTAATTCTTCATAATTCTTTTATCCCATTTTTTTATTGTTTCTCTTTTGGAGGGTCTCTTCTGCATTGGACATGACCACTTTATTGAACCCAACTTCTATACTTTTTAGTACTTCATCCACTCCCAACCCTTTTTCTCTAAAAATTCTTCATTTCCTCTCCTTTCATATGTACCATATCACCCTCGATGGGAAAAGTATCCATAGGCTTTGCAAATAAGAATTATTTTGAAGTCTGGGCTAGAAATTAAACAAATCTAGCAAGTCATTTTGCATTGCACTTGACCAATTTAGGTGTTCATAGATCCAACACCAACACCTTTTTGTAAAATGGTAGGTTAAGAGGAGTTGATCTACATGTATCATCGCATTCCTACTTAGTACGCACTTTGAGGGGCCCTTGATTCCAACATTTTTTTTATCTTTTGCTTGCTAATATCTTTTAATCTATTGTTGTCTTTGCAAACACCTACTTTCAATAGACATAGGCAACTCCAACATAAATATATTGATTAGTTATGGTCATTTTTCATATGGTTTACAATTTTATATCAAATTTTTATTGGGTATATGCTTGTTTTGGCTCTAGATCATTTTATTTAATCATCTCTCATTAATGAAGACTTTTTGTTTCTTTAGTTCTTTTAGCTCTTTCTTTTGGATTTCTGAGAGTTCTGTGTTTCCTAAATCTTTCTATAATAGAAATCAAACATAAAATGATTACCAAGATATTCGATAAATCAAATAAGAAGCAAAATGCTTTCTTATATATTTTACAATGACTAAATAAAGCTTGTACTAAAAATAGTAAACTAAAAACAAACTTAGCTAATGGTCAATCTACTAAATACACCAAGCTTATCCTAAAATTTTAAAAATTTGTTAGGACCCAAAGGCTTGGTAAGAATGCTTGTATTTTGATCCTCTGAAGGACAATACTGCAACATAATCGATTCATCTTCTACAAGTTGTCTGATGAAGTGACAATGTAGTTCCACATTTTCTGTATGCTCGTGGAAGATTAGATTCTTGACAAGTTTGAGCACCCCTTGATTTCCACAAAAAAGGGTGAAGGCACTACTTGAGGTATCTACATATGTGAAAGCATCCTTCTGAGCCATACTACCTCACATGTTGCTTTTACTATTCATCAATATTCTACTTTAGCTAAGGAAAGAGCTACTACTTGTTGCTTCTTGTTGGTCCATGATGTGACTGCACCCATGCTAATGTTGAAAACATATCCAAAGTTGGATTTTTTGTCATAAAAGGAACCTTCCCAATATGAACATGTGAACCCAACCAACCTAGGATCTTTGCTTCTGTGTACAAAATGCCAAATTCAAGTATCCCTTTCACATATCTCAACACCGTCTTCATGGCAATCTAATGTTCTACATTTGGTGCTTTCATAAATCTAGAAATGAAACCCACAACATAGCTCAAATCAGGTCTAGTGGCTGCAAGGTATGACAAGCTCCCCACTAGTTGCCTGTAAGCTGACTCATCAAATGACTTAGAGTTAGTTTTGGCTGAAAGTCTCAGCCCTTTCTCCATAGGTGTTAACAAAATTTTTCAATCTATCATTCTGAATTTGTCGAGCAAAATCCTACCATATTTGGATTGTGAAATAAAATGTTACCACCTGTTTGGCAAACTTCTACCCATAAACAATTATGTACGAGGCCTAGATCAGTCATGTCAAAAGTTGTACTTATATTGGATTTGGTCTATGCAATCATAAGTGTCTCACTACTTGTAATAATGAGATCGTCTACATATATGACCAATAAAATGATATCACCACCATTGCTTTTGACATACAAATTTGGATTTGAAGGACTTCATTGGAATCCTTGTTCAACCAAATACCTATCAACTTTTGTGTACCATGCCCCAGGTGCCTACTTCAGGCCATATAGATCTTTCTTCATTTAACATACAAGATGCTCCTTCCCTGCAACCTAAAAACCCTATGGTTGAGTCATGTACAGTTCTTACTCCAAATATGCATTGAGGAAGGCACTCTTCATGTCCATTTTATGGACTATCCAACTAAACAGAGTTGTAATGGCTAGAACTAATCGGATGGTGCTCATTTTTGTTATAGAAGCAAAGGTATCCTCATAGTCAATTCCCTCTCTCTATGAAAACCCTTTAGCAGCCAATCAAGATTTGTACTTATCTAATGTACCATATGCCTTGTACTTGACCTTGTACACCCATTTGCAACCAATGGGTTTCTTCCCTAGTGGAAGATCTGAAAAATCCCAATTGTCATTTTTCATTAGATTGTTATGTTCAGTTTACATGGCCTTTTCCCATTTAGGCTTTTCTTTTTCCTCAACAAACACTTGTCGCTCATACACTCCCTGAATATTGGCCATGATAGAAACATTAACTATGTTTACTCTTGCCTCTCGATGATCTAACATCGATCATTTAACTTACCCGAACATCTCCAATGGTGCTTTCCCACCACTTGGGTTTCCTTTTGGATGTATCAATGGATAAAAGCAAGAAGTAAAGTCCACATATAGGGGAAGTGTTATGCAAAAAAATATTCCGATAGGAATGGGTACCCATTTTAAAGAAAAGAAAATGGGTACTCGTTTAGTAACGAGCACCTGAGCCTGGAATGTGTACTCGCTTTAAAATGGGTACTCGTTTTGTTTTATAGAATGGGTAGCCATTTAAAAATGGGTACCTGTTTTGTTTTTTATTATTTTAGAAATGGGTACCCATTTTGTTTTTTTATTGTTTTTTAGAATGGGTGCCCATTTTGTTTTCTATTAGTTTTTAGAACAGGTATCCATTTTAAAATAGGTACCCGTTTCTAAATTTTTGAATTTCACACCCACACTTTTGGTTTGGTTTTAGGCTCGGGAAAGGCATGGGTAGCTAACCTTGAGCCTTGGACCTACAAGTATTTGTCTAAGTATAGAACAAGAGGAAAGACTGACTTTACCTATATGGCCGACGATATTTTTTTCTAATTTTTTTTACGAAATTAAAACTGTTACAGATGATAGTGTCTAGTATTCAAATATGTAATTTTTTTTATTGGACTTGT
Source organism: Cunninghamia lanceolata (assembly GCA_027924645.1). NCBI lineage: Eukaryota > Viridiplantae > Streptophyta > Pinopsida > Cupressales > Cupressaceae > Cunninghamia > Cunninghamia lanceolata. The sequence continues at coordinate 1,361,985 of BSBN01000149.1, read as the reverse complement.
TTTTCTATTTATTAATTAATTTATGAGCGAACTGGTCCAAAAATTGGAAATGATAAGTGTTTGTATTTTTTAATAACATTTAATTTTTAGTTTTTTTTAAAATTATGTCATCAATCTACACATCATTCTTTACACAATGAAAAAAAAATCATTTTATGATTAGTTTTTCTTAAATTATGTTCGTCGTACATAAGGGGTTTTCAAAAACAACAATTAGGGCCAATAAAAAATTAATAAAAAATGTTTGGAAAAAAATTATAAAAAATACCCTCATCAAACTTCAATGTACTACACATCTTTCCCCAAAAGGATTTAGAAAAATACTTTTATTTAGGTCAAATTATGTTGGTCGTACACATGCATGGTATGGTAAAAAAAGTGACTTTTAAACAATGGTTTTTAGAAATGCCTATGGTAAATTAATTTGTATCATCTGGGTATTAAAATAAATTACATATTTTGAAACTAGACTCTGAGTAATACATTTCATATTGCAAACTTTTTTTAATATTCAATCTTTAAGTGCCTAATATGTTTAGGTCAAATGTGACAAATTCTAAAAATTAGGGAAAACACTTTCACTTTTTGGCCAAAAAATCGACCCAACTTCTTGCACTAACCCAAAAATCTAAATCAACGTCACCATCATGGCTTATGGTTCTTGTTTTTGTGTCATCTAGATGTTGGTCCAAGTTGTCATCAATGAAAACTAGGTCTATTACTTGTGTGGAAGACTCCTCATGCTCTGAATCACCCCCTTTAGGTGGTGTTACCTAAACACCCAAATCCTTAGCCACAAAAGGCTTGTCATCAGTAATCTGAAACTCTGTAGATGCCAAGAAGGCACCTATAGTCTCATCAATCACAACATCTCTTCTGAAAGTCAAGAGGTCAGTGTCCATATAAATCAATCTATAAGCCTTATGATTGTCACTGTACTTTGTACACACATAAATTTCTTACTCTTAGGATCTAACTTGGTTCTCTTTTCATCTTGAATCCAAGCATATGCAATAGAACCAAATACCTTAAGAAGATTGACTCTTGGTTTCTTCCCAGAACATTATTCCTTTGGGGTCTTTTCCTTCACTACCTATGTTGGAGAATGATTGAGTAAATAAAATACAGTATAGATTGCCTTAGCCCAAAACTTCTTGGGAACAATCCTGTTCTCCATTGTACACTGAGCCATCTCTATGATTGTATGATTCTACCTCTCAACAACTCCATTCTGCTGTGGAGTGTAGGGTGTAGTAAATTCTCTTTTAATGCCAAAGTTTGGAATGAAATATGCCATCTTGTGGTTGGTTAACTTCTTAAGACTTTTTAAAGTATGGTTATTATAAAGATGTACTTATTTTACTCATTTCTTACTTTTTTGTATAGTTGTGAGATTTGGGTCCCATACCTTATGACTGTTGATTAAAGTTAGATAGAAAAATATTGGTTATGATGTTATCTAAACATATTCACTCTAAAATTTTGGTCCCTCATGCCATCATCTTTGAAAAATTCAGCACAACTCCTTTCATTACTTTAGTATCATTCCATGTGGTAACTATGGTACATAGGTTGAGACTAATGGCCACCTCCCAAATTGGCCATCTTAGGTATCCTTGTCTTGCTCATAGATCTGCTATGGAATTGATATATTGTAAGCAAGTCTTGTTGTAATACAAGCAAGTCCTCCTTGTTGCTCCTCATTAACCTTGATATTGCTACAAAACTTTTTAGTCAATACTCTTGATCTCTCCAAGGGGGAGATAAACACGCAAATTCGTATTAAGATTTATAAAGCATAACTCTAGTCTACATGGATTGCACCTATAGAGCCACTCTCTTTAGAATTTCATCACTACATAGAGCTATTTCTCCAATTTAGTGGACTCATCCCCTCTTGAGGTATACTAGACTCTAGTTACCTTGTAGCCTAAGGATTCCTCTTGCATAATTTAAAGTTTTCTCCTAGTAGCTTTCAATTGCTAAACAAACCACCATATTCCTAAAGAGCATCATATTTTCTAGATATGCTCCTTGGATTCAAATACTAAGGAAGATTTTGTATTCAGATGCTTTCCCTATCATGAGATCAAAGGAAAACTTTTTTAGTCTCATTACAAATTTAGTTGGTTCTTTCCAAGCTGTCATGGCTTATAAGGACTAGAGATGTCTTGCTCTCCTCTTCTAGGAGATATTTGACCTTTGCCAAAAAAATTCTAGAGACATGTCTACCTAATGGGTTCATACTAGATTGATTAATTCCTATCTCTATCCCTTTCACTTTAGTAGGAAGAGGCCTCTTGGCAACTTCCAAGTTCATAATGTAGATCTACGAGGTGTCACAAACCTAGTGACCCCCATGGTCTCATGCCCATTATTCACTTTTTTGTAGCCTTGAATGTTAGAAAGGCTACCTAAGTCCTTCTAGAATCATCTTTTGTTCATCGTTTTTGTTGTTACATTGTTCACTTTTTTTTTTAATATTTCTTGCAATGTGTCCTTATAATCCCCTTGTCCTCCTTACATTGTAAATTTATTTTAGTCCCATGGACCAATGTTGGGATTCCATGAACATTAATACATAAATTAAATTAAATTAATGATGTAATGGGGAGAATTACATACCTTAGTCTTTTTCCCTTTGTTTGGGCCCATTTTGATAGTTTTATCCTAATGACAACTTTACAAGTGGTGTAGTCTAGCAAACAAAATTGAAATGTGAACCTAACCATATCTTATTCATACACACCTCCATGTATCAATCTAGATCCTTGATTTATCCATTCATCATGTTAGGTCAAATCTATGGGCATGGAAATGATGTTTCAAAATTCAAATTCAAATTTGGGCTCTCATCAACTCCAACAATGTTTTAGTGAAAAAACTTCACCAATTGGTGAGTACTTTGTATCGGTCAATTCAATTTTGACAAATATAATGAAACATTTGAGGGCTCAAATCACCAAGAATTTATGATTTGTTAGTCTAATGGGTGCTAAATCACCACCAAATTATTTATGGATCATTTATATCACAATATTTTCCCCACAATAGACTATGCATTTGTAATGATGAATCACCAAGAATTTCATACTCATGTTTTGATTAACCAACATATTCACCAATACCACTAAAATTCCACCCCATATAAGGGACAATTTCACCAATATAATTATAACTCCATGCTATCATTGGGGCCATAATCATTTTGAGATCACCAGACATGTTTTAGATTGTGGTCCCAATTACCCAATATTTTATATCAATCATTTTATAATCATGCAAGGTTTTCCACATTTTTACTCCACTATTTAACAAAACCAAAATTAAATTCATATAAATATAACTGAAACACTAAATTCTGCTTTTACACATTTTGTTCTACTCTCTGTTTGGATTGACTCTATTCTTGAATCTTTACATTCATTAAAGAATTATTATTTGGACTCATTTCTTTGGTTTTTTCTATTCCTAGTGCCTACGTCATACATAGAATTCTATTTTTAGTGAGCCATAGACTACTATAGGCATTAGCGAGTCAACCAAAGGAAAGTGATCATTTTTTATTGTTTTGTAATATAAGATTCCTCTTGTTTATTAATCTATTTGGTTTCATTGTTACAAATGATATTAAGTGGTGATACATCTAAGCCCCAAGGATCTATGATTCCTTTTGTTAAAATTTTCTATTTAGTTTCATTGTTACATATGATACTGAAACTATTAACATTGATTCTTTCATGATGACCTTAAACACAATAGCATTTTTTTGTATTTTCTAATTTGTGAGAGATGTTGAGAAGTAGCTAATTTCATGGAAATGGTAAATGGCGCTCATCAAAACATAGAAATATGATGCAAGTTCATCCTTGGGCATCAAGGAAATGTAGTGTTTTATCTAAAGAAGTGGAATTTGTGGTTTAGTCTTGTAGTTTGTGTGTCTATAATTTTATGGCTAAGAGTCTGCGGTAAAAAGTGCATTTCACCACATTGAGGAATTAGCTTTGGACAAGGAGAGGTTAGTAATTTAGTTTGTGAAGTGTTTGCAAGTTGATAGTGTGTTCAATTGGAATTGTTTTTGTTTGTGAAAGGTTTATTTTGTGTTTGTTCCAAATTTGGATATTTAGGAAGTGCGTAATAATTGTTCTGAAGGTATGTGGTGTACCACATGGATATTCTCCACCATTTGAATATTATAATTTATAATTTTATTATATTCAGTATGTGACATGTTTCATGTGGTTTCAATCTTTTTGCTTTCTTGAGGCCAATGCAGATCATGTGAGGAGCTTTAGGATGATATATAGAGTTTTGCATTGATATAAAGCAAGTGAAGAAGACTAGGAGGGAATAGAGCATATAAGGTAAGTTTAGTAGCAAGGGAGTGAGATCTAAGAGGTAGATTGTGGTAACCAAGAGTATGATGTGGGGTACAGTTTGAAAAGATTGAATAGGGCATGTAGGAATGTTGTTTAGTGTTGAGAATTAAACGTACTTGTAAGTGAATCATTATGTAGCCCATGCACCATGTCTGTGGTTAAATTATGAGTTTATATTGTGTTGAAAATCATTATGTGCCAAATTGAAATAAAGTTTGGAAGTGGTGTTTCTTTAGTTTAGAAAGTATCTGCATGCAGGAAGTTGATGGGTAAATTAGCCATTTGTTTAATCTTGTTGTAGTCAAACAATAGTGGCCTATCATGTAAGAGGACCCATTGTGGGAAATCTTGAGGTTATAATTCAATGATAATTGTACAAGTTATCTAATGAATGGAATATAGTGCTTTACATGAATTTATGTGTTGAGAAGTTGTGTGTTAGTTATTGTTGTGGTTTTCATAGTTTGATAGTCTTTTATTGGACCCTCCTATCACGACTACATCAAGTGGTATCAGATCAAAGGCTAGATCAAGGGAAGATTGTTGGTGTCTTGATTTGAGTAAACCTGATTGATGCAATTTCCTAAGAACGAGTTTGACTAAAACCTAAACTATGGTGGTGATAGGTAAATGAAGGTGTAAGTTGTTGAGGTACACTGATTGTAGGGATTAAATAAAGTTTCAGTTGTGGTACTCCATGGGGGTTTGTAGACAAAGTACTGACTATGAGGTAGTTTATAAGGGTAATTATAGATAGATTATAGATCTAAATATGTTACAAAAGAGAAGGTGAGGTATTGTCAATGTTGTAGGAAGAGTGGAGGATATGTATGAGATGTTGAATGCTATGCAGAACTAGATGGATGTGTTGGAGCAAGAGCACTTGAGGAACCCTAACCCTAGGGCCAAAGAAAGTGATGAAGAGTAGGAGGCAGATCTTGTGGAATCAAGAGGAAACAAATAGGAAAAGGAAGAGAGGATGTTAAAGTCCATAACTGACATTGGTAAGAGGACCAGAGTGGACATTCCAAACTATTTGGGGAACTTGGTTCCTGAGGACCTGATAGACTAGATCACTGATCTAGAATAACATTTTCAATATGAGGACACTATGGATTGAGGTTGAGCAAAAGTTGACATTGTACAAGGATAAGAGGGAGAGACCCCCTTTCCTCGTAACGCTTAGGATATTCAACAGAAATCTTCACAACTATTTGGTAGATTCTAGTGCTTCCACTAATGTAATGTCATTATCAGTTTGTAAGGCATTGGGTCTCACTCTAGCCAAGTCTTCCAGAAAAGTGACACAACTGGATAAGACTAAGGTGAATGTAGTGAGTAAATTAAATAGGATACATATGCAGCTTGCTTCTGATCCAAGAGTACAATAGTATATAGATATTCGAGTGGTGGATATCCCAGATCAGTATGGTATGCTCCTCAGCAGGGACTGGTCTAGAACTTTCAATGGTTAAATGGCAACAAATTTTTCTCATATGTGGCTGCCATGGAAGGGATTGGAAAACTAGATTCGTATTGAAAGAGAACACAAAATGAAACATATGATTACAGAATATAACCAGACAAATGAGATCCTATTTTCAGAAGTTGATTTATGGGTCTATCTACCCCATGTTGACCAAGCTGCGGAAATACTTATGCTAAGCTACCATTAGCCCTGAAAAGGGTATCGAGAAACTACAGAAGCATGCGTATAGTCAGTCCCCACATCTTCCTCCAAAGGAGAAGATGAGGAGCCAGGTATATTCAAAGGATTTTAGGATTTTATAGCTAAATTTTTGAGTGATCAAGTAGCAGTGGGTAAGCAAGTTTAGATGGAGGAATTACTGTAGCCAAATTGGTGCCATATACATAATGCTTCACATTCTCAGTTCACATGTCAAATTTGTCAGGAAGCAGTAGAGCAAGTGTAGAGACAGCTGGAAATTCCCATTGCTCTGAAGAAAGATCCTGTTTCTACAAAGAAGGAGGAGCTTGAGCCTCAGATTAATAAGAAAAGATCAACAAAATAGGATGATAGCAGCAAAGACTTCCATCTCTGGACTTTGGGGTTTGATAGATCAAGAGGTAGACAAGGATCTAGGGTAGGCCTTGAATTGATCAGTCCCACTGGAAGTTTATATCTAGCATCAGATAGATTACAATTTCCCTGAACAAATAATCTAATTGAGTATGAAGCTTTAGTGCAAGGATTGTTGATGGCACTCTAAAAGAAAGTCAAAATTCTTCAGGTGTTTGGAGATTTAAAATTAGTTGTGAAACAAGTAAGGAAGTAGTACTCATGTAATGATAAGAGGCTAAGCAAATATACAAACTGAGTGTGAGCTTTAATCAAATGATTTGATGGTTTTAATATCCAGTTGATTCCTCAAAGGCATAATCATGTTGTAGATGCTCTAGCTCAAACAACAAGTACACTAGAGTTGACATCCATGGCAGGTTTGAAGAAGTTCATAGTCAAATTTGTTGCTACCCCATCTGTACCAGATAATGTCACACATTTCCAAGTCTTTGAGGATGACAAGCATATAATTGACTTCCTTACTACATCACACATTTTCACTGCTCAAATAATAGATGAAGAGGAAATAGAACTTGCTAAGATGGATTTAGAAGGTGCCCTTAATCTAAAGACAAACATGATTCCCGAGGAATGGTTGAGTTGGATTGATTGTTTGATTCAGACAAGCTGGGAACTCAAAGGAAAGAAGGAGAATCTCCTGGTGGACAGTGTGATCTGTTCAATCTAGGGACTGATGAAGAGATTAAGAATGTGTTTATTGGGAAGGCTAGTACTTAAGAAGAAAAGACTGGCATCATTCATGCATTAAGAGATTATCATGAAGTAATAGCATGGAGCTATGAGGACCTCAAGACAGACGACACATCGATCATTACTCACACCATTCCACTGAAGCTAGGAGCAAAACCATTAAGATAAAGGCAGTGGTCTGTGAATGCTCTATTAGAACCTCTGATTTTCAAAGAAGTACAAAAACTGCTATCAGCAAGAATATTTTTTTCTATCAGACATTCTGCATGGGTGGCAAATTTAGTCCCAGTTCGGAAGAAAGATAGAGAAATCAGACTTTGCATTGACTTCATAAATTTGAATCAGGCATTTGGAAAAGATAAGTATCCACTGCCTTTTTTAGATGAGGTATTACAGATTGTTAATGGATCCTAGATGATGTCTTTCTTAGATATTTGGGATACAACCACGTAATGGTCAATTACAAAGATAGATTGAAGACATCTTTTACATGTAAATGGGGAATCTATGCATAACACAAAATGTCGTTTGGGCTGATAAATGCTGGCATGACATTCTAAAGAGCAATGGATGTTGCCTTTAAGGAATTAGTTGGAAAATGCATCATAATCTATATGGCTGATCTCACAGTGTTTTGGAAGAGGCGAGAAGACCATGTGGCTGACTTGAGGAAAGTATTACAACAATGCAAAGACTATGGTATCTCACTTAATCCTAAGAAGTGCATCTTTGGAGTGACTGAAGGGAAGTTGCTAGGGCATGTGATATCTAAACGAGGTCTATCTATTGATCCAGACCGAATACATGCAATACTCAAAATATCGCCCCCATCTAGCAAAAAGGAACTAAAGTCATATTTTGGTAAGATAAATTTTGTATGCAAGTTCATTATCAGTTTCACTAAAATCATTTGACCTCTAAATGCCATGTTGAAAAAAGACATTACAATGGATTGGACTCTAGAAGCCAAGACTACCTTTGTAGAAATTAAACAAGCCATGGCCAATGCACCTATATTGGTAAATCTAGATTATGTATTACCATTCCATATCTACTCATTTGCATCTGAGCACACTTGCACTGCGATGTTGACACAGAAGAGAGCAATTGACGATGAAAGGCCCATTGCTTTCATGAGTACTCCATTGGAAGACGCATAGTTAAGGTATCCTACTGTGGAAAAACAAGCCTATGCTTTGGTAAAGAGAGTCAAGAAGTTTCGTCACTACATCCCAAGGAGTTAGGTAATTGCCATAGTCCCAGATGCAGTAGTTAAAGCACTATTAAGGAAAAATGAACTTGGAGAAAGGAGAAGAAAATGTGTTACCATTCTTCAAGAATTTGATATAGACATTCAGCCTATGAAGTTGGTAAGAGGTCAGGCGTTGACTAGAACAATGGCTGAGGTGGGACCAGGTTTAGTCTCCCATCAATACATGTTAGAAGATGTTTCATATTTTATCTACTCAATCAACGTTGTCCACCTCAACTGAATTCAGTTCAAAGAAGAGCACTTAGATTGAAAAGTAACAGATATATGATAAAATGATTAGTTCTTTACAAGAAGAATCACGAAGGGATCTATCTGAGGTGTCTAGATAAGACAAAAGTGGCTCAAGTGTTAACCAATTTTCACAATTTGTTTGGGACAGGTCATGGATAAGGTCACTGAACAGCTAATCAAATTCTTCGGTCTAGGTATTACTAGCCTACCTTGTTCAAAGATTCTTATTCACATGTGAGAAGTTGCCACACCTGTCAGACTATGGCAACCCAAGAATAAAATGTTGCTATGCCATTGCAACTAGTCATAGAGGTACGACCATTTGCATAGTGGGGCCTCGACTTTATCGGTATGATCAATCTACCCTCTTCTATAGGCCACAGGTATATTCTGACTGATACTGATTATTGCACTAATTGGTATGAGGTGATAGCTTGTAAACAATGCACCACAGAGGTAGTCATCGAATTTGTTGAAAAGCATATTATCACCAGGTTTGGATGTATGTTTTCTTTAGTTTGTGATAATGGTCTGGCCTTTTCGTCACTGCATTTCTCTAACTAGGCGTTTGATTATGGGATTATTTTGAAATTCTCATCTAATTACTATCCACAGGGGAATGGGGTACTTAATCCACAAACAAAAATATGCTTGAGGTAATTAAAAAACTATTAGACAAAAGCCCCAGGGATTGGCACACTCAACTCAAATTTTCCTTATGGGCCGATAGAATTAGACACAAGGCCGCATTGGGAACTTTTCCCTATCATTTAGTTTACGGGACCGAACCTATCTTTCCTATTCAATTAAGGATCCTATTGATGGTGGTTTTAGCACACAGCAACGCAGGTGTGATTGTTGGTTTCACACCTCTCTTGAAAAGTATCTTACTCCAAGTAAGACTACTCCAAGGATAATACAGCTAGGTCTTAGCTTGCTTGGAATCTCTCAATGGTTATGTTCTAGCTATACCTACAAGGGGTCTTACATGCAATCTGTAAATCTTCAGGTTTGGGACAGCAAATACACATAAACCCTATTATGATTTTTAGCTGATAAACCAAAATAAAGTGTTGCTAAAATTTCTATTTTAACAACTAATCAGTGGGTTTAAGAAAATGCAAAAGGTTTAGGGTTTTAGAAGGATCCTAAGTGACATTCACGATGCAAGGGTTATCTTCAGTAGACAGATATTCCAAACTTTAAACTAGTTTTCTGAGTTACCAAACTGAAATGGGTGTTATAGTGCTACAGAAAATGGTGCTATCTTCAATGGAAGTTGAAAGATTTTCAAACCACATTCATTCGTTAAATACCCAATAAACGGCGCAACTTAACTCATGAAATGCAGTTGAACTTTAGCACAAATAATAATCCCAGACTAACTTTACACAGCTATTTACCATCAGCAAACAACTAAAAGTATGGACTTGGAATATTCATCAAATACTTCAGCAAACCACTAACATCATAAAAGCACAACTAATCTAACTATGGGAGAGCAAGAAGCAAACCATGAAAACCACAATGAATCAACACAAGGAACAAATTCTTAGAATTACTGCAGAAACTTGCTTTGTATTACTTCAAATGGCATAGAGTCAACAATTTGGCATCAAAAATCTCTCTTGAAAAAGTGGAAATGGCAGCCCTTTATATAGAAAGCAGCATACCCTAGCTCTCAAATGAATGGTGGAGATTAACTCAACACCGACGGTCTAGATTACATCAAGAACAACCCATATTAATTCCCAGATTACATTTTGTCTTTTATGAAAAAGATGAAAAAATAGCCCCCAGATACACTGAATCTGGTCATTTTGACTAGCCAACTCAGTACACTAGTGAAAAAGCTCATTTTGGAAGCAAGGAGAAGTCAAGAAAATGAGTCACATGCTGTCCAGATATGTCAAGTTTACAATTGTGATGGGATTGAATCACTAAAATATTCAAATAGTATCAAGATTCTTTATCCAAATTGATGCTATCCTCGCCGGCCAGCTTATTTCGATAGGTCAGGCATGCTTCAAGTGCTGGATTGATGTTAGATGGGTCCATATCCTTCAAATGATGTACCCTGTACTCGAATACTTCCAGCTCCCGACTGAATCTGGTGTATATCCTTTCAAAATCTGCCTCTGCCCTATGGAATGCCTTAAACTCAGCTCTGAGGTCACTCACTTTATCCAGCCGTTCTTCCGTGCTTAGTAAAGTGTCTTCAAATAATATTGCATGTAGCTTACCTTTGCATTTCTCGGCTTCAAAAGGTGCATAATCATCAAAAGATTCCTCCCTACAGCTTCTCAAGGCATCACTGATATCATATATAATAGATCTTAGTTCCTCGTTAGCTGGTTTGTATGCCTCTTTTACTTGTTCAAAGGTTTCCTTCCTCAGAAGTAACTGTTGATACCATTCAATAGCCTTTTGGAGCCTATCCCCAGTCAAAATATTTTCTGTAACCAAGGTTTGAGCTAGTAATTCTCTGATACCCTTAATTCATGGATACATGTGAGAGTAATATTCATCAAAAGAATCACATTCATCTCACAAATCCTTCCATTTTTTATGCAAATCCACCGCTCGTTGGTGGGCTTGAGCAGAGGCACTTATGGCATCGCATCCTGCTTCAAAAACACCTACCAACCAATTCTCGACGCCTTGAGACTTTAACCTAACCTCGCTTCATTTTTCCATCTCATCAGTAGATAATAAGGTAGGCACTATCCTTAAATCTCCTCCTGCATCCACCGGCTTTACCAGAAATTGAAGGCATGCTTTGAGCTCCTCATTCTGCCATTTTAACTCTTTTTTGGATATTTCGTCCTTATCCAACTGTTCCAAAGTTGACGTAACTGATCACTTGAAATCATCCACCCTTTGAGTGCGGGTGGTTGGGCCTAAATCAATTATAGATATTACATAATCTTCCACCCTGACCTGATCTCTTGCTACGTCAGCCAGTGGGACTGCTACCTCCACGATCCTTGAGCCTGATTCGCTCTTGTAGATCCTTGATTGGACCTTAGCCTTTTTCTATTTCTGAGACTTTTGAGCCTGCGATAGGATGGTGCTTAAATCAATTTGCATTACTTCGATCTGGGGTTCTAGATACACCATCCTACCTTACAACCATTCAGGAGTGGAAGATTTGTTCAACTTAGTAGCTCCATCTTTATCTGACACAGCCAATTCTTTAGAAGGTTCTTGTTCCGGCTCAGGACTCTTCTCCTTTTCTCCTTGGGCCAAGTCATTCAGGCTTTCAATCACATTCTCCCGCGCAATCTTCAAAACTTCTTCCGTCGGATCCTTGCTTGGGGGACTATCAGAAATATCAATTATTTCTACACCATCTGATGTGTTGAGGAGGCTTTCATTATTTACACCTATCAATACTTCCTCGCTCTTGTCAGTCACTACTTCATGCTCCTATAACTCCAATTCTGCACAAACCTTCTCAATACCAGTCAACAAAGGTACTTCCAATGAGTCCGCTGACATTTGTAGAATGGGGACAGCAGAAGAAATTGTGAAGGAAGGCGTACTAATTTGGGTCAAATTAGCTAAGGCTAGTGATAAGGAAGAGGAAATGGTAAAGGGTGAAGAAAAAGCCAACGAAGGCAATGAAAGTGGGGGCGATAAGATGGTTGATATGGGAGGCAATGGTAAGGGAGAAGAAAGGGTAGATGTAGTAGAGGGATATGTAATGGCAAGAGTGGGAGAAATAGGGTTGCTGGGATCACCGGAGGAGATTGCTAGTGAGCAGGAAGTGGTAGTAATGCCAGAGGTAGGAGAAGCGGAAGGAGATGATTCCTGCACTATGACAGCTGAAGTGGTGGGAGAAGTGGATGAAACAGAGGAAGGAGGAGGAATAGAAGTAGAAAGGGTGGAAGTCGAGACAACAATTCTGGTATCCGGTATGAGGGATTGGGTAATTGGAGGAATAGGATCATCTTTGGCTGCAGCATCCTTCTTGCTTGCTTCTTTTACTTTTACCTTCTTGGCCTTGGAGGCCTCCCCAGCACTACTTGGCATATCTTTCCTTTTAGAAGCTTTGGCCCTAGTAGAAGGAGGTGGATCTTTCTTTTGAGGAGACCTTACGTGAGGCTTCCTCACTTTTCCTACCCTCGTTGCCAAGGGGGCATGTTCCTCAATGTCTGAATTTTTCTCCCCAGCTGGCTCTGTATCATCAGTTACCAGTATGGGCTCATCTTCCTCTCCGCCGGAGTCTTTGTCTGATTCTATTGCCGCGTAGGTCAATTGGACTCCTTGACCCCTCAGAATACCCACCTGCGCTCTGACCCATGCCTTACTTAATCTAATTGGCTCCTTCATAATCACATCCAAGGAGCTTTCTTCAGCATTTGCCCAATTGGGTAATGGGATAGGTAGGTGGTATTGTGCCTCCCATGGACCTCTGACCATGACATTCTCATCATCCTGTAACTGGTCCAGTACTGCCACTATATGGAATTTCTTAATAAAATCTAAGGACAGCCTTGCATGAACCTTTTTCATGACCTCATAATCATCAGGGCAGTTGGCCCAGAAATCTTCAATATGGTCCTTATGAAACAACTTTTTGCTTACGAACTTCTCCATTACTTGATTTGGGTCAAAGTGACTCCTGGCATTGTAATAGTGTAAGTTCAGGAGTTGGAGTCTTTATCTAAATATTCAGCTGAGGCGAGAGAGGGGCATGCGTAGAGTCCTTTGCCAAACTTGATGGGGAACTGGACATTTGTTCTGTGCAGGTGCTTGAGCTTTTCTGCGCATGGTATTAGTTGCCTAGACAGTTCTAGGAGCACTGTCTTATCATCGGGGTATCTTGGCAATCTGTATGCCATTCCAGTGAAGCCTTGTACTCTGATATATGTAAATTTCTCAAACTAGATATACCACCAACCATATTGGATTACTTCGTTCATGGCCTCTGCAGAAATCCTCAAGGCTATATTACCTTGCAACTTCCTTGCTATATACATAGTGAATGCATTGTTGATCTGTTTGAAGTGTATCAAGGACTGAGACAAAGTCAACTAAGGATAGCATTCATACACCTTGACCTGTGTCTTTTCATCGTTTCCAATTTCTCCAACCTTCGACAATCCGTCATAATGATTCATTCTTGCCAATGCATAAATGACGTAGGATGTCCACCTGAAATACTTTTTCTCATTGAAGTTGTTGAAAGCTTCATGAATATTGTCACTAAGGATCTGCAACCAATGGAACTTGGTTCCCTTCAGTACTTTTGAAATTATGATAAACATCCAATCTTCGAAGGTGGAAGTAGTTGGCAACCCATATACTCTTCTCAAGAAAGTTATGATATCTCCGATCTCATCGTGGAAATCACTTCTGTATAATACTATGGGGAGCTTGACGAGAGTAGATTTCTTGCTCTTGACCCAGTGGTCATTTATATGTTTCCTGCATCCTTCCACATCCTTATTATATGCTTCCTTGGATGCTTGTCTTTCAGGCATAGTCATGGTTTTATGCCATGGTTATATCCAGCATCTCTGCTAAAGTAGGCAGGGTCAAATAAGCTAAGACTTCTCTGTTAGCTGTCTGTATTTCTCTGGATACAACATCATATCTGTCTGCACAACTAGCCATTAATTCTACACATTGAACCGACGTTGGGAAGGCAACTGCTTGTCCAAGCCCACTATCTCTTAGTCTCTTGGCCCGGGGAGTTGGAGTGGGTCCAAAGATTCTGAGTCTGAAATCATCTAGGTCGATATGACCTAGATCGGTGTCTCCCACATTGCTCCACCCAGAGTGGATTCTAGTCTCTGAAGGTATCCCTTTGAACTCATGCTTCATAGCTTGAGCCCGCACAGTCATCTAGTCTGTAAAACTGGACCTTATAAGTTTGGTACCAAGACAGCTTCCTAATATACTCCTAGGATTTAGACAAACCAGAATAAATTTGTAGCATGCATTTGAAGGACAACTAAGTCAAATTGAAAAGATACTGCATGCAAGTAGATATCAAATGTTGCAAAGAATTTCACCCAAAACATCATTATTACTACATCACAACATTAATTGCATTACTTTGAACAACCTTCTCTAAAGAAACTTCAACAAATTTGGCCATTTAGAGGGTTTTGTGCTAATTTGAAGGTTGTCTGACCTTGACCAAGAAAAGCGCTATAATGGAAGCTGTCCGACCTTGGCGGGGAAATAGGACAGGTTTGACCTTGAGTTTGGGTCTATCCTTTATGTTCTGGATTTTACGCTATTTTCAGGGGTATCCAACTTGCGTGGGATTTGGAGGTCCCCGACCTTGGATGGTTAGCAAGTCGGTCATTGGGCAATCTGGCGCAAAACAACGTTGATGCAATACGGCTTCTTCCTGCGCAGAAATTAGGTCAGTCTGATTTGCGCGAGTTTCGACAGGGTCCGACCAAGTCAGATGAGAGATAATTTTGCACAGGTCGGACAAGGGAATTTTAAGCGTTGAGTTCGAGGAGGGCTTCCTGTGGGATTTTCGGGCAACACTGACTTCGCGGGGGAATGTTCATCATCTGACTAGGTCAGATGTAGGATATTTTAGCACAAAAAGTTTTCTAAGTTTGCAGATTTTTGAAATTGTCTGACCCATTTGAAAATAGCATATTGGTTGTGAGGGTCGGATGAAGTCAATCTTAGCGCAACTGGGCGCTAGGCTTCTGGCGCTAAATTCTGGGGCGTCAGACCAACTCAAAAGGACTTTAGTTTGAAGGTCAGTTGGAGGTCGATTTAGCACTGACCTAGTGCACAGAGGTTATGGGGCTAAGTCCCTAAAATTCTAAATTCACTTAAGGCACCCCAGATCTCGGTCTTTTTACGAGGGTTTTAGACTAGGGTTTTAAAATCGAAGGACTAAAATCTACCAAACCCTAACTTTAGAAACATTGCAATTCGTCAATCAGAAAACCTTAATGGCCTACTGGAAGTCAATTGTTTGAAAACCCCTCCCCAAATAACTTGAAACAAAGAGGTTAAAAACCTACCTTCAACAATGGCAGCGCGGATTCGAACTGTAGGAGGAGGTCGCGGGTTCGAGCTCGGGCGATGTCGGCAGGGGAGAACGGAGCTTGAAATGTGTAGTCGAAAAATGTGATTAAAATGAGTTAAGACTCGCTAATTGCCTATTTAAACCACTCCAATCTGCCATTAATACTCGGGTGTATGAACTGTCAGCGTGGACTTAGGGTTAGTTCGACTTGGCGGAGAATGTGGTGGTCTCCGACCTGGTCGGACGAGGTAACATTCAACGTGAACTCGAGAGGTTCAACTTGCACTGTTTGGCGGGGCTTTCTGACTCATCTGACCTATGGAGCTTTTGGGAGGATCTGACTAAGTCGGAGGCTGATGCTTTTAGCGCAGGGTCAGTTGGAACTAATTTCAACGCAAAGGTCCGACAGAGGGAAAAATAGCGCAAAGGTCGGAGCGATAAGGTTCTAGCACATAGGTCGGATGAAGCACTTTTCAGCGCTAGGTCTGACAGTCACGAAATCAGCACAAAGGTCAGTTGAGGCCAATTTTAGCGCAAAATACCAATTCAAGGGCCTCAAAAGGAAAGTAACAACCTACCCTAGCAGATTTTGAAGTGACTTTTCAAGGTAATCTTTCTATCTAGGGCAAAAATACTTTAGATCATGCCACCACCTCAAGAGATCAGAAAACCAATTGATCCTCTAGCCAAAACAAAATAGGGGGGGTCCCCATTTTTAGAATGGGGCGTGCATGCAAGGCACAACAAATGGTGACTCTGTTGGGAAATGCTCCAAAGCATTTCTAAGATAAACATTAGTTCGAACCCAGAATCTCTGTGTTTCCCACACATTAGATGAGAAAGCATGATGCCTTATCAAAGAATCAAAGACCGCTAACCAGTGCATTCCTCCATACCCTAAAAACCTGAGTGTGTGCAATTGCATTCATTCCCATTCCTTGGCAACTAAGTTCACCCAAGATCCTTTGTGCTAAGTTATGAAGTTGGGATTATTTTACCACCAAGAGAACGCTCTGATTTTGAGCCTGGATAGAAGCAAATGATGATTTTTTTCTGGTAATAACCCTCCTGCAATGATATTCTTTCTTGATAATGCCTTTGATGATCTATGATGCTAATAATCTTCAGATAACAGTCTTTATGTGAGAATATTCAAATGATAACCTTTATATTGATACTTTGCAGTGGGTTTGGTGTTGAGAAACACCTTTTATTTTTACCCGATAGGCTAGCAGTACTTAGTACTTCTTGCCACCCTCATCTAGATTTGCAGAACTAGTGTTGGTGGAAGATTGGAACCCAAGATTTTTCACTTAACATAAGATCACTCAAGCTTGCTTAGCTACTTTAGGATCATTTTAAGTGAGTGAATTATATGGTTAGAAAATACTTCAGGTGCATTGACTAAAGACTCCTTTCCAATGAACAAATGTCATACTCCCTGATATAATAGTGGAACCCATGGTAAGACCTAAGCAAAAACCTTTGCTTCTCAAAGAAGTATTCCAAAGTACTTACCCGTCAAGGAAGCACTTGCAAGTCTACACAATTGCCACCACATCAGAAACAAGGACCCCACGACAAAGCAGACGTAGCGAACGAAAGCAAAAGAACAACCGAACGAAACAAAACACCTGACCCGAATGAGAGTAAAAAGCAAGACAGCAAAAGCAGAAAAGTGAACTAAACTAACAGCAACCTAAACTAACCAAAGCAAACAAACCTTTAACTATATACACTAGAACGAGACATAAATGTCTCTCAGGCCTGGAAGTAGTGCTTCAGGAACTGGCCATTGACAGGCAATGGTAGCTCCTCACCAATAAGGCTCTTTAGTTGATATGTATTGTCTCCCAGGATCTCATAGATCTGATAGGGACCCAACCAAAGTTTGTCAAACTTACCATGTTCTCCATTTCTCTCATGCGCCTTGTCCCAATATAGGACCAGATCGGAAATACAGAAGGCTTTGATTTTGGCTCTCTTGTCGAACCATCGTTTTACTACTTCCTGATGTTTGGCAAAGTTTTCTATGGCTGCATCACATTTTTCTTCAAGGTGCAACAATTGGGTCAATTGTGAGGACAATTGATTGTTAGCTTTGAGGTATTCTTGCATAAATTGAAGTACTGGGATTCTCAAATGAATGGGAAAGATGGGCTCAATCCCATAAACCAAGTGATATGGGGAGGTGTTCAGGGCGGCTTTGTGTCAGATTCTATCAGCCCATAAAGCGAACCTGAGCTGAGTGTGCCAATCTCTGAGGTTTTTGTTCAAAAGTTTCTTAATGACTTCAAGCAGGTTCTTGTTTGTTGATTCAGCTACCCCATTCCCTTGTGGATAGTAGTTGGATGAGAACTTGAGAGTGATCCCATAGTCGAATGCCCAGTTAGAGAAACACAATGATGAAAAGGCAGGGCCATTGTCACAAACTAAAGCAAATGGACAACCAAATCTAGTGATAATATGCTTTTCAATAAATTTGACAACTACCTCCGTGGTGCATTGCTTACAAGCTATTCCCTCAAACCAGCGAGTACAGTAGTCAGTAGCGGTCAGAATATACCTGTGGCCGGTAGAAGAAGGCGGATTGATCATACCGATAAAGTCGAGGCCCCACTGAGCAAATGGTCGTACCTCCACTACTGGTTGCAATGGCATGGCTGCGTGGCGTTCTCTATGTGCGGTGGTTTGACATATATGACACGTTCTCACATGTGAATGCGCATCTTTAAACAATGTTGGCCAGTAATACCTAGCCTGAAGAACCTGATTAGCTGTTGAATGTGCCGACCCATGTCCTATCCCGAACCTTTTGTGAAAACTGGTTAGTACCTGATCAACTTCTGATTTGTCCAAACACCCTAGATAAATACCCTCGTGGTTCTTCTTGTAGAGGACAGATCCTTTTATCATGTAACTGCTACTTTTAATCTTGAGAGCTCTTCTTTGTACCGAATTTAGTTGCTGTGGACAACGTTGATTAAGCAAATAAAATATTAAATCTCCGTACCATTCATCCTTTGAAACATCCTCAAATAGGTACTGTTGAGAAACCAGGTCGGGTCCTACCTCAGCCATTGTTTTAGTCAAAGCTTGGCCTCTTACCAACTTCATGGGTTGAATATCTATGTCAAATTCCTGTAATACGGTGGCCCACTTCCCTCTTTTTTCTCCTAATTCACTCTGCATCAGTAGCGCTTTGACTACTGCATCTAGGACTATGGCGGTAACTTGACTTCTCAGGATGTAGTGACGAAATTTCTTGACTGCTTTGACTAGAGCATACACCTATTTTTCTACATTTGGATACCTTAGTTATGCATCTTTTAACGGAGTACTCATGAAAGCAATGGGCCTTTCATCGTCAACTGACCTCTTTTGTGTCAACATTGCTGCACAAGTATGTTCTGAAGCAAATGAGTATATGTGAAATGGCAAAGTATAATCGGGGCTGACCAAAATAGGTGCGTTGGATATAGCTTGCTTAATTTCTGCGAAGGCGGCCTTGGCTTCTGGGGTCCAGTTCATTTTAGCATCCTTTTTTAGCATGGCGTTGAGAGGTCAAACTATCTCAACAAATCCTGTGATGAACTTGCGCACAAAGTTGATCTTACCAAAATATGATTTAAGTTCCTTTTTACTGGCCGGAGGGGAAATCTTGAGTATTGCTTGGATCCTATCCGGGTCAATGGATATTCCTCGGTCAGATATCACATGCCCCAATAGCTTTCCTTCAGTTACCCCAAAAATACACTTCTTGGGATTAAGTGATATGCCATAATCCTTACATCGCTGCAACACCTTCCTTAGATCTGCTACATGGTCTTTGCACCTCTTTGAGAACACCGTCAGGTCATCCATGTAAATGATTATGCATTTTCCCACTAACCCTTTGAAGGCGACATCCATTGCATGCTAAAAAGTTGCGCCAGCATTTATCAAACCAAATGGCATCTGCCGGTACGCATAGATGCCCCATTTGCAGGTGAAAGATGTTTTTAATCTATCTTCATATTCCACCATTACCTGATTATAACCAGAGTATCCATCCAGAAATGACATCATCTGAGACCCATTAACGATCTGCAATACTTCGTCCAATGAAGGCAGCGAGTAATTGTCCTTTTTAGAGGCTCTGTTTAAATTACAGAAATCAACGCAGAGCCTGATTTCCCCATTTTTCTTTCAGACAGGAACTAAGTTCGCCACCCATGCAGAATGTCTAACTGGAAATATTATCCTAGCTGACAGCAGCTTTTGAACTTCTTTGACAATTAGTGGCTCCAGCAAAGCATTAACTGGCCTCTGCCTTTGCTTGAAAGGCTTTGCCCCTAGCTTCAGTAGGATTGTGTGCGTGATAATCGAGGTGTCGTAAGTTTTTAGATCTTCATAACTCTAGGCTATTACCTCATGATAATCTCTCAATGCATGTATGATTCCAGTCCTTTTATTTTCTGTACTAGCTTTTCCAATAAACACATTCTTCACATCTGCCTCCATCCCCAAGTTAATGGGTCACACTTTCGTCCTGGAGACCCTCCTTCTTTCTTTTGAGTTCCTAGATTATCTACGTCAAATAGTCTTTCCAATTCTACCATTCCTCTTGGGATCGTATTTGTTTTCAGGTTTAGTACTCCTTCCAAATCAATTTCAGCAGGCTCCATCTCTTCTTCATCTATTATTTGAGCAGTGAACATGTCTGACGAGGAAAGGAAATTGATTATGTGTTGGTCATCTTCAAAAACTTAGAAATTGGTAACCTTATCGGGCACAGATGGAGTAGCCACAAACTCAACAGAAAACTTTTTCAATCCTGCCATGGAAGTGGGTTCCAATGTACTCACTGTTTGGGCCAAAGCATTTGCAACATGATTTTGCCTCCTGGGAATGACTTGGATGTTAAAACCGTCAAAGCATTCAATCAAATCCCAAACCCTGTTCTTGTACCTATTCAACCTCTTATCATTACATGAGTACTGTTTTCTTACTTGTTTCACCACTAACTCAGAATCACCAAACACCTGGACAACTCTGACCCTTTTCTGTAGTGCTAGCAGCAATCCTTGCACCAATGCCTCATATTCAATGACATTGTTTGTACATGGAAACTGCAGCCTTTGTGATGTTAAAAATAAACTCCCAGTGGGGCTAATCAGTTCGACTCCTGCACCTGACCCTTGCCTACATCTTGAACCGTCAAATCTCAAGGTCCATAAGTGAAAATCCCTGTTGTCCTCTCTCTGTCTCCCTGGCTTCTCCTGTTTCCCTGATTTCTCTTGTTCAAGCAGAGGTTCAGACCCTTCCTTCTTTTCAACAATCGGTTCCTCCTTTGGAATTAAGGGAACCTTTAGTTGCTTTTGCACTTGTTTAATCACCTCTTGACATAGTTGGTAGGTAAATTTAGAATGAGATGTATTGTGTATGCGACACCAGTTGGGCAACAATAATTCTTCCATTTGAACCTACCTCCCAACAGCAGTTTGATCTTGTACAAATCTGGCTACAAAACCATGAAATCCTTCGAAAACTCTGGGCTCGTCCTCCTCTGAAGATTCTCCATCATCGGATTGAACATATGCCGCTGTACCTTTTGGTCTTTCAATCAGAGGTTTGGGAGATCTTAAGCAACTCAGCATAAGAATTTCTTCTGGCAGATTAATGTGGTGAAGGTGGACGCCCAAATCAACCTTTAAAAATAGAATTCGTTGGGCTGATTAAATTCTGTGATCATGTGCTTCATCTTGGGTTCCCGTTCAATACGTATCTGATTAGCTAATCCCTTCCATGGCAACCACATATGAGAGAAATCTATTGCCATATACCCATTCAAGGTCCTGGACCAATCTCTACTTAAAAGCATACCGTATTGATCTGGAATATCCACCACTTGAATATCGATGTACTGCTGCACCCTAGGATCAGAAGCCAATTGCATGTGTATTCAATTTAGTTCACCAACCACATTCACCTTGGTTTTGTCTAACTGTGTCACTTTTCTAGAGGACTTGGCTGGAGTGAGTCCAAGCGCCTTGCAGACAGACAACAGCATTACATTTGTGGAAGCACCAGAATCTACCAAACAATTATGAAGGTTTTTGTTAAAAATCTTGAGTGTTAAGAGGAAAGGTGGACTTTCTCTCCTGTCTTTATACAGCGTCATTTTTTGTTCCACGTTAGTTACATGTATCCTTTCTTTCCCCTTATCAATGTTATCCTTGGCGACGTTTTCTCTTGGCGTATGATCAATCTTGGCTCCAGCACCTATGTCCTAAAAGAAAGATGTTCTAACCTTAGGCATCTTAAACAGCTCATACACAGAAAGACTGACCTTTATCTTTTTAAGCTCATCAGCCACATATTGTCCCATTTTCACCATGTCAGCGTGCTGGAATTTTTCTGTATCAACAATGGTACCATGATGAATAGTTTGAAGAGGAACTTTCAGGGGTTCAGGATTATTGGTAGCCTGAGGATCAGGCAGGATTTGATAATTATTCGGGGGAATGGAAGTGGTGAAAGGGCCTTTTGGCTTGCTACTCCTCAAGTTGTAAGGAGTCTTGTTGTACTGCTGATATGCATTAACTTCCTCAGACTCTTCTTCTTTAGGTTGATTGTCATCTTGAAATGGAAATGTATAACTATCAAGAACAAGAGCAGCGTCATACCTTTGAGAGGGGACAATCTCTTACCCAGTTGGTGGAGTCTCTTGATTTTCAGCATTCTAAATCTCCATTTGGAAGATACTGGAAGCAATCTGGAATTCTGGGCAATCCAACTCAGAATGGGCATTGGTGTTGTGCAATCTGCGCCAAGTAGATAAGGCAGCTTCAGCTAACATTACGCAACCTGGGGGTCTGGTGTCGCTATTCTAATTCTCCAAGGGTGAAGGCACTCCCCCATTGTTTGGCCTAGTGTTCTAGGATCGATTTGACCGCTGCTGAAAGCTTTGATTTTGATACTAATTTTGATTTGGAAACTAGTTCGGGCCTTGATTCTGTGAGTGCTGCTGGTTCTGGAAATGTTGTTAATTCTGTCCCCTCTGCTGCAAATAAGCATTCTAGTTTTTGAGGTGAGTAACTTCAGTAGTGAGCTTTTTCATCTGTTCAACCAGTTCTTTGATGTCATCTTTGTCTTCCTTGGTCCTTGCCGCTTCTGAAGACTGTAGGAAAGGCATTTGTGCTGGGGGCATTTCAGCCACTGGGTTGCCTGGATAGACTACTAAGGCTTGTGTGGTAGCTGGGTTCGGGACTAGGTTCATTACAGGGGTACGATTGGCCAATGCATGATTTATCATGGGAATTTGATTTGGCATGGCAACGGGACCTATATGATTCATCGGGCCAGAGGCTGTTTGTCCAAGCTAGGTACTTACTTCGACAGCAGCAGAATATGCTGTGGCTAGACTAGGTGGTACCGGGTTAGCCCTCCTTGCAAACATGGAGGTAAGTTTATCTAGGGCAGCATAGTAGATAGGTAGGGCAGCAGCCTGATCTATAGTGTAGGGGGCTTGCAGACGATTGTAAGCTTTCTGGAATCTGTTGTTGAAGGTACTGATCATCTCACCTTCCTCTCGTCGAATCTCCACAAAAGAATGGTAAAGATCAGATGGGGTGGTAGGCATACGGAACCTATTCAGAAAAGTAGTCTTCAGATTTGGCCAAGAATTTATGGATGCCGCCGGGAGATTGGCAAACCAGTAGTAAGCTTCCTCCTACAAAGAATAGGGGAACAGCCGGCATATCACATCCTCATGCTGCACCTGCAACATGAACATATTAGCTTCAAAGATCTTAATGTGTTCGTTCGCGGTCCTATCCGGGTCATGTACCCTAAACTTTGAGCAGAACTTGTCTGGGTTTTTGGGCATGTCATGGTAGTCATTGAACAAAACAGGGGACTGGTTATTCCCTACAAAGTAAGCAATGATGGGGTGATTAATGGGAGCTACAGTAGTATTTCTAGGGGCTGACTGAGCTCGAGGAGCCCTGGGTATTCCTTGATCCCTTCTTGTTCTTCTAAATTCTGTTAGAGACAGCAGCTCTTCTCCAGCTCAGCTGGATCTAGTGTGTCTCTGTCTAGTCCCCAGACTTGCTGATTTTTGGAAAATGGCCCTCCTAGTGCTAATTCTGTTAATGGTGGTTTTAGCACACAGCAACGCAGGTGTGATTGCTAGTTTCACACCTCTCTTGAAAAGTATCTTACTCCAAGTAAGACTACTCCAAGGATAATACAGCTAGGTCTTAGCTTGCTTGGAATCTCTCAATGGTTATGTTCTAGCTGTAACTACAAGGGGTCTTACATGCAATCTGCAAATCTTCAGGTTTGGGATAGCAAATACACATAAACCCTATTATGATTTTCAGCTGATAAACCAAAATAAAGTGCTGCTGAAATTTCTATTTTAACAACTAATCAGTGGGTTTAAGAAAATGCGAAAGGTTTAGGGTTTTAGAAGGATCCTAAGTGACATTCATGATGCAAGGGTTATCTTCAGTAGACAGATATTCCAAACTTTAAACCAGTTTTCTAAGTTACCAAACTGAAATGGGTGTTACAGTGCTATAGAAAACAGTGCTATCTTTAATGGAAGTCGAAAGATTTTCAGACCACATTCATTCATTAAATACCCAATAAATGGTGCAACTTAACTCATGAAATGCAGTTAAACTTTAGCACAAATAATAAGCCCAGACTAACTTTACACAGCTATTTACCATTAGCAAACAACTAAAAGTATGGACTTGGAATATTCATCAAATACTTCAGCAAACCACTAACATCATAAAAGAACAACTAATCTAACTATGGGAGAGCAAGAAGCAAACCATGAAAACCACAATGAATCAACACAAGGAACAAATTCTCAGAATTACTGTAGAAACTTGCTTTTGTATTACTTCAAATGGCATAGAGTCAACAATTTGGCATCAAAAATCTCTCTTGAAAAAGTGGAAATGGTAGCCCTTTATATAGAAAGCAGCATACCCTAGCTCTCAAATGAACAGTGGAGATTAACTCAACACCGACGGTCTAGATTACATCAAGAACAACCCATATTAATTCCTGGATTACATTTTGTCTTTTATGAAAAAGATGAAAAAATAGCCGCTAGATACACTGAATCTGGTCATTTTGACTAGCCAACTCAGTACACTAGTGAAAAAGCTCATTTTGGAAGCAAGGAGAAGTCAAAAAATGAGTCACATGCTGTCCAGATATGTCAAGTTTACAATTGTGACGGGATTGAATCACTAAAATATTCAAATAGTATCAAGATTCTTTATCCAAATTGATGCTATCCTCGTGGGCCAGCTTATTTCGATAGGTCAGCCATGCTTCAAGTGCTGGATTGATGTCAGATGGGTTCAGATCCTTCAAATGATGTACCCTGTACTCAAATACTTCCAGCTCCCGACTGAATCTGGTGTATATCCTTTCAAAATCTGCCTCTACCCTGTGGAATGCCTTAAACTCAGCTCTGAGGTCACTCGCTTTATCTAGCCGTTCTTCCGTGCTTAGTAAAGCGTCTTCAAATAATATTGCATGCAACTTACTTTTGCATTTCTCAGCTTCAAAAGGAGCATAATCATTAAAAGATTCCTCCCTACAGCTTCTCAAGGCATCACTGATATCATATATAACAGATCTTAGTTCCTCGTCGGCTGGTTTGTATGCCTCTTTTACTTGTTCAAAGGTTTCCTTCGTCAGAAGTAACTGTTGATACCATTCAATAGCCTTTGGGAGCCTATCCCTAGTCAAAATATTTTCTGTAACCAAGGTTTGAGCTAGTAATTCTCTGATACCCTTAATTCATGGATACATTTGAGAGTAATATTCGTCAAAAGAGTCACATTCATCTCGCAAATCCTTCCATTTTTTATGCAAATCCATCGCTCATTGGTGGGCTTGAGTAGAGGCACTTATGGC
The DNA here is from genome assembly GCA_027924645.1 of Cunninghamia lanceolata. Classification (NCBI taxonomy): domain Eukaryota; kingdom Viridiplantae; phylum Streptophyta; class Pinopsida; order Cupressales; family Cupressaceae; genus Cunninghamia; species Cunninghamia lanceolata. Next base: position 1,336,366 of record BSBN01000149.1, on the reverse strand, counting down.
CTCGCATCCTGCTTCAAAAACACCTACCAACCAATTCTCGACGCCTTGAGACTTTAACCTAACCTCGCTTAATTTTGCCATCTCATCGATAGATAAGAAGGTAGGAACTGTCCTTAAATCTCCTCTTGCATCCACCAGCTTTACCAGAAATTGAAGGCATGCTCTGAGCTCCTCATTCTGCCATTTTAACTCCTTTTTGGACATTTCATCCTTATCCAATTGTTCCAAAATTGACATAACTGATCCCTTGAAATCATCCACCCTTTGAGCGTGGGTGGTTGGGCCTAAATCAATTATAGATATTACATAATCTTCCACCCTGACTTGATCTCTTACTACGTCAGCCGGCCGGACTGCTACCTCCGCGATCCTTGAGCCTGATTCGCTCTTGTAGATCCTTGATTGGACTTTAGCCTTTTTCTGTTTCTGAGGCTTTTGAGCCTGTGATAGGATGGTGCTTAAATCAATTTGCATTACTTCGATCTGGGGTTCTAGATACACCATCCTACCTTGCAGCCATTCGGGAGTGGAAGATTTGTTCAACTCAGTAGCTCCATCTTTATCTGACACAGCCAATTCTTTAGAAGGTTCTTGTTCCGGCTCAGGACTCTTCTCCTTTTCTCCTTGGGCCAATTCATTCAAGCTTTCAATCACATTCTCCTGCGCAATCTTCAAAACTTCTTCCATCAGATCCTTGCTTGGGGGACTATCAGATATATCAATTATTTCCACACCGTCTGATGTGTCAAGGAGGCTTTCATTATTTACACCAATCAATACTTCCTCGCTCTTGTCAGTCACTACTTCATGCTCCTGTAACTCCAATTCTGCACAAACCTTCTCAATACCTGTCAACAAAGGTACTTCCAATGAATCCACCGACATTTGTGAAATGGGGACAGCAGAAGAAATTGTGAAGGAAGGCGTACTAATTTGGGTCAAATTAGCTAAGGCTGGTTATAAGGAAGAGGAAATGGTAAAGGGTGAAGAAAAAGCCAACGAAGGAAACGAAAGTGGGGGTGATAAGATGGTTGATACGGGAGGCAATGGTAAGGGAGAAGAAAGGGTAGATGTAGTAGAGGGATATGTAATGGCAAGAGTGGGAGAAATAGGGTTGCTGGGATCACCGAAGGAGATTGCCAGTGAGCAGGAAGTGGTAGTAATGCCAGAGGTAGGAGAAGCAGAAGGAGATGATTCCTACACTATGACAGCTGAAGTGGTGGGAGAAGTGGATGAAACAGAGGAAGGAGGAGGGATAGAAGTAGAAAGGGTGGAAGTTGAGACAACAGTTCCGGTATCTGGTATGAGGATTGGGTAATTGGAGGAATAGGATCATCTTTGGCTGTAGCATCCTTCTTGCTTGCTTCTTTTGCTTTTACCTTCTTGGCCTTGGAGGCCTTCCCAGCACTACTTGGCATATCTTTCCTTTTAGAAGCTCTGGCCCTAGTAGAAGGAGGTGGATCTTTCTTCCGAGGAGACCTTATGGGAGGCTTCCTCACTTTTCCTACCCTCATTGCCAAGGGGGCATGTTCCTCAATGTCTGAATTTTTCTCCCCGGCTGGCTCCGTATCATCGGTTACCAGTATGGGCTCATCTTCCTCTCCACTGGAGTCTTTGTCTGATTCTATTGCCGCGTAGCTCAATTGGACTCCTTGCCCCCTCAGAACACCCACCTGCAGTCTGACCCACGCCTTACTTAATCTAATTGGCTCCTTCATAATCACATCCAAGGAGCTTTCTTCAGTGTTTGCCCAATTGGGTAATGGGATAGGTAGGTGGTATTGTGCCTCCCATGGACCTCTGACCATGACATTCTCATCGTTCTGTAACTGGTCCGGTACTGCCATTATATGGAATTTCTTAATAAACTCTAAGGACAGCCTTGCATGCGCCTTTTTCATGACCTTGTAGTCATCAGGGCAGTTGGCCCAGAAATCTTCAATATGGTCCTTATGAAACAACTTTTTGCTTACGAACTTCTCCATTACTTGATTTGGGTCAAAGTGACTCCTAGCATTGTAATAGTGTAAGTTCAGGAGTTGGAGCTCTTTATCTAAATATTCAGCTGAGGCGAGAGAGGGGCATGCGTAGAGTCCTTTGCCAAACTTGATGGGGAACTGGACATTTGTTCTGTGTAGGTGCTTGAGCTTTTCTACGCATGGTATCAGTTTCCTAGACAGTTCTAGGAGCACTGTCTTATCATCGGGGTATCTTGGCAATCTGTATGCCATTCCAGTGAAACCTTGTACTCTGATATATGTAAATTTCTCAAACTAAATATACCACCGACCATATTGGATTACTTCATTCATGGCCTCGGCAGAAATCCTCAAGGCTGTATTACCTTGCAACTTCCTTGCTATATACATAGTGAATGCATCGTTGACCCGTTTTAAGTATATCAAGGACTGAGACGAAGTCAACTGAGGATAGCATTCATACACCTTGACCTATGTCTTTTTATCGTTTCCAATTTCTCCAACCTTGGACAATCCGTTGTAATGATTCATTCTTGCCAATGCATAAACGACGTAGGATGTCCACCTAAAATACTTTTTCTCATTGAAGTTGCTAAAAGCTTCATGAATATTGTCACTAAGCATCTGCGACCAATGGAACTTGGTTCCCTTCAGTACTTCTAAAATAATGATAAACATCCAATCTTTGAAGGTGGAAGTAGTTGGCAACCCATATACTCTGCTCAAGAAAGTTATGATATCTCTGATCTCATCATGGAAATCACTTCTGTATAATACTATGGGGAACTTGACGAGAGCAGATTTCTTGCTCTTGACCCAGTGGTCGTTTATATGTTTCCTGCATCCTTCCACATCCTTATTATATGCTTCCTTGGATGCTTGTCTGTTAGGCATAGTTATGGTTTTATGCCATGGGATATCCAGCATCTCTGCCAAAGCAGGCGGGGTCAAATCAGCTAGGACTTCTCCGTTGGCTCTCTATATTTGTTTGGATACAACATCATATCTATCTGCACAACTAGCCATTAATTCTTCACATTGAACCGACGTTGGGAAGGCAGCTACTTGTCCAAGCCCACTATCTCTTAGTCTCTTGGCCTGGGGAGTTGGAGTGGGTCCAAAGATTCTGAGTCTGAAATCATCTGGGTCAATATGACCTAGATCGGTGTCTCCCACATTGCTCCACCCGGAGTGGATTCTAGTCTCTGGAGGTATCCCTTTGAACTCATACTTCAAAGCTTGAGCCCGTGCAGTCTTCTAGTCTGCAAAACCGGACATTATAAGTTTGGTACCAAGACAGCTTCCTAATATACTCCTAGGATTTAGACAAACCAGAATAAATTTGGAGCATGCATTTGAAGGACAACTAAGTCAAATTGAAAAGATACTGCATGCAAGTAGATATCAAATATTGCAAAGAATTTCACCCAAAACATCATTATTACTACATCACAGCATTAATTACATTACTTTGAACAACCTTCTCTAAAGAAACTTCAACAAATTCAGCCATTTAGAGGGTTTTGCGCTAATTTGAAGGTTGTCCAACCTTGAGAAAGAAAAGTGCTATAATGGAAGCTGTCCGACCTTGGTGGGGAAATAGGACAGGTCCGACCTTGAGTTTGGGTCTGTCCTTTGTGTTCTGGATTTTGCACTATTTTCAGGGGTATCTGACTTGCGCGGGATTTGGAGGTCCTTGACCTCGGATGGTTTGCAAGTTGGTCGGTGGGCAATCTGGTGCAAAACAACATTGATGTAATACGGCCTCTTCCTGCACAGAAATTAGGTCGGTCTGACTTGCGTGAGTTTCGACAGGGTCCGACCAAGTCAGATGAGAGATAATTTTGCGCAGGTCAGACAAGGGAATTTTAAGTGCTGAGTTCAAGGAGGCCTTCCTGCGAGATTTTCGGGCAACACCGACTAGGTCGGATGTAGGATATTTTAGCACAAAAAGTTTTCTAAGTTTGCAGAATTTTTGAAATAATCCGACCTGTTTGAAAATAGCATATTGGTTGCGAGGGTCGGATGAAGTCGATCTTAGCACAACTGGGCGCTAGGCTTCTGGCTCTAAATTCTGGGGTGTCAGACCAACTCAAAAGGACTTTGGTTTGAAGGTCGGTTGGAGGTTGATTTAGCGCTGACCTAGTACGCAGAGGTTATGGGGCTAAGTCCCTAAAATTCTAAATTCACTTAAGGCACCTCGGATCTCGGCCTTCTTACCAGGGTTTTAGACTAGGGTTTTAAAATCAAAGGACTAAAATCTACCAAACCCTAACTTTAGAAACATTGTAATTCGTCAATCAGAAAACCTTAACGGCCTACTGGAAGTCAATTGTTTGAAAACCCCTCCCAAAATAACTTGAAACAAAGAGGTTAAAAACCCTACCTTCAACAATGGTGGCGTGGATTCAAACTGTAGGAGGAGGTCACGATTTCGAGCTCAGGCGATGTTGGCAGGGGAGAACAGAGCTTGAAACGTGCAGTCAAAAAATGTGATTAAAATGAGTTAAGACTCGCTAATTCCCTATTTAGACCACTCCAATCTGCCATTAATACTTGGGAGTACGGACTGTCAGTGCGGACTTAGGGTTAGTCTAACTTGGCAGAGAATGTGGAGGTCTCCGACCTGGTCAGACAAGGCAACATTCAACGCGAACCCGAGAGGTTCAACTTGCATTGTTTGGTGGGGCTTTCCGACTCATCTGACCTGTGGAGCTTTTGGGAGGATCCAACTAAGTCGGAGGTTGATGCTTTTAGTGTAGGGTCAGTTGGAACTAATTTCAACGCAAAGGCCCGACAGAGGGAAAAACAGTGCAAAGGTCAGAGCGATAAGGTTCTAGTGCACAGGTCAGATGAAGCACTTTTTAGCGCTAGGTCTGACAGTCACGGAATTAGCGCAAAGGTCGGTTGAGGCCAATTTTAGCACAAAATACCAATTCAAGGGCCTCAAAAGGAAAGTAACAACCTACCCTAGCAGATTTTGAAGTGACTTTTCAAGGTAATCTTTCTATCTAGGGCAAAAATACTTTAGATCACGCCACCACCTCAAGAGATCAGAAAACCAAATGACCCTCTAGCCAAAACAAAATAGGGGGGGTCCCCATTTTTAGAATGGGGCGTGCGTGCCAGGCACAACAGATCCATGTTCTGCAATTCATGCAAGACTATATTGAAACTGATGATCAACTATCTTCCTAATTAGCCTAGTTACTGCACCTTGAAGAGAAATGCGACGCTTCTATAGAAAACTATGCTAAGCACTCTGGTGTTGTGAAAAGATGGTTTGACAAGAGAGCCAAGGTAAAAGCCTTCCGCATTTCTAATTTAGTCTTGTATCAGGACAAAGCTCATGAGAAAAAAGGTGAGCATGGTAAGTTTGATAAACTTTGGTTGGGTCCATATCAGATCTATTGGATCCTTGGTGATAACACATATTGACTTAAAAGCCTTACTGGTGAGGAAATCCCAGTGCCCATCAATGGCTAATTCCTAAAACACTACTTCCGGGCTTGAAGAGGCAGTCTTGCCTCCCCTTAGTGTTTATAGTTAGGCTGCTTGTTTTCTTTGGTTAGAGTAGGTTACTACTAGAGTAGGTTTGCTTTCCTACTTTCACTTTCCATAGTTTTATATGTTCTTGCTTTCACTTAGTTAGTTGTCGTTTAGCTTTTGTTTTGCTCACTGTGCTTTCTTTTGCGTATGGTCTTTTTGTTTCTAGAATGTGGTGACAGTTATGCGGACCTATAAATGCTTCCTTGTTGGGTACGTAATCTAAAGTATTTCTTTGAGAAGCTAAAGTTCTGCTTAGGTCTTGCTATGGGTTCTACTGTTATACCAGGGAGTATGATGTCTGTTCATGGGAAATGAGTCATTAGTTGGTGCCCCTGAAATATTTTCTAACCATATATCTTTCACACTTTAAATGATCCTGAAGTAACTAAGTCAGTCTAGGTGATCTTGTGTTAAATGAAAAAGTTTGGATCCTCATTTTACCACCCACACCAGTACTATGGATCCAGATGAAGATGGTGGGTGATACTAAGTACTACTAGCCTATATTGGGTAAAAATAAAAGGTGTTTTTCAACACCAGACCCATTACAAAGCATCAATATGAAGATCATCATTTGAAAATTCTCACTTTGAAAATAATATTGTCTAAGGATTATTAGCATCAAATATGATTGCATCAAAAGTACTACTGGAGGAATCATTATTTGCCTCACTCAAGGCTCATCATATCTCAGCATTAGAGCATTCTCTTGGTGGTAGAGTGATCCCAACTTTATAGCTTACTGGGAAGGATCTTGGATGAACTTAGTTGTTAAAGGATGGAAATGAATACAATTGCACACACTTAGGTTTTCAGGATATGGATGGTTGCATTGGTTAGTGGTCTTTGATCCTTTGATAAGATATCATGCCTTTTCGTTCAATGTGTGGGAAACATAGAGATTCTAGGTTCGAACTGAAAGTTTATCATTGAAATGCTCTGGAGCATTTCCCAACAGAGTCAACATATGTTGTGCCTTGTACACAAGCCCCATTTCAAAAAATAGGGACCCCCTCTTTCAAATCTTGGCTTAGAATGTCAAGTGGGTTTTCCATCTCCTAAGTAGTCAAGTGGTCAGAATGCACTTTTTTCCATGTTAGAAATTTGATGTCAAACGATCATTCTAAAATATGCTAAGTCCAAGTCTCTACATTTCATAAAAGAGGTCTGATAGTCCATTTGTGCTAAAACTGATCCCAACTGACCTTTGCACTAAAATTGTTCCCAACCGACCTTTACACTGCAATGCATATGCACTGACTAAGTTGGAGGCTAGTAAAGTTCACGCTAGTCTGAGGAACCCTAAAACCCACAAAGTACTTGTAATAAGACTGATCACTTCTTGCGTTTAGAATGACATCCGCCAACTAGGTCCCTGACACCCCAAAAACCCACCTAGTCAGATGCAATCTTAAGCTACGCAAGCCCTAATATTCTGCTGAATCTCCTGACTAACACTGCATACATTCTATATTAATGGCGAGCTAGTCAAAGAAAATAAAAAGGGGATTTTCATCATTTTCGAGGTCATTCTACATTAAACAAACACTTGGAGAGCTTTTTGGTGACATTGCAACGGACTACCCTACACAAGCCACGGACTTCCTACACACATGCACATTTCAACTTTTTCACCTTGCTGAACTAGGTAGGAGCTCGATTCTTCACCTAGGTTTTTCATTTAGCTAGGGTTTCATTTTTAATCAAACTACATTTCCTTTCAAAAGCACGACAAACATATGAATGATATGAATTAGGGGATGCGAGCTAGGGTTTCGGTTCTGAACTGTTTATTTTTATAAATCGTAGTTTAAATATTTGAGGGAAATACATTTTTGGGCATCATTCAGAATCCCTCCCATAGGAAAAATGAGACTAATAACTTGTCCAACCCTAGAAAAAACAAAGGAAACTTAAATGTATTGAACCGATCAAAATGAAGTAAAAATAGTTCTTGTGCCAAAAGTTGTCTGATTGACCTTCAAAACTTCACGATCAATCCAGTCAGTCAGGGGCCTTGAAAATCTACACTGGGACTCAAAACCAATTTAGCACTAAAACTCAGACCATCTACTCCATGATGTTCATTGCCTTAACTCACCTAGTTGGAGGATCTTAGAAGTCCCACATGACCTTAAGATTTGCTTTGCACTGGTTTTTGTTTGCTTTTACCTTGTGCTTAAAAACCATCTCTTTGACCTAGGTCAAATGCATGTAAAAGTCCTACAGGTCTATGATGTCCTAAACCTCTGCTAAGAAACAAGAAAGCAACTTTGTGCTAAAAGCCACTTCATCTGACCTTACATTGAAATGTGCCATCACGAACTTAGTCGGTTAATATCAAAAACCCCGCAAGGTCAGACGGTGCCTAATCTTGCCAAAAATGATAAAGTGTGTTTTGATTGCCTTGCATTGAACTTGCAACCAACCAAGCTGAATGGCTAACCTAAAGTTAGTTGGTTATAAAACCCGCGCAAGTCAGTTGACCATAAAATCTGTGCAAAACCTTGTAAAGTCATGAGTACTAAAAAACTAGTTGGTCAGACTATCCCAATTTCTTCGCTAAGGTTAGTTAACCTCAAAATCAATTCTTTTTCTCTTGTAGGTCAGTTGACCCCAAATCTAGTGCAAACTGGGTAAAATGACTATTTTTAAGGAATTTTTGAAAGGAGAAATGTTTGTCAGGATGAAATAATGACTGCACTTGGTAAATGGTGATGTTCTACATGTTTTAAATGGAATTTTTACAAGCATTTTAGTATTTGTTACATGCATTAGTATAAGATTGCTTCATTATTTGATCATGTGGTAAATGAAATGGTCCATAAATGTCAAACTTTTGTTATCATAAGCACATGTTGGTAACTTAGTAGATTCATGATGGATTCATTAGCTATAATATGGTTTGGTAGTGTAGTAGTCAACTTGATAATCATAAACTTTAAACTTAGGAGTTAGAGAAAACATCCCAAGGTATCAAAACTTATAAGGTCCAGTCTTGTAGGTTAGATGTCTGCACAAGCTCAAGTCATGAGGTACAAGTTCAAAGGTACCCCCCCAAAAATGAAGATTTGTATTGGATGGAAAGCTATTGGAGATACAGACTTGGGTCATATTGACCTTGATGATTTCAGACTCAGAGTATTTAGCCCAAATACAACCCCTAGAGCCAAAACAATAAAAGATAGTGGGATTGCACAAGTTGTTGCCTTCTCCACATCTGTACAATGTGCAAAATTGATAGCGGCATGTGCAGATAGGTATGATGTCATGACCAGGACAATCCAAACTGCCAGTGGAGATATTTTAGCTGACTGAAGTCCACCCTCCTTAGCTGAAACCTTGGACATTCCATGGTGTCCAGTGATGACTATGCCAAATAAGGCAGAATCAAAAGCCACCTATAGGAAAGATGTAAGTGGATGCAGAAAACACATGAATGAGCAATGGGCAAAGAGTAGAAGGTCAGCCCTAGTCAAATTCCCTTAGGCAATCTACTTGTACCTTCTTACTTCCTATGGGTGAGATGAGCATCACCCTAGAAGATGTGTGGTGGATCCTATGTATTCCCATTCACAGTGAGTTGTTTGTGTATTATACTATAATAGGTTTGGTAGCACTAGCTTGAGTATTCACCCTAGCACTAGTGGCGACATGTGAGGATCTGTGAGAAATGATATGGGATGCTACTCTTGCTAGAGGTTTGAGTGATTATGCCATGTACTTATGTGGGTTGGTCAGGGGTTTCTTATGCTAGATCGATGCTCATGATGGTTTCCAGTTGGATGGGGGACAACATTGAGTAGATGGTGGCACTATTGGCAAGAGACACTACTTCGACATGGAATTTTATGTTGTCATTGATTGAAACAAGGCTCAAAGATCTTATCACCATGATAGGAGGAGATAGATCTGGAAGGACATATTGGATTTCAGGTCTGGTTGATAGAAAATGGCTAAGTATGGGTATTTACAAAGTGAAAGATAGTCAATGGGTCAGTGTGCTTCCACAGATGATGATCCAATAATTCAGTTAAGGAATGATTTTAGTAATTGCTTGATGGTGCTATGCTCTAGAGATGAAGTCCTAACTTCCCCCAAAAGTCATTTGGAAGAATTATCTAAGTCGGGATGAACATAGGCATAGCATAGATAGGGAATAGTGCACATTGTAATGGTCTGCATTCCTCCACAGTTGAGTATTTTTTTATGTAGTTTTAAGTTATTGTAAACACTTGTATGAAGTGTCTAATTCTAGAGTTATGAGATCTGAAGTCCACTAGAAAGATAGTTACAAGCTACTAAGCATCAATACAGTGTTTGACAGAGCTTGATAGAGACAAAGTCTGAGTTGTAATAGTCAGCATGTCTCTACAAGATGATATCATGCCTTGCGGTTCAAATGGTAAGTTTAGGAATGTGTGAAGAATCCTTGATATGATTTTTGAAGTATTTTGTGATCCGCAGTAAAAGATGTAAGTCGACAGATGAACTTGATAATCATGCTCTTAAGGAACATGCCGACTAGTATGATAAATCATTGTATGAAGAAGAGATAGTGTGTGAATGATCTATTTAAGTGATTGAATGATTAGAGAGGACCTATTTGAACATGTTTGGGCAAATTTTTGGGTCTGAATAACATATAGCACATTGGATTGAGCCGACTAGCTATATCTTTCTATGTACACGTTTCACTTCTTGGATGCTGACCTGACTATGGATCAAATCATGATGCAGATATATAAGAATGATGAATCTCTATTGAGAAGGTATGAGTGTGGGAGATGGATGTGAATATGCAAATAGCAGAGCCATGACACAGTGTTGTGCCTCACACACATGCCCCATTTCAAAAAATAGGAACCCCCTCTTTCAAATCTTAGCTTAGAATGTCAAGTGGGTTTTCCATCTCCTAAGTAGTCAAGTGCTTAGAATGCACTTTTTGCCATTTTAGAAAATTGATGTCGAAAGATCATTTTAAAATATGCTAAGTCCAAGTCTCTACATTTCATAAAAGAGGTCTGATTGTCCATTTGTGCTAAAATTGATCCCAATTGACCTTTGCACTAAAATTGCTCCCAACTGACCTTTGTGCTGAAAGGCCCTTTGTCTAACCTTTGCATTGGTTTCTTGCTTAACTGACCTTAGCACTGGATCTAGTTGCTACCAAATTTGCACTGCAATGCGTATGCACAGACTAAGTCGGAGGGTGGTAAAATTCCCGCTGGTCCGAGGAACCCTAAAATCCCGCAAAGCACTTGCAATAAGACTGATCACTTCTTGCATTGAGAATGACATCCGCTGACTAGGTCTGTGACACTCCAAAAGTCAGAAGTAATCATAACCCGTGCAAGCCCTAATATTCTACTGAATCTCCCAATTGACACTGCGTACATTCTGCAGTAATGGCAATCTAGTCGGGGAAAATAAAAGGGGATTTTCATTATTTTTGATCTCATTCTGCATTGAACAAACACTTGGAGAGCTTTTTGGTGACATTGCAACTAACTGCCCTACACAACCCGCAAACTTGACCCAAGGACCTCCTGCACACCTGCACGTTTCAACTTTTTCACCTCTGTGAACCAAGTAGGAGCTTGATTCTTCACCTAGGGTTTTCATTCAGCTAGGGTTTCATTTTTAATCAAACTACATTTCCTTTCAAAAGCATGGAAAACGTATGGATGATATGGATTAGGGCACATGAGCTAGGGTTTATGTTCTTAACTGTTTATTTTTATAAATCATACTTTAAATCTTGCAAGGAAATACATTTTTAGGCATCATTTAGAATCCCTCCCGTAGGCAAAATGAGACTAATAACCTGTCCAACCCTAGCAAAACAGAGCAAACCTAAACACATTGAACCGATCAAAATGAAGTAAAAATAGTTGTTGCACCAAAAGTTGTCTGACTGACCTTCAAAACTTCATCATCAACCCAGACAGTCGGTGGCTTTGAAAATCTGTGCTGGGACTCAAAGCCAATTTAGTGCTAAGATTTAGACCATCGACTCCACCTTGTTCATCACCTTAACTCACCTAGTCGGAGGAGCCTCTAAGTCTCGCATGACCTTAAGATTTGATTGCAATAGTTTTTGGTTGCTCCGACCTTGCGCTTAAAAACCATCTCTCTGACCTAGGTCAAATGCATGTAAAAGTCCTACAAGTCCATGATGTCCTAAACCTCTGCTAAGAAAGAAGAAAGCAACTTTGTGCTAAAAACCACTTCATCTGACCTTGCATTGAAATGTGCCATCACTGACTTAGTCAGTTGATATCAAAAATGCCACAAGGTCATATGGTGCCCAATCTCATGCAAAAATGATAAAGTTTGTTTTGATTGCCTTGCATTGAACTTGCAACTGACCAACCTGAATGACTAACCTATATTCAGTTGATTATAAAACCTGCACAAGTCAGTTGACCATAAAATCCTCACAAAACCTTGTAAAGGTATGAGTACTGAATAACTAGTTGGTTGGACTGTTCCAATTTCTCTGCTAAGGTCAATTGTCCTCAAATCCAGTGCTTTTTCTCTTGTAGGTCAGTTGACCCCAAATCTAGCACAAATTGGTTAAAATGACTATTTTTAAGGAATTTTTGAAAGGAGAAATGTTTTCCAGGATGAACTAATGACTGCACTTGGTAAATGATGATGTTCTACATGTTTTAAATGCAATTTTTACAAGAATTTGGATGTTTATTACATGCATTAGTATAAGATTACTTCATTATTTGATCATGTGGTAAATGCAATGGTTAATAGATGTTAGACTTTTGTTATCATAAGCACATGTTGGTAACTTATTAGATTCATTATGGATTCATTAGTTATAATATGGTTTGGTAGCATAGTAGTCAACTTGATAATCATAAACTTTAAACTTAGGATTTAGATAAAACATCCCAAGGTATCAAAACTTATAAGGTCTAGTCCTACAGGTTAGATGACTGCATGAACTCAAGTCATGAGGTACGAGTTCAAAGGTATACCCCCAGAAATGAAGGTTTCTACTGGATGGAAAGATATTGGAGATACAAACTTAGGTCATATTGACCTTGATGATTTCAGACTCAGAGTATTTGGCCTAATTCCAACTCCTAGAGCCAAAATAGTAAAAGACAGTGGGATTGCATAAGATGCTGCCTTCCCCACATCTGTATAATGTGCAGAACTAATAGTGTCCTGGGTAGACAGGTATGATGTCATGACTAGGACAGTCTAAACTTCTAGTGGAGATATTTTAGCTGACTTAAGTCCACCCTCCTTGGCTAAAACCTTTGACATTCCATGGTGTCCAATGATGACTATGCTAGATAAAATAGGATCAAAAGCCACCTATAGAAAAGATGTAAGTGGATGCAAGAAACACATGAATGAGCAATGGGCAAAGAGTAGAAGGTCAGCCTTAGTCAAATTCCCTCAGGTGTTGTACAGAAGTGACTTTCATGATGAAATAGGTGACCTCATAACTTTGTTAAGAACAATATATGGGCTACCTGCATCATTTGATGTTGAATATTAGATGTTTGTTATAATTGGTGAAATATTGAAAGGTGCTAAGTTTCACTAGGCACAAGTTTTAAGTGACAATATTCATGAAGCGTTTAGTAACTTCAAGGAGAAGTAGTTTTTTAGATGGACATCCTATGTTGTCTATGCGTTGGCAAGAAGGAATCATTATGCTAGATTGTCCAAGGTGGGAGAAGTAGGAAATGATGAGCAGACTCAAGTTAAAGTGTATGAATGCTATACCCAACTCACATTGCCATAGTCCCTAATGCATTTTAAGAGGGTCAATGACGCCTTTACTATGTATATAACAAGATTATTGCAAGGCAACATAGCCGTAAGAATATCCACAGAAGCCATGAATGAGATTACCAAATATGGAAGGTGGTATATTCAATTTGAAAAGTTCACATACCTAAAAATACAAGGATTCACTGGGATGGCTTATAGGCTCCCCAGATATCCTATAGATAAGATAGTGCTCTTAGAGTTATCTAGGTAACTGATAACTTGTGCTGAAAAAATCAATCATCTGCCAGAACAAATGTCTAATTTCCCATACTATTAGGCAGAGGAAATTATGCATGTCCTTCATTGGGATCAGCTGAGCACTCTAACAAAGAACTCCAACTTCTCAATCACATTACTACAATGGAAAGGATCATTTTGATCCAAATAAGGTGATGGAGAGGTTTGTGAGTAAGAAATTGTTCCATAAGATGCATATAGAATACTTTTGGGTAAATTGTATGGATGACTACGAGGTCATGAAGAAAGCTCATTCCAAATTATCTCTAACATTCATAAGGAAATTCCATATTATTGTAGTTCCTGACCAATTAGAAGATGATGATAATGTGATGCAGAAAGGAGCCTGGGAGGCTCAATATCACCAACCAATTCCCTTGCCAAATTGGGTGAATGCTGAGGAAAGCTCTCTTGATGTTGTAATGAGAGAACCAATCAGATTCAGCAAAGCATGGGTAAGAGGCCAAATTGCTGCCTTGGAGAGACAAGGGGTGTAGCTCACATACACTGCACTTGAATCTCCACTTCCTGTTGCTCTAAGTGTTAGTGCTGCTACCATAATTGTCCAAGAGAATGTCTCCACTATTTCTCTACCCACAACTGTTGTCTCAATGATTTCCTCTCCACTAGCAATAGCTTCCAATGCTTTGAGCACTCCCATTTCTTCCCTTGCTGCCCTGTCATACTCTTCCACTACTTCTACATCCTTACTTGCTACATCCTCTACTCCACTTTCCATTTCCCTCCCATTTCCTCCCATTTATACTATTCTTTCACCTTCTTTGCCTTCTTTTTCCATCCATTCACCCATGGTCATTTCTTCTACTTTGCGAACTTCTTCCATCCTATCACCTTTAAGTTTAGCAGTGTTTGCTAATTTGATGCAAGTGGACTTGTCTTCAGTTGCGGTGCCTTTATCCTCTATTGCACCTATATCTCAAGTACCTATAGGGATAGACTGAACTCCTTTAACCATTCCATTTGTACCTAGAATTGAAAAGGTATATGCTGAATTGCGTTTGCAAGAGCTGGAACCAAAGAAAGATACATTTGTCGAGGCAGAAAATGATTAGACATAACCAATCATCGAGGCAACTTGGAAAAATGTATTGGTGAATTGGAGAAATCTTACAGAGGATAAAGATTTAGATAAGGAATCAGAACAAGAATAGGGATTACTTGAAGGCCCCCCTAATACAGATAGTGAAAATCTTGGTGGGTCAAGTAAGCCTCCTACCTCAGCACCTGAATGGCTACAAAACAGAGTGGCATAACCATAACCTCAGGTGGAGATAATGAAACTAGATTTGAGTACAATCTTCTTACAGACTCAAAAGCCAAAGAAACAGAAGAAAGCGAAGGTGCAATCAAGGATCTACAAAGATGAAACTGGATATAGGATAGCTGAGATAGCTGTCCCACTAGCTGATACAAATAGGGAATAGGTCAGAGCCAAATATTATGCCATAACGACCATCAATTTGGGACCAACTTCATGTGCACAGAGGGTTGATGAGTTCAAGGGGTCCACTATTTCAATTCTAGAATAACTAGATAAATATGAACTTTCAAAGAAAGAATTGAAGCAACAAAATGAAGAACTTCAGGCATGTCTTCAGTTCTTGATAAAACTAGTTGATTCTGATGGAGAGATAAGGACAGTGCCAACCTTCTTGTCAAGAGATGAAATGTCTAAGGTTGGCAAAGTTTAGAGTATGTCAAAAGGTACCCAAAAATGGATGATCAAGGTATGTGAGCAGTGGTGTGATACAATTGACGCTGCAGCTAAATCGCACAAGAGTTTAGTTCAACTTCATGAGCAATGGAAAGACCTGCGGGAAGAATGTGATTCTTTTGAAGAATATTATTCTCATGTATTTCCTAGAGTTAAAGGTATCAGAGATTTGTCTACCTAAACATTGCTTGATGAGAATATTTTGACCAGTGACAAATTGTACCAAGCCACCGAATGGTATCAACAGTTGAAGTTGAGGAAAGAAGTTTTTGACAGCATTAAGGAAGCCTACAAACCAGCAGATGAAAACATTTTGGCTTTGATATATGATATAAATGATACTTTGAGGGACTGTTTAGTGGAGGTCTACAATGATTTTACACCATATGATGTGGAAGGATGCAAGGATAAATTGCAAAGGGTAATTATTGAAGATGTTGAGTTGGATATAGAGGCCAGGTTGGATAAAGTCATTGACCTCATAGTTGAATTTAATGCATTTCATAAGGCGAAGGTAAAAATAGAAAGAATATACAATAGGTATATCCAGGAGTTAGAAATGTTTAAATATCGGGTCAATCACCTCAAGAACCCAAATCCTTCAGATATCTACCTATTGATGACTGTTTTGATGCAATCATAACAATAAGTTAAAATTCACATAAAATGAACTGAAACTATACTTGAAAGACAAGAAGGAATCATTTGGTGATTCAACTAATCCCAAGTCTACAATGGTTCGGTTGGTCAAGTTCAGTTGGTCAATGTGAAGCTGTAATGTTCAAGGGGCCTTACGTAGTTTAGGTTTGTTTTGTGGTTTGCTGGACTAAGAATATGCAAAGAGGTCATAGATTTCAACAAGTATTCTGTTCATTTGCATACAAATGATACCGGGCTGCAAGTTTCAGAGGGTTTTCTTGGATTTTTTGCAGCTTTCTTCTTTATCTGTTTATGAAAACTGTCTACTTATAGCTCTGTTATCATGCTTCTTCAAATTTGAGACAATTTCCTTTGGATTTCTACGTTTTCAGCTAGATATTTCAGATGGGTTGGGAAAAGTTAGAAAGATCTACTCTATACCTCACTTAATCTACCGAAGGATCTAAGTGTTTCTGTTATGCACTATGTAAATACCACAGTAGTTTGATCAAATCCACAGTAAAAACCCTAAATGTAAATTCTGAGCATTTTCACAAACATACATTTAAAATTGCAAGCTCTCAAAGAAGACATTTCAAAACACAAAGAAGAGCAGGAGAACACTCAGAAGATAGATGCAGAACTCCAGATTCTATTGTATTAGAAACGAATAGCCATACATGATTTACAATGTAAGAATGACTCTTAGTTTCATTGATCATACTACAGAGAACTTACAAGCTTTACAGATACAGTAAGGCAGCCAGACATTCCACGCGCACCTTACTGTAGACAAACAGGCGACCTCCTTCTTCTACTTCTAAACTATGCCCAGAAAGACTCTACAATTCTGGTAAAATCCTAAAATCCCTGTGTGTAGCCCCTGTTGTAAAGTATTACAGTGTAGAGAGGCACAATATAAAGACATTCTGATTGTCCTCACTACAGCAAAAAACCTAACTGAACCCCTGGTTCAAACCCCTAGTTACAGCAATAAATGCAGGTGAACCAGTTCTCAAAAATATCTTAGAGTAGTGGTCAAATCTGGGCGAAATATTGCCCCTTCTGAGGAGTTCCGGCAGCTGGGTAATAACTTCTGTTTGTCTTTTGTGATAATACCCTCAGCTGCAACCTTCTTCTTTACTTGAATGGCCTTGACCTTTTGCATTTCATCTCTATCTTCTTGCTCCTGAGATCAGATCTTCTGCCTCCATGAGGTCACTGCGCTGACTTTCCAGCTGCTTCCTCAACTGCAAGCCTGCAAGACAAGACAAGCAATAAGTTTCACATTTATCACAAAAATAGCATGAAATTAAAATAAGCATTTAAATCCAGGTGACAGCGCAAGATTGAGAAAATCAGATCCAGAATCCTCTCAAAACGCGTCAAAAATGCGCTTAGACTGCTCAAAATTGATCGGGTCAACCACCGCTGACCAAAAAAATGCCAGAGGCACCAAAAAAAACACTTTAAAATGTCCACCGCCTCATTTCCCGCCCATCGGCATGATCATTGCTGTCGGCGCGTAAAAAAAAACATACTGGCTGACATTCACTTCATCATCATGATATTCACTTCTGCATATTGGGAAAAAAGAACATCATCATCATCATCATGATGAAGGAGAATAGGAGGATATGAATATAATCATGCTGCCGAGGAAAGGAAGATGATGGTGACGTCATCATGATATTCGGGCTTCATTGAAATGCTAAGGATGATGTCATCATCATGTTCAATTAAGATCAGGGGATAATTACAATATCGGGTCACCTAAAGAGCATGATCAGGATGATGATGATCATACGACCCCCTTTTGCGGCCAAGGCAACCCTCTCGAAAAAAATCAGCATGATGATGATGATCATCGGGATATTTGCTTCTTCGTTTATCAGATCGGGATGACATCATCATGATATCCGGGGCCTTTGTTAAACTTAAAACAAGACGTCATCATGATATTTCGCCAACCGGATCATGTTTGGGAAAAAATCCTGCCGAAGGGAAAATGTGATGATGATGATCATTAGGATATGTGCAAAAGGTTGTATTTCATCGGCAGGAGGACTTTGCGAAATATCAGGTGGACCAACAAGATCATGATGATCTTGACTACAGGACAGGATAAAACATATGATGATGATGATGATCATCGATTTATCATGATGACGTCATCATCATAATTTGTCTTCGGAGCACAAGGATGAGTTAAGGTCATCATGATATTTGCGCTAGGGTGATATTGTGAAATATGATCATGCTGTTGAGAAATGCAATATCGACCCCCTCTGAATAGATAGGGTGATCATCATGATATTCGCTAACCGGAGATCAGGAGGATATGAAGATGATGATCCTCTTAATCGAATTATGATGATGATGCTTCCATCACTTAGCGAATTTCAGCAAATGACTCGTGAAAGATCAAGATGATATGGAGTCGTCATCATCATAATTCGAAGTTCAGCAAATATCATGATGATGACCTTGCGATAGGATTATAACACGCGCAGGCAAATATGCCAAAGGTGGATTTTTCTAAGTCTGGGTGATCAGCATGATAATATAAGATCAGGTAATGTTGAATTATCATGATGATGCTTGCGATACAAAAGACCACTTCGACGGGGAACTTACCTTGACTGAAAGCCGATGTCATCATGATATTCGAACCTCAGGATATTGTCGGGGGGGTGCGTTTCAAATATGATGATGATGTCCTCATACAGCAAAACCAGGTTTATAAAATATGACGCTCCTAAGAAAATCATGATGCTGATGATGCGCCTGAGGCCATTTGACGGGTAAAGGGAACTACCACCTAAAATTGACGTCCGGATATTGCGACTGCATGATTTTTAGTGGGTGATAGACCAAGATCATGATGATCCTGTCAACATGACTTAGGATATAAAAATATGATGATCCTCCTGCGAATATCAGGTTTGACCAAGACTTTGACCGTGCATAACTTCCACATATGGACGAATTTTCAAGTGAAGTAAAAGGCAAACCTGCATGGAATTTCAAGCTCTTTCTAAATATGAGGTCACAGCAACAAAATATGAACTTTTGACAAACTGACCTCATGATGATGACCCACCTCATGCAATATCATGATGATGATGCACCTGACCTTCATTTTTACCAGACCGCCAGAAAGCAGAAAAACACAAGCAGAAGCAAAAAGCAAAAACATCAGCAGGGGTCCCCATTTTGCTAAGGAGCATAATGGGGTGTGTTGTGAACATCACAACACTACCCTACACTCTCAGTTTGGGTTAGCTACCGCAACAAGCTTGCAGAAGAGGACAAAATAGACTTGGATGGGGAGTCTTAATAGGATTTCTTTGAATATTTTAAAATATAACCCCATCACTAGTGTAAATTGGTATATTTAGAGTGACATGTGACAATATTTTGTCTTTATTATGCCTCAAAAATGATCTTTTCTATATATATATTCAATTGGGTAGTCAAATAGTCTAGATTCAATGTATCTGGGGGTTGTTTTTCATCTTTTTCATAAAGGACAAGTTGTAATCCGAGATTTGTTATGAGCTGTAAGGAATGCATTGAATGATGTAAATCTAGACCGTTGGTGTTGAGTGAATCTCCACCATCCATTGAAAAACTCGGTATGGCTCCTCTTCTATATAAAGGGCTACCATTTCCATTATTTGTAAGAGAGAATTCTTGATGCCGAATTGTTGACATTCTGCCATTTGAAGTAATACAAAGCATGTTTCTGCAGTTATTTTGAGAATTTGTGTATTGTGTTGCTTACTTGGTTTTCATGGTTCACTTCTTGCTTTGCCATAGTTAATTAGTTGTGCTTTTACATATTCATGTTTGCTGAAGTATTTAATGAATGATCTTAGTCCATAATTGTAGTTATTTGTTGATGGTAGGTAACTATGCAAATTTAGTTTGAGATGATCAGTTGTACTTAAGTTCAACTGTATTTCATAAGTTAAATTTTGTTGTTCATTAGGTATTTGATGAATGAATGTAATCTAAAATTTTTTCAATTTCCATTGAAGATAGCATCATTTTCTATAGTGTTGTAACATTAAAGTTTAGTTTGGTAACTTATAACACTGGTTAAATTTTAGAGTGTTTGTCTACTTGCAGCAGTCCACACATTGTGAATGTCACTTAGGATTTCAATAAAACCCTATTCCCTTTTGCATTTTCTTTTAAAATAGTTGTTAGTTTAGGAATTTCAGCAGCATTTTTTTATCATTTTATTAGCTGAAATCATAAAGGGTTTGCATGTATTGTTGTTCAAACTATTAAAATCCATAGATTGCATGTAAGACCCCTTGTCGGCACAGCTAGAACATTCCAATTAAAAGATTCCAAGAAAGCTAAGACCTAGCTGTAGAATCCTTGGAGTAGTCTTACCTAGGGTAGGATACTTTTCAAAAGAGGTGTGATACTAGCAATCATACCTGCGTTGTTGAGTGCAAAAACACCCATCAACTAAATTGGCGCTAGAAGGAGAGCTTGAATAGAGAATTATTCCCCTCTACAAAAATTAGCAAGTCTGGGGACCAGACAAAGACTGACCAGATCCAGCTCAGCAGGAGAAGAGATGTTGTCTTTGATAGAATTCAGATGAACAAGAATAGATCAAGGGTTATCAAGAATACCGAGAGCTCAGTTAGTCCCAAGGAACATAGCTGCAACTCCTTTCAATCCTCCAGTCATGACCTTCTTTGTAGCAAACAATCAGTCCCCATTTCAGTTCAATGATTATCATGATATGCTGAAAAACCCCGATAAGTTCTATTCCAAGTTCAAGGTGAATGATCCAGATAGGACTACAGATGAGCATATCAAAATCTTTGAAAGTAACATGTTTATGCTTCAAGTATAGTACGAAGATGTGGTATGCCGATTGTTTCCTTACTCTTTATAAAATGAGGCTTATGATTTGTTTGCTAACCTCCCTGCAGCTTCCATAAACTCATGGCTAAATCTGAAAAATGCATTTTTGGATTGATTTTGAATGCCCACTACTCCACCTAATCTATACCGGTCCTTTGTGGAGATTCGTCAAGGTGAAGGTGACCTGATAAGTTCTTTCAATAACAAAATTTAGAAATCCTTTAGTCATTTGCAAGCTCCTTATGTCATAGGGAAAGATGTAGCCTTGCCAATCTATTATGCAGCCTTGGACAAACTCACATCTATGTTCATAAGGAAAGCTGATCTTGCCCCCGCTACCCTAACTCAAGCATACACCGAAGCTGTCACTATGAGCACTCAATTAGGAAAAGCAACCACTGGTCCACTAAACCACATGGGCCTAGTAGCCAGACCAAATCAAATACCCATGATTAACCAAGCCTTGACCAACCATACCCCTGTAATGAATCTGATTCCTAACCCAGCTACAACTTAAGATTTAGTAGTTCATCCGGGAAACCCAATAGCTAAAAATACCTCCTGAACAAATGCCTTTCTCCAATCTTTAGAAGTAACTAAGAAAAAGGAAGATAGAGATGATATTAGGGAGTTAGTTGAGTAGATGAAGAAGCTCATTGTATAAGTCACTCACCTTAGGAATCAAAATGCTTATCTACAATAGAGAAGTCAAAATCAACATCAGTTCCAAAATAAAATATAGAATCAATATCAAAAGTATAATTTTCAACAACGATCAAACCGGTCTTAGAACACGAGGCCCAATAGTGGAGGAGTGCCTTCGCCATTGAAAAATCAAAACAATGATACCTGACCTCCTAGCTGCGTGATGTTGGTAGAGGCAACTTTGTTTACTTGGTACAGACTACACAATACGAATGCTCACTCTGAGTTAGACTGGACAAAATTTTAGATAGCATCCAGTATTTTCCAGATGGAAATCCAAAACACTGAAACTCAAGAGAATCCACTAATGGGGTATGAACTCATTTCTTCGCAAAGGTATGACACTGCCCTAGTCCTTGATAGTTATACCTTTCCATTTCAAGATGATAATCAGCCTGAGGAAGAAGAGTCAGAGGAGGTAAATGCTTATTAGTAGTATAATAAAACTCCATATAATTTGTGATGTAGTAAGCCAAAGGGTCCTTTCACCAACTCCATTCCTCTGAATAGCTACCAAATCCCACCAGATCCAAATGCTTCTAATAATTCTGAACCCCCAAAAGCCACACCTCAGCTTGTATATTAGGGGGCTGTTGCCGAGAATTCTCAATGATTTGATGTAGCAAAAATGTGGCAGTATGTTGCTGAGGAGCTCAAGAAGATGAAGGTTAGTTTGTCTATTTACGAGTTGCTTAAAATACCTAAGGTTAGGACAACCTTCTTCCAAGATATGGGTGCAAGTATCAAAATAGATTCTTCATAGAAAGAGACTCTCACAAAGGATAACACTAATAAAGGGAAAGAAAGAGTGCATGTGACTGATGTTGAGCAAAAGATGACATTATACAAGGATAAGAGGGAGAGCCCCCTTTTCCTCTTAGAACTTAGGATATTCAACATAAATCTTCACAACTGTTTGGTAGATTCTGGTGCTTCCACTAACATAATGCCATTATCAGTTTGTAAGGCATTAGGTCTCACTCCAGCCAAGTCTTCCAGGAAAGTGACACAGCTGGATAAGACTGAGGTGAATGTAGTGGGTGAATTAAATAGGACACATATGTAACTAGCTTTTGATCCAAGAGTGCAACAGTATATAGATATTCAGGTGGTGGATATCCCAGATCAGTATGGTCTGCTCCTCAGCAGGGACTGGTCTAGAATTTTGAATGGTTAAATGGCAACAGATTTTTCTCATATGTGGTTGCCATGGAAGGGATTGGCAAACTGGATTTGTATTGAAAGAGAACCCAAAATGAAACATATGATTATAGAATATCACTAGACAAATGAGATTCTATTTTTAGAAGTTGATTTGTAGGTTTATCTACCCCATGTTGACCGAGCTGAGGAATTACTTATGCTAAGCTACCATTGGCCTTTAAAAGAGTATTGAGAAGCTATAGAAGCATGTGTATAGTCAGTCCCCAAATATTCCTTCGAAGGAGAAGATGAGGAGCCAGGTATATTCGAAGGATTTAAGGATTTTATAGCTAAATTTTTGAGTGATCAAGAAGCAGTGGGTAAGCAAGTTTAGATGGAGGAATTGCTACTGCCAAATTGGTGTCATATACATAATCCTTCGCATTCTGAGTTCACATGTAAAATTTGTTAGGAAGTAGTAAAGCAAGTACAGAGAGAACTGGAAATTCCCATTGCTCGGAAGAAAGATCCTGCTACTACAAAGGAGGAGGTTGAGCCTCAGATTAATAAGAGAAGATCAACAAAATAGGATGATAGCAACAAAGACTTCCATCTCTAGACTTTGAGGTTTGATGGATCAAGATGTAGACAAGGGTCCAGGATAGGTGTTGAATTGATCAGTCCCACTAGAAGCTCATATCTAGCATCGTACAGATTACAATTTCCTTGCACAAATAATGTAACTCAGTATGAAGCTTTAATGCAAGGATTGTTGATGGCACTTCGAAAGAAAGTCAAAATTCTTCAGGTGTTTGGAGATTTAGAATTAGTTGTGAAACAAGTAAGGAAATAGTACTTGTGTAATGATAAGATGCTGAGAAGATATAGAAACTGACTGTGGGATTTGATCAAATGCTTTGATGGTTTTAATATCCAGTTGATTCCTCAAAGGCAGAATCCTGTTGCAGATGCTCTAGCTTAAACAACAAGTACACTAGAGCTAACATCCATGGTAGGTTTGAAGAAGTTCATAGTCAAATTTGTCGCTACCCCGTCTATACCAGATAATGTCACAAATTTCCAAGTCTTTGAGGATGACAAGCATATAATTGACTTCCTTACTTCATTAGACATTTTTACTGCTCAAATAATAGATCAAGAGGAAATGGAACCTGCTAAGATGGATTTAGAAGGTGTCCTTAATCTAAAGACAAACATGATTCCTCGAGGAATGGTTGAGTTGGAGCGATTCTTTGATTCAAACAAGTTGTGAACTCAGAGGAAAGAAGGAGAATCTCCTGGTGGACAGTGTGATCAGTTCAATCCAAGGACTGATGAAGAGATTAAGAATGTGTTTATTGGGAAGGCTAGTACTGAAGAAGAAAATAATGGCATCATTCATGCATTAAGAGATTATTAGGAAGTAATAGCATGGAGCTATGAAGACCTCAAGACATACGACACATCGATCATTACTCACACCATTCCATTGAAGCCAAGGGCAAAACCATTCAGATAAAGGTAGCAGTCTGTGAATGCTCTATTAGAACCTCTGATTTTCAAAGAAGTACAAAAACTATTATCAGGAAGAATAATTTTTCCTATCAAACATTCTATGTGGGAGGCAAATTTAGTCCCAGTTTGGAAGAAAGATAGAGAAATTAGACTTTGCATCAACTTCAAAATTTGAATTGGGCAATTGAGAAAGATAACTATCCACTGCCTTCATTAGATGAGGTATTATAGATTGTTAATGGATCCTAGATGATGTGTTTCTTACGTGGATATTCGAGATACAACCAGGTAATGGTCGATTACAAAGATAGATTGAAGACATCTTTTACATGTAAATAGGGAATCTATGCATATCGCAGAATGTCGTTTGGGCTGATAAATGCTGGTGCGACATTCCAAAGAGCAATGGATGCTGCATTTAAGGGATTAGTTGGAAAATGCATCATAATCTATTTGGATGATCTCACAGTGTTTTTGAAGAGGTGAGAAGACCATGTGGCTGACTTAAGGAAAGTATTACAATGATGCAAAGACTATGGTATCTCACTTAATCCTAAGAAGTGCATCTTTGGCGTGATTGAATGGAAGTTGTTGAGGCATGTGATATCTGAATGAGGTATATCTATTGATCCAGACTGAATACAAGCAATACTCAAAATCTTGCCTCCATCCAGCAAAAAGGAACTAAAGTCATATTTTGGTAAGATAAATTTTGTATGCAAGTTCATTACAGGTTTTGCAGAAATCGTTTGACCTCTCAATGCCATGATGAAAAAAGATGCTAAAATAGATTGGACTCCAAAAGCCAAGACTACCTTTGCATAAATTAAACAAGCCATAGCCAATGCACCTGTATTGGTAAGTCCAGATCATGTATTACCATTCCATATTTATTCGTTTGTATCCAAGCACACTTGCACTGCGATGTTGACATAGAAGAGAGCAGTCGACGATGAAAGGTACATTGTTTTCATAAGTACTCCATTGAAAAACATAGAGTTGAGCTATCCTACTGTGGAAAAACAAGCCTACGCTTTGGTAAGGGTAGTCAAGAAGTTATGTCACTACATCCCAATGAGTTAGGTAATTGCCATAGTACCAGATGCAGCAGTTAAAGCACTATTAATGCAAAGTGAACTTGGAGAAAGGAGAGGAAAATGGGTTACCACTCTGCAAGAATTTGATATAGACATCTAGCCTATGAAGTTGGTAAGAGGTTAGGCGCTGACTAAAACAATGGCCGAGGTGGGACCAGGTTTAGTCTCCCAGCAATACATGTTAGAAGATGTTTCAAAAGATGAATGGTACGGATATATCATATTTATCTACTCAATCAGTATTGTCAACCTAAATTGAATTTAGTTCAAAGAAGAGCACTCAGATTGAAAAGTAATAGATATATGATAAAAGGATCAGTTCTTTACAAGAATCACGAAGGGATCTATTTGAGATGTCTGGAGAAGATAGAAGTGGCTCAGGTGTTAACCATTTTTCACGAGATATTTGGGACATGTCACTCAATGGCTAATCAAATTCTTTGGGTTGGGTATTACTGGCCTACCTTGTTCAAAGATTCTTATTCACATGTGAGAAGTTGCCACACCTGTCAGACTGCTACAACCCAGGAATGAAATATATCTATGAGGGGTATGACCATTTGCATAGTGGAGCCTCGACTTTATCGCTATGATCAATCTGCCCTCCTCTATAGGCCACAGGTATATTCTGATTGCTACTGATTATTGCACTCGTTGGTCTGAGGCGATAGCTTGTAAATAATGCACCACAAAGGTAGTCATCAAATTTCTTGAAAAGCGTATTATCACAAGGTTTGGATGTCTGTTTTCTTTAGTTTTTGATAATGGTCTGACCTTTTCGTCACTATGTTTCTCTAAATAGGCATTTGATTATAGGATTATTATAAAATTCTCATCTAATTACTATCCATAGGGGAATGGGGTAGCTGAATCCACAAACAAAAATTTGCTTGAGGTAATTAATAAATTGTTAGACAAAAACCCCAGGGATTAACACACTCAACTCAAATTTGCCTTATGGGCTGATAGAATTAGACAGAACCAGCATTGAGAACTTTGCCCTATCATTTAGTTTATGAGACCAAACCTATCTTTTCTATTCACTTAAGGATCCATGTTTTGTAATTCATGCAAGACTATCTTAAAACTAATGATCAACTGTCTTGCCAATTAGCCCAATTATTGTACCTTGAAGAGAAATGTGAAGCTTCTATAGAAAAATTTGCTAAGCACTAGGGTGTTGTGAAATGATGGTTCGACAAGAGAGCCAAGGTAAAAGAATTCTGTATTTCTGATTTAGTCTTGTATTGGGACAAAGCTCATGAGAAAAAAGGTGAGCATGGTAAGTTTGACAAACTTTGGTTGGGTCCATATCAGATCTATTGGATCCTTGGTGAGAACATATATCAACTTAAGAGACTTATAGGTGAAGCTCCTATTGCTCATCAATGACCAGTTCCTAAAGCACTACTTCTAGGCTTGAAGAGGCAGTCTTACCTCCCCTTAGTGTATATAGTTAGGTTGCTTGTTTGCTTTGGTTAGAGTAGGTTACTACTAGAGTAGATTTGTTTTCCTCCTTTCCATAGTTTTAGATGTTCTTGCTTTCACTTAGTTGTCCTTTATTTTTGCTTTTGTTCACTGTGCTTTCTTTTGCATGGGGTCTTTTTGTTTCTAGAATGTGGTGGCAGTTATGAGGACCTACAGATTCTTCCTTGTTGGGTGCATCATCTAAAGATTTCTTTGAGAAGATGAAGTTCTGCTTAGGTCTTGCTGTGGGTTCCGCTATTATACCAGGGAGTATGATGTCTGCTCATGGGAAATGAGTCATTAGTTGGTGTATCTGAAATATTTTCTAACCATATATCTTCCACACTTTAAATGATCCTGAAGCAGCTAAGCGAGTTTGGGTGATCTTGTGTTAAGTGAAAAAGTTTGGATCCTCATTTTACCACCCACACCAGTACTATGGATCTAGATCAAGATGGTGGGTGGTACTAAGTATTGCTAGCCTATATTGGGTAAAAACAAAATGTGTTTTTCAAGACTAGACCCATTACAAAGCATCAATATGAAGATCATCATTTGAAAATTCTCACTTTGAAAAGAATAGTGTTTAAGGATTATCAACATCAAATATCATTGCATTAAAAGTACTATTGGAGGAATCATTATTTGCCTCCGTCAAGGCTCATCATATCTTAGCATTAGAGCATTCTCTTGGTGGTAGAGTGATCCCAACTTTATAGCTTACCGTGAAGGATCTTGGATGAACTTAGTTGTTAAAGGATGGAAATGAATGCAATTGCACACACTCAAGTTTTCAGGATATGGATGGTTGCATTGGTTAGTGGTCTTTGATCCTTTAATAAGATATCATTCCTTTTCATTCAACGTGTGGGAAACATAGAGATTCTGGGTTTGAACTGAAAGTTTATCATTGAAATGCTTTGGAGTGTTTCCCAGTATAGTCACCATTTGTTGTGCCTCGCACACATGCCCCATTTCAAAAAAAGGGAACCCCTCTTTCAAATCTTGGCTTAGAATGTCAAGTGGGTTTTCAATCTCCTAAGTAGTCAAGTGGTCAGAGTGCACTTTTTTCGATGTTAGAAATTTGATGTCAAAAGATCATTCTAAATTATGCTAAGTCCAAGTCTCTGCATTTCATAAAAGAGGTCTGATAGTCCATTTGCACTAAAACTGATCCCAACCAAACTTTGTGCTAAAATTGCTCCCAACTGACCTTTGCGCTGAAAGGTCCTTTGTTTGACCTTTGCACTGTTTTCTTGCTTAACTAACCTTAGCGTTGGATCTAGTCACTACCAACTTTGCGCTGCAATGCATATGTACTAACTAAGACGGAGGGTGGTAAAATTCTCACTGGTTCGAGGAACCATAAAATCCTACAAAGCACTTGCAATAAGACTGATCACTTCTTGCGTTGAGAATGACATCTGCCGACTAGGTCCGTGACACCCCGAAAGATGGCCAAGTCGGAAGTAATCTTAACGTACACAAACCCTAATATTCCACCGATTCCCCTGACTAACACTGTGTACATTTTGTATTAATGGTGATCTAGTTGGGGAAAATAAAAGGGGATTTTCATCATTTTCAAGCTCATTCTGCATTGAATGAACACTCAAAGAGCTTTTTGGTGACATTGCAACTGACTGCCCTGCACAACCCATAGATTCGACCCAGGGACCTCATGTACACCTGCACGTTTCAACTTTTTCACCTCTACAAACCAGGTATGAGCTTGATTATTCACCTAGGGTTTTCATTCAGCTAGGGTTTCATTTTTAATCAAACTACATTTCCTTTCAAAAGCATGGCAAATGTATGAATGATATGAATTAGGGAATGCGAGATAGGGTTTTAGTTCTAAACTATTTATTTTTATAAATCCTAGTTTAAATATTTGAGGGAAATACATTTTCGGGCATCATTCGAAATCCCTTCCATAGGAAAAATGAGACTAATAACCTATCCAACCCTAGCAAAATAGAGAAAACTTAAACGCATTGAACCGATCAAAATGAAGTAAAAATAGTTCTTGACCCAAAAGTTGTTTGACTAACCTTCAAAACTTCACAATCAATCCAATCAGTTGGCGGCATTGAAAATTTGCGATGGGAGTCAAAACTAATTTAGCACTAAAACTTAGACCACCAACTCCACATTGTTCATCGCCTTAACTCACCTAGTTAGAGGAGCCTAGAAGTCCCGCATGACCTTAAGATTTGTTTTGTGCTAGTTTTTGGTTGCTTCGATCTTGCACTTAAAAACCATCTCTCCAACCTAGGTCAGATGCACGTAAAAGTCCTGCAGGTCTATGATGTCTTAAACCTCCACTAAAAAACAAGAAAGTAACTTTGTGCTAAAAACCACTTCATCTGACCTTGCATCGAAATGCGCAAGCACCAACTTAGTCGGTTGATATCAAGAAGCCCACAAGGTTAGACGGTGCCCAATCTCACGTAAAAATGATAAAGTGTGTTTTGATGGCCCTGCACTGAATTTGCAACCGACCAACCTAAATGACTAAGCTAAAGTCGGTTGGTTATAAAACCCGCGTAAGTTATTTGACCATAAAATCGATGCAAAACCTTGTAAAGGCATGAGTACTAAAAAACTAGTTGGTCAGACTGTCCCAATTTCTCTGCTGAGCTCGGTTGACCTCAAAACCAGTGCTTTTTCTCTTGTAGGTCATTTGACCCCAAATCTAGCACAAACTAGGTAAAATGACTATTTTTAAGGAATTTTTGAAAGGAGAAATGTTTGTCAGGATGAAATAATAACTGTACTTGGAAATGATGATGTTCTACATGTTTTAAATGGAATTTTTACAAGAATATGAGTATTTATTACATGCATTAGTATAAGATTGCTTCATTATTTGATCATGTGGTAAATGCAATGGTTAGTAAATGTCAGACTTTTGTTATCATAAGCACATGTTGGTAACTTATCAGATTCATGAAGGATTCATTGGTTATAATATGGTTTGGTAGTGTAGTAGTCAACTTAATAATCATAAACTTTAAACTTAGGAGTTAGAGAAAACATCCCAACGTATTAAAACTTATAAGGTCTAGTCCTGTAGGCTAGATGATTGCATGAGCTCAAGTCATGAGGTATGAGTTCAAAGGTATCCCCCTAGAAATGAAGATTTCTACTGGATGGAAAGATATTGGAGATATAGACTTAGGTGATATTGACCTTAATGATTTCAAACTCAGAGTATTTGGCCCAAATCCAACCCCTAGAGCAAAAACAATAAAAGATAGTGGGATTGGACAAGTTGCTACCTTCCCCACATCTGTACAATGTGCAAAATTGATAGTGGAATGTGCAGATAGGTATGATGGCATAACTAGGACAATCCAAACTACTAGTGGAGATAGTTTAGTTGACTTAAGTCCACCCTCCTTGGCTGAAACTTTTCACATTCCATGGCATCTAGTGATGACTATGCCAGATAAGGCAAGATGAAGCCACCTATAGGAAAGATGTAAGTGGATGCAAGAGACACATGAATGAGCAATGGGCAAAGAGTAGAAGGTCAGCCCTAGTCAAATTCCCTCATGTGTTGTACAGAAGTGACTTTCATGATGAAATAGGTGATCTCATAACTTTGTTAAGTAGAATATATGGGTTGCTTGCAACATCTACTTTTGAAGATTGGATATTTGTTATAATTGGTGAAATATTGAAAGGGACTAAGTTTCACTGGGGGGTGATCCCACAATAGTGGGTTACACTTTATGGCCAACGTTGACACTGAAATGAACATTTTGAAAAAAATCTTCACTTTCAGACACCTATAGTTGCTAAACCGTGAGGAATTTGAAGATGATGTAAACTAATGATTTGTCACATTTTGTCTATAGATTCTAAATATATATTTTTAATTATTTTGGAATCAAAATATATTTCCTTTCCATCTCTTTCAATAACTAGTTTCTATCAGTAAACAACAATTTTAAAGACTGACGTGCACTATGTATAACATAACTTTTTTTCTATGAATGATAAAATTCTATTTTTTTTGAATTTAGATTTTTAACTACGATATCTAGAGGATGCATTTGGTTTCATAATGTTTTATTGAATATTTTTCTTTTAATTAACTTTTGAAGTCAAACCAATTACAATTTAGACATAGGTGTACTGTGTAAAGCATAACTTTTTTTTGTATGTATTGGAATTCAATCTTTTTTTTTGTTGGAATAAGGACATCAATACCTAGAGGACATGTATTTTTTAGAATTTTTTCTATATTTTCCTATTTTTTCGTATGTATGAAACAGAGACCATGAAGTTCATTAGAAAACCTACATTCACAAGAAATAAAAAATGAATATAATAATAAAATTAAATATGTTTAAAATTATACTTTTTGGGAAGCTTATAATAAGGACTACATACTTACAAAACATAAAATTTTAAATGAATTCATTTGATCCCCCAAAAGGTAAATCAAAAGTGGTTTTTTATTAGCATTTTGATAGGTGTAGAGGAAACTCCATGACATGTATGGTTTAAAACTAGCATGGTTCTATCCAAGGGGTTTGATCTAAGGGGGTTTGATCAAACCCTATTCAATTACAATCCTTTAAATGAAAGCTTTCAATGATTAAATAATTATATTTTATAAAAATATGTGATTTCAGCAAAAAATACGATGTCCCAGAAAGTGTAACCCATTATTGGGGCAGCACCCTGGGCATAGGTTTTAAGAGACAATATTCACGAAGCATTTAGTAACTTCAAGGAAAAGTAGTTTTTTAGATGGACATCCTATGTTGTCTATGCATTGGTAAGAAGGAATCATTATGCTGGATTGTCCAAGGTGGGAGAAGTAGGAAATGATTAGCAAACTCAAGTTAAAGAGTATGAATGCTATACCCAACTCACATTGCCACAGTCCCTGATGCATTTTAAGGGGGTCAATGACACCTTTACTATGTATATAACAAGATTATTGCAAGGTAACATGGCCTTGAGAATATCCACAGAAGCCATGAATGAGATTACCAAATATGGAAGGTGGTATATTTAGTTTGAAAAGCTCACATACCTAAGAATACAAGGCTTCAATGTGCTAGCTTATAGACTCCCCAGAGATTCTACAGATAAGATAGTGCTCTTAGAGTTATGTATGCAACTGATAACTTGTGTTGAAAAACTCAAGCATCTGCACAGAACAAATGTCCAATTTCCCATACTATTAAGCAGAGGAAATTAGGCATGTCCTTCATTGGGATTAGCTGAGCACTCTAACAAAGAACTCCAACTTCTCAATCTTCATTACTACAACGGAAGGGATCATTTTGATCCAAATAAGGTGATGGAGAGGTTTGTGAGTAAGAAATTGTTCCACAAGATGCATATAGAAGACTTTTGGGAAAATTGTATGGATGACTATGAGGTCATGAAGAAAGCTCATTCCAAATTATCTCTAGCATTCATAAAGAAATTCCATATTATTGCAGTTCATAACCAATTAGAAGATGATGATAACGTGATGTATAGAGGAGCTTGGGAGGATCAATATCACCAACCAATTCCCTTCCCAAATTGGGCTAACGCTGAGGAAAGCTCTATTGATGTTGTAATGAAAGAACCAATTAGATTGAGCAAAGCATGGGTAAGAGGCCAAATTGTTGCCTTGGAGAGATAACAGGTGTAGTTCACATACACTACACTTGAATCAGAGAAAGAGTCTGGAGGAGAAGAAGATGATCCCATAGACATTAATGATGATGCAAAACCAGCCCAAGGACATAAATCAGGTAGTGAAGATCATATACCATTGGAAGAAAAGGCCCAAGCATATAAAGGTAAGAAGGTTTCTACAAAGACTCATAAGAAAGATATACCTCCTTCTACCAGGACAAGAGCTTCGAAGAAAAGAGATATGCCTAGTGGCCCTAGAGAAGGATCTAAGGCAAAGAAAGCCAATGTGAAGACTGTTAGTCAGGCTGTAGAAACTGCTGCTGCTAGAACTCATAATGACACTAGTCTGCTAGCCTCTCCACCTCCTTCTACTCCAAGTGTTAGTGTTGCTGCTACTATTGTCTAGGAAAATGTCTCCACTGTTTCTTTACCCACAACTGTTGTCTCAACGGTTTCGTCTCCACTAGCAATAGCTTCCAATGCTTTGAGCAGTCGTATTTCTTCTTTTGTTGCCCTATCATACTCTTCCATTAATTCTACATCCTTGCCTGCTACATCCTCTACTCCACTTTCCACTTCCCTCCCATTACCTCTCATTTCTACTATTCTTTCACCTTCTTTGCCTTCTTTTTCCATCCCTTCACCCATGGTCATTTCTTCCACTTTGCCAACTTCTTCCATCCTATCACCTTTAAGGTTAGTAGTGTTTGGTAATTTGACACAAGTGGACTTGTCTTCAATTGTGGTCCCTTTATCCTCTATTTTATCTATATCTCAAGAACATATAGGCTAAGACTCAACTCATTTGATCATGCCATTGCTACCTAGAATTGAAAAGGTATGTACTGAATTGGGTTTGCAAGAGCCCGAACCAAAGAAAGATACATTTGTCAAGGCAGAAAATGATACACTTGATGAGCCTTTGGATGGAATGGTTAGTACAGAAATAATTGAAATATCAGACAGTCCTCTAGAGAAGGATTAGATAGAAGAAATCCTTGAGGCAGCTCAAAAAATGTAATGGTGAATTGGACAAATCTTATAGAGGGTACAGATTTAGATAAGGAATCTAAACAAGAACAAGGATTACTTGAAGGCCCCCCTAATACAGATAGTGAAAATCCTAATGGGTCAAGTAAGCCTCCTTCCTTAGCACTTGAATGGCTACAAAATAGAGTGGCATACCTAGAACCTTAGGTAGAGATAATGAAATTAGATTTGAGTACAATCTTGTAACAGGCTCAAAAGCCAAAGAAACAGAAGAAAGAAAATGCGCAAACAAGGATCTACAAAGATGAAATTGGATCTAGGATAGCTGAGATAGCTCTCCCACTGGCTGATACAAATAGGGAATAGGTCAGAGCTGAATATTATGCCATACCAACTATCAATTTGGGACCAACTACATGTTCATAGAGGTTTGATGAGTTCAGGGGGTCCGTTACTTCAATTCTAGAACAGCTAGATAAAGATGAACTTTCAAAGAAAGAATTGAAGCAACAGAATGAAGAACTTCAGGTGTATCTTCAGTTCTTGATAAAACCAGTTGATTCTGATGGAGAGATAAGGATAGTGCCAACCTTCTTGTCAAGAGATGAAATGTCTATGCTCGGTGAAGTTTAGACTATGTCAAAAGGTACCTAAAATTGGATGATAAAGGTATGTGAGAAGGGGTGCGATACAATTGACACTGCAACTGAATCGCATAAGAGTTTAGTTCAACTTCACGAGCAATGGAAAGACATGTGGGAAGAATGTGATTCTTTTGAAGAATATTATTCTCATGTATTTCCTAGAGTTAAAGGTATCAAAGATTTGCCTACCCGAACATTACTGGTTGAGAATATTCTGATTGGTGACAAATTGTACAAAGCCATTGAATGGTATCAACAATTGAACTTGAGGAAAGAAATTTTTGACAGCATCAAGGAAGCCTACAAACCAGCAGATGAAAACCTTTTGGCTTTGATATATGATATAAATGATACTTTGACAGACTGTCTAGTGGAGGCCAACAATGATTTTACACCATATGATGTGGAAGGATGCAAGGATAAATTGCATAAGGTAATTTTTGAAGATGCTGAGTTGGATATAGAGGCTAGGTTGGATAAAGTTAGTGACCTCATAGCTAAATTCAATGCATTTCATAAGGCTAAGGCAAAAATAGAAAGAATATACAATAGGTATAGCTAGGAGTTGGAAATGTTCAAATATTGGGTCAATAACCTCAAGAACCCAAATCCTTCTGATATCAATCGTGCACGCTCAACTTGGGTTAGCTAGCACAACAAGTTGGCAGAAGAGGACAAAATAGACTTGGATGGGGAGTCTTAATAGGCCTTCTTTTAATATTTTGAAATGTAATCCCATCACTAGTGTAAATTGCTATATTTAGAGTGACATATGACACTATTTTGTCTTTATTATGCCTCAAAAATGATCTTTTCTATGTATATATATTTAGTTGGGTAGTCAAATTGTCTAGATTCAATGTATCTGGGGGTTTATTTTTTTCTTTTTCATAAAGGACAAGTTGTAATATAGGATTTGTTATGAGTTGTAAGGAATGCATTTAATGATGTAAATCTAGACCGTTGGTGTTGAGTCAATCTCCACCATCCATTGAAAAACTCGGTATGACTTCTCTTCTATATAAAGGGCTTCCATTTCCATTATTTGTAAGAGAGAATTCATGATGCCGAATTGTTGACATTCTGCCATTTGACGTAATACAAAGCAAGTTTCTGTAGTTATTTTGAGAATTTGTGTATTGTGTTGGTTACTTGGTTTTCATGGTTCGCTTCTTGTTCTCCCATAGTTGATTAGTTGTGCTTTTGCAATATTCATGGCTTGCTGAAGTATTTGATGAATGCTCTTAGTCCATACTTTTAGTTATTTGCTGATGGTAGGTAACTGTTTAAAGTTAGTCTGGGATGATCAGTTGTTCTTAAGTTCAATTGCATTTCATAAGTTAAATTGTGCCATTTATTGGGTATTTGATGAATGAATGTAATCTAAAAATTTCTTGATTTCCATTAAAGATAGCATCATTTTTTGCAATACTGTAACATTCAATTTCAATTTGGTAACTCAGAAAACTAGTTAAATTTTAGAGTGTTTATCTACTTACAACAGTCACACATTGTGAATGTCACTTAGGATTTCCTTAAAACCCTATTCCCTTTTTTATTTTCTTTTAAAATAGTTGTTAGTTTAGGAATTTCAGTAGCATTTCATATCATTTTATCAGCTGAAATCATAAAGGGTTTGCATGTATTTCTATTCGAACTATTAAAATCCATAGATTGCATGTAAGACCCCTTGTTGGCATAGCTAGAACATTCCAACTGAAAGATTCCAAGCAAGCTAAGACCTAGCTGTAGAAACCTTGGAGTAGTCTTACCTAGGGTACGATGCTTTTCAAGAGAAGTGTGATACTAGAAATCATACCTGTATTGTTGAGTGTAAAAACGCCCATCAACACACATATCAGTGATAATGAAGATTTGGGATTCAGAATTTAGTTGCTAAATGACTGCACCCTGGCATAGTAACAGATGCTTATGTAGTATTAGTTTTCATGTGCAATTTGCTTTGTACTTGGAAGTGACCCTTCTTCATCAAGGTAGTGAGTTTGGCAGTGAGCCTCCATTAGGGTTTAACAACCCTTATTGTAGTCTATCTAGATTTAGGGTTGAGGCAGTGAGTCTGCTAAACCTAGTTGTACTTCATGGCAATGAGCCAACATGTTCTAGGCCCGTGGAGTGACCAAGCCTGAACATGATTAGTTGTAAAGGTTGTAATATATATTTGAGAGCTAATCCTCTCTATGGTTTTTCCCATTTTGGGGTTTGCACATAAAATTCTTGGTGTCTATGTGTCATGATTTTATGGTTGTTGTTCATATGCATGTTGTGCCTTTGCTTAATTAATTCTCAAAAATGGTTGAAAGCTAATGTGCATCAAAAGATTGTTTGAACATTGATTCACCCCCCCTCTCAGTGTTCCTGACATTCAACAATTGGTATCAAAGCAAGGTTCCTTGGAAAAATTCTAACAGCTTAAGGAAGATCTGGAATAGTGAGATCATGACACTAAGAAGGAAATGGATAAGATCTGGGTCAAGAAAGAAGTAATTATATAAGAAGATAGATTCGCACCAGAATTTGATGCAGATACTTCCTACAGAAGGTAAATTGGAAGCTCCAGCTCAGGGGGAGTAGTGTTGAAAATCCAATCCCCCAGCTAGAAAGGGGGTTCAAGAATCTGGAATGAAAAGTGTATGACGAAATCTAATGTGACATATCTCTCCAAAGAAAATCTGGAAGAAAAAGGGTCAATACGGTGTATTACGGAGCAATACTAATCGACTATATTCTACAGTGAAGGGTTTTAACAACATTTTGGGACTAAGCATTTATGATAGCTTAAGTTAAGTCATGCAAAGGATAAAAGGGAACTTGCTTGGTTTCAAAATCACTTTACAGTTAAAGCTATCAAGTATTCAGAGAGATTGGAGAAGACTTTGAGTAACGATAACCAAGATTTGAAGCGCTTGGAGAAATTTGAAGAAAGGAAACCCTAATTCGATAGAACACGGTACTTTTGTTCAAAACCTACTTGTGAATTTATTAAAACTCTGAAATGGTGTTGCCACAAGTTGTTGATATTATAGAGTGAGCTTGACCAAAATTCAAGAAACACCTATTCAAATCAATCGAAGTCAATCAGTTAGGTGCATTATCAAGTGTTCCGCACTGAGTCATGCATGCAAAGGGTGCTAGGGCATATATTCATGTTGCCCTAAAGGAATTCGGTGATAGAAGGTTTACTGATCTCTACATAAAACACTTGAGTAATGAGAATCTTGATTTGAAGAATGAATATCAAGCATTGGAAGAAAACAAATTTATTCAGTACTTGGATTTCCCAACATTTATTGAGGATGAATGGGTCTGGTATGTGTTAAGCAGGGTTCATGATGAATTCATATGGCTTGAGAGACCCTTCAAAATTTTTAAAGATGCTATTAGGGCAGTCACTAGATTATGCTCTATCAGAATAGTACCACTATTGAAAGCTGTAAAGAATGATACAGTAATGAAGGCTACATGAGAAAAATTTGATAAGAGAGCCTTAACAATAAGTGATATTAAGGATCATGTTGTAAGATTTTCTTGAATGGTGTTGGGATACAAAGTTTGTTTCACCAACTGGCAAAACTTTGTTTCAGGCACGGACATTTACACAGCCTATCAAATGATTAAGGAAAATGCTAATTATGACATCTGTGAATTGCTCTAACATCAAGTAATGGATAACCTAAAGAAGACAAAAGAAGGTAAATACCCCTTTAAATTTGGCACTCTGATCATGTGTTTATTTTTCTATTTTATGCAAGTGTTGCCTGGTATGAAGAACCTATTTTGGACAAATGATAAACCTATTGCAGTCTAAATTAGAAATTTGGTGAGTAGCATAGGCACCATTGATGCACAGAATATAGCCCTATGGGGTTATTTCAAGAACTTCCAAAGATTAATGCAAGCCAGAGAAAGAATCCCCAAAATAGTTGTTGAAAAATACAAGGATACAATTTGCTTCATTTTGACAAAAGAGGCCATTGAGCCCAGAACGGTTTGGGTTATGCCTATAGGATATGAAGTAGATGGAGATGTACTGGAAAACTATGCCGAATATATGCTAAATAAACCTAGAGATCCCAAGGAAGAAAGATTTGGAACTTATAAGGAATTGCATGCTAAAATTCATGTCAAGGTAAGAAAACCTGAAATCTCTAGGAAAATAAGGAAAGTGGTAGAAGAAATTGCAATAAAACATGGATTCACAAAAGAAGAAGTGGCAAAAGCAAGGGAAAAGGCACAGGCTTTTAAGGAAGTAGAAGAAAAGAGAAGGTGAATTGTCTAGAGCTCCAAAAGAACCCAAAGGTGAGCTAGAACTACCAGAGAAGTCAACTAGAAAAAAATAGAGCCTCCACTTCTGTAGAAGACACATCCACTCCCTCTAATTCCACACCATCTACAAATATGGAAACACTTGCCACCAATTCCAAAAGAAAGAAGACTAAGGGCAAGAGAATGCATGTAAGTATAGCTGTGGATGAAGAAGCAACAAAATCAAATGAGGAAGTAAAGAAGATGAGGACTAAGGCCACAAAAGCCTCAGGAACTAGAAAAAAGAAACCCTCTGGTAAGAGTAGATCTAGGAAAAGGTTAAAGCAATATGAGCCTCAAATAGAGGAAGAAACTATAATCCTTGAAGATGTTCTCAAAAGCCATAATAGTGGATGGCGATTTGAAACCCATTGCTCAGTTGTATGATAAATATAATGATCTAGATAAGAGGATCATTGAGACCACTATTATAGAATATCTAAACATCTACAATAAGCTTTTGATTGAAATTATTAATGATCTACCACACAGCCTGGGCAACATAACGAGTACAAGAAAAGAAACAACTATGGAAAAAAATGTTGAGCTAAGAGAACACTCATTGATATGAATATGTCCGAGAATCACTCCTGAGGAGAAGACCAAAATCTCAAAAGAAATCAAAGATACTTTTAGAACAAAGAGAAGAATGAACTCATTGATGTTGGGAGAAATTGATAAAGTGGTCAAAGAAAGAGAGGAGATCACTTTAGCTGCATTGAAGAAAAATAATATTCCTACCATCTCTGACATTGAAGAAACAAATGTTGAAAATAACACATGTATACCAGAAGTTAGCATGGATCAAGGCTTGGAGAAAACTAATACAAATCCTCTAGTAAAAGACAGAGTAACAAAAGAGTAAAAGAAATAATCTGATCAAACCCCTGCTAATAATGATCAAGACATAGCTAAAAAGGATAAAACTAAAAAAAGTCTTTTTCTAGGACAACAGACTAATGATCTAGAAAGAAAGGAGAAAATTGATGAGAAAATCAAAGTTATAATGAAGAACTTGAACAAGCTAAGAAAAGCCCTATACCGGAGTAAAACTCAGATCAACAAGAAAATATGGACACGAATCCTCCAGAATGAAGTCAGGAAGAAATGTCTAAGAGAGAAAGAGACAATATAGATGGTTCAGTCAGTTCTAGGAAACCACAAGTTGCAGATGAGTCCGAACTCCTTCAAGGACCAATCAACTTGGCCTCATTATCACCTGTACAAAAATTCAAGCTAGTATCTATTGTTCAGGCCAAGGCACATGAAGAAATCCTAAAATCTCATGACCAAGACAATAAATTGATTGATGATGCATCCAACATTCTAGAAAAGATGATGCCAACTATTCAAAAGGACACCTCACTATCTTTCGCTGATCATCTCAAAGGGCTATTAGACATTGTAAGTACACATTTTGAGTCTTTTGAAAAATCTACAGAAGCAAAAGTTAGAAAAGAATTCGATGAAAAGAGATTGATTGAGCTAAAGGCTATGTAAGTAAAAGATAAAGCTACATTAGAAAATGTGATAAAAGGCATAGAAAGTTCCATTGAAGAATCCTGAAAAATTTATAAATTTTGCCTATCTTGGCCAAAAGTTACAAAGGAATTAGAAGATAAAACCAATGATTTGGAACTCAAACTACTTAATATCTCTGAGACATATAATCCAGTAGTTGAGTAAATAAATGACAAAGAAGCTCAAGTTGCAAACATTCACAATGATTTAATCACTTTGATGAAGAAAAGGGAAGAAATTAGAGATAGGTTGTGCCAGCTAAGGAGACTGATAATTCCAAAAAATTGACTCCATGACCAATCTAGAAAATTAAGCCATGAAATCACTTACACTAGTTGATACACCTTCAGATGTGCAGATGTTAGAGAAGCTAGTTTTTCTGATGAACGACCATGTCCATATCCTTGAAAGTGCAAGAAATAGATGGAACACAGAGATAGCTCTAATAAAGACTATCTATAGTGACATTTTACTTCAGTCACAAATTAAGATGAAGATCGTACCTGTAAATACGGCAGAGTACATAAATTTTTTGAAATCTTGACAATTTTTTGGTTCCAGATAACACCCTTTTCCATTAATGTCAAAGGGGGAGAAGAAGATCAGTGAAAAATGGATAAACATCTCAGGGGGAGTAGGAAAATGAAGTGTATAGTGTATATAGTAAGGGGAAGTAGTCAAACATTTTTCATTAAGTGTTACCATCAATGCCAAAGGGGGAGACTGTTTACAAGAGACACTACTCTCACATGGACTTGTATGTTGTCATTGATGGAAACAAGGCTTAGAGATCTTATCACCATGACAGGAAGAGATAACTCTAGAAGGACATATTGGATTTTAGGCCTAGTTGACAGAAAATGGCTAAGTATGGGTATTTACAGAGTAAAGGATAGTCAGTGGGTCAGTGTGCTTCCATAGATGATGATATGGTAATATGGTTTAGGAATGATGTTAAAGTAATTGGTTGATGGTGCTATGCTCCAGAGATTAAGTGCTGACTTCCCCTGGAAGTCATTTGGAAGAATTATATAAGTCCGGATGAATAGAGGCATAGGAGAGACAGTGAACATGGTACATTGTAATGGATCACATTCCTTCATAGGTGAGTATTTTGTTATGCAGTTTTAAGGTGTTGTAAACACTTGTATGAAATGTCTAATTCCAGAGTTGTGAGATCTAAAGTCCACTGGAAAGATAGTCATAATCTATTGAGGATTGATATAGTGTTTGAAAGAGTTTGATAGAGACAGAGTCTGAGTTGTAATGGTCCACATGTCTCTGCAAGATGATATCATGCCTTGCAATTCAAATGATAAGTCTGGGAATGGGTGAAGAATCCTGCATATGATTTTGGAAGTGTTTTGTGATCCACAGTAAAAGATGTAAGTCGATAGATGAGCTTGATAAGCATGTTCTTAAGGAACAGGCTGACTAGTATGATAAATCATTGTGCGAAGAAGAGAAAGTGTGTGAAGGATCTATTTAAGTGATTGAATGATTAGAGCTGACCTATTTGAACATATTTGGGTAAAGTTTTGGGTCCACATAACATATAGCACATTGGATTGACCCGACTACCTACATCTTTCTATGTACACGTTTCACTTCTTGGATGCCGACCTGACTATGGATCAAATCATGATGCAGATATATAAGAACGGTGAATTTTGGTTGAGAAGGTGTGAGTGTCAAAGATGGATGCCAATATGTGAATAGCAGAGTAGTGACATGGACTAGTGATAATGAAGACTTGGGATTCACAATTTAGTTGCTAAATGATTGCACCCTAGCATAGTAATAGATGCTTATGCAGTATTTAGTTTTCATGTGCAATTTTCTTTGTACTTGGAAGTGATCTTTCTTCATCAAGGCATTGAGCTTGGAAGTGACCATGTATTAGGGTTTAATAGCCCTCAAGGTTTAACACCACTTATTGTAATCTTGTTAGGTTTAGGGTTGAGACAGTGAGATTGCCAAACCTAGTTGTACATCATGGAATTGAGCTAGCATGTTCTAGGCCTGTGGAGTGACCAAGCCTGAACATCATTATTTGTAAAGATTGCAATATATATTTGAGAGCTAATCCTCTCCATGGTTTTTCCCATTTTGGGTTTTCCACATAAAAAATCTTGGTGTCTATGTGTCATGTTTTTATGGTTGCTATTCATATGGATGTGCCTTTGCTTTATTAATTCTGTTGAAAGTTAATGTGCATCAAAAGATTGTTAGAACAGTGATTCACCCCCCTCTTAGTGTTCCTAACATTCAATAGACACATAGCACATTATATGCCTAGGGCTCGTGCCCATTGGCCCAACATTACCATGATATGAATATGGTGGTGTACAGATGTGGAGCAAGTCTTGGTTGTGGTGTGACATTGTTACATGTATGGGCTTGGGAGCATATAGTTGTCACAAGGCACATATGTCTTCATGTTACGCGATAGTTTGGGCCTTGGGTAATGGCATACACCGGCACTCTCTAATATCAGTAGTTAGGGAGTATGTGGTACTGGAGGTGATAGTTTGAAAGGTGATGACGGTGGTGTAGCAACCCTACATGGGCTGTAAGACATGGATTGATGATGATGCATATATTCCATATACATAGCAACCTCAGTACCTCATAGGGATGAACAAGTACATTATAGATTGATAAATCACCTCTCAGGTTCTGTGATAGTTTCATGAGCGGCATGAACTGCCACATTTTACTTTTGTTTTTATTTTAGTCTAAGTGGATTGTCCCTTATGGTCGTTAGAGATGGATTTGTTGCAAGTATGTGCTATCAGTGTTCTCATTTATGTCAACAAATTTGTTTTGTCATTGGTTTCAATATGCATTATGTATGAGTTAAGAAATGATGCAAGAGTATGAGTAACTATGTGTTGAGCAGAGATGAGTGATAATAAGTTTCTATTGATCAGAGATTAGAGATAAGGTTGAGAATAGATGAGGATATGTCAAGAGTGTGACCTTGAGTTGTTTGTGAATGTTGAGATATTGCTTATGATGTTTGTAATGTATTCTTGTTGCTGGGTTTCAAAGTGCTTTTGAGAAAGTTTGATTAATATTGGAATAGTGTGTTGAATAAGTCTTCTAGCTTATAGAGCACTCTTCGAGTGTCTGCTTCATATTTCTTTTGTGTAGGATATCTAAGTGTGCAATTTTGATATGTTTTTTAGAAGTGATTTGAGATGCTAAATCTAGAATTGGGTGCTCTGAAATGTTGTAAAGTGAAAGTTGTGTTCACAAGTTTGAGAGCAGTGTTTGAAAGTGTTTGCAATGTGTCTCGGAGAAAGTATTTTACTTTGCATTTCTCCATAGATTAGTTTGTGGCCTTGCAGATCTAGATTTATGCTTATAAGGTCCTTATCTATCTTCAATCTAGAGATTTTGTGATTTAATACTTGGGAAAGTGATTTCCTATGTAGTAGAGTTCGACATTGTTTTTGTGAGTAGATTGTGAATCTTCTTCAGGTGAAATTTGTTGTGGTTAAATCTGTTGGTTTTCAGGTGACTTCACTTGATGTTTGTTGATGAATCTAGATCATGTTCTAGCTTGGTGCATGATACACATGTTGTCTCTTCATTTTGAGGAAGCGTGTGATTAAAATGTTCATAGTGTTGACACAGTTTGGCCAACCTGGTTGTTTACACTAATTTTGGTTATACTTCATGGATTGTGGAAGCATGGATTAGTGTGTAAGAGTGGATTTATGTATGTGCAAATATGTGACATGGCATTCATTCTTTCCCTTCCTCTCTAGGAATGTTTAGGTCCAAACCTAATTTGAATATTATGAATTAAATTGAGTTGCCAACCTTGGAGAATGTTTTCAAGGGTAATGATGGTATAAATAAGTGTCAAAGATTCATGGTTGATGTGATGTGCATAGAATGTGATGTGAATTTGATTAGGGCAGTGAGAGATTTCATGTGTTAGTCTACTAGATGTAGTGAGCAGAAGGTGTCTACTATTTTTCAATGATGTGAAGGTGATGCTTGTGGTGGATATTGTGCTTCATTGGAGCTATACTCCATTCATGTGCTGCAATTATTTCATTTCAAACTTGACAGTGAGCCTTCTTTTCTTCTATCTTTTTTCTCAATGGGAAGTGAGTCCACTTGGGTAGTGAGCCAAGTTCTTTCTTCTAGGTAGTGAGCCCTTTGGAAGTGAGCCTTTTGTAATTTAGGATTGCTACTTCTTTATATTGTGACCTAATCTTCACTGTGGTTTTTCCCTTCTAGGGTTTTGCATGTAAAAATCTAGTGTTCTCTTGTGTTTGGTGTTTTTATTATAATAAGTTTTAGTTATTTCCTTTTTATTCCTAATCATCATAACAAGTTTAAGGGATACTTAAGTTAATGTGGATTTGAATGTTTGTGAAGATTTGAAGTTTTTGATACAACTAATTCATCCCCCTCTCAGTTGTCTTATGCATTCAACAATTGGTATCAAAGCTTAATAAGGAGAAAAGATTTTCTAATTTCTCTTGGTGATGAGATCTAGAAAGCTATTAGGTCTAATTACATTATACCTGAGAATGGTATAAATACTATTGATGAGATCAAAGCTCGTGAAATTGATGGTAAGGTGAAACATGTTCTTTTATGTTGTCTTACTAATTCTGAATTGGTGAAAGTTCTAAATTTCAAAACTGGTAATGAGATTTTAAAAAAGTTGGAAAGTGTCTATGAAGGAGATGATAAAATCAATCAAGTTAAAATGTAGAACTTGAAGCTAATGTTTGAGACCATGTGAATGTTTGAAGATGAAAATGTTGCAAGCTACTTACAAAAGGTGGATGAAGCTGTCAATGGCATTAAAGTTCTTGGTGGAAATCTAGATGATAAATAAGTGATATTGAAGGTACTCAAAACTCTTCCTAAGCCTTACAATCATAAGGTTTGTGGTATTGAAGAATTACTAAATTTGAATTAGTTTACCAAAGATCAGTTGCTTGGCACCCTAACTGCTTTTAAAATAAGACTCTAGGACAACTAGTGAAACTACAAATGTTGAGACTACTTTTAAGGCTAAC
This sequence comes from Cunninghamia lanceolata, assembly GCA_027924645.1. Taxonomy (NCBI): domain Eukaryota; kingdom Viridiplantae; phylum Streptophyta; class Pinopsida; order Cupressales; family Cupressaceae; genus Cunninghamia; species Cunninghamia lanceolata. Next base: position 1,291,414 of record BSBN01000149.1, on the reverse strand, counting down.
AAAATAAAGAAGACTATGGAATGAGATCTAGAAGATTTTGATGTAGTAGACGCTAACTTTGTAAGAAGGATTAAAAAGAGTACTAGAAAGTTCAATGGTAAGTTGACTTTTAAATGTTTCAACTATGGAAAGATAGGTCATCATGCTTCAAGATGTCTAGATAGAGCTCTGAGAATTCAGAATAAGGAAAGCAAAGGTAAGATGGTTAAGACATGTTACTATGTTAGAGAAGATGCAACTATATCTGATGATGATTCTAATTATGAGGATAATAATGATGATGAATGCTTATTCATAGCCCTACAATATGAAACTATTTTTGCTAACTCTAGAAGTTATGTGAAGGAAAAGGGTTTGGAAGCAGGTACTAACCCTAAAGGCACTGTAATGTCTACTTTTCATACTGCACGAAAAAAAAAGATTACTAGGTCATTGATAGTGGATGCTTGAATCATATGCGAGGAAACAACAGTAAGTTTGTTAAACTTGAAAATTATCAAGGTGGAGTAGTTAGATTTTGTGATGATGCATCTATTAAGATATGTGGAAAAGCTTCAATCAGTTTTTAAAGAAAACATAACAACGATGATGTTTTGTATGTTGAAGGTTTAAAGTATAATCTCTTGAGTGTTGGATGGATGTGTAGGAAGGGTTATAATCTTGTGTTGCAGGATGATGGATGTGAGATCAGAAAAAGTTCTAGAAAAGTGATTGTTACTGGAAAGAAGATGGATGGAAATGTTTATCAATTCAAAGGTGTTGATGGATGTTGCTTCATGACTCAGATCAATGAAAGCTGGTTATGGGATAGAAGACTATGTCACAGTAATTTTGAAGATAAGTTCAGTTCAAGTTGCGAGAGACCTACCAAAGATTATCAAGCTTGCTAATGTTGTATGTAAGAAATGACAAGTTGGGAAGCAAGTGAGGAGGAGTTTCAAAGTCAAAGAACAATATTCTACTGGATTGTTGGAATTGGTACATACAGATATTTGTGGTCCTACAAAGGTAAGGAGTTTTCAAGGTCACGGGTATCTCATGTTGCTAATTGATGATTATTTCAGAATGACATTGGTTACTTTCCTTAAACAAAAAGTAGAAGCCCTAGATAAGTTTAAGGCATTTAAATCTATGGTTAAGAATGAAATAGATATGAGAATCAAATGTTTGAGATCTCAAGAGGTGGAGAATTTACTTCAAATGAGTTCAACATGTTTTGTGAAGATCATGGGATAAGGAGATAGTTATCTACCCCTAGAAGTCCTTAGTAGAATGGAGTGGTTGAAAGGAAGTACATGATTGTTTAAGAAGCTACAAAGAAACTAATAGAAGAAGCCAAAGAAAAATAAGTCCAAGTTAAAGAACAAGACTCTCTCGAAAGAATCCCTAAAACTCCCAAGTATGTGTAGAGGTAGCACTCTGAATATCAGATCATTGGTGATAAGAGAAAAGGTGTATTGACAAGATCAAAACCTGCTGAAGAAAATGTAAATCTGTGATTGAGTTTACTTTCTAAAGTTGACCCTAAAATAGTGGTTGAGGCATGCAAGGATGGGTATTAGATCAAGGCAATGGAAGAAGAACTAATGTAAATTGAGAAGAATCAGACTTGGGAGCTTGTCCCAAGACCAGAGACCAAAAATATGATTGGAACTAACTAGGTGCTCTGGAACAAATTGAATGAGAATGGAGAAGTGGTAAGGAACAAGGCATAAATGTAGAATGAGTTTCAAATGTCAATGTGTGGGGAAATGAACTTCTTCCTTGGGTTATAGATCAATCAAATAGATAAAGGTATTTTCATTTCTTAGTAAAAGTATGTGAAAGAGTTGCTAAAAAGGTTTGGAATTAGATATTCTCAACCATTTTGTACTCTGATGGTAACTAGTTCTAAGTTGAGCAAGAATCTGTTTGATGAGAAAGAATTATCTTGAACTTTCTTAGTGGTGTAAGGAACATATTTGAGTAGTTTGGACATATTGGATGCCCCTTTAGTATCTCTATTTGGAATGTAGCCACACCATTTTTCCAATTTGATACTAAGGAATGACCTTGTGCTGGACCTGGTAGTTCTCACAGTTGGCAATAGTATTCTCTAGATTATTGTATGTCTATTGTTGAGTATGGAATCCATCAATCTTTAGTAGAATCCATAGACAAGGATAACATCAATTGTGGCTAATTGTTGGAAACCAAGACACATCTTAAATGACACATCCAATTGAATTTCTTGAAGGTCTTTGTTGTAGCTTTGTTGAATGTATGGAAGACTCTTGTCCCATGTATGTGGATTGTTTAAGTGGTGCATCCCAAGGAGGTATATAATCATGTGTTTGGCTACCTTTGTTTGTTCATTTGTTTAATAGGAGGAAGTTGACTTTGATAGTTTGGTATTCATCATTGACCAGAGACTGAACTAGAAGATACTCAAGAAATCTATTGTATCCTTATGACACAATGGTCTTTTAGAAACATGAAGTGAACCCACATGTTACTAGAGATAATCTCAGTATTTGACTCTAAAGTTTTATTTCTTGAAGGGTTTTATAATTTCCATATTGGAGAACCTGCCAACCACTACATAGACATAATTATAATTTTAATTTGTAACTATCTTTTTGGTCATAAGTCCTAAAATGAAAACCTTTAAAACTGAATCTCAAGGTTAGATAGGCATTGATACTAGATTCATGAATTGGATTACTTGTTGATGTTCTTTGACATCTTTGACCAATGGAAATAACTTTCCCATAGTTTTCTCCATGTCAAAATCAATGTTATCTTCTAGACCATATTTTGATGTTGGCCTGATGAATTTAAAAAAAGTCTCAAATGACAAGTTTGTCTTATAGATGAAAACCTGAAACCACTTTTTTGGCAACTAATTCCTAATGAGCATTAACAAATCAATGCCACTATTGTGTTGTTGACAATGTTGTGATAGGAGGTCAGCTAAGATAGTCGACAAGCCAACTAGAAATCTCATTCTTATCCATTATATTGAGATGGAACTACCAAAAATAAGTGGACAACTTCTAATTGTACTCATTATGCATTTTTCTCTTTAGGATTGCAAGAAATCCTATTGGTTATTTGTTGGATGTACCTAATTTCTTAATATTCATTTTGGTGATGATCTGTATCTATTGGAGATGAAAAATATTGCAAGGAAAGGAAAACATGAAAGGAAACTCAAAATACAAGCATTGTACCTTCAAATTCCTCCAATCTCCTTCACTCCTTGACAAGGTGGAGGAGAGATGCACCCAAGGTTCTCCTAGCTTTAGCCAAGTAGAAATCAAACATGTGGATTCCTCTCAAACTCAAAACAATATGAAATGGATGGAGGATTTGGCTAAGGATTTGGGAGAGATTTTGGCATATGATGTTACATAAAACTTATGCTTTAAAATGGCTTGGATGGGCTTGTATTTATAAGAATTTTGGAGGGATTTTGGATCAAGGGTGGAGATGAAGAGATGAGATAGAGGGATAGATCTTCATCAACAAAAATGAAGGGTTGTGGTTATTAAATGTAATTTTAAATTCACCTTGGGAAGACTTTGCTTTAATTATAATTAAGACTTTTGAGAAAATAAAAATCAATTTCCTTGGAAGAAAGCAGAATAAAAAATTAAGTTTTATTGTTAAATGGGATGGCATGTGATAGATGTGTTGATTTGTCAAATGCATGTGTGAGCTTTTTGCATAAAAAGAGCTCTAACATTACAGGGAAAAGGTGTGGGGGAGGTTCTAATCAAGGTTTGACCCACTTAATTAATTATTTAACATAATTAATGTGGCTATAGAAAATTAGTGAGTAGGTTTATGAGAGGGTAATATTAATTAAATAAGGATTTATTTAATTAATTTGGATCTAGGGGCTAGGTAGGCTAGAGTAGCTAAATAAATAATTGGTATTCATTCTTGATTAGTCTAGGTTTAGGTCATAGGCTAGGGAAGATTAATTAAATAAACATGTTTTATTTAATTAAACTTGGTTAGTAAATAGATAAACTAATCAAATAAATATTTAAAATATTTATTTAATTAGTGATGAATGATGTAAGGTTTAGTAATGAATTAAATAAATTAATTTCTTACTAGGGAATTATTGGTGATGAATGACTAGGATGAGTGGTTAGGCATGGCTTAGTATAAATTAAATAAATAATTTTCATTTTATTTGATTAGTTGGTGAAAGGGGTACTTAGTAGTCTAAGGATTAGCAAAAATGGCTTACGTTGTTGAGTTATTTTTATGTGTCTACATTTTCCCCCTCTTTGATGTGGCATTGTGACTGAGTAGAGAATGGTTTTAGGTCAAAGAATTTTTCCTTAACCTACGAGATGGAGTGGAAGTGGATAGGGGATGCTCCCTCAAGAGGTAGGGTGAAAAAACTATTTTTTTATACAAACTCTTGAAAAGGAGGGGATGGAAAATGGGGTTGATAAAAGAAGAAATGAAGGAAAATGGGTAAGATTTATGGCCTATGGAGAAGAAATGGTAAATTAGGGCTGACATGGCAACTATATATAGGAAAAAATGGGACAACATGCCACATTTGCACACCTAAGCTGACTGGACTAGAGAGAGAAGAGAAAGAGCAATGGCCCAACCAAGCTTCCCATGAAATGAACATCAATTGAGTAGGTTTGATAGTACCAGAGGATGGAGGAGGTTGGTGCATAGGAATGTCGTCTAACCCTACTTTGTCATTTTTGGATTCAGGTTAGTTATGGGGTCAGAAAAGGATAGGTTAGGGGTTTAGCGCTAGTGCACAACCGCACAACATAATAAGTTAGTGCATTAGTGCCTTAGGCTAGACTAGCGTGTAAGGGCCAGGTGGGGAAATGTTAGTTTTAGCACCAAATGTTGGTGGATTTGTTCTATTGGGTGGATTAGCACCAAGGTATCTAGATGGTTTAGTACAATAATCTTGATTAGCACATACATTTTATTTAGTGCCCTTATCTTGATTAGCGCATAGGGTTGGTAGATTACTGCAAATGGTTAGATTAGTGCCGAGTCATAGGGTTTTGGGCTTGTCTCGAGGTGCATTAGCCCTTGGAGATGGGGGAATAGTGCTATCATTTGGATTAGCACCAAGGGGCTAAGTATTAGCACAATCGTCTAGATTAGCACCATCAGTCTGTAATTTATCACCATTGTTTGGATTGTACATTGGATAAAGAGATTAGCACATTTATCTAATTTAGCACCATAGGTTAATGGTTTATCACCAGGGTGTTGTGTTTTAGAAAAAAAGATTAATTTGTGTTGTTTTTGAATTTAGTTTAACTTTTTTGAGATTCAGTCTTAAGAGAGGTAGCCACCAATGATGGAGTGTAGGGATAGGATTTCGTTGGTGGAGTGCCTTTGCTTGTGAGCACTTGGTCTCAGGTTTGTTTTAGATATGCCTTGGTTAAGGGCTCATCGATTAGTGATGATAGCATTGGTGGAGAGCTGGTGGGGTAATCTACCTAAACCTTCTTCCTTTGGTTATGTCTGCCCTATATTAATAAAAATATTGTGAATCTTGATCATCTAAGTATCCTAAATGAGAGTCTTAAATAATTTAATACAATATATGTAGCTTTTCCACAACATTCAACTTAACTTATTTTACAAAACTCCCCATAAGAGAAACATGAGAAATCCTAAATTCTTATATCCATACGAGTCATCATATGTAAGAAAGACCCAATCTATAACTCTCCATTATAAGACAAAGGTTAAGCTTAGGGTTAAAATAATATTGTTTAGATGTTGCAAATCAAGGTAGGGTTAGGGTTAGGGTTAGGGATAGAATTAGGGTTATGGTTAGGCAAGAATTAGAGCTAGGGGTTAAAAATAGGGTTAGGGTTAGGGTTTAGATTAGAATTAGGGTTAGCATTATTGTCAGGATTAAGGTTAGGGTTAGCGTTATAATTACAATTTGGATTCGAATTATAAGTTAGGGCTACAATGAGGGTTGGGGTTCAGGTTGAAGTTAGAATTAGGGTTAAAAATATGGTTAGGGTTAGCATTACTATTGGGGTGATAGTTAGGGTTAGGGATAAAATTTGGGTTTTTATTTAGATTTGAGCTTAGGGATATAATTAGGGTTAGGGTTAGGCTTTAGATTCAAGTTACAATTAGGGTTAGGGTTAGGGTTCAAATTAAAGTTAGAAATAGGCTTAGAAATATGGTTAGGGACATAATTAGGGTTAGGGTTCAAATTAAAGTTACAATTAGGGTTAGAAATATGGTTAGGGATATAATTAAGGTTAGGGTTATGTTTATAATTATAGTTAGGGTTATGTTTAGAAATATAGTTAGGGTTACAATTAGGATTAGTGTTAGGGTTCTCGCTAGAATTAGGATAACAATCAATAACAGTTAGGTCTTGAATTAGGGTTAGAATTAGGGATTAAATTAGGGTTAATCAAGTGTAGGGTAGAACTAAAGTTAGGGTTAGAATTAGGGTTAACCTTTAGGTTAGCATTATTGTTGGAATTAGGGTTAGGGTTAACATCATTGTCAAGATTAAGGTTAGTGTTAGGGTTATAGTTACAATTTGGGTTTGAATTACATGTTAGGGCTACAATTAGGATTAGGGTTAAGGTTCAAGTTCAAGTTATAATTAGGGTTAAAAATATGGTTGTGATTAGCCCTACTGTTAGGGTGAGGGTTTGGGTTAGGGTTAGAATTAGGGTTAATATTAAAGTTAGTGTTAGAATTATGGTTAGAAATATGGTTAAGTTTAGAGTTACAATTATGACTAAAATTAGAGTTAGGGATGAAATTTGGGTTTTGCTTAGAATTAAAGTTGGGGATATAATTAGGGTTAGGGCTAGCATTCAAATTGAAGTTAGAATTAGGGTTAGGGTTAGGGTCCAAAATAAAGTTAGAACTAGGTTTAGAAATATAGTTAGGGTTAGGGATATAATTAAGGTTAGGGTTATGGTTACAAATACAATTAGGGTTTGAATTAGGGTTAGGGTTAGCTTAAGAGTTAGGGTAAGAATTAGGGTTCGAATTATGATTAGAATTAGGGTAGGTTTATGGTTACAATTAGGGTTAGGGCTAGAACTAGGGTTGGGGTTAGGGTTACTATCAAGGTTAGCGTTAAAATAATGTTGTTTAGGTGTTGCAACTATGGTTAGAATAACCAAGTTAAGGTTAGGGTTAGGGATATAATTAGGGTTACTGATATGTTTAGAATTAGAGTTAGGAGTTGAAATTAGGGTTATTAAAGGGTACATGTTAGAATATATAATTTATTATTATAAATCATTATTATAATATATCTTTCCTATATTAAAATATTATAATTAGAATTATTATATATATTATATAATTATAATAATTTTTAAGATATATAATATAGTTAGAATTAGGCTTGCTGCTGCGGATGCTACTAGCATATTTATATTAAATATAATATATCTTATTTATATTAAATATAATATATCTAAAGTACACCGAGAGATATCCTTCTCGAGGCACTTAATCTTAGGATTAGTGATTAAGAAATAGGCGCCTCCAGAAGGATATGTCTGGGCATACTTTAATATATTATATTTAATATAAATATTCTAGTGGGATATCATCCTTCATTAATTATTATTTGTGACGTGATTACATTACTATTCAATCCAATCTTCAAATAAGTTTTAATTCATTTCAACTAGTATTAGTTTTAATTATGAAAATTTTAAATCATCTCTCAAGTAGACGTAACTGTAGAGTATGAAACGCCTCATTAAAAAGAAATAAGAGCTAAAACAAGGTGTTGCAGTGCAGGGCTAAAAATAAGTGTTGCAGTGAGGAAGATATAAAACGCCATTGAAGTGCAGCGCTAAAAATAAGTGTTGCAGTGATGAAGATATAAAACGCATAAAGATATAAAACGCCTTTGAAGTGTAGGGCGACAAGTAAGTGTTGAAGTGCAGGGCTAAAAATAAGTGCTGCAGTGGCTAAAAACAAATGTTGCAGTGCAGGGCTAAAAATAGTTGTTGCAGTGGCTAAAAATAAGTGTTGCAGACCATAACCAGCCACTTAAAATGAAATAACATCAGTGAAATAAAGAATCATAATAATAAGATGATATAAAACGCATAAAGATATAAAACGCCTTTGAAGTGCAGGGCTAAAAGTAAATGTTGCAGTGAGGAAAATATAAAACGCCTTTGAAGTTCAGGGCTAAAAATAAGTGTTGCAGTGATGAAGATATAAAACGCGTAAAGATATAAAACGCCTTTGAAGTGCAGGGCTAAAAATAAGTGTTGCAGTGCAGTGCATAATGATATTTTTCTTTTATATATAGTTATCTATCTTCAATTAGCTGCAGCATTTCAAGCCCCAACAGAAGATTTAAAGATAACTAGACTCCAGTAAGCCTGAAACGAGATAATATTACAGTAGCCCCAACATGGAAGATAATCCACACGAGCAGAATGTGAATGTGAATACGAAACACGCCAAGAATCTGACTGTGAATACGAAACACGCCAAGAATCTGAGTGTGAATATGAAACACGTCAAGAATCTGAGTGTGAATATGAAACATGTCAAGAATGTGAACCTGAATATGAAACACGTAAAGAATCTAAATGTGAAGAATGATGATGTCCTCCCGGGTGCTGACTGACGGGGAGGTGGCTGGATCGTTCGCAGGGGTGGCGGTTTCTTTCTGCTCGGAGTGGACAGTGTTCTGGGTGATGGTTGTTTGCTTTTAGATGTTAGTTTCGTTTTTCTTTGTTTGGTGGACACCAATTTTTTTGGGTGAACTTTATCCTTTGTATTAAACTTTTACAGCAATGATATGGGTGGCTTACTACTGTTTCTTTTATTAAAAAAAAAAATCTTAATGTGAATATGAAACACATCAAGAATCTGAATGTGAATATGATTATAAGAAATCACTAATCATGTCCATATATAATCATATTCAAAATTATTTTTATAAGAGTAAATGCTAGAAAAGTCTTCATCCATATGATATCTTTATTGCAATTTTATTCATTAGATGTCCCAGTATTGAATATTTACAAATACATTTCAATATTTTTAAATGGTAGAGAATATGGCATGGTAACCTTTCAATAAGATATTTTTAATTTATTTATAGTGCTTTGGCACATATTCTATTATTCAATGTATTTGGTGATGTATGTTTTGCTTCCATTTAATTTGTAATTCTCCAAGATCACCCTGTAGATACTTGGAACTTAGACTATTTATATTTCTGATAAAAGCCTTCAATTGAAAAACATTCAATTAGGTGATGTTTTTAATGAAAAACTCACTCTTTGTGGTGGCTTTATTCAGTATGACCTAGTGATAGATTGAAATTATTGTTTCTTAAGCAACTCCCTTTAAGAAACTGGTGTATGCTTTGGTGGAAAATATAAATTTTACCAGAAAATGAATTCTTCCAAACACAATCTTTTAAAGCAAGGAATGCATCTTTTTGATGTAAATGGTAAAGCAGGTCAAGTGAACATAGAATAATAACAAAGAATTTCTGTATTTTCTTTAATATTTCTAGAAGAATTGTACATTCTATGGGTCACTCGAAAGAAACATAATCTTTTAAAGCAAGGAATGCATCTTTTTGATGTAAATGGTAAAGGAGGTCAAGTGAACAATGGGCTAGCTTTTGTTGAGACAAAAAAAACATAAAATAATAACAAAGAATTTCGAAAATACATGTTCTTTAGACCCACATATTGGCTAATGTGGTGACTATTGGCCTTCCCACGTATGTGGGATTTAGAAGGTCTTTGTCGCAGCAGACATCTAATGCTTCAGCTTCCACCCAACAGCTTTGTAGATTTGTAGATTATATGTTGCTCTTGTATGTCTCTGAATCCCACTCAAACACTAGTTCTGACATAAATTACAAAAGGGTGTTTGTCATTTTGAACTAGATCCTATGTGATCCTCTGATGAGTGGACTAGATCCTATGTGGCTTCCCTAAGCTTGCATGGCACTATGTAGCACTTTGGTGACACACTCTGCCTTATGTAGTTCTATGAGGAGTAACTCTATCTTAACAAAGGCAAGAGCCTACTTTAGGTTGTTTGCCTCATATGGCACCAATATCACAACCAATGGGCTTTGTGGTAGATTGATTAGGATTCCAAACGTGCAAAAAAACACACAACACACACTCCATATCAAAACATAATGAATGAAATTGTTTTGGCTAATGTGGAAGAGAGATCAACCCCTAGCATGCTCCTCTATCACTTATTCCATATTTAAATCTTAATGATGTTGTCATCTTTGAATGTGTTTATATATTTCTTGCAGGAATTAAATTATTTTTTATGAACTTATGAGTTTAGATCAGATTTGTTTCTGTCATTTGAGTTTGAGGTCTAATTATAAAGGTTGTTATAGCTCAAGGATCTTTGTATAATTGTCTTAAAAATAATTTATTCCGTAGTAATACAATTGTATGTTTTCATTGGTAATGACATGAGAGACTATAAATTATTACATATAACCATAGTTCCAATATACAGACTTGACCTGGATTTGACAGACCAAAATTTCTGACTTGTCAAAACTTGGCAACTAAAAAATACTTAAATTTCTTAAAAAACACAAATATTATGCAAAATTGATATATCCCTCAACAAACATTCTGCTATTCCACTCAGATTTGCAATGGTTACTTTACAAAATTTACATTCAGTTATCAAATCAATATAGACAAAACTATAGACAGTGAGAATTAACATAGTCAAGTAATAATGATTCTAATCAGCTGATCATTAGCATTGCATTTAGCCAATTTGAAAATACATACAAAACTAGATACCTTTCAAGTGTGAATCCTCCTTCCTTTATACCTATTTGTTGACGGGCATGTAGAGCAGGTTAGTGCTAAAGATTGAAAATGAGTTGGTGCCAAACAATTTCAAAATGGAGTCAATCTCAAATAGTGTCCTGTTTTATTGTATTTTGGTTTAAAATAGCAAAATAATCTTTGAGAGTGGTGTTAGGTTTAGTGGTGTATTTCATTATGATGCACTATTGCCATGCATTGAATTTCATTTGATTTTATTTGATTTATTTACTATTTTTTATTTTTTTGGATTTTTGTTTACTTGTTATAGGAATCTGAATCTTTTAGCCCTTTTTGTGGCTGTAGTATGCCTCTCAGTATAATAATTGATATTATTATTTATAATATTATATTATTATTTCCTATAATATAGTATTTAAACCACTCTTAGTTAATTAAAATTATATTTATCTCATCCTAGTGGAGGAGACATGATAGTCCTCCCACCAAATATTTCTTCTCCTAAAGCAATGTCAACTCTTGAATCCTTGCCTACTCCATGTCAAGGTAGTGTACCATGTGGTGATGCTTGTCGATCCTCAACACTTTGGATTTTTTGGTCATGATTCCCCATGCTCCAACATTCCAAACGACCAATCTAGGGTGATAATTCCCCCTCAAACTTTCCATTTTTACAGATACTTCATATGAAGGCCATTTTTGGCATGCTCCCATGATCATATTCGACATGGGCCAAACATTATCATACTAGAATATCTTACCTTGAAGGGCTTCCTTGATTATCTTCTTTCTTTGAGTAAAGTGGTTCTCCCAAACACACACTTCCATTCTTCTCATTTCAGTCATTCTTGGGGTTCCATTTGTAATATCTCAAAGTGTCATGCCCTTCCCATCTTCTTTGAATTGGAACTCGATTGTTTGGTAGTTTCACCAAAATCTCCCAAGTGAGCATGCAACCATTGTACACCCAATACTATGTCCATTTCACCAAATCCCACAATGTAGAAATCATCCTTAACTTGGTACCCTCCCAAGGATAGGTGGGATGATGTATACATCCTCTATAAGGCATAATAGTATATCCATCTGCAAGCATAACATTGAACCCATCAAACCTTACTACGTCCAAAATTTCCTTTGAAACAAAATTTGCATTTATGAGATTATGAGTAGCATAACTATTAATTAGAACTATCACTTCATGTCACAGCAAAACTTCTCGAATCCTAAAAACATGGTATTTGGTTTGTCTTGAAATGAGGGCAAGTGTGCCCCTTGTAAAACTCTCAAACTCATCCATCTTCACCTTAGGTACAGTTTCCTCCATCTCTAAATCTTCTTTGGGAGTACTTGCTATGTAATGTATTTTCCCTCTTCCTGAGCATCTATGTCTGGGCTCCCATGACTCTCTACAAGAAAAACACAACTTCTTATTCCAAAGCTCATTCTTACTTTCTTCATCCTTGTTTGGTTAGGAGGGATTTCCATTAGTGAAGGGATATCTTTCTTATGTTGTTTTATAGGTGCATTCTTAGGGTTGAACTTGTTCCTAGCTGTAGAAACCTCCAACCTCAATGGCCTTTGATCACATCTTGTAGAGACGTAGGATCCAAAGTGCTCACTAAGGCATGGAGTGACTTAGTCAATACCTCAATAAACATGGATATGAATCTTCCTTCAATAATATTTGGAACCATAACTAAAATTCTTTGAAATTCCACCACTATTAATTCTCTAAAATATCTCTCCAAATTCTTTTGATCAAATTTGTCTATAAGCCTCTATGTAAAAGCAACATATGCCACAATATGTTGATGCCCTTGTATGGTAATTCCATGATGCCACCATTCTTATGCAATCCTATCGAAATGAAGAGTAGAAAACATGATAGCTTGTGATTGTGTGCTTATTTTTGGAAACATTTTATGAGCTATATGGACCTTGTAACAATAGATTATAACCTTTCACGACTTGTATGAACCTTTGGTGAGAATAGTCACTTGAGTTATGTCCACTTGTGGCTTGAAACTATATCTAGTTGTTGTCTTTGCTAGTCATGGGGCCAAAGAAATCTTTAGTAGTTATAGCCACCATGTAAAAAGTAGACCATTGATACAATACTCGCAAAGTCCTACCCAAATGGTTTCATAATGAACACAATTACCAAGAAGGGTTTTTGTCCTACCTGAACATATACAAATTGAGGTTTACATCTTATCTAAAAATAGAATAGCAATTAACAAATTCAAAATTACATAAAAATTAGATACATTGATGGGCATGTAGAGCCAATAGGCATTGAAGATGTAACATGAGTCAATGCCAAACAATTTCAAAATGGATTTAGCCTCAAATAAATTATTATTATTATTAATATATTTAATATAATTATTATTTATAATATTATATATTTCTTATAATATAGTGTTTAAAAACACTCTTAATTAAAATAATATTTATATCATCCTAGCAGAGAGTACATGACAAAAATGTAGTTACAAAATTTATCAAAGGAGTCTTGTAAAATGTTCATGAAGTGGTTTCTATTAGATTGAAATAAAAATAAAGTACAAAAGCACATCACTAAACATTTTCTCAAAGTTACCTCTTGATTTAAACCACAAGTGCATCAAACAAACAACTAGTTAACATTTGCCCAAAGTTATGCAACTACAACACAGGAAGAAATGAATAACAATGAAGAATCAATAAAACACACCTAATATATTATTTCATAAGAAATTTTCATCCTATGGGCCACTCCAAATTTAATGGATCCCAGACAACCTACACTACCTAGCCTAACATGAATAATCAATTTACTTTTTAGAGTATCTATAGTACAATCTAACCCATTTTACAATCACAACTATACCTAAAAATCACTTTTTCTCACCATTAGATCCAAATCTCACTATTTATATTCTCTCTTTTTTCTTTGGCCATTAAAACTATTCACAAGCAACTCTTACTCTTCCAACAATGTGTAGATAACATAAGATTCAATCTTGCAATGTCACTTATTTATAATTGAAGCTTCAAGAAACCTGATGCTTCATCCTCTAGTCAAATTTAAGCTTCATTTTATCCAACTAATTATATGCTTCACTCTCTCGCTTATTGACCATGCACTTCTCCTTTTACTTCTACAAAGGTTGTCTTTGTCAACACTTATGCAAGTGTCCGCTTCAACTTGTGTTCCTTTATATGGCACAAATGTCACAATGAATAGCCTTGGTGGGGACACTGTAGGTTACTCAAACTCCCAAAATCGCACAACTAGAGCCACACACCAAAACTCAAAATGTACACTTCCAACCAAAACACAACAAAATAAAAAGAAACTCTTTTTGGGTGATGCAATAATTATCAAACCCTATGATGCTTTTACATCAATTATTCCTCAAATTATTTGGAAAACATAGATAACTAGCATTGCCTCCAATGTTGATTTGTGACCTTTTGTGATTTGAATCTCTTTGAATGGATTAATATCTCATTTTTCTAGGAGTTGAGTGAGGGACTTCTTGAGGCATAGCTAGGGTCTAAAGGGTTTAAAACAAAAATAAAAGCATGTTAGTAGAGATTTACGCATGGAACCTTATGAATGTTCAATTTGGATTTAACTAGCAAAATGGTGGACAACACACTAAACTACAAATAACTTAATATATTGTGAACACAATGAAGAAAAACCAAGATGCTTGAATCCAATAAATACAAATGATATATGATGCAATGTAAATGGAAGATTTATTTAAAAAGGGTCTTATTTACATGAATGTGACATCTTTGTAGTTAGATTTTTTTCCATGAAATAACTTTACTCTATTTTTGGATGAAGCACCTTGATAGCTACAAACAAGTGCATATAGAAATGAAGTGCTCAACCTTGACAATTGAATAAGTCATTCATTATGCAAGGATTAAAAAAACATGGGTTATTAAATAAATAAAAATAAATTTGGTAGTTATAGTTGAATTTTGGTCCATTCGGTGTAGTTTTTTGGGGGTCAAAATTTGTCAAGTTGAGTTTGACAACCTTACATCATGATCTACATGGTATAAGATTTCAAATGCATTAGAAATTTTCAAATTTTAATAATTGTTGAAGTAGTTACACCCTCTGCAAGTTGACCTAATCTTTTGTTATTTTTGCCTGAATGTTTTCTAAAATTGCCACTCAAATAAGTTGCCTCTCTTTTAAAAGGGACGACTTCCTTTGCATCAATTTCAAAGACCAAATCTAGTAGTTTCCTCTATCTAATTCTTCTCTAAACATTATGCCTTGTGGATGAATTGATCCTCTTTAACAACCTGATAGCATTGTATTATTTGGTTTTGAGGGCTCCTAGTCTATTTTGTACCATTTGACTTGTCTAGGCAAGGTTTAACTCTAAAAATTATAATTATTTTGACACATTTAGTGTGTCAAAATAATGGTGGGAAATATGATAGAAGAAGCTCCACGATGAAGATGGGTGCAATCTTATTTATGGTGGAAGGTTGTGATTGAAAGCATTGTCTTTAACTTGCTTAGTGGTGTAAGGAACATATTTGAGTAGTTTGGATGTATTGGATGCCCCTTTAGTATCTCCTTTTGGAATGTAGCCACACAATTTTGCCAATTTGATATATATGTGAATTGTTTAAGTGGTGCATCCCAAAGAGGTATACAATCATGTGGCTAACTACCTTTGGTCATTTGTTTAATAGGAGGAAGTTGTCTTGGATAGTTTAGTATTCATCATAGACTAGAGAGTGAACTAGAAGATACTCAAGAAATCTATTGTATCTTATTGACAAAATGGTCTTTTGGAAACTTGAAGTGAACCCACATGTTACTAGAGATGATCTTAGAAATGGACTTTAAAGATGTTTTTATTAAAGGGTTTTATAATTTCCATCTTGGAGAACCTCCCAACCACTACATAGACATAATTATAATTTATATTTGTAACTATCTTTTTGGTAGTATGTCCCAAAATGAAAACCTTTACAATTGAATCTCAAGGTTTGGTAGGCATTTTTATTGGATTCATGAATTGATTTACTTGTTGATGTTCTTCCATATCTTTGACCAATGGACATAACTTTCCCATAGTTTTCTTTGTGTCAAAATGAATTGTATCTTCTAGACCATCTTTGCATGTTGGAATGATGAATTTTAAAAATGTCTCAAATGACACATAAGTTTGTCTTGTAGATGATGTTGGCAAGAGACACTGCTTTGATTGATAAGTGTTGTCATTGATGGCAACCAAGATCATCCCAATCATCTACATAACACAAATTGTTCATACCAGAAGTCAGACTCAGAATTTGTCTAAGTCTAGGCAGTTAGGAACAGAGTAGTAACAGGGTCTGCTATTTTGGTTTGGATCTCTCTGCTAAAAAGTCATGATTAGTTGCGGATCTAGGGGAGTCATAGGCATTATCAAGATAGTCTAAATCCATTTTTTTACCCTCTAATGATAAAGGATTCAAAAGATATTAGCCTCTGAGTACCGGGTTCTAGTTTAACAGAGCAAACAGAAGAAAAATAGGCTGACCTTGTAGAAGATCTTGATTCTAGATGTATGGAAGTTGTTTTCTAGGCAAATTGTGATGAACATTGATAGTGGCCGACATGAGTGAGATTTTTAGGAGAAAGTTTTGGTCCACACCGCAAGTTATGCAAAAATCTAGCAGACAGAGTAGAGCATTCATAAAAGTTCTAAGTGTTGTTGAAGCCAACTGATAGAATGATTATAGATCTTGTTACGACTATATATAGTTGATGAAATTGGATGATTCAGTGAGGTGTGTATGCAAATAAGGTTTATGTGAGAAGAGTAAAAATCTAAACTTTGAATGAGGGCAAAATAGTAAGAAGAGAAAAGGAGGGATGAAATGTGTAAGATCAGTTTTTGTACTCAACTAGAACTGAAATTCTTGCATGAGTAGATTCTATCAATCAGTTCAAATCTCTATCTTTCTCTTGTAATACTATCTTAGGCAGTGAGCCTTCATTTGAGCGGTGAGCTTTGGGCAGTGAGCTTGAATGCATGTGAATTCCCATTTTGTAACAATACTTTTAACAGGGTATTATTTTTTGTGAACCGTGGTTTTTCCCTTAACCAGGTTTCCACATCAAAATTCTAGTGTCAAGCGTGTTATTTATGTTTTCTGCTCATGTGTTATTGATTGATGCTGAAATGTTTATATCACTAATTTGATTAAAAGTTGTAAAAGAAAATTAAAGGTAGAAAAGATGAAAATATATGACAACTGATTCACCCCCTTCTCAGTTGTCTGGACCTAAACCAACAATTGGTATCAGAGCAAGGTTCCTTGGAGAAGCCTAACAGCTAAAGGAAAAGATCTTGGAAGAAGGTTTTAATGGGTTCACTAAAAGATCAACTTCTGTTGGCCCTAGAAGAGCTTGTTTAGTCTAAAGTAGAAATTAGTAATCTAAGAAGTAAACTTAAAGATACTGATGGTACCATTGAAATGTTCAAAGACAAATTAAAAAAATCTATGCAAACGAAAAAGGAGCTAATTCTACAGCTATCTAGCTTACTAGAAGAAAATGGCCTGAATGAAGCTTTGGAAGAAAAGACAAAAGAATGTGAAAAGCTATCAAAAGAAGTTGTTGTTCTAAAAATTAAAACAAAATTCGAGGTAATGAGGCAAACCAAAGAAAGTGAAGATAGGAAGAGAATTGAAGAATATCTGAACCAAAGACTAAAAGAAAGAACTGAAGAATGTTACAAATTGGATAGACTAGCTAGACATCTAGAATTCAATTTACAAGAAACCCAAGAAAATGAAAGAGACCTTGAAAGGCAAATTTTTATTCTCAAACATGGGTCAAGAAGACAACTGTGAACAATAGCAGTGGGTCCGCACTGAAATCCGGTGCTGAAAGTTCATCTGGAAATTGAATTAGGAGCTTTGACTAAGGGGGAGCAGCATTGTAAATCAAATTCCCCTAGCCAATAAGTGAGTGCTTAGATCTGGCACAATAAGAAAAGGTAGCTTGGATTGTCTTAAATCATTTGGAAGAATTCTTGGAAGAAAAAAGGTGGATATGAAAATTGTAGAGCAATTTATGAAAAACTATTCCACAAACAGAGCAACTAGATGCATTAGGGTAGAACATTTATTACAAAGACAAATTAGGTGTTGCAGAGCATAAAAAAGGTTATTCTTTTCTCATTTTGATCACTTTGCATCAGAACAAACTAAGAAGAAGAGAAGCGAATGAGTTCAAAACAAAAAATTCTCAAGAATCAAAGAGCGAAAAGGATCTTCAAGAAAAACCCTAATCCTCATGGCAAGGTATCTCTGTTTTATGTGAAACCTCTTGAATTCTCAAAAAGATGACAATTATCAATTGGAACCTGAACTTGAAGCCCTTGAAAGAAAACACTTTCTGCAAATGATTAATTTTCCATTTTTCGATGAAAAAGAATGGGTTTGGTATGTGTTAAGTCGGATGCATGATGAGTTTATTTGGCAATTAAAACCATTTAAGATCACTAAAGATGTTATCAGAATTATGATCAAACTGAATGCAATTGGTGATTGACCCACTTTAAAAGCTGTAAGGAATGAAACCGTTATTGATGCAACTGGAGCAAAGTATGACAAAAGAGCAATGGCAATAAATGATCTCATAGAACCGGATGTAAGGCTTACTTCTATGATCATTGGCTATAAGATCTATCACTCTAACAGGGAGAATTTAGTTTCTGGAACTGTAATATATGTAGCTTATGAGATGTTAAAGAAGAATGCAGACTATGATCTCTGTGAATTACTACAAAATTAGCTAATAGAGAATTTGAGCAAAATCAAAAGAGACAAGAAAAACTCTTTGAAATATGGTTCCTTGATCATATGCCTATTCTTCTATTTCATGAATGAAGTGCCTAGAGTGCAAAGTGTGCACTGGACAAATGATAGACTAGTGGCAATCTAGATAAAAGACCACTTGTATAGCCTTGGAGATTCAGGTGCACAAAAGACTGCAATCTAGGGATATTTTAAAACTTTCAGTGTCTAATGAATGCAAGGGAAAGAATCCCTAATTTAGTTGTAGAAAAGTATGAAAATGAGATATGTTTTATGGTCGACATAGATCAATGTTTGATGGAAGCTGTAGAACCAAGAATAGTATGGATAATGCCAATGGGTTATGAGGTGGTTGTAGAAATTCTAGACATGTATGCTCAACATCTTCTGAACAAACCTAAAGACACCTTTGTTGAAAAATTTGGAACTTACAAAGAACTAAGCTTAAAGTTGCATGTGAAACTCAGATAGCCAGAAATAAAAAGAAAAGTACACGAGCAAGTGGAGATGTATGCGGAGAGCATAGGTATAACAAAAGAAGCAGTGAAGGCAAACAGGGAAAAGTTAGAGAAATTTGAGAAAGAAAAGTAAGAAAAGAATCAAGGAAATGCTCTGGTAGAGACCTCTACCAAAACAAGAACAACTAGGAGCTCTACTACAGCCCCTGTTCCTCCTAAAACCAAAGCAAAATCATCCAGTGAAGAAGGAATAAGGAAGAAAAGCAAGGCCACAAGAATCCTCAAAAGCACAAAAGATGATGAGGAAACAGAAACAAATGAAGAAGTAAAAGAAATAAGATTCAAGAAAGTTAGAACATCAAAGACTTCTAAAGACCAACCTTCCAGAAGCAACAAAGCCAGTAAAAAGCAAGCAATTGGTAAGGTTGCTATGTCTATTGATGAAATTGTAAAAACAATCATTGTTCATGGAAACTTAAAGCCTATCAAAGTTTACTATGATAATCTTTATCAAGCAAATAAGAAAACTTTGGAAGATGTCATTATCATATATCTGAATAAATTCAATAGATCCCTATTGGAAATTCTATAAGAACTTCCAAAAAGTTTAAGGAAAGTAATGGAAATGAGGAAGAAAGCTACAAGGATAAAGAGATAGAACTTAGAGAGTATGTATTCTCCACTTTATGCCATGTTTTGACCAGAAAAGAAGCAGATAAAATCCTTAGCAAAGTTAAAGATAAATTCAAAAGCAAAGTCTAGATGAACAAACTAATGCTTGCTAAGACTGAGGAAATTGTAAAGGAGACAGAGGAGATTCTGAGAAAAGTGTTAGACAAAATAAATACTATATTGTTTTAGAAAAACAAGTTGAAGAAGACAATCCTCTTGTTCCAGAACAAGAAGCTCCTCAAGAAGAAACTAACAAAGGAGTTAATGATCAATTTACCATTCTAGATCCTCTAGAATCAATCTATGAGGAGACCAATGATGGACTTGATTCATCAAATCCAAATATTGGAGAAGTTCAGTAAGAGAAACAAGTCAATCAAGAGGACATAGAAATGGTAGACAGAATAATTGATGTAGAGGTAACTCCTCCACCTGATCACTCTAGAAAAGAAGAGGATATTGCTACCACACAGAGCCCTCTAGATCAGACAACAAGTAGTGAGCAAACAAGTAAGAGTCCCTTTGAAGAAAATATAGAGAAGAGTAAAACAGAGAAAGAGGAAGAGAAAGGAAAGAAAGATAAGGTAGTTCAGAGGATGGTGAAAATGTTGAAGTAACTAAAGCAGATACTGAGAAATCAAATGAACAAGAGGGTATTTTTGAAATGGTTGTGAGAGACACTGCAGATGCAGTAAAAAGTCTCCTTGAAAAAGAAGTAATTGAACTTGATGAGCCTAAGCTACTCCAAGGACTAGAGAATCCAAATGCTCTCTCTCCAATTCAATTGATGAAAATAGCATCATTCACCTAAGTAAAAGCTAGAGAAAACATGTTGAAGTCCCACATGGAGGACAGTGAGCTATTGGGGCTTGCAACCAGAATTTTTGAGAAATTAATGCCAACCTATCAGAAGAATAAAAATGATTCCCCCTCTGACCATCTAAAAAATCTTGTAAGTTTAGTAAACTCACATTTTGAGTCTTTTTAAAAATCTATAGAGGCAAAAGCTCAGAAAGAGTTCTTGAATAAGAAATTCAATCAAGTTAAGAATATGATAAAGAGTGATAGGTTGATACTAGGCATTAGCATAAAGAGCATTCAAAATGCTCTAAGAGATGGAGGAGATATATATAAGTTTTGCCTATCATGGTCTAAAGTTAATGAGGATATTGAGAAGATAAAGGAACAAGAACAAAAAATATCAGTTCTATCTCAAAATTTTGATCCTCTAACTATCTCTCCTATAAGCCAGGAGTATCAAGTTATTAGCTTGATAGATGAATTAAAGGGACTTCTAAAACAGAAAAACAATACTATGAAGAGGATGTGTGAACTCTAGGGATTGATTGCCCCCAAGTTAGAAGCCATGTTTAATGCCTTATCAAAAGCTTAGAATGTACTCTAGACCGGTGATCTATTAGATCTATCAAAGGTAGAAACATATTCATATTTGTTAAGCATGCACATCTCAATTTTGGATGGAATAAAGAATACTTGGGGCTCTGAACTTGTGCAATTGAAAAATAGTTTTATAGATATTCTCAAGTTCATGTGAAACCTAATGATTATTTGTATATATGCAGCATTATAAATAGTATTTTTGAAAAAAATTGTCTTGCGGATCCCACCCTTTGCCATTGATGTCAAAGGGGTAGTGAAGGGTAGTGAAAAATGAAGTATTTTGCAAAGGGGGAGAAATGGAATAAGTGAAGGGCATGGGTGTACAAACAAAGGGGGAGTTGCTCTAAACACTTAGTCATTTTTCACTAAGTGTTGCCATCAATGCCAAAGGGGGAGATTGTTGGCAAGAGACACTGCTCTGATTGATAAGTGTTGCAATTGATGGCAACCAAGATCATCCTAATCATCCATATAACACAAATTGTTCATACCAGAAGTTAGACTCAGAATTTGTCTAAGTATAGGCAGTTAGGAACATAGCAGTAACAGGGTCCAATATTTTGGGTGAAAAGTCATGATTAGTTACAGATCTAGGGGAGTCATAGGCATTATCAAGCTAGTCTAAATCTAGATTTTTACCCTCCGATGATAAAGGATTCAAAATATATTAGCCTCTGAGTACCGAGTTTCAGTTTAATAGAGCAGACAGAAGAGAACCAACTGACCTTGCAGAAGATCCTAATTCCAAATGTATGGAAGTTGTTTGTTGGGAAAATTGTAATGATCACTTATAGTGGCTGACATGAGTGATATTTTTAAGAGAAAGTTTTGGTCCCCACCACAAGTTATGCAAAAATATAGCTGACAAAGCAAAGCATTCATAAAAGTTCTAAGTGTTGTTGAAGATGACTGATAGAATGATTATAGATCTTGTTGTAGATATATATAGTTGATGAAATTAGATGATTTAGTGAGGTGTGTGTGTGAATAAGGCATATGTGAGAAGAGCAGAAATCTAAAGTGTGACTGAGGGAAGAATAGTAAGAAGAGTAGAGCAAGGATGAAATGTGTAAGATCATTTTTTTACTCAACAATAACTAAAATTCTTGCATGAGTAGATGTTATCAATCAGTTCAAATCTCTGTCTTTCTCTTGTAATATTATCTTAGGCAGTGAGCCTTGATTTGAGCAGTGAGCTTTGGGCAGTGAGCCCAAATGCATGTGCATTCCAATTTTGTAACAATACTTTTAATAGGGTATTAATTTTTGTGGGTTAACCCCCACGGTGGTTTTTCATTTAACTGTGTTTCCACATCAAACTTCTGGTGTCATGTGTTATTTATGTTTTCTGCTCATGTGTTATTAATTGATGCTGAAATGTTTATATCACTAATTTAATTAAAAGTTGCAAAAGAAAATTAAAAGTAGAAAAGATGAAAATTTATGACATCTGATTCACCCCCCCTCTCAGTTGTCCAGACCTGAACCAATAGATGTGAACAAGAAAACACTTTTTTGGCAACTAATTCCTAATGAGTGTTAGCAAATCAATTGTACTGCTATGTTGTTGACAATGTTGTGAAAGAGGTTAGCTAAGATAGTCAACAACCCAATTAGAAATCTCAATCTTGTGTGTTATATTGAGATGGAACAACCAAAAGTAGGTGGACAACTTTTGATTGTAGTCATTATGTAGTTTTCTATTCAAGATTGCAAGAAATTCTATTGGTTGTTTGTTGGATGTACCTAATTGCTTAATATTCATTTTGGTAACGATTTACATTTGGTGGAGATGAAAAAGATTGTAAGGAAAGGAAAACATGAAGGAAAACTAAAAAAAAAGCATTATACCTTCAAATTCCTCCAATCTCCTTCACTCCTTGATAAGGTGGTGGAGAGATGCACCCAAGGCTCTCCTAGATTTAGCCAAGTATAAATCAAGTATGTTGATTGCTCTCAAATTCAACACAATATGAAATGGATGGAGGATTTGGCTAAGGATTTGGGAGAAAATTTGGCACATGATGTTGCATAAAACTTATGATTTAAAATGGTTTCAATGGGCTTGTATTTATAAGAATTTTGGAGGGATTTTGGATCAAGGGTGGAGATTGAAAGTTGAGACCCAAGGGTGGACATGAAGAGATGAGATGGAGGGATAGATCTTCATCAACAAAAATGAAGTGTTGTGACTATTTTGTAATTTTAAATTCACTTTGGGAAGGCTTTGCATTAATTAGAATTAAGACTTTTGAGGAAATAAAAAATCAATTTCCTCGGGAGAAGGTGGAATAAAAAAATTAGTTTTATTGGTTAATGGGATGACATGTGATAGATGTGTTGATTTGGCAAACACATGTGTGAGCTTTTTGCATAAAAAAAGAGATCCAACATTAAATGGGAAAGGCAAGGTGGAAGGGTCATGTAACTCCTTTGAATTAAAAAAATCTTTTTATTCAAAAGGTACAAGGGGAGGTACTAATACATGTTTGACCCACTTAATTAATTGTTTAACATAAATAATGTGGCTATAGAAAATTAGTGAGGAGGTTGATGAGAGGTTAAAATTAATTAAATAAGGATTTATTTAATTAATTTGGGTCTAGGGGCTAGGTATGCTAGAGTAGCTAAAGAAATAATTGGTATTTATTCTTGATTAGGCTAGGTTTAGGTCATAGGCTAGGGGAGATTAATTAAAAAAACATATTTTATTTAATCAATCTTTGTTAGAAAATAGAGAAATTAATCAAATAAATATTTAGAATATTTATTTAATTAATGATGAATGACTAGGATGAGTGGTTAGGCATGGCTTGGTATAAATTAATTAAATAATTTTCATTTTATTTAATTAATTGGTGTAAAGGGTAATTAGTAGTGTAAGGATGCACAGAAATGGCTTACGTTGTTGAGATATTTTTACGTGTCTACATTTTTCCCCTCTTTGATGTGGCATCATGAGCAAACAAGGAATAGTGTCAGGTCAAAGAATTTTGCCTCCATAGACAAGGAGGAATAGAAATGGATGAGGGATGCGCCCTTAAGTGGTAGGGTGAAATTTTGTTTTTATGCAAACTCCTGAAAAGGAGGGAATGGTGGTTAAAAAGGGATTCAAGATGGAAAACGGGGTTGATAAAAGAACAAATGAAGAAAACTAGGTAAAATTTATGGCTTGGGAAGAAGAAACAGTAAATTAGGGCTGACATGGCAACTATAGATAGGCAAAAGTGGGCCCAACATGCCACATTTGCACACCTAAGTTGACTGGACTAGAGAGAAGAACATGAACAATGGCCCAACCAAACTTCACATGGCACCAAATTCTATTGGAGTAGGTTCGACAGTACTAGAGGATGAAGGAGGTTGGCGTACAGGAATGTTGTCTAACCCTACTTTGTCATTTTTTGGGATTCAGGTTAGTTATCAGGTTGGAAAAGGGTAGGTTAGGGGTTTAGTGCCAGTGCACAGCTATACAACACAATAGATCGGTGCATGAGTGCCTTAGGCTAGATTAGTGTGTAAGGGCTAAGTGGGGAAATGTTAGTTTTAGTGCCAAATGTTGGTGGATTAGTGTTCTTGGGTGGATTAGCACCAAGGTACCTAGATGGTTTAGTATAATCATCTTGATTAGCACATACATTTAGTTTGGTGTCATTGTCTCGATTAATGGATAGGGTTTGTAGATTAGTGCAAATGGCTAGATTAGTGCTGAGCCAAAGGGTTGTTTGGCTATATAGGTGGACTAGCCCTTGGAAATGGGGGAATAGTGCTATCATCTGGATTAGCACAAAGGGGCTAAATATTAGCACAATCAGCTAGATTAGTGCCATTGGTCTGCAATTTAGCATCATTATTTCTAGATTACGCATTGGATAAAGGGATTAGCACATTTATCTAGTTTAGCACCATAGGTTAATGGTTTAGCACTAGGTGTTGTTTTTAAGAAAAAAGATTAAATTGTGTTGTTTTTAAATGTACGTTAACTTTCTTGAGATTCGGTCTTGAGAGAGGTGGTCACTAATGATGGAGTGTAGGGACATGATTTCGATGGCGGAGTGCCTCTACTTGTGAGAACTTCATCTCATATTTGTTTCAGATATGCCTTGGTTGAGGGATCATCGATCAATGATGATAGCATTGGTGGAGAGGTTGCAGGGTGATCTACTTGTACCTTCTTACTTCCTATGGGTGAGATGAGAATCACCCTGGAAGATGTGTGGTGGATCCTACATATCCCCATTCACGGTAAGTGGTTTGTCTATTATACTATGATAGGTTTGGTAGCACTAGATTGAGTATTCACCCAAACACTGGTGGTGACAGGCCAGGATCTACGAGAAATGATATGGGATGCTACTCTTACTGGAGGTTTGACTGATTATGCCATGTACTTATGGGGGTTGGTCAGGGGATTCTTATTTGAGATCGATTCTCATGATGGTTTCAAGTTGGATGGGGGAGAACATTGAGTAGATGGTGACACATAGCGCATTATATGCCTAGGGGTAATGCCCATTGGCCCAACATTACCATGAGATGCATATGGTGGTGTACAAAGGTGGAGCAAGTCTTGGTTGTGGTGTGACATTGTTACATGTATGGGCTTGGGAGCATATAGTTGTCACAAGGCCCATATGTCCTCATGTTAGGCAACAATTTGGGCCTTGGGTAATGGTATACACTGGTACTCTCTAACATTAGTAGTTAGGGAGTATGTGGTATTGGAGGTCACAGTTTGAAAGGTGATGATGGTGGTGTAGCAGGCCTACATGGGCTGCAAGCCATAGATTGATAATGATGAACATATTTCATATACCCAGCAACCTCGGTACCTCATAGGGAGGAACGAGTACATTATAGATCAAGAAATCACCTCTTAGGTTCTCCAACAGTTTTGTGAGTGGTAGGACCTGCCACATTTTACTATTATTTTTGCTTTGGTGTGAGTGGATTGTCCCTTATGGCCATCAGAGATGGATTTTTTGCAAGCATGTGCTTTGATGTTGGCATTAATTTCAACAAGCTTGTGTTGTCATTGGTGTCAACTATGCATTTTGTATGAGTTGAGAAATGATGCAAGAGTATGACTAACTATGTGTTGAGCAGAGATGAGTGATAATAAGTTTCTATTGAGGAGAGATTAGAGATAAAGTTGAGCAGAGATGAGGATATGGAAAGAGTGTGATCTTGAGTTGTTTGTGAATGTTGAGATAGTGCTTATGATGTTTGTAATGTGTTCTTATTTTTGGGTTTCGAAGTGCTTTTGAGAAAATTTGAATAATATTGGAAACAATGTGTTGAAGAAGTCTTCTAGCTTATAGAGTACTGTTTGAGGTTTTGCTCTCCATTTCTTTTGTGTTCAAGATCTAAGTGTACAGTTTGGATATGTTTTTTAGAAGTGTTTTAAGATGCTAAATCTAGAATTTGATGCTCTAAAATTTTGTATAGTGAAAGTTATGCTCACCAATTTGAGAGTAGTATTTGAAAGTGTTTGTAGTGTGTTTGGGATAAAGTATTTTTCTCTACATTTCTTCATAGAATAGTTTGTGGCCTTGCAGATTTGGATTTATGCTTATAAAGTCCTTATCTATCTTCAATCTAGAGAGTTTGTGATTTGATACTCAGGAAAGAGATTTCCTGTGTAGTAGAGTTAGACATTGTTTTTTGTGAGTAGATTGTGAATCTTCTTCAGGTGAAATTTGTTGTGGTTGAATTTGTTGGTTTTCAAGTAACTTCACTTGATGTTCATGGCTGTCTCTAGATCATGTTCTATCTTGGTTCATGATACACATGTCTCTTCATTTTGAGGAAGCGTGTGATTAAAATGTTCATAGTGTTGACCCAGTTATGCCAACTTGGTTGTTTACACTAATTTTGGTTATGCTTCATAGATTGTGGAAGCATGGAGTAGTGTGTAAGAGTGGATTTAGGTAGGTGCTAAGATGTGGCATGGCCTACATTTGTTCCCTTCCTCTGTAGGAATGTTTAGGTCCAAACCAAATTTGAATATTATGAATTAAATTGTGTTGCTAACCTTGGAGAATGTTTTTAAGGGTAACGATGGTATAAATAAGTGTCAAGAGTTCATGGTTGATGTGATGTGAATGGAATGTGATGTGTGTGATATGAATTTGATCAGGGCAACGAGAGCTTTCATGTGTTAGTCTACTGGATGTAGTGAGCAGAAGGTCTCTACTATTTTTCAATGATGTTGTGAAGTTGATGCTTGTGGTAGATATTGCGCTTCATTGGAACTATACTCCATTCATGTGTTAGATGCAATTATATCAGTTCAAACTTGGCAGTAAGCCTTCTTCTCTTCTATCTTTTTCTCAGTGGGAAGTGTGTCCACTTGGGCAGTGAGCCAACTGGCAGTGAGCCAATTGGTAGTGAGCCAACTGGTAGTGAGCTAAGCTCTTTCTTCTAGGTAGTGATCCCTGGGTAGTGAGCCCTTTGGCAGTGAGCCTTTTGTAATTTAGTATTTCTACTACTTTATATTGTGACCTAATCTTCACTATGGCTTTTCCCTTCTAGTGTTTTCCACGTAAAAATATGGTGTTCTCTTGTGTTTGGTGTTGTTATTATTCAGTTTTAGTTATTTCCTTTTTATTCCTAATCATCATAACAATTTTAAGGGATAATTAAGTTAATGTGGATTTGAATGTTTGTGAAGATTTGATGTTTTTGATACAACTAATTCACCCCCCTCTCAGTTGTCTTGTGCATTCAACAACTGGTATCAAAGCGAGGTTCCTTGGAAGAAAGCTTAACAACTTGAGGTAGATATGGGATGGCACACAAGAAGGATGTACCCCTATTTGATGGATCTGACTTTCCACTCTGGAAAATAAGGATGGAAGATTTTCTAATTTCTCTTGGTTATGAGATCTAGAAAGCTATTAGGTCTAATTACACTATACTTAAGAATGGTAAAAATACTATTGATGACATCAAATCTCATGAAATTGATGGTAAGGTGAAACATTCTCTTTTAGGTGGTATTAATACTAATTCTGAATTGGTGAAAGTTGTGAATTTCAAAATTGCTAATGAGATTTGGAAAAAGTTACAAAGTGTCTATGAAGGAGATGATAAGGTCAATCAAGTTAAAATGCAGAACTTGAAGCTCATGTTTGAGACCATGTGAATGTCTGAAGATGAAAATGTTACAAGCTACTTACAAAAGGTTGATGAAGTTATCAATGGCATTAAAGGTCTTGGTGGAAATATAGATGATCAAGAAATTATATTGAAGGTACTGAGAACTCTTCCTAGCCTTACAATCGTAAGCTTTGTGGTATTGAAGAATTACAAGGGTAAGTGCACAAAGATGAGGGACTAAAAGGGGGTCTTAAGATGTGACCTTTTTTTTTTTTGAAATCAACAAACATTGATGTTGGATGAGAAATTGAAGATAGTTACACTCATAATTTTGTTAGATTTAGGGCACACAACTGAGAGGGGGGTGAATCTGTTGACCAAAACTTTTTCTCTATTTCAAACTTAAGTTCTCTTAATGATTCAGCAGTATATCAAACATGAAACATGAAGCAATTAAGTCAAGAGCAGAAACACAACAACACATAAGACACTAAGATTTTGACGTAGAAAACCCGGTTAAGGGAAAAAACCATGGGGTGATTAACCCAAGATTGTATTCTCTATTAGAAGAGTAGAAAGAACAAATGGCACATGCCAATTACGGCTCACTACTTGAGCACACTGTTCACAAGAGGCTCATTGCCTACAAGAGACACATTGTCTACAAAGAATATAAGTATCACCTACTTGAACTAGAAAATAGCATCTTCACCATGCTTGAATCAGTTCCATTTAAGCCCAATACTTCTGCTCTGCCTTCACTCTTCTCTTTGCTACCACACACTCATCTGCACCAAGACAACTTTGAAATGACTTCATAACCCATTATTTATACAAGACATCAACTTAGGAATGATCATCTAAGTCGGCAAACATCCATAAGAACATTCGCAAGATGTGTAACTCATCTGGTTTGCCAGTCTCAGGAAGAACATCATCATGTGGAGGTTAATCTTCAATTGTGGGCTCCAACTCCAATGTAGACCATCAATACGGGCTGGACATGATCCAAACACCTTCACAAGATATCCTGACTCACCAAGAACATCCGCACTTCATCTATTTACTAAAAACCTTCTCTCCTTCATCCGGAACCTCAAGACCACAGTCTGTCATCATTGTCACAGAAGAATACATGCTTTCAGACCTTCAAACCATGAACCAATCTATTTAACACTCCATAAAGACTTCCTCAACACTCCCTCCAATCCGCAGAATAGGAGAGTGCATTTCTGGATCTCATCGGACATGTCTGTATCACTCTATCACCACTGAGCACCTACTGGAACCAGTTTTACTTGAATTGCCATAACTTCTTCAGATCTTCATGCGGACCTCTGAAATCTCTACTGAACTATCTTAAGACACATATCTACAAACCCTTTAATCCTTATCCTCTGATCATCATACTATCTTGGACTTTTACCTTACTGTCATCATTGTTCTTCACTTGTTCCTGATTCAGACTTATTTTCTGAATATCCTCAGCTCACAGCTCATCCAATCCTTATCATTAATTCAAAAAGAGTAAGTTGACATTAATTACAACACTGGTTAGGCCCATACTTGCAACAAATTTGAAGAAACAACAAAACCAAGAGTCATAGTGCTCTGAATCAAGTTTCTAAACTACAATTTTCTTTCAAAAATGGTTGAGATTAAGGGGTTCCAAAAGGGGGAGCACACAAATTGGTCCTATTTTTTTTAGAAAAACATAACATAGCATCTGGTGTACTCCCCCTCAAATGTTGGCTTTTGTAAATTATTTCATAAATCGCTTCAGTAGAAAATTAGCTAACATCATGTAATTTATGCCTAATTTTTCTATTAATTTTTAATGAATATAGGATTTTTTATGAATTTTCAAAGTGGACATATCCTGAAAAATAAAAAGTTGAGTGTGGTCCCCCCTAATATTTTTGAAAACTAATCAAAACTTAGTTTTTCTTTTGTTTACTTTGTATAGAATAGAGTCTAGAATGTAAAAAAGTAATTTTTTTCAAATTTGGATGAATGAATAAAAAATGACATGAAAAATACTATACATAGGTTTTTGGCAAAAAAAGAAGACACTAGCAAAAGAAATTAAAGATCAAAACCTTAACGTATTCGAAATGTAGGAAAAAATATATGGTTAGAAAGGTAAGAGAGAGCTTGACATTACTCTCACATTTTTTCAGATTGACATTGAAAAATGTGCAAACCTGATGGAGAGCACACTCGACATTGTTGTTTTTCTATATTTTATAAAAAACATGTCTTTCGGCATTGACATGCAAGTCCAACCCTTTGGGTTGGATGCCCAAAGCAAATCCAACCCTAAGGGTTGGTAGTTTCCAAGGCAAGTTATAATGTGAGTGCGTTAGAATGCACTCGCATTATAAAAGATTTAAAAAATGTGCTCACGTTATTAAAAACATAAAAAATAGTGTATTTTTTATGTTTTCCATAATGCAAGTGCGTTATGAAATGCACTCGCGTTATTAAAAATGTTAAAAATAGTGAATTTTTTATGTTTTTCATAAATGCGAACGTGTTATGAAAAACATAAAAAATACACTATTTCTAATGCATGTTATAAAAACATAAAAAATAGTGTATTTTTTATATTTTTCATAACATGAGTGCGTTATAACATGCTCGGGTTGTAGTGCCCCTCAACTCGTCGTCTATTAGATGGATGTTTGCTTAGTAGTATTAGACTTTATGACAGTATTTTAGATCGTAAATGATGGATCTCTTGTTATTTTGCTAATTCATTATGAACCTGATTGTATTACATTATTTGTCGACATACAATGAATATGAATAAGTTATTGTGCACTGGATTTAGATCAGTTACTGATGTATGTAAATAATGTTAGTTGGTTTGTAAAGTAATGCAGCCTTGGATTCTTAGAGAATATGTCGTAAGTAGTTATGTTAACATTACTTGTTATCTTAATCATTTAAAAAAAATGTTCCTGTTTCATGTAGCATAAATGTGTATTTCTTTAAGGTGTTCAAGGCAGGCGTTACATCTGGTATCAGAGCCAGGTTTTCTAACACTGGGTACTCTGGGATTTATATTAGCCCATCAAGCTATACTAGTTGTTCAAACTCTGAAGAACATTTTCATTCGTAGCCCTCGTCTAGCAACCTGAAAATGTTAAGTGGCAAGTGGAATTAGCCTCTGGATCTAGGGTAACAGTAGACTCTCTTGTGTATGGTTATGAGTTGAAGATAGGTCCCTTATCTACCACGGCGGATCTTCGCATTATACCACTAGGATCCTAATGACATGGCTTTAGTTGCCTTGGAGGATGCAACCTTTATGCAAGAAGTATACCCATACTTGTTGCAGGCTTCCAGGAGTAAGCCTGATCCTAGGGGGGGAGGATGTAGTGCCCCTCAACTCGTCGTCTATTAGATGGATGTTTGCTTAGTAGTATTAGACTTTATGACAGTATTTTAGATCGTAAATGATGGATCTCTTGTTATTTTGCTAATTCATTATGAACCTGATTGTATTACATTATTTGTCGACATGCAATGAATATGAATAAGTTATTATGCATTGGATTTAGATCAGTTACTAATGTATGTAAATAATGTTAGTTGGTTTGTAAAGTAATGCAGCCTTGGATTCTTAGAGAATATGTCGTAAGTAGTTATGTTAACATTACTTGTTATCTTAATCATTTTAAAAAAAATGTTCCTGTTTCATGTAGCATAAATGTGTATTTCTTTAAGGTGTTCAAGGCGAGCATTACACGGGTTATGGATTGGTAGTTACTGAGTGACTACCGAGCCATACATGAGCGCGTTATAAAACATGAGCGCATTATAACATGCTCATGTTATATGCACAATGGACAAAAAAGTGATTTCGGCAACTTTTTGGTCCCCCATCTTTGTGCACATGCCAACAAAATTTGAATCAGTTTACTAGAGATCAGTTGCTTGGCACCCTAACTACTTTTGAAATAAGAGAGTTTGGTACAACTTGTCAAACTGCAAATGTTGAGACTACTTTTAAGGCTAACAAAACAAAGAAGAGTATGGAATGAGATCCAGAAGATTTTGATGAAGTAGAAGATAACTTTGTAAGAAGGATGAAAAAGAGTACTAGAAGGTTCAGTGGTAAGTTGGCTTTTAAATGTTTTAATTGTGGAAAGATATGTCATTATGCTTCATGATGTCCAGATAGAGCTCTAGGAATTCAGAATAAGGAAAGAAAAGATAAGATGGTTAAGAAATGTTACTATGTTAGAGAAGATACAAGTATATATGATGATGATTCTAATTATGAGGATAATAATGATGATGAATGCTTATTCGTAGCCCTAATACATGAAACCATGACAGGAGACAAGAGTAAGTTTGTTAAACTTGAAAATTATGACGGTGGAGTAGTTATATTTGTTGATGATGCAGCTGCTAAGATACGTGGAAAAGATTCAATCAGTTTTTATAGAAATAATAACACTGATGATGTTTTGTATGTTGAAGGTTTAAAGCATAATCTCTTGACTATTGGATGGATGTGTAGCAAGGGTTATAATCTTGTGTTGCAGGGTGATGGATGTGAGATTAGAAAAAGTTCTAGAAAAGTGATTGTTGTTGAAAAGAAGATAGATGGAAATATTTATCAATTCAAAGGTGTTGATGGATGTTTCTTC
This sequence comes from Cunninghamia lanceolata, assembly GCA_027924645.1. Lineage (NCBI taxonomy): Eukaryota > Viridiplantae > Streptophyta > Pinopsida > Cupressales > Cupressaceae > Cunninghamia > Cunninghamia lanceolata. The sequence goes on along the minus strand of BSBN01000149.1, from coordinate 1,258,477 downwards.
ATGACTAAAATCAATGAAAGCTAGTTATGGGATAGAAGACTATGTCACATTAATTTCAATAGTCAACTGAAGATAAGTTCAGTTCAAGCTACGAGAGACCTACCAAAGATTATTAAGCCTGCTAATGTTGTATGTAAGAAATGTCAAGTTGGGAAGCAAGTGAGGAGGAGTTTCAAAGTCAAAGAACAATATTCTATTGGATTGTTGGAATTGGTGCATATAGATCTTTTTAGTCCTACAAACGTAAGGAGTTTTCAAGGTGATAGGTATTTCATGTTGCTAATTGATAATTATTTCAGAATGGCATTAGTTACTTTGCTTAAACAAAAATTAGCAGACCTAGATAAGTTTAAGGCATTTAAATCTATGGTTGAGAATGAAACAGATATGAAAATCAAATGTTTGAGATCTCAAGAGGTGGCAAATTTACTTTAAATGAGTTTAACATGTTTTGTGAAGATCATGGGTTAAAGAGACAGCTATATGCCCCTAGAACTCCTTAGTATAATGGAGTGGTTGAAAGGAAGTACATGACTTTTTTAGAAGCTGCAAAGAAAATAATAGAAGAAGCTAAAGAAAAAGAAGTGTAGATTAAATAACAAGAATGTCTCGAAAAAATCCCTAAAACTCCCAAGTATGTGTAGAGGCATCACTCTGAAGACCAGATCATTGCTTTTAAGAGCAAAGATGTATTGACAAGATCAAAAGCTACTGAAGAAAATGTAAATCTATATTGTGTTTACTTTCTAGAGTTAACCCTAAAATAGTGGTTGAGGGATACAAGGATGAATATTAGATCAGGGCTATGGAAGAGGAACTAATACAAATTGAGAAGAATCAAACTTGGGAAATTGTCCCAAGACCAGAGAACAAAATTGTCATTGAAACTAACTAGGTGCTCCAGAACAAATTGAATGAGAATGGAGAAGTGGTAAGGAACAAGGCATAAATGCAGAAAGAGTTTCAAATGTCAATGTGTGGGGAAATGAACTTCTTCCTTTGGTTATAGATCAATCTAACAGATAAATGTATTTTCATTTCTTAGTAAAAGTATGTGAAAGAGTTGCTAAAAAAGTTTGGAATTAGATATTCTCCACTAGTTTGTACTCCTATAGTAACTAGTTCTAAGTTGAACAAAAAATTGTTTGATGAGTAAGAATTATCTTGAACTTGCTTAGTGGTGTAAGAAACATATTTGAGTAGTTTGGATGTATTGGATGCCCCTTTAGTATCTTTGTTTGGAATGTAGCCACACCAATTTTCTAATTTGATACTGAGGAATGACCTTGTCTTGGACCTGGTAGTTCTCATAGTTGGCAATAGTTTTCTCTAGATTATCATTTGTCTATTGTTGAGTATGGAATCCATCAATCTTCAGTAGAATCCAAAAGCAAGGATAACATTAATTGTGGCTAATTGTTGGAAACCAAGACACATCTGAAAGAACACATCTATTTGAACATTTGAAGTTCTTTGTTGTCACTATGTAGAATTTATGGAAGACTCTTGTCCCATATATGTGGATTGTTTAAGTGGTGCATCGCAAGGAGTGTAATGCCCCTCTGTTTTCACCTTGGTTGAGCAGGTAGTCTGGCTAAGGAATCTGCAGATGAAAATGGAATATGAGCTTTTGTAAGTAAAAATACAGATTGTTATGTTAATATTATAGTTGGATGATGCAGTAGTATATTGTTAGGTTAGGTGGAAAGGGCGACATCATATCATTGAACGTATGGACATATGTAATGAGATATTAATGTTAGAAATCCTTTCCAATGCTTTGACTATTATGTGTATTCTAATTGGCATGTTTGAGTGAACAGGTATCAGGCTTCGACTCCACCTAATCGACATATGTGAGAGTACCTTAACCAATGGAAAACTATTAAATGGAGTTAACATGAGGTTTCCCTCGGCTCATTGCCATCCTCAAATAGGATGAGTTTTCAGTCCTTTGTCCTGTCGGTAAGGTCAGTTGGACATGTTTGTCAGTCACCTTTGTTGTGGTCATGTGTCGTTCAGGCTTAGCCATCAGGTTTTGTTGGCATTAGATAGCGTAAGTCATGATTGTTCGATTATGTTTTTTTTAATCATAGTCGTAGCTTAAGTTTTGGGTCTTGTGATCTCATTGTTATAATAATAATATATAGATAAGTAATGATTTGTTTAGTGGCAACAAAAAAATAAATAAATAAATTTATTTATCCTTGAGTTGTCATAAAATGTATATTAAGTAAATACTAAAATAGGCAAAATCAGAAAGTAATGATTGTCTATTTGTAAATGGCTTGTTGTAAGATAGTGTCTCAAGAGAATTTATTATTTTTGTGGGGGAATCTTAGAAATTATTGATTCGCTGGAATAAGAGACTAATTTTAGTAATTACTTTTGGGGGGTGAGGGAGTAATGAAGGCCTGAATTTATTGCCTTTTCCACATGATTGCTATTGAGCTGCATTGCATATAAGTTTTCTGCCACCTATTCATGGGGGAGATTATTTTTGGGGATGCATATCCTACACTCAGGGGAGTTTTGCATGCCTTACGAAAAAAAATTTCCACTCCATGGGGGGAGGATGTTCAGGATCCATACTCGAGGGGTCAACCTTTTTGATGGAAAAAGAGAAATTAGAGGCCAGACCACAGTCTCTGACCGAAAAATCAACACATGCCTAGGAAGGACTTCTCTGGAGGTGGCAAGAGCTGGAAAAAGAAGAAGGAATGAGAAGAATTCAAAGAAGAAAGTTGGGTATGTTTGCTTGTTTTGTTATTTCATGTAAGTTTGATTATGCAGCTAGTTTTAAGCTTAATCTGCAATAGTTACATACCTATGAAAGCATCCCCTAGCACAATTGTTCATACTTCCTTTTGACTGCATGTTTACCTGAAGGGGATGCCCATACCTTGTCCAAGTGCCCATTTTGGTGCATGCTAGAATGGATGTCAGCAAAGGTTGTGGGTCTAGCTTTTTACTTGCCGATTGTCGGTGCTTGATTGTTCCTAGAGTCTTTCCAACGAATCCATCTTGTGCATGCCCAGCAATCCTTGAAATTATTGAAATAATGTCTCTTTGGGGACGACTGTCATATAGTGCATACACCTTGCTTGTGCATTCCAAAAGGTTACCTCTATGTGGCATCGATTTAACAGTTGGTGCACCATATCTCGGTCTTCAGGCTTGCCTTCCAATTAAACCACTTCACTCATGCCCACCTCTACGTAGATGTTTGAGAGATGAGCACCAGGCATGCAAAATTTTACTAAATCCAAAACAAAAAGTAGAATCACTGCAAATACTCTTAAGTTTGTATTCGTATATGATCTATTTAAACACACACCTTGCACCCATTTGTAATTGAGGACCCTTTGTTTGAGCGCACTGATAACATTCTTCATTCTCTAGACCTATATGGAAACATGCAAGCAAAACACAAAGTTAGGTGCCATGGTCTAAACACATACCAAAGTTGTAGAAGGATTCACCACTGATTGTATTTTGATGTTTGTTATGCAATTTTGTTCTATCAGATCAGAACTCAATTTTTAGATTGGCCCATTTTTGAGTTTCTGGCCATTTGATTTGCAAAAATTATGGAATTAGGGCAATTTCTTTACTGCGTGTTGGCTTAATTAGTCCCCTTTGGTTGTAATTTACATCTGCTCTATTGTCAATAGTTTTAGCAGACTTGGTCTTAGTTTGTTTTAGAGGTTTTCAAAAGGTTCTTTTTTTAAAGTCTTGTGGTGTACTTTATAAACAACAACACTTTGGACCCATGCTGTATAGTTTGATTTAACTGATGTTTCTTTGTTATCGAAGTCCTCTTTTCTTTTTTTGCTCTCTCACTCTTTACTGGGATTTTTGTGTGGTTAATTATACACATCTTTTGGTAGCGAAACTGCTCTCTAACCTTCGTTGGTTCCTTTACCATCTAGTTTCTTTTTGGGTTTCAAATCTCTGAATGCATCTGAGTCGTCATTCTTTTATTGAAGGATTGCAACGATAATGGATTAATGGCAAGTTATTTTGAGATGTTATTTCTTTGGGTGTCTTCCCAAGCAAATTGTATTCCTTCTTGTGTCTTTTTCCCATCTTGTATCCATGTCCATCAGAGTTGTAATGTGCATGTTGTTATTGAGGTTGCTCCATCAGTATTGCCGCTATTATTGGGATTGCTACGTCAGTATTGGTGCTGTTATTGAGATTGCTCCATCAGTATTGCTACTGTTATTGAGATTGCTCCATCAGTATTGCTGCTGTTATTGAGATTGCTCTGTCAGTCTTGCTGCTATTTTTGAGATTGCTTCATCAGTATTGCCGATGTTGCTCCGTCAATATTGCTGCTGTTATTGAGATTGCTCCGTCAGTATTGCTACTATTATTGAGATTGCTCCGTCGGTATTGCTGCTATTTTTGAGATTGCTTCATCAGTATTGCCGCTGTTGCTCCGTCAGTATTGTCGTTGTTTGCTCCGTCAGTATTGCCGCTATTATTGAGATTGCTATTTTTAGCACGTTATTGTTTTTAGCTGTGGCCTCTATCTTCGCTTGACCTTCTTACATTACCATGCCAAATTCTCTCTCTAGTATTTAAATTTAGAAGTTCTTAATGTCGATTCCAAAGCATTTTCAATAAATCCATTTCTGTAGTCATAATGCAACTGTAGTAATCTTTGAGACCACATTTAGTTGAAATAATGGAGATCCTTGCGTTGTCATGTCTGGCCTATGCGTCCACTTTTCTCTGCACCCATGTCAACCAAGGCATTTACATCTACAACATTAGACAAAGATCCACCTCTATTTATGCTTTGATAGATGGCTGTACTCTATTACAAAACTCCCTTTTTGGTAGAGGTAGGGAAGATGTGGGCAAATTGTGGAGTCGGGCTTAGTACTCACCTAATTCTTTTTGCTTAAAAGTTTCTAAGGGTCTTTTTGACTAATCCATATTGTGCATATCATGTCATCATTGTGTCCCATGAGTGACATTTCTTTGAGGCACTATGTCAAAGTTCAGGCACCTAGTATTTGTTTCAGTTAGTTTTTCCAGCTCCATATATTTATTGCAATAGTGCTATATCCTTGAAATTTTGTTAGCCATTCCAATGTTTCAATACTTCTGATGGTGCCCATCTTTCTTGTTGTAATTGTCACTTCTAATTCCATTGTGCCGTATGACATGTTTACCTTTAATTCTATTTTTAGATCTTTAAGACTAAAATGGAATTCCTCTTAGATAACTCAAGAAATATCTTTCTTTATATCTTTACAGTTACCTTTTCTTTTTGTCTTGTCATATTAATTCCTTAAGTTAGTATCAGATTTTATTTTTAGAAAATAAAGTTTTCTATTGAAATTTACATTATGGTGTAATAAAGTAAGAATTAATAGTAATTGTTTTTTGTAATAAAATAATAATTTTAGACTATTTGATTAAGGTAATGTTGTAATATGTGTTATTATAGTCTTTTGGAAGGTAGATTGTTGTTGGTAAGAAGTAATATTAATAGTATTTTATAAATAGGAATGTTTTGTATTTTTGTTTTACACTACACTAGTTATCAAATTCAATCCTAACCAAATTTGCACTTATTATTATCGAATAAGTTTAGTAGCTTGATAGATAGATTATGGACCAATTTAGTCTATTGTCTTAGAGAATATAGTGAAAGTTGCTATTGTATTTGCTTTGTGTTGGCTATTGTATTGAAACATGTTATTAATTAATTATTGTATTGATATATATTGGAAACGAAAATATGAGTTTTAGATAAATTCAAGGTTATTTAAATAATGAGATTTGTCATGGTTCTTTTATGGATTTATTAAGTTAGTATCGATTTGAATGGGAGGATGGTGTTGTTTGGTCTTTTGATGTTGTTGTGCATTTGAGAGAGAACGTTTATGTGGAGCGACTGTGTTTAGTGGTGTCTAGTTTTTGTGTCATTGGGAAAGTTATTCTAGAGGCCAAGAAGGGTAGCCATGTATATGACTTTTGTGAATATGTGATTTTGTAATGGATGTATATGTATTGGCTTTATGTGATGTTGACTCCTTTACATTTATGGTTCCTTACTCATGTTGAAAGGTTACATGTGCAAGATGGATTATGCCTCGTTCAGAGTACCTAATTCGTGTGGTTATGTTGTTATCATGTCATGATAAGGTTGTAAAGTCCATCTTGAATGTTGTAATAATTACTGTATTGGTTTAAGTAAAACATTGAACTTGTTTGGTTTTATGTAATGCTTACCTTTCACTATCTTTGGTTCTTGTGGATGTGACAATTGAGCAAGAGGACCCATGCCTTGCTCTAGATTACACCTTGCTTATGATTGAAAACTTTGGAGCAAGAGGACCCATGCCTTGCTCTGTTGATATCTTATGTTGAGACTTGTATGCAAGAAGGTAAATGCCTTGCATGGTTTATGGATACTTGTTGTGATGCTTGATGGATAGGGTCTTCTAGATGCAGGTAGGGGAGTGGCTTTCAATGTCAGGCCGGGGCCCAAAGTGGCTACCAGGGTAACCCATTGGAAGTTATTAATCCAGTGATAACTTAATACTAAATTTGAGGGGTGGGAGAGCTTTCATATTAATCAAGATAATTGTATGCCTCACTCATGCCTATAGTGCTCATCCAGGGTAAGGATGAGATGGCAAGGCTGTGGTTGGCAAATCAACTTCCTTGTCCTCATGGAAGGGATGTTGAATCCGCATGTGTCACCCTATGGGGCCGGCATCTAGTGAGAGACTGTAAGGGTAACCATTGATGGGGGCCGGCGCCTAGTGAGAGACTGTCAGGGTAACCCATGGATGGGGGCCGGCGTCCAGCTAGAGATGGTTAGGGTAACCCATGCTTGGACCATGGGATGACACTCATCCCTACTGTAGTCTAGCATTCCCTCTTTGTTGTTCTTTCTTATGTTGTGTGAATGCCTCTGGAAGTTCTATTAAGTGAGGAAGTGTTGTTTATGTTGTCTGTGTCATCTTGTTGACCTGTGTTGTACTTGAGTCATGTGTAGTCCTTGTAACTGTCAGTCTTCTGTCTTCTTGTCTGTTGTTGCTGTGGAACCTTATGTTATCTCCTAGCACAGAGGGGTGGATCTTAGGGTTCCACATGGTTGGGTGGTAGTGCTATTTTCTCCATTGGTTCTTCCTTTCTGATATTCATGTGCGAGAAGAATAGATCTTGTGATGCAGATTACAGATTATGCTCCAGATTGTTGAGGCAGCTATTTATTCTCTTGAGCTAGTTTTGTGTATTAGATTGATCATATTGTAAGTATTCCAATGTAATGCGGAATGAGATAGTGTGAATGATGTAATGATGTACCCTTATGTATGGGAGATTGTACATAGACTTGGAATTCTAATTGTATGATCTTGTTGATTACTTATCTAATGTTTATCATGAAAATATTTGTGTTCATTCATGTGAAGCAATAGTTTAGAATTGAATTATTGATGATGTTAGTTAATTCTTGACCCTGTAAATAGTTTAGAAAGTAATGCAGCTGTGGAACCTCAGAGGACAAGTTAGTTTCTTGATATGTATTGATGTGTTGACAGGATTTTGTTATTTCTCTCTTAAAAAAAAAAATTATCCTGTTGTTTAGCATAGTTGTGTTGTCCTCTAAGGTTTCCTAGCAAGGCATTAGACTTGGTATCAGAGCACTAGGTTCTAACACTGGGAACTCTGGTTTTGTATGAGTCCATTATGTTATCCTAGTTGCGTAGAAATGTGAATGTAGATAACTTAACTGTCTATGTGTTTGGTGTACATTCTCTAACACATTCTAGACCTTGTGTCCTTGGGTGTTGTGTAGCGGATACTCCCTTTTTTATGACTGGAATTAGTTAGATTGTGTCGTGGATTTGTTTGTAATTTGGTTGTTCTGGAAATTTTTGATTTATGTTTCATGTGATGTTGGGGGGATTGATAGTGAAATTGTTTTCTTTAAACCTTCTTAGGGTAGGAGTGGTCACCAAAACTCTTTTCTTTATACTTTATTTGATTTCTGGCATTTTGTGATTTATGACTTAATTCGATTATTTTCCCACTTGAGTTTGCAATTATTTTTTTTAAATCTCTATGGTGATTATTCCAAATGGTTGTTCTGTTGGCTCCATTTTGGGTTAAGTGATGTTCTATCATGTTATTTCAAACCTCTGATAGTATGTTCAAGGGACAACTCCATGGAGAATTGCACATGCATGTTTGATAATTGAGACATGAGATTTATTGTTCCTTGATAATATGTGATTTCCATTCTCTAATCATATGAAGTTCTTAAATGTGTATGATTGATTATAAGTAGTTCGTACGATGCAGTTTATTAGTGAGAAAATAATGCCCTTTTTATCTTTATGGAACGACTGTACCTATCCTATGAACAATTACTTAATATGGATGCGAACGTTGGCAATAGAAATAGAGATACTAATGTGTTATGTTTCCACCCTAGTCTGTGACGTCTAGGAGTAAGTCAAGTTTTAGGGGGGGAGGATGTAATGCCCCTTTGTTTTCACCTTGGTTGAGTAGGTAGTCTGGCTAAGGAATTTGTAGATGAAAATGGAATATGAGCTTCTGTAAGTAAAAATATAGATTGTTATGTTAATATTATAGTTGGATGATGCAGTTGTATATTGTTAGGTTAGGTGGAAAGGGTGACATCATACCATTGAATGTATGGACATACAGAATGAGATATGAATGTTAGAGATGCTTTCCAGTGCTTTGGCTATTATGTGTATTCTAATTGGCACATTTGAGTGAACAGGTATCAAGCATCAACTCCACCTAATCGACAGATGTGAGCGTGCCTTAACCAATGGAAAATTATTGAATGGAGTTAACATGAGGTTTCCCTCTGCTCGTTGCCATCCTCGAAGAGGATGAGTTTTTAGTCCTTTGTCCTGTTGGTAAGGTCAGTTGGACATGTTTTTCAGTCACCTTTGTTGTGGTCATGTGTTGTTCAGGCCTGGCCGTCGGGTTTTGTTGGCCTTGGATAGTGTAAGTCGTGATTGTTCAATTATGTTTTGTTTAATCATAGTCGTAGCTTAAGTTTTAGGTCTTGTGAGCTCATTGTTATAATAATAATATATAGATAAGTAATGATTTGTTTAGTGGCAACAAAGAAAAAAATATTTATCCTTGAGTTGTCATAAAACATATATTAAGTAAATACTAAAATAGGCAAAATCAGAAAGTAATGATTGTCTATTTGTAAATGGCTTAAATAGCAAGTTGTAAGATAGTGTCTCAGGAGAATTTATTATTTTTGTGGGGGAATCTTAGAAATTATTGCTTCCCTAGAATAAGAGACTAATTTTAGTAATTGCTTTTGGGGGGTGAGGGAGTAATGAAGGCTTGAATTTATTACCTTTTCCATGTAATTACTGCTGAGTTGCATTGCATATAAGTTTTCTGCCACCTATTCATGGGGGGAGATTATTTTTGGGGATGCATATCCTGCACTCAGGGGAGTTCTGCACACCTCGGGGAAAAAAATTTCCACTCCATGGGGGGAGGATGCTCAGGATCCATAATCGGGGGTTCTACATTTTTTATGGAAAAAGAAATTAGAGCCCAGACCATAGTCTCTAATCGAAAAATCAACACATGCCTGGGAAGGACTTCTCTGGAGGTGGCAAGAGCTAGAAAATGAAGAAGAAATGAGAAGAATTCAAAGAAGAAAGTTGGGCATGTTTGCTTGTTTTGTTATTTCATGTAAGTTTGATTATGCAGCTAGTTTTAAGCTTAATCTGCAATAGTTACATACCTGTGAAAGCATCCCCTGGCACAATTGTTCATACTTCCTCTTGACTACATGTTTACCTGAAGGGGATACCCATACCTTGTCCAAGTGCCCATTTTGGTGCATGCTGGAATGGATGTCAGCAAAGGTTGTGGGTCTAGCTTTTTACTTGTCGATTGTCGGTGCTTGATTGTTCCTAGAGTCTTTCCAATGAATCCATCTTGTGCATGCCCTGCAATCCTTGAAATTATTGAAATAATGTCTCTTTGGGGATGACTGTCATATAGTGCATAGACCTTGCCTATGCATTCCAAAAGATTACCTCTATGAGGCACCGAGTTAACAGTTGGTGCACCATATCTCGGTCTTCAAGCTTGCCTACCTATTAAACCACTTCACTCATGCCCACCTCTACATAGATGTTTGAGAGATGAGCACCAGGTGTGCAACATTTTAGGAAATCCAAAATGAAAAGCAGAATCACTGCAAATACTCTTAAGTCTGTATTCGTATATGATCTATTTAAACACACACCTTGCACCCATTTTCAATTGAGGACCCTTTGTTTGAGCGCAGTGATAACATTCTTCATCCTCTAGACTTGTATGGAAACATGCAAGAAAAACACAAAGTTAGGTGCCATGGTCTGAACACATACCAAAGTCGTAGAAGGAATCACCACCGATTGTATTTCAATGTTTGTTATGTAATTCTATTCTATCAGATCAGAACTCAATGTTTAGATTGGCCCATTTTCGAGTTTCTAGCCATTTGATTTGTAAAAATTATGGAATTAGGGCAATTTCTTTACTATGTGTTGGCTTAATTAGTCACCTTTGGTTGTAATTTACATTTGCTATATTATCGATAGTTTTAGTAGACTTCGTCTTAGTTTGTTTTAGAGGTTTTCAAAAGGTTCTTTTTTTAAGTCTTGTGGTGTACTTTATAAACAACAATGCTTTGTACCCATGTTGTATAGTTTGATTTAACTGATGTTTCTTTTTTATCAAAGTCCTCTTTTCTTTTTCCGCTCTCTCACTCTTTACTGGGATTTTTGTGTGGTTATTTATACACATCTTTTGGTAGTAAAACTGCTCTCTAACCTTCGTTGGTTCCTTTACCATCTGGTTTCTTTTTGGGTTTCAAATCTCTGAATCCATCTGAGTTGTCATTCATTCATTGAAGGATTGCAATGATAACAGATTAATGGCAAGTTATTTTGAGATGTTATTTCTTTGGGTGTCTTCCCAAGCAAATCGTATTCCTTGTTGTGTCTTTTTCCCATCTTGTATTCATGTCCATCAGAGTTGTAATGTGTATACTGTTATTGAGATCGCTCCGTTAGTATTGCTGCTATTATTGAGATTGCTCCGTCAGTATTGCTACTGTTATTGAGATTGCTCTATCAGTATTGCTACTGTTATTGAGATTGATCCGTTAGTATTGCTACTATTATTGAGATTGCTCCGTCGGTATTGCTGCTATTTTTGAGATTGCTTCATTAGTATTGCCACTATTACTCCATCAGTATTGCTATTGTTATTGAGATTGCTCCATCAATATTACTGCTGTTATTGACATTCTTCATCAGTATTGCTGCTGTTTTTGAGATTGCTTCATCAGTATTGCCATTGTTGCTCCGTCAGTATTGCTGCTGTTTGCTCTGTCAATATTGCTGCTATTATTGAGATTGCTATTTTTAGCACGTTATTATTCTTAGCTACGGCCTCTATCTTCACTTGACCTTCTTACATTACCATGCCAAATTCTCTCTCTGGTATTTAAATTTAGAAGTTCTTAGTGTCGATTCCAAAGCATTTTCAATAAATCCATTTCTGTAGTCATAATGCAACTGTAGCAATCTTTGAGACCACATTTAGTTGAGATAATAGAGATCCTTTAGTTGTCATGTCTAGCCTGTGTGTCCACTTTTCTCTGCACCCATGTCAACCAAGGCATTTGCATCTACAACATTTGACAAAGATCCACCTCTATTTATGCTTTGATAGATGGCTGTACTCTATTGCAAAACTCCCTGGAGTCGGGCTTAGTACTCACCCGTTGCTTTTTGCTTAAAAGTTTCTAAGGGTCTTTTCAACTAATCCATATTGTGCATATCATGTCATCGTTGTGTCCCACGGGTGACATTTCTTTGAGGCACTATGTCAAAGTTTAGGCACCTTGTATTTGTTTCAGTTAGTTTTTCCATCTCCGCATATTTATTGTAATAGTGCTATATCCTTGAAATTTTGTTAGCCATTCCAATGTTTCAATACTTCTGATGGTGCCCATCTTTCTTATTGTAATTGTCACTTCTAATTCCATTGTGCCGTATGGCATGTTTACCATTAATTCTGTTTTTAGATCTATAAGACTAAAATGGAATTCCTCTTAGATAACTCAAGAAATATCTTTCTTTATATCTTTACAGTTACCTTTTCTTTTTGTCTTATGTCATATTAATTCCTTAAGTTAGTATCAGATTTTATTTTTAGAAAATAAAGTTTTCTATGGAAATTTACGTTATGGTGTAATAATGTAAGAATTAGTAGTAATTGGTTTTTGTAATAAAATAATAATTTTAGACTATTTGATTAAGGTAATGTTGTAATATGTGTTATTATAGTCTTTTGGAAGGTAGATTGTTGTTGGTAAGAAGTAGTATTAATAGTATTTTATAAATAGGAATGTTTTGTATTTTTGTTTTACACTACACTAGTTATAAAATTCAATCCTAACCAAATTTGCACTTATTATTATCAAATAAGTTTAGTAGCTTGATAGATAGATTATGGATCAATTTAGTTTATTGTCTTAGTGAATATAGCGAAAGTTGCTATCGTATTTGCTTTGTGTTGGCTATTGTATTGAAACATGTTATTAATTAATTATTGTATTGATATATATTGGAAACGAAAATATGAGTTTTAGATAAATTCAAGGTTATTTAAATAATGAGATTTTTCATAGTTCTTTTATGGATTTATTGAGTTAGTATCGATTTGAATGGGAGGATGGTGTTGTTTGGTCTTTTGATGTTGTTGTGTCGATGTGGGGCCACTGTGTTCAGTGGTGTCTAGTTTTTGTGTCATCGGGAAAGTTATTCCAGAGGCCAAGAAGGTTAGCCATGTATATGACTTTTGTGAATATGTGATTTTGTAATGGATGTATATGTATTGGCTTTATGTGATGTTGACTCCTTTACATTTATGGTTCCTTACTCATGTTGAAAGGTTACATGTGCAAGATGGATTATGCCTCGTTCTGAGTACCTAATTCGTGTGGTTATGTTGTTATCATGTCGTGATAAGGTTGTAAAGTCCATCTTGAAAGTTGTAATAATTACTGTATTTGTTTAAGTAAAAGATTGAACTTGTTTGGTTTTATGTAATGTTTACCTTTCACTATCTTTGGTTCTTGTGGATGTGACGATCGAGCAAGAGGACCCATGCCTTGCTCTAGATTACACCTTGCTTATGATTGAAAACTTTGGAGCAAGAGGACCTATGCCTTGCTCTGTTGATATCTTATGTTGAGACTTGTATGCAAGAAGGTAAATGCCTTGCATGGCTTATGGATACTTGTTGTGATGCTTGATGGATAGGGTCTTGTAGATGTAGGTAGGGGAGTGGCTTTCAATGTGGAGCCGAGGCCAAAAGTGGCTGCCAGGGTAACCCATCGGAAGTTATTAATCCAGTGATAACTTAATACTAAATTTGAGGGGTGGGAGAGCTTTCATATTAATCAAGAAAATTGGATGCCTCACTCATGCCTATAGTGCTCATCCAGGGTAAGGATGAGATAGGAAGGCCGTGGTTGGAAAATTGACTTCCTTGTGCTCATGAAAGGGATGTTGAATCCGCACATGTCACCCTATGGGGCTGGCATCTAGTAAGGGACTGTCAGGGTAACCATAGATGGGGGCCAGCGCCTACCGAGAGACTATCATGGTAACCCATGGATGGGGGCCGGCGTCTAGCTAGAGATGGTCAGGGTAACCCATGCTTAGACCATGGGATGACAATCATCCCTACTGTAGTCTAGCATTGCCTCTTTGTTGTTCTTTCTTATATTGTGTGAATGCCTCTGGAAGTTTTGTTAATTGAGGTAGTGTTGTTTATGCTGTTTGTGTCATCTTGTTGACCCGTGTTGTACTTGAGTCATGTGTAGTCCTTGCAATTGTCAGTCTTCTGTCTTCTTGTCTGTTGTTGCTGTGGAACCTTATGTTATCTCCTAGCACAGAGGGGTGGATCTTAGGGTTCCACATGGTCAGGTGGTAGTGCTATTTTATTCATTGGTTCTTCCTTGTTGATGTTCATGCGCGAGAAGAATGGATCTTGTGATGCAGATTCCAGATTATGCTCCAGATTGTTGAGGCAGCTATTTATTCTCTTAAGCTAGTTTTGTGTATTAGATTTATCATATTGTAAGTATTCCAATGTAATGCAGAACAAGATAGTGTGAATGATGTAATGATGTACCCTTATGTATGGGAGATTGTAGATATACTTGGAATTCTAATTGTATGATCTTGTTGATTACTTATCTAATGTTTATCATGAAAATGTTTGTGTTCATTCATGTGAAGCAATAGTTTAGAATTGAATTATTGATGATGTTAGTTAATTCTTGACCTTGTAAATAGTTTAGAAAGTAATGCAGTTGTGGAACCTCAGAGGACAAGTTAGTTTAGTGATATGTATTGATGTTTTGACAGGATTTTGTTATTTCTCTCTTTAAAAAAAAAAAAATTATCCTGTTGTTTAGCATAGTTGTGTTTTCCTCTGAGGTTTCCTAGTGGGGCGTTACAAGGAGGTATATAATCATGTACCTAACTACCTTTGTTTGTTCATTTGTTTAATAGAAGGAAGTTGACTTTGATAGTTTGGTATTCATCATGGACCAGAGAGTGAACTAGAAGATACTCAAGAAATCTGTTGTATCTTAATGACACAATGGTCTTTTGGAAACTTGAAGTGAACCCACATGTTACTAGAGATGATCTTCACAGTTGACTCTAAATATGTTTTTCTTGAAGGGTTTTATAATTTCCATCTTGGAGAACCTATCAATCACTACATATACATGACTATAATTTCAATTTGTAACTATTTTTTTGGTAGTATGTCCTAAAATGAAAACCTTTAAAACTGAATCTCAAGGTTCGATAGGCATTGGTACTAGATTCATGAATTGGATTACTTGTTGATGTTCTTCCACATCTTTGATCGATGGAAATAACTTTCCCATAGTTTTCTCCATGTCAAAATGAATTGTGTCGTCTAGAGCATATTTTGATGTTGGCCTGATGAATTTAAAAAATGTCTCAAATGACACAAGTTTGTCTTATAGATGAAAACTGAAAACCACTTTTTTGGCAACTAATTCCTAATGAGTGTTAACAAATCAATGTGACTATGGTGTTGTTGACAATTTTGTGATTGGAGGTTAGCTAAGATAGTCGACAACCCAACTAGAAATCTCATTCTTATGTGTTATATTCAGATGGAACTGCCAAAATTTGGTGGACAACTTATGATGGTAGTCATTATGTAGTTTTCTCTTTAGGATTACAAGAAATCCTATTGGTTATTTGTTAAATGTACCTAATTTCTTAATATTCATTTTGGTGATGATTTGTAGCTATTGGAGATGAAAAAGATTGTAAGGAATGGAAAACATGAAAGGAAACCCAAAATACAAGCATTGTACCTTTAAATTCCTCCAATATCCTTCACTCCTTGATAAGGTGGAGGAGAGCTGCACCCAAGGCTCTCCTAGCTTTAGCCAAGTAAAAATCAAGTATGTGGATTTCTCTAAAATTCAACTCAATATGAAATTGATGGAGGATTTGGCTAGGTATTTGGGAGAGATTTTTGCATATGATGTTGGGTAAAACTTATGATTTAAAAGGGCTTGGATGGCCTTGTATTTATAAGAATTTTAAAGGGATTTTGGATCAAGGGTGAAGATGAAGAGATGAGATGGAGGGATAGATCTTCATCAACAAAAATGAAGGGTTGTGACTATTTTGTAATTTTGAATTCACCTTGGGAAGGCTTTGCTTTAATTACAATTAAGACTTTTGAGGAAATAAAGATTAATTTCCTTGGAAGAAAGTGGAATAAAAAAATTAGTTTTATTGGTGAATGGGATGACATGTGATAGATGTGTTGATTTGGAAAATGCACGCGTGAACTTTTTGCATAAAAAATAGCACTAACATTAAAGGGAAAAGGTGTGGGGGGAGGTTCTAATCAAGGTTTGACCCACTTAATTAATTCTTTAACATACTTAATGTGGTTGTACAAAATTAGTGAGTAGGATTATGAGACGTTAAAATTAATTAAATAAGGATTTATTTAATTAATTTGGGTCTAGGGGCTAGGTAGGCTAGAGTAGTTAAATAAATAATTGGTATTTATTCTTGATTAGACTAGGTTTAGGTCATATTCTAGGGGAAAATAATTAAATAAACATGTTTTATTTAATTCAACTTGGTTAGTAAACAGATAAATTAATCAAATAAATATTTAGAATATTTATTTAATTAATGAGTAATGCTATTGTAAGGATTAGTAATGAAATAAATGAATTAATTTATTACTAGGGAATGATTAGTGATGAATGACTAGGATGAGTGGTTAGGCATGGATTAGTATAAATTAATTAAATAATTTTCATTTTATTTAATTAATTGGTGAAAGGGTTAATTAGTAGTCTAAGGATGAGCAAAAATGGCTTACGTTGTTGAGATATTTTTATGTGTCTACATTTTTCTCCCCTTTGATGTGGTGTCATGACCAAGTAGAGAATGGTGTCAAGTCAAAGAATTATTACTTAACTTACGAGGAGTCAAGGCGGATGGGGGATGCTCCCTCAAGAGGTAGGGTAAGATTTATGGCCATGGAGGGGATAGAAAATGGAGTTGATAAAATAAGAAATGAAGGAACATGGGTAAGATATATGGCCTAGGGAGAAGAAATGGTAAATTAGGGCTGACATGGAAACTATATATAGGAAAAAGTGGGCCCAACATGCCACATTTGCACACCTAAGAGAGAAGAGCAAGAGAAATACCCCAACCAGGCTTCCCACAACACCAACATCGATTAGAGCAGGTTTGATAGTACCAAAGGATGGAGGAGGTTGGCACACCGGAATGTCATCTAATCCTACTTTGTTATTTTTGGATTCAGGTTAGTTATAGGGTCGAAAAAGGGTAGGTTAGGGGTTTAGCGCTAGTGCACAGCCACATGACATAATAGGTCAGTGCATTAGTGCCTTAGGCTAAATTAGCATGTAAGGGGTAGGTGGGGAAATGTTAGTTGTAGCGCCAAATGTTGGTGGATTTGTGCTATTGGGTGGATTACCACCAAGGTGTTTGGATGGCTTAGTACAATCATCTTGATTAGCACATACATTTAATTTAGTGCCATTGTCTCAATTAGCGCATAGGGTTGGTAGATTAGTGCAAATGGTTAGATTAGCGCTGAGCCTTAGGGTATTGGGGTTGTCTAGGTGGATTAGCCTCTGAAGATGGGGGAATAGTGCTATCATTTGGATTAGCACCAAGGGGCTAAGTATTAGCAAAATAATCTAGATTAGTGCCACCAGTCTGTGGTTTAGCATGACTGTTTGGATTGCACATTGGATAAAGGGATTAGTGCATTTATCTAATTTAGCACCATAGGTTAATGGTATAGCACCAAGGTGTTGTTTTTTAGAAAAAAAGATTAATTTGTGTTGTTTTCAAACATAGTTTAACTTTCTTGGGATTTAGTCTTAAGAGAGGCAGCCACCAATGATGGTGATGGAATCATATAAAAATTTTCATATTTCTAGCAAAATGTGGTTCGTAAGCTCTATGTCAATAGGTCATCAGGTTTCCACAATAAGGGTTTCCCTTGTTAGAAAATGCTTCGAGTAAGCCTAATTCAATAAAACCCTAAACCCTTATGGTATGAAGTCATACAAATGTCTGTATTCAATATAATTCTTCAGTGACTACTTATCTCCTATCACCATCCTTTTAAGTTCTCTTGTACGCCTTCCTGTAATGTTATTTACCGACCCCTCGCCAAGTTGCTACCATTTATAACTTGCACCTAGAACAAAGTTGTTTTAAACGAAGAACTAACCCAATTGGACACCCTTCTGAAAACATCAGAAATGCTACCTGTTTCAAGGTCTAGTCCTACTAACTCAGTTTTTGATAGGTGGCACTAGCGGAGTCGTTTCTGCCAATCTACCCATAAAGAGATACAAAGGTGATTGACCTTGATGGAAATGCAGAAAGGGTGACAACTAGTTAAGGACTATCCAAGATGGTATGGAGGTGGGTCCCAAGGATTACAAAGTAGTTTCTCTTTGATTCCAATGTTCCACCATAGTCCACAAAAGGGTCTTCTGAGTGACCGCAGATTGACAGAATCTAGACGTGTGGCTTTCTAAATGATGGGATTATGGCACTAATGACAAAGGACCTGACGTGGCATGAAACATGACTACTTTTTTGAGAAGTACTCCCATCGAGTACAGGAAGATCAATATCGAATGACTATTTGCTATTCTTTTGAGATCTTATCTCTGACCATATCCTTCATACGCGAAATGGCAGGTGCCATCTTAATTGCACTGCAAGGACTTCTCCTTGGGATCATGACTAGGAAAGGGTGGCTAGATGGTAGGATATTATTAAAAGAAGCAAATAGTAGGGTTTGACCTAGAATGAGATCAAATCAGCACTGTCAAGTTGCACTAGCTGAGATCGAGATCGGCAGTCCAAATTCAAAGTTATAATAGAAGAATTTATTGGCGCTGAATCTGACTAGGCTTCATTACAAAGCATTAACTACTCAAGCGTGTGGAGGGTCTCCATCATCATCGCTCTTGAGGAATTTGATAGCATAATTATTTAGTTTATGAATGCTCAACCTTTGGAAAACTGTGTCTCTACCATGATTGACATTTCACCTCCTATGTGATAAAACTAGATGTGATGATAGTGCCTAAGTGGGATAACCAAGACACCTGATATGGAAAAATTCAATGCGAGAAGTGATATTTATCGTTATGCGGAATTATGAAATCTAATATTTCTATTCACTCATGGTAATCTTTAGCAGATTTCCATTTAAGGCAGGAATATTTTGAAGTAACTGGAAAATTAATGCACCATAGATGTGTGGATGTATGCTTACATCCCTAAATTTCTATAAAAGGGTAAGCGCTCATATTATAATTCATATCATTTAAAGACATTCTGATAGTATGTCTTTCCCCTGCTCCTATGTGTTATGTTTCTTCCCCTCTTCTTTAGGTTTTTCTTTCTTGTTCTCATGGCTCTCGATCTATCCTTACATAATTAGAAAGGCATTGGAATTATTTCCTCTAGAATTGGTGGTATAGGAAAGATTAGGGGGCATCAACAATACTATTCAAAGTTTTACGGGCATTTCTTCTTCGTGTTTCTTCATTCGGAATGGGACCACATATTTTAATCTACATATCCTAGCCATCCCTTATGACTGTGATTTGGAAGATTAGTATCAGGTGTGGAGGACACTCATTTTTCCTTTTACCTCCATTCCTCTTCTACTTTTTTTAACAAAGCATCAACTCTAGTGCAAGGGATGTCTCCTCTTTGGATGTAGCATAAGAAGATAGAGTGCTCTCATTTTGTTGGTGTTGTTGCCCCCTTCGCTAGGTGAATGGCGCTATAATATCTAGCATGATGTGATTTCATCTAGTTTCTGTCTAGTTGATTTGGTTGGTGATTGCTCAATTTTGAAAGAGGAATCACATCCTTGCAAACAATGATGGGCATAAAGCGAAGAACTCTGGTTAATGGGGTTTTCTTCTTATATTGACGCTTGCAGTCATTCTTAGTTGAGGATGACAAACATGCAGTGAAATGCTCTTATTTAAGAAATGAGTGGCATATGATGGGTATAAGGGCCTCCACAATGTCAAAACAAATGAGTCCCCATCAAACATCATTTCCTGTTTCCCTCTAAAATTGAGATGACATGTTTGTGGAAAGCACGCACTTCAGCATGTGCCATGAAAGCAAAGCATATAGTTATGAAGTGGTTACACCAGCCTCTTCAACTGCATCTGTTGGTTAGAAAAAAAGTTGTAACTTCTTTTTTCATAATCCTAAAGCTTGTTACTCCCTTACCTCTATAAAAGGGAATTCATGGCTTATAAAAAAGCATTGGTTCAAGGTCATATTTCCATACATGGTCTGAAATAGGGATCAATCTAGTCATGGAGGAGTTGTAAATAAGTTTGTCTTCTGCTATTGAATTAGTTGTCTATTTTCAGGTTTCCAATTTGAGTCTCTTCTAGTTTCTTGATAGAATATTTGAAAGCTATGATGCAAGTTACTAAACAGTTTATTTTACAGATTTTCTTAAGTTTTGGAATACACTGTCTCCTACTTCATGTATACAGTTTCACATTATGAATATATATTTGGTAAAAAATCATCTTTATTCATCAACACAGTCTTACCTATGCTGGCATATTTCTCTTATGGATTTTACTCAAGGAGTAATGTAAAAATTTCTATTAGAAAATATCAGATGTGATTCAGGTATACATGGATAACTTAGTATGGTTCTTTCAAAACTAGTAGAGTATTTTCAATGTAAGGAATTGTTATATCTTTACAATAAACTGAGGTTTCTTACATTATAATTTGTTTAATTTTTATCATTTTAACCTTTTTGCTCCTTGGCCCTTAGATAGGCATTTATCTCTTTCATTGATACTATACTGAATTTACAACCCTCTAGTTATCCTCCAAATATTTTCCTTTCTAGCAATAGGCTTTTTAGTATATTTATTTTGATTAAGTTAAGTCTTGCATGTTCTTCTACAAAGAATAAGATAAGAGCTTAAAGAATCTAGCCAATCCTTACTTTATCATACATTCTTTCAAGCAGCTTACGAGGAACATATATGTGATATAAGCAATGTTGACATTCTAATATCTTTGGAAAACTCCATCCCTTTTGAGTAGAACACTATTGTCCCCAAGAAAAGAAGATATCAATTAAAGGAAATAGCTAGAGAATTAGAGATAAATCCATTCTACTTAGGAAACACCCTCCTTAGTTTCATAGAGCCTAAAGTGCAAAGGAAGAATAAGGGGGACTGAGGAAAGGTCTCCTCCCCTTAAATCTTCTATTCATTGGCCAATTCCTCAAGGTAAATTAATCAATAATAAGTGGCTATTTTATAGATTTTCTGTGAGAATCAGGTTGGGAATTTAAAACAACCAATAGATGGGCAAATCTATTGGCGAGTTGTATAAAGTTCTAAATACTAAGTGCAGTAGATTGTTAATGGGTTTTTAGACTTTGCATAAAATTTGTGGTCATTATTTTCCCTTGAAAGGGTGGTGACTCTACTATATTTTGAGATAAATACAGGACTGTTACACAAAGTTTTATGCATTAGTGTATTCTATATAACCCTACTATGAAATAGGATTCAAAGGTTGATTCTAAAGAAGAAACAATATAGTCCTCAATAAAGCAGAGGTGGTGACTCTATGAGAAAGGATATGGTGATGTAGTCTAGTATTATTGATTTTGCTTGAAAATCAATACATAATTTATACCAGAAGTAAAAAATTATTTTCAGGTATTTTATCAATGCTTAAAAAAATTCTTGAATAAGTTTAAAGATGTATGAACAACAACCACACTCCTTTTGTCAAGATAGATTTGTCATGGAAAGATATAGGGCTGTTAATTTAAAAAGTATTTGCAGATTTCAAAACCATATACCAGATGAAGTTAGAAGCTAGATAACCAAGTTTAGTAATGACAAATCTAAAACAGCTAGCAGCCATTTACAAGAATTCTGGAACTTAATGGGAGATTATGAAATAGATCATGAAGATGTGGTCATAAAGTTATCTGTTCAAACTTTTAAAGGAGAAGTTAGAGATTGGTTTGCATATTTACCTAATCAGTCTATCTTTTCTTGGCAATATTTAAGGTTTTCTTTTATGGAACAATTTGGGGAAAGGATATATATAGGTATACTGATTAAAAACTCATGCAGATTGAAAAGAAAGGTAAGGAATCAGTCCTAGCATTCAATTTAAGATTTGCCAAAATAGTGAGGAAAATTACTGAAGATGTCAGACCCAATGAGGCTATGTGTTTGATCATATATTTAGGTGCATTCAATAAAAAGTAAAGTTATCTACTAAGAGATAAGAACCCTACTACTATGAGGCAAGCATACTCCTTAGCCATAAAAATAGAAAATAATTTGAAGCATTCAAAGATAAAAGGTTGTGAGTTTATAGAGAACATTGGGTATAGAATGGATAATGGATCCATTTGCTCCCCCATTTACCAAAGGGAAAATGAAATGGGCTAGTCTGATATACCCATGCCAAAGAAACCAATATATAGCACTCAATATACTGAAGGGGACATGGATTATGATCAAAACAAAGGAATTCTAATTTTCTATACGTCTGTTGCTCATTGATCCCCTCAGTACCAAAATAAAAGGAAATCCCTGGAGTCTTGCAAAACAACTTATGAAATAATAGACATATCAGTTGAAGAAATTCCTTTAACTTATGAAAGAATGACAAATTGTGAAAATATTTCCCTAGTTTGTGATGAAACCAATTTTACACCAAAATCTCCTCAGGAAGTAGTTTGCTTTAAGTCTGAATATTAGGAGGGATTTGTCCTTGTTAATCATATAGAAAATAGTTAGTAATTGTCAGAATGCTCATGTCAAAATAATAGAAGTTTTGAATTAGATAATGATGCAGGCTACCAGAGAAGTGATATTAGAGATTGTATAGATAGAATGCATATAAGAGACAACCCACTATATGAGGAGCCTATGGATTTATTAGTAAGAGAAGATATGGAGCCCTCTAAATGCATACTAAATCCACTCTTTGAAGAAGATCATAAGGAAACTGATGAAGCAATATTGGTTCAACATGCAGAAGAATATAGGATGATAAATATTGAGATGATAGATCAGGACTTAAATGTTCAGCCTAATTATGTTTCCCTATCCTATAGTCATCATCAAGATGAAAAACTAATTCAGAAGGTAGAAAACAAAAATAGAGTGTCAGATTTCTACAAGAAAAGAGAATATGATTCTCTTAAATTTGACATTGATCTAGGAGAATTTGATTATTCCCCTACTACCAACTATAATATGGATTATGATTACTTTTATTTTTTAGATCTATGCAAAAAAAAAGAAATTAGAAGATGAATGTATTTTCATAGGATTGGAAACAATTGAACTAGGTGCTAAATTTCTTTTTGGTGGCAATATATATCAACTATCTATAATTCCAAACAGTAGGGGAAATCATGGAGAAAATGAATATAACTGTCGAAAATGCTATCCAAATGTCTATGTTAGAAGCAACTTGGATTTCAGTGAAATTTTTCAAAGAAGTTTAACAGAGTCATTGGAGAATAGAATGTTTGACAGAGGTAGGCTGGGTTTTTTCTTTACATAATGGCTTGGGGTCATTATGTGTGTGGTCTTCTCCTCCATATTTCTTCTATGATCTCACTCTGTTTAAGGTTGAATAGGCATCCCCAACCAGAGCCACTGATGGAACCATATAAAAATTTTCATGTTTATGGCAAAATTTGGTTCCTAAGCTCTGTGTCACTAGATCGTCAGGTTTCCAGAATTAGGGTTTCCCCTGTTAGAAAATGCTTTGAGTAAGCCTAATTCACTAAAACCCTAAATCCTAATGGTATGAAGTCATACAAATGACCGTATTCAATCTAATTCTTTAGTGACTAGTTATCTCCTATCACCATCCTTCTAAGTTCTCATGTATGCCTTCCTACAACATTGTTTACCAGCCCCTCGCCAAGTTGCTACCATCTATAACTTGCACCTACAACAGCTTTGTTTTAAATGGAGAACCGACCCAATTAGCCACCCTTCTAAAAATAACAAAAATGCTACACGTGTCAAGGTCTAGTCCTACTAACCATGTTTTTAACAGGTGGCTCTAGCGGATTCATTTCTGCTAATCTGCCCATAAAGAGATACAAATGTGATTGACCTTAGCAGAAATGTAGTAATGGTGACAACTGGTCAAGGACTGTCTAGGATGGTAGGGAGGTGTGTCCAGAGATTGCAAAGTAGTTTCTCTTTGATTTTGACATTCCTCCATACTCCACAAAAGGGTCTTGTGAGCGACTGCGGATTGATAGAATCTAGACGCATGGCTTTATGAGTGATAGGATTATGGCATTAATGATAAGGACCTGACATTGCATGAAACATGACAAATTTATTGAGAAGTGCTCCCATCGAGTACAAGAAGATCAAGATCCCACAGCTATCCACTATTTTGCCAAGATCTTATCTCTGACCATATCCTTCATATGTGGAATGGCGGGTGTCGTCTTAACTACACTGCAAGAAGGACTTCTCCTCAGGATCACAATTGGGAAAGTCTGGCCAAATGATAGGATATTATTGAAAGAAGCAAATTGTAGGGCCTAACCTAGAATGAGATCAAATCATCACTATCAAGTTGCACCAACTGAGATCAAGATCGATGGCCTAGATTTAAAGTTATAACAAAAGAATTTGTTGGTGTTGAATCTGACTAGGCTTCATTACAAAGCATTAACTACTCAGACATGTGCAGTGTCTCCATTGTCATCACTCCTGAGGAATTTGATAATAGAATTATTTGGCTTATACAAGCTCAACCTTTGGAAATCTGTGCCTCTACCATGATTGGCATTTCACCTGCTGTGTGATAAAACTAGATGCAATGATAGTGCTTAAGTGGGATAACCAGGACACCTGATCTGGCAAAATTCAATGCAAGAAGTGATATTTGTAGGTACATGGAATTATGAAATCTAATCTTTCTATTCACTCGTGGTAATCTTTAGTAGATTTCCATTTAAGGCAGGAATGTTTTGAAGTGACTAGAAAATTAATACACTAGAGATGTGTAGATGTATACTTATGTCCCTAAATTTCTATAAAAGGGCAAGCGTTGATGTTGCAATTCATATTGTTTATAGACATTATGACAATATGGCTTTCCCTTGCTCCTATGTGTTCTATTTGTTCCCCTATTCTTTAGGATTTTCTTCCTTATTCTGATAGCTCTCGATTTGTCCTTATAGAATTAGAAATCCCTTGGAATTATTTCCTCTAGAATCGGTGGTATAGGAAGCATTAGTGGGCAGTAGCAACACTGTGCAAAGTTTTATGGGCATTTCTTCTACCTATTTCTTCATCCGGATTGGGACCAAAGATTTTAATCTCCATATTCTAGTCATCCCTTATGACTGTAATTTGGTAGATTAGTATCAGCTATGGAGGAAACTCATTTTTCCTTCTACCTCCATCCCTCTTCTACTTTTCTTAACAAAGCATCAACTTTAGTGGAAGGGATGTTTCCTCTCTGGATGTAGCATAAGAAGATAGAGTGATCTCATTTTGTTGATGTTGTTGCCCCCTTTGTGGTGCAGGAGCACCTACCTGACAGCTGGCCTTCATGAGGCAGTTAGTTTGTTTTGAGTCTTGTTAATGTTTCCAAGAAGGTCTGATAAGACCAATGCATGTAATAAGGTCATGTTGACCATACTTTACTATTTTTAGCTAGTTTGTTAAGACAACTGTTATGCTGTAGGTCCAGTTGGATCTCCCAGCCGC
This sequence comes from Cunninghamia lanceolata, assembly GCA_027924645.1. Classification (NCBI taxonomy): domain Eukaryota; kingdom Viridiplantae; phylum Streptophyta; class Pinopsida; order Cupressales; family Cupressaceae; genus Cunninghamia; species Cunninghamia lanceolata. The sequence continues at coordinate 1,233,003 of BSBN01000149.1, read as the reverse complement.
CTGGAGAGATTTCCCAGCCGCTTGGAGTCGGGTCAGTAGTACTCGCAAGAGATCCTATTTATGCATGAGGATCGGTTGGTTTTAGACATTGAGCAAAGGAGTTAGATTGCAGAGAGAGACTGAGTATTGTATTTGCATCTTTTGAAAATCAATAAAGAGATCCTGTTGTGTCAATTCTCTGTTTGGATTCCTTTGTGTGATCGATTTGCTGTTCTGGTGGTTTCATGGATTCGCTGATCCATTCCACCGGTTGATTCGTCGAATCGGTGGAATGGCCATGTATAATAGCTTAGGGATTAGTCTGCATTTTGTGTTCGTTTGCATGCAGGTGTGTAGGATCATCATCGAAAGGTGTTGAGGACCCTAGCATGGGTATGTGCTAGGTCGTGCTAGTTGTTAGAGTTTGGAAAGTTGTCCAGGAAGCGGATCGAGTCACCTCAGGAGGTTCGGTGGATCAAAATTTGCTAAGGTTAGAAATTCGTCACAATGGCATCATCAGGATATTTCTGTGTATATCCTGCAGTTACTTCAAGTGTCATCCGAGTAGATGGAGATGAGCATGATGCAGTCGTTTGCATAAGGTGAAGGTGTTTTGGGGTGATCATCATCAGGTGTTGTCGAGGAGGAGAATATCGGCATAAGGTAGAAGATCAGGTTGATAAAACCTTCGCGGGCCGATAATGTTAAGTTTGGCCGACAGCAGGATATTGAAGGAACTGCATGTGACATCATCGTCATCAGGATAATCGTCATCAGGATATCGGGGCAGCAGGATATTGAAGGAGCTGCATGTGACGTCATCGTCATCAGGATAATCGTCATCAGGATATCGGGGTGACGTAAGCATCGAAGGAAAGGTGTATGAGGTTGTCGTCATCAGGATATATGGGAGGAACCGGATGTTCTATATCCTGCTGATGAACATGATGTTGAACATCATGATGATAAAGAGAGAGGTTGGCGGTAAGATGAACAATGATCATCAGGAGGATGATCGCGATAGCCGAATATGATGATGCTGCTGACAGGCGAAAGGTCAAAGGTTTGTCTGCAGGAGGATATCGGTCGGCAAGAGAAAATATGATGATGCTGACAATGTTAACAGAAAATATGATGATGATGATGGGTTTTAGGCATACATGCTGTATGTCAAGGTTTTAGTGTGGATGCCTCTGCATCATAGTGGTATCAAAGCTCAGCAAAAGGTCTGGGCTGTTGTGTGTTGGTTCTGTCATCGAAAGGGCAAAGGTAGAGTTGGTTCTGTCACTGAAAGGATAGAGGTAGAGGAGTGAGAGGTTGACAGAATGCCTCTGAAAGGTAGTGGTACTACAAGGGAATTACAGGAGATGAAGGAAAAACATGCCAGAGAGATGAGGAAGATGAAGGAGCTTGCTGAAGCACTTCAAGCCAGGCTTGTAGCCTTGGAGAAGAACAAAAAGAGGGAAGTGGAAGACAGTGAGTCTGAAGAAGATGAAGATACTGTTGAAGAGTATGAAGAGGTAGCTGAAGATCTGGATGCTGATGACTAGAGATTTGCAAAATTGTTAAAGGCAGTGCAGAGTGATAAACCTAAGGTAAAGGTTGATGTTTCCAAGTATAATGGAAGTTTGAATGAAGATGAGTTACTGGATTGGATTGCTGCACTTGATAATCACTTTGAATGTGAAGATGTTGCTGAGGATCAGAAGGTAAAGATTGCAAAGACCAAGTTAGGAGGTCATGCTTTGGTATGGTGGGATTATGTACAATCCAAGAGAAGGAAACAAGGAAAGTCAAAGATCACTTCATGGGATAAAATGGTAGCAAGGATAAAAGGTAAATTCTTGCCTAAGGATTATGAAATTCAGATGTTTAAGAAGCTGCAATTTTTAAGGCAGAAGGAAATGGATGTGAAGGCATATACTGAGGAGTTTTATAAATTGAGTATGAGATCTGGTCATCATGAGAATGACGTAGAAAAGGTGGCTAGGTACTTGGTTGGTTTGAGATTGAACATACAGGATGAGTTAGTTTTAGCTAACCCTAAGAGTGTGGAGGATTGTTACCAAATGGTAATTAGGATTGAAGAAAAGATGAATAGGGGACAAGATAAGTCCATGAGAGGAAGAGGCAACAATATGAGGGGAAGAGGAGCAGCCCCTACAACAAGGCAAACCAATGAGGGTCAAGAAGACACTAGTAAAGGACAGGGACAGTCTGATTTCAGAGGTGGATGGAAAGGTAATAGAGGTAGATTTGGAAGTGGTAGAGGTTCTACTACATTTTCAGGAAAGTGTTACACCTATGGTGAGTTTGGTCATCCATTTTTCAAATGTCCAGAAAGCAAAGGTTCATCATCCAGAAATGATAGAACGAATGACAAGAGAGTACAACTTGTACAAGAAGAGAAAGTAGAGCAAAGTGTGCAAAGTTCAAACACTTATCAAGGAGATAGAGTTCCTGACGGTTATGGATATCCTGAGGAGGGAGAAGCATTGATGCTTAGGAGAATTAGTTTGCAGACATCAAAGGATATGATGCAAAGAAGAGCTCTTTTCAAGACCACATGCAAGAGCAAATGTAAAGTATGTAAGGTTGTCATTGATACTAGTTCAATAGACAACATGGTATCTCAGGAGATGGTGGATAAACTGAATTTGGAAAGGATTCCACACCATCACCCTTACAAGGCATCTTGGGTGAGTGATAGTCAATCACTTTTTGTCTATAAACAGGCATATGTGGATTTTCAGATTGGAGCATATCAGGATAGAGTTTTGTGTGACATTTTGCTCATGGAATGTTGTCACCTACTGTTGGGTAGACCATGGCAATTTGATAGGAGGGTACTGTATGATGGGTATGCTAATACCTACACCATCAAGAAAGATGGGAAGACTATTATGTTGATGCCATTGCAGGAAAATGCTGCAGCACAGGGGGTAGCCAAAATCATTTTAGTGGGAAAGAAGGAATTTGTGCAGATGCCTATAGGAGCAGGCATAAAGGCAGTTGAGGACACTGCAGGGAAGGGAGTTGTTAAGGACAACAGGTTGAAGAAAGTTTCAGTTTTGACTGACAGAGGTCAGCAGCAGGTGCAGAAATAGGTTTGCAAATAGCAACCAGTTGAGAGGAATGACAAGGATGTTGTCATAGTTGGGACTATTGTTTGTCCTATAAAGGTTGACAGAAAGACAGAGTTGAACATTACAGAAGTTCAAGAGGTAGTTCAGACAGAGGTTCTGGTTAGACAACCTGACAAACACAAGGTATGTGAGAGAAGGGCCTACATTGATAGGCATGAGGATTTACTTGCACGACAACAAGTTACAGTTCAGAAGTCTTCGAGCAGCCAAGAGACAGCAGAGGATAAAGCTGGAACAGGTCAGAACACTGACATGACAAAGTGTAAAGGTGGAGGACTTCCACAACTAAACTCACGGGACATGAGTTCTTTTCTGTTAGGGAGTATGGTGTAGGAGCACCTACCTGACAGCTGGCCTCCATGAGGCAGTTAGTTTGTTTTGAGTCTTGTTAATGTTTCCAAGAAGGTCTGATAAGACCAATGCATGTAATAAGGTCATGTTGACCATACTTTACTATTTTTAGCTAGTTTGTTAAGACAGCTGTTATGCTGTAGGTCCGGTTGGATCTCCCAGCCGCCTGGAGAGATTTCCCAGCCGTTTGGAGTCAGATCAGTAGTACTCGCAAGAGATCCTATTTATGCATGAGGATCGGTTGGTTTTAGACATTGAGCAAAGGAGTTAGATTGCAGAGAGAGACTAAGTATTGTATTTGCATCTTTTGAAAATCAATAAAGAGATCCTGTTGTGTCAATTCTCTGTTTGGATTCCTTTGTGTGATCGATTTGCTGTTCTGGTGGTTTCATGGATTCGCTGATCCATTCCACCGGTTGATTCGTCGAATCGGTGGAATGGCCATGTATAATAGCTTAGGGATTAGTCTACATTTTGTGTTCGTTTGCATGCAGGTGTGCAGGATCGTCGTCGAAAGGTGTTGAGGACCCTAGCATGGGTATGTGCTAGGTTGTGCTGGTTGTTAGAGTTTGGAAAGTTGTCCAGGAAGCGGATCGGGTCACCTCAGGAGGTTCAGCGGATCAAAATTCGCTAAGGTTAGAAATTCGTCACAACGGCATCATCAGGATATTTCTGTGTATATCCTGCAGTTACTTCGGGTGTCATCCGAGTAGATGGAGATGAGCATGATGCAGTCGTTTGCATAAGGTGAAGGTGTTTTGGGGTGATCATCATCAGGTGTTGCCGAGGAGGAGCGTATCGGCATAAGGTAGAAGATCAGGTTGATAAAACCTTTGCGGGCCGATAATGTTAAGTTTGGCCGACAGCAGGATATTGAAGGAACTGCATGTGACGTCATCGTCATCAGGATAATCGTCATCAGGATATCGAGGCAGCAGGATATTGAAGGAGCTGCATGTGACGTCATCGTCATCAGGATAATCATCATCAGGATATCAGGGTGACGTAAGCATCGAAGGAAAGGTGCATGAGGTTGTCATCATCAGGATATATGGGAGGAACCGGATGTTCTATATCCTGCTGATGAACATGATGTTGAACATCATGATGATAAAGATAGAGGTTGGCGGTAAGATGAACAGTGATCGTCAGGAGGATGATCGCGATAGCCGAATATGATGATGCTGCTGACAGGCGAAAGGTCGAAGGTTTGTCTGCAGGAGGATATCGGTCGGCAAGAGAAAATATGATGATGCTGACAATGTTAACAGAAAATATGATGATGATGATGGGTTTTAGGCATACATGCTGTATGTCAAGGTTTTAGTGTGGATGCCTCTGCATCACTTTGCTAGGTGAATGGCGCTGCCATATCTAGCCTAATGTGATTTCATCTAGTTTCTGTCTGGTTGAGTTGGTTGGTGACCGCTCAATTTTGAAAGAGGAATCACATCCTTGCAAACAACGATAGACATAAAGTGAAGAACTCTAGTTAATGGGGTTTTCTTCTGATATTGATGCTTGTAGTCATTCTCACTTGAGGAGGACAAACAGGAAGTGAAATGCTCTTATTTAACAAATGAGTGGCATATGATGGGTATAAGGGCCTCGATAACATCAAAACAATTGAGTCCCCATCAATCATCACTGTGTTTCCCTCTAAAATTAAGAGGACATGTTTGTGGAAAGCGTGCACTTCACATTTTCCATGAAAGCAAAGCATACAATTCTGAAGCGGTTGCATTGGCCTCTTCAGCTATATCTGTTGATTAGAAAAAAAAGTTGTAACTTCTTTTGTCATAAGTCTGAAGCTTGTTGATCCCTTACCTCTATAAAAGGGAATTCAAGGCTTATGAAAAAGCATTGGTTCGAGGTCATATTTCCAGACTTGGTTTGAAATAGGGATCAATCCTAGTCAGGGAGGAGTTGTAAATAAGTTTGTATTCTACTATAGAATTAGTTATTTGTTTTCAGGTTTCCAATTTGAGTCTCTTCTGGTTTCTTGATAGAATATTTGAAAGCTATGATGCAAGTTACTGAATAGTTTATTTTACAGATTTTGTTGAGTTTTGGAGTACACTGTCTCCTACTTCATGTATATAGTTTCACATTATGAATATATATTTGGTCAAAAATCATCTTTATTCATCAACATAGTCTTTCTTGTGCTGGCATATTTCTCTTATGGCTTTTACTCAAGGAGTAATGTTAAAATTGCTATTGTAAAATATCAGATGTGATTCGAGTATACAAGGATAACTAGGTATGGTTGGTTTTGAAACTAGTAGAGTATTTTCAATGTAAGGCATTGTTATATCTTTACAATAAACTAAGGTTTCTTACATCACTCTATGTTTAATCTTTATCATTTTAACCTTTTTGATTCCTTGGCCCTTGGGTAGGAACTAATCTATTTCATGGATACTATACTAAACTTACACCCCTCTAGTTATCCTCAAAATATTTTCCTTTCCTGGAATAGGCTTTTTAGGATATTTATTTTGATCAAGTTAAGTCTTGCATGTTCCTCTACAAGGAATAATATAAGAGCTTAAAGAATGTAGCCAATCCTTACTTTATCATACATTCTTTCAAGTAGCTTATGAGGAACATATCTGTTATATAAACAATGTTGACAATCTAATATCTCTGGAAAACTCCATCGCTTTTGAGTAGAACATTGTTGTCCCCAAGAAAAGAAGATATTTGTTAAAGCAAATGGCCAGAGAATTAGAGATAAATCCATTCTACATAGAAAATACCCTCCTTGGTTTCACAAAGCCTAATGTATAGAGGAAGAATAAGAGGGACTAAGAAAAGGCCTCCTCCCCTTAAATCTCATATTCATTGGCCAATCCCTCAAGGTAGATTGATCATTAATAAGTGGCTACTTAATAGATTTGCTGCGAGAATTAGGTGGGGAATTTAAAACAACCAAAAGATGGAGTGTAGGGATAGGGTTTTGCTGGTGGAGCACCTCTACATGTGAGCACTTGGTCTCAAGTTCATTTTAGATATTCCTTGGTTCAGGGCTTATTGATAAATGGTGATAGCATTGGTGGAGAGCTGGCGGGGTGATCTACCTAAGCCTTCTTACCTCCTATGGATGAAATAAGCATCACCCTAGAGGATGTGTGGCAGATCCTACGTATCCCCATTCATGTTGAGTGCTTTATCAGTGAGAGATGAGATGGGATGCTACTCTTGCTGGAGGTTTGAGTGATTATGCCTTGTACTTATGTGGGTTGATTGGAGGGATTCTTATGGTTTCTAGTTGGATGGGGGGACAACATTGAATGGATGGTGACACATAGTGCATTATATGCTTGGGGGTCATGCCTGTTGGCCCAACATTACCATGAGATGCATTTGGTGGTGTACATAGGTGGAGTGAGTCTTGGTTGTTGTGTAACATTGTTACATATATGGGCTTGGGAGCATATAGTTGTCACAAGGCCCATATGTCCTCATGTTAGGCAATAGTTTGAGCCTTTGGTAATGGCATACACTGGTACTCTCTGACATTAGTAGTTAGGGAGTATGCGGTATTGGAGGTGACAATTTGATAAGGTGATCACAGTGGCGTAGTAGCCCTACTTGGTCCATAAGCCATGGGTTGATGACGATGCACATATTCCATATACTCAGCAACCTTAGTACCTCATAGGGAGGAACATGCACATTATAGATCAATACATCACCTCCCATGTTTTTGACAGTTTTGTGTGTGGTAGGACTTGTCGTAGATTACTATTATTTTTGCTTCAGTGTGATTGGATCATCCCTTAAAGCTGCCAGAGATGGATTTCTTACATGCGCTATCGGTGTTGTCATTTATGTCAACAAGGTTGTGTTGTCATTGGTGTCAACTATGTCTTTTGTATGAGTTATGAAATGATGAAGGAGTATGAGTAATTCTGTGTTGAACAGAGATTAGAGATAATAAGTTTGTGTTGAGCAGAGATTAGAGATAAGGTTGAGCAAAGATGATGATATGGCAAGAGCATGAGCTTGAGTTGTTTGTGAATGTTGAGATAGTTTTGATGATGTTGGTATTTAGTGTTCTTGTTGCAAGGTTTCCAAGTGATTTTGGGAAAATTTGATTAATATTGGAAATAGTGTGTTGAAGAAGTCTTCTATCTTATAGAGTACTGTGCAAGTATTTTCTCTACACTTCTTCTTATTGCAAGTATGGGCTTGACTGGTGTTGTCATTGATGTCAACATACTCCTGTTATATTAATGATAAGAATTGGATGAGCTGTAAGCTAAGGATATTGAGAAAATTAGTCTCAATCAGGAACATTGAAGAACAATGATGAAAATAAGGCAAAAGTCCAAGATAAGATGAGGATCAGAGGATGCAGTTTAAAGGGTTTGTAGACATAAGTCTTGAGATGCTCCAGTCAAGTTTTCAGAGGTCCGCATGAAGATCTGAAGAAGTTATGGTCACTCAAGTAGAACCGGTTCCGACAGGTGTTCAAAGGTGATAGAGTAACACAGTTACGTCTGGTGAGATCCAGAAATGCATTATCCCATTTTGTGGATTTGAGGAAGTGTTGAGGACATCTTGGTGAAGTGTCAAGTAGATTGGTTTGTGGTTTGAAGCTCTGGAAGAACCTATTCCTTTGTGACAGTGATGACAGACTGTGTTCTTGAGGTTCCAGATGAAGGAGAGAAGGATTCCAATAAGCAGATGAAGTGCGGATGTTCTTGGTGATTCATGAAAGCTTGTGGTAATCTATGCATCGTGTCCAATTCATGTTGGTGGTCCACATTAAAGTTAAAGTTTGTATTTGAAGAATTCCCACCAGATGTTGGTGTTCTTCCTGAGATTGGCCGACCAGATGTATTACACATCTTGTGGATGTTCTTGTAGGTGTTTTCTGACTTAGATGATTGTTCCTAAGTTGATGCCTTATGGAAATAAGGGATTTTGAAGTCATTCCAGTGAGTGTCTTATGGAGATCAGAGTGTGGTAGCGAAGAAGGGAGCAAAAGGCAGAGCAAAAGTTTTGGGCCTAAATGGAACTAATCCAAGCATGGTAAAGATGCTATTCTCCAGTTCAATTTTGTAATACTTGTTACTTTGTAGACAGTGGGTCTCTTGTAGGCAGTGAGCCTCTTGTGAGCAGTGTGCTCAGGCAGTGAGCCCTAATTGGCATGTGCCATTTGTTCTTTCTATTCTTCTAATAGAGAATACAATCTTGGGTTAATCACCCCATGGTTTTTTCCCTTAGCAGGGTTTTCCATGTCAAAATCTTGGTGTCTTATGTGTTGATGAGTTTCTGCTTTTGATTTAATTGCATTATGTTTCATAAATGATATGCTGCTAGTCACAAAGAAGATTTAAGAGTGGAAAGTTTGGACAACTGATTCACCCCCCCTCTCAGTTGTGTGCCCTAAGCCTAACAATTGGTATTAGAGCTAAGTTCCTCTAAAAAGAGCTTAATCGCTTAAGGAGATCTAGGATGTTGTCTTACAAGAACGATAGTCCGAAGTTTGATGGAAAGAACTTTGCTCTTTGGAAAGGTCACATGATATGTCACTTGCAATGTATGGCAATGGCATACTGGTCCATGGTTACAAAAGTGTATGTACCTCCACAAGGTGGTCCGACAAACCTAAATGAAATCACAGATGTTGAAAACAATCTGCGGACCAAAGAGGCTCTTCTAAGCACATTATCTAACTCAGAGCTCTCAAATGTTATTGACCTACCAACTGCCTTTGAGATTTGGAATAAACTAGAACTTTTGCATGAAGGAGACCAGTATGTTAAATGTGCTAGGTTACAGAGTCTAAAAGGGAAATTTAAAAAAATTGAAAATGAGAGATGATGAAAGTATTACTACTTTTATGCCAAGAGTGAATGAGCTAGTTTGTGGAATTAGAAATGCTAGTGGAGTCTTGGATGAGAATGAAATTGTTGGCCAAATTCTCAGATCCCTTCTTGCTTCTTACAAAATCAAGGCTGCTGCGATTGAAGAATTTAGAGCCCATACTATTGTCACAAGAGATCAATTGGTTGGGAAATTGGCTGCATTTGAAATGATAGAGTTTGGAGATGAACCCCCAAAGACTGAATCTGCATTCAAAGCCAGTGTCTCTGTAAAAGGTAAACAAAGGTTTGATTCGGGAGAAAATTCATCAAGGAAACTACCATGGTATGAAAAAACAAGAAAAAACCTGGAAGAAGAAGAAGCAGAAACTGCTCAACTTGAAGCCCTTATTGCAAAAAGACTGCCAAGAGGATTTGGTAATTATGAAGGAAAATTACCCTTTAAATGTTTTAACTGCAATAAGATTGGTCATTTTGCCTCAATGTGTCCGGATAGATTTTCAAGGCCAAATCCCAATAGATCAAGGTTACAAAAGAATTGCTACTATGTTCATGAAGAAGATGATAATGAAGGAGTAACAGATGATGAGTCAGAGACAAGAAATAAATCCGGAAATGAATGGGTGTTTATTGCCATCAAGGAAGAAGACCCTATATTTTTTGAATCTGTCAATCTGAAAATTGTAGAAAGAGCTCTAGCTGCCGAAGTTGAAGAAAAGGATGATTGGGTCATTGATAGTGGATGTTCTCACCATATGACTGGTGACAAAAATAAGTTTGTAGATCTGGAAAGGTATGAAGGAGGAATGGTAAAGTTTGGTGACAATTCTGCTGGTAGAATCAGAGGAAGAGGAACTATTTCTTTTGATGGAAGAAACAAAACTGGTAATGTACTATATGTTGAAGGTTTGAAGCACAATCTTCTCAGTGTTGGACAGTTGGTGGACAAAGGCTATTCTCAAATAGAAGAAGTTGATTTTGAAGAAACCTTTGCTCTGGTGGCAAGAATTGAAGCAGTTAGATTATTTCTTACATTTGCTACTTTCAAGGATTTCAAAGTGTATCAGATGGATGTCAAATCTACCTTCCTGAATGGTGACTTGGAAGAAGTGTACATTGAGCAGCCGGATGGATTTCAGTTGTTTGATCATGGTGATATGGTTTGCAAGTTGAAGAAGGCACTGTATGGTTTGAAGCAAGCCCCAAGAGCCTGGTATGAAAGATTGGACAAGCATCTTTTGAAGATTGGTTTCAACAAAGGTACTGCTGACAGTAACTTATATTTCAAGATTGATCATGAAAACATCTTGATTGTTGAAGTGTTTGTTGATGATATCATTTTTGGAGGAAGAGATAGTATGTGTAAAACTTTTGCAAATCAAATGAAAAGTGAGTTTGAGATGTCCATGCTTGGTGAAATGAATTTCTTCTTGGGTCTACAAATCACTCAAACAAAGAAAGGAATATTCATTTCTCAGACCAAATATGTGAAAGAATTGTTAAAGAAGTTTGGGATGGAAGATTCAAAGCCAATGAATACTCCCATGACAACCGGATGTAAGTTGAGCAAAGATGATGACTCTCCTAAGGTAGACCAGACAAAGTATAGATCAATGATTGGAGGATTGTTGTATCTCACTCAAACTAGACCAGATATTATGCAGGCTATTGGTCTTGTTGCTAGATTTCAAGATGATCCTAGGGAATCTCATGTCATGGCAATCAAGAGGATTTTTAGATATCTAAAAGGGACAGTTGAGTATGGTCTATGGTATCCTAGAGATCATGATTTCTGGCTTCATGCATATACAGATGCTGTTGGGTAGGAGATGTGGATGACCAGAAGAGTACCAGTGGTGGAGCATTCTTTTTGGGGAAGAGATTGGTTTCTTGGCTAAGCAAGAAACAAGAGGCAATATCTCTATCCACAATTGAAGCAGAATACACTGCAGCAGCAGGTAGTTGCACTCAAGTTCTGTGGATGAAGCAGATGCTAAGAGACATAAGAGTGGAGTATGAGGAGCCTATCACAAACTTCTATGATAATTCAAGTGCAATAAGTATATCCAAGAATCCGGTGTTACATTCAAAGACTAAGCATATATCTATCAAGTTTCACTTTCTGAGAGAGCAAGTGAACAAAAATGAGGTCAGATTGGAGTTTGTGTCATCCAAGGATCAGATTGTAGATATCCTTACTAAACCTTTGCCTAAGGATTCTTTTGAGTATCTCAGGGAGAAGCTAGGGGTTATTGTACCTCCAGTGATGAACTAAAGTGCACTAATGTGCATCAGTCTGGTGGGTGTCACAGTCACATCTTGTGATCTGGATTGATGTTGGGGTGCTGCTACTCAGGGGGAGCAGGAGATATGATTTTGATGTGATAGAATTACAAGTATGTGCCCTTTGCCATTGATGTCAAAAGGGGAGAGAAGACATGTGAAAAACAAGTGGATGATAATCAAAGGGGGAGCAGTAAAAGAAGAGAAGACATGTGAAAGGTTGTTGCTGATAGGGGGAGTTGTGACAGTAAGAAGAAGTTCTTGTCTTGATGGTTTTCAACATCATATGGTTTTTCACATCATATGTTGCAAGTATGGGCTTGACTGGTGTTGTTATTGATGTCAACATACTCTTGTTGCATTAATGATAAGGATTGGATGAGCTGTAAGCTGAGAAAATTAGTCTCAATCAGGAACAGTGAAGACCAGTGATGACAATAAGGCAAAAGTCCAAGATAAGATGAGGATCAGAGGATGTAGTTTAAAGGGTTTGTAGACATAAGTCTTGAGATACTCCAGTCAATTTTTCAAAGGTCCGCATGAAGATCTAAAGAAGTTATGGTTGCTCAAGTAGAACTGGTTCCGGTAGGTGTTCAGAGGTGATAGAGTGACACAAATAGGTCCGGTGAGATCCGAAAATGCATTATCCCATTCTGTAGATTTGAGGAAGTGTTGAGGACATCCTGGTGAAGTGTCAAGTAGATTGGTTCATGGTTTGAAGGTCTGGAAGAACCTATTCCTTTGTGACAGTGATGATAGACTATGTTCTTGAGGTTTCAAATGAAGGAGAGAAGGATTCCAGTAAGCAGATGAAGTGCAGATGTTCTTGGTGATTCATGAAAGCTTGTGGTGATCTGTGGATCATGTCCAATTCATGTTGGAGGTCCACATTAAAGTTAAAGTTTGTATTTGAAGAATTCCCACCAGATGTTGGTGTTCTTCCTAAGACTGGCCGACCAGATGTATTACACGTCTTGCAGATGTTCTTGTAGGTGTTTGCTGACTTAGATGATTGTTCCTAAGTTGATGCCTTGTATAAATAAGGGATTGTGAAGTCATTCTAGTGAGTGTCTTGTGGAGATGAGAGTGTGGTAGCGAAGAAGGGAGTGAAAGGCAAAGCAAAAGTTTTGGACCTAAATGGAATTGATCCAAGCATGGTAAAGATGCTATTCTCCAGTTCAAGTTTGTAATACTTGTTATTTTGTAGATAGTGGGTCTCTTGTAGGCAATGAGCCTCTTGTGAGAAGTGTGCTCAGGCAGTGAGCCCTAATTGGCATGTGCCATTTGTTCTTTCTATTCTTCTAATAGAGAATACAATCTTGGGTTAATCACCCCATGGTTTTTTCCCGTAACTGGGTTTTCCACGTCAAAATCTTGGTGTCTTATGTGTTGATGAGTTTCTGCTTTTGATTTAATTGCATTATGTTTCATAAATGATATGTTGCTAATCACAAAGAAGATTTAAGAGTGGAAAGTTTGGACAACTGATTCACCCCCCCTCTCAGTTGTGTGCCCTAAGCCTAACACTTCTATGTTGGAGATCTATTTGTGTGGTTTGGGTATTTTGTTTAGAAGTGTTTCAAGATGCTAAATCTAGAATTGGGTGCTTTGAAATGTTGTGCAGTGAGAGTTGTGTTCACTAGTTTGAGAGTAGTGTTTGATAGTGTTTGCAGTATGTCTGGGAGGAAGTATTTTGCACTACATTTTTCTATAGATTAGTTTGTTAACTTACAAATTTAGATTTATTCTTATAAGGTCCATATCTATCCTCTGTCTAGAGAGTTTGTGATTTGATGCTTGGGAAAGTGTTTTCTTGTGTAGCAGAGTTTGACAGTGTTGTGTGTGAGCAGATTGTGAATCTTTTTCAGGTAAAATTTGTTTTGGTTGAATCTATAGGTTTTCAGGTGACATCAAGATATTTATGGATGTCTCTAGATCATGTTCTATCTTGGTGTATGATACACATTTTGAGGAAGCGTGTGATTAAAAAGTTTATAGTGTTGACATGGTTTAGCCAACCTGGTTGTTTACACTATTTTCTGTTAAGCTTCGTGGATTGTGGAGGCATGGAGTAGCATGTAAGAGTGGATTTAGGTATGTGCTAAGATGTGGCATAGATTGCATTTGTTCCCTTCCTCTGTAGGAATGTTTAGGTCCAAACCTAACTTGAATATTATGAATTAAATTGTGTTGCCAACCTTTGAGAATGTTTTCAAGGGTAACGATGGTATAAATAAGGGTTAAATATTCATGGTTGATGTGATGCATGTGGAATGTGATGTGTGTGTGATGTGAATTTGATCAGAGCGATGAGAGATTTCATGTGTTAGGCTACTGGATGTAGTGATTAGAAGCATTCTACTATTTTTGAGTGATGTTGCAAAGGTGATGCTTGTGGTGGATATTGTGCTTCATTGGAACTATACTCCATGCATGTGTTAGATGTAATTATATTAGTTCAAAGTTGGTAGTGAGCCTTCTTCTCTTCTATCTTTTTCTTAGTGGGAAGTGAGTCCACTTCGGTAGTGAGCCTTTCTTTCTTCTCGGTAGTGAACCTTAGGAAGTGAGCCCTTTAGCAAGTGATCCCCAGGAAATGAGCCCCTTATCTATGAGCCTTTTATAATTTAGTATTGATACTACTTTATATTGTGACCTAATCCTCACCATAGTTTTTCCCTTCCAGGGTTTTCCATGTAAAAATCTAGTGTTGTCTTGCGTTTGGTGTTGTTAAGATTCAGTTTTAGTTATTTTCTTTTCATTATTAATCATCATAACAAGTTTAAGGGATAATTAAGTTAATTTAGATCTGAATGTTTGTGAGGGTTTGAGGTTTTTGATACAACTAATTCACCCCCCTCTTAGTTGTCTTGTGCATTCAAGAATTGGTATCAGAGTGAGGTTCCATGGAAGAAATCTTAACAGCTTGAGGTCGATCTAGGATGGCACACAAGAAGGATGTACCCTTGTTTGATGGATCTGACTTTCCACACTAAAATGTAAGGATAGATTCTTTTTTGATTTCTCTTGGTTATGAGATCTAGAAATTTGTTACGTCTAATTACACTTTATGTGAGAATGGTATAAATACTATTGATAAGATCAAAGCTCATGAAATTGATGGTAAGACAAAACATGCTCCTTTAGGTGGTCTTACTAATTTTAACTTGGTGAAAGCTATGAATTTGAAAATTGCCAATGAGATTTGGAAGAATTTGGAAAGTTTCTATGAAGGAGATGATAAGGTCAAGCAAGCAAAAATGTGGAACTTGAAGCTCATGTTTGAGACCATGTGAATGCCTAAAGATAAAGATGTTATAAGCTACTTATAGAAGGTGTATGAATTTGTCAATGGCATCAAAGGACTTGGTTGAAATATAGATGATAAAAAAGTGATATTAAAGGTACTCAAAACTCTTCCTAAGTCTTACAGTCATAAGGTTTCTGCTAATGAAGAATTACAAAATTTGAATCAGTTTACCAGAGATCAATTGCTTGGCACCCTAACTTCTTTTGAAATAAGAGAGTTTGGTACAACTAATGGAACTGCAAATATTGAGACTGCTTTTAAGGCTAACAAATCACAGAAGAGTATGGAATCAAATCTAGAATATTTTGATGAAGTAGTAGCTAACTATGTAAGAAGGATGAAAAAGAGTACTAGAAATTTTAGTGGTAAGTCACCTTTAAATGTTTCAGTTGTGGAAATATAGGTCATTATACCTCAAGATGTCCAGATAGAGCTCTGAGAAGATGAAAGTATATATTCTGATTATGAGGATAATATTGATGGTGAATACTTATTCATATCCCTAAGAGATGAAATTGTTTCTTCTAACTCTTGAAGTTATGTGAAGGAAAAGGATCTAGAAGCAATTACTAACCCTGAAGGTACTTTAATGTCTACTTTTCATACTACAGGAGAAAAAGATGACCGGGTCATTGAAAGTGGATGCTTGAATCATATGATAGGAGACAAGCGTAAGTTTGTTAAACTTGAAAATTATGAAGGTGGAGTAGTTATATTTGGTGATGATGCAGCTCCTAAGATATGTGGAAAAGGTAAAATTAGTTTTGATAGAAAATATAACACTTATGATGCTTTGTATTTTGAAGGTTTAACCCCTAATCTCTTGAGTGATGAACAAATGTGTAGCAAGTGTTATAATCTTGTGTTTTAGGATGATGGATGTGAGATTAGAAAAATTTCTAGAAAAGTGATTGTTATTGGAAAGAAGATAGATGGAAATATTTATCAATTCAAAGGTGTTGATGGATGTTGCTCCATGACTCAAATCAATGGAAGTTGGTTATGTCATAGAATACTATGTCACATTAATTTTGATCGTCTAGTGAAGATAAGTTCAGTTCAAGCTATGAGAGACCTGCCAAAGATTATCAAGCTTGCTAATGTTGTCTATAAGAAATATCAAGTTGGGAAGCAAGTGAGGAGAAGTTTCAAAGTCAAAGAACAATCCTCTACTTGATTGTTGATATTAGTTTATAAAGATCTTTGTGGTCCTACCAAGGTAAGGAATTTTCAAGGTGATAGGTATTTCATGTTGCTAATTGATGATTATTTCAGAATGACATGGGTTACTTTTCTTAAAGAAAAATTTGAAGCCATAAATAGGTTTAAGGTATTTAAAGCTATGGTTGAGAATGAAATACATATGAGAATCAAATGTTTGATATCTAACAGAGGTGTGGAATTTACTTTAAATGAGTTTAACATGTTTTGTGAAGATCATCGTATAAAGAGGTAGATATTTACCACTAGAACTCCTCAGCAGAATGGAGTGGTTGAAAGGAAGAATAGGATTGCTCAAGAAGCCACAAGGACAATAATAGAAGAAGCTAAAGAAAGAGAAGTGTAGGTTAAAGAACAAGAATCTCGAGAAAGAATCCCTAAAACTCCCAAGTATGTGTAGAGGCATCACTTTGAAGATCAAATCATTGGTGATAAGAGCAAAGGTGTATTCACAAGAAGGAAAGCTACTGAAGAACAAGTAAATCTGTGTGTTTGTTTACTTTTTAAAGTTAAACCTAAAACAATGGTTAAGGCATGTAAGGATGAGTATTGGATCAAGGGTATGGAAGAAGAACTAATGCAGATTGATAAGAATCGGACTTGGGAACTTGTCCAAAGTCGAGAACAAAAATGTGATTAGAACTAAGTGGATATTCTCAAAAAAATTAAATGAGAATGGAGACGTGGCAAAGAACAATGCATAAACATAGAAAAGAGTTTCAAATATCAATGTGTGGGGAAATGAACTTCCTTGGGTTACAGATCAATCAAATAGATAAAGGTATTTTCATTTCTTAGTAAAAGTATGTGAAAGAGTTGTTAAAGGAAGTTTGGAATGGAATATTCTAAACTAGTTTGTACTCCTAGGGTAACTAGTTGTAAGTTGAGAAAGAATGACGAATCTCCTAAGGCTGATCAAAGCAAGTACATATCAATGATAGGAGGATTACTATATTTGATTGCTACCAAACTGGATATTATGCATGCAGTCTATCTTGTGGCTAGATTTTGAGAAGATCCTAGAGAGTCACATGTTATGATAGTGAAGAGGATATTCATATATTTAAAGGGCACTTCAGATCATAGCTTCTGGTATCCAAAAGATAATAACTTTACCCTAAGTGCTTACAAAGATCTAGATTGGGATAGTTGTGTAGATGAGAGGAAAAGTACAGGTGGTGGCACATTCTTTCTTGGATGTAGATTGTTGTCTTGGCTAAGTAAGAAACAAGATTCAGTATCTTTATCTACTAAAGAGGTAGAGGATATTGATGCAGTAACATGATGCACATAGGTGTTATGGATTATACAAATCTTGAAAGATATCAAAGTTGTGTATGATGAGCCAATTTCTATCTTATATGATAATACAAGTTCTATTAACATTTTAAAGAATTCAGTGATGTATTTAAGGACAAAGCATATTTTAATTAGGTGTCACTTTCTAAGAGAGAAAGTTGTAGAGAATGAAGTGAAGCTTGAGTATGTGCCTATAAAGGATCAGATTGCTAACATATTCACTAAGGCCCTTCCTAAGATTACATTTGAGTATCTCTAGGAGAAGTTAGGGGTTATTTCCCCTCATTCCTTAAACTAGATGCATAAGGAGATGCATCTATCCTATGTGTGTCAAAGATTCATTCTTTGATTGGACTGATGTTGGGGGCTACCTCTTAGGGGGAGCAGGTAGTAGCATTGTTGGTTGTTACAAATAGGGGGAGTAAGAGCTAATACAGTTTGGTGTGTACTAAGGGGGACTATTCAAAACAATGAAAGAAAAAGATGTCTTAGAGCAATAATAAGTAGTGCAGGTATGTGCATGGAGAGATTAAGAAAGAGTTATGTTACTATTTTCCATTGATGTCAAAGGGGGAGAGAGTGCAATGTGAAAAATAAAGGGGGGGAGAGAGAGATGTGACAAAGGAAAGACATATTTGTTACTGTTTTCCATTGATGTCAAAGGGGGAGAGAGTGCAATGTGAAAAATAAAGGGGGGGAGAGAGAGATGTGAAAAAGGAAAGACATATTTATCTCAGGGGGAGAGAAAGTAAGTTGTGTAGAAGAAAGGAAAGAAGATTTGTCTTGATGGTTTTTTATATTATGTGTTACCATCAATGAAAAAGGGGGATATTATTGCAAGTATGTGCTATTGGTGTTGTCATTGATGTCAACAAGGTTGTGGTTTCATTGGTGTCAATAGTTTCTTCTTTATGAGTTAAGAAGTGATGCAAGAGTATGAGCAAGTCTTTGTTGAGCAGAGATAAGTGATAATAAGTTTGCGTTGAGTAGAGATCAGAGATAAGGTTGAGTAGAGATGAGGATATGGAAAGAGTGTAAGATTGAGTTGTTTGTGAAGGTTGAGATAGTGATGATGATGTTTGTAAAGTGTTGTTGTTTCTCAATTTCCAAATGCTTTTGAGAAAATTTGATAATTTTGGAAACAATGTGTTGAAGAAGTCTTCTGGCTTACAGAGTACTGTTTGAGTTTTTACTCTACATTTCTTCTGTGTTGGAGATCTGAGTGTGTGGTTTGAATATGTTTTCTAGAAGTGTTTGAAGATGATAAATCTACAATTTGGTGCTCTAGAACATTGTACAATGAAAGTTGTGTTCACCAGTTTGAGAGCAGTGTTTGATAATGTTTGTAGTGTGTCTGGTAGAAAGTATTTTGCTCTGCATTTCTCTACAGATTAGTCTCTGGCCTTGCATATCTAGATTTATGCTTATAACATCCTTATCTATGTTTGATCTAGAGATTTTGTGATTTGATGCTCTGAAAAGTGATTCTTTGTGTAGCAGAGTTTGACAATGTTGTTTATGAGTAGACTATGAATCTTCTTTAGGTGAAATTTGTTATGGTTGAATCTATTGGTTTTTAGGTGACTTCAAGATGTTAATGGATGTCTCTAGATCATGTTATATCTTGGTGCATGATCCACATTTCATATCTTGATTTTAATAAATCATGTGATTAAAAAGTTCATAGTATTGACACAGTTTATCCAACCTAGTTGTTACACTAATTTCAATTATGCTTCATGGATTGTGGAAGTGTTGAGTAGCATGTAAGAGTGTCTTTAGGTCTAAACTAAGATGTGGCATGGCCTATAGTTGTTCCCTTCCTCTATGAGAATGTTTAGGTCTAGACCTAATTTGAATATTATAAATTAAATTGTGTTATAGACCTTGGAGAATGTTTTCAAGGGTAACGATGGTACAAATAAGTGTCAAGGGTTTGTGGTTGATATGATGCATGTGGAATGTGATGTGTGTGATGTAAATTTGATAATGGTAGTGAGAGATTTCATGTGTTAGGCTACTAGATGTAGTGAGTAAAAGGTGTGATGCAGGAGCATCTCTGGTTCAAGAGCAATCTTGCATCAACCTAAAAACATTTGCATTTCATTTTGTTTCTTTTATTTTCTAGTTTAGTATAGTTAGTTTAGTCAAAAGCAGTTTCTGTATTTTGGTCTGTATTCTATCGTAGTTACATCTTAGATCTTATAGAGCTAGTCTTAGCATCTAGACACATTCATGCACATCATATCCAAATCTCAGATGATTTGGATCAGGTACTCATAAGATATCTCTATCTAAAGATTGACTATTTTCTCAATACAGAGCATCCTGACAATCTCAGACAATTAGATAAATGAGAAGACTTGCAGAGAATTTCACGGCTTGTAGACCTAAATGACACATCATTTAATGTTGTTTGGTTCATGGCTAAAGTTCCCTGAGATCCACACACCATTCCATTCATTTGCGAAGAAGTTCTACATGATTAGGTCCAACCCATCCGTGTACACACATTACAAATCTTCATGGGAGTTTGTGATCTTCCTTGGATGACACAAAAATCTTATGTTTTGAGATGATATATACTGATGTACTAGATGCCTAGGAAAGTAGTTCATAGTTGATAGTTTAGAATTTTTTGTGAACGAGCTTCAAAGCTATATCTTGTCCGTATACTGTAATTTTGTAATCAGGCCTATGAGCCATAATTGTAAGCCCACATGTTTCCGGCCAATGTGTGTTTGAATTCCATGATATACTAAGTGACTGACTCTATTTTTTCCTTATATGTTGCCAGCCAATGTGTGATGAATGTCTTTTCTTTCTATTGTTAACTACTTACTTCAATTGCATCTATGATTAATCATGTTGTTAGTTGATTAAGGTTGCAAGGTTGGATATTCCCTCACCAGACCCTCCTACCTTGACTGCATGAATTAGAAACGGTGATTCCTTGGTCACTTGAAACTACTTTTTTGATATAAATCTACTTTTTGGTTGGGTCTAGGTTGGATTGGATAAGGATGGTATGATATGGGATGGTTAGGATGGGTAGAATTAGATTGGGAGGGTAAGATTGGGATGGTTAGGCTTGAAATGGATTAGATTGGATGGTTAGGTCTTTATTTTCATTAATGCAAAGGTAATGTGATATTAACCATATGGTTTGGTTGGTGGATATTGGGATGTGATATTGTGTTGATATTATTTTAAAGCAATCCCAAGTTTATTATAGCAAAAAAGATATTTCCACCAAGGTTTATTATAGAAAAAAAAATATTAATTTAAAGGAGATCAATATGCTAGAACCAAACCTACATTTCACAAGATATGAATACCAAATTGGATTAAAGAGAAAAACCCACAAGCACAAAATACAAAAGCAATGACCATGCCCCCTTCTAGGTATTTTTGCCACATACCATGATATAGTAAAATCAAGGTGGTTTTGAAATTATCCTTTGAATAGAACAATAAATAAACATTAAGATGTGGGTATTGATGATATGTAGTTTTGATTTATGATGATGTGTGTGATAGGTTTGGGATGTTGGGATGGTTTTTTGGATTTTCTAATATTTTTGGTATTTTGTGGATATTTTTATTTTTTGGGTTTTCTAGATTTTTTTTATTTTTTAATTTTCTAGATTTTCTATTTATTTAGATTTTCTAGATATTATGTTGTACAAGGAATGCATAGAAGGATTTACTTATCTAGGGATATGCCTTGGGTGGGTGATGAAGGGTGAGATGTTTGACATTGAATGTTTGTAATACCAAACCATGGGATGGAAGTGGTATGGAGTGAGTTACGTAGGAGAGAACTTATTAGATGGTAGAAGTGGCCACTACACATGGCGCCTAAAAAAATTTGTAAACATGGTACTTATTCAAGGCACAAACTAACTGGTTTTCACCATTACACAACTTTATTGCACTCATTTTTTTTAATTTTTAGATTTTTTGTACTTTATTTTCTTTCTAATTGGGATATTTTATGGGTTAAACATAGAACTTCTTGAGATGCATGATGTTCATTGTCCCATCCAAAGGCTATCCCTAAGAATTATCTACCTTGTAAGCTTTTGATCTATAGTTGGTTGTTATTACAAAGGGTCCCAACCAATTGGGTCTGAACTTGCCTTTCTCATGTCACTCCTATAAATTTCTTTGGTTTTCCATGAGGACAAGGTTACCTATTTCAAATTGGTGGCTCTTAATTTTCTTGTTATAGTTTCTTTGGAGGTGATTCTGATAGGCTTGCAAATGTTTAAGAGCATTTAGGAAATTTTCATCTAGGATGTCTAGCTCATTCAGATATGTAACTTGATACTCCTCCTCATCAATGAGATTATGCAATGAAGTTTTGAGAGAGGGGAGCAAGAGCTTGACCTCAATGGGTAGGATGGCTTCAAAACTGAATATGAGGGATCATACAATGTGTCTCTTATGCAGATACAAATGCTGGTGCGATAAGCCCAAAGGGCAAGGCTTAGCTGTAGGTGCCAGTCATGACCAGCTTCATTCACTATTTTCTTCAAAATCCTGAGGATATTTATGTTTGAAGCTTTAGCCTGACCATTACCTTGTGGATAATATGGAGTGGAAAAGTGATTTTGAGTATGGAATTTCTGACAAAGTGTAGTTCCCCTCCGTTTTCATTTTGGATTTGTCAGGTATGTTTGGCATTTGGTTATTTAGTTTGGATTTTTTATTTGATGCTTTGGTTAATCATGACGTTAAATAATATTATTAGTCATCAAGACATTTTTGATAATTAAATAAATATAAATGCCTTTATGTAAATTTAGTTTATTGAATATGTATATATATTATATTAGTAGTTAAGTTAATAAATAAATATATTATTGTTATTAGTAAATGTTGTGTTGAGTGGCAAATAAAACAGTTAGCATTTATGTGTTGTCATAAAATATTTTTTTTTAGAAAATACTAAAATAAATTAAGTTAGTCAGAGTTATTAGACAAGTGGTAGATTTTATTTATTATTCTTCTATCTTCGAAGAGAGTGAGGGAGGAGTTAAGGCAATTTATTATTTTAGATATTTGAAATAGGAGAAGATTCTCTTTTGGCTATTATGGGTATGTAATATTTTATTTTTAGGGGGATTTTGAGTGAGGTGAAGTTATGGGAATTAAATACCTTCACTAATTTATTTCGAAGCATGCATTTGAGAAGAGGCTTTGGAGATATTATTAGGGGATTGTCAAATGCAAAAAAAAAAAAAAAGGAGAGGATATTGTTTTCACTTGTTCCAACATTATTCTTGAAGGATATTGATTTAGATCTAGAAGAATTGTGGATGGGGAAGCTTGATGGGAGGAGATTTTTGTTTTGGGTTTGGAGAATTAATTTATGATACAAGTTTGAAGGAATTACAGATTTGGGGCTGTAATGCCCCTCGCCTTTGGCTTGTGATAGATGTTATTTTCATATTTCCTATGATAGTTCTGATATAGTTGATAGTTTTATATTGCATATTTACAGTTTCGAGACAGTTGGATTAGTATGTTAGGGTTTATGTTCTCATATTTCCTATGACAATTCTGGTATAGTTGATAGTCTTATATTGCATGTTTATAGTTTCGAGACATTTGGACTAGTATGTTATGGCTTATGCTCTCCTTGATCTTGATGGACATATTTGATGATTATAGACTAATGTTGTTATGAGTTTAATGTGTTATTCGATCATGATTATGATGCATTATGTTAATGGTTGTAGCTATTTAATGATGTGTTTACATGAACAGAATAGTGTCGCATTACTCGTGTCCGAGTACCCTGCCACACTGCGACTTCCGTTCATTATGTTTATGACTACATGTTTATATATATATATATATATATATATATAATCTTGTTGTTTGTTGCAGGATGCAGGTACCGGTTATCGACTCCACCTAAACTAGCAGGTCTGAGCGTGCCCTAGCCAATGGAATCAATGAATGGAGTTAACCTGGGGTCCCTTGTCATTATGGTCTGTTCGCCTGTCTACCTCCATGATTCTTGTCTTGTCGTCTAATCTTGCTTGTCAGTCAAGTAATAGTCCACAATGAGGATTGACTAGGTCAGAGTTGCCTAAGATTCGTTTATTTGATTGTTGCATTCAAATAGATTTATAAGACTGGGAATATAGTTTTGATAGATGAATATGATTGTTCAGTTATATAGAAAATATGATTAATAAAATCATATGAGATAATAAATAAATTAATTACCAAATTATGAGTTGTTATAAATGACTCAATTGGTTGTAAATGAATAAAATTGCAATGGACATAAATTGCATAAATAAATAAATAAACTTAAACATAAATTGTGTTAAAAGAAATACATAGTTAATATTAAATTAATAAAATAATAATATTTCTTTAGAATATTCTAAGTTTAAAAAAATTAGGGTGGTTGCTCTATACCATGTATTCAGGATTTTGGGGATTTGCAAATTAATGTCGGGTGCCGTCAGTTGCAAATTTAAGAATTTTGGAGTGTGTTGATAAAGCTAATTTTTAATCCCATGAGAGAGTGGGTTATTGGGAAGAGAAAGGCCTATTTCTGCATTTACCTGAGGAGTCCAACCCTTATTTTGAGAAAGTGGGGATTGTTGGTAAGGGAGGATGTTTCCTGCATTTATGGGGGGGAGTTGAGTCCTGGTTTGGAGAGGAGGGAGAATAGAGAAAAAAAAAATTAGTGGCTGAGAGTTTTGGAGGAGGTGGGAGAGACAAGCTGAGATCTGAGAGCAATTTCACTTTTTAGTCAGACAAGCGTGAGAATCCAGGTTTCACTATTTCTTTTAAACTTTTTCTTTCTTTTAAACTTTTTTCTCTCTGGCCTTTGAATCTTCCTGTGGTGAAAATGGATGATTTGTTCTGTCAGTTGAATAATTGTTGAGTCTCCAATGTATTATTAAATCCAATTCGTAATAATCCCGTAATCATTGCATTGCCTGATTAATTCTAAGCCCTTTTCAGCAATTGCATTCGGTAAAAGTTTCTAAAGTCATCTCCATGAATCCACTCTGTGCGTGTCCTTCAACCCATGCTATCAGATGGAATCCCTCTGTGACACTATCAAATAGTTCATATGTTTGTTGTTATTCACACATATTGCATACAGATTTCCCCAGGGTAGTCCTCCACATCCGATGATTTCCTTACCATGATGCTTGACAAATGACCAAACCCTGTCTCAAGCTCCCATTCTAGTGCAGAGTGTATGCCAGCAAGGTCGTGGAGTCTAGCCTTGCACCTATCCATTGCATTTGTTTAAAAGCTTAAAGGCTACTCCAACAAAACCATATTTTGCACATCCTGCAATCAACGCATTTGTCTGACTACTATTATAGCCTTCACACCTTGAACCTATATGGCACACGGCAAAGGATGCGGGTCTGTATCTTCAAATTGCCCAATTATTATATACTTATCCTATGAAAATAGCAACCCATGAGACCATTTCTAAGGTAGTGTGTCATACAGTTCAAACACCTCATCTATACCTCCGATTTACTATTAATTTCTTAAGAAACAAAAAAAATAAAATAAAAAGAAAAAGAAAATATACCTCTCTTTGTGACTGTGGTGGGCGCCATTCCTTGCAAAATCTCCCTAGCCAAAAAAAAAAAAATTCTAAAGCCTTTTGCCAGATTGAAGTTTAATCGGAAAATAGCTAATTTTAGGTGTTACAATAGCTAGCAACAAATATAGCATACACACATAACTTGAATTTTAATTAGAGTGATAACAGCTACAATTTGGATAAAATTTAAATGGTAGTCAAATGAAAGCACGTATGTTATAGGCTTACTCTGCTATTGGGCTCTTTTATTTCTATAATTTGAACGCCTTCGCCTCTGTCAATGGCAATAGCTGCACTTGGAGAGGAAGCCAAGCAACATATATCATCTCGTCTCCTCCTGTCTATGTTTGTGCTTGGTTTTAATAATACGGAATCATTATAATGTGATACAGATAAAGACCAAGGCCTGGCCCTGCCTAAACAAGCCAAGCGTGGTTATACTTCCACGATTCACATTCCATAATGTCAAATTTCATTGAGATTGGTAGATGAATCTTGCTTGACATTTTCTTAATCTTTCCATCATGTTCATTTCCTATGTATAATGCAATCAATCCAGTTCATGGGACCACATTGCATGTGCATATACTTGCAGACTTCCTTTAATGGTGTGGACAGAGAGGAGGCTACGTTTGCATGAGAAATCATAAAGCCTCTCAAGCAGATCCACTTCCCTTATATCCTGCAACCACCACACTTTGTGATGACTTTCTTTAGAGGTGTTTCATCTGTTAGTTCGCTGAAGCTGTAGGAAAGTTTCTAAAGTTGTCACTATTTCCTCTTAGGAATTTAAGCCTGGCAGTGTTCAAAATAGTCCATCCACTTAGAGTTTTAGAATGTCACAGATAGAAAGTGTAAAAACAACCTTTGTGAGCATCCATCGAACCTACGCCCAAACCAGTGCTTTGGAATAGGGTGTACGCATCCATTGCAAGACAAAGGATAACTAGTTTAGACAGATGATGAAGTTTCTACTGCCCTAGTAGATATGCATGCAAAATGCAGTAACATAGACAAAGCATGCGAACTGTTGATAGAGTGCCTCAAGGAGGGACGTCATCTCGAGGAATACAAAGGTCGCATGATATGCACCAAAGAATCTTATTAAAATATATTAGGAATGCTCAGGCAATTGATAAGATGGAGGCACAACAAGGATCAAAAGCCATTTGACAATACATCATGATGATCTGCAGACCCCAAGAATTAAATGATTGCAGGAATTGCACAAACTAGTTTTGTAGAAAAGTCTGGCACTGCACAACATAAATTTCCAGTGAAGAACATTCTTAAGGAACCTTATCAAGAACATCTAAAGCCTATATGCAACCTATTGATATTAATATAGTGAAGGGACAATAGAATTGCAATAGTCGATGTGAAATAATAAACACAACCTGACCAGTCTATCCAAATCTCACAATGAGGGTAGTCTCAAGACTGGAGCAATAGGAATAGAATGAATTTGTCTAATCTACCAGACATAATGTTTCAAGGAATCTCGATCCGAGGATATAACATGATGCATCTTGCATTTAGTTTGCATAGGAAAGTACTTATTTGACAAAAACACATGCAGCAAAAACACCAAACTATTAACCAAATGGTTTAGGGTATCATTTCAGATTATATTAATATATTTAATTGGTAAGCATTTGTAATTAATATTACCTATGCAGGTTACATTTATATGAAATTGATGATCAGTTTAATATAACAGATAGAGTTAATATTTATCAAACTAGACCTAGTTTTATAAATTCTTGTGGAGATATAACTTGAATTTAGTTGTAATACGATTAAATGTAAATGGGTATAACAAAATGCTTAGGGCAGATGAAATTTAATCTAGTTCGATTGAATTGGTAAGATCTTGTCATAATGATTTTGTTAAGTTGGAAATGGATTTAAAGCAAAATAAATGAATGTCTTTTGTTCGATCCCACATAGTTGTGGTCAGTAGAATTGTTAATAGTAAGTGACTAGGAGAATATACATGTATGTCATAGTGATGTTGTTAGAAATTGCAATTGCATTGTAGTTAGAAGTTATTTTAAATTTCTTCTTTTGTATGGATTCGTGATCTTGTAGAATTAACATTAATTTATGATGTTTGAATCGAATTTAAATTACATTGTAATTATTTAATTTGACTTATAAAAATGACAAATAGTGGTTACCTTAGTTATGTTAGTGAGGTATAAATATAGTTGTATCTTTAAGATTTAATTAAATAATTGTTTTAATAATTATTTACCTATAGTTATTTAAATGTAATTGTAGATTAGTTCTTAACGAGAATAAAATCGATGATACACTATGTTTAAATATTAATATTCTAGTCTTCTTTGCAAATTAAATATAGAATATTATTATTATTATTATCATTGTAATTATTTTATTATTTTTATTATTATTAGTATTATCTCAAATATTAGTTGTCTTTTCCAAGGAAAAATTTGCATAATTATATGAATCTATTAGCTACACAAGTGCAATTATATAAATTGTGTATTAGATTATTAAATAGTAATATAAGATTTAATATTTTAGTGAAGGTATCAATTATTTTAATTGGAATTGTTACGAGGGTTAATTAATTTAATCTGGTAGTGAATTTATTATGTTATCCTTGTGAAAATTTATTAAATAAGTTTGACATTGAGAGTTACTAAGAATGGACTTATGTGTATAAGTGAATTCAGTTGCATCAAGAAAGTAAAATTGAGCATATGTTAGATTATTGATCTTAATGAGGTTCTTTGTGCAAGTTAATAGAGTGTTAATCCAGAGGCATAGGTTATATCTTTTGCTTTCATGTACATGGTATGGGGTTAAGTCCTTCATGGATGTTGCAATCGTTTATTTGTTCTAAGTATGTTATAAGATATTGTGTTGGACAAGACAATGGGAACACAATGTCATCTATAAAGAGGACATATCTCATGTGATACTTCGTCTGGAAGCCATGGATAATGTTTTGAGAGTATGTTGTTGTGATTACGCCATAGTTTGCAAGAGGGTTAATGCCTTGCAATGTGTATGTCTAGTTTATTGTTATGATGCTTTGTGCATGGCTTGATAGATGGGGTCTCCTAGTTGTAGATAGGGGAGTGGCTTCCAATGTGGTGCCGGTGCCCAAAGTGGCCGCCAAGGTAACCCATTGGAAGTTGGTAATCAAGTGATAACCTAATAATTAATCTAGGGATTGGGTAGATTTCACACTAACAAGATAATTGGATGCCTCACTCATGTCTATAGTGCTCGTTCAGGCTAAGGATGAGATGAGAAGGCTGTGGTTGGCAAAATCAACTTCCTTGTCCTCATGAAAGGAATGTTGATTCCGCATGCGTCACCCTATGGGGCCGGTGCCTAGAGAGGCTGCCAAGTTAACCATAGATGGGGGCCGACTTCTGGTGATAGATAGCCTGGGTAACCCATGCTAGGGCCATGCGATGACACTATCCTTGCTGTAGCCTAGCAGTCCCTAGTTGTACTCTCCCCAGTTGTTAAGTGTTGCCTCTGGAAGTACTATTGTGTTGTTTGTGATATTGACTTGTGATGTTGGAGTCATGTATTGTAGTTAGTCTACTGTCTACCTGACCGCATATTGTAGTGGGGACCTTATGTTAACTCCTAGCTCAGGGGGTGGACCTCAGGGTTCCACATGGTCGGGTGGAAGAGCTTTATCCATTAGTTTTTCCCTTACCGTTGCTCATAAGCGAGGGGGACGTTCCTTGTGTATCAGACATCAGACCTTGTACCTGTTTATGAAGACATTTATTGTGCTCATGTACTAGCATGTGTATCAGTTGATTCATAATGTATGTATTCAAATGTAATCAGAATAGTGATAATGTAAATTACATAATGATGTGCTCATTTGTATAGACTTGGAAAAAGTGCATGTAATCTTGATCAAATTGCTTATCTAATTGATGTCATGAAATGGAGATATATGGATATAATCATTAGTGTAATAGATTTAGAATGTTTTGCTAATGTTAGTTAGTAATGCATGTAAACTATGTTGATTAATTTGTCAAGTAATGCAACCATGGGACCTTGGAAGACAAGTTGTTAGTTAATGATGTGTATTGATTGTTCAACATTACCTTGTTATTTTATACAAAAAAAATTATTCTGCTTTGCATAGCATAGATGTGTTGTCTTCCAAGGTTTTTTCATAGTGGGGCAATACATCTGGTATTAGAGCCAAGTTCAAACACTGGGTACCTTGGTTATATTTGAGCCGATTATGTAACCTAGTGCTTAAACTCTGTAAAATGATTTAACTCCTATTGCGACCCTTTTTCTTAATATAATAATTTGCCCTTTTGTGTGTCCAGAGTAGATGCCCAGATGTAGGGGCTGAGGTCAGGGCAGAGGTAGGGGTCGTGGAAGAGGTGGTGGTGGAACTCCTCCTCCTAGTTCTCCTCATGGGAGTGGCCATGAAGGCGGGGGTCAGAACATGGAGGGTCAGGGTCAGCCGGATGGAGCCCAGTTGAGATAGATTCTTGAAGAGGCCCTTGCCCGTTTAGGCCCCAGACAGGAGGGTAAGCAGCCCAGAGGTGGTCAGGAGGTAGACCAGTCAGGTCCTAGGTAGAGAGAGAGGTCTCCTAGGCATAGGGAGTTGACAGCTGAGTAGGAGACCACACTAGCTAGCCATATGAGGGATTTACTAAGAGCACGCCCTCCCACCTTTGATGGAGCTAGTAGAGGACTTGAGGTAGAAACCTAGTTATTGGACTTAGGCAGGTGTTTCACCATGCATTTGTATGGTAGTAATACAAAAGCTAGATGTGCCATTTTGCATCTCCGGGGGTTTGCTTCGACTTGGTGGGGGCTAGAGGAGCAGAAGCTGCATTTGGACATTAGCACTGTGTCTTGGGAGTTGTTTGTAGAGAGATTCAGAGCCCAATTTCTTTCTGACCATTGGAGGCAGCGTTGAGCAGACGAGTTTCATGAGCTGAGGCAGATGGCCATGACAGTTGAGCAGTATGAGCGTAGATTTTATGAGCTCAAACAATATGCAGGCATCGGGGATGATGAGTCTATGTTGGTGCAACATTTTATCAGGGGCTTGAATACCCAGATTAGTGGAGGGGTTCATGTATTCAAACCTAAGACTATGGAGGTTGCCATGGAGAAAGCCCGGCTAGTGGAGGATAATTTGACTATGGCCGTCGGTGGGCATACAGGTGTGCACATTGGCAGTGTACCTTCATCAGGATATGGTTCTCAAGGTGGTCACACTCATGCATCAGGTTTTCATGCACCCTCAAAGGGTGGTCAGAAGCAACAGTATTCGTAGTCCAAATCAAAGAAATCTCAGCATCAGAAAGGTAGTAGGTTTCAAAATAAGAAAGACCAGACTTGGCAGTGTAATAAGCGCAATTGTTTTGATCATCTAGCCTAGAGTACGCAGTCTTCAGTGAGTAGGGGTAGTTTCCAGTAGTCTAGTACTTTCTGGGGTAACAGTGGTTTTGGTAGAGGCACCAGGTGTTTCTCTTGCGGCCAACAGGGCCATATTGCCAGACAGTGCTCGCAGAAGGGTGCATCAGGATTTGGACATCGACCGGCGGCATCTGAGCCAATGGTGGGTGATGTAGACAGGTCACACCAAGTCTTTACAGCGGTGGATGACCGGCATGTAGAGCATCAGGGCACCATGGTGAAGACTTCTAGTCGCATGCGAGGTATAGATTTTACTGTTCTATTTGATTCTGGTGCATCTGATTCATTTATATCTCCTTCTCTTGTGGAGCGTTCTGGCTTAGTGGCAACAAAGCAAGATGATAGGTGCTAGGTTGAGTTAGCTTCCAGGGCTAAGATAGCAGTTGAGTCTCTAGTCTCAGAGTGTAATTTGATGATTGGCTCTCTATCTACTTTTGTGGACCTTCGCATTTTACCCGTGTGTTCATATGACATAGTTTTGGGGATGGACTGGTTGGAGGCCCATCAGGCAATGATAGATTGTCGGCATAAGTTTGTTAGATGTGTGGATGATTCAAGTGTTGTGGTTGAGGTCGTAGGAGTTCAGAGACCTATTTCCCTACGTATGATCTCTGCTATGCAACTCAAGAGATGCATGCGTCAGGGCTGTCAGCTTTTTGCTGTGACTGTTAGTGATTTGGAGATGGAGGAGAGTTGAGAGGCATCTCTTGACGATCACTGACTCTTAAAGGAGTATGCAAATGTTTTTCCTTCTGATATTCCAGGGATGCCACCTAAGCATGACATCAATTTCAGGATTGATCTAATTCTCGGTGCAGAGCCTATCTCACGAGCTCCATACATGATGACCACTCAAGAGCTCAAGGAGCTTCGACTGTAGTTGGAGGAGCTATTCACCAAAAGGTTCATACGACCTAGTGTTTCTCCATGGGGAGCACCTGTGATCTTTGTGAAGAAGAAGGATGGATCTCTACGGCTATGCATCGACTATAGGTAGCTCAATAAGGTAACAGTGAGAAATAGGTATCCCTTGCCTCGGATCGATGATTTGTTTGATCAGATTAAGGGAGCAAAGGTATTCTCAAAAATTGACCTTAAGTTGGGATATCACCAGTTACGGATTTTTGAGGCAAATATTCACAAAACAGCTTTTCACACCCGTTATGGACATTATGAGTTCACAGTGGTACCATTTGGGTTGATGAATGCACCGTCGGTTTTCATGAGCTTAATGAATGGTGTGTTTCGCACTTACCTCGACCGATTTGTCCTCATAATTCTTGATGATATATTGATCTATTCGAGGACTATGGAGGAACATGAGGAGCAATTGTGTCAGGTATTGTAGTGCTTGAGAGAAAATCAACTTTATGCTAATTTGTCAAAATGTGAGTTCTTCCAGTTAGAGGTTAAGTGTTTGGGTCATGTCATCTCTGGAGAGGGTATTGCAGTGGATCCCTTGAAGATCCAAGCTATTATGGACTAGCCTACACCCACTAATGTTTCTGAAGTCTGTAGTTTTATGGGGTTGGCAGGTTACTATCGTCGCTTCGTCATGGGGTTTTCGAGAATTGCTCAACCTATTACTTCTCTTCAGAGGAAAGGGAAGAAGTTTCTTTGGTCAGAACAATGTCAGGTAGCTTTTCAGACTCTTAAGGAACAGCTGACTAGTGCACCTATCTTAGCAGTTCCCGATCCTGATAGGGACTTTGTTGTTTGTACCGATGCTTCCTTGGAGGGTTTGGGAGTAGTTCTAATGCAGGATGGTCGTGTGATTGCCTATGAGTCTCACAAACTCAAGGATCATGAATTGAACTATCCCACTCATGACTTGGAGTTAGCAGTGGTTGTGCATGCCTTGGTGAGATGGAGGCATTTTCTATTAGGGCATTGGTTGGAGCTGCACAGTGATCATTGTAGTTTGTAGTATATTTTCACACAGCCAAACTTGAATGCAAGGCAAAGGCGTTGGATGGAATTCTTGTGCGAATATGACTTCAAGGTCAGATATATTCAGAGCAAGGAGAATGTGGTAGCAGATGCTCTTAGTTGTCGGAGGCATAAGATCTCAGCATTTTCTCTTATAGTCGATTTGAGAGATCAGATTCTTGCTGCTCTTCCTACTGACAGATGGTGCCAGGAGGTGAGATCCGAGATTGAGTCTGGTAGACCTGTAGAGGGTAGGTTCTCCGATTTCTCCTTTGAGTCAGATGGTCTTTTGAGACACTTGGGTCGTATCTATATTCCTAATTCTGAGGGTCTTCGCACCCTAGTTTTGTCTGAGGCACATCAGCACCCTATTTTGCTCATCCGGGTGTCAAAAAGATGCATGCAGATCTGCGTCAATTGTACTTTTGGAGTGGTATGAAGTGGGATATCACTAATTTTGTGTCGAGATGTCTTGAGTGTCAGAGGGTGAAGGCAGAGCACCAGCACCCTGCAGGTCTTTTGCAGCCTCATTTGATTCCTGAGTGGAATTAGGATATCATTTCGATAGACTTCATTGTTGGTTTGCCGATGTCCTCTCGACGACACAATGCTATTATGGTCACTGTGGATAGATTGACGAAGGTAGCTCACTTTTCTCCTATTCGTGCATTCTACAATGCATCTACGGTGGCTAGAGTGTTTATGGAGGACATCGTCAGACCTCATAGGATTCCTCGTAGGATCATCTTTGATAGGGATCCAGTGTTCACTTCCTCCCTATGGACTTCCTTGCAGTATGCCTTGGGGACATAGCTGAATTTTAGTTCAGCTTATCATCCTGAGACTGATGGTCAAACTGAGAGGGTTAATCAGGTTCTCGAGGATATGTTGAGGATATATGTTATGGATCAGCAGAGCCATTGGGAGGATTACCTCTACCTAGTGGAGTTTGCCTATAATAATAGTTATCATAGTTCTATTGGCATGACTCCCTTTCAGGCCTTGTATGGTCATCCTTGCAGGACCCCTTTGAGCTGGGATCATTTGGAGGATGGAGTTCTTCTGGTCTGGATATGCTTAGAGATATGGAACAACAGGTTGAGAGGATTAGAGAGCATTTGGTGGTAGCTCAGGATAGGTAGAAAAAGTATGCAGATGCTAATAGGATCGATCGTCAGTTTTCTATTGGAGATCGGGTGTTCTTGTGTGTGCGACCGCGAAAGAGTCCAATCCGCTATGGGAAGGGCTCTAAGCTAGCACCGCGCTTTGTTGGGCCTTTTGAGGTGTTGGAGAGGATCGGTCCAGTTGCTTATCGTCTTGCTTTGCCGCCCAGTCTTTCATGCATCCATGATGTATTTCATGTTTCTGTACTTAGACCTTACTATCCGGATATTGCTCATGTTCTTGATAGGACTGCTCTACAGGTAGAGGATAGGCAACTGGCTTTGGAGCCCGTAGGCATTCTTTAGCACAGGAGACTCACTCTCAGGGGCAGAGATGTGGAGCAGGTCAGGGTCCAATGGGACCCTAATGATCAGACCTCTGCTACCTAGGAGGATGACCAGGATGAGGGAATTATATCCTCACTTATTTGTAGGCTTCTAGGAGTAAGACTAGTTCCAG
Organism: Cunninghamia lanceolata; assembly: GCA_027924645.1. Taxonomy (NCBI): domain Eukaryota; kingdom Viridiplantae; phylum Streptophyta; class Pinopsida; order Cupressales; family Cupressaceae; genus Cunninghamia; species Cunninghamia lanceolata. Next base: position 1,198,965 of record BSBN01000149.1, on the reverse strand, counting down.
AGCGGGAGGATGTAATGCCCCTCACCTTTGGCTTGTGATAGATGTTATTTTCATATTTCCTATGACAGTTCTAGTATAGTTGATAGTTTTATATTGCATATTTACAGTTTCAAGATAGTTGGACTAGTATGTTAGGGTTTATGTTCTCATATTTCCTATGACAGTTTTGGTATAGTTGATAGTCTTATATTGCGTGTTTATAGTTTCGAGACATTTGGACTAGTATGCTATGGCTTATGCTCTCCTTGATCTTGATGGACATATTTGATGATTATAGACTAATGTTGCTCTGAGTTTAATGTGTTATTCGATCATGATTATGATGCATTATGTTAATGGTTGTAGCTATTTAATGATGTGTTTACATGAACAGAATAGTGTCACATTACTCGTGTCTGAGTACCCTACCACGCTGCAACTTCCATTCATAAATGTTTATGACTACATGTTTATATATATATGTACAATCTTGTTGTTTGTTGCAGGATGCAGGTACCGGGCATCCACTCCACCTGAACTAGCAGATCTGAGCATGCCCTAGCCAATGGAATCGTTGAATGGAGTTAACATGGGGTCCCTTGTCATTATGGTCTGTTCACCTGTCTGCCTCTGTGAATGTTGTCTTGTTGTCTAATCTTGCTTGTCAGTCAAGTAATAGTCCACAATGAGGATTGACTAGGTCAGAGTTGCCTAAGTTTCGTTTGTTTGATTGTTGCATTCAAATAGATTTATAGGACTGGGAATATAGTTTTGATAAATGAATATGATTGTTCAGTTATATAGAAAATATGATTAATAAAATCATATGAGATAATAAATAAATTAATTACCAAATTATGAGTTGTTATAAATGACTCAATTGGTTGTAAATGATTAAAATTGCAATGGACATAAATTACATAAATAAATAAATAAACATAAACATAAATTGTGTTAAAAGAAATACATAGTTCATATTAAATTAATAAAATAATAATATTTCTTTGGAATATTCTATGTTTAAAAAAATTAGGGTGGTTGCTCTATACCATGTATTCAGGATTTTGGGGATTTGCAAATTAATGTCGGGTGCCGTCAATTGCAAATTTGAGAATTTTGGAGTCTTTTGATAAAGCTAATTTTGAATCCCACGAGAGAGTGGGTTATTGGGAAGAGAAAGGCCTATTTCTGCATTTACCCAAGGACTTCAACCCTTGTTTTGAGAAAGTGGGGATTGTTGGTAAGGGAGGATGTCTCCTGCATTTATGGGGGGGAGTTGAGTCCTAGTTTGGAGAGGAGGGAGAACAGAGAAAAAAATATTAGTGGCTGAGAGTTTTGGAGGCAGGAGAGACAAGCTGAGATCTGAGAGCAATTTCACTTTTTAGTCAGACAAGCATGAGAATCTAGGTTTCACTATTTCTTTAAAACTTTTTCTTTCTTTTAAACTTTTTTTCTCTCTGACCTTTGAATCTGCCTGTGGTGAAAATGGATGATTTGTTCTTTTAGTTGAATAAGGTGAATAATTGTTGAGTCTCCAATGTATTATTAAATCCAATTCATAATAATCCTATAATCATTGCATTGCCTGATCAATTCTAAGCCCTTTTCAGCAATTGCATTCGGTAAAAGTTTCTAAAGTCATCTCCATGAATCAACTCTATGTGTGTCCTTCAACCCATGCTATCAGATGGAATCCCTCTGTGACACTATCAAATAGTTCATATGTTTGTTGTTATTCACACATATTGCATATAGATTTCCCCAGGGTAGTCCTCCACATCCGATGATTTCCTTACCATGATGCTTGACAAATGACCAAACCCTGTCTCAAGCTCCCATTCTAGTGTAGAGTGTATGCTGGCAAGGTTGTGGAGTCTAGCCTTGCACCTATCCGTTGCATTTGTTTAAAATCTTAAAGGCTTCTCCAACAAAACCATATTTTGCACATCCTGCAATCAATGCATTTGTCTGAATACTATTATAGCCTTCACACCTTGAACCTATATGGCACACGGCAAAGGATGCGGGTCTGTATCTTCAAATTGACCAATTATTATATACTTAGCCTGTGAAAATAGCAACCCATGAGACCATATTTTTGAGGTAGTGTGTCATACAGTTCAAACGCCTCATCTATACCTCTGATTTACTATTAATTTCTTAAGAAACAAAAGAAATAAAATAAAAATAAAAAGAAAATATACCTCTCTTTGTGACTGTGGTGGGCGCCATTCCTTGCAAAATCTCCCTAGACAAAAAAAAATTCTAAAGCCTTTTGCCAGATTGAAGTTTAATTAGAAAATAGCTAATTTTAGGTGTTACGATAGCTAGCAACAAATATAGCATACAAACATAACTTGAATTTTAATTAGAGTGATAACAGCTGCAATTTGGATAAAATTTAAATGGTAGCCAAATGAAAGCATGTATGTTTTAGGCTTACTCTGCTATTGGGCTCTTTTATTTCTATAATTTGAATGCCTTCGGCTCTGTCAACAGCAGCAGCTGCACTTGGAGAGGAAGCTAGGCAACATATATCATCTTGTCTCCTCCTGTCTATGTTTGTGCTTGGTTTTAATAATACGGAATCATTATAATGTGATACAGACAAAGACCAAGGCTTGGCCCTTCCTAAACAAGCCAAGCATGGTTATACTTCCACGATTCGCATTCCATAATGTCAAATTTCATTGAGATTGGTAGTCGAATCTTGCTTGACAATTTCTTAATCTTTCCATCATGTTCATTTCCTATGTATAATGCAATCAATCCAGTTCATGGGACCACATTGCATGCGCATATACTTGCAGACTTCCTTTAATGGCGTGGACAGAGAGGAGGCTGCATTTGCATGAGAAATCGTAAAGCCTCTCAAGCAGATCCACTTCCCTTATATCTTGCAACCACCACACTTTGTGATGACCTTCTTTAGAGGTGTTTCATCTATCAGTTCGCTGAAGCTGTAGGAAAGTTTCTAAAGTCATTGTCACTATTTCCTCTTAGGAATTTAAGCCTGGCAGTGTTCAAAATAGTCCATCCACTTAGAGTTTTAGAATGTCACAGATAGAAAGTGTAAAAACAACCTTTGTGAGCATCCATCGAACCTACGCCCAAACCAGTGCTTTGGAACAGGGTATGTGCATCCATTGCAAGATGGAGGATAACTAGTTTAGACAGATGATGAAGTTTCTACTGCCCTGGTAGATATGCATGCAAAATGCAGTAACATAGACAAAGCATGCAAACTGTTGATAGAGTGCCTCAAGGAGGGACGTCATCTCGAGGAATACAAAGGTTGCATGATATGCACCAAAGAATCTTATTAAAATATATTAGGAACACTCAGGCAATTGATAAGATGGAGGCACAACAAGGCTCAAAAGCCATTTGACAATACATCATGATGACCTACGGACCCCAAGAATTAAATGATTGCAGGAATTGCACAAACTAGTTTTGTAGAAAAGTCTGGCACTGCAAAACATAAATTTCTAATGAAGAACATTCTTAAGGAACCTTATCAAGAACATTTGAAGCCTATATGCGACCTGTTGATATTAATATAGTGAAGGCACAAGAGAATTGTAGTAGTCGATGTGAAATAATAAACACATCCTGACCAGTATATCCAAATCTCACAACGAGGGTAGTCTCAAGACTGGAGCAATAGGAACATAACGAATTTGTCTGATCTACCGGACATAATGTTTCAAGGAATCTCAATCTGAGGATATAACATGATGCATCTTGCATTTAGTTTGCATAGGAAAGTAATTATTTGACAAAAACACATGCAGCAAAAACACCAAACTATTAACCAAATGGTTTAGGGTATCATTTCAGATTATATTAATATATTTAATTGGTAAGCATTTGTAATTAATATTACCTATGCAGGTTACATCTATATGAAATTGATGATTGGTTTAATATAACAGATAGAGTTAATATTTATCAAACTAGACCTAGTTTTATAAATTCTTGTGGAGATATAACTTGAATTTAGTTGTAATACGATTAAATGTAAATGGGTATAACAAAATGCTTAGGGCAGATGAAATTTAATCTAGTTCGATTGAATTGGTAAGATGTTGTCATAACGATTTTGTTAAGTTGGAATTGGATTTAAAGCAAAATAAATGAATATCTTTTGTTCGATCCCACATAGTTGTGGTTAGTAGAATTGTTAATAGTAAGTGACTAGGAGAATAGACACGTATGCCATAGTGATGTTGTTAGAAATTGTAATTGCATTGTAGTTAGAAGTTATTTTAAATTTCTTCTTTTGTATAGATTAGTGATCTTGTAGAATTAACATTAATTTATGATGTTTGAATTGAATTTAAATTACATTGTAATTATTTAATTTGACTTATAAAAATGACAAATAGTGGTTACCTTAGTTATGTTAGTGAGGTATAAATATAGTTGTATCTTTAAGATTTAATTAAATAATTGTTTTAATAATTATTTACCTATAGTTATTTAAATGTAATTGTAGATTAGTTCTTAACGAGAATAAAATCGATGATAGACTATGTTTAAATATTAATATTCTAGTCTTCTTTGCAAATTAAATATAGAATATTATTATTATTATTATTATTATTTTATTATTTTTATTATTATTAGTATTATCTCAAATATTAGTTGTCTTTTCCAAGGAAAAATTTGCATAATTATATGAATCTATTAGCTACACAAGTGCAATTATATAAATTGTGTATTAGATTATTAAATAGTAATATAAGATTTAATATTTTAGTGAAGGTACCAATTATTATAATTGGAATTGTTACGAGGGTTAATTACTTTAATCTGGTAGTGAATTTATTATGTTATCCTTGTGAAAATTTATTAAATAAGTTTGACATTGAGAGTTACTAAGATGGGAGTTATTTGTATAAGTGAATTCAGTTGCATCAAGAAAGTAAAATTGAGCATATGTTAGATTATTGATCTTAATGAGGTTCTTTGTGCAAGTTAATAGAGTGTTAATCCAAAGGCATAGGTTATATCTTTTTCTTTCATGTACATGGTATGGGGTTAAGTCCTTCATGGATGTTGTGATCGTTTATTTGTTCTAAGTATGTTATAAGATATTATGTTGGACGAGACAATGGGAACACAATGTCATCTGTAAAGAGGAAATCTCTCATGTGTTACTTCGTCTGGAAGCCATGGATAATGTTTTGAGAGTATGTCCTTGTGATTATGCCATAGTTTGCAAGAGGGTTAATGCCTTGCAATGTGTATGTCTAGTTTATTGTTATGATGCTTTGTGCATGGCTTGACAGATGGGGTCTCCTAGGTGTAGATAGGGGAGTGGCTTCCAATGTGGGGCCGGTGCCCAAAGTGGCAACCAGGGTAACCCATTGGAAGTTGGTAATCAAGTGATAACCTAATAATTAATCTAGGGGCTGGGTAGATTTCACACTAACAAGATAATTGGATGCCTCACTCATGCCTGTAGTGCTTGTTCAGGCTAAGGATGAGATGAGAAGGCCGTGGTTGGCAAAATCAACTTCCTTGTCCTCATGAAAGGAATGTTGATTCCGTATGCGTCACCCTATGGGGCTGGTGCCTAGAGAGGCTACCAGGGTAACCATAGATGGGGGCCAGCTTCTGGTGATAGATAGCCTGGGTAACCCATGCTAGGGCCATGTGATGAAACTCTCCTTGCTACAGCCTAGTAGTCCCTAGTTATACTCTCCCCAGTTGTTAAGTGTTGCCTCTGGAAGTACTGTTGTGTTGTTTGTGATATTAACTTGTGATGTTGGAGTCATGTGTTGTCTTTAGTGTACTATCTACCTGACCGCATATTGTAGTGGGGACCTTATGTTAATTCCTAGCTCGGGGGGAGGACCTCAAGGTTCCACATGGTCGGGTGGAAGAGCTTTATCCATTGGTTTTTCCCTTACCATTGCTCGTAAGCGAGGGGGACGTTCCTTGTGTATCAGACATCAGACCTTGTACCTATTTATGAAGACATTTATTTTGCTCATGTACTAGCCTATGTATTAGTTGATTCATAATGTATGTATTCAAATGTAATAAGAATAGTGATAATGTAAATTACATAATGATGTACTCATTTGTATAGACTTGGAAAAAGTGCATGTAATCTTGATCAAATTGCTTATCTAATTGATGTCATGAAATGGAGATGTATGGATATAATCATTAGTGTAATAGATTTAGAATGTTCTGCTGATGTTAGTTAGTAATGCATGTAAACTATGTTGATTAATTTCTCAAGTAATGCAACCATGGGACCTTGGAAGACAAGTTGTTAGTTAATGATGTGTATTGATTGTTCAACATTACCCTATTATTTTATACCAAAAAAATTATTCCACTTTGCATAGCATAGATGTGTTGTCTTCCAAGGTTTTTTGATAGTGGGGCATTACATGGGGCTGCTAAGAATTAATTATCTCAGTGCAAATTTTATCACAGGTATGTTTCACTGCAGTTCATAGAATGTCTTTTTCTTGATAAACCATGAATGTTGTAAAGTTGTACAATTAATGAATTGATCATTGTTGCATGATTGAGAAATTAGTCTTGTAATCACTATACTAAATTTTAGTATAATTCTTGAATAATTGATTCCACATTAAAATTGGATTTCATTGTATTTCCTCTATAAAAATCATTCCTTTGTCTTATTTTGAAATCTATCAATTTTTCCCTTGTCTTTAGATTATTAATTGAGGAATCAGATGATCTCAGGAAGAACCATTGTGTTGAAACCCTTTGTTTAATTATTTTGCATTGTTGTTATGTGGAAATTGCATTTTGTTATTAGTTGGTATTCATTCATCTGGGTGGTCCTGAGTCATATGAATGATTTAATCTACACATTTGATGATTTCAATTGAACAGTAGATAGAGTATATATGTGTGTATCTGCTTAAACTTTACAATTCCCTAGGTATCAAAATTATTAAAGGATCTGATTTAAATGATGCTGTATTAATCGAGAGACATCCGGTTTCTTTAAAGTTTTGTATTTGATTTAATTTGCATCTGATTTCATTAAAAATTATATGAATTTCTTTTATTTCTTTAGTCAAATCCATTATGTGCATATCTTATAATCATTACATTTCCTGAGCTGAAGTCCCTCAAAGGCATTTATTTTATTTCTATCCTGTAGCTTGAATCATTTTATCATTGCACCATGTTTATTAAATCTCTTTGTTAATTCATTGGTGTAATTGATTATTATGTTTGAGTTGATGATTATACTTAAGTTTTGTAGATAAGTAGAATTTACATTTTGTTTATGGCTTAAATCTGGATTGATAAAAAGGGATAGATTGCAAAAAAAAAAAGCTCATACCTCATAAACAATTTTCTTAATTTCTTTCTGGGTTTTGTTGCCTCATTTCTTACCTTTCCGAGACATTTTGAATTTTTAAATCTCATTTAGAATCAAGAAAGTTATCATAGATTTACTACTATTTAGTTTTTTGTGGTAGCACAGCTTATTCATTTATTTTATTATTTTATTTTGTTCTTATTTCCTTTGATAATTTAATTTATTAAATTAAAATTGAGATTAAATATGCCACAACTAAATTGTATGAATATACTTCCTTTTGAATGCATTATAATTTCATAAATTGTGTCTATATTTATTTTGAGGGAGTGGCACTATTAATTGGTTTATAAAAGAGAGATTATTTTGTATTAAATATAAAAGGACTATTAGCTTGAGTTTTACATATAAAAAATTGTCTTGGCTATTTAAAAGAAATTAAAGAAAGTTATTTTTTTTAGATAGAAATTCTCTTATTTAAATAGAAGATTCTATTTTCCTTCATTAGAAAGATTTTGAGATGATGTAGTTAAATATGAGTTCATTCAATTTATATAAAAAGAATTTATCTCATATATTATCATGTTTATTTGATTTGGTATTTAATTTTTATATTGATATAATTATGCTCTTATTTAAATTTAAATTTAATAAAGATATTTAGTTTGACAAGTATGCCTTGGTTAGAGTACTTTCTTAGTGTTCTTTTTAGTAAACTAATTATGGTTTATTGCATGTCATCTTCGTGTTGCGACATGATATTTGTAACTAGACTAATAATTTCAAGTCTTTTGATAAGGATCATGTAGGTACCTTACTTAAATCATTAATTGATTTATGTCCTTATGGGAAATGCAAAATCTATCATTGTATTTAGAAGACAAAATATCTGAGTGAATTAGGCATTTTTGATATGATTGTCATGTTGATGATTGAATGAAAGTCAATTAATTGGTTAAGTAATATTTAAGTAAATGGATTGTTAGAAAGAATAAGTTTTCTTAGATTAATAATTTTCTTTTCTTATATGGTAGTTGTAAAGAATGAAATATCACTTTCTAATATTTTCTTACTTGTATGTTAAGACTTATACTATGTTCGATTAATAAATTAGTTTTTTTTTTAAAATAGTATTCTTTACATTAAAAAGAAGATCTATTGTTAACCTTGCATAATTAGTATAGTGGTAACTTGTTTACTAGCTTGAAGAAGATCATTTATGTGTAGAAAAAATTTATGAGATTATTATTAGATAGATAAACCCCAATCTTCTTCTGTCCGCATGTATGGTTCAAAATGCGAATGTGTATCTAAGTTTGAGAATGCGTCGATGTCATATGAATAATATTCTAGAAATTTTGAATTGTATAATACTGTCATGTTGTTATAAATTCAAGTCCCAAACTATGAAGTCTTTACACTACGCATACATAGGCAAGGCCATCATGAATGAGCCCCCGAGACATTAGGTTAGCCCATTAGGGCCCTAGGATTTCCATTTTATGCAATTGATATTGTGTAATTAATAATCATGCAAAACTAATGTTTCTTTAGATGTGCAATTGAAATTTATATGCCATACAAGATTTTGAAGCTAAGGAGGTACCTTTCCACTTGGCAAAAAGATGACAAACTGGTAGTTTTGGTAAAGGTGTACAAATTTATTGTAACGTTTGTACTTTACATTTTAATTACGATAAATATACTTTTATCTTTGACTTGAGGTTTACTAAGATAACTTTTGTAAGCTATTATTCTATCCTCTGGTTGACTTTATTATTGTTATTTTCTTGGGTAGGCATTACAAACGGTGCGTATGTGTAATCATTTGGTGCATTTGGATTTAGACCAAACCATGGTTGTTAGTTAGATCATGTTATTATTTAGTAACGTAGTCATGTAATTAAACATAATTTGAATGAGTTATGTATGTTGTTAAATATTGTTTAATTTCTATAATGCAGTTATGTTATCCCTAGAGATGTTAGTTTAACTAGTAGCCGTTGTTTTAAAAATATGTTAGATTTTGTTATCATTACTTCTATTTAACAAAAAAAAAATCTCTTCTTTTATTGCTTTAGTTGACTTATCTCTAGGGTTGCATGATGGGGCATTACATTTGGTATCAGATCCAGGTTTCAGCATTGCGATCTTTGGTTAATGTTGTTGCCTATGTTTAGTTATAGTAATACTTCTTATGCAGGTGGTAGGAACCCTTGTGTTGGATGCCATGCTTTAATCTAAACACCCGGCTTGATGCAATAGATAGATGATCATGATGTTGACTTTCAGTATCATGTGAAATGTAGAAAAGTAGAGTGAAAGGAAATTGGAATAGGGAAGTGGATGGCATTTAATATTATGTTTTTGCAAAGGGAATTAGATTGGTTATGGAAATAAATGTACTTATGGTAGTAATGAAAATTATGTATGTAAATGTAAATCTTCCCCTGTAAATGTGAGAAACTAGTAACTGTGCATTGGTTGAGTGTTGTGAATACCCCATACTTGCTTTGTGTGCCCATGGGATGGTGATACTGGGTACCCATCCTTGGGGAATATGTGTATTTTAGGTGTGGAATTAACCATACCATTATGTGTGTTTGTATGTTTGTTACCTGATTAAGGGCCAACCCTTGTGTGGTTGAAAAAATATATATATAAAGAGTAGCCAAAAGTTAGATTCATAGATTCTCTTCATTTGGTTCTCTAGTCCCTCAGTCTAAGAAGGGGTAGTATCAGCCACAAAGCTCCTTGGGCAAAGTGTGCAACATACGGTTATGATGGTGTAGAGCCATCTCTCTCTCAACCAAACCCGAGGAAATGTACTCACTACTTCCCCTTATGATGGATTAGGGTACTTGATCCTTAAGTGCTAGCCTAATCCCCACAGTTCTTGAGCATTTGGATGGTATTTCTTAGATGACCATCTACCTTGTCTTCACAAAAGGTATGATATGCCACATGAGTTGTCAGTTGGGAGTCGGGGTCTAAGACCTGCATGGACAACCCAACTAGAACTATGTGATGACATAAGTCGTCACTTGAGGGCCATGGTCTAGGACCTGCATGGATAACCCAAGTGAGACCATGTGCCCCATGTATGTTTTGAGCTCCAACATGTGGAGGGAGATTTGTTACCCATGTCGAGATAGATCCCATATTTGCACATGTTTCGACATGATGCAATAGGTATGATGCCACACCCCACTGATGTTCTGACACGGTGTTGGTGATGATGCCATGTTGCTTATGGTAGTGAGCTAGGCTCAAGGACACGATGCCACGTGCTTAGACATGTGAAGGTGCACTATGAGATTGTGTTATAGCCTACTTGTGTGATGAGCGTAATGGGGCCTCACACATTTGTAGAGGGACACTCATATTTTCTTTTAATAGTGTTTGGGTCAGTTAGCATATGGTATGTCCTAGCCCTGTATACCTCTAGCTACAGTGAGTACCTGCATGTGCCTTTTCTATGAGGTGTCACTATGTGTGCCTACTTCAGCGGAGCCACAGACACACTGCCATGTGGTATATGGCTAGTACGTGCCTTCTCTGGCTGGCATATGACCATGCCACACTGAGATGTGATGCAGGATGTGGCTAAGGTGCACATTCCATGTGGGTAGCCAAGGAGTGCATGGGCCACTTGGTTAGTCCATGTCGTGTAATGACGTGATGCAGGGTGTAGCCAAGGAGTACACTCTGAGCCATGTGGTTGGCATGCCCACTCCACACCACACGAGGGTTACTATTATAGCCTGACGTTGTTCCCTCCTTCCTCATTTTGTGGCTAGTATCTAGTCACACAGTGTTATACAGTACAATTTTAAAGATTGTGAATATTCTCTATGGTTATTGATGATTTTCTATTGATTGTGAAGGCCGACCCTTTGTTTATATTTGATTGTCATGGTCTAGCCACACTTTGTGATTTTATTTGCTTGTAGAATCATGGTTACATTTGATTAGTGTTGAAATCATGCATATTTCTTGCCTTATTCTTGAAATTGAATTTTTATTAAATTGTTCTTTATGACTTTATTGGCTAAACTAGTTTATCCTTATTGTTTTCGATGTTGACCATGTGTCATATTGTGATTCCTCTCCAAGGACGTATGAGGTAGACTTGGTGAGTGTATATGAGGAAGTAGACGTAGGGAACCTTGAGGATGGGGGTATGTGAGGATGTTATATAGCTAGAACTCACTACCTACCTATGTGTGATGACTATCTCTTGGAGGCTAACCACCTTATACCACAAGAGAGAGGTCATTATGGCTTGTTTGGATGGTCTCACCTTGTGAGTGTGGCCTAACACCAAAAAGCCACTAAGTGTGAGGTATGGATTATGTGAGATGGATTTTGGCTCTTGGCTCATAGATTATGTATCATGGATTAGTTTGCTACTTTCTGGTATCTAGATGGACCCTTGTGTAGCATTGTGATATGATTCTCGGTGATGTGTATTGGTGTGTATGTGAAGAATGTATGGTAAATCATGAAAACTATACCTATGAAATGATAAATTGTGTTTCCATGCTTCAAATAGGTGAAAAATTATGATGTTTTGTTAAATATGTGATGAGATTTAGTGTGGATATTTAATGGAAAATATGTGTTTTATGTGTATAAATATGTTGATATTTTATAAAAATGTAGCATTCTAACTTATTGATTGCTCCACAACAAATCGGTAGAGGAATTACAATGGTGGTGCATTTGAAATTGAATACTTTATATGTTTATTATATGTAAATTTGTACCAGTAAGATTAAAAAGAGTGTAATGTTTTCCTTATCTTGAAATAAATTGATGGGTGTCAATGTTAACATGTAAGAATTTTGGGTGATTTATGTATTATGAAATCATGTTTTTGAAATACAAGACTTGTTTGTGTTAATATTGTGACATTGGAAGTAGAAGAGTAAAGTAGGTTTGAAATGGAGTATATAAGATAAACCTCTTTCCATAGGCAAACTAGTGTATATTATTTTATGAGATGAATCAGCTTTGATATTGGTACTAACGTGTTATGTTTCTACCCTAATTACAACTTCCAGGAGTAAGTCAAGTTTTAGGGGGGGAGGATGTAGTGCCCCTCCGTTTTCACTTTGGATGTGTCAGGTATGTTTGGCATTTGGTTATTTGTTTTGGATTGTTTATTTGATGATTTGATTAATCATGGCGTTAAATAATATTATTAGTCATAAAGACATTTTTGATAATTAAATAAATATAAATGCCTTTATATAAATTTAGTTTATTGAATATGTATTTATATTATATTAGTAGTTAAGTTAATAAATAAATATATTATTATTATTATTAAATGTTGTGTTGAGTAGAAAATAAAATAGGTAGCATTTATGTGTTGTCAAAAAATTATATTTTTAGCAAATACTAAAATAAATTAAGTTAGTGGGAGTTATTGGAGGAGTGGTAGATTTTATTTATTATTCTTCCATCTTCGAAGAGAGTGAGAGAGGAGTTAAGGCAACTTATTATTTTAGAGATTTGAAATAGGAGAAGATTCTCTTTTGGCTATTATGGGTATGTGATATTTTATTTTTAGGGGGATTTTGAGTGAGGTGAAGTTATGGGAATTAAATACCTTCACTAATTTATTTTGGAGCATGTGTTTGAGAAGAGGCTTTGGAGATATTATTAGGGGATTGTCAAATGAAAAAAAAAAGGAGAGGATATTGTTTTCACTTGTTCCAGCATTATTCTTGGAGCATATTCATTTAGATCTAGAAGAATTGTGGATGGGGAAGCTCGATGGGAGGAGATTTTTGTTTTGGGTTTGGAGAATTAATTTATGATACAAGTTTGAAGGAATTATAGATTTGGGGCTGCTAAGAATTAATTATCTCGGTGCAAATTTTATCACAGGTATGTTTTACTGGATTTCATAGAATATCTTTTTCTTGATAAATGATGAATGTCGTAAAGTTGTACAATTAATAAATTGATCATTGTTGCATGGCTAACAAATTAGTCTTGTAATCACTATACTAAATTTCAGTATAATTTTTGAATGATTGACTCCACATTAAAATTGGATTTCATTTTATTTCCTCTATAAAAATTGTTCCTTTGTCTTATTTTGAAATCTATCAATGTATCCCTTGTCTTTAGATTATTAATTGAGGAATTGGATGATCTTAGGAAGAACCATTGTGTTGAAACCCTCTATTTAATTCTTTTGCATTGTTGCTGTGTGGAAATTGCATTCTGTAATTGGTTGTTATTCATTCATCTGGGTGGTCCTGAGTCATATGAATCATTTAATCTACACATTTGATATTTTTGATTGAACAGTAGTTAGAGTATGTATGTGTGTATCTGCTTAAACTTTCCAATTCCCTAGGCATCAAAATTATTAAAGGATCTGATTTAAATGATGCTATATTAACCTAGAGACATTTGGTTTCTTTAAAGTTTTGTATTTGATTTAATTTGCATCTAATTTCATTAAAAAATATATGAGTTTCTTTTATTTCTTTAGTCAAATCCATTATGTGCATATCCTGCAATCATTACATTTCCTGAGTTGAGATCTCTCAAACGCATTTATTTTATTACTATCATGTAGCTTGAATCATTTTATCATTGCACCATGTTTATTAAATCTCTTTGTTAATTCAATTGTGTAATTGAATATTATGTCTGAGTTGATGATTATACTTAAGTTTTGCAGAGAAGTAGAATTTACATTTTGTTTGTGGGTTAAATCTAGATTGATAAAAAGGGGTAGATTGCAGAAAAAATTGCTCATACTTCATAAATAATTTTCTTAATTTCTTTCTGGGTTTTGTTGCCTCATTTATTACCTTTCCGAGACATTTTGAAGTTTTAAATTTCCTTTAGAATCAAGAAAGTTATCGTAGATTTACTACTGTCTAGTTTTTTGTGGCAGCACAGCTTATTCATTTATTTTATTATTTTATTTTGTTCTTATTTCCTTTGATAATTTAATTCATTAAATTAAAATTGAGATTAAACATGCCACAACTAAATTTTATGAATATACTTCCTTTTGAATGCATTATAATTTCATAAATTGTGTCTATATTAATTTTGAGGGAGTGGCACTATTAATTGGTTTATAAAAGACATATTATTTTGTATTAAATATAAAAGGAATATTATCTTGAGTTTTACATATATGAAATTGTCTTGGCTATTTAAAAGAAATTAAAGAAAGTTAATTTTTTTTAAGATAGAAATTCTCTTATTTAAATAGAAGATTCTATTTTCCTTCATTAGAAAGATTTTGAGATGATGTAGTTAAATATGAGTTTATCCAATTTATATAAAAAGAATTTATCTCATATATTATCATGTTTATTTGATTTGGTATTTAATTTTGATATTGATATAATTATGCTCTTATTTAAATTTAAATTTAATAAAGATATTTAGTTTGACAAGTATGTCTTGGTTAGTGTACTTTCTTAGTGTTCTTTTTAGTAAACTAACTATGGTTTATTGCATGTCATCTTGGTGTTTCCACATTATATTTGTGAATAGACTAATAATTTCAAGTCTTTTGATAAGGATCATATAGGTACCTTACTTAAAAAATTAATTGATTTATGTCCTTATGGGCAACACAAAATATATCATTACATTTAGAAGATGAAATATCTTTGAGTGAATTAGGTATTTTTGATATGATTGCCATGTTGATGATTGAATGAAAGTAAATTAACTGGTTAAGTAATATTTAAGTAAATGGATTGTTAGAAAGAATAAGTTTTCTTAGATTAATAATTTTCTTTTCTTATATGGTAGTTGTAAAGAATGAAATATCACTTTCTAATATTTTCTTACTTGTACGTTAAGACTTATACTATGTTTGATTACTAAATTAGTTTTTTTTAAAAAGTATTGTTTACATTGAAAAGAAGATCTATTGTTAACCTTGCATGATTAGTATAGTGGTAACTTGTTTACTAGCTTGAAGTGGATCATTTATGTGTAGAAATATTTTATGAGATTATTACTAGATTGGTAAACCCCAATCTTCTTATGTCCGCATGTATGGTTCAAAATGCGAACGTGTATCTAAGTTTGAGAAGGCATCGATGTCATATGAATAATATTCTAGAATTTTTGAATTGTATAATACTATCATGTGGTTATAATTTCAAGTCCCAAACTACGAAGTCTCTGTGCTACGCGTATGTAGGCAAAGCCATCATGAATGAGCCCCTGAGACATTATGTCAGCCCCTTAGTGCCTTAGGATTTCTAGTTTATGCAATTGATATTGTGTAACTAATAGTCATGCACAACTAATGTTTCTTTAGATGTGTAGTTGAGATTTATATGACATACAGGATTCTGAAGCTAAGGAGGTACCTTTACACTTGGTAAAAAGATGACAAAACTGGTAGTTTTGGTAAAGGTGTACAAATTTATTGTAATGTTTGTACTTTACATTTTAATTATGATGAATATACTCTGATCTTTGACTTGAGGTTTACTAAGATAAATTTTCTAAATTGTTATTCTATCATCTGGTTGAGTTTATTATTGTTATTTTCTTGGGTAGACATTACAAATGGTTGGTATGTGTATTCATTTGGTGCATTTGGATTAGAACAAACCATGGTTGTTAGTTAGATCATGTTAGTATTTAGTAACGTAGTCATGTAATTAAACACAATTTGAATGAGTTATCTATGTTGTTGAATATTGTTTAATTTCTATAATGCAGTTATGTTATCCCTAGAGATGTTAGTTTAAGTAGTAGCCATTGTTTTAAGAATATGTTAGATTTTGTTATCATTAGTTCTATTTTAAAAAAAATCTCTACTTTTATTTCTTTTGTTGACTTATTTCTAAGGTTGCATGACGGGGCATTACACAAAGGGTGTGGACTTCTTGATTTTTAAATGGTTTCCCATTGTCAGTAACGATGGTGAGGGAGATATCATAACAAAATATGATATAGTGGAGAATGAATTTGGCTATTTGGATACTAATGGTGTAGATGAGTGGAATGGCTTCCACCCATTTAGTGAAGTATTCAGTGGCGGTGATAGTGAACATATGTCCATTGGATGATGGTGGGTGCATTTTTCTAATGAGATCAAGACCCCACTGTGAAAATGGCCAAAAAGTTGTGATGGGTTCCAATTATTGTGGCATTGTATGAAGGAGATATCCATGTTGTGCATAAGGAAGGCATTTCATCACAAACTAGTGTGCATCATTATCCAATGTCTGCCAATAATATCCTAATCTTAGAATCTTCAATGCAAGGGTAGGTCCACTATAGTATGCCTGACAGATACCTTCATGTACCTCTTATAAGGTGGTTTGAGCATCTTGAGAACTAAGACACATTAGAAGGGTACCATCAAGACTCCTTCAATATAATGTGTCACCATTCAGGGTGAAACATGAGGTTCGGTGGATGAATGTTTGACATTGGGTAGATGATAGATTAGGTGGAAGGATGTTGTTGTGGAGGTATTGGTAGATATCTTGATACCATGGGGATAAGGGACCAACAATGTCACATACCACTTCAGATTGTGGAATATCATAAGCTAACATTTGTAATTCTTCGACGAGGAACTCACATCACTGATCATTCTTCTACATGTGTACAAAATCTCTTATAGTGGTCATAGCATCTAATACTTTGCTATTTAACCTCAAGACTTACTCAAAGTGGATTTCATCAGAATATTCTTTGAAGTCATCTACCATTTGTTTATAGGGCATGAGCTTATCATGCTTTGTCTTGTACTCATTATTTACCTATTTGATAACCAATTGGGAATAACCATATACCATGAGCTTCTTGATTTTCCATTGGATGGCCATGTAAAGCCATATGATGAGTGCTTTATATTCTACTACATTGTTTGTACAAGGAAATTTGATTTTATAGGATATCAGGATGTAATCTCCTTGAGGAGTGATAAATAAGATTCCTACCCCCCAACCACAGTGTGTGTACGATCCATAAAAATACATTTTTGATTCTGTTGTAGGTGCCACCATGATGATTGACTCATCCAGAATATCAAAGTGAAGTGGATGCTCTATTGATGTTGGTGTGTCTTCTAGCTAATCTACTATTACATGTCTTTTGATGGCCTTTCTTTTTATGTATTTAATATAAAAATCACTAAGGATCATCACCCACTTAGCCACGCAACTTGTAAGAGCTTCTCGGGACAATATAGTGGATTGATATTTGCTATGAGCTATGTCTTATGGTTGAACATGTAGTGTATTAATTTCTAGGAAGTGAAGATGACTACGAGGCATGCCCTTTCAAAAGGTGTGTAATTAATCTCATATGCCACTAAGGTACGGTTGATATAGTAGATAGCTCTTCTCCTTGATCATCATGTTGTGCTAAAAATGCTCCTATTATTTTTTCTATTATCAAAATATAGAGCAATAATGGTTGTCATTGCTTTGGTGGTATGAGAAATGGTGTCATAGCGAAATATTCCTTTAATTGTTCAAAGCCCTTCTGGCAATTATCATCCCATATAATGCTACATCTTTACAAAGGAGATGTTTAAATGGTTGCCATTTATCAGTTAGCTATGCTATGAAGTAGCTGATAGAATGGAATTTCCCATGAAGGCTACGTAGTTGCTTTAGGTTCTTAGGTGGAGGAATTTCAACTATTACTTTTACCTATGCTTGATCTAGTTCGGTACCTCATTGTAACACAAAATGTAGCCAAGGTGTTTTCCTGAGGTGACTATGAAAACATATTTGTTTGGATTGAGATGCTCTTTATATCCTTCTAGCCAGTTAAAGATTTTATCTAACACTTGTAGGTGTTCACCTCTTGTTTCTGATTTTCCCAATAGGTCATCGACATAGACATCCATGATGCTATGGAATAGCTCATGGAATATCACTGTCATAGCTCTTTAATAGGTAGCTCCTATGTTTTTATGGCCAAAGGGCATAACAACCTAGTAATATGTTCCTCATGGATAAATGAATGTGGTCTTATGTTGGTCTTCCTTAGTGTTCATTAGAGGAAAGTCATCTTTAGGGTATGCTTTATTAAGGCCTCTAAAATTTGTATGTAGGCGGATGCCCCAAGTGAGTTTGGCTACATGCACAATGTTTGATAACCATTCTAGATAATCAATAGGGTAGATTAATACCACATCCAAGAGCTTTTTGAGTTCATCTTTGACACAGAATGCTACTTGTGGATTCATTTTTATCAACTTTTTCTTTATTGGCTTCACATTAAGATGTACTATGAGGTGATGGACCACTAATGCTTGATCTAATCCTAGCATCTCAACATATGTCCATGTAGTGTTGTGGCTTTATGCTTTGAAGAATGCCAAACAAACCTCTTGTTCTATTTGTGTGAGGGAAGCCACCTGAAAGTTGATGTTTGGTGATTCTTTGGTACCAAGGTTCATCTCTTGTGATTCTTCCTTAAGGATTGGTGATCTTTGTTGATATATTTCTAAGATTTTTTGGAGATTCATTCTCTCATCTCCTAGTGCCTTGGGGAGGTTTTAACCAAGAGACGCATCCTTTATTTTTACTTTTAATCATTCAAAAGTGCCACAAAGTGGTTTTCTCTAGGGGATGTCATTTTATGTTTTTGCGACTAAGATGTGTGGAGGTCTCCCCGAAGTGGGGAGATGCATTGAGTTCCATGATATAGCCAGCTTTGTGATCTCCCAGGAGTATATGGTGTCTAACAACATCAATTCAGCTATTGCTTGATCATTTTATGTGACATCTGGGACTAGAGGTCCTTGTTGGTCACAATCAATAAGTTGGGGGTAGACAAGTGGAAGGTCATTAGATAATGATGGCGTGGTTGAGACGCTATAAATGGTGCAAATGGAGGATTCAACTAGTTTAGCAAAATTTGTAAAGGAGTCTTGATAATCCTCTTCATTGGTGTTCTCAATTATAGGAAAGGCTCTTGCAACCTTACTTAAGAGATATTCAAGTTCAGTGGGGGTGGACTCTTATTTTCCATACACTAATCCTTGATGATAGGGATTCTTTGTGTCTTAGATTGGTTCAAGTATCCCTTGTTTGTGAAGGCCCATAACACCTTGTCCTTTGGAGCATATTCGTGTTACAATATTTAGACCCTTTTTGTACTTCTTAGTATGTAAGAAAGGAGCTTTTTGTTCTTCATCTTCATCTCTATTAAGCCATGATGACACATCTTTGAGGATATCTTGTTCCATGAGGTGTCTTCACTTGAAGATTGAAGAAAGTTTGCATTTGATGATCACCATGGAGATTTCCTTTGTCTTAGGTGCACCAAATGTTTTAGGAGATGCTAGAAGTTGTCCTACACAAAATGTTCTTTGTAGGTCATATTCTCCACACCCTATGTTGCTAGCTTTGATTTTGATCTCTATGATAGGTGATGTTGAGGAGGTAGATGCAATGTTGGAGGGATCGATGTATGATGTGGATGTAGAAATACACCAGACAACTGAGAGGGGGGTGAATCAGTTGTCACAAAACTTAGCTTCATATGAATATCAAACCATCAACAATTTAATTACTTATAATCAAATTTGACCATCAAATCATGAAACCATAAACTTAAACTTAATCATGAAACCATAAACTTAATCACAATCACAATCTTCACACGGGATGTTCTCTTCATTTCAGTCATGTACTTCGCCACCTATTTTGATGGGTAACAACACATACATGCATGCAAGTGGTAAAGGAACAATTGATGTTGGTGACTCGTGTACATTCAACAATGTGTTGTGTGTACCTTCCTTGACAACCAATCTCCTTTCCATCTATCAGATTACTCCTTGTGGTGCAGGGAAGACAGTTGAGTTCACTCCTAATTCTGTGATCATACGGGACTTGGAGAGCAGAGACATCATTACTGTTGGGATGGCTAATCATTCATCTCACTTGTACACCTTCTCCCATTTTGTTTCTGATGATGATGTAGATCCATTGGTTGATATTCACACTCATGTATCAAGTGTAAATCATGTTTCTAAGGAGAAGATTGGTCACTTGAACCTTGGTGTTCTTGCATCTACTTCAGTTCCTGAGACTAGTTTTGAGCTTCCTCCTCCTGCTTCTTCAGAGATTGACATTGGCATAGTTTCATCCACTTTAGTTAAGCAGGATATTCCATGTCTTCCAGATACAGGTTTGTGGGATGAGTACTTGACAGGTATTGCAGCCTTGTTTCGTGAGTCCTATCTTGATGACTTGGAGGACATCATTGATGACATTCATCTCCTCTTTGAAGGAGTTGAATCTTCTACTTCAGATGAGCAGGAATCATCTTCTCCTCTTCCCTTGTCATAGTTTGGCATTGAGTTGGAGTATCTTGACCATCATTCGGAGGATTTTTCATCTTTGGAGATTGATGATCTTAAGTTTTCATCTTGTTTTGAATTGTCACCTGATTATGTGGCATCTTTTGGTTGTGGCATGTGGACACTTGAGCAATTTTTAGAGACATCATACATCATGAGGCTTTTTCCCTTATACCTTGAGATGGAGTTTCTTTGACATCAGCCTTTGGACTTGTTTCTTCCCAAGGGGAAGAATGTTGTTTGCAGGCTTTGGATTCTTTTAGCATTCTTCTTTAGGCGTTCACCATTGGCACAGGAGCTACTTCATTGTGGGGGGAACCTACAGTCTCACACTTGCTCTCCTATGGGGGGGTACTTGATTGTATATATGTGTTGGATGTAGTCCTTGGGGGGTCTTGAGTCCTCCTTCCATCACATCTTTCATTTGTTTTCTACATTCTCACTTTTGGAGAGGAGTTTTGTCCCATGTGGTTTTCTCCTTTTCTCCACTTGAGATTTTGTACATGGGTACCTAACATGGCCTCGTAGCCAGGACCCATCCATCATTGCATCTTTGTTTTTAGTCAACTACTCCCTAAGTTGCACTTAAGGGGGGGTGTTGGTGTGAACATATAATTCACACATGTTAAGTTGACTTAGTGAGTCTTCTAGATGTCTAGGTGTTTCTAGTTGTGCGTTGAGTTGTTGATAGTTGGAGTGAGTTGTCTTATCCTCCACATGTGCAATTAGTTATCATCCTCTAATTGGCACATGTTGTTGGAATATCTCCACCTTTCACTCCACCCTTCTATCTCTCAACTTGCCTTTATAAGCAAGGCTCTCTCATTGTATTTCATACTAAATATAGTATATGACAGTCTAATACAATTGCTCCATTGTTTTAGCATCTTCTCTTGTCATCTTTGTGTGGAAGGTTGTCTTGATTGCAGGTGATCCTAGTTTGATGAGTCTCATTGACTCTTACATTTTCAAACTGGGTTTCTCTAATATTTTTCAACAAGTTCATTTTGTGCATATCCTACAATCATTGATTTCCATCATATGACTCTCTTTGAGGCATTCTACCAATCAGTCTGAGTGCCCTATCTGTGCTTTCACATTTTGCATTGTTGGTAGCTTCTAAAGCCTTCTCAACAAAGTCATTTTGTGTTGATCCTATCATATGCATGTAGGTAAAAGTGTGGTAGATTTGATGAAGATGTTAGATCTATAGGAATGTTTTGTTGTTCTATATTCCTTTCCTCTCAAGCTAACCTTAGAACAAGGTTCTTTCATTATAGCTTCAGGTTTTGTATCTTGTAATTCTAACTAGTGTAAGATATTTATAGCATTCTAATATTATAGGCTTTTAGCCTTGCTTATACAATTATATTTAATAGTATTTACAAAATTATCTAGATTATTAATGAAATCTACATCAGCGTAAATAGTGTAAATAATTGTTGTAGTGCCCCTCACCTTGTCATCGGTCAGACTGATGGTTTTCTAGTAGGATTGGACACCATGACACTCTGTTTTATGATAGCTGATAATGAATCTATGTTAGGATGATGCTTGACCACTGATACTTTATGTTATCACAATTTGATGCACATATTAGATGTTATAGATTATTTTAATTCAGCTCCATGTGTTATTCGATCATGATTATGATGATATCTGTTGAAGTTTTAACTATTGACATGTTATGTTTTCACATTGTATGGACATACTAGATGTGTGGTTTCATATGAAAGATAATGTGTTTTGTGGATAACCTCTATTGCGACACTAATAATGCAGGCTTTGATATTGTGTTGCATTCCAATGAATTAAAATGTCGATCTTATTACAATTGTTGTATATTAGAATGGACCTCATGTAACTGATTACCGTTAGATTTAATTGTTATGTTGGTACTTCTGACACTCTTTGACTACATGCACCTATATGTCATGTGTAGGGTTCTGTGTAGATAAGGAGATAGATTGATTTGGTTATGATTGAACTAATCTAGAATGATATGACGTGGGAGGGACGATGTCGCATCACTCACTTGTGAGCGCCCTGCGATGTTGCAATTCCTTTTCCCACCTAGTGCTAGCTGATATGCATCTTTACATGCTTGACCTTGACATTTTTTGCAGGATGCAGGTATCGGCATCGACTCCACCTGAATTAACAGGTCTGAGCGTGCCTTGAACCCAATGGATATGTTGTTTCAGAGATAACATAAGGTTCCCCATCCCAAGTCATTATCCTCAGTCGGAATGCATGACATGTCTAGTCAACCTGTCACTTTTGTTAGTATGTCGGTCTTACAGTTGATGGTTATCTGTTGGAGCCGGTTGGCTAAGTGCATTCTAGCTTGATTTGAGAACATGGTTGTTTTGGTTATAGATGGTTGCCCTGCTCAGTGGGCTAGGTTGTTGCCAGATTTCGTTGATAGTGCTGCTATCACTCGATCCGCTAAGATACTTAGCTAGGTTACATCCTATTATCATTATTATTATCAATATTTACTAAGGTTAAAATGGTAATTGGCATTTGCCTAGTCCGAGATAATTATTTACGGTTGTTGAATAATGAATTATTTTATTACTATTATTAAATCGATGTATTTGAGAGAATTTATAAAGTTAATAGTAGTCATGACAGTAAAAGTCGGGTTTATTGTTCCTTTCTAATTACTTTTATCTAATATCTAGATATTGGCCGTATTTTTCAGTAATTGCTTTATTTAAAGAATGTTGAAATATTCAACATATCTTATGTTCTTTTGATTGGTGGTTGATAAAACTGATTTATGCATTGATATATATATCTAGCTATGCGTGCTTTGGGGAGGGGGGTTTTTATCATTTTTGGCTAAAGGCAGCCCGTGGGATTTGGGGGAGGTGTCATCGTTTTCTGCAAGGAGGGTTTTGTGTAGGCCAGGTGTGGGGCAGGTGGCTCTGTCCAGGGCTCGTGGAGAGCAGATGTTCCTCCTACGTTGGGTGCTTCCCAGCGGGAGGGAGCTTTAACGGCTGTTTTGGGGTTGAGTGGGAGGATTTTCTGCCGGGGTTTCATGGCTCCTTCCACAGACGACTCCCAAGGAATGCGGCATGCCTTCTTCGATTCACAACCTGTAAGATCATGTGAAGATCACGAGTAAGCGATCTCCTACTTTTATTTACCCTCCCTTCATCACAGTGAGCAATACATTTTAGTTTCGAAGGATCATTTCATTTCTCCTTTTACCCTCGTTTGTTTCATTCCGTCCATTCATTAAGCAATGCATTTTATTCTTGGGGCATGTGTCTTGAAGCAAACTTGTTCTGTCTTTTTTTTCTGTATTTTATGTTGGTTCAAACAATCGCACAAGGTTCTGTCAAACGAAGGTTATATCAGGACGAAACCCTTGAATGGTTTATCCCAGCCATAGGTGGAAAGACTGATCTAGGCGATGAAACAGAGGAGGCAGAGTTAAGTTCAGAGGTGCTCTGTATCTCTACCATATTGAATCTATAATACCTTGGTAGACCGGAAAACTATAGAAAAGTGCTCTCCTTTTTGGTACATACAGTTTTGGTCACAATCCAATACTCCACTGTATCTCCCAAAACACGGATTTGTCCAAACTGACTCTCCTAGTAGTATTAACTTGTATATCATTTGGTGTGAGGGGGAACACCTGCTCAGTTTGAAACTTGGGTCATCGTTGTGATTGGTTTCTAATTTTGCTGTCCCACCATAGCCTGACAGACAATTACATATGATTATTTAAAAGATTGGTTGAGGATTTTAGTTTTCACGAGGTAGTGTCCTTACTATTCTACTTTATCTACACAGATGGAATTTTTGAGGTATGCTGCTCGTCCTTAGATGCTTGAGGTTGTGTAAGACTAGGTTGTGCTCTTTCTGTCCCCTACAAACAATTCAGCTTCAAGGCATTTGACACTCGGAAGTTTTATCGACAGAGGAGTTGTTTGGCTTTATATGGAGATTTGGCCATTTTCTTAATAGTTGACCGGAGCTCTTGGCTTAGTTGAGTGTTGTTCATTTCTTTGGCCCTGCGCCTATTGTAAAGCTTTATAAATGTCCAAATCTGTAATGTCATCCATTCTGTAATCGAATAGATATCTTCCCATCCAATCTGTGTTTGCTTCTACATGTATGCGTTGTCTTAACTGCTGCTTGGTCTGACAGAATTGGGTTCTCTGACCATGGCACTACATCAGAAGGTTTAATAACATAAGATCACAATTCAAAACAGTAATCTAAGCTTGTTTGCACTATCCTTCACGAGGATATGGCTGATATCCAATAGAGGGAATATTTAGTAGGCAGCCCTCAGTACCATGCACTGCTGCCAGACAGTCCACTCATCATTGCTGCCAGCCACATTTACTCTGCTTGTTTAAGCTTATTAGCCTATATATTCACAACATCCCTATCCAAGAAACTCTTCTTCTTCAACATATAATTTTTGTCTCTTGAGAGAAGAAGCATACTAGCAAAGTTCACAACACAACCAACCTTACTTCTGGCAAGATTGACCAATTCATGGACATCATATATGAATACTTCCAGTTGAGCAGAACCTGTATTCCCTGTAGCCAAAGATTCAACTAATGGTCTACAGAGTTGGGTATTCCTTAGGCATATCAAAGTTCAAGAGTTCATAATTTTTAAAAGGTTATAGAAAATTTCCTGTTGGACGTCTACTTCTGTTAGTTGCCAAGATTTATCTCCACATACTGAGTTTTAATGGGAAAAGTGATACATATCTAAATTCTAGGTAGACAATTTGATCTTTCAGCATACTGATACCCTCTGATATCCAACATTGCAATTTAAATGCTTTCATTGGTTTACTATTTGACAGTTATCTCCATATAGTAATTTTCTCATGAGATGGAGTGTTGCATATTTATAAGTATTAAATACAGCTTTCAGATGTGTTGCACTGGACTTCTCAGATAGAATCCTGCTAGGTTTCAATCTTATTTAAAGAACTCTAATGAGTGGACCTTACAGTATTAACATCTCTACGATTGAATTAGAGAATGTCCATTGATTAGCTAATAAGACAAATAGCCATATCAGATCTGTTGTAAGTGCCAAAGAGATATTTTTAATTTGTTTGTGTAAAATGCAAAAGGAGCAGTTTTATAGTATCAAGCACCATATCGTTCCTTTTGAACAATTGTGAATTGCATTTCCCATAGCATAAGTTCTCAATTATAGATTGGGTAGATACATAATACACTTTATGGGAAATTGGCATTGCTGACAGAACTGCCGTAGAATTTTATGTCCCAGATCCAATACTGAAGGTTATCAATAGCCTATATATTAATCACCCTGAAAAGTAAACAGTGCTTGCAATTGGGTCCTCCACCCATATATAAGAGGCAGGCCACAACGGTGGCTGAAAACAAAAAAAAAAATTAAAAGGTGAATATTAGCGCTCATATAGAGTGGAGCACTGATCATGGAATAACATAGTAACTTGCTGCAATGTCTTTCAGACTTCCTTTATCATGCAGTAGCACACTAACCTTGCAAAGACCCATCATCAAATTAAGGCCACTGGCACTTAGCGTCCAGAGAAAGCTGAATTTTACTGCCCACTAATTGATCTCTCTCACAACTATAAAATGAAGCCATTAGTATTATAATGGGGCAATCAGCACATACTCAAGGTTCTTAACCACCCTAGTAGCTATTCCATTGGGCATGTTTAGCAAACCGAATGCGATTGCCACCATGGTGGTAGCGAGATAATTCTTTGCCTATTTCACCACAGTATTAAGTAAATAACTTGAATCTGGAAAATACCTTGTTGCCTTCATCTCCAAGCCAATTTCTCCAACTTTGCATAGATCTCTGTCATCAATGGATGTGAGCTGTAGAGCAATTGTTTCTGATAACTATAGACTACCAGTGTGCAAATTCCCATAGACAGTCGACTAGCGTATTACATTTGGCTCTCTCTATATATATATAATCAGTTTATGAAACATTCACCCATGTACTGTTAGCAATGTATTTAGTGAACAAAGATCCATCGCTGCACTAGGAAATTCATTCTTATACGGTGTAAACTGCAATAAGATCCTCTCTAGAAACCATTGCTGTAACATAGCATTTTTTCCAGATTGAGTTCAGTAGAACGGGGTTTGTAGCATTCTGTACCGTATCCAGAGCAGTAAGGAGATCAACTCAGTGAGAACAGCGAGTATTGGGTAGCACTCTGTGATCATAGTTGCAAGCAAGATTAAAACATGTAACCTTCTATCCGATCATTAAAATTTGAAATGTTAATCTTACCTTTATGTTGGAAATCTGCACAACTGTAGAAAGAATCATTTTGGCTTGGAAATAAGAAGACTACTGTTAGAAGCCAACTCTAGTTTGTCTTTTCCAGATTGTCACCATCTTTTGTGATTATTGCTATTCGTTAGAAAATGAGCAAACGATTTACGTGGATACCGTCAACGCAGTAAATTGGCAAGTTTAGTGATCATAGCCGGAAGTCGTCAGACTGAATGCATATCATTCACGTCATTGGTAAAATAGTCAATAGCAATTTTACATCTCAGTAGCAAAATATCCCAAGCTGTTCACATAGGGCACATTTACGATCGTTCTCCTTGAGGAATTAAATCACTATGGATAAGATCAGTTTCAGAGACATCTTCATACCATCATAAAAGAATCTATTTGGTTGAGCTCACTAGAATGTCTGCAAGACCGTATGAAGGATAACAAACATTTTGTGATTGAACTCTCCTCGTGTAATTACCGTTCAGTCGTAAGATATCTATCCCAGCGTTATTATTCTTAATAGAATAAAGTTAATTGGACAAGATTGAAGGAAAGTATATAAGATTGTATCTAGAATTAAGTGGTTCTTATATCAATTATTGTAATGATTTAGTTAATCAATTTATTTATCTTTTGAAACAAAATAGAGGTTAGTTAGAGATTTAGTTGCAAGGTATTAATTTAATTGTTGTAATATAATGTTGATTTTATTTCAGAAGTTGTTTGCATTAAACTGAGAATGAATTGTAGTATTTCATTTCCTGAATCTGAATTGAATTGAATTGAATGAGTGTTGTAATGAGTCAGATTGAGGTTGTTCAAACTTGTATTCCAGAGGCTAAGTTGTTGTTGTTGTTAAGTATTTGCAACTTGTGTATTGTTGTTTTTGTAATTACGATGTAATAGCGTTTATGTGTATCAAACAAAGTATGAAGTATAATGAGGTACTGTCAAGGTTGAATGTTGTGTCTTGTAAAGTAATAATCTCAGGATGAGATATCAAACCTCCTGTGATCTTATTGTACCATTTTGTCGTATGGAGAGACCCGAAATCTGTAAAGAATAAAGTATCGTGATGTTAAAAGTGTTGGATAACAATTGATGTTATGATTCTATTTTGATACAAGAGGGTTTATGCCTTGCAGTCTTCATTTACGTGTATTGTTATAAGTCTTGTATAATGTTAAGGTTACTAGGTGTTAGGAAGGAGAGTGGCTTTTAACGTGGGGCCGGCGCCCAAAGTGGCAGTCAGGATAACCCGTTGGAAGTAGATTAATCAAGTGATAACCTAAAAATTAACTAGGGGGTTAAGGGTAGTCTTCACATTAATAAGATTATTGGATTCCTCTCCCATGACCTGTAGTGCTTGTTTAGACTAAGGATGGGTAGAGAAGGCCTGGTCGGCATGATTGACTTCCTTGTCCTCATGAAAGGAAGGTCGATTCTGCATGTGTCACCCTATGGGGCCGGCGCCTAGTGAGAGGCTGTCAGGATAACCCATGTTAGGACCATGCGATGACACTCTCCCTACTACAACCTAGCATCCCTTGTTCAGTCTCTCCTCATTCGTTTTGTGTCGCCTCTGGAAGTTAAAGTTAAAGTTAAAGTTAAGTTAAGTTATGTTGTGTTGAATTGTTATAGCCATGTGTTGTATTGGCGTTGGTCGTCCTTTGTTCTTGTATGTCTTTCGTCTACCTGACTGTCATTGTTTGGGACCTTATGTTATCTCCTAGCTCGGGGGGTGGACCTCAGGGTTCCACATAGTCAGGTGGAAGAGCTTTATCCATTGGCCTTTTGTTTCCTTTGCCGTCACTCGTCAGCGAGAGGGGACACTCTCCTTGTGTTTCAGACACCAGATCTTGTACCTGTTTTGAAGTCACTTATTGTACTTATGTTCTTGTCGTTGTATCAATGGATTCAGATTGTATGTAATCAAATGTAACCGATATTGTAATGATGTAATTTATGCAATGTTGTACTCATTTGCATAGACTTGGATTATGTGCATGTAACCATGATTAAAGTTGATTATCTAATGATGTCATGTAATGTAGATGTATATGTATAATTAATAATGTTATAGAATCAGAATGCTTGTCGATGTTATTTAGTTATGCATGTATAATGATGTTGTTTATTTGTAAAGTAATGCACCATGGCACCTTGGGAGACAAGTTGTTAGTTAATGATGTGTATTGATCTGCTTAACCTCACCTGTTATCTTATACAAAAAAAAAATTATTCTGTTTTGTTTGCATTTAAGTGTTGTCTTTCAAGGTGTTCATGTTGGGGCGTTACATCTGGTATCAGAGCCAAGTTTAAACACTGGGCACTCTGGGTGTGCATAGTCCCATCATGTTGTCCTAGTTGCTTAAACTCTGAGTATTTTCCTCTTTCCTTTTGTCATCCTCGCCTAATAACGTGAGGGTGTCCCTTGGCGGTGTCTACGTAGGTAGGTGCCTAGAGGTCAAAGTAGAGGTAGTTGGCTTGTAGAGTCCTTATTGTATAGAATAAAGCGTTGAGGATAGCCTGACGTTGTTCCCTCCTTCCTCGTTTGGTGGCTAGAATCTAGTCACACGGTGTTGTACGGTGCAAATTTCAAAGGATTGTGTATTCTCTTTATAATTATTGATGATTTTCTATTAATTGAAAAGGCCGGCACCTTGTTTATATTGATTTGCGATGGTTTAGCCACACCTTGTGATCTTCATTTATGCGTAACCCTCATGATTACATTTGATTTAGTGTTGAACTGCGCGCATTTTTTTTTCATTTTATTGATGAAATTTGATCCTTATTTGATATTTGTTTATGACTTTGGTGGCTGAACTATTCTCTCCTTATTGTTTTCGAGGCCGACCATGTATCGTATTGTGATTCCTCTCCAAGGATGTATGAGGCAGACTTGGTGAGTGTATACGAGAAAGCAGACGCAGGGAACCTTGAGGATGGGGATATCTGAGGCTAGGACTATTTCATGGAGGCTAACTACTTTATGCTGTAGGAGATAGGTCATTGTTGTCTTATTCGGATGGTCTAACCAGGTGTGTGTGCCCTAGCACCATCAAGTCTTGGAGTTGTGGTATGGTTTGTGTGGGATAGATGTTGGCTCTTGGCTCATAGATTTTGTGTCATGCCTTAGTAGGTCAGTTTCCGGTGTCTAGATGGATCCTTGTGTAGCCTTGAGATGTGATTCATAATTTGAATTCGTGTATGTGTGTTAAATCATGAATATAGCGCTTATAAAATGATAAATTATGGTACCATGCTGCTAAAGGTGTAAAGTCAGTATATCAAGACTTTTCTGTTAATAGATCTCATGCACAGAGTGTGCTCCCATGTTTGCATAGTGTTGTGAAAACTACCCAAACTCAATTCATTTCACCCATAATTGTTGCAGGCTTCCAGGAGTAAGCCTGATCCTAGGGGGGAGGATGTAGTGCCCCTCACCTTGTCGTCAGTCAGACTGATGGTTTTCTAGTAGGATTGGACACCATGACACTCTGTTTTATGATAGCTAATAATGAATCTATGTTAGGACGATTCTTGACCACTGATACTTTATGTTATCACAGTTTGATGCACATATTAGATGTTATAGATTATTTTAATTCAGCTCCATGTGTTATTCGATCATGATTATGATGATATCTGTTGAAGTTTTAACTATTGACATGTTATGTTTTCACATTGTATGGACATACTAGATGTGTGGTTTCATATGAAAGATAATGTGTTTTGTGGATAACCTCTATTGCGACACTAATAATGCAGGCTTTGATATTGTGTTGCATTCCAATGAATTAAAATGTCGATCTTATTACAATTGTTGTATATTAGAATGGACCTCATGTAACTGATTACCGTTAGATTTAATTGTTATGTTGGTACTTCTGACACTCTTTGACTACATGCACCTGTATGTCATGTGTAGGGTTTTGTGTAGATAAGGAGATAGATTGATTTGGTTATGATTGAACTAATCTAGAATGATATGACGTGGGAGGGACAATGTCGCATCACTCACTTGTGAGCGCCCTGCGATGTTGCGATTCCTTTTCCCACCTAGTGCTAGCTGATATGCATCTTTACATGCTTGACCTTGACATTTGTTGCAGGATGCAGGTACCGGCATCGACTCCACCTGAATTAACAGGTCTGAGCGTGCCTTGAACCCAATGGATATGTTGTTTCGGAGATAACGTAAGGTTCCCCATCCCAAGTCATTATCCTCAGTCGGAATGCATGACATGTCTAGTCAACCTGTCAGTTTTGTTAGTATGTCGGTCTTACAGTTGATGGTTATCTGTTGGAGCCGGTTGGCTAAGTGCATTCTGGCTTGATTTGAGAACATGGTTGTTTTGGTTATAGACAGTTGCCCTGCTCAGTGGGCTAGGTTGTTGCCAGATTTTGTTGATAGTGCTGCTATCACTCGATCCGCTAAGATACTTAGCTAGGTTACATCCTATTATCATTATTATTATCAATATTTACTAAGGTTAAAATGGTAATTGGCATTTGCCTAGTCTAAGATAATTATTTACAGTTGTTGAATAATGAATTATTTTATTACTATTATTAAATCGATGTATTTGAGAGAATTTATAAAGTTAATAGTAGTCATGACGGTAAAAGTCAGGTTTATTGTTCCTTTCTAATTACTTTTATCTAATATCTAGATATTGGCCGTATTTTTCAGTAATTGCTTTATTTAAAGAATGTTGAAATATTCAACATATGTTATGTTCTTTTGATTGGTGGTTGATAAAATTGATTTATACATTGATATATATATCTAGCTATGCGTGCTTTGGGGAGGGGGGTTTTTATCATTTTTGGCTAAAGGCAGCCCGTGGGATTTGGGGGAGGTGTCATCGTTTTCTGCAAGGAGGGTTTTCTGTAGGCAAGGTGTGGGGCAGGTGGCTCTGTCCAGGGCTCGTGGAGAGCAGATGTTCCTCCTGCGTTGGGTGCTTCCTAGCGGGAGGGAG
This sequence comes from Cunninghamia lanceolata, assembly GCA_027924645.1. Classification (NCBI taxonomy): domain Eukaryota; kingdom Viridiplantae; phylum Streptophyta; class Pinopsida; order Cupressales; family Cupressaceae; genus Cunninghamia; species Cunninghamia lanceolata. Next base: position 1,167,035 of record BSBN01000149.1, on the reverse strand, counting down.
CTTTAACAGCTGTTTTGGGGTTGAGTGGGAGGATTTTCTGCCGGGGTTTCATGGCTCCTACCACGGACGACTCCCAAGGAATGCGGCATACCTTCTTCGATTCACAACCTGTAAGATCATGTGAAGATCACAAGTAAGCGATCTCCTACTTTTATTTACCCTCCCTTCATCACAGTGAGCAATACATTTTAGTTTCGAAGGATCATTTCATTTCTCCTTTTACCCTCGTTTGTTTCATTCCGTCCATTCATTAAGCAATGCATTTTATTCTTGGCACATGTGTCTTGAAGCAAACTTGTTCTGTCTTTTTTTTCTGTATTTTATGTTGGTTCAAACAATCGCACAAGGTTCTGTCAAACGAAGGTTATATCAGGACGAAACCCTTGAATGGTTTATCCCAGCCATAGGTTGAAAGACTGATCTAGGCGATGAAACAGAGGAGGCAGAGTTAAGTTCAGAGCTGCTCTGCATCTCTACCATATTGAATCTATAATACCTTGGTAGATCGGAAAACTATAGAAAAGTGCTCTCCTTTTTGGTACATATAGTTTTGGTCACAATCCAATATTCCACTGTAGCTCCCAAAACACGGATTTGTCCAAACTGACTCTCCTAGTAGTGTTAACTTGTATATCATTTGGTGTGAGGGGGAACACCTTCTCAATTTGAAACTTGGGTCATCGTTGTGATTGGTTTCTAATTTTGCTGTCCCACCATAGCCTGACAGACAATTACATATGATTATTTAAAAGATTGGTTGAGGATTTTAGTTTTCACGAGGTAGTGTCCTTACTATTCTACTTTATCTACACAGATGGAATTTTTGAGGTATGCTGCTCGTCCTTAGATGCTTGAGGTTGTGTAAGACTAGGTTGTGCTCTTTCTGTCCCCTACAAACAATTTAGCTTCAAGGCATTTAACACTCGAAAGTTTTATCGACAGAGGAGTTATTTGGCTTTATATGGAGATTTGGCCATTTTCTTAATAGTTGACTGGAGCTCTTGGCTTAGTTGAGTGTTGTTCATTTCTTTGGCCCTGCGCCTATTGTAAAGCTTTATAAATGTCCAAATCTGTAATGTCATCCATTCTGTAATCGAATAGATATCTTCCCATCCAATCTGTGTTTGCTTCTGCATGTATGCGTTGTCTTAACTGCTGCTTGGTCTGACAGAATTGGGTTCTCTGACCATGGCACTACATCAGAAGGTTTAATAACATAAGATCACAATTCAAAACAGTAATCTAAGCTTGTTTGCACTATCCTTCACGAGGATATGGCTGATATCCAATAGAGGGAATATTTAGTAGGCAGCCCTCAGTACCATGCACTGCAGCCAGACAATCCACTCATCATTGCTGCCAGCCACATTTACTCTGCTTGTTTAAGCTTATTAGCCTATATATTCACAACATCCCTATCCAAGAAACTCTTCTTCTTCAACATATAATTTTTGTCTCTTGAGAGAAGAAGCATACTAGCAAAGTTCACAACACAACCAACCTTACTTCTGGCAAGATTGACCAATTCGTGGACATCATATATGAATAATTCCAGTTGAGCAGAACATGTATTCCTTGTAGCCAAAGATTCAACTAATGGTCTACAGAGTTGGGTATTCCTTAGGCATATCGAAGTTCAAGAGTTCATAATTTTTAAAAGGTTATAGAAAATTTCCTGTGGGACGTCTACTTCTGTTAGTTGACAAGATTTATCTCCACATATTGAGTTTTAATGGGAAAAGTGATACATATCTAAATTCTAGGCAGACAATTTGATCTTTCAGCATACTGATACCCTCTGATATCCAACATTACAATTTAAATGCTTTCATTGGTTTACTATTTGACAGTTATCTCCATATAGTAATTTTCGCATGAGATGGAGTGTTGCATATTTATAAGTATTAAATACAGCTTTCAGATGTGTTGCACTGGACTTCTCAGATAGAACGCTGCTAGGTTTCAATCTTATTTAAAGAACTCTAATGAGTGGACCTTACAGTATTAACATCTCTACGATTGAATTAGAGAATGGCCATTGATTAGCTAATAAGACAAATAGCCATATCAGATCTGTTGTAAGTGCCAAAGAGATATTTTTAATTTGTTTGTGTAAAATGCAAAAGGAGCAGTTTTATAGCATCAAGCACCATATCGTTCCTTCTGAACAATTAGGAATTGCATTTCCCATAGCATAAGTTCTCAATTATAGATTGGGTAGATACATAATACACTTTATGGGAAATTGGCATTACTGACAGAACTACCATAGAATTTTATGTCCTAGATCATATACTGAAGGTTATCAATAGCCTATATATTAATCACCCTGAAAAGTAAATGGTGCTTGCAATTGGGTCCTCCACCCATATATAAGAGGCAGGCCACAACGGTGGCTGAAAAAAAAAAAAAAAAAAAGGTGAATCTTAGCGCTCATATAGAGTGGAGCACTGATCATGGAATAACATAGTAACTTGCTGCAATGTCTTTCAGACTTCCTTTATCATGCAATAGCACACTAACCTTGCAAAGACCCATCATCAAATTAAGGCCACTGGCACTTAGCGTCCAGAGAAAGCTGAATTTTACTGCCCACTAATTGATCTCTCTCACAACTATAAAATGAAGCCATTAGTATTATAATGGGGCAATCAGCACATACTCAAGGTTCTTAACTACCCTAGTAGCTGTTCCATTGGGCATGTTTAGCAAACCGAATGCGATTGCCACCATGGTGGCAGCGAGATAATTCTTTTCCTATTTCACCACAGTATTAAGTAAATAACTTGAATCTGGAAAATACCTTGCTGCCTTCATCTCCAAGCCAATTTCTCCAACTTTGCATCGATCTCTGTCATCAATGGATGTGAGCTGTAGAGCAATTGTTTCTGATAACTATAGACTACCAGTGTGCAAATTCCCGTAGACAGTCGACTGGCGTATTACATTTGGCTCTATATATATATATATATAATCAGTTGATGAAACATTCACCCATGTACTATTAGCAATGTATTTACTGAACAAAGATCCATCGTTGCACCAGGAAATTTGTTCTTATACGGTGTAAACTGCAATAAGATCCTCTCTAGAAACCATTGCTGTAACATAGCATTTTTTCCAGATTGAGTTCAGTAGAATGGGGTTTGTAGCATTCTGTACCATATCCAAAGCAGTAAGGAGATCAACTCAGTGAGAACAACGAGTATTGGGTAGCACTCTGTGATCATAGTTGCAAGCAAGATTAAAACATGTAACCTTCTGTCCGATCATTAAAATTTGAAATGTTAATCTTACCTTTATGTTGGAAATCTGCACAACTGTAGAAAGAATCATTTTGGCTTGGAAATAAGAAGAATACTGTTAGAAGCCAACTCCAGTTTGTCTTTTCCAGATTGTCACCGTCTTTTGTGATTATTGCTATTCGTTAGAAAATGAGCAAACGATTTACGTGGATACCGTCAACGCAGTAAATTGGCAAGTTTAGTGATCATAGCCGGAAGTCATCAGACCAAATGCATATCATTCACGTCAGTGGTAAAACAGTCAATAGCAATTTTACATCTCGATAGTAAAATATCCCAAGTTGTTCGCATAGGGCACATTTACGATCGTTCTCCTTGAGGAATTAAATCACTATGGATAAGATCAGTTTCAGAGACATCTTCATACCATCATAAAAGAATCTATTTGGTTGAGCTCACTAGAATGTCTGCAAGACCGTATGAGGGATAACAAACATTTCGTGATTGAACTCTCCTCGTGTAATTACTGTTCAGTCGTAAGATATCTCTCCCAGCGTTATTGTTCTTAATAGAATAAAGTTAATTGGACAAGATTGAAGGAAAGTATATAAGATCGTATCTGGAATTAAGTGGTTCTTATATCAATTATTGTAATGATGTAGTTAATCAATTTATTTATCTTTTGAAACAAAATAGAGGTTAGTTAGAGATTTAGTTGCAAGGTATTAATTTAATTGTTGTAATATAATGTTGATTTTATTTCAGAAGTTGTTTGCATTAAACTGAGAATGAATTGTAGTATTTCATTTCCTGAATCTGAATTGAATTGAATTGAATGAGTGTTGTAATGAGTCGGATTGAGGTTGTTCAAACTTGTATTCCAGAGGCTAAGTTGTTGTTGTTAAGTATTTGCAACTTGTGTATTGTTGTTTTTGTAATTACGATGTAATAGCGTTTATGTGTATCAAACAAAGTATGAAGTATAATGAGGTACTGTCAAGGTTGAATGTTGTGTCTTGTAAAGTAATAATCTCAGGATGAGATATCAAACCTCCTGTGATCTTATTGTACCGTTTTGTCATATGGAGAGACCCAAAATCTGTAAAGAATAAAGTATCGTGATGTTAAAAGTGTTGGATAACAATTGATGTTATGATTCTATTTTGATACAAGAGGGTTTATGCCTTGCAGTCTTCATTTACGTGTATTGTTATAAGTCTTGTATAATGTTAAGGTTACTAGGTGTTAGGAAGGAGAGTGGCTTTCAACGTGGGGCCAGCGCCGAAAGTGGCAGTCAGGATAACCCGTTGGAAGTAGATTAATCAACTGATAACCTAAAAATTAACTAGGGGGTTAAGGGTAGTCTTCACATTAATAAGATTATTGGATTCCTCTCCCATGACCTGTAGTGCTTGTTTAGACTAAGGATGGGTAGAGAAGGCCTGGTCGGCATGATTGACTTCCTTGTCCTCATGAAAGGAAGGTCGATTCCACATGTGTCACCCTATGGGGCCGGCGCCTAGTGAGAGGCTGTCAGGATAACCATAGATGGGGGCCGGCGCCTAGTGAGAGGCTGTTAGGATAACCCATGTTAGGACCATGCGATGACACTCTCCCTACTACAACCTAGCATCCCTTGTTTGGTCTCTCCTCATTCGTTTTGTGTCACCTCTGGAAGTTAAAGTTAAAGTTAAAGTTAAGTTAAGTTATGTTGTGTTGAATTGTTATAGCCATGTGTTGTATTGGCATTGGTCGTCCTTTGTTCTTGTATGTCTTTCATCTACCTGACTGTCATTGTTTGGGACCTTATGTTATCTCCTAGCTCGGGGGGTGCACCTCAGGGTTCCACATGGTCGGGTGGAAGAGCTTTATCCATTGGCCTTTTGTTTCCTTTGCCGTCACTCGTTAGCGAGAGGGGACACTCTCCTTGTGTTTCAGACACCAGATCTTGTACCTGTTTTGAAGTCACTTATTGTACTTATGTTCTTGCCGTTGTATCAATGGATTCAGATTGTATGTAATTAAATGTACCCGATATTGTAATGATGTAATTTATGCAATGTTGTACTCATTTGCATAGACTTGGATTATGTGCATGTAACCATGATTAAAGTTGATTATCTAATGATGTCATGTAATGTAGATGTATATGTATGATTAATAATGTTATAGAATCAGAATGCTTGTCGATGTTATTTAGTTATGCATGTATAATGATGTTGTTTATTTGTCAAGTAATGCACCATGGCACCTTGGGAGACAAGTTGTTAGTTAATGATGTGTATTGATCTGCTTAACCTCACCTGTTATCTTATACAAAAAAAAAATTATTCCGTTTTGTTTGCATTTAAGTGTTGTCTTTCAAGGTGTTCATGGCGGGGCGTTACAATTGTTGTGTTCAATTTGTATGCCTTAGGGTTATTTGCATGTTTTTTGCAATCATTTGAATTAAATGAAATTAAAATAAGTCTTGAGAATTATTAGTTAAAATATTGTTACTTGTGCACACTTATATCCTATGATCATATTGTAACTACTACTGGTGAATAGAAAGTTACAGTTATGTATTATTGAGATAGATTAACTTTATAATTGTTAGATGATTGATCATGTTTGGATTAATGTTACATTTCTTATAAATATTGTTGAAGGGTATTAGTTTATTATTTGCTTTGAGAGTGAATGTGAGGTGAAACCATTGTGTTTTCAATGGTGTCAAGTGTTGTGTCATTTGGGGAAGTTGTTTCTAGAGGCCTAGGAGGGTGTGATTATGTGGGGGTTCACTATGTGTGCATCATGTAAGTTGAATGAAATGCATTGTTGAAATATTGTCTCATGTTCATGTTAGTATGATACATGTGCAAGATGGATAATGCCTTGCTCACTGTACCTATTCATGATTTGCCTTGCTCTGTGTGATGTGAAATGATGTGTATTCTTTATTGTAAATGCATCATGATGAGAATGTGGTAGTTCATGCTTGGTTTATGTTTTGGGACAAGAATTAGTCCTTGTGATTATAATTGGTATGCAAAAAGGTAAATGCCTTGCATTGTATATGTTACTTGTCATTGTGATGGTAATCATCTTGCTTGATGGATAGGGTCTTCTAGATGCGGGTAGAGGAGTGGCTTTCAATGTGGGGCCGGTGCCCAAATTTGCTGCTAGATCGAATCCAAGAACCAAATACTACCTAACTAAAATTCACTAAATCATGCCAAGAAGGTTTTGGAGAAATTTCTTAATGTAACCAGTTAGATATGTTGAATCAACTAGTTCTTGGTCAAATATAGATGTGTGATGAAAGCTCAATTAGAGATCTATAGAAGGAAATACCTAAGCTAAAGTTTGATAAGACACTGTGAATTATTGTAAATAGAGTCATCTTATATTAATAATTACACTTTCTTATATGATAATTGTGAAGCATTGAATTATAGAAACAACATAATGTGTTGATAATTATGGAATGCAATTAGTGATATGATTTAATAAAGTGTGCTAAATGAAGTTTATATTTTAAGAAAAAGTGAGATGATAAGTGGAATGTTGAAGAAAAGTAGAGGTTATTATGGAATTAATATATTATGAGGTAAAACATTTTAGGGTAAAATATAGTTTAGTGGGTATAGTATTGTTTATTATTGTGATAAGTGATAATTGTAGTTAGTTAATGACAATTAAAAATATATAATGTTTGGGTAAAGTGAGAAATAGGTACAGTAAATGTGCAGTAATGATATTATATAGTATGCATTTGATAATGATTTAATAATAAAGGGTGAGTAGTAAATAATGCAAATATATCGATTAATTAATTACAAGCATATGACATTGTGTATAAATATGGTAAGCTATAGTTTCCTTATAGTTTTCAATTAACATAGTGAATGATGTTATATCACAATTAGCCTTGTTGTAAGATGGAAGTAAGAATCAAAATTAGAAATAAATCATGAATGTATAAGTAATCATGAAACCTTAAGGGTACAAAATTGAAAACTTAGTGATTTAGAACAACATTAAATACTCATCCAATATGACTTATGAAAAGAAGCAAAGCTTGTTTGACTAATAGTGTTAACATTTAGAAAGTTTCCATTGATAATCTTATTGAGATTCAAACATCATAAGTTCCTATCCATTTTCAAATATAAATAAGTCAAATGCTTAAGTGGATAATTCAGCAGGTTAATGTGAAACTGTAAAGTTTAAGGGACTTTACGTAAGTTGAAATAGTTTGAGACTCACTGGACTTCAAATTATGCAGATTGTTGCAAATATCAATAGAGTATTCATTTCTTTGCATAAATTCATCATTATATCACAAAGCTTTGTATGAAATTCATTAAAACAAACTTTGCCCTTCAAATTATATGAAAATTGTCAAATATCACTGTAATTTCTCATTCTTTATTCAAATGCATGACAATTTACCTCAGATTTTATGTTTAAGCTAATTATTTGTGACTTTTTGGGAAAAGTTAGAAAGAAAGAGTTAGGAAACTAGATTTCATCCACATACAACTTTCCATTACTCATGTATATAAACATGTTTATCTTGATCAATTCAAAAGGAAATAAATCCTCATACATAAATCCTGAGCATTTTTATTAATTTACATATGCAATTGCAATCTTCAAGGGAAAATATGTTTGAAAATACCTGAATCAGTTAACACTTAGAAGATAGACGTAGAAAATTGATGTTTGTATTCACTAACATGAGACAACCATTTCAAGTTTACAATATTTATGACTTCAATCCTTTGAATTACTAGTAATAAATAGTTACAAACATTTTCATAGATACATCAAGGAGACCAGGCAATCTATACACTCCTCAATGTAGACACAGATGACCTTCCTAAAAGAAACATCCTTACTATTGCTAAAACTTGACAATTACAATTTGCAGCTGAAATTTACAAAATCCCTGTGTAAATATTTACAAGTAGCAAAGCTTATTATATAGATTTTAAAGCTTTCCATTGCTACAGTTACAAAATCAATTAGATAGTCAACATTCAAACTTTAAGATCAATGATAGGAATCAATTCCTAACTATTTCCAAAATATCTCCACGGTATCTTTATGCAACTTAAAGGATACCTTTAGAATCTTTTCAAAATAAAAGATATTCATTGACTTTTCTCCATTTGCTGACTTTTGGCTGATGATATGTTCTAAGTAAATTTTTACTTAGCATATCTTCCCTTTCGATGAATTTCACTCCTTTAGGTATTCTACAAAATTATCTATTACCCCTTTGATGAATTTACAATCTCCTCCTAGACTTTTTGTCCATATGTGTTCTTGCATTTGGATTCATCCCTTTAACCTCTTTTCTTCTTTTTCCAAACCTTCAACTCTTTTTCTATACTTCTTGATCTTAGCACTTGTTTCCATTATTGAATCAATCATTTCCTTACTCAGATGTGCCGCCAGGTTCCCCAAGCATGGTACAAAAATAGATTTAAACTCCTTCAATGCCTTTTGTAATTCATATGCTACTACCTAGAGGCATTCATGATCAATGAGCTTCTCTATCATTTTCATATGTAACTTTATCATTTTATCAGCAATCTCTTCTAAATCTTGAGTACTTGTGATACATCTTTTGAGAATATCATCCTCAAATTTTAATTCTAACCTAGCCTGTGGCAATTGGTTAGCCATAAGAGGATTAATGACTCCTTCATTTATCAATTCCTCTACTCTTTCTTCAATTTCTTCAAGCTGCTTTAATTTAGATTTGCATTCTTCCCTTCTAAATTGATAATTATGTATAAGAACATTGCATTTATTCTTCTCTGTCACAACCATTTCCCAGCCTGTCACTGCTTGTTTTATCACTTCTTCTCCTTTCTGGATTAATTCTCTATACCATTCTTCAAAAATATTAGCTTCAAGCCTTTTATTTTTCATCTCTTTTACCTCATCTTTTGATAATACTGCTATTTCAGTAGGTAACTCTGGTATTGTGGCGTTGGCATCAAATATCCCCCTAATGAATTCTTGCAATTATACAATGTGTCTTTTAAAGTATTCTTGTTTGTCTTTATCTTTCTTTAGCATTTCAGGAATGGCCTGATGCATATCCTCCCATTCATTTATACTCTCTTCTCTGGTATTGTGACCTAGATCCAAATTAATTATTTCATAGTCTTCCATAGTTATTTCTCCTTTTAACTTGTCTTTTTGTGGTATGGCTAGCTCTAGCATTCTAGATCCAAAAGGACCTCTTTTGATAGCTGACATTGTTCTATCCTTTCTCTTCTCCTTTTGTAGTGTGGATCCACCTAGTAGACTCTTTATATCAATAGGTATTAATTTTGCTTCTACCTTCTCTTTTATGACTTCAAAACCCAACCAAGCTAGAACCTCTTTGGTAACCTTTTCTATTCTTTCTTCATTTATCACCTCTTCTTGAGGTTTCTTTATTTGTTCTATATGTTGTTGTTGTTGCTGAGATGATTCATTTTGATGACCTAGAGAAAGATGATCACCATGTTGTTGTGATTCTCCTTCATCTTTATCTCCTTCTATCTCAGTGTCCCCTTCTTCCTCATTTGTTGGGCCCTCTTTTCCTAAAAGTTCTTGTTGTTCTTCTTCTTCTTTATCCTTTTGTTCTATGTTTTCTTTATTTGTATACTCTTTTTGTTCTTCTTGTTTTGTATCATCTTTAGAAACATTGTCTATATCAACCAAGTCTTCTTCAGGATTACCTAATACATTCACTGATTCTATAGTTGTTTCATCTTGTTCCTGCATATTTTCTAGAAAATTTGTCTGATCTACATGTGATGTTAACCTTATAACTTTCTCAGTTTCCTCTTCTTCTTTTCCTTTATCAGGTTCATTCTCTATATTCTTCTTATTCTCTATACTTTCTTCTTTCTCACTTGATTCATTATACATACTAAGAATGCCTAAAATATCAGCACCAGCCACATGTATTTCTATTTCTCCTTGAGTTTGGACGACTACCTCTTGTACCACTTTCTCTATTTTTTCTTCTTTTTCAACCTCGTCTATTTGTTGGACCACAACTTGTACTTCTTCAATAATTTTAGGTGACACAAGTATCCCAAAAGGATCCATTACTTTAGACTCACCTTGTGTATTCTCTTCTTTTGGTTCTAGTTTTGGGCTTTGTGCTTTCTCCATATTAACTTGAGTATCTTGTTCTTCTCCTGTGTCAAAATATTCACTTACTTCTTCTTCACCTTTTCCAGTCTCTCCTATCACACTAGGGTTTACTTCCCTAACTCCACTGTCACTACTGTCATCTTCCACATTGACCATCTCACTTACTTTTTTGACTTCATGCAATTTTGACTCTTGCAACATTTGTATATGTTTGCCTTTTTTCTTTTGGTGTGGCCTCACTCGATATGCCACTCATCTTAGCATCTACTTGCTAAGCTCCTATAACAACACCTTGCATTGGTGTTGGTCCTTTTGGGGTTTCAATTGCTACAACTCTCATGATTTTCTATACTTTGATCTTTTAATAGCTTGGACGTGCTTAGTATTGATGTCATGGGCAGATGATTCTTCTTCCATAAATGTCCCTGAAGATACTGCCACTGTAACCCCTAAGGCATATGGACCCATTAGGGTTGCATTCTTATCCTTTTTAATGATCTTTTCTTCTACAACTCTTCTCTTCTTCTCATAAAAACATTGGAGCTCATCTTGATGTTCCCTCACTCTCTTCTTACCTTTCTTTTAAAATGTGGGCTCATTCCCCTTAGCTTTGAGTTCTCCTATATTGTCTCTCAACCATGTGTTGGAAAATAAAATAACTAGTTTGGCTAATGCATCCAAAGATGTTTCCCATGGCCTTGTCCAATCAGGTTCTTCAATGGGAGCAAGCCTCGTACTCTCATAACTATGATGTAGTAGTTTATCATCTTCAACTTTTGGAGGCACATAGATTTCTTCTATAGTCCTTATCTGTTCTACTATCAGCCTTTTATAAGTCCTTTTCCTTACCTCGTTATCATTTTTGCAATCTAACCAGTAGTCTTCAATATGCATATGATGCTTGAACTTAGGATCAATGGTTATCTAAATTTTGTAAAAAGGATCAAAATGCCTTGCTAATTCAAATTCCTTAAAGCGATAATATCTTAATTCTCTTTCTGAATATTTAGCTAGCTCTTCACTCTAGCACCAATACCTTCCAATTGACCAAGGAAGTTTCAAATTTCCTCTGTCCACCTTCTTTTTATACATTCTGAAAACATTCAAGTTTTGTCTAGAAAATTCCAATACCATCAGCTTATTTGATGGATATCTAGACAGCATGAATGGCTTCCCCTCAAAACCCTTAGTTCTAATATATGTAAAGTGTTGGAATTGTATATACCTAGAACTATGTAATCCAATAGAGTCTTCTGCTACTTTAGATAACCTTTTCTCTTTTTCTCCCTTTAAAACTCTTACCATGTAAGTATAGAATACATCATTAATCAAGGTATACTTCCTCAATGCATTATCCTCCTACAAATCTAGATAATGATCATGGACTAATTTTTGATCTGGGCCATCCCCCACGGTCCCAACTCTGTCAATTCCAATTATGTATGGTTGAATCATTGATGCACATGAATATAACACATATGATGACAAATAAAAAGGCATCATCTTTTATTTTTTCAACACAGCCTGCTTCCATATGGTTGTACTAATAGTCTTGGCCCAGTGAATTTGTCCATCCTCTTTTTTTTCTTCTCTTATGAATTGAATGATAGTGAACATCCAGGGTTCACATTTTGTTGCATCTCTCAACCCTACCAGTCTACTCAGCATGGTAATCATTAAATGTATCTCCTCTTTAAAGTCTATCCTGTGAAGATTCCTTAACACTCTTACTATAGCCTTAGGTTTGTTTTTTGCATTATAGCAACTGTAGAAGATTTTACTTTTGCATTCTCTTTCATTACTATTAAAGTCTTCTATGTATTGGTCTATGTCTATATCCACCATTTTCTCTTGAATTTCTAGACCAAATATCCTTGCTATCCCTTCCATGGTCAAATCTGTAATCACCCGGTCTTCATGTATCACTTTTCTAGTATTTAAATCATATAGGTTTACGCACTCTAGCACCAGATCCTTAGCCTCCATGGGTAATGGAAAACATGTAGTCTTGTATAATCCACTATCCCAAATGCATTTCATGTCAAGGTTAGGATCTATTGCTGTGATCTTCTGAAGAATACCCTTTGCATCATATGACCCTACATTCGTATCAGTGCTAATTCTGCTTGTGCGAAGTAAAGTTTGATACCCACTATGTATCGACAATTCTTGCTTTTCTATTTCTTTTCATGGCTTTATTTATTTCTTCACTTTTTCTTTACCTCCTAGATCTACTTTCTTTTATTTCGGGCCCATCTCATGAAAAAATCACATACTTACTCCCTATTTTTATACTTCATTTACCTAGGGTTTTACCATAAATTTTTTACATTTAACATTTACCCTAACCCCTTTTGTCTTTTCCATTTTCAAATTTCATATTACTTAACACAAATCAGCTAATTTCTTTAACCGAGTATAGTTAATTAATTTTCATTAAATCAACCTTATTCTTCCACGATTAAATAATTTTTATTATTTAATTAAATCATTATCCTCTTTCCAAAATTCAAGTCCACATGAATTAAATAAATAAATTATTTAATTAATTCATCACAAATCCTCTTATCTACAATTAAATAATTTATATTATTTAATTAAATCAATTGTTCTTCTAAATTTAAATAAATTATCTCAATCCTCTAAAAATAAATAAAATCAAGTATTTTATTTATAATCTTCATATTCCTGTAATCTTACACAAACAATTAAATAAATTTATTTATTTAATTTTCTTTTTCCCCTAAAAATAAATAAAATCAAATATTTTATTTATAATTTTCTATTCCTCAATCATGCACAATTAAACAAATAAATTTATTTATTTAATTTCAAATATCTTCCAATTCCTCTTAAAATATCTTGTTAACTCGTGCACAATCAGTCTTATTTTTAGAACTCTAAAAAAGGCAAAATTACAAGTTGAGTTTGTCTATTCAATCAATCTTGTTTTCATCATATTTTAATAAAAATATCCTTATGGATTGACACATGTCATGTGCACATTCATCATGGTTATTTGTTTTATCTCCTCCGTTGATTCTTTTGAATTATCTGGACCATTGATCGATCTCTGTTGAAACCTATATAAACCCCCCTCATCTCCTTCACAAATCCTCTTTGATCACTTATTCTCAGGCATCCTTTATAGTGCTTTGAGCATACATCACATCAATTGAGCAACTTACGATCTTTTGACATTGATCTTTGAGCACTTTGAGCACTTTACTTGCTTGTTGCAAACATGGTTTCACAATGTTATTGAGCAATCCACATTCAACAAAGAGAAAAACACAAATATGGGTAAAAGCTTTCTTATTTCATTGGATTTATTGATTATGGCTTTTATCTAGATTAGTTCTCTTTATGTTATGGGCTTTTGATTTGTTTGTTTTGATTTGATCATTTAAACATAATTGATTTTTCTCATACACATTCTTGACATTTTCTTGAATTTTTAAAATGAAATTACTGACAATCATTTTGCATTTTCAATTAACTAAATGGTAATGATGTTCAATATAAATACCTATATTCATGACAGCTCAACCTTATAGATGTTGACCCACTTTACCATTTTTCCGATTCGTTCCCGTTTTGAAATTCCATTCAGCAAAGAACTTTCTGTTCAATCTATGCAAATAATTCTCTTTGTCTATAATTTTAATTTTCACAATGCAATTCTGAAAGAAAACAATTGTTATTTACCCTAACATGTTAAAATTTATCTTTTTGATGTTAGCTTTGCATTAAATGCGATATTCAATGCACATACGACTTCAACTTTCTATTTTATCCTTTTATTTTGAACATTGTATCTGTTTATCTCCCTTTTATATACATATCATTTTTTTGTATGTCACTTTTGTATATTGCTTTGTATGTCATTAACATACAAGCCTACATATGTAATGGGTTATAAAACAATGTTACCTTTTACCTTATGTTTAACTTTGTATCTTTTGTTTGTATGTCGTAATGTATATAAAATAGATACAAACCATTATACAAATGCAACATATGCAAACCATTCACCTTTTATTTCCACACAGTGCACTTTTATCTCCTTGTATATTGGGATGGTTTGTATACAAATCTTTCATACATACCAGCACATTAATTGTATTTCATCCCCTTTTGAACTCTGCGTCTAGTTTTACTTTTTCATCTCTTGTATCTTTCTTTTGTATATTCCTTTGTATCTTGCTTTGTATATCCCTTTGTATCTTTGGTTGTACTTGCAACATACAACTACAAGATACAATCATGGGCCCCACTCTACTTGCCCACTTGTATCTTTCTACAAAACAATAATTTGTATCTGCCTTTAGATGCAATCGTTTATACATGCAAAAGTACAAACCTTGCTTGATACAATCGTAAACTTCAACTCCCTATGAATCAGATTAGAATTAGCTTTATACATGGCTTTGTATCTATCATTGTATATCTCTTTGTATCTCAGATATATACAAACCCTTTATACATATAAATATGCATACCCTTACGATCTCTGATTTACATGGAATAGAACTTTGGGACCACGCATGTATACTACGTGATTGTATACCCATACAAAATGTGTTCAAAAACAATGTACCCTCTTGTACTGGCTTTGAATAATATTTGGAATCCACAATTGTATGTATCTTAAAAGATGCAAAGTTTTAAACATACAAACATACAATACTGTGTTAAGTATTCTTTCACTTTGATAAACTGCATTATATACTTCCCTTGGGTCCGTGCATGCATATCAATCATATGTATACAACCTGTGCTTATACTGAGTATACATACAAACATACATACAATTTAGACTTGACACCATATTCACTCCACTCTTGAATACCCATCGGGTCCGACTTGCATACAAAGGATACAAACATTGAGCATATGTATGCAAATTATCAAAATACAAAACCTGATTGTACTCACCATCACTTATACAAAGACTTCTCATACAAATGACTTTGTATATGACATAAAAATCTCCAAATGATGCATTTTACAAAAAAACACATATCTTGTAGAATATTGGGAATTTCTTACTAGTTCCAAAAACAACCTTAACTCATTTTTCACAAAGAACTCACCCCTACTCTCGCCTTGTACTTAATGCTAAATATTTTCAACATTTAACATGGTTTGTAACACTTACCCCATTTTCCCTTTACCACCAAGCATGAGCACACCACAAACCAAAAGCAACAACCACAACAAGGGTCCTCATTTTGCTAAGAGGTAAAATGGGGTGTGTTGTGAACATCACAACAACTAGCAACCAAACAAAACAACTAAATTTAAATTATTCAAGGAAACTAAATGAAATAAATCCATACCTTCCAACTTTCTGTATGTAAACCATTATTCAATTTGGATCAAGTGTATTTAATAAGGTGCATGAACTTTCAATAGAGTTTAAATGTGTGCATGTGATTAATAACCCTCATCTTGAAAATGAGTTGAAAACACTAGTGACTGGTGTTAAACTACATAGTTGATGTTATTCCCTTATAGCCAACTAGATAGAGCCTTGCTGCCAGCAAACATTCATAACTCTGACAAGGTTATCATTGCAATTCTCCTAAGTAGAGCCCCACTGCCAGTAAGTGTTTATAGCCCTGGTAGAGTTACTTAGATGGCTTAATTTGGATTTTTAGTATAATCCTTCTTTATTTTTTTATATAGCTTTGTGTAATATAACAGATCATAAGATATTATCACTGTACATTCATGATGCAAGGTCTGGTCACTTGCTAGGATTAAGCTACGAATTGCAATGGTAGCAAGGGCGACCTCTGATTTTTCACTTAACACCTACACTGGTATATTCAACAAACCCAAGGATTTTAGGTATGTCATCATGAGAAACTTCCCTTGAATACTCAATTCATAGTTATTGAATAAAAATTTTCACAAGTCAATCAATTATTTACATTCATAAAAGTCTCAGCAAGTTATGTCTAAGTTTCAAATGATTAACTTGAATATTTTGAATTTTTTGTTGTTTTTAGTGGTTGCTAATCTACTCTTGCATACCTCAAATCAAAACAAAAATCCCTGCCAAGGAAACACAACAAACAAACCAACAAAACAAGACAACCAAAAAAAACAACACACACCCCTATACACTTTTTTAAAATATGATACACAAGAAGACAGACTCTACTCCTTAAGCTTGGAAGTAATGTTTCAAGTGTTGGTCATTAACAGGTAATGGTACATCTTCCCCAGTTAACGTCTTGAGCCTAAAGGTATTGTCTCCTATTATTTCTGCGATCTGTAATGGACCTAACCATAACCTACCAAATTTTTCATGATTCTGTTTCTTTTCATGTGCTTTGTCCCAACACAACACTAGATCTGACATTTTAAATGTTTTAACTCTTTCTCTTTTATCAAACCATCTTTTATCTACCACTTGATGCTCAACAAATTTATATATGGCATGATCCCTCTTCTCATCCAATTGTAACATTTGGATTAACCTAGCCTCTCTATGATCATCAAAGCCTAAGTATTCATTAGTAAACTACCAGGTAGGTATTCTTAAGTTTACTGGAAGTATGGGATCAGTCCCATTAACTAAGTGATAAGGTGCATTACCTAAGGTTGTCTTAACCTTTGTCCTGTCTACCCATAATGCATACTTTAGCAATGTATTCCATTCTTTGGGATTTTTTACAATTAATTTATTAATGATATCCAACAAGATTTTGTAAGTGGACTTAGTTAAACCATTACTCTGAGGGTAATAATTGGAAGAAAACTTTAAAACTATTCCATGTTCAAATGCCCATTTAGAAAATTTCAACAAAGAAAATGCAGGTCCATTATCACATACCATAGAATATGGAGCTTGAAACCTTGTAATGATATTCTCTTCAAGGAATTTGATGACCACCTTAGTAGTGGAAAACTTACAGCATGTAGCCACTGTCCATCTTGTGCAATAATCTATTACTGTCTATATAAACTTGTGTCCAGTAGATGATGGATGATTGATAACTCCAATGAAATCCAAGCCCCATTGTGTAAATGGCCTAGACTTAATAACTGGCTGTAATGGATTAGCCTTATTCCTCCCCTTATCAGTTGTTGTCTGACAAGTGTGACAACTTCAAATATGACTCTCTGTATCTTTAAACATTGTTGGCCAATAATATCTAGCTCTCAGAATCTTATGAGTAGTAGCCAAATGAGAACCATGGGCAGTTCTATACTTATCATGTAATTCCAGTAGTACCTTATTAGCTTCAACTCTATTCAAACACCTCAAATATATACCTTCATGGTTCTTTTTGAACAACAGACCTCCTTGTACCATATACCTTTGTGCTTTGATCTTCAAGGCTCTCCTTTGAGAGGATTTCATCTTATTTGGGTATTTCCTAGATATCAGCAGAGTGTTTAAATCATTGTACCAACCTGATGCATCATTCAAATCTAGTACATATAGTTGTTTTACAAAATTTGGATCCGTATTGGCTATTGTTTGCACTAATGCTTGACCTCAAACTAACTTCATTGGAATAATCTCCATATCAAACTCTTGTATTATTGTAATCCATTTGGCTCTTTTCTCTGCAGGCTCATTTTGCATCAGCAACATCTTCACTGCTGCGTCTAGTACTATGGCTTTAACATGGCTTCACATGATGTAATGTCTAAATTTTTTCACTGCCCTTACCAATGCAAATGCATGTCTTTCTGTATCTAGATATTTAAACTATACATCCTTCAAAGGTGCAGTCATGAAAGTGATGGGCTTTTCCTCACTTTCTTCTCCTTTCTGTGTCAAGGCTGCTGCAACTAAATGTGAGGATGCAAAAGAGTATATGTAAAATGGCTTAGTATAGTCTGGACTAGCCAGGACTGTTGCATTAGAAATGGCTTCTTTGATATCTTCAAATGTTGCTTTTGTTATTGATGTCTGTTCTATTTTTGCATCCTTTTTTAGCATTGCATTCAATGGTTGCACTATCTCTGCAAATCCTGTAATAAATTTCCTGACAAAATTGATTTGGCCAAAGAAAGACTTTAATTCTTTTTTACTGTTAGGTAATTCTAATTTTCTTATTCCTTCTACTCTATTAGGATCAATGGATATCCCATTTTCAAAAATGATGTGTCCTAATAATTTTCCTTCTGTCACACCAAATAAACACTTCTTTGGATTTAGGCAAATTTCATACCTTTCACATCTCTTGAGTACCTTCCTTAAATCTTCTACATGAGTGGAATCATCCTTAGAAAACATAGTTAAATCATCCATATAAATGACAATACATTTACCTGATAATCCATGAAATGCAATGTCCATGGTTCATTGAAAGGTGGAACCTGCATTAATCAAACCAAAAGGCATTCTCCTATATGCATAATTACCCCATTTACAAGTAAAAGTGGTTTTCAACCTATCCTCTTTATCAACCAAAACATGGTTATACCCTAAAAATCCATCCAAAAATGACATCATCCTAGCCCCATTTACTGTTTGCAATACTTCATCTATTGGAGGCAGTGAATAATTGTCTTTTTTAGAAGATTTATTTAGGTTTCTAAAGTCTACGCATAATCTAATGTCTCCATTTTTCTTTCTTATAGGTACCTAATTAGCTACCCACGTTGAATGTCCTACTGGAAAAATTATTTTAGCAGACAACAACTTTTTGACCTCTTCAAAAATTAAAGGCTCTAAAATTGCATTCACTGGCCTTTATTTTTGTCTAAATGGTTTTACTCCTGATCTGAAGGGTATTATATGAGTTATGATGGAAGTATCATACATTTTTAAATCTTCATATGTCCAAGCTATCACATGTTTATACGTCTTTAAGACCTCTGCAATTTCTTTTTTTAAATTTTTAGAACAAGACTTTCCAATTAACACATTTTGAGCGCTTTGCTCAGTTCCAAAGTTAAATGGATCACATTTACCTCCATCAGTTTTAGGCAAATGTTTCTATCAAACTACCCCATCAAAATCAAAGATTTTTTCTAGTTCTATTACACCTTTGGGCAAGAAATTATTTTTTAAGAGGATTTACCATTCGGATCAATAAGTTCAACTCCTGCTCCTGCCCCTTGTTTAGATTTAGATCCATCTCATTTTAGCATCCAAATACCATTTTTATTCTGGGGATTCTAATATTTTACCTTAACCTGAACCATTTTGTTCATCACTAGCATTGTATCATCATTTTTATTTTCATGTCCCTCAGTCAAACCTGCAGGTATAAATGCATCATTAACTTGTGTGTTAGAACAATGGATACCTTTCATTACTTCTGCTCCTTTTGAGACCTGCATTGAATTATTTGTATTGTCATGAAAACATAACTCAGGCTTATCATGAACTAACCTGCCTTCATGTTGTCCAATCATCCCTATGCATTTTCCATATTTATATACTATGATGTCTCTACACATTACACACTGTTCTTCAGGATGTGAGGTATTATGGACTCTACATGAATTTTTGTACAACTTACATTGAATGGGAGTATCTTGTTGAATGCACTTCTCTATTTCTTGCCTTATGATTCTACCAAAATTACTTATAGTGTTGTCCTCATCACCTGAAGAATCACCTTTACATTCAATGAACACAACTATTTCATTATTAGCAGGTTTTATTTTAAAATCCAACATCAAGATTTCTTCTATTTGTACTTCCCTATTGGATACTCTATAAACACCTGGTTCAACAGCAGCATACAATACTTCATTGGTTATGTTATATTTTTTTGAACATATGCTTTATTCTAGGCTCAGCCTCTATCCTAATCTAATTAGGAACACCTCTCCATGGTAACCACATGTGCGAAATCAGTGGCCATATATCCATTCAATGTTTTTGACCAATCCATATTCAACAACATGCCATAATTAGCTGGTATATCAATGACCTGGATATCAATAAACTGACTTACTCTAGGATCTGAAGCTAACTACATCTAAATATGCATCAATTCGCCTATCACATTGACTTCAATTTTATCCAGTTGAGTAACCACTTTAGCAGATTTGGTAGGAGTTAGCCCTAAGGTTTTGCATATTCCTAGAGGCATTACATTGTCTAAGGCTCTTGAGTCTACCATGCAATTATGTCTATTTTTCCCTAACATCCTTACAATTAACAAAAAAGAAGGGACTTCCTTCTTTTCTACATACATGACCATGTTAGTATTTGAATGCTGCTCAATTTTCTTGTTTTTATCTTTGGACGATGTGTCTTTACTATGAACATCTATGTCAATAGAAACCTCTTTTGATACAGATTCATCCAAAGACTTCATAAAGGCAGTCTGTACCCCTGGACTCCTTAACAACTCATACAGAGGTACGCTAACTTTAATTTTCTTTATCTCCTCAGATAGATAACTCATTAGTTTTGATGCCTCCACTGACTCTGTTTTCACTATTTGAACCTTTGATGTTATTGTCCCTCCAGTCCCATGATGATTAGCCTTTAACATCGCAGGATTATTACAAGCATGTTGATCAGGAGGAGTATTAAAATTGTTGGGAGGGTGGAGGTAGTGAAAGGACCTCCAGATTTAGTGTTACTTCTTATATTGTACGTGTGATTTCTGTTAGACTACTGAAAAGCCTGTACCTCTTCTGGTTTGATTACTACTTCATTTCTAGTTTCAAAAGGAAACTAAAAAGCATCCAATACTAAGGATGACTCAGGATACAAACTCTCACAAAACTAAGGTTCATCTTCCACTATCTAATTTTCTTCTTCTCTAGATGTGAAAGTGAAACTTTCCAAGACCAAAGAAGACTCGAACCCTGAAGGTACTATTTCATTCCTTTAGGAATGAGAAATTTGGATGTAGGAGATTGTACTTCAACAATAAAAATGCTAGTAGCAAGGTCAAATTGAGGGCAATCAAGCTCAACATGTGCACTTGTATTATGGATCCTACACCAATTTTTTAATGCTACATTAGTCATTTGGATTTTAACTGGTTGTTTCAACTCCTAAATGTCTGGACTCTCAAATGGAGAGGCCAGAGTGCCATTATTAGGTCTAGTATTCCATGTCCTAGGTGGTTTAGGTTGATTTGGATTTTTGTTGTTATCACCCCAATCCTTGTTATCACCAATATGTCCTCTGTTTTGCATCCCTTGTCCCTGATTGTGATTTTGACCTGAACTCTGACCCTAGCTATAATTCTAGTTTTGGTTATGATTATGTCAGTGAGTATTTCTACCATAGAAATTTTTATTTCTCAATTGTGTCATCTCAGTGGACAGTCTCCTTAAATGTGTGGTAATTTACTTCATTTCCTCTCTATCATCTTGTGCCTTTGCCACAAATGTATCCTGAGGAAGTTGGAAAAAAGACTGACCATTGACCTAATTGTTATTGGTATTATTACTAATACCAGTGTAAGGAACTATAGTCTAAATGAGAGAAGGATTATATACTGGTGTATATGTTGGAACTAAATTTAACAATGGAGTATGATGCATTGGAAGTCCATTCCATAGTTATGCTTGATTTTGCATCCCAAAATTCCCTCCATTCAAAAAAGAATTATATGATGTTTGTCTCATCTCCTGATTCACAATGGCTACTTCTTCATAAGCCTTGGATATAGTGTCTATATCAACCTTTCTTTTGACAAACATGGCAGTCAATGGATCTAGGGTGACATAATACATTGCTAATAAGGCCTCAAGAGTTACAGTATAAGAAGCGACTAACTTGGAGATAGACTTCCAGAACCTATCATTAAAATTATCAATAAGTTCCCCCTCACCTCTTTTGATTAAGGCTAAGTTATGATATAAGGTAGAAGGATCCACTGGTCCTCTAAACCTAAACAAGAATGCCTCTTCCATAATTGCCCAAGAAGAAACATAACCATTTGGCAAGTTGATATACCAGTTAAAAGCCTTCTCATTAAAGGTGTAAGGCAACAACCTACATGCCACATCTTCATGTTCTAATCTAGCTCTGAAGCATGCTTCTTTGAATATCCTAATATGATCCTATGGATCTTGATGCAATTGATATTTAGGATAGATCTTCTCAGGATTTTTGACATTTCATGATAATCAGTGAATGTTATAGGAGAATTATCATCAAAATACACTATTACTAGACCTTGGCATGGATTATGACCTCTAGGTGGACCTATATTTAAGGGCAGACTTAGATTTCTAGGAGGACTTGGATCTCTGGGAGGTCCTGAATCAAGATTTAAAGATCTATATGAAGAACTATCAGGACTCATGATATTATGTCTATTTAAAGGTGATCTAGGAGGAGTTCCAGATGAGCCTCCTATGTGTGATATTCTAGGATTCAAGATCAAAGGACTTTTGTTCTGTCTTCTATCAGGTAATTGCATAAAAAATCTCTTTAACTAGACCTAGACTTGATCACTCAACCATTGTTGTGAGCCAATTTTGATCAAATCATCCTTCAACTCTAATGAGCCCTCCTTCTAGTGCCAAAAATTGTTGATGATTATTTTTACACATTCATAACAAAAGTTAAAATTCACAAGGATCCTTAGCTATCCTGAAAGATATGAAGAATTGACTAAGAATTCTTAATCCCAAGTTTCTATATGGTAAGTTCTTGACCTTGTGGATAATTCATTAGGTTAATGTGAAACTATAATGTTTAAGGGGCCTTACATAAGTTGAAATAGTTTGAGACTCATTGGACTTCAAATTAGGTAGATTGTTGCAAATATCAATAGAGTATTCATTTCTTTGCATAAATTCACCATTATATCACAAAGCTTTGTATGAAATTCAGTATAACAAACTTTACCCTTCAAATTATATGAAAATTATCAAATATCACTGTAATTTCTCATTCTTTATTCAAATGCATGACAATTTCCTTCAGATTTTATGTTGAAACTAATTATTTGTGACTTTCTGGGAAAACTTAGAAAGGTACAGTTAGGAAACTAGATTTCATCCACATACAACTTTCCATTACTCATGTATATAAACCTATTTATCCTGATTAATTCAAAAGTAAATAAATCCTCATACATAAATCTTGAGCATTTTCATGAATTTACATACAAAATTGCAATCTTCAAGGGAAAATATGTTTGAAAATACTTGAATCAATTAACACTCAGAAGATAGACGCAGAAAACTGATGTTTGTGTTCACTAACATGAGACAACGATTTCAAGTTTACAATATTAATGACTTCAATCCTTTGAATTACCAGCAATAAACACTTCTAGACATTTTCATAGATACATCAAGAAGACCAAACATTCTGTGCACTCCTCAATGCAGACATAGGTGACTTTCCTAAAAGAAACATCCTTACTATTGCTAAAACTTGACAATTACAATTTGCAGCTGAAATTTACAAAATCCCTGTGTAAATATTTACACGTAGAAAAAGCTTATTATATAGATTTTAGAGCTTTCCTCTACTATGGTTAAAAAATCCATCATACAATCAACATTCAAACTTTAAGATCAATGATAGGAATCAATTCCTAACCATTTCCAAAATATCTCCATAGTATCTTTATCTAGCTCAAAGGATACATTTAGAATCTTCTCAAAATAAAAGATATTCATTGACTTTTCTCCATTTGCTGACTTTTAGCTGATGATATTTTCTAAGTACATTTTTACTTAGCATATCTTCCCTTTCAATGACTTTCACTCCTTCAGGTATTCTACAAAATTGCTTGTTACCCCTTTGATGAATTTATGATCTCCTCCTGGACTTTTCGTCCATATGTGTTCTTGCATTCAGATTCCTCCCTTTAACCTCTTTTCTTCTTTTTCCAAACCTTCAACTCTTTTCCTATACTTCTTGATCTTAACACTTGTTTCCATTATTGAATCAATCATTTCCTTACTCATATGTGTCGCTGGGTTCCCCAAGCATGGTACAAAAATAGCTTTAAACTCCTTTAATGCCTTTTGTAATTCATATGCTGGTACCTAAAGGCATTCATGATCAATGAGATTCTCTATCATTTTCATATGTAACTTTACCATTTTATCAACAATCTCTTCTAAAACTTGAGTACTTATGATACATCTTTTGAGAATATCATCCTCAGATTTTAATTCTAACCTAGACTATGGCAATTGGTTAGCCATAAGAGGAGTAATGACTCCTTCATTTATCAATTCCTCTACTCTTTCTTCAATTTCTTCAAGCTGCTTTAATTCGGATTTGCATTCTTCCCTTCTAAATTGACAATTATGTATAAGAACATTGCATTTATCCTTCTTTGTCACAACCACTTCCTAGCCTGTCACTACTTGTTTTGTCACTTCTTCTCCTTTCTGCATTAATTCTTTAAACCATTCTTCAAAAATATTAGCTTCAAGCCTCTTATTTTCCATCTCTTTTACCTCATCTTTTGATAATACTGCTATTTCAGTAGGTAACTCTAGTATTGTGGCATTGGGATCAAATATCCCTCTAATGAATTGTTGCAATTGTACAGTGTGTCCTTTCAAGTATTCTTGTTTGTCTTTATCTTTCTTTAGCATTTCAGCTGTGGCCTGATGCATATCCTCCAATTCATTTATATGCTCTTCTTTGGTCTTGTGGTCTAGATCCAAATTAATTATCTCATAGTCTTCCATAGTTATTTCTCCTTTTAACTTGTCTTTTTGTGGTAGGGCTAGCTCTAGTATTCTAGATCCAGAAGGACCTCTTTTGATAGCTGACATTGTTCTAGCCTTTCTCTTCTCCTTCTATAGTGTGAATCCACCTAGTAGACTCTTTATATCAATAGGTATTAATTTCACTTCTACCTTCTCTTTTTTGACTTTAGAACCCAACCAAGCTAGAACCTCTTTGGTAACCATTTCTGATCTTTCTTCATTTTTCACCTCTTCTTGAGGTTTCTCCATTTGTTCTATATGTTGTTGTTGTTGTTGTTGAGGTGATTGAGGTTGATGACCTAGAACAAGAGGATCACCATGTTGCTATGATTATCCTTCATCCTCATCTCCTTCTATCTCAATGTCCCTTCTTCCTCGTCTATTGGACCCTCTTTTCCTGAAAGTTCTTGTTGTTGTTCTTCTTCTTTATCCTTTTGTTCCATGTTTTGTTTATTTGTATCCTCTTTTTTTTCTTCATGTTTTGCATCATCTTTAGAAACATTATCTCTATCAACCAAGTCTTCTTGAGGATTACCTGATACATTCACTAATTCTGTTGTTGTTTCAGCTTGTCCCTGCATCTTTTTTGGAACATTTGTCTAATCTACATGTGATGTTAACCTTATAACTTTCTTAGGTTCTTCTTCTTTTCCTTTCTTAGGTTGATTCTCTATATTCTTCTTATCCTCTATACTTTCTTCTTTCTCACTTGATTCATTATACATACTAAGAATTTCTAAAACATCAGCACCAGCCACATTTATTTTTATTACTCCCTGAGTTTGGACTACTACCTCTTGTACCACTTTCTCTAATTTTTTTTTTTTAGCCTCCTCTATTTGCTGGGCCACAACTTGTACTTCTTCAATAATTTTGGGTGACACAAGTGTTCGAAAAGAATCCACTACTTCAGACTCACCTTGTGTGTTCTCTTCTTTTGGTTCTGGTTTTGGGCTTTGTGCTTTCCCCATATCAACTAGAGAATCTTGCTCTTCTCCTATGTCAAAATATTCACTTACTTCTTCTTCACCTTTTCCAGTCTCTAGTATCACACTAGGGTTTACTTCCCTAACTCTACTGTCAGTACTGTCATCTTCCACATTGACCATCTCACTTACTTTTTTGACTTCATGTAATTTTAACTCTTGCAACCTTTCTTCAACCAATTCTTTCTTAACCTTTGCATATGTTTTCCTTTTTTCTTCTGGTGTGGC
Source organism: Cunninghamia lanceolata (assembly GCA_027924645.1). NCBI lineage: Eukaryota > Viridiplantae > Streptophyta > Pinopsida > Cupressales > Cupressaceae > Cunninghamia > Cunninghamia lanceolata. Next base: position 1,140,787 of record BSBN01000149.1, on the reverse strand, counting down.
CTCACTGGATATGCCACTCATCTTAGCCTCTACTTGTTGAGCTCCTATAACAACACCTTGCCTTGGTGTTGGTCCTTTTGTGGTTTTAATTGCTACATCTCTCATGATTTTTTGCCCTGTTGATCTTTTAATAACTTGGACCTGCTCGGTATTGATGTCATGGCCAGATGATTCTGCTTCCATAAATGTCCCTAAAGATACTGATACTATCACCCCTAAGGCATATGGATCCATTAGGGTTACATTCATCCTTTTCAATGATCTTTGCTTCTACAACTCTTCTCTTCTTCTCATAAGAACATTGGAGCTCATCTTGATGCTCCCTCACTCTCTTCTTACCTCTCTTTTAAAATGTGGGCTCAATCCCCTTAGCTTTGAATTCTCCTATTTTATCTTTCAACCATGTCTTGGAAAATAAAATAACTGGTTTGGATAATGCATCCAAAGATGTTTCCCATGGCCTTGTCCAATCAGGTTCTTCAATGGGAGCAAGCATCGTACTCTCATAACTATGATGTAGCAGTTTATCATCATCTTCAACTTTTGGAGGCACACAGATTTCTTCCATGGTCCTCATCTGTTCTACTATCATCCTTTTATTAGCCCTTTTTCTTACCTCTTTATCATTTTTGCAATCTAACTAGTAGTCTTCAATATGCACATGTTGCTTGAACTTAGGATCAATGCTTCTCTGAATTCTGTGAAAAGGATCAAAATGCCTTACTAATTCAAATTCCTTAAAGCCATAATATCTTAATTCTCTTTCTAAATATTCAGCCACCTCTTCACCATAGCACCAATACCTTCCAATTGACCAAGGAAGTTTCAAATTTCCTCTGCCCACCTTCTTTTTATACATTTTGAAAGCATTCAAGTTTTGTCTAGAAAATTCCAATACCATCAACTTATTTGATGGATATCTAGATAGCATGAATGGCTTCCCCTCAAAACCCTTAGTTCTAATATATGTAAAGCGTTGGAATTGTATATACCAAGAACTATGTAATCCAAAAGAGTCTTCTGTTGCTTCAGATAACCTTTTCTCTTTTTCTCCCTTTAAAACTCTTACCATGTAAGTATAGAATACATCATTAATCAAGGCATACTTCCTCAATGCATTATCCTCCTACAAATCTAGATAATGATCATAGACTAATTTCTAATCTAGGCCATCCCCCATGGTCCCAACTCTATCAATTCCAATTATGTATGGCTAAATCATTGATGCACATGAATATAATACATATGATGACAAATAAAAAGGCATCATCTTTTGTTTTTCAACATAGTCTGCTTCCATATGGCTGTACTAATAGCCTTGGCCTAGTGAATTTCTCCATCCTCTTTTTTTGCTTCTCTTATGAATTGAATGATAGTGAACATCTAGAGTTCACATTTTGTTGTATCTCTCAACCCTACCAATCTACTCAACATGGTAATCATTCAATGTATCTCCTCTTTAAAGCCTATCCTATGAAGATTCCTTGGCACTCTTGCTATAGCCTTATGTTTGTTTTCTACATTATACCAACTGTAGAAGATTTTACATTTGCATTCTCCTTCATTACTATTAAAGTCTTCTGTGTATTGGTCTATGTTTATATCCACCATTTTCTCTTGAAGTTCCAGACCAAATGTCCTTGTTATCCCTTTTGTGGTCAAATTTACAATCACCTAGTCTTCATGTATCACTTTTCTAGTATTTAAATCATATAGGTTTACGTACTCTAGTACAATATCCTTAGCCTCCATGGCTAATGGAAAACTTGCAGCCTTGTATAATCCACTATCCCAAATACATTTCATGTCAGGGGTAGCATCTATTGCTATGATCTTCTGAAGAATACCCTTTGCATCATATGACCCTACATTTGTATGAGTGTCGATTCCACTTGTGCCAAGTAAAGTTGGATACTCTTTATGTATCAGCAATTCTTCCTTTTTTGTTTCTTTTCATGGCTTTCTTTCTTTCTTCACTTTTTCTTCACCTCCTAGATCTACTTTCCTTTATTTCGGGGCCATCCTACAAAAAAATCACGTACTTACTCCTTGTTTTCACTTCATTAACCTACGGTTTTACAATGAATTTTTTACATTTAACATTTACCCTAACCCCTTTTGTCTTTTTTGTTTTCAAATTTCATATTACTTAACACAAATCAGCTAATTTCCTTAACCGAGTATAGTAATTTGACATTTTCTTGCATTCGAAAAATGAAATTACTGATAATCATTTTGTATTTTCAATTAACTAAATGGTAATGACGTTTAAGATAAATACCTGTATTCGTGACAGCTCAACCTTACAGACGTTGACCCACTTTACCATTTTTCTGACCCATTCCCATTCTAAAATTCTGTTCAACAATGAACTTTCTGTTCAATCTGTGCAAATAATTCTTTTTCTCTGCAATTTTAATTTTCACAATGCAATTCTGAAAGAAAACAATTGTTATTTACCCTAACATGTTAAAATTTATCTTTTTGATGTTAGCTCTGCATTAAATGCGACATTTCAATGCACATATGACTTTGGCTTTCTATTTTAACCTTTTATTTTGAACATTGTATCTGTTTATCTCCCCTTTGTATGCATATCATTTTATTGTATGTCACTTTTCTATATTGCTTTTTATGTCATTTACATACAAGCCTACATATGCAACGGCTTATAAAACAATGTTACCTTTTACCTTATGTTTAGCTTTGTATCTTTTGTTTATATGTTGCAATGTCTATAAAATAGATACAAACCATTATACAAATGCAACATACGCAAACCATTCATGTTTTATTTCCCAATAGTGTACTTTTACCTCCTTGTATATCAGGATGGTATGTATACAAATCTTTTAGACATAGCAACACATTAATCACATTTCATCCCCTTTTGAACTGCGCGTCTAGTTTTACTTTTTCATCTCTTGTATCTTTCTTTTGTATATTCTTTTGTATCTGTTGGTCATGATGTTAGTCACAAACAAGCATAGAATAAAAGTACACATTAACCTTTATTCATCTTGAAAGATACTATGAATTCAAAGAATTCATGATCCCAAGTCTCCGGTGATTAGGTCTTAATCGTCTGAAGTTACTCAGAGGTTAATGTGAGTTGCTGTTTCCATTTTGGGGCCTTACGTGAAAGTTTATCATCATCATGATTCTCCTGCAGAAATTCTTTACAGAGAAGTCGTATTATGCTGTTTATTTGGTGAAAAGGATGTAGAAATACCTCAATCTTTGCATGATATTTTTTTAATTGTGCATGCTTTGTATTCAAATATGCTAAATATTTGCAATTATCTATGAGATGTCTGCATATCTGTGTTATTTGCTTAAGATCATCAATTATTTGCAATTATGGAGATGGAATGCTCTGAAATTTAAAAGAAATTGAAGAAATGCTTCTAATGAAGTTGAACCTTTAGCTTTTGAACCACATGTATATTAGATACTGTCATGAAGAGAAGAAAACCAAACCATATTTTCACCAGGACATTCCACAGCTAGATATAGTTGATGCTAACTTCAAAGGAATTTGTATGAAAACAACATATGTAAGTAGACATGCACTCCAACGGACACAGCAAATCACCACATATATCTAGAACTCATACACTGATTACTCAAGATTTACTATGAATCGTAATCGACACAGTCTTCTCATTCATTAAGCATGCAAAAATATAAATGTATACAAAAACTTTGAAATAAGCTCTGAATGTTTCAGCAGATGGATTTCAATTAAGTTTCCAATGTTTACAATAGGGCATTCCATCACCTTTTATAGAACAAGGTGAGGAATCCGTTACAAATAGATCTACGATCTTGATTTATCAATGTAAATCTACAGTCATCATTCTCTTGACTTTGTCAATCTCTACAAAAAGGCACAAGTTGCCAGCTGGCAACTATCTATATTAGTTATGCTTATATCCCCTTCATGATGTATCTTCATCATGTTCCTCAGTTGATTCATGTGGATCATCATCATGTGCATCACTTCCTGAACTTTCGATATCCTGATGATGATGACGCCGCATATGGGGCTGCATACTGCTCCAGACTTGCTCATATGAATGCACAACTTGATCTATTCCTCTGCCATCTTGAGTCTTTTCTTTGATGATGGCATGCCTATGTGCTTCATATTTATCTCTGCTATTATCCAGCTTGCTTTTCCTGTCCTGCAGTGTTTCATTATATTTCTCCATCTTGACCTTGATCCTCATTATTTTATATATAAATTCTTCTGTCAAGTGGACTGGTGGACCATCTGCTTCTGATTGGAAGTTACTGTGTAGAGCTTTGATGGCAGATTCCTCATCTTGATTCTCTATTTTCCCTTCCACCTTTCCCTCCAATGTTTCCAAAATCTCTACCTCTTCAGCCATTAAATCATGTAGTTTCATGCTGATATCTCTCAGCTTATTATTGCATCTTTTGAGGACTCCACATTCAAACTGAATGTCTTTGTACCAGATGTCCACCAATAATGCGGTATTACTGTTAAGTACCTGCTTACTGATAAGCAGTTGAGGATTTATCCTCTTTATTTCTCCTAGGATGCTCAGGACCCTTTCCAGTTTGTAAGACCTTTTCCCGGTCTGCATTTGCAATTTATCCACCTTGGTCCTGGAGTGACTCAAAATACTCCACCTCTTCAAAGAGGCCTTCACTATTTCTATAGCATCATCCAATGTGGATGACATCCATTTTCTGATCACAGATGCCTCATGTTTCATGAGGTCTAACTTATTTACCTCCTCCTGAGAAATAGCAGTCAATGGGACTGCATGTTCAGTTGTAGTATCATCAGGACTAGTCAGCCCCCTTATGTAGGCATGCAACTGAGCAATGTGCTCTTTATGTTGCTTATTCTTCTCCTTCTCTCTTTTCACCTTTTGGATCAAAGAATCAATAATGTCTTTGCCCTCTTGACCCTCTTGGTCTTCATTGGCAAAACCCAGATCTACTGTGCTAATTTGAAATTCATCTACAGTAATTTTACCTTTTTCTTTCTCCACCGCAAGTATGGCAATTTGTGCGGTCCTTCTCCTGGTGGCCGGATCTCTCTTGATGGCCGAAGTCATTCTGGCCTTCCTCCTAGGTTTCATTATGTCCGCGGAGAACAAGGTGGAGACATCAAATTCCTGAATTTCAAGTTCTTCCTCTATATTTACTTCCTTCGCCAACCATGGAGGCACCTGATCATGTTTTTCAACATCATCATGATGTTCACCAGTGTCTCCTATTTCTATGAATAGATGTGGTGCGGATGCTGATTTTCTCATTTCTTCTTCCTAATGCTCGCTTTGTTGTTGATCCTGCGGCACATCCTCCTGTTGAGGGATTTCTTTCTCTGAAGGAGCATCCTCTTGGTGCGGGGAATCCTGTGGTGCATTTGTATGTTGATCATGATGATCATGATCTTTCTCCGTCATTACTTCATCTATTTTCAGCTCTTCCCCTTGTTGAGGTTTATCATCCTCCTTTGGCTTTTCTGTTTCTGGTTGCATGTCCACCACATTTGATATCATGGAGTCTGCCTGAGGCACTGGCATTTGTTCTGAAGCCATTACTTGTTCCGCACCTGCACTATCAACCTCCTGTGTTTTGGCAGCAGGATCTTCTATTATTCTCTCCTCATCGGCTACCTTCTCTTGAACTTCTTCTATGGCAGGCTCCGCTGATGTGTCCTGTGGACTTTGTTGGCCTAATTCCAGAGTATGGCCTTCTGCTTCTACCATCTCTATTTCTTCTACCGGGTGCCCTTTGTCAGGTGATCCTGCTGGCTATTCAGGACTTGCATCCTATTTCTCTGTCAGGTCGACCACTACAGGACTTGTCACCTCTGTAATTAATGCTTCCAGCCCTATTTCTTGAGCTACTTGCTCTGGGCTCTTTTCTTGCTCTGCCTCCATCTACTTCATCTCCTCAAATATGGTTTGAATTGGTGGAGGCTTGTGAAGGGTCATGGTTATACCAGTAGTAAGTGTCTCCATTTTCTGTGCGGCCACATCCTGCACAACCTCATCATTAGACAAGTTTATTGTCTCGTCTAGCGAGACGTAACCTTCTACTTGTGTCTGGGTAGTTTCTTTTGTTTGTTCTTCTGCAAGTTCAGTTTTGAACTTGACGATGGTAGGAAGTGGAACATTCTGAAGTTCCTTGGGTACTTCACTACCTGCCCCTTGTAATAATGTAGGGGGTTGTTTTATTTCACCTCTCATAGAGGTTCTTTGTTTCTTAGGTGGGGTGGACACCAGCACCTGTGGAGCTCTCCTCTTTCTCTTTATTATTAATGGAGCCTCTTCTTCTTCAGTCTCTTCCTCCATGAGGATATCCTCTTCTCCTAGTTGTCTTGAGGATTGACCCACTTCCAGGGTGTCAGTGATTCCAGCCTCTACCGTCTTACTCTTCTTGGGCTTTTCTTTCTTTGGAGGGGATGCTGATTTTGATCCTGATCATGATGCTGCTGCCTCCTCAGCCACAAATACTGCCCTGTCAATTATAACCCCTTTGGGTTCTTTATCCACCTTCTTCCCCCTTCGGGGTCTTTTTCTCTGTTGTTGTGGTGGGGGGAGCTTATCTCCCTTAGTCTTCCTTTTTTCAACCAGAAAGTCATCATACTCATCCCCACGGATATCCTGCCCCTTCTTCTTGTTGTCCACCGTAATGGCAACACCTTTCTTCTTCAGTGCCTCTACCTGCTCATCAACCCAAGCTTGGGTTAGTTGTATGGTCCTGGCAATGAAGGGGTCCAAGGATATGTCTTCCTGCATGGTGAGGTCAGGGGCAGAGATGGTGTCATTATATATCTTCTTTTGTTCATATTCATCTGCGATCATCTTGCCATCATCCTTCTTCAATTGTTTAGGGATGGAGATGCAATCAAAGGTTCTTATTTGGTTCAGAGTTAACGTCTGATACCTTCTTCTTCTGGCCTTTGCCTCATCTTTGCAATCGGCCCAAAAATCCTCTAGGTGCCTCTAATGAATAGGCTTTCCTAGTATTTTGTGAATCCTGTCGTAAGGATCATATGGTCTTGTTATCGAAAAAGGTTGCAGATTCATTTTATTTAGGGTGACCATCACCTTCTTTATATTGTCCGAATCAGGGCACATATAACAACCAATGCTGACTGGGAACAAAATTGGTGGCAGCTTCTTGGCATACTTGTACATTTTTATTATTGTGGAGCCCTACCGGATAAATTCCATTAGTATCACTACATCAGTAGGATACCTTGGCAGCATCAGGGGATGTCCCTCAAAACCTTCAACCCTTATATATGAAAAGGTTGCAAACTGTATGTACCAGGCCCCATGCCTGTAAATATCTCTTAAGCCTCCATGCTCAATCTCTTTGTTCTGTCCTCTTCCATGGTCCTCACCAGATGCATAGAGAATGCATCATTGACCAAATTGTACTCTTTGAAGTAATGGGTTCTCTGCAGCTGGGGATGATGATCCTAGATATACACAGCATTTGTGCCGGTAAGCTTCCCATCTGTAACTAAAGCATCAAAAGTGCCTTTATAGGCACAGGAATAAACAATATATGATGACATATAAAATGCACAATTTGAACCCCCCAGGTTCATCAGCTGCTCATGCAGAGCATCACTTATTATCTGGCCCCATAGTGGCTTGATGTCTGAATATAGACACATCATGATTATTCCATACATCCAATCTTTGAAAATACCAGCATCAGGCTAGCCTGTTACTCTATTAAGGAGTGTAATCATGTATTGGTACTCCTCACTGAAATCATATTTGAACAGGTGCACAAGAAGTTTGGCTGTGGCAGGATATGTGTTGTTCTCAGCCCGCCATTGATACATGTTCTTCCTGGCTGATTTCTTATTGGCTTCATACTCCTTTTCTGACTTCCTCAAGTCTATGCTCTTAAGTTTACTTCCCAGTGGCAATCTAAATGTCCGAGACAGACCCTTGATGGAGAGGTCTGCATATATCTTCCCATGTTTCATCACTTGCCTTGTCTGAGGATTATAATTTCGGGCACATTCTATGACCAGTTCTGGAGATTCCATGGTGTATGGAAAACTGGGAGCATTCCACATTCCTGATACGAATACTACATCCAACACATGACTCTTATCATTCCCATCATTCAGCTTAGCTGACCAGGCTTCCAAATTGGTGCTTCCCTGATGGGTGTCTGTAATTGCTCCATATTTAAACAGGACCCCCCTCTGAGAAGAGAACATAGGCCTACTGAATTCCTCTTGACACTTAACTAACCATTTGTCAGCCATGAGTACCTGCAATTAACAAAATCCCATCTCACAATAGGTATACACATGTATGCATATTGCAATTAACTTTATAAATCACCATGCCCACTGTATTCTTTCAACATTACATCATCATACCGGAATAAAAACAACATGATGAGGTCTTCATTTACTTACCTGGTTATGCAGATTTCTCTTTTATACCAGTAGATTGCTAATGATGCTCTTAATTTAGCTGATGATCACTTCCTTCCTTCTATCTATGAGCTCAAATCACGCAACAATCACCTGTATGAGGATATGGAAGCTGGTGCTCTGTAAAATAATTTTATTGCAAGGTAAATGTGAAAATGACGGTTGAATTACCTTTTAACCTCGCAATTAGGGTAAATTTAGGTCAACTCTGACAACTTAGATTGTTTCCCTTGATTATCTGTATGAAAACGCAAGATCTTGCCAGGTGTTTCATTAGGTTCTGGGGTTGGCGGGAACCACCTACCATGTCTGCGTGCATTAAATGATAATGGCAGCAAGGGGAGCAGGGGAATATCCATATGACAGGATATCATGAAGGCAGGATGATATTCACAAATATCGGGTCGAGTTTCAATATCATCCTCCTCCACCAAATTGGAATGGTTATCGCAACAAGATTCGGGTGACAAAAACACCCTTTGGTTATGTTTGGTACCTCAGGAGGATATTTCGAGTTATCGGGTGGTGTTTTAAATATGATGATGACGAGACAAACTTACTTGTCTCTCTTTTGGAATATCAGGATGACATCATCCTAATATTCGTTCTTTGTATTGGAAAGGCATCATGACGTCGTCGTCATATTATGCGAACATGATCATGTTTAGAAAATATCCTGTCAAAATGTAAATGTGATGATGATGTCATCGTCATGTTTGTTTCTTTGTTTATCAGATTTGGATGACATCATCAGGATATTGGCTTAGGGTGATATTTCGCGTCAGGAGGATATTATGAAATATCAGGTTACATTTGAAAACATGATGCTCACGATATATAAAACTGTTTGACGGGAAGAATTTATTACCAGTTAAAGTTGACGTCCGGATATTTGGATCGCATGACTTATCGGGGGATGCTTCAAATATGATGATGATGAGACAAACTTACTTGACTGAGGTTATAAAAAATATGATCCTCCTCTTGCAAATATCAGGTTTGACCAAAACTTTGACTGTTCATAACTCTCACATCCTAATGAATATCAGGGTGATGTAAAAGGCAAACCTGCATGGAATTTAATGTTCTTTCAAGATATGAGGTCACAGAAAAGGAATACAAATTTTAACAAACTAACCTCATAATGGTGACTTACCTCATCCTGGTTCCACATGATGATGCACATGACCTACTTTTACCAAACCGCCAAGAAGCAGACAACACAAGCCAAGCCAAAAAGTTGGGTCCCTGTTTTGCCAAGTCAAAATGGGGCATGTTGTGTAACCACACAACAACTTGCCACCAAAGAAAACAAACAAATTCCAATGATTCAAGTGATGTGATCACATTCATCTATAGTATTCTAATTCTATCTAAGCATAGGCATCATGATCCTCTGAATGATAAAATCTCATCATGGTAACAATGCTAACAAAGGATCAGGTGTGTGCATATGATTAATTATACTCATCTTGAAAGCAAGTTGAAAACATAAGTAACTGGTGTTAAACTACATAATTGGGGATCATCCCTCATAGCCAACCTGGATAGAGCCTTGCTACCAGCAGGTGTCTATAGCCCCGGCAAGGTTATCTATACAATCTCCCTAAGTAGAGCCCCACTGCCAACAGGCGTTTATAGCCCCGGTAGAGTTACTTAGATGGCCTAATTTTTTTTTTTTTTTCTCTTTAAAATTTGTATTTGATATCATCATGTCAGCTGATTTGTACAAGGTATAGTCACTTGCAGCTTTAGGTTGGAGATTATATTGGTAGCAAGGGAGTCCCTTTAGATTTTTCACTTAACACCTATACTTGTGTGCTCAACAAACCCAAGGCTGTTAGGTGTTCCATTGTGATTGATTCACTTTGACCAAGAAAAGGCACCCTGGTGAAAAGATATCAGAAACCTGATCATGAATACTTCTTAGGTTGAATCATAACCTATGTCTAAATGTGTTCTCATCACTTGAATCCTAACAATTTAGTTATTTTCTGGGGTGATGAAGTGCATCATCCTGACTTACTAGAACAAGGTCTCAACCAACAAAACAAAACAAGCCAAACAAACAAACTGTACAAACAACTATACAAATATACAATATGATACATATGACTATCATGAAGTCATTTAGGCCTGGAAATAATGTTTGAGGAATTGTCCATTGACTAGCAATGGGACATCCTCACCTGTCAAGTTCTTAAGCCTAAAAGTGATGTCTCCTAGTATCTCAGAAATTTGAAAGGGACCTATCCATAATTTATCAAACTTACCATGGTCACCTTTCCTTTCATGAGCTTTATCCCACATCAAGACTAAATCAGATATCCTAAAAGCTTTAACTCTAGCTCTCTTGTCAAACCAGCATTTGACAATAGCCTGATGTTTTGCAAATTGGTCAATTGCTTGACTCCTTTTTTCTTCCAGGTGCATCAACTGAAGCAACCTGACTTCTTGCTTATTGTCTATGCCTAGGTATTCTTGGGCAAACTACAGAGTAGGAATTTTTAAGTTTATAGGGAGGATGGGATCCACCCCATATACTAGTTGGAAAGGCGAGTTTCCTAATGCAGTTTTTATTCTAGTTCTGTCAACCCATAAGGCATACTTTAGAAATGAGTTCCATTCCCTAGGGTTCTTCTCTATTAATTTTCTTATGATATTCAGCAAATTTTTATTGGTGGATTCTGCTAATCCATTCCCTTGGGGATAATAGTTGGATGAAAACTTAAGTATAATCCCATGATCAAAAGCCCAACTTGATAACTTGGTGGAAATGAAGGCAGAACCATTATCACTTACCAACGCATAAGGAATTCCATACCTGGTGACAATGTTTCTCTCTAGAAATTTAATGACATCATCTGCATTACAAGTTTTGTTGCTAACAGCCTCAGTCCATCTAGTACAATAGTCAGTAATTGTTAAGACATAACTATGACCTGAGGAAGACGGAGGATTAATTGGTCCTATGAAGTCCATGCCCCACTATGCAAATGGGCGCTCTTCTATCACTAGCTACAAGGGTTGTGCAACATATTTCTCTCTATTGGCAGCAACCTGGCAAACATGGCAACATTTAACATGACTAGCTGTGTCTTTAAAAATTGTAGGCCAGTAATATCCTGCTTTGAGGATTGCATGTGTCGTGGCCAAGGCTGATCCATGTGCCATTCCAAACTTGTCATGTAGTTCTGACAGGACTTTATTTGCTTCTGGCTTTTCTAAGCATCTCAGGCGTATTCCTTCATAATTCTTCTTAAATAAGGTTCCTCCCTTCATCATATACTTTTGGGATCTTATTTTCAAGACTCTTCTCTGTGAAGCTTGCATTCTTGATGGACACCTTCGAGTGATTAGGATGTGCCTGATATCTGAATACCACTCTTTATTGTCTTTCTCATTAATCACATATTGCTGACTAGTGATGTTTGGATCAATTTCGGATATCATTTGGCTCAGAGCTTGTCCTCTTACCAGCTTCATTGGTGTAATTTCCATGTCATACTCTTGTAATACAGTAATCCATTTGGCTCTTTTCTCATCAGGTTCACTTTGCATCAGTAGCATCTTTACTGCTGCATCTGGTACTACAGCAATCACTTTGCTTCTTAGTATGTAATGTCTAAATTTCTTTACTACTCTGACTAATTCGAGTGCCTATCTCTCAACATCTACATATCTTAATTCAGCATCCCTGAAAGGACAACTCATGAAAGCAATTGGTTTCTCTTCTTTCTCTTCATTTCTTTGAGTTAACACTGCTGCAGAGGTATGTTCTGAAGCAAATGAATAGATATAGAAATCTTTTGTGTAGTCTGGACTAATGAGGACAGGAGCATCTGAAATGGCTTTCTTTATATCTTCAAATGCAGCTTTGGCCTCTGGTGTCCACTCAATTTGTGCATCTTTTTTCAACATGGCATTTAATGGTCTGACAATCTCAGCAAAGCCGGTGATGAACTTCCTCACAAAGTTTATCTTACCAAAGTAAGACTTGAGTTCCTTTTTGCTTCTTGGAAGTTACAACTTCATAATAGACTCCACCCTGTCAGGATCAATGATAATTCCATCTTTTGTGATCAGGTGGCCTAGTAACTTTCCTATTGTCACCCTAAATATGCAGTTCTTGGGATTCAAAGATATTCCGTACTCTTCAGATTTCTTCAGTACACTTCTGAGATCAGCAACATGATTCCCCCTTTCCTTAGAGAATACTATCAAGTCATCCATGTAGATGACTATACACTTTCCTATTAAGCCTCTGAAGGCTATGTCCATTGCTCACTGGAATGTAGCTCCAGCATTTATAAGTCTGAATGGCATACGTCTATATGCAAATATCCCCCACTTTGTGGTGAAGGCAATTTTCAATCTGTCAATTTTGTCAACCATTACCTGGTTATATCCTGAAAAGCCGTCCAGGAAGGACATCATTTTAGCTCCATTTACAATCTGCAGGACTTCATCCAAGTAGGGTAAAGGATAATTATCTTTTTCTGATGCTCTGTTCAGGTTCCTGAAATCTACACATAACCTGATGTCTCCATTCTTCTTTCTAACTGGCATGAGATTTGCCACCCAGGTGGAGTGCCTCACAAGAAATATTATCCTAGCGTTTAACAATTTCTTGACTTCTTCAAGAATTATTGGTTCAAGCAAGGCATTTACTGGCCTTTGCTTCTATCTGAAAGGTTTAGCATCTGGCTTGAGAGGTATAGTATGAGTTATGACAGAGGTGTCATATGTCTTCAGCTCATCATAAGTCCATGCAATTACATGTATGTAGTCCTTGAGGGCTTGAGTTATTCCTTCTAACTCTTCTGGTGTGCACACCTTACCCATCAAGACATTTTTCTTGTCATCATCTTGTCTAATATTCACTTGTGAATATTGACCTCCATCTGCCTTTGGCAGATCCTTCTGTTTGAGCATATTATCCAAATCAAAGGCTCTTTCTAATTCAATCATACCTTTGGGGATCCTATTGCTAGTCAACTCTAATATCTCATCTTCTTCCCAGACATGATCTTCCATACCATTCTCATCTATAATCTGAGCTTCAAATATGTCTCTATTTGAAATGAAGTCCAGAATGTGCTGATCATCATCAAACACCTGGAGGTTAGTCACATTATCAGGTACTGAAGGTACTGACACCAGTTCTATTGAAAATCTCTTCAGACCAGATGTAGATAGTGGCTCCAATGTATTGGCAACTTGGGCAAGTGCATCTGCCCTATGGTTTTGTTCTCTTGGTACATGAGTGATATTAAAGGTGTCAAAGTCTTCAATCAGGTTTCACACACGATGTCTGTAATTGGATAGCCTTCTGTAGTTATAGGAGTAAATTCCTCTTACTTGCCTCACAACTAGTTCTGAATCTCCAAAGACATGCAAAATCTTTACTTTTTTCTTATGACCAAATAGCATCCCATGAATCAAAGCCTCATACTCTACTACATTGTTAGTACAGGGGAACTATAATCTGTAGGCTGCTAAGTAGGATTTTCTAGTTGGATCAACCAAATCAATTCCTACCCCAGCACCTTGCTTGGATTTGGATCCATCAAACCTCAGGACCCAAGGTTTATCTTCAGCAAGACATTTAGCTGAACTTTCTTTTCTCTTTGCAGCTCTGGCTGCTGCTCCACCTGATATCCACTTTAACTTAGGGATGTCAGCTTTCTCAAGTTTCTTCTTTCCTTTATTTTTTGAGCCTGATGGCTTTTCTATTTTCTCTTTCATCTCAGCAGAAGGATGATCTTCTGAATCTGCAGTTGCATGCTTTTTCAAAATGTGTAAACATAGTGAGCAAATTGTCTCTGAGTGAGGTGCCTCATGCAACCTACACCAACCTTTAATCAAAACCTCCTAGGGAGATTTATGCTGTCGTGTCATCTTCTTTATTTCTTTTACTAGAAATTCTTCGAACTTAGTCAGGTCACTACCTTTGTCTTCATCAGACAATTCATAATCTGGTTCCATAAAGCAATCACTACCAGGGGTGATCTTTTCCTCCCTCACATCATTTATCTAGTCAGAAAATAGAACTTCTTCTATTTTCAGGATATGATCCTCATCATGATCTGTTAGCTCCTCAGTTCCTGTAGAAGACAGATAAGAATTAGTATCGTCATCATCATAAGATGTAGCATTTACCTCGGAATATGATGATGATGCCTCACTGCATGTTTGCTCCAGCATCATCATATCTAAGCATGTTTCACAAGTCTTTTCTGAATGTGCTTCATCATGTAATCTGCACCATCCATCGATCAAAATATCATTAGCAGGTATATTTAACAATTGACAATGCTTTACCTGATTAGACAGATGCATCTCAAAGTCTCTGAAGCGATCTATTTCATTCTCATCATCAGAACTATTATCAGGTTCTACGACTGGCATGTCCTCCCGATGATCATCACCATGATGATGATGAAGGTCAAGCATCAGGATTTCTTCTATTTTGATAGTCTACGGCCTAATGCAATAAACTCCAGGTTCTACGTCTATGTACATGATCTCATTTGTTCGGTTATACTCAGTGATCATATGTTTCATCCTAGGCTCAGCATCAATCCTAATCTGATTAGGTATACCTTTCCATGGTAACCACATGTGACTGAAATCTATAGACATATATCCGTTAAGTGTTTTGGACCAGTCTCAGCTAAGCAACATCCCATAAGTATCAGGTATGTGAGCTACCTGAATATCAATGTAATATTGGATGCTAGGATCAGATGCTAGTTGCATGTGGATATGAGTTAACTCTCCTACTACACTTACTTCTATTTTGTCTAGTTGTGTCACCTTCTTTAGGGATTTAGCAGGATGCAGTCCTAAAGCATTGCATATTGACAAGGGCATAAAATTCGTGGAGGCCCCTGAATCAACCAGACAATTGTGCCGGTTCTTGCTGAACATTCTTATGGTGAGGAGGAACGGAGGTGATTCAGTTTTATCCCTATACAAGGTCATGTGGGAGGTTTCTGCAGCTTGGACTGTAGCTAACACTTTAGGCTTGATAGTATTATCCCTGGCAACATGATCTTTGCCACTGGATTGACTTGAAAGATGGCCATCCTCTTTAGGAGCAGGATCATCTAGTGACTTCATGAATGCTTTTTTGATTGCAGGAGTTTTCAGTAACTCAGACAGGGACAGGCTGATCTTAATTTTCTTCATCTCATCAGCCAGATAGCTGACTAGCTTGTCAGATTCATGAGGCGCATTTACAACCTTTGATCCTGTGTTCTGAGGCGACAAGTATTGAGCATTTACCTTGGGGAACCCAGGGTTATTGCTAGCTTTAGGATTAGGAGGTGTGTTGAAGTTATTTGGAGGTAGAGATGATGTCAATGGGCCAGCAGGTCTATTGGCATTACTCCTCAAGTTATAATTATGCTTACCAGGATATTGCTGCTGATATGCATGTACTTCCTCATGCTCTCTTGCAGGCTCATTTTCATCCTCAAAGGGAAAAACATAATTTGTTTCAAAAGTTAAAGCAAATTCCTCACATGTTTGGTTATAACTCTGATGAGGCTGATTAGTGTAGGCTTCCAGCACAAAAGCTGAGTCATATCCACAAGGAACAATCTCATTTCCTTCTGCCTGAGGTAGATTTCCAAAAGTATTAGACACTTCAGTCTGAAAGATGCTAGCAGCAATTCTAAATTGTGGACAGTCTAATTCTGCATGTGCATTTGTATTGTGGATCCTACACCAATTAGTAAGGGCCGCCTCGGCAAGATTAACTCTAGTAGTCTGTTTGGCTTCACCTGGAGGTTGATTGTCCAGGGGTGATGGTAATGAACCATTATTTGGCCTAGAGTTCCATACTCTGGGCTGTCTTTGGGGATTATTGTTATTTCCACCACTATTGTTGAAATTATTGGTGTTTTATCCTCTGTCAGGATAATTTAGTCTATCATTGGAATAATTTCTATTCTGATTTGACTAGGAATAAAACCCTTGATTTCTCAAATGTGTCACTTCTGTGGTGAGTTTTCTCAGTTGAGCAGAGATTTCTTTGATTTCCTCCTTTTCTTCTTGAGCTTTAGCCACCACATTTTCAGTCTGAGGCTTGAAGAAAGAGGATCCATGGTTATTATTGGGCAGGTCAGTACCCTGAGGTGTCTGAGCTTGTGCAAGATATTGTGGCAATTGGCCATTTCCATTAGGAGGGGGCATAATGCTCAGTGGAGGTACTTGCAAGGGTGCAGGCATGACTGCTGGGGGTACCACTATTCCATTAGGATATTGTGTAGGATACTATGCAGAATATGATGCAAGATATTGTGAATGCATGCTAGGCAAGGTAGGAAATACCATATTTGGAGTAGGAGCAAGTATCAACTGCTGATTTACCTGTATGGCTTCTTGAAAAGCTAAGGCTAAAGTTGTGATTTAGGGATGTGTTCTCCTTATGAACATGGAAGTCAAGGGATCTAAGGCTGAATAATAAATGCTCCTTGCAGCTTCATCAGACACAGTATAAGGAGTGACCACTCTAGACAACATTTTTTGAAACCTAGCATTGAAATTGGCAATAGGCTCATTCTCAAATCTCTTGATAGTAGCAAATAAATGATAGTTTATTGAGTGGTCCACAAGAACCTTGAATCTATCAAGAAAAGCTTTCTCTAGTAAGGCCCATGAATCAACAGAACCCTGACCAAGACTAATGAACTAATTATAGGCCTCTTCTCCTAAGGAAAAAGGGAATAATCTACACACCACATCTTGATGCTCTATTTTGGCTCTACAACAAGCTTCCTTAAAAGTCCTGATATGATCTTCAGCATATTGAAGGATGATATTTTGGACAAAGTTTATCCGGATTCTTTGGTAACTCATGATATGCAGTAAAGGTCAAAGGTGACTCCGCTGCAAAGAAAGACATTGCAACTAGAGGAGGCTGAGCTGGTGGTGCAGCTGGCTGAGGTTGAACTAAAGGTACACCCTGAGGCTAAACAAGAGGTGTCACAGATATCCCAGAAGGTATTTGTAAACCAACAGGAGTTACAGGAGGAGGTTCTGGTGAAGCTCCTGATGCGCTAGACCCTGGAGTATGATGAATGTCTACAGTTCTAGGTCTGAAACCTCTAACAGGCAATTCTTCAAAGATTCCACTAGGTCTAGACCTGGTACTTATCCTGTGAGCCAGGATTTCTCAATTTTGAGGAAAATTGGCTAAAACTTTGCAAATATTGGCTAGATTTCACCGGATGAGGTGATATTTGCAGTCAGATGGCCGATCAGACTGGATATTTATGAAATATTTGCAAAGATACTACAAATATGAAAGGATATTTGAGGGATAATGACCCCTAGCATGAGATCTCAAGTTTCTAAGGCCTAAATTCTTCAAAGCTTGAACAAATTTATGTATCTTTGGCTGATATTTGTGAATTTAGAATGATCTACTGTAAAGCTTGCAATATTTATGTGAGATTTGGAAATCTTTACACAGAATGAGCATATACGAGCCTTTTACAGTAAATATTTATGTAATATTTGAAATTCACAGACGATCCAAGGTTACCTTACTCTCTGCATCATCAGACCTAAAAATAATGATGATGAGCGTAGTATTCCAGACTGAGGCCCTCCTTCTAGCGCCAATTTATGTTGGTCATGATGTTAGTCACAAACAAGCATAGAATAAAAGTGCACATTAACCTTTATTCATCTTGAAAGATACTATGAATTCAAAGAATTCATGATCCCAAGTCTCCGGTGATTAGGTCTTAATCGTCTGAAGTTACTCAGAGGTTAATGTGAGTTGCTATTTCCATTTTGGGGCTTTACGTGAAAGTTTATCATCATCATGATTCTCCTGTAGAAATTCTTTATAGAGAAGTCATATTATGCAGTTTATTTGGTGAAAAGGATGCAGAAATACCTCAATCTTTGCATGATATTTTTTTAATTGTGCATGCTTTGTATTCAAATATGCTAAATATTTGCAATTATCTACAAGATGTCTGCATATCTGTGTTATTTGCTTAAGATCATCAATTATTTGCAATTATGGAGATGGAATGCTCTGAAATTTAAAAGAAATTGAAGAAATGCTTCTAATGAAGTTGAACCTTTAGCTTTTGAACCACATGTATATTAGATACTGTCATGAAGAGAAGAAAACCAAACCATATTTTCACCAGGACATTCCACAGCTAGATATAGTTGATGCTAACTTCAAAAGAATTTGTATGAAAACAACATATGTAAGTAGACATGCACTCCAAGGGATGCAGCAAATCACCACATATATCCAGAACTCATACATTGATTACTCAAGATTTACTATGAATCGTAATCGACACAGTCTTCTCATTCATTAAGCATGCAAAAATATAAATGTATACAAAAACTTTGAAATAAGCTCTGAATGTTTCAGCAGATGGATTTCAATTAAGTTTCCAATGTTTACAATAGGGCATTCCATCACCTTTTATAGAACAGGGTGAGGAATCCGTTACAAATAGATCTACGATCTTAATTTATCAATGTAAATCTATAGTCATCATTCTCTTGACTTTGTCAATCTCTACAAAAAGGCACAAGTTGCCAGCTGGCAACTATCTACATTAGTTATGCTTATATCCCCTTCATGATGTATCTTCATCATGTTCCTCAGTTGATTCATGTGGATCATCATCATGTGCATCACTTCTTGAACTTTCGCTATCCTGATGATGATGACGCCGCATATGGGGCTGCATACTGCTCCAGACTTGCTCATATGAATGCACAACTTGATCTATTCCTCTGCCATCTTGAGTCTTTGCTTTGATGATGGCATGCCTATGTGCTTCATATTTATCTCTGCTATTATCCAGCTTGTTTTTCCTGTCCTGCAGTGTTTCATTATATTTCTCCATCTTGACCTTGATCCTCATTATTTTATCTATAAATTCTTCTGTCAAGTGGACTGGTGGACTATCTACTTCTGATTGGAAGTTACTGTGTAGAACTTTGATGGCAGATTCCTCATCTTGATTCTCTATTTTCCCTTCCACCTTTCCCTCCAATGTTTCCAAAATCTCTGCCTCTTCAGCCATTAAATCGTGTAGTTTCATGCTGATATCTCTCATCTTATTATTGCATCTTTTGAGGACTCTGCATTCAAACTGAATGTATTTGTACCAGATGTCCACCAATAATGCAGTATTACTATTAAGTACCTACTTACTGATAAGCAGTTGAGGATTTATCCTCTTTATTTCTCCCAGGATGCTCAGGACCCTTTCCAGTTTGTAAGACCTTTTCCTGGTCTGCATTTGCAATTTATCCACCTTTGTCCTGGAGTCACTCAAAATACTCCACCTCTTCAAAGAGGCCTTCACTATTTCTACAGCATCATCCAATGTGGATGACATCCATTTTCTGATCACAGATGCCTCATGTTTCATGAGGTCTAACTTATTTACCTCCTCCTGAGAAATAGCAGTCAATGGGACTGCATGTTCAGTTGTAGTATCATCAGGACTAGTCAGCCCCCTTATGTAGGCATGCAACTGAGAAATGTGCTCTTTATGTTGCTTATTCTTCTCCTTCTCTCTTTTCACCTTTTGGATCAAAGAATCAATAATGTCTTTGCCCTCTTGATCCTCTTGGTCTTCATTGGCAAAACCCAGATCTACTGTGCTAATTTGAAATTCATCTACAGTAATTTTACCTTTTTCTTTCTCCACCACAGGTATGGCAATTTGTGCGGTCCTTCTCCCGGTGGCTAGATCTCTCTTGATGGCCGAAGTCATTCTGGCCTTCCTCCTAGGTTTCATTATGTCCGCGGAGAACAAGGTGGAGACATCAAATTCTTGAATTTCAAGTTCTTCCTCCATATTTACTTCCTTCGCCAACCACGGAGGCACCTGATCATGTTTTTCAGCATCATCATGATGTTCACCAGTGTCTCCTGTTTCTATCAACAGATTTGGTGGGGATGGTGATTTTCTCATTTCATCTTCCTGATGCTCATTTTGTTGTTGATCCTGCGGTACATCCTCCTGTTGAGGGTTTTCTTTCTCCGGAGGAGCATCCTCTTGGTGCGGGGAATCCTATGGTGCATCTGTATGTTGATCATGATGATCATGATCTTTCTCCGTCATTACTTCATCTATTTTAAAATCTCCCCCTTGTTGAGGTTTATCATCCTCCTTTGGCTTTTCTGTTTCTGGTTGCATGTCCACCACATTTGATATTGTGGAGTCTGCCTGAGGCACTGGCATTTGTTCTGAAGCCATTATTTGTTCCGCACCTGCACTATCAACCTCCTGTGTTTTGGCAGCAGGATCTTCTATTATTCTCTCCTCATCTGCTGCCTTCTCTTGAACTTCTTCTATGGCAGGCTCCGCTAATGTGTCCTGTGGACTTTGTTGGCCTAATTCCAGAGTATGGCCTTTTGCTTCTACCATCTCTATTTCTTCTGTTGGGTGCCCTTTGTCAGGTGATCCTACTGGCTATTCAGGACTTGCATCCTATTTCTCTGTCAGGTCTACCACTACAGGACTTGTCACCTCTGTAATTAATGCTTCCAGCCCTATTTCTTGAGCTACTTGCTCTGGGCTCTTTTCTTGCTCTGCCTCCATCTGCTTCATCTCCTCAAGTATGGTTTGAACTGGTGGAGGCTTGTGAGGGGTCATGGTTATACTAGTAGCAAGTGTCTCCATTTTCTATGCAGCCACATCCTGCACAACCTCATCATCAGACAAGTTTATTGTCTCATCTAGCGAGACGTGACCTTCTGCTTGTGTCTGGGCAGTTTCTTTTGTTTGTTCTTCTGCAAGTTCAGTTTTGAACTTGCCGATGGTAGGAAGTGGAACATTATGCTGAAGTTCCTTGGGTACTTCACTACCTGCCCCTTGTAATAATGTAGGGGGTTGTTTTATTTTACCTCTCATAGAGGTTCTTTGTTTCTTAGGTAGGGTGGACACCAACACCTGTGGAGCTCTCCTCTTTCTCTTTATTATTAATGGAGCCTCTTCTTCTTCAGTCTCTTCCTCCATGAGGATATCCTCTTCTCCTGGTTGTCTTGAGGATTGACCCACTTCTAGGGTCTCAGTGATTCTAGCCTCTGTTGTCTTACTCTTCTTGGGCTTTTCTTTCTTTGGAGGGGATGCTGATTCTGATCCTGATCCTGATGCTGCTACCTCCTCAGCCACAAATACTGCCCTGTCAATTATAACCCCTTTGGGTTCTTTATCCACCTTCTTGCCCCTTGGGGGTCTTTTGCTCTGTTGTTGTGGTGGGGGGAGCTTATCTCCCTTAGTCTTCCTTTTTTCAACCAGAAAGTCATCATACTCATCCCTAGGGATATCCTGCCCCTTCTTCTTGTTGTCCACCATAATGGCAACACCTTTCTTCTTCAGTGCCTCTAACTGCTCATCAACCCAAGCTTGGGTTAGTTGTATGGTCCTGGCAATGAAGGGGTCCAAGGATATGTCTTCCTACATGGTGAGGTCAGGTGCAGAGATGGTGTCATTATATATCTTCTTTTGTTCATATTCATCTGCGATTATCCTGTCATCATCCTTCTTCAATTGTTCAGGGATGGAGATGCAATCAAAGGTTCTTATTTGGTTCAGAGTTAACCTTTGATACCTTCTTCTTCTGGCCTTTGCCTCATCTTCGCAATCGGCCCACAAATCCTCTAGGTGCCTCTGATGAATAGGCTTTCCTAGTATTTTGTGAATCCTGCCATAAGGATCATATGGTCTTGTTATCGAAAAAGGTTGCAGATTCATTTTATTTAGGGTGACCATCACCTTCTTTATATTGTCCAAATCAGGGTACATATAACAACCAATGCTGACTGGGAACAAAATTGGTGGCAGCTTCTTGGCATCCTTGTACATTTTTATTATTGTGGAGCCCTGCCGGATAAATTCCATTAGTATCACTGCATCAGTAGGATACCTCGGCAGCATCAGGGGATCTCCCTCAAAACCTTCAACCCTTATATATGAAAAGGTTGCAAACTATATGTACCAGGCCCCATGCCTGTAAACTATCTCTTGAGCCTCCATGCTCAATCTCTTTGTTCTGTCCTCTTCCATGGTCCTCACCAGATGCATAGAGAATGCATCATTGACCAGTTTGTACTCTTTGAAGTAATGGGTTCTCTGCAGCTAGGGATGATGATCCCAGATATACACAGCATTTGTGCCGGTAAGCTTCCCATTTGTAACTAAAGCATCAAAAGTGCCTTTATAGGCACAGGAATAAACAATATATGATGACATATAAAATGCACAATTTGAACCTCCTAGGTTCATCAGCTGCTCATGCAGAGCATCACTTATTATCTGGCCCCGTAGTGGCTTGATATCTGAATATAGACACATCATGATTATTCCATACATCCAATCTCTGAAAATACCAGCATCAGGCTGGCCTGTTACTCTATTCAGGAGTGCAATCATGTATTGGTACTCCTCACTGAAATCATATTTGAATAGCTGCACAGGAAGTTTGGCTGCGGCAGGATATGTGTTGTTCTCAGCCCGCCATTGATACATGTTCTTCCTGGCTGATTTCTTATTGGCTTCATACTCCTTTTCTGACTTCCTCAGGTCTACGCTCTTAACTTTACTGCCCAGTGGCAATCCAAATGTCCAGGAGAGACCCTTGATGGAGAGGTCTGCATATATCCTCCCATGTTTCATCACTTGCCTTGTCTGAGGATTATAATTTTGGGCACATTCTATGACCAGTTCCGGAGATTCCATGGAGTATGGAAAACTGGCAGCATTCCACATTCCTGATACGAACACTGCATCCAACACAGGACTCTTATCATTCCCATCATTCAGCTTAGCTTACCAGGCTTCCAAATTGGTGCTTCCCTGATGGGTGTCTATAATTGCTCCATATTTAAACAGGACCCCCCTCTGAGAAGAGAACATAGGCCTACTGAATTCCTTTTGACACTTAACTAACTGCTTGTTAGCCATGAGTACCTGTAATTAACAAAATCCCATCTCACAACAGGTATACACATGTATGCATATTGCAATTAACTTTATAAATCACCATGCCCACTATATTCTTTCAACATTACATCATCATACCAGAATAAAAACAACATGATGAGGGCTTCATTTACTTACCTGGTTATGCAGATTTCTCTTTTATACCAGTAGATTGCTAACGATGCTCTTAATTCAGCTGATGATCACTTCCTTCCTTCTGTCTATGAGCTCAAATCATGCAACAATCGCTTGTATGAGGATATGGAAGCTGGTGCTCTGTAAAACAATTTTATCGCAAGGTAAATGTGAAAATGATGGTTGAATTACCTTTTAACCTCGTAATTAGGGTAAATTTAAGGCAACTCTGACAACTTAGATTGTATCCCTTGATTATCTGTGCGAAAACGCAAGATCTCACCAGGTGTTTCATTGGGTTCCGAGGTTGGCGGGAACCACCTACCATGTCTGCGCGCATTAAATGATAATGGCGGCAATGGGAGTGGGGGAATATCCATATGATAGGATATCATGAAGGCAGGATGATATTCACAAATATCAGGTCGAGTTTCAATATCATCCTCCACCAAATTGGAATGGTTATCGCAACAAGATTCGGGTGACAAAAACACCCTTTGGTTATGTTTGGTACCTCAGGAGGATATTTCGAGTTATCAGGTGGCGTTTTAAATATGATGATGACGAGACAAACTTACTTGTCTCTCTTTTGGAATATCGAGATGACGTCATCCTGATATTCATTCTTTGTATCAGAAAGGCATCATGACGTCATCGTCATATTATGCGAACATGATCATGTTTAGAAAATATCTGTTCGAAATGTAAATGTGATGATGATGTCATTGTCATGTTTGTTTCTTCGTTTATCAGATTTAGATGATGTCATTAGGATATTGGCTTAGGGTGATATTTTGCGTCAGGAGGATATTAAGAAATATCAGGTTACATTTGAAAACATGATGCTCACGATATATAAAACTGTTTGACGGGAAGAATTTATTACCAGTTAAAGTTGACATCTGGATATTTGGATCGCATGACTTATCGGGGGATGCTTAAAATATGATGATGACGAGACAAACTTACTTGACTGAGGTTATAAAAAATATGATCCTCCTCTTGCGAATATCAGGTTTGACCAAAACTTTGACTGTTCATAACTCTCACATCCTGATGAATATCAGGGTGATGTAAAAGGCAAACCTGCATGGAATTTAATGTTCTTTCAAGATATGAGGTCACAGAAAAGGAATACAAATTTTAACAAACTGACCTCATAATGGTGACTTACCTCATCCTGGTTCTGCATGATGATGCACATGACCTACTTTTACCAAACCGCCAAGAAGCAGACAACACAAGCCAAGCCAAAAAGTTGGGTCCCTATTTTGCCAAGTCAAAATGAGGTGTGTTGTGTAACCACACAACAGTATCTTGCTTTATATATCCCTTTGTATCTTTGCTTCTATCTGCAACATACAACCACGGGATACAATCGTGGGCCCCATTCTACTTGCCCGCTTGTATCTTTCTACAGAACAATAATTTGTATCTACTTTAGAATGCATTTGTTTATACATGCAAATGTATAAACCTTTCTTGATACAATCACAGACTTCAACTCCCTATGAATCAGATTAGAATTAGCTTTATCTGTAGCTTTGTATCTATCATTGTATATCTCTTTGTATCTCAGATATATACAAGTCGTTTATACATACAAATATGCATACCCTTATGCTCTCTAAATTACATTGAATAAAACTTTGGGTTTGCGCATGTATACTACGTGATTGTATACCCATAAAAAGTGTGTTGAAAAATAATGTACCCTCTTGTACTGGTTTTGAATAACGTTTGGAATCCACAATTGTATGTATCTTAAAAGATGCAAAGTTTTAAACATACAAACATACAATACTATGTTAATTATTCTTTCACTCTAATAAACTGCATTATATACTTCCCTCAGGTCCGTATAAGCATATCAATCTTATGTATACAACTTGTGCTTATACTGAGCATACATACAAACATACATACAATGTGGACATGACACCATATTCACTCCACTCTTGAACACCCATCAGGTCTGACTTGCATACAAAGGATATAAACATTCAGCATATGTATGCAAATTATCAAAATACAAAACCCGATTGTACTCACCATGACTTATACAAAGACTCTAGGTACAAATGACTTTGTATATGACATACAAACCTCCAAATGATGCATTCTACAAAAAACACATATCTTCCAAAATATTTAGAATTTCTGACTGGTTCAAAAAATAACCTTAACTCATATTTCACAAAGAATTCACCCCTACTCTCACATTGTACTTAATGCTAAATCTTTTCAACTTTCAACATAGTTTGTAATACTTATGTCTTTTTCCCTTCACCACCAAGCACTTGTTAGGGTTAGCCGGCAAAAGATATCAATTAAATGCAAATAAAGATTAAACAGAGGAATGAAAATACACAAAAATAATA
The DNA here is from genome assembly GCA_027924645.1 of Cunninghamia lanceolata. Taxonomy (NCBI): domain Eukaryota; kingdom Viridiplantae; phylum Streptophyta; class Pinopsida; order Cupressales; family Cupressaceae; genus Cunninghamia; species Cunninghamia lanceolata. Next base: position 1,114,823 of record BSBN01000149.1, on the reverse strand, counting down.
ATAGCGAGAGACAAGTTTTAACATGGTTCACCCAAACTCGGGCTACATCCACTAAACAGAGAGTCCAATATTATTATCCAGTAAATCAAACCGATTATAACCAGTAATCCCTGCAACTCAATACTGCTACAAAATACTACAATACAATATCAAACCAAACCCTAACCCTTAGTCACTCTTATCAATCTTTTTGTTGGTTACAAAAATAGGGTTTTCTTATGTCAGTCAATGAAAATATAACTCCTGGTGCCTTTATAAAATAATAAAAACTCATAGGAATTTGGGGGGAAACTGCGCTGATAAAAGTGGCAAAAATTTAACCTCTGATTCTGATTAGGCTCCATATAACAAAAATCTCCCACTTGGAGACTGATCAAACTCCACAACATATCATCTCCCACTTGGAGACTGATCATAACACCACTAACCCTATAGCTCCCACTGGAAATAAGAACCCTAGACTTTGCTGTTCTATTTTTGTTATTTTCATTCTAGAAGACCAACTAAAGCTGAAGAGGAACTTAGCTTCTCCCTTGTCACTGTCTTTGTAAACATATGCGCTGGATTTTCATCTATATGTATCTTTTCCAGCCTTAACTATCCATCATCCAACACCGACTGTAACGCCCTGCATGAACACCTTAGAGAACACACATCTACGCTAAGCAAACCAGAATAAATTTTTTTTAAAAGAATAAAGTAATGTTTAACACATCATTGCACATCATAAAACTATCAACTTGTTACTCTAAGATAACGTGGGAGCATTACTTGACAAAACAAACAAATAACTATTACCCTGTTGTTTGCCTAATTCTTTCATGAAAGATTGCAGCCATATCATCTCCTTGCTTGCCTTTGTTGTAGCTACATACTCTGCCTCTATGCTAGATAAAGCAACCACCTTTTGTAACTATGAGATCCAACTCACCGCTGTCCCACCTACAGTAAAGACATAACCTAGAGTACTCTGACTGGTATCAATATTCCCTAGCAAATCTGAGTCTACATAACCTCCTAAATCAATATTAGAGCCCCCAAAACATAAGTATTTATTGGATGTACCTTTCAAATATCTGAGAATCCATTTTACCGCATTCCAATGCTCCAATCTGGGATGACTCATATGCCTGCTTACAACTCTTACAACATGTGCAATATCTGGTCTCGTGCATACCATACAATAATTTAAACTTCCTACAGCTGAAGCATATGGTACCATGGACATTTTCTCTTCCTCCTCTTGTGTCTTAGGACACATCTCCTTAGTCAATTTTAAATGACTAGGCAAAGGTGTGCTAATAACTTTGGCATTCTCCATATGGAATCTCTGTAATACCTTTTCAACATAATCAGCCTGAGATAGAGTCAATTTTCTATTCTTCCTATCTCTACAAATTTTCATACCAAGGATTTATTTTTCTACTCCCAAATCCTTCATAGCAAATGACTATGCTAACTATTGTTTTAGCTCTCTTATGTGATCAATGTTAGACCTACCTACAAGCATTTCATCAACATATAAACATAAAATAATGTAGCTATCATTATCCAACCTCTTAAAATAAACACAATGGTTAGAATTACACTGGGTGTAGCCTTGCTCAGCCATAAAACTATCAAATTTCAAATACCATTGCCGAGGTGCTTGTTTTAGGCCATACAAACTCTTCTTTAATCTGTGCACCTGTTTCTCCTTACCTTTGACCTCAAATCCTTGGGTCTATTCCATATATATCTCCTCCTCTAAATCAGCATGGAGAAAGGCAGTTTTCACATCTAGTTGTTCCAAATGCAAATCTTCAGCAGCCACAATACTTAAAATAGTACAAATAGAAGTCATCTTGACAACCGGAGAAAATATCTCATCAAAATCAATGCCCTTTTTCTGTGCAAATCCTTTTACAACTAACCTAGCCTTAAATTTTTTCTTACCTCCATCTTTCTCTTTCAGCCTATAAACCCATTTGTTTGGTAAAGCCTTTTTACCTGCAGGCAACTTACATAATTCCCAAATCTAATTTTCTAGCAAGGAGTCCATTTCTTCTTTCATTGCAAGCTACCACTGAACCTATGTATCCACATGCATAGCTTCATCATACCCTTCTGGTTCACCAGCGTCTATTAACAAAATAGAATACAAAGAGGGAGAAAACTTTTCAGGAGGTCTACTTATCCTTGTTGACCGTCTAACAATCACTAGAGTTTGTGGTATTTCTTGTTACTGTTGCGGAGCAAGAGGAACCACTAGAACATCACTATTTGGAGTATCATCCAATACCACATAAACTTTTTCTTTCTTCTCATGCTTCTGCAACTGATCTTTGTACAACACCTTATTGAATATAATATCCCTGCTTCTCACAATTTTCTAATTTTCAAAATCCCAAAGCCTATAACCAAATTCATCAATGCCATATCCAACAAAGGTACATTTTTTTGATTTTGCATCTAGTTTGGTTCTATTTTCAGAATCTACATGTGCAAATGCTTCACATTTGAAGGTTTTAAGAAAAGAATAACTCACCTTCTTGCATGTCCATGCTTCCTCTAGAATACCACAACCCAAAGGAACTAAAGGACCTTTATTAATTAAATATATAATAGTGTTGACAGCTTCTACCCACATTTTTAAAGGCAGCCTAGCATGCATTCTCATGGTCCTTGTATGCTCCATTATTGTCCTATTCATGTGTTAAGCCACTCCATTCTCCTGTGGAGTCCCTAGAACCATTTTCTACCTACGAGTTCCATTAAAGGAACAATAATCCTCAAATTCTTTGCTGCAATACTCACCACCATTAGCAGATCTGAGACATTTTAATCTTTTACCCGTCTCATTTTCAACCAAGCTTCTCCATTTCTTAAATGTTTTCAATACATTAGATTTCTACCTAAGGAAATAAATCCATACCCTCCTAGTTGCATCATCTATGAATGTAACAGAATACCGAGAGCCACCGAGAGAAAATACCTGAGCTGGTCCCCATACATCTATATGCACAAGCTCCAACTTTTCATCTTTCTTTTGCTTCCCATCTCTGAGAAAACTGACTCTCTTTTGTTTGCCATACACACAACTTTCACAAAAATCCATATTAATACATTTTAGACCCGGTAAAACTTTCTTAAAATGAAGTACCTTCATACCTTTTTCACTCATATGCCCAAGTCTATGATGCCATAGTATTGTCTTAGAACCTGTAGCAACTATTTTTGAACCTGTTTGTTTTTTCTCTACAACAACTAAAGTAGAAGGAATAGTACGACTTGTACAAAGATAGAAGGTGCCTACTTTTACACCTCTTGCTACTATTAAGGCACCTTTTGAAACCTTCCAATTTTTATCAGTAAATGTAACAATACAACCTTCTTCAGCTAGCTATCCTACTGAGCCTTGGAACATGCCTTACCTCTTGTAGTAGCTAATGATTCCCATTTTGCAACTTAATCTTAATTCTTCCCTTTCCAACAATCTGACAAGGTTCATTATCTCCCAAATTAACCAGCCCAAAATCCCCTCAGACATAATCAAGAAAATAACTTCTATGGGGCATAACATGGAATGAGGCCCCTGAATCTAAAACCCATGAATCATCAACATTATCTAGGGAAAGAATCAAAGCATCATCTTTAGACTTATTACTTACCACATTTGCATCCTTATTGCCTTCTTATTTGTCTCCTTTATTTTTCTGAGACTAGGAATCTTTCTTCACCTGGTTTCCCACAGTATAAACAATTCTTCTATACTCTAGATTGGGATCTCTTGTCCTTTGATTTTCCTCGTGACTTCCCATTACCTCCATAACCTTTTCCTCTCCTTTGATCTGCCCCTGCTTTCTACATTTAAAACACTGCCTGATGTAGATCGACCTGATCTTTTCCTATGAATTTCCTCACTCATAATAACACCAACAACATCATCTAATTTCAGGGTATCTGAACCAGAAATAGAGTTGCTAACCGCCATTACCAAACTATTCAAGCTTTTAGGCAAAAAACATAATATCAAGAGAGTGTTAGTCTTAGGGCAGACAACTGAGAGGGGGGGTGAATCAATTGTCCAAAACTTTCTCCCAATTACACACTTAAATCCTCTTAGTGATTAGCAGTATATCAATCATGAAACATAATGCATTTAAATCAAAAGAAGAAACACATCAACACATAAGACACCAAGATTTTGACCTGGAAAACCCGGTTAAGGGAAAAACTATAGGGTGATTAACCCAAGATTGTATTCTCTGTTAGAAGAATAGAAAGAACAAAATGGCACATGCCAATTAGGGCTCACTGCCTGAGCACACTGCTCACAAGAGGCCCACTGCCTACAAGAGACATACTATCTACAAAAGAACAAGTATCACATACTTGAACTAGAAAATATCATCTCTGCCATGCTTGAGTTAGTTCCATTTAAGCCCAATACTTCTGTTGTGCCTTTCTCTCTCCTCCTTGCTACCACACACTCATCTCCATAAGGACACCTTTGAAATGAATTTGTAATCCCTTATTTATACATGACATCAACTTAGGAATAATCATCTAAGTCGGCAAACATCCACAAGAACATTTGCAAAATGTGTAACTCATTCGGTCGGCCAGTCTCAGGAAGAACACCATCAACTGGAAGTCATTCTTCAATTGTGAGCTCTAACTCTAATGTGGACTGCCAAAATGAATGGGACATGATCCAAAGACCTCCACAAGCTTGCCTGAATCACCAAGAACATCCACACTTCATTTGCTTACTAAAATCCTTGTCTCCTTCATCTGAAACCTCAAGAACATAGTCTGTCATCACTGTCACAAAGGAATAGATGCTTGCGGACCTTCAAACCATGAACCAATCAAGTTGACACTTCACAAAGATTTCCTCAACACTCTCTCAAATCTGTAGAATAGGACAATGCAATTCTAGATCACACCGGACCTGTCTGTATCACTCTGTCACCACTGAACACCTGTCAGAACCAGTTTAACTTGAATAGCTATAACTTCTTCAGATCTTTATGTGGACCTCTAAAATCTCTACTGGACCACCTTAAGACACATATCTACAAACCCTTTAAACCGCATCCTCTAATCCTCATCCTATCTTGGACTTTTACCTTACTATCTCTACTATTCTTCACTGTTCCTGATTGAGACTAATTTTCTCAATATCCTCAGCACACAGCTCATCCAATCATTATCATTAATATAATAGGAGTATGTTGACATCAATGACAACACCAATTAGGCCCATACTTCCAACAATCTCCCCCTTTGTCATTGATGGCCACATATGATGTGAAAAACTGTTTTGACCATCAAGACAAGAACTTCTCCTCACTGTCACAACTCCTCCTATCAGCAACAACCATTTCCATGTTTTCTCTCCCTTTACTACTCCCCCTTTGATCAGCAACCACTTTTTTTTCACAAGTCTTCTCTCCCCCTTTGACATCAATGGGAAAGGGCACATACTTGCAATTCCACCACTACAGAATCATTCCTGCTGCTCCCCCTGAGTAGCAGCTCCCTATCATCAATCCGGACCACAAGATATGACTGTGATATTCACCGGACTGATGCACATTAGTGCACCTTAGTTCATTACTGGAGCGGCAATAACCCCTAACTTCTCCCTGAGATACTCAAAAGAGTCCTTAGGTAGAGGTTTAGTAAAGATGTCTGCAATCTAATCCTTGGAAGGCACAAACTCTAATCTGACTTCATTCTTATTCACTTGCTCTCTCAAAAAGTGAAACTTGATGGATATGTGTTTAGTCTTTGAATGCAACACTGGATTCTTAGATATATTTATTGCACTTGAATTATCATAGAAGATTGTGATAGGTTTCTCATACTCCACTTTGATATCTCTTAGCATCTGCTTCATCCACAAAACTTGAGTGCAACTACCTGCTACTGCAATATATTCTACTTTAGTTGTAGATAGAGACATTGTCTCTTGTTTCTTTCTTAGCCAAGAAACCAATCTATTCCCCAAAAAGAATGCTTCACCACTAGTACTCTTCCGATCATCCACATCTCCTGCCCAATCTGTATTTGTATATGCATGAAGAGAGAAATCATGATCTCTAGGATACCACAAACCATACTCAACTATCCCTTTTAGATATCTAAAAATCCTCTTGATTGCCATGCCATAAGATTCTCTAGGATCAGCCTAAAATCTAGCAACAAGACAAACAACCTGCATAATGTCTAGTCTAGTTTGAGTAATATACAACAGTCCTCTAATCATTAACCTATACTTTTTCTGATTAGCCTTGGGAGAGTCATCATCCTTGCTCAACTTACATCCAGTTGCCATAGGAGTACTCATTTTCTTTTAGTCTTCCATCCCAAATTTCTTCAACAATTCTTTCACATATTTGGTTTGAGAAATGAAGATTCCTCTCTTTGTTTGAGTGATTTATAGACCCAAGAATAAATTCATTTCCCCAAGCATGGACATCTCAAATTCACTTTTCATTTGATTTGCAAAGGTTTTACACATACTATCTCTTCCTCCAAAAATGATATCATCAACAAACACTTAAAAAATCAAGATATTTTCATGGTCAATTTTGAAATACAAATTACTGTCAGCAATACCTTTGTTGAAACCAATCTTCAAAAGATGTTTATCCAATCTTTCATACCAGGCTCTTGGGGCTTGCTTCAGTCCATACAGTGCCTTCTTCAACTTGCAGACCATATTACCATGATCAGACAATTGAAATCCATTCGGTTGCTCAATGTACACTTCTTCTTCCAAGTCACCATTTAGGAAGGCAGACTTGACATCCATCTGATATAATTTGAAATCTTTGAAGGCAACAAATGCAAGAAATAATCTAACTGCTTCAATTTTTTCCACTGGAGCAAAATTTTCTTCAAAATCAACTCCTATTTGAGAATAGCCCTTGCAGACCAATTTGGCTTTATTTCTGATTACTTCACCAACTTCATTTAGTTTGTTTTGGAAGACCCATTTAGTTCCAATCACATTCTTGTTTCTAGGTCTAGGAACAAGATCCCAATGTGATTTTTCTCAATTTACATCAGCTCTTCCTCTATTGCTTTGGTCCAGTTTTCATCATTGCAGGCTTCATATATTGTCTTAGGTTCAATCTTTGAAATTAGACAATACTCATCTAAATTTTGAGCAATTCTCCTTCTAGTTTGCACACCTTTGCTTTTGTCACCTATGATCTGATCTTCAGAGTGGTTTAGTCTTACATACCTTAGAACTTTGGGAGTTTCTTGCACTTCTAATTCTTGATCAAGCTCATTAAAACTCATCTCTTCTTCCTGATTTACCAGATCAGTTTGAATCTGACTTTCAGAAGAGGTTTGGGCTCCTTGAATCAGAGCACCATTCTAATCATCTTCATCATATTCATAAAACCTTGAGGGTTTCTCAATTCCCTCATCAACCTTCACATTTGTACTTTCTATTATCTTTCTCAGTCTCTTGTTATAACACCAGTATGCTTTGCTTTGAGTAGAGTAACCCAAGAATATTCCTTCATCACTTCTAGCATCAAACTTTCCTAGATCTTTATCTCTTTTAATGTAACATTTACTTCCAAAAACACTAAAATACCTCACAGTAGGAGTGATGCCAAACCAAATTTCATAAGGAGTCTTACCGGTATTGCTTCTGATTTGAACTCGATTGAGAGTGTAGACTGCAGTGCTGATAGCTTCTCTCCAATAGATCTGAGGAACATTTGCTTCTATCATCATGGTCCTAGAAGCTTCCTAGATGGTCAGGTTCTTTCTTTCCACTATACCATTCTGCTGTGGAGTCCTAGGAGTAGACATCTGTCTCTTTATTCCATGTTTCTCATAGAACTTTAAGAACTCACCGAATGTGAATTCTCCACCTCTATCAGACCTCAGACATTTCAATTCTAATATGGTTTCATTCTCTACTATAGCCTTGAATATTTTGAATTTCTCAAGAGCTTCTGATTTCTCTTTTAGAAAGGTTACCCACATCATCCGTGAATAGTCATCAATTAGTAACATGAAGTATCTATCACCTTGCACACTCCTGGTTCTTACCAGGCCATAAAGATTAGTATGAACTAAGTCCAATAATCCGGTAGAAGACAGTTCCTTACTCTTGAATGTGACTCTGCTCAGCTTACCCAACTGACATTCTTTACACAAGCTATTTGTAGGTTTCACCAATTTTGGAAGATCTCTTATAGCTTGAGTATTTCTTATCTTGATGATATTATCAAAATTCACATGACACATTCTCCTATGTCATAACCAACTCTGATCAACTTGAACAAATAAGCAACTTTTACTAGTACCAACCAAGTGGAAGATATTACCTTTAGTTTGGGTACCGGATGCAATCTCTGTTCTGAAACTTTCAAAGATCTTGCATTTTCCATTCTTAAACCAGAGATCATAGCCTTTGTCCACCAACTGTCCAACACTGAGAAGATTGTGCTTCAAACTTTCAACATATAGTACACTACGGGTTTGTTTCCTTCCATCAAAAGAAATAGTTCCTCTTCCTCTGATTCTACTAGCAGAATTATCACCAAACTTTACCACTCCTCCTTCATACCTTTCCAAATCTATGAACTTATTTTTGTCACCTATCATATGGTGAGAACAACCACTGTCAATGACCTAATCATCATTTTCTTCAATTTGAGCAGCCAGAGCTCTTTCTACAACTTTATGATTGACAGATTCAGAGGATATTGGTTCTTCTTCCTTGATGGCAATAAACACCCAATCACTTCTAGATTTATTTCCTGTCTCTAATTCATCATTTGTTACTCCTTCATTATCATCTTCTTCATGAACATAGTAACAATTCTTTTGGAACCTTTGTCTATTGAGATTTGGCCTTGAAAATCTTTCCGGACACCTTGAGGCAAAATGACCAATCTTATTGTAGTTAAAACACTTAAAAGGCAATTTTCCTTCATACTTACCAGATCCTCTTGGTAGTCTCTTTGCAATAAAGGCTTCAAGTTGAGTAGTTTCTACTTCTTCTTCTTCCAGGTCTTTTCTTGCTTTTTCATACCATGACAGTTTCCTTGATGAGTTATCTCTGAGATCAAACCTTTGTTTACCTTTTACAGAGGCACTGGCTTTGAATGCGGATTCAGTCTTGGGGGGTCATCTCCAAACTCAGTCATTTCAAATGCAACCAATTTATCAGCTAATTGATCTCTTGTGATAGTTGTATGGGCTTTGAATTCTTCAATGGCAGCAACCTTGATTTTATAAGAAGGAGAAAGGGATCTGAGAATTTTGCCAACAATCTCATTTTCATCCAAGACTCCACTAGCATTTATAATTCCACAAACAATCTCATTTACTCTTGGCATAAAAGTAGTAATATTTTCATCATCTCTCATCTTCAGATTTTCAAATTTCGCTTTCAAACTCTGTAACCTTGCACATTTAAATACTTGTCTCCTTCATGTAAAAGTTTGAGTTTACCAAATCTCAAAAGTAGCTGGTAGGTCAACAACATTTGAGAGCTCTGAATTAGATAATGCACTTAGAAGAGCTTGTATAGTCCGTAGATTGTTTTTAGCATCTGTATTTTCATTTGGGGCTTTCAGACCACCCTATGGAGGTGTATACTGTGTTGTAGCCATGGTCCAGTACGCCATTCCCATACATTGCAAGTGACATTTCATGCAATATTTCCAAAGATTAAAATTGGTTCCATCAAACTTTGGACTATCCTTCTTGTAAGACGACATCCTAGATCTCCTCAAGCAGTTAAGCTCCTTTTAGAGGAACTTGGCTCTAATACCAATTGTTAGTCTTAGGGTAGACAACTGAGAGGGGGGGTGAATCAGTTGTCCAAAACTTTCTCCCAATTACACATTTAAATCCTCTTAGTGATTAGCAGTATATCAATCATGAAACATAATGCATTTAAATCAAAAGTAGAAACACATCAACACATAAGAAACCAAGATTTTGACGTGGAAAACTCGGTTAAGGGAAAAACCACGGGGTGATTAACCCAAGATTGTATTCTCTGTTAGAAGAATAGAAAGAATAAAATGGCACATGCCAATTAGGGCTCACTGCCCGAGCACACTGCTCACAAGAGGCCCACTATCTACAAGAGACACACTATCTACAAAAGAATAAGTATCACATACTTGAACTAGAAAATAGCATCTTCACCATGCTTGAGTTAGTTCCATTTAAGCCCAATACTTCTACTCTACCTTTCTCTCTCCTCCTTGCTACCACACACTCATCTCCACAAGGACACCTTTGAAATGAATTTGCAATCCCTTATTTATACAAGACATCAACTTAGGAATAATCATCTAAGTCATCAAACATCCACAAGAACATCCGCAAGATGTGTACCTCATCCAGTCGGCCAGTCTCAGGAAGAACACCATCGACCGGAAGTCATTCTTTAATTGTGAGCTCCAACTCTAATGTGGACCAGCAAAATAAATTGGACATGATCCAAAGACCTCCACAAGCTTGCCTAAATCACAAAAAACATCCACACTTCATCTACTTATTGAAATCCTTCTCTCCTTCATCTGAAACCTCAAGAACACAGTTTGTCATCACTGTCACAAAGGAATAGATACTTGCGGATCTTCAAAAAATGAACCAATCAAGTTGACACTTCACAAAGATTTCCTCAACACTCCCTCAAATCTGTAGAATAGGACAATGCAATTCAGGATCACACCGGACCTGTCTATATCACTCTGTCACCACTGAACACCTGTCGGAACTAGTTTTACTTGAACAGCCATAACTTCTTTAGATCTTCATGAGGACCTCTAAAATCTCTACTAGACCACCTTAAGACACATATCTACAAACCTTTTAAACCGCATCCTCTGATCCTCATCCTATCTTGGACTTTTACCTTACTGTCTTTACTGTTCTTCATTGTTCCTGATTGAGACTAATTTTCTCAATACCCTCAGCACACAGCTCATCCAATCCTTATCATTAATGCAACATGAGTATGTTGACATCAATGACAACACCAATTAGGCCCATTCTTGCAATAGAGAGCTATAACTTCTTCATCAAATTTTACATTTACAGAAGTTAGTTGATTGACAATTGTATTAAATTTATTTAAATGATCTGTCATAGATCCACCTTCAACCATTTTCATATTAAACAAACACTTCATGAGAAATACCTTATTTGAGGTTGAGGGTTTTTCATACAATTTAGCCAAATCTTTCATCAGACCATTTGTCGTCTTTGCTTTCATTATATTAAATGCCACCAATGGTGCCAGGCACAACTGAATGGTTCCCAGTGCCTTTTTGTCAAGAAGATTCCAATCCTCATTGTATGCAGCCAATATAGATTTTAATAAAAGATTTGAAATGTATTTTGCAAAACCCTAAAATCTACATTAAGTGCACCAGAAAGATAATTGCAAACTATTGAAACTCGGCAAATTAAATGTTACCGAAATTGCTTAAATGTGGTTGCTCATTATTTGCATAACTCCAATGTGAATTTTGTCAGGGGATAAATGATGGATGAGTTTGATTTTTATAAAGTTGGATAGAAATTGGTTTGGGTAGTTAAACGGATTTTTGATTCGGTGAACGGTAAGGTAGGTAAAAGGTGGTTAGGGTTTTTAACGTGTTTAAGATTAAAATAATAAATTAAGTTTATTTAATTTATTATTTTTGGGAGGTTATTAGCTCATAGGTAAATAATAAATTAATTTTAATTTATTATTTACGGGATATGTCAAAATGAAGGATTTAATTAATTAACATTAATCAAATCACATGTAGGTAATAATAGATTAAATGAGATATTTAGGGATTATTAGGGATAATTATGGATTTATGGATAATGAAAGATTTGGTCAATTTTGGATGTCTACATTTTGCCCCTCTTTGAGACAATGTTGTGAAGCAATATTATTTCAAAGAAGGTTAAAACATAGGCTTAGATTTGGTTCTTGGGTAGGCTGGGGTTTATATGGGGCTCATAAAAATGAAGCATTGGCAGATAATGCCCCCTCAAGAGGATATGCAGGGACAAAGGAGGTGGATAGGCTCTTGAGAAAGGAAACAGAGAGAAGGATGAAGGAGTTATGCTGATCAAACGTTGAGCAACCTGATGTTTGATATAGCACCTGACATTATGCACCAAGGTATAAAGACCAAGGTGATGATGTGTCCTGTGCCCCAGCGTAATACAACCTTGTCTAATGTATGAGGAGGTAAACTTAGGGCATTAAAGTCCTAATTCAAAAAAGGTATGTGGTGACCTTAGATGCACAGGATAATGCAAAAAGCTATTCCAACACACACAAGATATGAATATTAGCTTGAATGATATGGATGTGATTCAAATGCAAGATGAAAAGATAACACACACAAGCAAGCAAGCAAGCATGCACAAATGATTCAAAAACAAACAAGGCATTGCCCCTATCATGCTGAAAACCAATGATCGATTAGATTGATTGATGCTGATAATGATGATGATTGATTGATAGTGTTGTTGATATGGGAATGATTTATCCCAAGATCAATGCAAGGATTGGGTTGTTGATATGGGAATGATATATCCCAAGAACAACACTAGGATTGGGAATGATATATCCCATTGATGATGATGATTGATCAAGGTCGCAACAAGGCTCGAAACAAGACCATGGATGTGATTTGATTGACTTGATTGGTATGGATTAAGGATGACTCGCATTTGGATCAATTTTATTTGGAATGATTTGAATGAATTGGATGAACTTGATTGGAAGAATTGATGTGATCAGAGTGAAGGCTATTTGGTTTTTTTGGCTTTTCAAAGGTTATAATTGTTTTAGATTTTTGACATGGGATTGTGTGTAGATAGCCTTTGGGTAGTGTTGTGATGTTCACAACACGCCCCATTATGCTCCTTAGCAAAATGGGGACCCTTGCTGATGTTTTTCTTTTTGCTTCTGCTTGTGTTTTTTCTGCTTTCTGGCGGTTTGGTAAAAATGAAGGTCAGGTGCATCATCATCATGATATTGGATGAGGTAGGTCATCATCATGAGGTTAGTTTGTCAAAGTTCATATTTTATTTCTGTGACCTCATATTTAGAAAGAGCTTGAAATTCCATGCAGGTTTGCCTTTTACTTCACTAAAAAATTCGTCCATATGTGGAAGTTATGCACAGTCAAAGTTTTGGTCAAACCTGATAATCGCAAGTGATCATCATTTTTTTTCATGTTGTCAAGGTCATCATGATCTTGGTCTATCACCCGATAAAAATCATGCAGTCACAATATCCGGACGTCAATCTTAGGTGGTAGTGCCCTTTACCCGTCAAAAGGCCTTATGCGCATCATGATATTTTTTAGGAAGGTCATATTTTATAAACTTGGTTTTGCTGTATGAGGACATCATCATCATATTTGAAATGCCCCCCCCGATAATATCCTGAGGTTCAAATATCATGATGACGTCAACTTTAAGTCACGGTAAGTTTCCCCCGTCGAGCGGTCTTTCGCATTGCGAGCATCATGATATTTTTGCATCGCCTAATCTTATAATATCATGCTGATAATATAAGATCACCCTGACTTAGAAAATCCACCATCGGCATATTTGCATGCGCATGTTCAAATCCTATCGGAAGGTCATCATCCTGATATTTGCTGAAGTTCGCTAAGATGATGATGACGACTTCATATCCTCCTGATCTCCTTTTGCATAATCATGATCATCATCCTGATCTTTCACGAGGGTCATTCGCTGAAATTCGCTAAGTGATGGAGACATCATCATGATATTCACAAGAGGATCATCATATTCATATCCTCCTGATCTCCTTTTTGCATGATCATGATGATCACCCTATCTTTTTGAAGAAGAAGGCGATATTCCATTCCTTAACAGCATGATCATATTTTACAATATCACCCTAGCGCAAATATCATGATGATCTCAACTCATCCTTGTGCTCCGAAGATGAAATATGATGATGACGTCATCATGATAATTCGATGAGGAGGATCATCATCATATTTTTTATCCTGTCATATTGTCAAGATCATCATGATCTTGTTTGTCCACCTGTTATTTCGTAAAGTCCTCCTGCCGATGAAGTAAGACCTTTTGCAAATATCCTGATGATCATCATCATCACATTTTCCCTTCGGCAGGATATTTTCCAAAACATGATCCGGTTAGCGAAATATCATGATGACGTCATGTTTTAAGTTTAACAAAGGCCCCGGATATCATGATGACGTCATCCCGATCTAATAAACGAAGAAGCAAATATCCTGATCATCATCATCATCACATTTTCCCTTCGGCAGGATATTTTCCAAAGCACGATCCGGTTCCCGAATATGATGATGACGTCTTATTCTAAGTTCGACAAAAGCCCCAAATATCCTGATGATCATCATCATCCTGATCTTTCGAGAGGGTTACCTTGGCCGCAAAAGGGTCATATTACATTCATCATCCTGATCATGCTCCTTAGGTGACCCGATATTGCATTTATCCCCTGATCTTAATGAATATGACGATGACGTCATTTTTTTGCATTTGAAGGAAGCCCGAATATGACGATGACGTCACCATCATTTTTCTTTCCTCAGCAGCAAGATTATATTCCATATCCTCCTATTCTCCTTCAGCATGATGATGATGATGATGATGATGTTGTTCTTTTTTCCCATTACACAGAAGCGAAACATCCTGATGACGTAATCTGGACCTTCAGAAGGGAGAGCATCATATTTCTAGAATATCATGATGATGAAGAGAATGTCAGCTAACATGTTTTTTGACACGCCGATAGCGATAGTCATGCTGATGGGCGGGAAATGAGGCGGTGGAATCTTAAAGTGTTTTTTTGGCGCCTGTGGCATTTTCCCAGTCAGCGATAGTTGACCCGATGAATTTTGAGCAGTCTGAACGCATTTTGGACGCGTTTTGAGAGTATTCTGGATCCGATTTCCACAATATTGCGCAGTCACCTGGGTTTAAACGATTATTTTAATTTCATGCTGTTTATGTGATAAATGAAATACTTATTGCTTGTCTTGTCTTGCAGGCTTGCAGTTGAGGAAGCAGCTGGAAAGTCAACACAGTGACCTCATAGAGGAAGGAAATCCGATCTCAGGAGCAGGAAGATAAGGATGAAGTGCGAGAAAGTCAAGGCCATTCAAGTGAAGGACAGAGTTGCAGCTGAAGGTATTACTGCAACAGACAAATAGAAGTTATTACCCAGCTGCCGGAACTTCTCAAAAGGGGCAATATTTCACCCAGATTTGACATTGCTCAGAGATATTTTTGAAGAGCTGGTTCACCTGTATTTATTACTATAACCAGGGGTTTGAACCAGGGGTTCAGTTAGGTTTTTGCTGTAGTGAGGACAATCAGAATGTCTTTATATTGTGCCTCTCTACACTGTAATACTTTACAACAGGGATTTTAGGAAAACAACAGTGGGTACAATAGATTTTTTCTTTTAGGAACATACAGCAAGTTAGCATAGTTTAGAGGTAGAAGAAGGAGGTCACCTGTTTGTCTGCAGTAAGGTGTGCGTGGAATGTCTGGCTGCCTTACTGTATCTATAAATCTTGTAAGTTCTCTGTAGTATGATCAATGAAACTAAGAGTCATTCCTACATTGTAAATCGTGTATGACTATTCGTTTCTAATACAATAGAATCTGGAGTTCTGCATCTATCTTATGAGTGTTCTCCTGCTCTTCTTTGTGTTTTAAAATATTTTCTTTGAGAGCTTGCAATTTTAAATATATGTTTGTGAAAATGCTCAGAACTTACATTTAAGGTTTTTACTGTGGATTTGATCAAATTACTGTGGTATTTACATAGTGCATAACAGAAACAATTAGATCCTTCGGTAGATTAAATGAGGTATAGATTAGATCTTTCTAACTTTTCCCAACCCATCTGAAATATTTAGCTAAAAACGTAGAAATCTAAAGGAAATTGTCTCAAATTTGAAGAAGCATGTATAACAGAGCCATAAGTAGACAGTTTTCATAAATAGATAAAGAAGAAAGCTGCAAAAATTCAAGAAAACCATCTAAAACTTGCAGCCCGGTAACACTTGTATGCAAATGAACAGAATACTTGTTGAAATCTATGACCTTTTTGCATATTCTTAGTCCAGTAAGCCACCAAACAAACCTAAACTACGTAAGGCCCCTTGAACATTACAGCTTCACATTGACCAACTGAACTTGACCAACCGAACCATTGTAGACTTGGGATTAGTTGAATCTCAAATGATTCCTTCTTATCTTTCAAGTATAGTTTCAGTTCATTTCATGTGAATGTTAACTTATTGTTATGATTGCATCAAAACAGTCATCAATAGTTTTCTGGCGCTAGAAGGAGGGCCTGATTTGGTTTAGGGTTAAAATTTTGAGTTTTAAATGTTATATTCTGAGATATGTTAGATCTCATAAAATTTCAAGGGCCTAAAAAGTTGAAAGAAGGTCCCATTTTCAATGGACTCATATAAGGATAGTTTTCAAGTTGACATTCCTTCATTTCAGAAAGCTTTGAATAACCAGCTTTATCCTAAAAATTTATATAGCTATGGTTTATTTGGAAGGTGTAGGATACATAAGTCCGCAGAGCATGGTGAGCTTAATTGTCTATCTTTCCTTACAAGATTAGATTTATATTTGAAAGGACTAATTTCTCTCTCAGATGTGTATAAGGCTGAAAGTTGGCAGGGAAATGAGGAGATTATTGAGCGACAGAAGGATGCAGCATCAACGGTCATTAAATGTGCAGAGGATACAAAGATGGAACCAATGCTAGGAGTAAAGGATAATAAGATCTCTTGGCAGGAATCATGTGATGGTAAGAAAAAAAATCTGTCTTTTCGTCAGGATCCGGCTGTGATTAAAGTTAGTAAAAAGTATAAATATCCTAAAAAATGCAGAGAAGAAATCACAGCTCATGTCCCTTTTCTAGATAATAAGCAAAAAGGATTTAATGAAAAAGAAAAGGAAAGTGAGGTTCATCTTGATACATTTGATAAATATATAGAACTACTAAGGAATATTTGTCAAGAAGAAACCTCTGGGTCTGACCTAAAAAGTTTTAACGAACATGATTTGGCAAAGAAATGTAAACAAGCATTGGCAAAATTAAAATACACTAAAACTGATAAGATCCCTACTATAGAAGCTAATGAAGTCATAGAAAAGAAAGTAAATCCTAGTGTTACAACTGACTTCTTTGAATTAAATGATCAAAATCAAGATTGTTGCAGGTCAATAGAATTAGACTCTTCACTGAATGATAAATATGAGTCATCTGATGAACAATTCTTGAAAGAAGAGGATACAGAGGATCATGTAGCTGCTGTACACAATCAGACATTCCCCCCATGCCATGTTGAAAATAAAACAGGGGAGTACTCCTGTCAATCAAAAGATGTTGTCCCACCTTTACTCTCAAGTGATTTAGAAATATTTAATTTCGGTATGTCAGATTATGATGATGAGGATACTTACTTAAGTGCTGATGTGCAGGAAACTAATGAGAACATTGAGAGGTTTGCTGAATTTGAGGGTAAACTGAACATCCAGAATGAAGGAACAAGGCTGGATGAAGATGAAGATATGATACATCTAGAGTCATTCATCTTTCAACTTGAAAAAGGACTAGACATAGAGTTGGGCAATGAAAATGTAGAGCTAAATGAAAAGCCAGCTATTGATAAACAAGTGTGTTCCACAGAGCTAAGGGCACATCAGGTTGTCTCTTTCCTTTCCTTAGTAAATAATGATAAATGCTATTTTGATTATGGAAATTCAAGAGATAGGACATGCATATGGATTAATCATAACCCTGATGAGCTGCCTCAGTTATTAGTCATTAAGAGCTATTCTGATAAACACAATGAATCTAGAATACTAGATTTTTTTTTAGAATTCAAAGATAAATCTGCTATGATGAGGACCATAACTAGTACCCTGTTACTCCTGCACAACCTAAAGAAATATGCAAGTAGGGGTGTTTTTGGGTCTTTTTCCTGGGTTTCTAATTGCCTTGTAGAGGCTTGTATATAGTCTGGTAGGGTAGTTGTTTTTGTTTTTGTGTTCTTCTTTTGTTGTTTTCTTTTTGGGTTGGCTGTTTGTATAGCTTGTCTTCTGTTTGTTTTTGCTTTTTGTTTCTTTCTGTTTGTACAGTTTTTCTTTTGTTGTGTTGTTTGTACATCCTGTTTGTTTGGTTTGTTTGTTGTCTCCTCAGCAGAGATCTTTATTTTACTTTAGAGTATTAAGGAGCAAAACTAGCAACCATTCAAAACAGTATAAAATTTAGGATATTCAGGTTAATCATTTGCAATTTACACATAATTTGTCACTGTCATGAATGTAGAGAGTTGTTCATCTTCTGAAGTTTTGTATTCAATAAATGTGATTGAGAATTCAAAGCAGGTTTCTCACGATGACACACCTAAAATCCTTGGGTTTGTTGAACATACCAGTGTAGATATTAGGTGAAAAATCAGAGGTCACCCTTGCTACCATTACAATTCTCAGCTTAATTTCAGCAAGTGTCCACTCCTTGCATCATGAAGTTACAAATTGCTATATCTTATGAAATCTTTCAAAATTAGAAAACAAAAAAATAAATAAATAAATGAATAAAGTGGATTATACTGAAAATCTAGATTAAGCCATCTAAGTAACTCTACCGGGGCTATGGACGCTCGCTGGTAGTGGGGCTCTACTTAGGAGAATTGTAACGATAACCTTGCCGGGGCTATGGACGCTCGCTGGCAGCAAGGCTCTATCCGGTCGGCTATGAGGGAATATCCTCACCTACGTAGGCTAATGTCAGTCACTGGTTTGTTCAACTGATCTTCAAGATGAGGATAATTAATCACATGCACACAACTAAACTGAAAATGGAAATTCATGCATCTTTATTGAATACTTTGAGTCTCAAGCTGAATAGTAATTTGCAGGAAAGATAGTTGGAAGTTATGAGTTCATTTCATCTAGTTTCCTTAAACACTCTGAATTTAATTGTTTTGTTTTGGTTGCTAGTTGTTGTGATGTTCACAACACGCCCCATTATGCTCCTTAGCAAAATGGGGACCCCTGCTGATGTTTTGCTTTTTGCTTCTGCTTGTGTTTTTCTGCTTTCTGGCGGTTTGGTAAAAATGAAGGTCAGGTGCATCATCATCATGATATTGGATGAGGTAGGTCATCATCATGAGGTCAGTTTGTCAAAGTTCATATTTTATTTCCGTGACCTCATATTTAGAAAGAGCTTGAAATTCCATGTAGGTTTGCCTTTTACTTCACTAAAAAATTCGTCCATATGTGGAAGTTATGCACAGTCAAAGTTTTGGTCAAACCTGATAATCGCAAGTGATCATCATTTTTTTTCATGTTGTCAAGGTCATCATGATCTTGGTCTATCACCCGATAAAAATCATGCAGTCGCAATATCCGGACGTCAATCTTAGGTGGTAGTGCCCTTTACCCGTCAAAAGGCCTTATGCGCATCATGATTTTTTTTAGGAAGGTCATATTTTATAAACTTGGTTTTGCTGTATGAGGACATCATCATCATATTTGAAACGCCCCCCCCGATAATATCCTGAGGTTCAAATATCATGATGACGTCAACTTTAAGTCATGGTAAGTTTCCCCCGTCGAGCAGTCTTTCGCATCGCGAGCATCATGATATTTTTGCATCGCCTAATCTTATAATATCATGCTGATAATATAAGATCACTCTGACTTAGAAAATCCACCATCGGCATATTTGCTTGCGCATGTTCAAATCCTATCGGAAGGTCATCATCCTGATATTTGCTGAAGTTCGCTAAGATGATGATGACGACTTCATATCCTCCTGATCTCCTTTTGCATAATCATGATCATCATCCTGATCTTTCACGAGGGTCATTCACTGAAATTCGCTAAGTGATGGAGACATCATCATGATATTCACAAGAGGATCGTCATATTCATATCCTTCTGATCTCCTTTTTGCATGATCATGATGATCACCCTATCTTTTTGAAGAAGAAGGCGATATTCCATTCCTTAACAGCATGATCATATTTTACAATATCACCCTAGCGCAAATATCATGATGACCTCAACTCATCCTTGTGCTCCGAAGATGAAATATGATGATGACGTCATCATGATAATTCGATGAGGAGGATCATCATCATATTTTTTATCCTGTCATATTGTCAAGATCATCATGATCTTGTTTGTCCACCTGTTATTTCGTAAAGTCCTCCTGCCGATGAAGTAAGACCTTTTGCAAATATCCTGATGATCATCATCATCACATTTTCCCTTCGGCAGGATATTTTCCAAAACATGATCCGGTTAGCGAAATATCATGATGACGTCATGTTTTAAGTTTAACAAAGGCCCCGGATATCATGATGACGTCATCCTGATCTAATAAACGAAGAAGCAAATATCCTGATCATCATCATCATCACATTTTCCCTTCGGCAGGATATTTTCCAAAGCACGATCTGGTTCCCGAATATGATGATGACGTCTTATTCTAAGTTCGACAAAAACCCCAAATATCCTGATGATCATCATCATCCTGATCTTTCGAGAGGGTTACCTTGGCCGCAAAAGGGTCATATTACATTCATCATCCTGATCATGCTCCTTAGGTGACCCGATATTGCATTTATCCCCTGATCTTAACGAATATGACGATGACGTCATTTTTTTGCATTTTAAGGAAGCCCGAATATGACGATGACGTCACCATCATTTTTCTTTCCTCAGCAGCAGGATTATATTCCATATCCTCCTATTCTCCTTCAGCATGATGATGATGATGATGATGTTGTTCTTTTTTCCCATTACACAGAAGCGAAACATCCTGATGACGTCATCTGGACCTTCAGAAGGGAGAGCATCATATTTCCAGAATATCATGATGATGAAGAGAATGTCGGCTAACATGTTTTTTGACACGCCGATAGCGATAGTCATGCCGATGGGCGGGAAATGAGGCGGTGGAATTTTAAAGTGTTTTTTTGGCGCCTGTGGCATTTTCCCAGTCAGCGATAGTTGACCCAATGAATTTTGAGCAGTCTGAACGCATTTTGGACGCGTTTTGAGAGTATTCTGGATCCGATTTCCACAATCTTGCGCAGTCACCTGGGTTTAAACGGTTATTTTAATTTCATGCTGTTTATGTGATAAATGAAATACTTATTGCTTATCTTGTCTTGCAGGCTTGCAGTTGAGGAAGCAGCTGGAAAGTCAACACAGTGACCTCATAGAGGAAGGAAATCCGATCTCAGGAGCAGGAAGATAAGGATGAAGTACGAGAAAGTCAAGGCCATTCAAGTGAAGGACAGAGTTGTAGCTGAAGGTATTACTGCAACAGACAAACAGAAGTTATTACCCAGCTGCCGGAACTTCTCAGAAGGGGTAATATTTCGTCCAGATTTGACATTGCTCAGAGATATTTTTGAAGAGCTGGTTCACCTATATTTGTTGCTGTAACCAGGGGTTTGAACCAGGGGTTCAGTTAGGTTTTTGCTATAGTGAGGACAATCAGAATGTCTTTATATTGTGCCTCTCTACACTGTAATACTTTACAACAGGGATTTTAGGAAAACAACAGTGGCTACAATAGATTTTTTTCTTTTAGGAACATATAGCAAGTTAGCATAGTTTAGAGGTAGAAGAAGGAGGTCGCCTGTTTGTCTGCAGTAAGGTGCGCGTGGAATGTCTAGCTGCCTTACTGCATCTGTAAAGCTTGTAAGTTCTCTGTAGTATGATCAATGAAACTAAGAGTCATTCCTACATTGTAAATCGTGTATGACTATTCGTTTCTAATACAATAGAATCTGGAGTTCTGCATCTATCTTCTGAGTGTTCTCCTGCTCTTCTTTGTGTTTTGAAATATTTTCTTTGAGAGCTTACAATTTTAAATGTATGTTTGTGAAAATGCTCAGAACTTACATTTAAGGTTTTTACTGTGGATTTGATCAAATTACTGTGGTATTTACATAGTGCATAACAGAAACAATTAGATCCTTCGGTAGATTAAATGAGGTATAGATTAGATCTTTCTAACTTTTCCCAACCCATCTGAAATATTTAGCTGAAAACATAGAAATCTAAAGGAAATTGTCTCAAATTTGAAGAAGCATGTATAACAGAGCCATAAGTAGACAGTTTTCATAAATAGATAAAGAAGAAAGCTGCAAAAATTCAAGAAAACCATCTAAAACTTGCAGCCCGGTAACACTTGTATGCAAATGAACAGAATACTTGTTGAAATCTATGACCTTTTTGCATATTCTTAGTCCAGTAAGCCACCAAACAAACCTAAACTACGTAAGGCCCCTTGAACATTACAGCTTCACATTGACCAACTGAACTTGACCAACCGAACCATTGTAGACTTGGGATTAGTTGAATCTCAAATGATTCCTTCTTATCTTTCAAGTATAGTTTCAGTTCATTTCATGTGAATTTTAACTTATTGTTATGATTGCATCAAAACAGTCATCAACAGGTAGATACCAATGACAAGGAAAAACCAAACAAGGCAAGGATCAATATTGAATGGGGATGAAGAATAGGGAATGTGGGCGATAGGATCAAACTTGTAGAAATAAAAAGATTGGTAATGGGAGAAATGTAGGATTGGATGGGTGGATAAAAGGATGGACAAGAGGATAAGGTAGGAGTACGGATGGATATAAGGAGTGGTGATAACATAAAGATAAGGTGGATACCAGGAGTGGTGATAGAAGGATAATGGATGGGAGATATATAATAGATGGATGGAGGGAGCCTAGGATGTGATCTTCAAGGACTACATTGTATAGGAATAACTGGCCCCCACTCTAGATATTATGCCATAGGATTTAACAAGGTGATTCTGAATAGAATGCGTGATAGGGATAATGGATGGAAGGGTTGAATGAACTGAGGATATAGATGGATGTATGGAGTATATTTTTATAAATAGATGGATGGTATTGGGATTATGACAAGAGGTGTCTAAAAGCATTTTTCAACATTTTGCCCCTAGCCTCATCAAGATCAAAAAGGAGGAAGGGAAGATGGATGGTACAGTTAAGGAAGGTACAATAGATAAGATGGGTAAGGCTATCAAGATAAGATGGAAAATGATAGGATAGGATATGAGATGGGATAGATGTGACAACATGCCCCCAAGTGTAAAGCACATAGATAATCACCTACACATGACGCCTGTTTGCTAGGTTTTCATCATGGTACTTATGCAAGGCGCCTGTTTACCAGGTTTTCACCATTGGATGAAATGGTTTCTCTTTACTATTTTGATTTTTTTTTTTTTTTTGACTTAGGTAGGGGATAGTTAGATGGAATAGATGGGGACTCATTTTGTTCCCATAGAAATGTCCTAGGATGGATAACTCATAGACCATGTCAAATTTCGTTATGCTCATAGATGTTGGTAAGGAATTTGCATGAGAGGGAATGGATTTTAATGTGGATTATGAAAGATTCATGCAAGGAATGATAAGGGGTAGCAGATTATGATGTGGACTAGGATAGAAGGATAGTGAAGTAGGATGGAGATAAATAGATAGATATGAAGGACTTATGCAAAAGCATGGACCATAGGGACATGATGGAAGAAATAAGTAGGATAGTAGATGGAAGATGGGGAGATGGAGGTATGTGGGAATGTTGTGGAATGGAAGGGAACCAAGACCAATGGTTGCACACACTGAAATGGATTTTGAAGCTTGGAAGGGGGATTTGGGAGAAATGGAGACGTTATCTTAGGGATTTTTCTATTTAGGTCTTTAGGAACCCAAATGGACTTATGAATTTTAGGATTTTGTGATAGGGAGCGGGATATTTGGGATTTTAGAATTGTGGATGATCCATTTGAACTAGGTATTTTTTGCTTGGGGACCCAAATCATTTTGGTTTTGAGATTATCTTTTTGAGATGTGGACTTGGGTAGCATTTTTGAATTTTGATTTTGCTTTGATTCTTTGCATTTGTGCCATATGGCATGAGAATTATTGGGATTTTTTGCTTTATGGGTGGAGACATCCAAATGTTTATTTTTGAATCCCATAGGGGTGTTTAGGTTAGCTTCATGTGTATTCAATGTGTGCAATTGTTGATCATGATTAGGAATTGTAGGGGATTTATGGGAACGGGATGTATGAATGGATTTGTCGCTAAAGTGATAAGGAGATTGGAGGATGGGAATATTAGGAGTTGGAAGGAGTGGAGGTAAAGTGGATGGAGGGATGTTAGGAGTTGGTAGAAGTGGAGGTAAAGTGGATGGAGGAAGATGAATGGTCACATGCTTTTTGCGTTTGTAGGATAATGGAGGAGGAATGGAAACATATGTTTTATGGGTGCGATGAGGTGCACCTAGTTTGAATAAAACAGCCTCAAAGGGCTAGAATTGGGCACTCTGGTTATTTTTGTGGTTGACAGTTTGGCTTGAATTACATTCTCATGCTTGACAATTTAGATCAGGCAGTCAATGGTTAATCATCCTCTGTTATGATGAGATACCAAGGTAGAGAATGAGGCTCTTGCAGAGCAGTTTTGTATCTAAACATCTATGCTAGTTCATGTATTCCTTGTCTTGAGAATCATTCATTGAGATTTAAGGATAGATGTTTACTATGACGGTTTCATAACATTAACAAAGAAGATCACCACCAAATGGTAATACTTATGACCAGCTAAAATGTATATACCACTGTGTGACATTAATTACCATATACCATGATTTACACTAGATAACCGATAATTCAAACATGTGGCATAGATAACAAAATGAACATTGATGTCATGATTCTTGGAATGTCATGAATCAATAGAAAACATTAACTAGCATTGGCAGCCATAGGGTGTTCAATAAAAGGTGCCTGTACCTGCCCATATAGGAAGTTCAAAGAATACCAACAATTTTAGCAAACCTCTCGCATATTAGTAGTCACACCCATAGGAGATTCAAGAAAAATGCCAATAG
Source organism: Cunninghamia lanceolata (assembly GCA_027924645.1). Classification (NCBI taxonomy): domain Eukaryota; kingdom Viridiplantae; phylum Streptophyta; class Pinopsida; order Cupressales; family Cupressaceae; genus Cunninghamia; species Cunninghamia lanceolata. The sequence continues at coordinate 1,089,802 of BSBN01000149.1, read as the reverse complement.
AAACAAAAAGGGAGTTTGGAAGATCTGCCTGATATTAACAATGAAAGTCTTAAGTTAAGCTTGCTGCCAATAAACTCAGACAATTCATTGAGTCAAGCAATACGCCAATAGGAGCAACCATGAGATTTAAGGAATATGCCGATATGACCAAACAACAAGTTTTAGAAAACTTCTGGCATGAGTGTTTTTGCAGCGTGGCACAATTTACTGACCACTATAATGTTTACATATAAAAGCTTATCGGTTATTCCAAAAAAAAAACTTTTGGCTAATAAAGATAGTTGTAAACCACAGTTGATATAATTTATTAGCATTAACAAACACAAAACCATTGCTCCAAGGCAATTAGGGTTAAAGATGACAACCAAAAACCTCTCCACAATGAGATTCAACCCAAGGTTAGATTGTGATCAAGAACAACACGTATCTCTCGCCTGTCATCTTAAGAATTAGCCATTATAACATGATCAATATTTAATTGTTGAGAGAATAGCCAATGTGACAAAGAAAGCTTGAAAGTTGGGCCTCAAGATTGTTCAGGAAGTGCATCAAAAACCTATAAAAATTCAACCAGAGTACTTGCAAAGCAATGGATCATGAAGGAGGTTCACCAATTTTAAATAAAAATGCTTACAAAGATATCCAATCAAACTGATGATAAGCAAATCCAAGACTGGCAAGCTGCTCTAGAGATGATAATGGAATCTAATTTAATCCAAAAAGAAAAATCTGCACAAACTCACCAAAAACACTTGGAGAGCAATAGATTAAGAAGGAGGGTTCACGTCGGGTTCACCATTGTATGCAGCCAATATAGATTTTAATAAAAGATTTGAAATGTATTTTGCAAAACCCTAAAATCTACATTAAGTGCACCAGAAAGATAATTGCAAACTATTGAAACTCGGCAAATTAAATGTTACCGAAATCACTTAAATGTGGTTGCTCATTATTTGCATAACTCTAATGTGAATTTTGTTGAGGGGATAAATGATGGATGAGTTTGATTTTTATAAAGTTGGATAGAAATTGGTTTGGGTAGTTAAATGGATTTTTGATTCGGTGAACGGTAAGGTAGGTAAAAGGTGGTTAGGGTTTTTAACGTGTTTAAGATTAAAATAATAAATTAAGTTTATTTAATTTATTATTTTTGGGAGGTTATTAGCTCATAGGTAAATAATAAATTAATTTTAATTTATTATTTATGGGATATGTCAAAATGAAGGATTTAATTAATTAACATTAATTAAATCACATGTGGGTAATAATAGATTAAATGAGATATTTAGGGATTATTAGGGATAATTATGGATTTATGGATAATGAAAGATTCGGTCAATTTTGGATGTCTACACTCATTAGTCATTGTTGTCAGTTTCTTGGATACTCCTTCCAATGGCATCCATAAATCCTTTTGATACATGTAATCCTCCATCTACATCTTCCATAACTGATAGTTCTGCCCATTGAATTTATCGACATTCAATTTACCCTCATCCACCATTTCTCCCACTCAACCGTGAGACCTTCCTCTAGATGATAATCAAACACAACCCACTTTGATACCACTTGTTAGGGTTAGCCAATAGGAGATATCAATTAAATGCAAATAAAGATTAAACAGAGGAATGAAAATACATAGAATTAATAACAGCGAGAGACACGTTTTAACATGGTTCACTAAAACTCAGGCTAGATCCACCAAACAGAGAGTCCAATATTATTATCTAGTAAGTCAAACTGATTACAACTAGCAATCCCTACAACTCAATACCACTGCAAAATGCTACAATACAATATCAAACCAAATCCTAACCCTTAGCCACTTTTATCAAGCTTTTTGTTGGTTACAAAAATAGGGTTTTCTTATGTCGGTCAATGAAAAATAACTCCTAGTGTGTTTATAAAATAATAAAAACTGTGTGAGATTTCGGGGGTGTAATATAAAATAACTCCCGGTATCGCGACAGGGAGCACGCCAGGGGCGCTACCCCTGGAACCCACAAGGGGTGTTGCCCCTTGACCCTGTAGGAATTTGGGGGGAAACTACATTGATAAAAGTGGGGAAAATTTAACCTTCGAGTCTGATATGGCTCCATATAACAACAGAACGACCACACCACAAACCAAAAGCAATAGCCACAACAGGGGTCCTCGTTTTGGTAAGAGGTAAAATCGGGCATGTTGTGAACATCACAAGTTTTACGTAAATGGTAAGCCAGGAGTGTTTTGTTTTCTTGGGCTAAATAGTTATTTTAATTTTGAGATGGTCATTCCCTCAAGGAGTTGTTCTTTGTTAAACTTGGGATGTTGTAATGGTTTCTATCTTTAATCTTCACTTTTTTTTTGGTTTGTTTTCTTGTATTTTAATTGAGTATTTAACTTATGGACTTGTTTTACTTAGTCCTTCCTGATTTGAGGCATTTTATTGTTGGAACTGCTGGCATGTGTGGAGTAATGTGGTTTTTATTGGCAAGAGACACTACTATTCATGACAGATGTTGTCATTGATGGAAACTAAGTCTATCTAACACATCTGCATTACATGATTTGTTCATACCGGAAGTCAGAGTAAGGATTTGTCTAAGTGTGATAGTCAGAAATAGAGTATGTGATAGGGTATAGTATCTTGGTTTGGATCTCTCCGGTGGTAAATCATAGTGTGCTGTGAATCTGAGGGAGTCAAGGATTGTCTTAACTATCTAAATCTAGGATTTTAGCCTCGAGTTGTGAAGGATTCACAAGTTATAAGAATCTGAGTATCAGATTCTAGTTAGTTAGTACAGTCAGAAAAAGAATAGGCCAACCCAATATTTGATCTTGGCCCGGATGAACAAAAGTTGTTGGTTAAACAATTTGTGATAATCAGTAGTATTGGCTGACGTGATTGATGATTTGAGAACACAAGTTTTTGGTCCACATTATTATTTGTGCATGGATTCAACCGATAGAGAAGAGTTCTTAATAAAAGTTCTAAGTTTCCTTGAAGTCGACTGCAATAGATTACATTTCTTGATGTAGATATATATAGCCAATGGATTCGAGTCCTGTGGTGTGTGACTATGATGTGGTGATGGAGTAAGTGCAAAAAAGGGCAAAAGAAGTACGAAAGAAAAGATCTAAGGTCAGATTATGGAAGAAGAGTGAAATAGGGTAGAATAAGGATGAAGTTTTAAAGATCAGTATTTTGTGCTTAATCAAAACTGAGTTTTTGCATTGCTAGATGCTAGTCATCAGTTCAAACATTTTGTAATCTTTCTGTAATCATTTCTGTAGGTAGTGAGCCTCTTGGATCAATGAGCTCTGGGAAGTGCACCCTGAAGGCATGTGCCTTCCCCATTTGTAATACTTTTAACAGAGTATAAATTCTTGTGGGTTAACCCCCACTATGGTTTTTCCCTTAACTATGTTTCCACGTAAAAATCTTGATGTTCATGAGTTATGATCTTGTTGTTTCTGTTCTTATGTACATGCTTCTTTCTTTTGAATGTATGTGGAAAATTAATTAAGGAACAACCTAAGAAGTTTTGTAGAACACTGATTCACCCCCCTATCAGTGTTCCTTAATTCCAACAATTGGTATCAGAACAAGGTTGCTTGAAAGAAGCCTAACAGCTTGAGAAAGATCTGGTAAGGAGTTTTAATGGGTTCAGTCAGAGAACAACTTCAATTGGCTTTACAAGATATTGATCAATCCAAAGCAGAAATAAATGAGCTGAAAACTAACCTTAAAGATGCTGATGATTGCATTGAGATGTTAAAAGATAAACTAAAGAAATGTATGGAAAGGAGGAAGAAGCTACTTCAGTAGCTAGCTAATTCCACTGAAGAAAGTATCATGAATGAGGCCTTGGAAGAAAAGACAAAGGAATGCGAGAAGCTGACAAAAGAAGTTTATGTTCTAAAACATGAGATGGAATCTAGAGTGATGAGGCTAACCAAAGAAATTGAGAAAAGGAAGAAGACTAAAGAAGACCTGAATCAAACTCTAAAGGAAAGAACTGAAGAATGTTGCATATTGGATGGAATAGCTGGCCATCTAGAGTCTGATCTACAAGAAAGCAAAGACAATGAGAAAGAACTTGAAAGGCAAATTGTCATTGTTAGACATGACCTAGAAGTTGTAAATGAATACAAGGAGAAGTTCAAGATAAGCTTAGCTAAACTTGAAGCACTTCTTGAGAGTCAGAAGAAGGTTGATGATAAGCATGGTCTTGGGTATGAGAAAGGTGAAAGCTCCAGATCTTGACAAAGAAATTTTCAATCAAGGAATGGGAGAAACAAACCTAGAAGACCTCTAGTAAGACAACCTAATGCTCAAAGGTATCCATCTTTCTGAAAGGAAGCTAGGTGTGCAAAAAATGCTTCCTACACTAATCTAATGAGGGGAGGGCTATGCAAATTCAACTTTATCCTAACTATTACAACAATGTTAAACCATTAACATGAGATATTGCAACAAAACACATACACACAGAAAATAGACAGAAGAAGAGAGACAAGATATATGTGGGGAAAACCCTTATGGGTAAAAAACCCCACACTCCAAAACACAGCTCAAATGTATTATAGTAAACAATAACAGATTACAATACAGTTTCAAAGCCAATGCTCTTTCAGGAGTCTTCGAATATCGAATCTGGAGATATTCCGGCAGCATAACAGTACTCATACAAAAGTTATCTATCTCCCATCCAAGCACCTATTTATATAGAGTTTTCAAGGCAAATATGGAACCTTCTAGAGATGGATGTAAATCTTGGACTCATGCCCCAAAACCCACGCCTAAGGACACTTGTCCAACATCCCATCCCGAAGTGGGTGCCTGGTGCCAAGATAGGTTACGACAGATGCTCTTACGCACCTTACAACTATCATAGAATCTGTCATACACTGACTAAAAATATCATATTCCTCTTACATGTCATAACCTGCCTTGACTACCCAAAGATTCCTTTCTCTCGTGCAGAGATACTCACCGACACTTGTCATTAATTAAAAATCATTTGAGGTTTTGGGGGCATTTCCCCCGAGCCCCCATGAGGGTACTGCCCATCGACCCCGCCCTATACCACGACAGAGAGTACACCAGGGGCGCTGCCCCTAGACCCCATAAGGGGCTACGCCCCTTGACCCTGTCTTGGGGGCGCTGCCCCAAACCCCTGTTAATTATTCAAGGGGGAAACTGTGGCTGCCAAAGTCACCAAAACTTACCCTGCTGCATATACACAAGGTGCTGACTATGCCAACTCAACATGGGATAAATAAATACAACATTAGGAATTTGCAAAGGTTGAGACACCTTAATTCCCAAAACTTTCAATGGAAATTGTTTCAATTGCAATAAATTTGGTCATAGAGCTACTAAGTGTAGAAGCAAAGTAAATCAAAATGGTCCATCCTTCTCCGGTCAATGATTCAAGTGTAAGAGATATGGTCATAGATCCAATGAATGTAGAAGTATGATAATCAATAACTCTAATAGAGGAAATGACAATACTTTCAATGGCTACTATTTTGATTGCAATAGCTTTGGACACATGGCTAATCAATCCAGATCAAGAGGAAATCAAGTAAATAAGCAAAGATATGTTGTGTTCTTTAATTGCAATAGATCTGGCCATATTGCAAGATTATATAAAAGTAGGAATAATAAAAGAAGAGGTCCAGTAAACAAAAAACTAAATGAGTAGAGGCAAGACAAAGGCAAGGGCACAGTTGATGTGAATGAAATCCAGAATGAAATGAACTTGACATGGGTCAAGAAAGGTGAAATGAATAATTGCGATGGGTCTGCACTAGAATCTGGTGCTAGTAATCCCTCCGGGAGTTGAATTAGGAGCTCCAGCTCAGGGGGACCTACATTGAAAATCAAATTTGCCCAGCTAATAAGTGGGTACTTGAATCTGGCACAATGAGAGAAAATATTTTGGGTTATTACAGATCATTTGGAAGGATTTTTGAAAAAAAAGAAGTGGATATGACAATTTGCAAAGTGATTCATGAGAAACTACATCAAGAAATAAAGTAACCAGATGAAGTTAGGGCACCACTCTTTTTTTACAATGACAAATTAGGTTTTGCGGATAATAAAAAGTCACTCATTCAAGCATTTGAATCACTTTGCATTCAGAGAGAACAAGAAGAAGAGCATCTGAGATAAAAATCTAGAGATTTGAAGTACGAAGAATGAATTTGACCAGCAAATTCATTAGCTAACCCTAACTCTGCAGAAGAAAAAGGTATTTTTCTCCAAAGATTTGAACCCTTAATTTTTAGAGATGGCTACTCCTCTTGTTGTTAATAATAGTGAAAGGCCCCAACCAAAATTTAAGAAGCATCCATACAAGTCAGTTGAAGTTGAACCATTAGGAGCATTTTCTAGTGTCCCATATGGAGTACTGCATGTTGAGGATATTAGGGCATACATCCATTGTAGCATAGATGAATTTGGGAATCTAAAATTGCTAGATTTATTTGACAACTTCCTAAAGGATGATAACTATGATTTAAAACTGGAATACAAAATCCTAGAAAGAAAACATTTTCTACAGGTCATTGAATTTTTTACATTTGATGAGAGTGAATGGGTTTGATACATGTTGAGCCGAATGCATGATGAGTTCATATAGCTATTGAAACCCTTCAAGATTACAAAGGATGTTATCAGGATTGTAACTGGATTAAATTCAACCATTGGTTTACCCATGTTGAAATCTGTTAAAAACTAGACTGTTACTGCTGCAACTGGTGCCAAGTTTGACAAGAGGGTAATGACCATCAATGACATTATTGATCTAGATGTTAAGTTTGGTTCTATGGTAATTGGTTACAAGATTTATCACTCCAGTAGGGAGAATTCTGTGTCTGAAATTGTCATATATGCTACATACCCAATGTTGAAAAAAATGCAGATTATGACCTATGTGAGTTGTTATAGAACCAACTGATTGAGAACTTGAGAAAAATCAAGAAGGACAAGAAAAACACCTTCAAAAATGGTTCCTTGGTTATATGTTTATTCTTCCACTTCATGAATGAAGTACCTAGAGTAAAAGGTGTGCACTAGACTAGTGACATGCCAATTGCTACTTAGATAAGAGAGCATCTACATAGCATTGGAGACTTTAATGCACAAAAAAACTACAATTTGGGGATACTTTAAAAAAAATAGAGTATGATGCATTCTAGGGAAAGAAAACCTAAATAATTTGTTGAGAAATACAAGAATAACATCTATTTCATGGTGAACAATGATCAGTGCCTAATGGAAGTTGTAGAACCCAGAACTATTTGGGTTATGCCTATGGGTTATGAGGTTGATGAGAAGATTTTCGACATGTACACTCAACATCTCTTGAGAAAACCCAAGGATGACTCTGTTGAGAGGTTTGGGACTTATAAAGAACTTGGTGAAAAGATACATGTTGAGCTTCAGAAGCAAGTGGAAATTTATGCTGAAAGAATTGTCATAACTAAGGAAGCTGTGAAGCAGAATAGAGAAAGAATATAAAAGGCTGAGAAGGAAAAGGAGGATAAGAAACAAGGAAGTACTCCGGTAGAATCTTCCACACCAAGGACTACTAGGAGCTCTGTTGTTGCCCATATTCTCTGAAAACCTGCCAAATCAGAGAAACTGAAAGACATATCATTTCGTAAGGAAAAGAAAAGAACTAAAGTAAAGTCAAAGAGATCATATGACAATTTGGAAAAGGAGGATATCGAAAAGACAAACTTAGATGATGGGCTTAAAGAGCTAAAGGCCATAGGTGTTAAATTTGTTAAAGTATCTAAAGAGAAGCCTTCCAAAAGTAAGAAGATAAATAAGATGCAGAAATCAGAGGCTGATGTTAAGAAGTAAATTCCCTCTGTGAAAACATTATCAAGACAATCACTGTTGATGGGAATTTAAAACCATTGACTAAATTCTATGATCTTTCTAATGATGTTGACAACAGACTTTTGGAAGAAGTCACTATCAAGTACTTGAATGTATTCAATCGAGCACTGGTAGAAATTTTTTCAAAAGTTCCAAAAGGCTTAAGAGACATCTTGGAAATAAGAAAAGAAGCTGCCAAGTCAAAAGATATGGATCTGAGGGAACATGTGTTAACCACTCTATGTCTAGTGATCTCTAGGAGAGAAGTAGATAAAAATTTTAGAGAGGTAAAAAATGAATTCAGGAGTAAGACAGGAATGAACAAACTAATGATTAGAGAGATCGAAGTAGTCCAAGAAATTGAACAAATTTTGAGAAAAGCATTGGACAAGACCAAGTTCTTTGTGTTGTCAAATGAACCTGCCGATGACACACCAGTTTCAGATGATGAAGAGTAGAAGAAGGATGAGCAACAAATTGGAATAGATGACTCCTCTTTTCCAGAAGAGGAAGTAACAAACAAGGAAGATGTAAAGATGATAGATGAAACTGTTGATGTAGGAGGTATTCGAATTCCTCTGGATTATTCTGACAATGAAGATACAAAGATAAATATAGAAATTGATGATCAAATTAAAGATGATTCATTGAAGATTAAAGAGCATGAAATAGAAAAGGATAAGGACCAAGAAGTAGGAGTCAAGGAGAAAAATGATAAGGATGAAGAGATTGCAAAAGATGATGAAGAGCCTAAGCAGGTTAATCTAGTTGACAGTACTAATAAGAAACAGATAGACACATCATCATCTTAGGGAAGAGACACTATGGAGGTAGTTAAGGAAATTTTGGAAAGGGACAAACAAATTGAAGAAAATCAGGAAATAATCCAAGGTCCAATAAATTTGGACACATTATCTCTAGTGCAGAAGCTAAAGTTGGCTTCTATAGCTCAAGCCATAGCAAGAGAAGAAATTTTGAAGTTTTAATAGAAGATAGTGAGCTACTTGGTCTAGCATCAAGGATTTTTGAGAAAATCATGCCAAGATACCAGAAGGATTCTTCAACATCCCCCTCTGTATAGTTAAAGAACCTAATAAACTCTGTAAGTACACATTTTGAATCCCTAGAGAAGTCTGTAGAGGTCAAGGTCCAAAAGGAATTCAATGATAAAAGATTTGATGCTCTTAAAGGTTTGATTGGAGTTGCTAGAATGGTGTTGGATGCCAGTGTAAAGAGTATTTAAAATGCTCTTATAGAAGGAGGTAATGTATGTAAATTTTTCTTATCCTGTCCTAAAGTTTTAGAGGATCTTGAAGATAAAATAAAAGTGTGTAAGAAAAAATTATCTAGTGTATCAAATTCTTTTGATCCTGTGACAACATCAGTGGCAAGCAAGGAGGGTCAAGTGGTCAATTTGATTTAAGATATAAAGAAATTGACAAAATAAAAGGAGAGCATAGAGGCCAGAATGAGTGATCTCTAGGGACTAATTTCCCCCAAAATGGAAGCAATGTTCAATGCCTTAACTGAAGCCCAACCTGCAGCTCAGTCAAGTGACCCCATTGATATGTGGACAGCTGAATCTCAAGAATTTATTTTCAATGGCCACATCTCAATTTTGAACACTATAAAGAAGAGTTGGGATAGTGAGCTGGCACAATTAAAGAGCATCTTTGGTGATGTACTTAAGTTTATGTAAACAAGACTTAAGGATTGTTTGTACATATACAACCTAGTATGTAGAATTTTTGTATAAATTTTGGTTTGCAGACCCCACCATTTGCCATTGATGTCAAAGGGGGAGTGAAGAGTGGTGAAAAATGAGGAATCCATCAATGGGGGAGAATTGGAGAATAGTGAAAAGCATAAGTGTACTTAGTAAGAAGGAGTTGTTTTGACACTTAGCCATTTTTCACTAAGTGTTGCCATCAATGCCAAAGGGGGAGATTGTTGGCAAGTGACACTGCTATGCATGACAAATGTTGTCATTGATGGAAACTAAGTCTATCCTACACATTTGCATTACATGATTTGTTCATACCAAAAGTCAGATTAAGGATTTGTCTAAGTTTAGGAGTCAGAAACAGAGCATGTGATAGGGTCTAGTATCTTGGTCTGGATCTCTCTGGTGGTAAATCACAATGTGCTATGGATCTGAGGGACTGATAAGGATTGTCTGATCTATCTAAATCTAGGATTTTAGCCTTCAATTGTGAAGGATTCAAAAGTTATAAGCATCTGAGTATCAAGTTCCAATTAGTCAGTATAGTTACAAGAAGAATAGGCCAGCCCATTATTTGATCTTGGTCTAGATGAAGAAAATCTATTGGTTAAGTGGTTTGTGATAATTAGTGGTATTGGTCGATGTGATTGATGATTTGGGAACACATGTTTTTGGTCCACGTTGTTATTTGTGCATGGATTTAGCCGACATAGCAGAGTTCTTAATAAAAGTTCTAAGTTTCCTTGAAGCTGACTGCAGTAGATTAAATTTATTGATGCAGATATGTATAGCTGATGGATTTGAGTATTGTGGTGTGTGAATGTGATGTGACGATGGAGTAAGTGTGAAAAAGGGTAGAGTGGGAAAGAAAAGATGTAAACCCAGATTATGGTAGAAGAGTGAAACAGGGTAGAATAAGGATAAAGTGTGTAAGATCAGTATTCTGTGCTTAACCAGAACTAAATTTTTGCAGTGGTAGATGCTAGTCATCAGTTCAAACATTTTGTAATCTTTCTCTAATCATTTCTATAGGTAGTGAGCCTCTTAGAGCTGTGAGCTCTTGGCAGTGTGCCCTGAAGGCATGTGCCTTCCCCATTTGTAATACTTGTAATAGAGTATAATTTCTTGTGGGTTAACCCCCACCATGGTTTTTCCCTTAACCGAGTTTCAAATTAAAAATCTCAGTGTTCATGTGTTATGATCTTGCTATTTCTATTCTTATGTTCATGCTTCTTTCTTTTGTATGTATGTGGCAAATTAATTAAGGAAGAATCTAAGAAGTTTTGTAGAACACTAATTCACCCCCCCTCTCAGTGTTCCTTAATTCTAACAATTTATATAAACTGCCATGTTTAGAAGGGGTTCGTGGTAGGTTTTATGGGGGAGTAGGTGGCCTAGGGAATTCTATTTTAGGGATGGGGGTGCAAATGGGAATGGTATGAGATAGTAATAGTCCATCCATCTGCCCTAGATCTATGAGTGGGTTTCTAGCATACTTTCCTCTTGGAGGATAACACCTTAAACGAATGTGATCAAGGTATCAGGAAATGTGAGGAGGGGTCCTTGAGAGGGTCCTAAGACCATATTTCTTTTTTAGTTACTTGGTACTAAGGTATCAAAGATATTAGTTTCCTTTGGAGGTGAGACTATATGGTTTTATGGCTAACTGGATGAGTACTAGAGATAACTATTGACTTTTGGGAAATTGATGTCATTTATGGACTCCTAGTTTGGGAAGCTACTATCAATTTTGGAATGCTAGCACTACTTTTGGATAACAAGCCCTAAGGTGGTGCTAATTGATGTGCCATTTGTGAAGAGAGAGATGGATGGAAAGTTAGAAGAGTTGTTGATGTGGCAGTCTCTACAAATAGGCATGCATAATAGTTAGAATTGTTATCTATCACTTGAGTGTCGATGTGTGTGCTTGAGCACGTATTCATTTTAAGTGTAATGTTTATATGATATCAGAATAATAGAAGTCCCCTAGTACTTAGAATAATCCTTGGGGTGGCTTACTTGTACTTGGCTTTGATGAAAATGAGGTGTGTAAAAGTCAGTATTATGTATCCCCTTGTTGACATCCTCAGCATAGTGCTTAAGGGCAAACTGTCGTCTCAAGGAAGTGACTCATGGACCCATATTGATCCCGAAGGATTCAAAATTCTATAACCAGAACATAATGATTCCTATCCTTTTTAGCTCATATGGCTATCATGTTTACCTATTCGATAAAGTTTTAATCTGTTTGACCAGTATAGGCCTGTTTTGCCATTATTTTGGAAGGAGTATTGTGTGAAATAAAAGGTGTAATTTAGATTTGTTGGAAAAGACAAAGGAACTAGGAGAAGACAAATATGATTCCCTTGAAGTAGAACTAAAAAATGCAAGAAGGAGAAATGAAAACTGAAAGTAGACTTGACATTGATTGAAGATATTGAAGAGAGATTTGAAGAGTTGGAACATAGGAATAGAAGAAAGTTTGAAAGAATTGAAAAGGGAGAATAGTTTATAGAAGAGTGAAATAGTAGGATTCAAAGAACATGTTAATTAGTTGGAGAAGTCAATTGTAGCATGCAGAGAAGAAAATGAAAACTTGAGATCTAAGCCTAAACTTTGTGATGTTTCTTGTGATACTAATGATTTGAGTGATGTTTCAGAAGCTTGTATAGAAAGTGCAAGTGAAGAGAACAATGTGACTAAACGACATATATTGGGATAGGGTGGATTAGACCTGGTTCTATATGAACTAGTTTTCCCAAATGACAGAAGAGCCCGGTTGGCTTTATTTTAGTATGTTTTATTTTGGACACTTTAGTCCAGATTGGATATTTCCTAAGTAGTCATATTGACTAAGGGAATATAACTCTTCTAATCTATAGTGGTGTATCATTTCTCTTGGATTCTAACACATGTTGGAGTAAACTTCAAACGTAACTTGAAATTTTCATAATGATGGATTACCAAGGGAGAATCTATGAACCTATTTTTTTTACCGAACATAGAAAGTTGATTTTGAGGTTTTATTATCTTTGACGAAGGAATTTTAAAGTGAATTTCCAGCATTTATGATCAAGGTCATGATATTGTAATAGAATCAAAGGAGGTTTTGAAATGACAAAAAATTAAGGATATAAATAATAAGATTTGACAGTTGGACATTGAGTTCAGTATGATTTTCATTATGATCAAGTATGATTGAAGAAAAGGATAACAATAAATGTGACCCTCTTATGCAGGAGAGAAACTAACTTAAAGGTGGATTAGAAAGGTAACTTGGTATAAATTATCATATATCTTAGAAGATGGGATAATTAGTAAAGGAAGAAAATTTATTTAATGATGTTTTGGGTATGTTGACTTTGGATAGGATCAATTATATCTATGAATATTTTATTCTCTATAAAAGGAAATGGTTGGAAACCAATGTAAGGAGAAAGTGTACTTAGCTTTATTGTGAATTGACTAAGGTAAGAGCATTCTTATATCGAAATGAATATCTTGAAGAAACGTTAGAAAATAATAATATTCTAATCCTCGCATTGACAAGATAATAATTTGGCCTCTTGACATTGAAATCTATTTTGGAAGACTTTCGTTTGCTATTTTACTTTAATTATTTCACATGTAGAGTTCAAGATAATGACACATGTTTGATTCAATGGATCCATTCTATGATAATTGTGAAGAAGTTATAAGGTGCTTAATGATGACACTCTTGCAAGTTAGATTTATTCCTTTATTTTTATACACTTATTTACTTATTGTTGCATTTAAAAAGGCCCCCAAATATAATTACGAGGAAGTTGCTTACATGATGAAGTAATGATTTTAAAATGACATCTTTGGTAACTTATGATCATTTATTACTTTAATTTGCATTGATAAAACAAGTACTTTGTGATGAATTGTTGCATACCAACATGACAATCTTAGAAGCATGGCTAAACAACACCATGATTAACATCATAACATGATATGTCTAACAACCTCTGCAAGTATTTATCCTAGATATAGGAAAATTTTAATGAACGAGTATATTGGAATAATGAACATTCCCGACTAGAGGACAAGCTCAATAAGGTTTGAAGAGTTAAAGTAGTTTCTTAAACTCACCTTGTTATAATAATACATGGGTACTTTATCATTTTAGAACTTTGTAGAATTTTGATTTATATTGAGTGCTTTCGCTACCTTAATTTTTGAACTATAGTTAGTGATGTTTTGTATCAGGATGATGCAAAGTTTTAGGGGGAAGTATGTCATGACCTACTTCTACCCCTTGAACATATGATACTTAGAGCTTCAAGTTTGATTAGAGTTATCATATCATGCTATGCATAATTAATTACTTTTTACTTTAAAGTCTAATGATGTGCATTTTATTATTTAAATCATATCTTTTATATTACTACAGACATAAAAGGATATTAATGACCCTTCTAAATAATGTCAAGTCATCATAAAAAAAAAAATAATAACAAGAATAAATGAATTTTTATTTGACACAATTTGGAATTTTAAATAAATAAACTAAATAAAAAAAGGGTACACTTCTAGAATTTCAACCTCCTCATTTTCCAAGTCAATAACACTTATTGATAATTGGGAGTTTCCACATGAATTTATGACAAATGGGAAATTTAAAAGAAAACATTTAAATTTAAATGAGGCCTTTTCCACAAAAATTTATGGCAATTTGGAAAATGGAAAAGAAGCACTTATTTAGAAGACTTGACTCAAAGACTTGAATTTTCTTCGATAAGGGTTGAATTTTTCTATAAATACCATGGATGGAGGAAGGAGGGACATACAACAAATTGTAAGAACATTCCTCTTTTCCTAATTTTGTGTAATTTTGAGCTCATTTTGATGAAATGTCTTTAAATAATTGATGAGTAGTTTGATATGTTCTTTAACTAGCCTAGATTTATGTAAAAGAGATTTTGTTCCCTTATCATTGTTATTATAACTAATCTAGATTTATGTAAAAGATATTTTATTCCCTTATGATTATATGCATAGTCTAAAGTTGCTCAAATTTCTCGTCACATATTTCTAATCTCTTTGAAATGAATCTGTTAATTCCATTCATACAATATAGGCTATAAATAATTGATTAAAATTTGAAATTAGTTAAAATAGAATTAATTTCAATCATGAACGAAATTAAATTCCAATGAGAACACATGCAAGTCAAAGAAATTATACATGATTGCCAAAACATACATTTTTACAGTTGTTACATGATAGTACAAGCAAGAAAAATATCTCTGCATTGATCATACATGAAAAGAGTGGAAACTATCAATGATTAATAACTAATACATTTGAAATCTGAGTGATACTCTATACATGTTTTGATTGAATAAAAGCCCATTTTGAATCTTTTATTGTGGCTATTTGTTGGTTTGTTTTGGATGGAGAAAGAAGATGAAGTAATTCCCATCTTGTTGGAGCTGAAAGACTAGAGAAAAAGACTTCCCGTGCCTTGACTGTGTTTCCTCATTTGCATACCAAAGTATTCGCAACTAGAATATCTAAACCTCCCTTAGTTTTGAGATTGTTTTGGAATATATAAAATGAGAAGTTTAGGAAAGCATGGAACATGGTAAACAAGGAAAAAAAAAGAATGTAAGAGTCTATATAGAAAAGCTCGTTATGACATGAATCAAAGTGTGATATGTAGACTACAAATCAGATTAATATCAATAATGGGACTTGTTAATAATGATTATTAATTGCTATTATTACTTGTAATGTAATAACATTATGTTTATGGTGCAGGAGCACCTACCTGACAGCTGGCCTTCATGAGGCAGTTAGTTAGTTTGAGTCTTGTTTATGTTTCCAAGAAGGTCTTGTAAGACCAAATGCATGTAATAAGGTCAAGCTGATCATACTAAGATCATGCTGACCAGGCTTTGCTATTTTTAGTTAGTTTGTTAGGACAGTTGTCATGATGTATGTTTGGTTGGATCTCCCAGCCGCCTGGAGAGTTCCCAGCCGCTTGGAGTCGGGTCAGTAGTACTCGTAGGAAAATCTATTTAAGCAGGAGGATCGGTTGGTATTGCATATATCAACGATCAGACTTTGCGAGAGTGAGACAAAGAGAGAGATTGATCATTGTATTAGCATCTTTTGAAATCAAATAAAGTGATCCTGTTTGTGTTCATCCTCTGTTGAATTCCATTATTTGATCGATTTGCTAGTTTGGTGGCTGTATGGATTCGCTGATCCATTCCACCGGTTGATTTGTCTAATCGGTGGAATGGTTATGTACAGTAGGTTAGGTTTTAGTTTGCTTGTTTGCATGCAGGTGTGCAGGATCGCTGTCGCGAGGTGTTGAAGACCCTAGCATGGGCATGTGCTAGGTCGAGCTGATAAAGTTTGGAAGATCACCCTGGAAGTGGATCGAGTCATCCTAGGAGATTCGGCGGATTAGAAACAGTGAAAATCCGTTAAGGTTGAAAAGTTCGTTAAAACGGCATCATCAGGATATTTCTGCAAATATCCTGCAGTCGCTTTGGACATCGTCATCCGGGTCGATGGAGAGGAGCATGATGCTTTTGATTGTGTGAAGTGCATGTGCGTCGGGGTGATCATCATCAGGAGGTGCCGAGGAGGAGCGTATCGGCATAAGGAAGAAGATTGGGTTGATCGTGGGCCGAAAAAGCTAAGTTTGGCCAACAGCAGGATATGACGTCATCATCATCAGGATATACGTCATCAGGATATTTCGGAGTAGCAGGATATTGAGGAGCTGCAGGTGATGTCATCGTCATCAGGATATACGTCATCAGGATATCGGGTGACGTAAGCATCGAGGGGACGGTGCGAGGAGTTAAGGTTTGTCATCATCAGGATAAATGGAAGGAACCGGATGTTCTTTATCCTGCTGATTATCATGATGTTGAATATCATGATGCTGAAGATAGTGAAGGTCGAAGTTGTCGGTGAGATGAACAGTGGACGTCAGGAGGATGTTTGCGCTTGCCGAACATGATGATGCTGCCGAATATGATGATGCTGTTGACAGGTGAAAGTACGAAGGCTTGTCTGCAGGAGGATATCGGTCGGCGACAGTAGATATGACGATGCTGACAGTGTAAAGGCAAATATGATGATGATGATGATGATGATGATGATGATGGGCTGCAGACATCCATGCTGTATGTTAAGGTTATAGTGTGGATGCCTCTGCATCAGTTTACTTGAATCACATTTAAGATTTAAATCTATCTCAAGATCTTATGCTTTGATGGACGACCATACCCTGTTGAGGCATTCTATTAAATAGCTGCCATGCCTTCTATGTGCTTCCTCATTTTGCATGCATGCCAACCAGGTCACTTAAAATCACAACATCTAACAATTTTCCCCTCCATTATGTTTTGATGGATGCCCATACCCTATTCCCAAGCTTAAATTGGGGTGCAGGCAAAGAGGACATTGGCAAAGGTTGAAGGATTTGGCTTTACGCCTGCTGATTTCAATTGCTTGAAAGTTTATAAAGCCTTTTCAACAAATCCATTATGTACAAAACATGCAATCATTGCATTACATGAGATGCCATCTCTTTGAGACATTCTGTCAAATAGTTCATGTGCCCTATCTATAAAATTTATTCTTGAGAATACAGATCTGCAATAATTGAAGATATGTAGAGAAACCTTCGGGGGGGTGTACAATAAGAAGAGTATGCAATGTCTCCTTCAATTATCCCTCTCTACATAATGCTATGAGGTTGAGATGAGAGTGGGTAGGAATTGCTTCAATCAACAACCACTATGTAGAGAAAGAATGGAAGTTGTTAATTTGCATCTTATCTTTAGATTATATAATAGATGGCACGAAAAATGTTTTTAAGTCAATGATTTTTAAGAGTCTTTTAATTTACCAACCATGGCATATGATTAGATTTATTCTCCTTCTTTATTAATTTCTCTTAGTTATGAATTATCTTGAGGGAAATGATTATGGTAGATCAAATCCAAGAACCAAATATTTCCTAACTAAAATTCACTAAATCATGCCAATAAAGTCATGGGGAAATCTCTTAATGTAACTAGTTAGATATGCTGAATCAACTAGTTCTTGGTCAAATATAGATGTGTGATGAAAGATTTGTTAGAGATCTATAGTAAGAAATATCTAAGCTAAAGTTTGATTAGACATTGTGAATTATTGTAAATAGAGTTGTCTTATATTAATAATTAAACTTTCTTACATGATAATTGTGAAGGAGGATTGAATTATAGATACAATATAATGTGTTGATAATTATGGAATGCAATTAGTTGATGTAGGAGCATCTAGTGGTGTAAGGGCAATCTTGCATTGTCCAAAAATAAGTTAATTCAAAATCATTGTAGTTGTTTTCATTTATTTCCATAATTAGTGTTTATAGTTCCATAATCTCCTGAATAATGATGTAGGACTTTTAGTTTTTCAAAATTGCTAAAAATAACAAACTGCTAGTTTTGGAAAGTTTAACTACCATTTCAAAAAATATTGCATTTGGGCATGGATTGAAGCAAAAAGTTACCAAAAAGATCATTTGTGAGCTGAAAGATATTAAAGTTTTTGTTTTCATAAAAGCCCCTAAATTTTTTTGAATTGATATATGAGGCACTAAAACATCCCATAACATCTTGAAAAGTTGGTGGAAATTTATTTATGAATTTATGGCATGATAGATAACATCATGATCTTTCCAGTGATTAAAAAGGTTCATCAATTGGACACCCGGATCAAATGTTATGCTTCCTGGAAGTTGACCTACTTTTGGAGGGAGTTACAA
This sequence comes from Cunninghamia lanceolata, assembly GCA_027924645.1. Lineage (NCBI taxonomy): Eukaryota > Viridiplantae > Streptophyta > Pinopsida > Cupressales > Cupressaceae > Cunninghamia > Cunninghamia lanceolata. The sequence continues at coordinate 1,071,397 of BSBN01000149.1, read as the reverse complement.
ATTTCAAAATTTAGCTGGAGGCCACCAAAACTACTATTTATAACTATTTTGGGAACCCTGGGTAGTAGTAGAGTTAAGGGGGAAGTGTAGAGTAAAGAATAGGGGGGGAAACAGAAACCCTATCTGGTTTAGAGTTACAGAAGGTAGAATATTCTAGAGCCTAGTGATGTGTAGCTGTAGTGTGTTGCAGCCTATGGAGGATTGATTCGTCTAACTGTAATTGAGCTTCTATAATGTAATAAGTTGTCTAAATCAATAAAGAAATATTCTATCTTCTGTGTTCCATATCTGTTGTGTGTTTTATGATTTACCCCCTTCATCAAGTGGTCTCAGAGTGAGGGTTCCTGAGTGTGTAGATAGATCACCAACCGTGAGGTAGTTTGCACCAGGACCTGCGCTTGTGGGTTTGTTGTGGAGATCAAGATGCCTGCATGAAGAAATTATATTGGGAGGAATGCTTGGATAGAAGAGGGTTTTAGAGCCTCACAAAGGCAAATCGATGCATTACAAGAGGAGCTATGAATAGGATTGGAGCTGAGAACAAAGGAAGAAAGCGAAGATGAAGTTGAAGAAGAGCTATCTGAGGAAGAACATGAAGCTGTAGGAGATCTTGCAAAAGTTAGGTTGTTGAGAGCAATTTCAAAGATCAGAAAGAGACCCAGGATCAAAGTTTCTACATATTCTAGAGATTTGAATCTGGAACAACTTATTGATTAGATCAATGACATGGAGGAGTATTTCAAGTATGAAGATGTGGAGGACCTAGATCGGGTCAAGTTTGCAAAAACAAAGTTGAAGGGCAACGTCAGTTTTGGTGGAAGGAGGTCAATTAGAGAGGAATAGAAGAGGAAAAGGAAAGATCACCAGATGGGATCAGATGCTGGAGAAATTGAAGAAGTAGTTCATTCCTATGGACTTTGAGATGGAGTTGCAAAAGAAGCTTCAAGGACTAAAGCAAGGTAACAAGTCTATTAAGGAGTATATAGAAGAGTTATATAAGATTACTATTAGGACACGCCATGTAGAGACCAACAAGGAGAAGGTATCCAATTACATTAATGAGTTGAGGCCAAGTATTGAAGAGGAGTTGAGCCTAGTCAAAAATTACCACCATAGAAGATGCATACCAGTTTTCCCTGAACATGGAAGAGAAGCTAAATAAAAGATTCAATAGCAAGCAAAGGGGAAGAGATCAAGGTAGAAGGACTAGTGGAAGATCCTATGGAGGCTGTAATGAAGACCAAAAGAAAAGTGAAGAAACTGGTACTAGTTTAAATCAAAGAGGGGGTAATGCCTACCACCTTCATGACTAGAACAATGGTGAGCAAAGAGAAAGAGGAATGGGCAAACCTGGGCAAGGACTTGGAAGAGGAAGTTTCAGAGGAACCTGTTTCCAATGTGGAGAAGAAGGCCATCGAGCATACGAGTGTTTGAAACATTAAGAACAAATAGAAGACCTGAAGGTAATCCATGAGTTGCACATGTAGATGAAGATGCACAGTCTGAGTACTCTGAAGATGCTAGAAGGGGAGAAACCCTAGTTGTCAGAAGAACTTTGTTGAATGAGGAGAAATGACCCCATTAGAGGAAGATTTTATTCCACACAAGGTGCAAATGTGAAGGTAAGTGTTGTGATATTATTATTGATAGTGGAAGTACTGACAATCTTCTTTTAGAGGAGATGGTTGACAAGTTGAAGTTGACAAGAAGAAAGCATCCACATCCACATCAGATTGTACAGTTGCAAAAGGACCACAGAGCTTTGGTCAATGAGTAATGTTTAGTGAAGTTCAAGATTGTGGACTACCATGATGAGGTAATGTGTGATATCATACCAATGGATGCATGTCATATGTTGTTGGGGAGGCCATGGCTGTATGATAGGAGCATTGTCCATGATGGCCGTGTAAACACATATTCCCAAACAAAGGATGAAGTTTGTCATAAGTTGAAGCCCTTAAATGAAGTTGAAGAAAAGGTATGTAGTACTACCAGAATTTGCTTGGTAGATGGTAGGAAATTTTTGGAGGGTATGAAGCATGAGCGTCATTGCTTTACATTTATTCCTCAGATTAGTCAAGAGAAATATGAAGATGTACCAGCAGAAGTTTCATATATATTGGAAGAATTTTAGGACATTATCTCTGATAATGTACCTGAAGGTTTACCACTAGTGAGGAAGATAAGTCATCAGATGGATTCGATACTAACAGCCAGTTTCTGAATAAGGCAGCCCACATAATGACTCTAACAGAGAATGAAGAGTTGAGCAGATAAGTTCATGAATTGTTAAGGAAGGAACTGACAAGGGAGAACCGAAGTCCATGTGTGGTACTTGTAGTACTAGCACTAAAGAAAGATGGAGAGTGGAGAATGTGTACAGATTCTCAAGCCATAAATAAGATCATGATCAAGTATAGGTTTCCATTACCAAGAATGGATGACATAATGGATTGTTTTAGTTGAGCCAAGTACTTCACAAAGGCTACCTGAAGAGTGGGTATCACCAAATCCAAATCAGAGAAGAAGATTAATGGAAGATAGTCTTCAAGACAAAGGAGGGTTTGTATGAGTGGTTAGTCATGCCATTTGGGCTAACCAACACACCGAGCACATTCATGCGGCTCATGAACGAGGTACTGAAATAATTTTTGAGAAGTTTTGTTATTGTTTATTTGGATGATATTTTGATTTTCAGTAAGACTTGGGATGAGCATCTAATGCATATCACAAGAGTTCTAGAGAAGTTGAGGGCGGTGAAGTTGATTAATTTGAAGACATGTAGTTTTGCAAAAGAGTTGGTATACCTAGGATTTGTTGTCTTATAGGAAGGTCTTAAGATGGACCCACTAAAAGTAAGGGCTATCACTGAATGGCCTACATCGAGGAGTACTATAGAGGTAAGATATTTTCATGGTTTGGCAAGTTTTTATAGAAAGTTTATCATGAATTTAACTAGCATTTGTGCACCCCTAATTGAGTCAATGAGAGGGGATAGAAAAGAGTTTAGATGGACTAAAGGAGCAGAGAAAAGATTTGATACATTGAAGCAGAAAGTCATAGAGCAACCTATTTTGGCACTTCCATATTTCAATAAGGTATTTCAGGTAGATTGTGATGCTAGTGTTAGTGCTATAGGAGCTATTTTGAGTCAAGAAGGTAAGCCCATTGCCTATTTTAGTGAATAGATTAATGATGCCAAGAAAAAGTATTTTGTTTATGGTCAGGAATTTTATGCAATAGTTTAAGCTTTGAAGAAATGGAGACATTATTTGTTTCCAAAAGAGTTTGTTTTATATACTAATCATCAAGCTTTGCAGTATCTTGATAGTCAAGGAAAGTTGAACTAGAGGCACTTAAAATGGGTTATGCTTTTGCAGAGTTATGCTTTTATTTTGAAGCACAAGAGTGGGAAGTCCAACAGAGTTATAGATGCCTTGAGGAGAAGGCAAAATTTATTGACAAAAACAAAGATAGAGGATGTTGGGTTCGATGAGCTTAAAAGTTTATATCCTGAAGATCTATAGATTGCAGAGGCTTGGAAAGATTATCTGGAACCTATTACTTTAGATATGATAAAATGGTTGGATTTCATAACCCAAGATGGCATTTTGTTTAAAGGAAGCTAGTTGTGCATTTCAAGGAGTTCCACGAGAGAGAACCTGATTAAGAAGAAGCATAGTGTAGGATTGGCCAAACATTATGGTTGAGATAAGACCATTACTATTGTTGGTGAAAATTATTATTGGCCACAGTTGCCGCAAGATGTGATGAAATTTGTGTAGAGCTATAGAGTATGTTAGATGGCGAAAGGAGCAAGTCAGAATACAGGTCTATATTAGCCACTATCTATACCAGAGAAGCCATAGGATGATATTAGTATGGATTTTATTCTTGGTTTACCAAGGACACAAAGAGGAGATGATTCCATTTTTGTGGTGGTGGATAGATTCTTGAAGATGAAACATTTCATTCCTTGCAAGAAGACTCATGATGTTGGTCATATTGTTGAATTATTTTTTAGAGAGTTTGTTAGATTACATGGTCTACCAAAGAGCATAGTTTCAAATCAAGCTACCAAGTTTGATGGTTATTTCTAGAGGACATTGTGGAAGAAGTTGAAGACAGATTTAAAGTTCAGTTCTATACACTATCCACAGACTCATGGACATACAAAAGTGGTGAATTGGAGTTTGGGTAACCTGCTATGATGCTTAGTAGGAGATAAGCCCAAGGGATGGGATTTGATTTTACTACAAGTAGAATTTGCTTACAATAATTTTGTCAATAGGAGTATGTGTAAATCATCATTCCAGATTGTATATCACAATATCCCAAGAAATGCTTCTGAGTTAAGGAAGCTAGACAAAGGAGAAAAGACAAGTGCTAAAGCTGAAGACTTTGCAAAATATCTAAAGAATTTGCATGAAGAGGTGAGAAAGCACATTAATAAGATGAATATTTAGTACAAGGCTAAGGCAGATCATAAGAGGAGATATACGGAGTTCCAGGTAGGAGATGAAGTCATGGTTCACTTGAGAAAAGAAAGTTCCCAATTGGAACATACAATAAGTTGAAAATGAAGAAATTTGGATTGTGTAGAATCCTGAAGAAGCATGATTCAGAAAATGCATATGAGGTAGAGCTGCAGAGTGGGATCAATATTTCCCCTATGTTCAACATTGTTGATTTAACATAATATCATGAAGGTGGCATAGGCGATGGACCAATAGAAGAATAGTGGAGTATTCTGGCATGTACTTCAATAGATGACATAGAAGAGATCTTGGATAGCCATGTGGGAAGAAGTACTCAGAACAAGAAATATGAATAATCTTTAGTAAATGGAAAAGAAGTGCTATTAAAGATTTTTCTTGGCTGTCTAAGGCAGAGGTTGACTTTTCAGGTTTTCCTCAAATAAACACTCGAGACGTGACAACCTATCACTTCTCAAATTACCCTAGGTGTCTAATGCAGGAGCATCCAGTGGTGTAAGGGCAATCTTGCATCACCCAAAAAGAAGCTAATTCAAAATCATTGCAGTTGTTTTCATTTCTTTTGATAATTAGTGTTTCTGGTTCCATAATCTCCTGAATAATGATCTAGGACATTCAATTTTTCCAAAATGCTAAAAATAGCAAACTGCCAGTTTTGGAAATTTTAACTGCCATTTTAGGAAAGTTTGCATTTGGGATAGATTGAAGCAAAAAGTTATAGAAAGCTTCATAATTGAAATATATGACCTTTGGCAAGGGAATTAGGCAAAGATCATTTGTGAGATGAAAGATATTAAAGTTTTTGTTTTCCAAAAAGCCCCTAAAAATTTATGAAACGAGATATGAGGCACTAAAACACCCCATAATTTCCTAAAAAGTTGACAGAAATCTATTTATGAATTTCTCACATGATAGTTCACATCGTGAGATTCTCGGCACTTAAAATGGTTCGTCAATTGGACACCCGGATCAAAAGTTATGCTTCCTGGAAGTTGACCTACTTTTGGAGGGAGTTGTAAATTTCAAAATTTAGCTGGAGGCCACTAGAAATGCTATTTATGACTATTTTGGGAACCCTGAGTAGTAGTAGAGCTAAGGGGGAAAGTATAGAGCCATGAATAGGGGGAAAAATAGAAACCCTAGCTGATTTGGGGTTACATTAGGAAAAAGATTCCAAATCCTGGTGATGTGTAGTTGTAGTATGTTCCAACCTATGGAGGATTGATTCTTCTGATTGTAATTAAGCTTCTATTATGTAATAAGTTGTCCAAATAAATAAAGAAATATTCTATTTTCTATATGTCATTTCTGTTGTTGTGTGTTTTATGATTTACTTCCTTTATAATTAGTGATATGATTAAATAAAGTGTGTTAAATGAAGTTTATATTTTAAGAAAAAGTTAGATGATAAGTGGAATGTTGAAGAAAAGTAGAGGGTATTACAGAAGTAATACATAATGAGGTAAAACGTTTTAGGGAAAAACATCATTTAGTGGGTATAGTATTGTTTATTATTGTGATAAGTGATAATTGTAGTTGGCCACAGTTGCAGCAAGATGTGACGAAATTTGTGTAGAGCTATAGAGTATGTCAGATGGTGAAAGGATCAAGTCAGAATATAGGTCTATATCAGCCACTACGTATACCAGAGAAGCCATAGGATGATATTAGTATGGATTTTATTCTTGGTTTACCAAGGAAACAAAGAGGAGATGATTCCATTTTTGTGGTGGTGGATAGATTCTTGAAGATGAAGCATTTCATTCCTTGCAAGAAGACTAATGATGTTGATCATATTGCTGAATTATTTTTTAGAGAGTTTGTGAGCTTACACGGTCTACCAAAGAGCATAGTTTCAGACCAAGCTACCAAGTTTGATGGTTATTTCTAGAGGACATTGTGGAAGAAGTTGAAGATAGATTTGAAGTTTAGTTCTGTACACTATCCACAGACTCATGGACATACAGAAGTGGTGAATTAGAGTTTGAGTAACCTGCTATGATGCTTAGTAGGAGATAAGCCCAAGGGATGGGATTTGATTTTACCACAAGTAGAATTTGCTTACAATAATTTTGTCAATAGGAGTACATATAAATCACCATTCCAGATTGTATATCACAATATCCCAAGAAATGCTTCTGAGTTAAGGAAGCTGGACAAAGGAGAAAAGACAAGTGCTAAAGCTGAAGACTTTGCAAAACGTCTAAAGAATTTGCATGAAGAGGTGAGAAAGCACATTAATAAGATGAATATTTAGGACAAGGCTAACACAGATCATAAGAGGAGATATACGAAGTTCTATGTAGGAGATGAAGTTATGGTTCACTTGAGAAAAGAAAGTTTCCAATTGGAACATACAATAAGTTGAAAATGAAGAAATTTGGATTGTGTAGAATCCTGAAGAAGCTTGATTCAGGAAATGTATATGAGGTAGAGCTGTAGAGTGGGATCAATATTTCCCCTATGTTCAACATTGTTGATTTAACATAATATCATGAAGGTGGCACAGACAATGGACCAATAGAAGAATAGTGGAGTATTCTGGCATGTACTTCAACAGACGACATAGAAGAGATCTTGGATAGCCATGTGGGCAGAAGTACTTGGAACAAGAAATATGAATAATATCTAGTAAATGGAAAGGAAGTCTTGTTGAAGATTCTTCTTGGCTGTCTAAGGCAGAGGTTGACTTTTGAGGTTTTCCTAAAATAAACACTTGAGACGTGACAACCTATCACTTCTCAAATTATGCTAGGTGTTTGATACAGGAGCATCCAGTGGTGTAAGGACAATCTTTCATCACCCAAAAAGAAGTTAATTCAAAATCATTGTAGTTGTTTTCATTTCTTTTGATAATTAGTGTTTCTAGTTCCATAATCTCCTGAATAATGATCTAGGACTTTCAATTTTTCTAAAATACTAAAAATAGCAAACTGCCAGTTCTGGAAAGTTTAACTGCCATTTTAGGAAAGTTTGCATTTGGGATGGATTGAAGCAAAAAGTTATAGAAAGCTTCATAACTAAAATATAAGACCTTTGGCAAGGGAATTAGGCAAAGATCATTTGTGAGATGAAAGATATTAAAGTTTTTGTTTTCTAAAAAGCCCCTAAAAATTTATGAAATGAGATATGAGGCACTAAAACACCCCATAATTTCCTAAAACATTGATAGAAATCTATTTATGAATTTCTCACATTATAGTTTACATCGTGAGCTTCTCGACACTTAAAATGGTTTGTCAATTGGACACCCAGATCAAAAGTTATGCTTCCCAAAAGTTGACCTACTTTTGGAGGGAGTTGTAAATTTCAAAATTTAGCTGGAGGTCACTAGAAATGCTATTTATGACTATTTTGGGAACCATGAGTAGTAGTAGAGTTAAGGGGGAAAGTATAGAGCCATGAATAGGGGGGAAAATAGAAACCCTAGCTGATTTGGGGTTACATAAGGCAAAAGATTCCAAATCCTGGTGATGTGTAGTGGTAGTATGTTCCAACCTATGGAGGATTGATTCCTTTGATTGTAATTGAGCTTCTATAATGTAATAAGTTGTCCAAATAAATAAAGAAATATTCTATTGTCTATATACCATTTCTGTTGTTGTGTGTTTTATGATTTACCTCCTTCATAATTTGTGATATGATTAAATAAAGTGTGTTAAATGAAGTTTATATTTTAAGAAAAAGTTAGATGATAAGTGGAATGTTGAAGAAAAGTAGAGGGTATTACGGAAGTAATATATTATGAGGTAAAACATTTTAGGGAAAAATATCATTTAGTGGGTATAGTATTATTTATTATTGTGATAAGTGATAATTGTAGTTAGTTAATGACAATTAACAAATATATAATGTTTAGGTAAAGTGAGAAATAGGTACAATAAATGTGCGGTATTGATATTATATAGTGTGTATTTGATAATGATTTAGTAACAAAGGGTGAGTGGTAAATAATGCAAATATATCGATTAATCAATTATAAGCATATAACATTGTGTATAAACATGACAATCTTAGAAACATGGCTAAACAACACCATGACTAACATCATAGCATGATATGTCTAACAATCTCTACATGAGTTTATCCTAGACAAACGAAAATTTCAATGAATGGGTATACTGGAATAATCAACATTCTCAACTAGAGGACAAGCTCGATCATGTTTGAAAAGTTAAAGTAGTTTATTAAACTCACCTTGTTATGATAAATAAATGGATACTTTATCATTTTGGAACCTGGTAGAATTTTGATTTATATTGAGCACTTTCACTACCTTAATTTTTGAACTATAGTCAGTGATGTTTTGCATTGGGACTTGTTAATAATGATTATTAATTGTTTTTATTACTTGTAATGCATTAACATAATGTTCTCTTCAATAACATTTAAGATTTAAATCTATCCCAAGATCTTATGCTTTGATGGACAGCCATACCCTGTTCATGAGTGCCACTAGCAAAAGGTTGGTAAATCTTGCTTTATGCCTGCCAATTGCATTTTCCTAAAGGTTTCAAAAGCCTTTTTCAACAAATCCATTTTGTGCATATCCTACAATCATTTTATTAGTCACCATTTCTTTGAAAGATTTTATCAAATAGTTGACGTGCTTTGTCTGTGCTTTCTCATTTTTGTGTATATGTCTATCAGAATATTTCCAACTATAATATTAGACAAAAATCTACCCTTCATTCTTCTTTTATGGAGGTCCATACCCTGTTCCCAAGTTTAATTTTGGCACAGGCAGGAAATTCGCTGATAAAAGTTGATGAATTTTTCTTTACACCTACCAATTGCATTTGCTGAAAGTTTCTAAGGCCTTTACAACAAATCCATTTTGTGTAGAACCTACAATCTTGAATTCACCTCCTTGAAGCATTCTATCAAACAATTGTTGTGCCTCCTCTGTGCTTCATCATTCTGCATGCATGCCAACCAGGTCACTTGCTATTACAACATCTGACAAATTTCCTATCCATTATATTTTGATGGATGTCCATGCCATGTTTCCAAGCTTAAATTCATGCACAGGTAGGGAGGATGTTGGCAAAGGTTGAGCGATTCAGATTTACGCCTGCTAATTTCAATTGCTTGAAAGTTTCTAAAGCCTTTTCAACAAATCCATTATGTGCAGAACCTGCAATCATTGCATTACATGAGATGACATCTCTTTGAGAAATTCTACCAAATAGTTCATGCACCCTATCTATAGAAGTTGTTCTTTAGAATATAGATCTGTAATAATTGAAGATATGTAAAGTAAACTTTGGGGGTTGGGGGAGTTGTGTGTAGTAAGCAGAGTGTGTAGTGCCTCCTTTAATTATCCCTCTTTACATAATACTATGAGGTTGAGAAGAGAGTGGATATGAATTGCTTCAATCAACAACCACTATGTAGAGAAGGAATGGAAGTGGTTAATTTGCATCTTATCCTTCGATTATATTATTAACACTAGAAAAAATGTTTTTTAGTCCAAGATTTATAAGAGTCTTTTAATTTAACAACCATGGCATATGATTAGATTTATTCCCCTTTTTTATTAATTGCTCTTAGTTTGGAAGCATCATGAGGGCCATGATTATGCTAGATCAAATCTAAGAACTAACTATTGCTTAACTAAAATTCACTAAATCATGCCAAGAAGGCCATGGGGAAATCGTTTAATGTAACCAGTTAAATATCTTGAATCAACTAGTTCTTGGTCAAATATAGATGTGTGATGAAAGATTTATTAGAGGTCTATAGTAAGAAATCCATAAGCTAAAGTTGGATTAGACATTGTGAATGATTGTAAATGGAGTCATCTTATAATAATAATTACACTTTCTTAGATGATAATTGTTAAGAAGCATTGAATTATAGAAACAATATAATGTGTTGATAATTATGGAATGCAATTAGTGATATGATTAAATAAAGTGTGCTAAATGAATTTTATATTTTAAGAAATAGTGAGACGATAAGTGGAATGTTGAAGAAAAGTACAGGGTATTATGGAAGTAATATATTATGAGGTAAACCATTTTAGGGAAAAGTATAGTTTAGTGGGTATAGTATTGTTTATTATTGTGATAAGTGATAATTGTAGTTAGTTAATGACAATTAACAAATATATAATGTCTGGGTAAAGTGAGAAATAGGTACAATAAATGTGCAGTAATAATATTATATAGTGTATATTTGATAATGATTTAATAACAAGGAGTGAGTAGTAAATAGTGTAAATATATCGATTAGTTAATTACAAGCATATGACATTGTGTATAAACATGGTAAGCTATAGTTTCCTTATAATTTTCAATTAACACAACAAATGATGTTATATAACAATTAACCTTGTTATAAGTTGGAAGTAAGAATCATAATTGGAAATAAATCATGAATGTATAAGTAATCGTTAAACCTTAAGGGTACAAAATTGAAAACTTAGTGATTTAGAACAACTTTAAAGACTCATCCAATATGACTTATGAAAAGAAGTAATTCTTTTTTGACTAATAGTGTTAACATTTAGAATATTTTAGTTGAGAAACTCATTGAGATTAAAATATCATAAATTCATATCCATTTTGAAATATAAATAAGTCGAATGCTTTTGCAAGGAATTGATCCCCGTACTATACTATTTAACAATGTTTATGTTCAACAATCTAATTATCAATAATTACTGGTATTGTACTAGGCTAGATCTTTATGTACCTTATTGATTAAGTATCTTTCAAGTCTAATGCTTTTTGAATTGATTAAGTCAATGAAAAGTTTTATTATGAGTTCATTGTTAAGCAGATCAATAGTTAAATGATATATCCAATAATGATGTTTTTGATAATATAAGGTAGCAAAACCAGGGGCCGAACCCTTACAAAGCGGAACCCAAAAAGGGAAAAAGAGGCTCAGATAACAAAAAGACCTAGAACCACCATAGACAGCTTACATACAACCGATATACAACAAAATGAAACTATCAGTAAAAAGCTAGCTAACAAAAAGCATAGAAAGACTAGGAAAGGATGTCTTCCCCTCCTTTAGAAAGAAACTCCAACATATTGTCAAATTCCTTAACCCTATCATCATCAACACCATGAGTAAGGACTTCATGTTCCTATAGCAGAGAGAGATTAACCATAGTCATCCTGCAAAGCATGCTTGTAATGAACTTGCCAAGAGAAAAAACCCTCTTCTCCAAGAAATCCACCCACTCCTTCAACTAAGACAAATCATCAACATGATTACTTTCCTCAATAATTTCCTCCTCCTATCCACCTTCAGTATTGTTACAATCCTCTTGAAACAAATCAAGGTCTGTAGGAACAATAGTGGGAACAGAGTAGACATCATTCCCAATGTTATCATCAATGCCAATAGCCTCCACATGAGTAGTAGCTCCCACATCCATACAATCACCAATGGGAACAAAATTTTCAAACCCTATATTTTCTTTAGTATCAAAGGTCTCCGCAGGAATCTCTTGCCCATCAATCTCTTCAACACCACCTGAATCTTTAACAGCAATCTCCTGAATATCACTCTTGGACTCATCCTCCCCCTCATGAGTAGAGACTTCAGAATTGCTTTCAAAGTAATCAATCAGCTTCAACTTAGGAGCCTGTTTACCGGCAATACGACTAGACTGCCTAACAACAACAAATTTACCCTCCAGTTTGACTTTTTTGAAATTTCTTGAGGGTCCCTCCTTGACCAGATTCTAATCATTCTGGGGGCCCAGAATCCCCAATGTCCTCTTTCAAATGGTTAGAATCCACAGCAACATCAGAGAGACATCTTTTATCTTTCATCTTGGATTTGGAAAGAGGGTTTTGAACATTTTTGACAATAGACTTAGGAGTACTAGAAGAAGGTCAAGAACCAACTTAGGAGTAGTAAGACCAGTTTTCACAGAGGCAGTAAGGGGTTCAAGCCCAGAGGGCTGAATAGAAGGAGGGGACAGAGCTAAGTGAAACTGGTATAATCTATGAATAAGCCCTTGATGTAGGAAAATAGGCTTTTCATCAGGGTTTTTAAGCAAAATCTTCTTAACATGTTGAACAGAGTGCTGAAGAGAAGAAAGTAGATAGAATGAGAAACTAATAGTAGCATTCCTTCTGAAGTGGTTTAACAAAGGAAGACGATAGTAATAGAACTTGGTCAAGTGACCCTCAAGAGTGAAATACTTCATCACCATATAGCACATGTTTGCCCATGGTTCAGGAAGTCTGGCTCTCTCAAAACTACCCTAATAGGGCAACAATTCCTCACCTTCACCAAGAAACAGTTTCTAGTTCTAGGCATCTGAAACCCTAGGCTTCTTTTATAGCTTCATACCCTTAGTAGAAAGACCCATAGCCATAGAAATTTCATTCTTTGAAACCTCAAAATTGATATTCCCAATTTGTACCTTACGATAATGATATATCCGATAATGATGTTATAATATATTGTTATAATCCACTTATTTATTGGTCCAATTTTCTTAACAATGGAGGTTAATTGGTTTTATTAAAGTTAAGTTTGTAATGATCATGTAAGTAATTGTATCAATTCCTTACCTTTGGAATAAAGTCTATTGATGTATGACAAATAAGTTATCAAGATTTCTTTGTTTTTCACCAACACTAAATCTTTATATACATTATTGATAGAATATCTTTGCTAGTTATGTTACACAAAATTATGGATTGATTAAATTGATTAAGTAACTTCTTTAATCTTATTCATTTCGTATAAGAGAAATGATCAAGCATCTTTACTATACTTTATGTTTTAAAGAAGTACCCTTCCTTTGTCAATTTCTTTATTAGTGATTATGCATGTTTTTCTTTTCTATTAGATAGGCAAACTTTGTTAATAAACATCCAAACATAAAACAAATCACAGTATTTAGTTTTTACAGTACCTTTGTGTCACATTTATGGGTAATGTTATCCTGTTTAACCAAGTACCTCGTGCCTAACATAGCTGCAACAATGTCATCTGGGCACTGTCCCTCTAAATCGTCAGGGAATAATAATGGACATATCGAAGTTAAATCCCTAGGAAGGGAAATCTCCTGGGATATCTCATTAAGAAGATTAACTAAAAGGAAAAGACAAGTCTATTGAAATAATTGTATGATGATTACCATATGAATTTTTAAGTTCTGAGGCTAAAATGCTCATTTAGAAAACCCTTCAAACAATCACCAAAAAATGAGGCTTATTGACAGCATGAGACTAAATCAGAGATGACTTGTGAAATGTTAGGTAGGGCAACTAGTCTAATTCATAAACCCATCTACCATAAGCTCTCACCTTGCCTTCATGGATCTTGGTGAAAGCACCAGGGAATCAGGTATTGACTTAGTCATGAAATTAATTAATTTGTCTTGAGGAAGTAAAATTAGATTCATGAGTAGACACCTAATAGGGATTCCTCCACACTAGTGCTAACTGACAAACACCCCTTTAAGTGTTTGCGGTAGTGGACTCATGTTTGTCCTTGTTTAATTGAGTAGGTGGCAGCCATCGAAGTACTGTCTGGGGCAGGGAATAACCCTAAGAAGGGCTAGATACCTAATCACAATTGTAGCAAACATAGTTCAAAACATAACTACATATTTGCATTCCCCATGTTAGTTGCATCTGAAGGGGGGGGCCTTGATCCCGTGGATATAGGGTATGTAGGCAGTCTGGACCACGAAGGATGCCCCCAGTACTCAAGTCCCTTGGATGCAGGGTGTTCTTCTATAATTAACATTGTGATCTTATTTTTTTGTGTAGTGATTTCTATGTTGTGTTAACATGAGATTGTCTAGTTAGTGTTTTTAGATGATAAGGATACATCTAGAGGAAAAGCAAGATGTTAGAAATGAATGCAGGATGTAATGTATGTCTTAAGGTATGTTGTGATCCATTGTCCCTACATATTATCTTGAGAAATGCACTCTCTCTCTTCATTGGATTAACAGTGGTGAACTTTTCAGGACTTTATGACTTTAGAAAACTAAGCTCTAGATGTCTAAGCACAATAATATTTATTGAGCAATTCTTAGAATTAATAGTAAATTTTCATGAATTTGCATTTACTGCATCTGTTAGATCAAAAATTTTAATTCCTTGACATTTTTGACTTTAGAGTTTGGTATTATTTGGTTAAGGATGAGTCGGGTCCTTACATGTGGTATCAGAGTAGAGGCTCAAACACTAGGCCTGGAGGTCCACGAACCTAGAGCATGGTATGAATTAAAATACAAGGTTAATTATATTCCCTCTCTTTGTATCTAATGATCATCCAGTGATTGATAAACATGAAGAGAAACATCTAAAGAAAAGGAAATGATAAGGCCATAGATAAACCCTCCCTATAGCGTGAGGTGGATAGTTTGATGTCAGTGATAGTATGTGTAATGAGACAACAATAGTTGCGTACATGACAACTATGAGACTTGTGGATTCTCTTAATGAATCTTTTCATAATGGTATGCCCTAGGTTGTGTGGGGGCATGTGACTATTCATGTGGATTTTTTATATAGAAAGATGATAAGGTTGTTCCAGGTTGTGAGGGGAATGCTTAGTGTGACATGGTGATATACAAGGTAGTTTGAGACCACTGTACGATTTATCTCTTTTAGTGATAGAAGTCCACCTAATTCCCCTACTCCCCTTAGGTGGCATTGTTGTAAGGCTACATGGTTATTGTAATGTGCAAATTTTGTGAGATTGTTAGATTATTTATTCTTATGTTAAAATTTTTACATAAATGTTAAGCCAGCAATGTTTTGTTTCATTGGGCTAATTAGTTATTTTAATTTTGAGATGGCCCTTTTGCCTCAAGGACTTGTTCTCTGTTAAAATTGGGATGTTGCAATAGTTTCTATCTTTGATCTTCACTTCTACTTGGCTTGTTTTTTTGTATTCTAATTGAGTATTTAACTTATGGACTTGTTTTACTTTGTCCTTCTTGATTTGAGGCATTTTATTGTTGCAACTACTGGCATGTGTGGAGTAATATGATTTCTATAAACTACCATGTTTAGGAGGGGCCCCTGGTAGGTTGTATGGCAGAGTAGGTGGCCTAGGGAATTAGGATATGGGTGCAAATGGGACCGGTAGGAGATAGTAATAATAAATCCATCCCCCTAGATCTATGAGTGTGTTTCTTGCATACCTTCCTCTTAGATGATAACACCTTAAACAAATGCGGCCAAGATATCAAGAAACATGAGGAGGGGTCCTTGAGAGGGCTCTAAGACCATCTTTCTTTTTCAATTACTTGGCAGTAAGGTATTAATGATGTTGGTTTCCTTTGGAGGTGAGACTATATGCTTTTATGGCTAACTGGATGAGTACTAGAGAAATCTATTGACTTTTGGAAAATTGATGTCATTCATGGACTCCTAGTTTGGGAAGCTACTATCAATTTTGGGATGCTAGCACTACTTTTGGATAACAATCCCTAAGGTGGCACTAATTGATTTGATAGTTACAAATAGAGAGATGGATGGAAAGTTGGAAGAGTTGTTGATTTGGTAGTCTCTGCAAATAGGCATGCATAACAGCTAGAATTGTTACCTTACACTTGAGTGTTGATGTGTGTGCTTGAGCATGTATTCATTTTAAGTGTAATGTTTATATGATATCAGAATAGTAGAAGTCTCCTACTACTCAGAAGAATCCTTGGGGTGGATTACTTGTACTTGGATTTGGCAAAATTGAGGTGTGTACAAGTCGGTATTATGAATCCCCTAGTTGACATCCTCAGCACAATGCTTGGGCAAACTGTCATCTCTAGGAAGTGACTCATGGACCCGTATTGATCCCAAAGGAGTCAAAAGTCTTTGGCCAGGGCATAATGATTCATGTCTTTTATAGCTCATATGGCTGTTGTGTTTACCTATTGGATAAAGTTTTGATCTATTTCACCAGTATAGGCCCATTTTGCCATTATTTTGGAAGGAGAATTGTGCAAAATAAATAGGTGTAATTTAGAGTTGTTAGAAAATATAAAGGAACTAGGAGAAGACAAATATGATACTCCTGAAGAAGAACTAGAAAATGCAAGAAGGAGAAATGAAGAACTGAAAGCAAAGTTGACATTGATTGAAGATATTGAAGAGAGATTTGAAGAGTTGGAATAGAGGAACTAAAGAACATTTGAAATAATTGAAAAGGGAGAATAATTTATAGAAGAGTGAAGTAGTAGGATTCAAAGAACATGTTAATTAGTTGGAGAAGTCACTTGTAGCATGAAGAGAAGAAAATGAAAACCTGAGATCTAAGCTTGAACTTTGTGATGTTTCTTGTGATACTAAAGAGTTAATTGATGTTGCAGAAGCTTCTTTAGAAAGTGCAAGTGAAGAGAATAGTGTGACTAAACTGCATATATAGGGAAGTGATAGGGTCCACTAGACCTAGTTCTATATGAGCTAGTTTGCCCGAAGGAGAGAAGAGCCTGGTTGGCTTTATTTTAGTATGTTCCATTTTGGACACTTTAGCCCGAATTAGCTATTTCCTAAGTACTCAGATTGACTAAGAGAATACAATTTTTCTAATCCATCGTCATGTATCATTTCTCTTGGATTCTAACACATGTTGGAGTAAACTTGAAAGGTAACTTAAAATTTTTATAATCATGGATTACCAAGGGAGAATCTATGAACCTAAATTTTTTTTACCAAACATATAAAGTTGATTCTAAGGTTTTATTATCTTTGATGATGGAATTTTAAAGTGAATTGTAAGCATGTATCATGAAGGTCATGACATTTTAATAGAATCAAAAGGAGGTTTTAAAATGAGAGAAAATTAAGGATATAAATAATAAGATCCAAAAATTAGACCTTGAGTTCGGTATAATTTTCATTATGATCAAGTATGATCGAAGAAAAGGAGAACAATAAATGTAACCTTTTTATGCAGGAGAGAAACTAACTTAAAGGTGGATTAGAAAGATAAGTCGGTACAAATTATGATATATCTCAGAAGATGGGATAATTACTAAAGGAAGAAAATTTATTTAATGACATTTTAGATATGCTGACTTTGGATAGGATCAATTATATCTATGAATATTTTACTCTCTATGAAAGGAAATGGTCAGAAACCAAAGTAAGGACCAAGTACATACTTAGATTTATTGTGAATGGACAAGGTAAGAGCATTCTTACATGGAAATGAATCTCTTGAAAAAATGTTAGAAAATAATAATATTTTGATCCTCGCATTGACAAGATAATAATTTGGCCTCTTGACATTGAAATCTTTTTTGGAAGACGTTTGTTTTCTCTTGAGTATACCACTCTCATGATGAATCCATCAGCATGGGTATGTTTTACTTTAATTAGTTCACATGTGGAGTTCAGGATAATGACACATGTTCGATTTAATGGCTCCATTCTACGATAATTGTGAAGAAGTTATAAGGTGCTTAATGATGAAACTCTTGTAAATTAGATTTATTCCTTAATTTTTATACACTTATTGACTTATTGTTGCATTTAAAAAGACTCCTAAAGACAATTATGAGGAAGTTACTTACATGATAAAGTAATGATTTAAAAATAGCATCTTTAGTAACTTATGATCATTTATTACTTTAATTTGCATTGATAAGACAAGTACTTTTTTATGAATTGATGCATACCAACATGACAATCTTAGAAGCATGGCTAGACAACACCATGATTAACATCATAACATGTATGTCTAACAACCTCATGAAGTGTTTATCCTAGGCACAGGAAAATTTCAATGAATGAGTATACTAGAATAATAAACATTCTCGACTAGAGGACAAGCTCAATTAGAATTGAAAAGTTAAGTAGTTTCTTAAACTCACCTTTTTATGATAGTACATGGATACTTTAGCATTTTGGAACCTAGTAGAATTTTGATTTATAATGAGCACTTTCGCTACATTAATTTTTGAACTATAGTCACTGATGTTTTGCATCAAGATGATGCAAAGTTTTAGGGGGGATGTATGTCACAACCCGCTTCTACCCCTCAAACATATGATACTTAGATCTTCACGTTTGATTAGAGTTATCATATCATTCTATGCATGGTTAAATACGTTTTACTTTAATGTCTAATGGTATGGATTTTATTATTCAAATCGTATCTTTTATATTACTAACACACATAAAATGATATTAATAACCCTTCTAAATAATGTCAAGTCATCATAAAATATAAAATAATAATACGATTAAATGAATTTTTAGTTGACATAATTTGGAATTTTAAATAAATAAACTAAATGAAAAAGGGTACACTTCTAGAATTTCAACCTCCTCATTTTCCAAGTCAATAACACTTATTGATAATTGGATATTTTTGTTGTAAGTATGTGCCTAATTAGTGTTGTAATTGATGTCAATTTATCCTTGTTGTCATTAGTGTCAACTGTATATCATTCTATTACTTGTTTAGAAGTCTTCTATGCTGAGGATATTGAGAAAATTAGGCTCTCCGGAAGGAACAAGTGAGTTACAGTGAAGTGCAGTATAGACAATGAGTTGTATGCTAAAGAACATTCTGGTAAACTACTCTGCATTTATTTCTACTTGAAGAACATGGTTTATAGATTGGAAGTAAGTTAGAGGTATGACTAAAGATGCTACATTCTAGGTTTGAGCCCTCCGCATGAAGATCTAAGTGAGTTGTGTTCACCAGAGTGAAACCTGCTTTTTCTATCAGTTCACTTGGGCCAAGAAGAAAGTATTATGCTCCACATTCCTCTGTAATAAAATAATTTTGATTTGTAGTTCTAAAAGGAAGTTTGGGATGATGACAAGTGCCTACAGTAGTAATGGTATGTGTTTTGGTGGTCTATAAGCTATCCTTCTTTTATGACAGTTGAAGATATTGAAGTTCAGATGTTCTAGTATGAAGATTCTTATGGGTAAAGTCGTTAAAGGTTGTATGATTGCTCCTAATGATTATAATGTGCTTGTGGATGTCTCTTGATCATGTTCCTATCTAGACTTTGGTCTATGTTAAGAAATTGAGATTGTGTTTGAAGATTGTTCCCAGCTAATGTAGCTTGTAACCAGTCTTAGCCGACTTGGTTAATACTAGTGATTGCAGAGATCTCTTGAAGATTGTGGAAGCATGTTAGAAGCATGGAAGATCATGTTTTAGTCCTAGCTAAGGCATGACATGATCCGCATACATCTTTACTTCATAGTATTTGTATAGTATTGTTATAGGCCAAGACCTATTTTGTAAATGTTTGTAATGCTAACCTTGGAAATTGTTCCCATGGTTGATTATTGTGATGCTGACCTTGATGATCATTCTAAGGTTGTTGAAGTGTATAAATACTTATAGTCGAGTCATGGAAAAGTAATCTTGGAGTAAAGATGACAAGATAATGAGAAGAGGGAGAGAAGAATAGAGGAAGAATAGAATAGAGAACACGTGGGTGTGATGGGAATATCCAAATAATAGAGCAATGACTCATATCAGTGAGTATGAAGAGTTGAGATTCAGAATTTAGCTATTAAATGACTACACTTAGCATAGTGGCAGATGTTCAAGCAGTATTTAGTTTTCATGTGTAATATGATTGGATGTAATTTTTCATCTTCAAGGCAGTAAGTAGTGAGCATTCAGTAGGGTTTAACAGCCCTTATTGTAATCTTGCTAGGTTTAGGGTTGAGGCAATGAGCCTACTAAATCTAGTTGTTCTTCATAGCAGTGAGCTAGTATGTTAGGCCTGTGGAGTGACCAAGCCTAAACATCATTTTTGTAAAGATTGCAATATATATTTAAGAGCTGATTCTCTTTGTGGTTTTTTCCTTCCTGGGTTATCCATGTAAAAATCTTGGTGTTCATGTGTCATGGTTTCATGGTTGCTGTTCATAAGCATATTGTATTTATGTTTAGTTAAGGTTGGGAAACGACTAAATGTTAAAGTGCATGAAAAGATTTTTAGAACACTAATTCACCCCCCTCTCAGTGTTCCTGACAATCAACAATTGATATCAGAGCCAAGTTCCTTGGAAAAAAGTTTAACAAATTAAGGAAGATCTAGGACAGTATGATCATGGCAGTAAGAAGGTATGGAAATTATGAGAGATACAACCAACTATTAGTATCTCTTATGGATCTTGAAAATTCTAAAGCAAAGGTTAGGGATCTAAAAGAAAACTTGCAACAAGCTGATGAATTCATCTTAAAGCTAAAAGAGCAAGTCAAGAAATTCAAAGACAAATGCAAAGAAGTTAGTGACCAATTGTTATCAGCAAGTAAGCCCTAGATGATTTGGTAGCAGAAGTTATAGAAAGAACAAGAGTAGAAGATGATCTAAACTTGATTGTGAAGAACAGATTAGAAGATTGTGCAAAACTTGAAAAAGAAATTATAAGTTTGAAAATAGATCTAGAAAAGGCTAGAAGTTTTGAAGAAAAATTCAAGATAAGTACTGGAAAGCTTGATGAAATGATTTCTAACCAGAGGAATGTTGATGACAAACATGTTTTAGGATTTGAGAAAGGAGAAAGTTTAAATTCTAGTCAAATGAGCACCGAGTGAAGGGAAAACAAAGGACACCAGTTTAGAAATTAAAGAAGAAGACCTAGAAGACCTTGGGTCAGACAACCAAATGTTGAAAGGTACCCATCTTTCAATAGTTGTTGTAAAATTCATCCAATAAGTATGGTCATAAGGCTACTCAGTGTAGGAGTAAAATAAGTGAAAAAAATCCATCATTCTCTTTTTAGTGTTTCAATTGCAAGAAAGTTGGTCATAGAGAAAATGAATGTAGAAATCAGATAAAGAAAAGTTTGGACAATGGGAGTAATAAACAATCCTTCAAAGGTAAATGCTTTACTTGCAATAAAATTTGTCATAAAGTTGTATGCAGAAGTAAAGTAAGTCAGAATTCTATTAGGTACAATGCATGGTATAAAATGGGACATAGATTAAATGAATGCAAAAGTTCAGTAAGAACTAATTTTCAAAGTACAAGGAAGAGTCAATCATTCAATGGAAAGTGTTTTGCATGCAATAGATTTGGAAATATGGCAAATCAATGCAGGTCAAATTCAATCAATGGAAGGAATCAAGGACAAAAGAATGTGGTATGTTTTAATTACAACAAATCTGCACAAATTGCAAGCTTTTGCAGAACCAGGAATGTGAAGAGAAATCACTATTCTAAAGAAAGGAAAATAGAGAAGAGAAATGATAAGGGAAAAGAGATATTTATTTCGGTTGAAACCAAGAAAGAAATGGACAAGGTATGGATCAAGAAAGAAGTGAAGTCAAGGATCAATCCGCACCAGTATCTGATGTATTTACTTCCTCTAAGAAATAAATTGAGAGCTTTGGCTTAGGGGGAGTAGTGCTTAAAATCCAAAACCCCTAGCCAGAAAGTGGATGCAAGAATCCAACATGAAGGTATATAATGAAATCTAATGTGACACATCCCTTGAAGGAAGAATCAGAAGAAAAAGAGTCAATGCGGCATATTGCAGAGCAATCCTAATCAACCATATTCTAGAGTGAGGGGTTTTAATAGTCTTTTAGAATGAGCATTTAATGGCAACTACGTTAAATCATGCAGAGGATAAAAAGGAACTTGTTTTCACTTTGCATTTGATACAACAGTGTATTGATTTGCTCTGTGAACTATAGGATTTTTCAACCTGGACCATGGAAATTCTTCTTCTGACTAAGGATAAATAATTCTACTTGGTCATGCTCACATATAGAAGCCCTTGGAAGGTTGTATTTGTAATAGTTGTAAATCAAGCAAGGACTATGGCAGATTTTGAGAATTCGCTGCTGGAGGCAACTGGTCAAACTAACGCCCATGATGGAAAGCACAGGAATCAAGCTCAAAAAAAGAGGAAGCAATTTGATTCTTTTTTAGATGATGGTAGTGATTCCAATTCTGATAATGGGGATGATTCTAATGATAGAAAGACATTTGGGTCAAGAATGCTTGTGAAGAAGCGATTTGATTCTAGTGAAAAAGATAATGATGATGTGGGCTAGAGAGATGATTCAAATAGTGATATATTATCATTTGGGAATGATTTGTACAAAGATGATGAAGATAGGGAATGGCTTCAAAAGATGTCTAAACTAGACAGGGAAACGATCTTGGAAGAGAAAATAGAGGCGAGAGTTAAATTTTTCTTTTGGTATGAAAGAGAGTTAAAGCTCGACCAAATGAGACTAGGAATCAGAAGGAAAGGATGTAGAGCCACCATATTCACAGATGCACTCTTTTGTGAGATCTACCAGGATAGTGAAAGAAAATGCCTTAAATGAATTAGTTGCAAAGAGATAGAAGGCATAGGATTCAATTGTGCAGAGAAGAGTGAAGGGACACTACTGAGGAGATGAAAGTCTCATACTAGTTCTAGTGTTAGTCCATTGTCCTCTAGTAATAAGGATCAAAATCCAAGCAGTCATGGAGATCCAAATGACAGTGATGAAGAAGGTACAAATTCTGACATTCATTCCTTTGAAGATGTTAATAGTATAACAATCTAGAGATCAAAGCTTTTGAAGAGCTTCATGGAGTAATTCTTTGAACAGAACATTGTGGGTTGTTTTGTGAAGATTGGGATTGATATGTCAAAGTCTGGACAACGTAATTACCATCTTTGCATTGTCAGAAATGTAGAAGACACCAATGCTAAAAAGCATTGCAAATTTGAGGATAGGACTACCCACAAGTACTTGGATTGCATTTGGGATAGTGGTGGTAGTACAACTAAATGGCAGATAAAGAGGTTGTTTGATTCGCTACCTCTTGAGAAAGAGTTTAAGGAATGAGAATGGGAAGTAGAGTGCACTGAGGGCTGAATCTTTGGTAGAGCTAATGAAGGAAGATGACGTACTGGATGTATATTAGAGAAAAGGCATACATAGTGCTATCTATATTCAAAACAAAGTTGAAGTCAAAAGTGCTACAATAAGAGTTTGGGAAAGATAATTGAGAATGCAAGTGTGAAGGTTGATGAAGTGAGAGAAAGAATATCAAATTTGAGTAGCTATGAATCAAATGGACCATTTGAACAAGAAGATAGTCAAGTTGATGAAGAAGAAATTCTAGAAAGAACTCCTGAGATCCCTAGAGATTGTATAGAAGTACCGCATTGAAGACTAGTTCTTTGGTAAAAGAGCTAAGGTGCATTGGTAAAGAAAAAGAATTGTAGATGAATAGGTAAATCTCTATTGAATCTATGGATGAAGTATGCCAAGCAATAAAAGGAAAAAGGTGTAGCAGTGAAGGTAGTATTTGGAGATGGCTGTTGAAATCAAGAGGATTATGAAGTTACCTCTCATGGGAAGCAGGTAGATGATGTTGATATGAGTTTCTGATAAAGAGCAGTAAATACTGTAGTGTTGCTGATAGATGAAACAATGTAGTAGCAGCAAGATCCTAAGGTGAGAATTGACAAACCAAGAAGGAGAGAACTTCACATGAAGAACCAAAGTTGCAGTCAGGGAAAGCATCAAGTAAGGTGGAGAAGTTAGTTGAAGAAAGTTTAGAAGAGAGATTGGGTCAGAACAGAAGAGTGCAAGTATGTGCCCTTTGCCATTGATGTCAAAGGGGGAGAGAAGTCATGTGAAAATGTGAAAAACTTAGATAGATAAAGAGTGCAGATGTGTAAAGAGAAAGTTGAAGAATTGTATCTTGATGGTTATTGCAGTTTTTCACATCATATGTTGCCATCAATGACAAAGGGGGAGATTTTTGCAAGTATGTGCCTAATCAGTGTTGTCATTGATGTCAACATATCCTTGTTGTCATTGGTGTCAACTGTTTCTTATTCTATTACTTGTTTAGAAGTCTTGTATCTTAAGGATATTGAGAAAATTAGCATCTCCAAAGGGAACAAGTGAGTTACAGAGAAGTGCAGTATAGACAGTGAGATGTACGCTAAAGAAAAGTCCAGTAAACTACTCCGCATTTATTTCTGCTTGAAGATCGTGGTCTATAGATTGGAAATAAATTAGAGGTATGACTAAGGATGCTACATTCTAGGTTTGAGCCCTAAGCATGAAGATTTGAGTGAGTTGTGTTCACTAGAGTGAAACCTGCTTTTTCTATAAGTTTAGTTGGGACATGAAGAAAGTATTCTACTCTGCATTCCTCCTCAATAAATTATTTTGCTCTGCAGATCTAGAAGGAACTCTGGGATGATGACAAGTGCCTACAGTAGAAATGGTTCATGGTTTGGTGGTCTACAAGCTATCCTTCTTTTGTGATAGTTGAAGATAGTGAAGTTCATATGTTCCAATATGAATATTCTTATTGGTAAAGTGGTTAAAGGTTGTGTAGTTGCTCCTGATGATTATAATGTCCTTGTGGATGTCTCTTGATTGTGTTCCCATTTGGACTTTGGTCCATATTAAGAAATTGAGATTGTGTTTGAAGATTGTTCCCAGATAATGTAGCATGTAACCAGTCTTAGCCAACCTTGTTAATCCCGATGATTGTGGAGATCTCTTGAAGGTTGTGGAAGTGTGTCGAAGCATGGAAGATCGTGTTTGAGTCCTAGCTAAGGCGTGGTGTGATCTGCATACATCTTTACTTCATAGTCTTTGTATAATATTGTTATAATTCAAGACCTATTTTGTAAATGTTTGTAATGCCAACCTTCGAGATTGTTCCAATGGTTGATGATTGTGATGTTGACCTTGATGATCATTCCAAGGTTGTTTAAGTGTATAAATGCTTATAGTCAAGTCATGGAAAAGTAGTCCTAGAGCGAAGATGAGAAGATAATGAGAAAGGTTTAAAAGGCAGAGTAGAGAAGAGGCAGAGAAGAATAGAGGCATAATAGAATAGAGAATGTGTGGGTGTGATGGGAATATGCGAATAATAGAGAAGTGACACATATCAACGAGTATGAAGAGTTGGGATTCATAATTCAGCTATTAAATGAATGCACCTAGCACAGTTATAGATGTTCAAGCAGTTTTTAGTTTTCATGTGCAATATGATTGGAAAAAAAATTTCATCTTCAAGGCAGTAAGCCGACAGTGAGCCTTCAATAGGGTTTAATAGCCCTTAGGGTTTAATAGCCCTTATTGTAATCTTGCTAGGTTTAGGGTTGAGGCAGTGAGCCTACTAAATCTAGTTTTGCTTCATGGTAGTGAGCTAGTATGTTAGGCCCATGGAGTGACCAAGCCTAAACATCATTTTTGTAAAGATTGCAATATATATTTGAGAGTTAATCCTCTCTGTGGTTATTCCCTTCTTGGGTTTTCCACGAAAAAATCTTGGTGTTCATGTGTCATGGTTTCATGGTTGTTGTTCATATGCATATTGTGTTTCTGTTTAATTAATTTTGAGAAATGGCTGAAAGTTAATGTGCATGAAAAGATTTTTACAACACTGATTCACCCCCCGTCTCAGTGTTCCTGACAATCAACAGTTTCCACATGAATTTATGACAAATGGGAAATTTGAAAGAAAACATTTAATGGTAAATGAGTCCTTTTCCACTAAAATTTATGGCAATTGGGAAAATAGAAAAGAAGTGTTTATTGAGAAGGCTTGACTTAAAGACTTGAATTTTTCTATTAATAGCATGGATGGAGGAAGGAGGGACACACTTGGGGGTTTGGTTGGATTGTTGGAGCATAGTGTAAGAGCATTCCTCTTTTCCTAATTTTGTGTAGTTTGGAGCTCATTTTGATGAAATGTCTTAAAATAATTGATGAGTGGTTTGATATGTTATTTAGCTATCCTAGATTTATGTAAAAGAGATTTTGTTCCCTTATAATTGTTATTATAACTTATCGAGACTTATGTAGAAGAGATTTTATTCCCTTACAATTATATATATAGTCTAAAGTTTCTCAAATTTCTTGTGAAACATATTTCCAAGCTCTTTGAAATGAATATTTGAATTTAATTCATACATTATAGGCTATAAATAATTAATTAAAATTTGAAATCATTCAAGATCGAATTAATTTAAGTCAAGAATGAAATTAGATTCCAATGGGCACACAAGCAAGTCAACAAAATTATGCATGACTGCCAAAACATATATTTTTATAGTTGTTACATGATGGTACAAGCAAGAAAAATATCTTTGCATTGGTCATACATTAAAAGAGAGATAACTATCAATGATTAATAACTAATACATTTGAAATCTGAATGATACTCTATACATGTTTTGATTGAATAAAAGCCCATTTTGAATCTTTTATTGTGGTTGTTTGTTTATTTGTTTTTGATGGAGAAAGAAGATGAAGTAATTCCCATCTTGTTGGAGCTAAAAGACCAGAGAAAAACACTTCACATGCCTTGACTATGTTTCCTCATTTGTATACCAAAGTATTCCCAACTATAATATCTAAAGCTCGCTTGGTTTTGAGATTGTTTTGGAATATATAAAATGAGAAGTTTAGGAAAGCATGAAACATGGTAAACAAGGAAAGAAAAGGAATGTAAGAGTCTTTACAGAAAAGCTTGTTATGACATGAATCAAAGTGTGATATGTATACTACAAGTCAAATTAATATTGATGATGGGACTTGTTAATAATGATTATTAATTGCTATTATTACTTGTAATGTATTAACATAATGTTTACTCGAATCACATTTAAGATTTAAATCTGGATCAAGATATTATGCTTTGATGGAGGGCCATACCCTGTTCTTGAGTGTTGTTGGCAAAAGGTTGGGAAATTTGGCTTTATGCCTGCCAATTGCATTTTCCTAAAGGTTTCAAAAGCCTTTTTCAATAGATCCATTTTGTGCATATCCTACAATCATTCTATGAGTCACCATTTCTTTGATAGATTTTGTCAAACAATTGGCGTGCTTTGCCCGTGCTTTCTCATTTTTGTGTACATGTCTACAAAAATATTTCCAACTATAATATCTGACAAAAATCCCCCCTTCCATTTCGCTTTTATGGAGGTCCATACCCTCTTCCCAAGCTTCAATTTTGTCATGGGCAGGGAAGACACTATTAAAGGTTGAGGAATTTTTCTTTGCACCTACCGATTGCATTTGCTGAAAGTTTCTAAGGCCTTTGCAATAAATCCATTTTGTGTTAAACCTACAATCTTGCATTCACCTTCTCAAGGCATTCTATCTAACAGTTGTTGTGCCTTCTTTGCCTCACTCTACATGCATGCCAACCAAGTCACTTGTAAATACAACATCTGACAAATTTCCCCTCCATTATGTTTTGATGGATGTTCGTGCCCTATTCCCAAGCTTAAATTGGTGCGTAGATAGGGAGGACATTGGCAAAGGTTGAAGGATTTGGCTTTACACCTGCCAATTTCAATTGCTTGAAAGTTTATAAAACGTTTTCAACAAATCCATTACGTCCAGAACCTACAATCATTGCATTACATGAGATGACATCTCTCTGACACATTCTGTCAAATAGTTCATGTGCCCTATGTACAAAAGTTGTTCTTGACAATATAGATCTGCAATAATTGAAGATATGTAGAGTAACCTTCGGGGGGGTTGTGTGTAATAAGAAGAGTGTGCAGTGCCTCCTTCAATTAGCCCTCTGTACATAATGTTGTGAGGTTGAGATGAGAGTGGATAGGAATTGCTTCAATCAACAACCACTGTGTAGAGAAGGAATGGAAGTGGTTAATTTGCATCTTATCCTTAGATTATATTATTGACGCTAGGGAAAATGGTTTTAAGTCCAATATTTATAAGAGTTTTTTATTTACCAACCATGGCATGTGATTAGATTTATTCCCCTTCTTTATTAATTGCTGTTAGTTATGAAGCATCTTGAGGGTCATGATCATGCTAGATAGAATTTAAGGACCAAATGTTGCCTAACTAAAATTCATGAAATCATGCCAAGAAAGTCGTGGGGAAATTTCTTAATGTAACCAGTTAGATATGTTGAATCAACTAGTTCTTGGTCAAATATAGATGTGTGATGAAACATTTATTAGAGATCTATAGTAAGAAATATCTAAGCTAAATTTGGATTAGACATGTTGTGAATGACTGTAAATAGAGTCATCTTATATTAATAATTACACTTTCTTAGATGATAATTGTGAAGGAGCATTGAATTATAGAAACAATATAATGTATTGATAATTATGGAATGTAATTAGTGAAATGATTAAAAAAAGTGTGCTAAATGAAGTTTATATTTTAAACAAAAGTGAGATGATAAGTGGAATGTTGATGAAAAGTAGAGGGTATTATGGAAGTAATATATTATGAGTTAAAATGTTTTAGGGAAAAATATCATTTAGTGGGTATAGTATTGATTATTATTGTGATAGGTGATAATTGTACTTAGTTAATGACAATTAACAAATATATAATGTTTGGGTAAAGTGAGAAATAGGTAAAATAAATGTGCATTAATTCTATTACATAGTATGTATTTGATAACAATTTAATAACAAAGGGTGAGTTGTAAATAATGCAAACATATTGATTAATTAATTACAAGCTATAAAGGTTAAAATTTAGATTGTTTAGTTTTGGTTTGAATCATCCTTTCACCAATTATATCCAAGGACTTTTGGATCGAGTGGCAAAGCACTATCAGGTCCTTGGTCACTACAAATGCAGGAAAACTTGGATTAGGGTTTTTGATTATCAATTTTCCTTCTCTTATGCTCAATTATCCATCAAAACCCTAATTATGCAAATATGATAGTAAACATATGAATTACAAAAAATGCTTCTACAGAAATATGTAAAATAACAAAAAAATTATGTACCTATTTTCAGGGTTCTGAGGTGTAAAAGTTGGGAACTAAAGAATGGGCACCCAAGTTTAAGGCCCTGCTTTTTGTCAATATTTGGAAACTCTATCTGTAACTTGTTTTTGTTGTTTTGGATATTTTCCCGTCACAGAACTTTGAGGACTAATGAGCAGGTGCCCTAGTCCAGGGTGCTCTTTTCCCTATTGTTCTGCAATTCTGACACTCTACAACTTCACTTTGCCTACATCATCAACCTATAACCTGCAACCATGAAAACTTTGGGAGGGGGTTGTGGCGTTTAGGAGCTTGTCTTAGTCAAACCCTGGAAGGACACTTAAGTCTTCCAAACACCTTTGTTAGATAGAGAGTGCTTTCCCTTGTGAGGTAGAGGCAAATCCAAATGAATAAATGATCACAAACATAACAAATGGCACCTTGTAGTAGAGATCTTATGAGAGGAAGAAGCTCTTCATTCCATGAGGAAGCAGATGCTCAAATCTGCAAACACAAATCTACTCTTACAACACAATGAAATCCATGAATCACCTTTAGGATGCATGAAGTTTACCA
Organism: Cunninghamia lanceolata; assembly: GCA_027924645.1. Classification (NCBI taxonomy): domain Eukaryota; kingdom Viridiplantae; phylum Streptophyta; class Pinopsida; order Cupressales; family Cupressaceae; genus Cunninghamia; species Cunninghamia lanceolata. The sequence goes on along the minus strand of BSBN01000149.1, from coordinate 1,041,654 downwards.
TAACCATCTAGTTTACAAATGAATGCCTAAGCATGCTTTTATATGCAACTACAAACATTCCCACCAAGATTTTGTAAATTCAAACTTATTGTATTGGCCTATGGACCAAATAATGGTCATAAACTGACACTTAAAATTTGGGCCTGGCCCAAAATAGGGCAGGACTAGGGTGCAGGCGCCCAAGTCCTCCCCCTATTTTGGGAAGGGTTAATTTCAAGGGGTCCCCTTGGACCCCATTTCTCATCATACCTAGGGTTCATTCCATCAGGATGCAGAACTATGATGCAAGATGTCTTAAATGCACACAAAAGACTAGGAGCTAAACCTTATGAGGGAAAAGCCCCCAAGGGGACATTTTCTGACGTTACATTTAGCCCCTATTTTAATGTATCTATAAACATGAGGCCAATCCATGCATTAAAGTACAATCAATAAACACAACAAACACGCCAATCACAGAGAAGACACGCCAGACACAGAAAATAGTAACATGCACATAAAACATGGAGAAGACAGTTACAGTCACATAGAACATAGAGAATATAGTAAATGCATAGAAGACACATTAATGCATAGAAGACAGGCATAATTTCTTTTCTTTTCTTTTTCTCATATATATGAAATGCAGATACAAGTACTGGAAAGTAAACAAAACTCCCATAATGCAGGATGCACTCATCGCGCAGGTCTTTAAATTGCATATATGGGGGCAACACACGTAACACATGCAAAACCTCCCAAAATGTAGGATGTACTCATCGTGCAGGTCTTTAAACTGCATATGGGGCAACAAACATGCCACACAAACCAAGCACACCAAACATAGACACTTGAAGACATGGAGAAAACACGACAGACAAGCGATGGTGTGTTCCCTATTTCTAGGCTCATCACCATCTCAGATAATTTATTACAACCCCATCAATATATTAGGAACTAAGTCCATTTTTTTATTATTCTTGAAAGGGACACTATGTCTGCATCAATATAAATGTTTTTCGTCATCCGCCCGCTAGATAGAAACACTAGACGAAGGGAAATAATAAATAAGAGAGGAGAAACAAGTGTCTTAGGGAAAATCACGTAGGAGGGTGCCCCTAGTTCACTAACCACAACACTATGTCAGCAAGACACAACATACAACAATGAAATCAAAGAGAGGCAATATAGAAGAATGATGATACAAATAGAAGAAGGTCACAATAGAGGCAGTCTCCTAGTATCCCGCAACTTATAGGAGAATCAGGGGTCATCTCAGGAGGCCTAAACAACACATAACACATCACCAGGGAAGTACATCACGAGAGAGATAAAGAGTTAGAGATACTTCCCCATAGGGCCCTACAGGGCTAGCAAGTATCATCAAGCAAATCATTGTCATCCTCCCATTGCCTAATGTTAAAAGAAAGTGGAACATAAGGTACCATAGCCCAATTCATGTCTTTCTCATCATGTTGTTCATTGTTAGGATCATCTTTGTTTAGTTGAATGTTAGGATCAATGTTTTCTTGTTGAGAGCATGATTTATATCATAAGCTTGTCTTCTTCATCTTCTTTCACTTGCTTTTCTATTTCTCTTTCTTTTACCACTTATCTCTTGTAAGATAGGGGTTTTCTCTTTCATAGGTTTGTGCAATTTAGAAGATGAAGCACTGGGATCAAATCTCATTTGTCACGGTGGAATATTTTGTTGTCACCAATGACCTCCCAATCCTTGTAAGGATTTCGAGGGAGGAATCTCCACATAGTGACCTTTTCCTTTTAGTCTAAGGTTCTCTTCACATGCGGGTTGTTTACCTTTTTTCATTTCTTGCACAGGAGGACTAGGAATTTGGTGGAAAGTTTTGCTTTGTAATTTCTATAGCTCAAAAAGTTAAAGTCTATTCGTAGCTCCAATTCTTGTTCATATTTATCCCAAAAGTAATCCAATAATCAATGCTTCTTCTCAACCAAAGGTTTATACTTATTGTGAGGGACAGTAATCACACATCCATCAAAAGGGAATTTTAGACAATGGTGAATTGTTGAAGGGATAGCTTTCATTTCTTTTAACCAAGGTTGTCCTAATTTAATATGGAAGAGGTCTGAAACAAGGACAACATCAAACAATTATTCTGCATGTTTCTCAAATAGTGTTACTAGCAATAATATCTTCCCCAGACATTTTTCAAAGGTTCCTTTATGTGTCTTGATCATCATATTCGAAGGGTCATAAGAACCTTGCATTAATTGATGTGAAAAGAGGAACTCTTCAATAGAAACATTAGTCATGCAATTAGGATCAATAAGAGTTCTATCCATAGGGGTTCCCATTATTTTCATAGTGATGTAAAGAGGTCCTTTAGTGTCTCTGATTGTTCTATCATGAGGTGTAAACACAATTTTAGGTTCAAGGACCTTTCTTTTCATGTAGGTCTAGGAGGGAACCTATTGTTGTTATTGTAGTAGAGGCCATGTTTATGTTTTTAAATCAATTTGAAATTAGATTTAAAAGTTTTTCCCAAACTATGTCAAATACAAGTGCAAAACTATATGCAAAAATGGCCAAAAATGCTTGATTTTTTTGGGTACTTTTTCAATCCAAATGAATGGAACAAAGGTGTTGTAAGGATTTTGATTAAGGGAAACAAATTATTAATCTAATATCAGTCCATAATAAGATCCTTCACAACACACTCTTGATGCAAATCTAAGATGATGACAAGTCAAAATATAATGATAATATGCTAAAATATGTGATTTTTTCACCAAATCTCAATGTAAAAGAGCATGACAAAGGCTGTTGTGAGGAAAATAATGATGGAAAGAAAATTATATCAATAATAACACCCACTTAATTCTAAAATATCCATCACAACACACTTGTAGAGCCACTCAAGGTCAAACCCTAGTGAAAATATCGCAAAATTTGTAATTTTTCACGATTTTTCAACTCCAATATGTAGAAAAAAGGGTGTTGTGAGAAATTTTAGAAGGTGAAAAAAATAATTGCAATGATATCAGTCACCTAAATCCATAAAATTAGTTAAAACACACTTGGACTGCGAACTAGGCCAAACCCGAGGGCAAAAATAGCAAAAATGTGTAGTTTTTCACCAAATTTTTAATACAAGAGCCCAATAAAAGGGTGTTGTAAAGATTTTTAAGAGGGGAAGAAAATAATTACCCTAATAAAAGCAAATTAATGAAAAAAATTTCTTCACAATAGACATATAGTGCAAATCTAAGGGGTCGATAAGGCCAAATCTAGTGAAAATCTATGTTTTTGAAACCCTAGGTTTGAGATCTTGACACAGAATGTTATATGAATGTTTTGAAATCTAATTTATGATGAAAATAAAATATACTCAAATCTGAAAATGATTTCCAAACACTAATATGCAAAATGCAAGTGCAAATCTAATGAAAATGCATGAAAAATTGCTAGTTTTTTTGTTGAAAATTTCTATGCAAAAATGTAAATTTACACCAAATTGCAAGACCATAGACAAATGAAAATTTGAATGAGTCTCTAAAATCAGTAGAAAAAACTAAAAGAAGATTTTTCCTTCAAACCCTAGATTTTGGAATTGCTAGGTTATATGAAAATTGTCAAAATTTCTACAATACCCTAGCAATTATATGATGAAAATGCAATGCAAATGATTGAATTTTCATAATTTTCTATAATTTATCTTAGTTCTACTGTAAAAATTAGAAATTAGATGAAATTAGAGTGAATTGATGCAAAATAGTAACCCTAAAATGCAATTTTTTTTAAATTTTTCAAAATTTACATTTTAAAAAAAAAATTTCTCAATGCAATAAGCTGAATGACTATATAAATGAATGAAATCAACCCAAATCTGAAGTAATCAGCAAGGTGCCAAATTCAATGAAAACATGGGTTCACCAAAAATATAAAGGTTAAAATTTAGATTGTTTAGTTTTGGTTTGTATCATCCTTTCACCAATTACATTCAAGGGCCTTCAGATCAAGTGGCAGAACATTCTCAGGTCCTTGGTCACTTCTAAGTGTAGGGAAACTTGGATTAGGGTATCTAATTATCAATTTTCCTTCTCTTATGCTTAATTATCCATCAAAACCCTAATTATGTAAATACGACAGTAAACATATGAATTAGAGAAAATGCTTCTATTAAAAGATGTAAAATAACAAATAATTGTGCACCTATTTTTGGGGTTTCGAGGCTGAAAAGTTGGGGACTAAAGAGTGGGATCTCAAGTCCAAGGCCCTACTTTTGGTTGAGATCTGGAAACTTAGTCTGTCACTTGTTATGCTAGTTTGGAGATTTTCCCATCATGAAACTTTGATGACTAATGAATGGGTGCCCTAGTCCAGGGTGCTCTTTTTCCTACTGTTCTACAATTTTGCACTGCAACATGCCTTCCTGCAACCATGAAAACTTTGGGTGGGGGTCGTTGTATTTAGGATCTTGCCTTAGTCAAGCCCTGGAAGGACACTTAAGTCTTTCAAACACCTTTTTTAGATAGAGAGTGCATGCCCTTATGAGGTAGAGGTAAATCCAAATGAATAAATAATCACAAACATAACAAATGTCACCTTGTAGTGAAGATCTCATGGGAGGAAGAAGCTCTTCATTCCATGAGGAAGTGGATGCTCAAATCTGTAAATACAAACACATAGACAACACAAATCTGCTCTTCCAACATAATGAAAGCCTTGAATCACCTTTAGGATGCATAAAGTTCACCATAACCATCTAGTTTATAAATGAATGCCTAAGTATGTTTTCATATGCAACTACAAACATTCCCACCAAGATTTTGTAAATTCAAACTTACCGTGTCTGCCTAGGGACTAAATAACAGTTATAAACTGACACTTAAAATTTGGGCCTAACCCAAAATAGGGTAGGACTAGGGCGCGGGTGCCGAAGTTCTCCTCCCTATGTTGGGTAGGGTTAAGTTCCAGGGTTCCCCCTAGGCCCCATTTGTCATGATACCTAGGGTTCATTCCATCAGGATGCCAAATTATAATACAAAATGTCCTAAATGTACACAAAAGACTTGGAAGCTAAACCTTATGAGGAAGAAGCCCCCAAGGAAACATTTTCTAACATTACACAAGCATATGACATTGTGTATAAATATGCTAAGCTATAGTTTCCTTATAGTTTTCAATTAACATAACAAATGATGTTATATCACAATTAACCTTGTTATAAGATGGAAGTAAGAATAATAATTGAAAATAAATCATGAATGTATAAGTAATCATCAAGCCTTAAGGGTGCAAAATTGAAAACTTAGTGATTTAGAACAACTTCAAAGACTCACCCAATATGACTTATGAAAAGAAGTAAAGCTTGTTTGACTAATAATGTTAACATTTAGAATGTTTTAGTGAGAAACGTATTGAGATTCAAATATCATAAATTCCTATCCATTTTCAAATATAAATAAGTCGAATGCTTTTGCAATGAATTGATCCTCGTACTATACTATTGAACAATGTGTATGTTCAACAATTTAATTATCAATAATTCTTTGGTATTGTACTAGCCTAGATCATTATGTACCTTATTGATTAAGTATCTTTCAATTCTAATGCTTTTCAAATTTATCAAGTTAAAGAAAAGTATTATTATGAGTTCATGGTTAAGCAGTTCAATAGTTAAACTATATTTCCGATAATGATGTTATAATATTATTGTTATAATCCACTTATTTTTTCATGCAAGTTTATTAACAATGGAGGTTAATTAGTTTTATTAAAGTATAAACCAAATTAGGGAGTTTTAAGTAAACCTCTTGTTGAGATATCTATCTTAATTTACAACTTTTATTAAGTCCTTATTGGTTTCAATTTAAAGGTAAGTTTGTAATGATCATGTAAGTAATCATATCAATTCTTTACCTTTGGAATAATGTCTATTGATGTATGAAAAATAAGTTATCAAGATTTTTTTGGTTTTCACCAAGACTGAATCTTTATATACATTATTGATAGAATATATTTTCTAGTTATGTTATGCAAAATTATGAATTGATTAAAATGATTATGTAATTTCTCTTGTCCTATTCATTATGTATAAGAGAAATGATCAAGCATCTTTACTATACTTTACTTGCATTATGTTTTAAAGAATTACCCTTCCTTTGTCAATTTCTTTATCATTGATTATGCAAATTTTTCTCATCTATTAGATAAGTAAACTTTGTAAATAAACGTATAAACATAAAAAAAATGTAGTGTTCAGTTTTTATGATATTTTTGTGTCACATTTATGGGTAATGTCATCATGTTGAACCAAATACCTCACACCTCACATAGCTACAACAACGGCGTCTAGGCATCGTCCCTCTAAATCATTAGGGATTAATAAGGGACATGTAGAAGTTAAATCCGCAGGAAGGGAAATCTCCTCGGACATCTCATTAAGAAGACTAACTAAAAGAAAAGACAAGTCTATTGAAATAATTTTATGATAATTATCATATGAATTTTGAAATGTTGAGGCTAAAATGCTCATTTAGAAAATCCTTTAAACGATCAACAGAAAATGAGGCTTATTGACAGTGTGAGACTAAATCGAAGATGACTTGTAAAATGATAGGTAGGCCAACTAGTCTGATCCAGAAACCCATCTACTATAAGCGCTTGCCTCACCTTCACCAATCTTGGTGAAAGCACTAGGGAATCAGGTATGGACTTAGTCATGAAATTACCTAATTTTGCTTGAATAAGTAAAACTAGATTTCATGAGAAAACCCCTGATAGGGATTCCTCTACACTAGGGCTAACTGACAAACACCCCTTTAGGTGTTTGTGGTAGTGGACTAATTTCTATCATTTTTTCACCAAGTGGGTGGCAACCGACGAAGAACTATCTAGGGCAAAGAATAACCCTAGAAAGGGCTGGATACTCGCTCACAGTTGCATCAAACATAGTGCAAAATAGAAATACATATTCACATTCCCTATGTTAGTTGCATCCGAAGGAGGGGGCCTTGATCTCATGCATACATGGTATGTAGGTAGTCTAGATGGTGAAGGATGCCCCCGGTACTTAGGTCCCCTGGATGTAGGGTGTTCTTCTATAATTAACATCATAATAGTAATTTTCTATGTAGTGATTTCTGAGTTGTGTTGACATGAGATTGTTTAGTTTTGTGCAGATGATAAGGATATAGTTGTTGGAGGAAAATCAATTTATCAAAAATGAATACAAGATGTAATGGATGACTTAAGGTATGTGCTGATCCATTGTCCCTACATGTTATCTTGAGAAATGTACTCTCTCTCTTCACTGGATTAATAGTGGTGAACTTTTCAGGACTTTACGACTTTAGAAAACTAAGCTCTAGATGTCTAACCACAATAACCTTTATTGAGCAATTCTTAGAAGTAATAGTAAAATTTCACGAATGTGCATTTCCTGCATCTGTTAGATCAAAATTTTTAATTCCTTGGTATTTTTGAATTTAGAGTTTAGTATTATTTGCTTAAGGATGATTTGGCTCCTTATAAATGACAGGAGCAAAAAGTAAGTGGAGTGTGTGAATACAAGGGAAAACTTTGTAGCTAAAGTGGACGACGAACACCATTCATATATCTTTCACCATTTAAAAGCGAAATCACATTATTACAGCTTTCACCATTAAAAGGAGGAAGACAGATTATTGTAGTTGAAAGGCATAATCCAATGTTGCTTGAAAAATAAATTAAAAGAAAAACTCACAACTTATGTTCACAAGGGAAAAATACTCACTACTCAAATTTTTGGTCTTAGATGTGAAGGCTAGAGCATAGGTAAACAATTGTAAGAGTGTGAATAAGAGTAAGAGTGTGGATATTTATTTAGTTTTCTTAAATTTTTATTTTTAGAGAAAAACGAAAAGAAAAGGCTCCTTTATAAATTATGGGCAACCTATTTTTTTGGTTATAGGACTACTCCATGAGAAACACCTAACTCTACTGGAAATACAAAACATATATACCATATCTCTACAATATTCAAACTTATAACGTCACTTTTAAAAACACAAATCTCTTTGAAAAATCTATAGCCCTAATGAGCACAAGGATGTTATGTTCAAGTCCCTTCAAAAGCTCAGAAAGTACCCCGGTTGTGAACTGAAAGCTTCAGTCAATTTAAAAAACTCAATGTGAACATGTGGCTTAATTTTCTTGTTAAGAAAGGGACTTCAAAAAAATACATAAACTGTTAAAATATGAATAAATACTTTAAAAAGGTGTTTGCATTCTAGGAGGTAGCCATAGCGACAACTTTCACTGCGAAAGATGTTTCTCCTCACGAGTTTATCCCTACCTACGCTGCACATCTCAAGCGATCTGGGAAGATCTATTATTCTGATTTGTACTATGTAACAGCAGCATCGATGGCAAGGGAAATCTACTTAAACCAAGGAATTAGAGTTGGGGCTTTCCGAAAGAAGGAATGATGTTGCTCCCCCACATTTTTGTAAAAGCATTGGGTCTATTGCTCAACATATATTCCAGCAATTGGAAAATTTGGCATTGGTGGAAGACGCATTACTTCCAATGGCCAAAGGGATCTTGACCAAGTTGCTGCACCCTGAACAATATGTAATTGGATTTGTTGTTTTCACATGGAAAAGCAATTTCAATTTGTTCTCATTTGGTTGAATTTTATAAATGTCTTACTGGGTTTTCTTACGCCTATGCAATGTATTGTAGATGCGCAAAACTGGGTTGCAGTTTAGTTATGTTTTAAAAAATAAAAATAAATAAATAAATACTCAAAAAGAAATTAGAAACAGAAGAGGCACAATCTCAAAAAATATGCAGCGACAGCAAAGGGCCTTTCAGAAAACTAAAAGATTGAAATAATTTAGCAGAAAATGTACCGGATTGAAGGCTTTGAGTTGCTATTACAGAAGCCATGACAATCTCCATTAACTGTGAAACCACATTCACATTCACATTCTTGCTCTGTTCCATCTGCGGATGTCAATTCACATTCTGGCTCTGTTGCTGCAGCGGATACCCATTCATATTCTGGTTCACCTGCCCATGATGCAAATCCACATTCTGCTTCTGCTACCCATGATGCCAATTCACCTGCCCATGATGCCCATTCATATTCTGATTCAGCTCCAGGTGCGGATGCTCATTCACATTCTGCTGCTGCTGTGGATTATCTTCCATGTTGGGGCTACTGTAATATTCTCTCCATTCAAGGTTAGTTATCCTTCAGTTGAAGATAGGTAACTATATATAAAAGAATAAAATCATATATTTTTTAATCAACAGCCACCCCATGATTCTTTATTTCACTGTTGTTATTAGTTCCTGCCGTAGGCAGGATTACTTATGCATCGGGTAGATGCAATTTTTTTTTCCATTTGGCCAATCAAATTTGAGTATTAAATTCATTTCATAAACATATTATAGTTGACAATTATTTTCTTATTTAAAAATTTGATAAATTGTCATTTATCTATTTTTTTATTGTAGACACTGCTTCTGGATTAAACTGTGTGCGATTTTTTTCCCTCAACGTTTCGGGTCACACTCTGTGAACCATCATCAGGAGAAAAAAGAGAGCAAGAGATGATGGTTCACAGAGTGTGACCTGAAACGTTGAGGGAAAAAAATCTCACACAGTTTAATCCAGAAGCAGTGTCTACAACATCATGGACTGTGGAAAATTAATGACTTCTATTTTTTTATTGGCTAATGTGAAAAATAGAATTATTATTATTTAAATCTTATTAAATTTTATTTCACCAATCAATGTAAAGTATTAAATTGATTTCACTATAATTTTATTGCATTTTATTATACAATTGCCAAGTTGGGTTAGATTAATGTGTTGTACCAAAATCTTTTTATAAAATATATTTGGTGTCGTCATTATGTGCTACCATTTATGAACGGGATTCACTTTCATTTATACTTATTAAATTGATGGGACAGTGTACATTCACTTTCATTTATACTTATTAAATAGGTTTGTTGTTGTCATCATTGTGTGCTTGTTGCAGAGGAGGGTGTGGTTGGCGTATTACATGTCACAAGGTAGATTGCAAAGCTAACCATGCGATAACATTGATTTCTTTCTGTAGGAGTTAGGGAGCTTCTGGTAAGAAACTGTGTATGAGCTTCTTTCTTTATTTTTTTTAATATTTGCTAGTTGAGTTTTTCTAGTTAGATTCTTACTCTACTACCACCACCATGTTCAGACCAACTATATGGTGGAATCCACAGTATTTGATATTATTCCTAATAAATTAGGGCAGGAAGAAACCTAAGACATTAGGTTTTGCGTTTGTAACAAATCGACTCAATCACAATGATATTGGGGCTTTTTACGCAAATTTTTAATTAGGGTTTTTTACATACATGAAAAATGGAATGCAAAATTCAAAGCTTAAAGGACATGGCTGGAATGCTCACCTGAAACAAAGGTTTTAAACAGTTTATTCTTTGCGTCCTATTAGTTTTATGTTTTAAATTTATAGTTAATTTTAAATTTTAAATTTAATTTTAGGATGCTAGATTGTTGTTGTCATCATTGTGTGCTTGTTGCAGAGGAGGGCCGTCATTGGCGTATTACATGTCAAAAGGTAGGTGTATAAGCTTCTTTCCCTATTTTTTTTATATCTGCTGACTGGAGTTTATCCAGTTAGATTCTTAGGCTACTGTCAGCACCGTGTTCAGACCAGCTGTAATGCCCACTCCTGGACAGAAAACAATTTTTTTTTGACACACTATTAAGGTCACAATTTTTTTTTATGACATGCTATTAAGGTCGGGTTATTAACTATGGTTTTCTTCTTTATGCTTATCTTTATCTAATTTTTTTGTTACATTCTTTAGTTTGTCTAAGTTGACGGGCCTGATGTAAAAATACTTTCTTTTATTCCACCGTATGACTACATAAAAAAACATATACCTAAGGCTGCATTGTGAGTTTGATTCACATTGTTTTTGCAATGCTAATTACTCTAAACTTAGGCTAGCAAATTGCACCCATAGGAGGTTCAAGGAATACACTGCTATGAACAACCGAAGTGTTTAGAAATTTTTCTAGCGTGAAATTTTTTTTCCCTACGAATGAGACAGATCAAAGCACTTTTACGCTAACGCCAACTACAATTGCTAGTAACTATAATAGAAATAACACAGCAATAAAATTGTTTAGTTATTTAAGATTATACATTCTCAATCATTATCACTTAATGAGCATATGCTTAATACTAATGGAATTCCACAAACGGTCAACAAAACAAATATGTGGGATGTTACAACGTATAATACTAGGACTTTCTAGTTCACATGGTAAGGCAATATAACTAAAAAAAATGCACTATTGCTACCTAGAACACCTGTACTCTAATCGTACACACCCACATTCCTTAAAAAAATAGTGTGTGCAAACAAGACACCATTGCCTAAGGTGCCTATGCGCTACTCACAAAGCATTCGGGGCATAATAAGAAAAGAAGGTACATATATATTTTTTAAAAATATGGTGGGGATTTATCTGCACAAACCAACCCAACCCTAAAATGTGCCCTAAACTCATCTCACCCCTTATGTATTTTCAATTTCCTATTTCCTCTGCAGCCACTTCCAGGCCACCATGGATAAGGGGAGACACATGACATACAGCGACAGCCAAGAAGATTCAGTCTAAGTGGCAGATTAGCAAGGTGGGGCGTTGAAAGGAGATGTACTCATTATTCATTATCTTTTTTTTTTTTTTTCCTATGAATTTGAGTTTAACAGAACCCAAGAGTATTTCATTTTAACCTGATTGTGTTTCTTTTTTTTCCCTTTTTAGGAAATCATATAATAACGTCGGCTGAAGATGTGCCAGAGTTGCTGTTTATGGCAGTGTTATCTGCCTACAAGGTGTCTAGCAGGGCCATCCCCTGAGTTTATTTTGTGTTTGTTTCACTTTTTTTCTTTGTGTCCTGAGAATTCCAACTTCAAGCACCATTTACCATCTTTCTATTTTTTTTGCTTTTGGGTTTTTAAATCTAGTAATCCCATTGAGGATTCCTACCTCTGAAGCTTTGTGCTTTGGCTAGAGAGATCACTGCCTCTCTGGTAGGGATGAGCTCTCTTAGGATGAGCTGCGCTCAACTCCTTGGTTTTTAAACCTTTCCAGTGGCGAGAATATTTTTACATAATCAAGTTTCTAACATTCATTTTGATAGATATATAAATCTAAGAAAAAGATGGTCTTCCAGAATATTTTGTTGTGTTTAAGATTTTAAATTGATTATAATACAATAGGAAGATGTAGATACTTCCCACACTGGTAAAATTTAAATTCTTCTAGATAAACACTACAATGTTTTAGTATAGTTATAAACTAAAATCAATTTTCATATAGTGAGATTTCTATACTACCTCTAAAATTCCACTTGTCCCTTGTTAGTATATTAAAATAAACTTTAAAGAGTAGGTTGAGAAATGGTAAGGATCCCACTATTTTTGAGGATGTAGGTAGAGATCGGTTTGCAAGCCTAGCTTTAACAAGTCACACGGTTTGAAAAAAAAAAAAAAGAGAGGTGCAATAAGGTGTTTTGTCTACCCTCACAAAAGTTGAAAAGAAACCCTATGTTTGGCCCCGGCTGATATAAACAGGTTAAACAAATACTTGGCAACACATTTATTTTTCATAGTTTACTATGTCAGAATCAACCCATATAGTTTACAGTAAAATCTATTTATTGGTTTTCTTTCCCTTTTGTTTCCTACATCTACATATATTTCTCTCTATTTTTATAGTTGTTAAAGGGTGCACAATAGGGAAATCCTACAGTCTTTCAGACATATTAAGGGTACTTGCTTAGATTTGGATCCCTCAAACATCCAGTTTTAAATTTTATAATCCGAAATATGTGGTTCATATTGACATATCATCTACAAAGTTAGCTTTTAAGAAAATTTCATATTCCAGCGAGAATAAGGAAACAACATAATTCTAACTTTAATGTTGCTTGTTTCATAAGACAATTATCTGTGTATCTTTAGAGTAAATTTCTCTTTCTGCAGTTTATTCTTCGTTCTCTTCTTGTTAATATAGAGATCATAATTTACAAAATAGAATTAACAGTAACCAAATATGGCACAATACTAACCCTAAAGCCCATGCCATGAAGAAAATAATCATAGGCTCCAAGTTTACCGTGAGAGAAGTAAAGGTAGAAGATGTTTCCCTCAACCCCATTAATAGTAGTGCTTGAGTAACTCCCATATTCATTCAATTAACAAGTAAATCTCAGCTTGAAGTGAATTCATTCTGCTGAGAGATAATAGAAGCACCTAAGCTAACAAAGATCACTTAGGACTATAGAAGCATAATGCGTTTGATGGGATGGAGCAAAGTCATGCCAGTCTGTTATATTACTTAAAGTAGTAGCAAATTTTGTGGTTGTCCTTAGTTATTATTAACAATGCATATAGTGGATTGAAAAGAGATACTAATGGAAATCAAGAGATGGACACATTACAACTGCATGCTTGCAGATGGAGAGTTCTATGCCAACTGTCAATGTTACAACTTTGTAATTTTGTTTACATAAAATAGGTAACATTATTTAGGATAAAAATACAAACAAATAACCATGACCAAAGTAGGAAAAACCTTTTTTATTTAATTTGTAATTAATAAGAAAGGCCTAGAAGAAACCAAAGTCATCAAATCTACCATGGAATTTGATAAATGCCAGTAAGGGAATACATAATCACTGATGTGTTAGGGAGATAACAATAGATACAACATCATTTATTCAAGGCATGTTGTGTTGTCAAGTAATCATTTGAAATAAGATACCATATTTATATTTTACATTGATAAATCTAAAGTTTTAGAAGTGAAATAACACCATTTTTAGCCGATAGGCTTTTATATGTGAGCATTATAGTGCTCAAAAAATTGTCTCACTGTAAACAAAATTCACACCCGAAAATTCTCAAAACTCCTTGGATTGGCATATTCATTGAACCTCCTATGGATGCAAATGCTAGTTTTAATGTTTGCATGGAGTGGTGAATTGGTAAATGTATACATAATTTCAATTTCAATAAAGATGAAATTGAAATTAAACTACTTCTATGATAAAATATATGTAATAATTACAAGTTAGTATGCACCAAAAACATTGCCTAATTTAAATCAAGTTTTAGTATGCTTATATATAACTGTGCCTTACATTTGCAGCTTTGTGCTCTTTGCTTCTATTTCGAAACAAATTTGGTTAGAAATAAGGGTGCATTGACTTGTTGGATTAAAAAAATTTAGTTGTTAGGGGTGCCCAATAAAAACTCAAATATGTAATCTCAACCATGCCCCTTAAAGACATTTATCCTTTCATAGAAATTTCACACAACACTAACACAGTATTGACAAATTATATGATAATGTATTTATTACACTAATCATTTTTATGAGTAAGATATTTATGGATTATGTGACCATGTGGAACATTGCATTCATGGATTCTTTTCAAAAGGGAAAATTTCACAATATCAAAATCCTTCACCCACTTTTCACTTTGGTTACATTGGTTATGCATTGCTACATTTGTCACTTTAGATGACCCTATTTCTTGATTACTACACATTCCTTCACACTCAAATTTTTGGTTGAATCACTTTTTTATGACAATTCTATAGTTACTATTCACAATATTTACATCATACATGACATATTTCAATGTGCTCACATGGATTGTCCTTATTAATGATTGGTAGTGTTACCTTATCACTGGGGGTAACCTCAGGGGCATCTCATCCTCCTATTTTTTGTACTTACATGCTTATTTCATATCTATTTTTTTACACTCTTACTATGCCACCTATCTTTATTCATTGTGTGCTTGTTGTGCCTACAGGAAATTATTAATTTATAAACATTTATTACATGTTTATTTTACCTGCACAATGTTATATGTTTTTATCCATTGACATTTATTATATACATGCCTTTATATGATGTTATAATTTTCTCCTACTTCCAATTATGTGCATCCTTTGTATGCAACCAAATGAAGGGGGCATATATTGTCACTAACATTTCTTCACAAGTTCGACTGTAGTGATGTAGTTATAACAAATATAACTATTTTTGGTAGATAGCGCTTTAGTACCATATCTAGATAGAGTGCATTTTTACATACTTAGAGATCGTATTGTGCTACTTGCAAAGTCAAATCCTATTTTGTATCAAGATAGGTTCCTTTACAATTGTTCACTTGGTTAGAGCCTTTTTCTACTTAGTCAAAGTTGTACCACTTTATATAATAGGCAAAATTTTTCACCTTATTTCTTTTACTTTTCTATAAATAGTTCTAGCAAGTTGTGATTATGGTCATTTTTAAATTCTCAACAAATGATACTTATCACAAATTTTTCTTTTGTGCTTGTAGGTTCTTGATGGAACACTCATGATGATGAGAGTATACATGATTGACATTCATGATTTGGATACTTCACATGTATAGCTTTTGAATATCTAAAATAATATTTAATTTCCATTTTGGATGTTTGATTCTATTTTGAAATGCATGCTCATGGAAGATCACATGCAATTCAAAGTGGTGGAAAAATGTAATGGTAAAAATCACATACCCATGCCTTTTTATCTTATGTTTTTGGTTCATGACGACTAAGTTGTCCTTTATGCATTGACTAACTTGTGTAAGATGCTATATTTCACATGTAAGTTAGCAAATTGCATACCCTACCCCAATCCCATCATCACTTGTCCCTAGAAATCAATCACCATCCCTAAATCTAAAATTCGTTGGCTTACTTTAGGTTTGTAAGTGCAGATTTCATGTAAATCATCTATGCACATGCATATTTGAACTCCAAAATTTTAAATTGGGCCCCATTCCCTCTATTTCAATTATTTGTTATGAGCCAACTAAAGTGTGAATTATTTCAAATGGCATGCTAGGGTGGTGTATTTCAAGACTAATCCTAATTGAAATGAATCATCTGGCACTTATGAACTAATAAGAAAAATCAAAAGAACATTAAAGACTACAAAGAATCTAATAGAATAGTTATTACTTCCGCATCACATCATCACTCTGGGAGTGTAAGTTGCATGCTTGCTTTTTGTTCTAGATCTTAGTTCATTATTCTTGAATTGGTCCATCCAGGGGTTTAATTGAGAACTTGACCTTCACAATTCAACAAATTCCCCAAACGTATTTCTAAACATTGTTTGTTCCCTATTAAATTTAGATGAAATACACAAGGACAAACAAGTTTCAAATATTATAACTCAATCAAATCATTTTCACATTTTATAGGTTTAGTTCCATGCATAAGTTTAGGTCCACACCTACAAAGCACTTTTGCACCCACATAAGTCAACTAGGATGGTGAACAATGAAGTTGCTAAACTAGCAATAGTCCTCTAATAAGTCTTTATTTTCTGACATTGTGGCGAGTGGATTATTTTCTCAACTGATTTAATAAAATGAAATTATCCAAATATTTTTATTTATTTAATTAACCGAAATATTTATATAAAAAGACATTCATTTCTTTATACACTACTTAGTAACTCCTAATAAATCTAGCATCACTTGAACATGTTAAAAAATGCACAACTAGTGACACATCTCTTTAATGGGCTTGCACCTAAAAAAATCACATATCTCTACATATAACTAAAAGTCAAAATAAGCCAAGTGGCCTTTGGTTTGCAGTGAAGTTAAATGACTTAATATTATGCCGAGTCTTATGACCTGAAATTTCTTTTCACACTTCACATTTGAGTATTTTCTTCTCTTCAAACACTTAATTTTTGGTCTAATTGATACCTTTTAGATTTTTAGTTGTAGAGATAGCAACCTAAACTCATGTTCTCCTAATCAATGATATGAATTTGACAGAAAACACTAACTAAAAAAAAAAAAAAAAATCCAATTAGGCATGTAAGTTATTTGTTCTTGCAAGCATATGATCAAACTAGCTTCCCAATTTTTGACTTCAGTTTTGGTGAATGTATCTCCAAAATTGTTTCTTAATATCTTTTAAGCAGCTTTAACTCTGAGTAAGTTGGGCCACATTTTTTTTATTTATACCACTACTTTTATATGTATTTGCAAATGTTACAATTTTGCCTTAATGCAGTGAGAGATCTCAACCTACCATGCTCTTAAAATCTTGCAACTACAATCGCTAAGAGGCAATACAACTTGTAACTATTGCTACATTTAATGAAAAAAACTTTGATCAGCGTTTCAAGTCTTCCAAAGTTTTTAATGCATTTATTGATTGCCAAATAAAACATCGATTGACATGTACAAACAAACAATCTCAAACCACCTAAAAAAAATTTAGTTAATTAATATTTTAAAAGAGGTGATAGTTCCATAATTGTATATCTATGCAGCAATCATATGTATTGTTCTTTCATTAAAAGAAACAACAAATTAAATGTAACAACACTCATTACACTCAACACAACATCGGCAGGAACCTGATGCAATGCGTCTCTTGTTTCTATTTAAGTAACTAGTTATGCGGACATGTGTTGTTTTATTTCCCTTGATAGAAGACTTATGCGCTTAAAATACTGCACATTATGAGACGTTATGTTCAGAGGAACTTTAAGCAAAAGCTCGTCGCTTTAGGATGGGAGAGATATACATATGATACAAAAACATTATTACTAAAAAATAGTCCTCCACTTCATTTTTATGGTCGACCCATTAAACTAACATTTTTTTCCCTTGATTCTGTTCTATATTCTCTCCACTCCATAATTATCCACTTTTTCTTATTTTTTGGGGGTTAATTCTTAACTCTTAATTATTCTGTCTTATATTCTTTCCATTCGATAATTACCTTTTTTTTTTAATTCTTAACTCTTAATTATTTAAGTTTTTAAAGCTAACTTTTATTATCATCGGATTTTAATACAATCCATTTCTAATTCACCTATAATATTAATATAAATATACATATCTATTTATTTATTTATGTTATTATTAGTATTTCTTTTAAAGGGTTATATTAAATTGTGTTCAAAACTCTTTTCACGGTAATTAATTTTTGTTACACAAATCAATCAATATGTTTTTTAATATGTTTATATTAAGTTTTCTCAAAATAAAGATTTAAATTTTTTAAACAAAAGTATTTAGAAAGTTATCTACAATTTAATTAGCTAATTGATTTAGGATAAATAACTCTATTGCCTACATGATTGAGGGTCTTAGGAAGGGTCCCTAGAGGATCTATTTTTGTGGAGCAGGGGGTCCCATGAAACCCAAAAATAATTGCTACTGCATAAATTACAATCTTTTTAATTGATGATTTTTAATCTTTTTATTTGTAGATCTTAAATTGTTTTTGCTAAATCAATTAGCATTAAACTAAAAACCTAATCATACCACTCAAGGCCTAATTTGATGGTTGTATGGCCATATTTAGGCACTTTTGCCATAAAATACAATTAAAATTTTAAAGAGATTGTATCCCATGAAAAGAGACATTTTGAAGAGATTGTCAAAATTTATATACGATTACGATGATATGTATATTTGGTTAATATATAATTTTACTTATACTAAGGTATGTAATAGTATTTTAAGTGCACCTTTGAATGGATAACCGGCATAAAAAAATTGCTTCACAAGCAAGATTGACTGTCAAATTCAAGTTGTGACACCACTAGCTTCCATAAATTTTGGATCCTACATGCAACTACAAAATTCATGGGACCCCTTGTTTCAAAATGCTCCTATAAATTTTCAACAACACCCCTAAGATAATTTAGGAAGCCCCATCCATGGGACCATTTCCTTATCCTCCCTTATCTTCCTTAAATGTCTCCTCCACTCCCCCCTATATTCTCTCCGTCATTCCCTATTTCATCATTCCCTATTTTATTGAAAAATCAATTACTCTATGTTTATTCAAATATTCTTACTATAATTTTTATTTCTTACAATAAATAGTTATTTATTAATGTGTTTCATGTAATAACTCTATTGCAAGCTTTTATAGAAGCTTCTATTTATTGCTATTGGGGGAACGAAATGAAGAGGGTTCACATAGCTAGGACTTCATTTCTTCAATTTTATATATAAGATTTTATGTTAAAAATGAATGTTGAAGTTGAATTAGAATTGAATATTTGTTATATAATAAAATAGGTTAAATCTTAAGTGCATCATGAAATGTATAGATAGTATATTTGCAATAAACTTTGTTTTTAACATGTCCCACGTAATTGGATTTTGTTTAGATATTATTAATATTTTTTTAAATTAATTATAATTATATTAGGGAACTCAAACATCATCCAATTTAATTATCAAATAGTTAATAGCAATTTTATATCTCATTCACATTAAAAAGTGATAAATACTTGTCCTATTTTTAATACCTAAAAAGTTAGGGGATAGCACAAGAGATATAGAGAGAGAAGGAGAGATATATAGGAGAGAAAGAGACAAGAGATACATAATTAGAGAATATATATATATATATATATATATATATATATATATATATATATATATATATATATATATATATATATATATATATATAAATATTAGGGTTAAATTTACAATTTTAGGGTTAGAGTTAGGGATAATATAAGGGTTAATACTAGGGTTAGGGATAGAGTTTTGTGAACATAGATGTAATGCCCCACCAAGGAACCCCTTAGAAACAACACAACTATGCTATTCTAAAAGGACAATATTTTTTTAAAAGAATGAGATAACAAGTAATGCAAATCATAACTATGCATATCATTTAAACTAAGCTTTACCCTCTAAGGTTCCATGGCTGCATTACTAACAAAACTATTAACAAGATCTAAACATTCATCATGAATTATCTAACAACAATAATTCATTCTAAATGTATTGCATCGGATGAATAAACATATACATTTCCATATTATAACATCAGATAAGTAACTATTAAGATCATGTAAATAGAGTTGTAAGTGCATATTCAAATTCCTTTACATAAGAGTACAACATTACATTGTTTACACTATCACTTTTCCTAATAACATTAGAATCTAAACATCAAGATTATAGTTCATGATTCATCTAGTATGCATGGATAGAATAAGAACATGAGTAACTATCTCCTCAAGCTAGAGTGAGATCTAGAACCTGCTACATGAGATACATCCTTCTCGCACATGAACAATGACAAGGGAAAAACTAATGGAGAAAAGGCACAACTACCTAACCATGTGGAACCCTAATGTCCACCCACCATGCTAGGAGATAACATAAGGTCCCACTTCAGCAAACAAGCCAAAAAGATAGTATACTAATAGGTGCAAGGACTACACATGACTCCAATACAACACGGGTCAATATGAACATCACAAGCAACTCAAACATCGCTTCCAAAGGCATTCACACAACGAATGGGGAGAACACAACTAGGGAATGCTAGACTACAGTAGGGATGAGTGTCATCACATGGTCTTGACATGGGTTACCCTAATAGTCTTTCACCATACACTGGCCCCCATCTATGGTTACCCTGACAGTCTCTCACTAGACATTGGCCCATAGGGTGACACATGTGGAATCAACATTCCTTTCATGAGGACAAGGAAGTTGGTCTTGCCAAGTAGGCCATCTCATCCCATCCTTAGCCTGAACAAGCACTATAGGCATGGGTGAGGCATTCAATTATCCTAATTAGCGTGAAAACTACCCAACCCTCTAAATTTATTATTAAGTTATCACTAGATTAACAACATCCAATGGGTTACCTTAGCAAGTTACTTTGGGCCCCAACCCATATTGAAAGCCACTCCCACTTCACTACATCTAGATTCTCAAAGCCCGTAGCATAAACCGAGCATGAACTGTCACATTTCTCATCATGATGTATTTACAACACAAAATATACATCATTTCACATCACATAGATCAAGGCATTACCCATCTTGCATAGTCATCATAACTACATGAATAGGTACACTAAGGCATTATCCATCTTGCAAATGTATCATACCAACATGAATGGGAGGGAACATTCTAGGATTGCATTTCACTCAACTCACATGATGCATACATAGCCAACCCCCACACAATCAGACCCTCCTAAGCCTCTAGAATCAACTTCCCCAAATCATAGAAACACTTGACACCACTAAATCACAATGTTCTCACATCACACTAACTCTCAAATGCACATCATAAACTAAGATCCTTCAATAATATTTTAATTACAATATCACTAATCCAACATATGATATGATGCACTAGTTATGGGTCTTAAATAATGTAACATTAATCCAATCATGATCAGTTATCTAACAATTATAAAGTGAATCTATCTCATCAACACAAAACTATAACTTTCTAACCACTAGTAGCAATTACTAATATGCTCATATGAAATAAGTGTCCACGAGTAATAATATTTTAACCAATAGATCCCAAGACTTACTTTACTTTCATTTTATTAAAATGACTGCAAACAACATGCAAATTGTAATGCCCCTCGCTTTTTTTTGCTTGTGATAGATGTTATTTTCATGTTTCCTATGACAGTGCTAGTTTAGATGATAGTCTTATAGTGCATGTTTATAGTTTCGAGATGTTTGGACTTCTATGTTATGGTTTATGTTCTCCTTGATCTTGATGGACACTTTGTTATTATGCTAGCTGATTATGGATCTATGTTAGGATGATGCTTGATTACTTGTACTTTGTGCTTTCATAGTTGGATGGACATGATTATGGATTAATGTTATTTTAAGTTTAATGTGTTATTCAATCATGATTATGATGTATAACTGGTAATGGAAGTAGCTAATTAATGATGTGTTTATGTGAACGGAACAGCGTCGCATTACTCGTGTTCGAGTACCCTGCCACGCTGTGATTTCCATTCATTGTGTCTGTGATTACATGACTATATATGGATATATGCACAACCTTGTTGTTTGTTGCAGGATGCAGGTACCGGACATCAACTCCACCTGAATTTCCAGGTCAGAGCGTGCCCTAGCCAATGGAATTGTGGATTGGAGTTTACATGAGGTTCCCTATTTAGTCAACATCCTCAAGGAGGATGAGTTTCCAATGTTGTACCCTATCATCACTGTCAGTGGGACTATTGTTGTCATTTTGTCGTCATGTCCTGTGGCTTCACTTGGGTCAGGTATCACCTTGTAAGTTAGGGTATATCCAATTTAAGTGTCAATTTATGCATGATTAATATTTCATTTAAATAAGGTTAAATTAAAGCTTAAATTAAATAAACATTGCTAGGGAATTATATGTGGTTTATTAATTATAAATGATGTAATTATTGATAATTGGTAAAACTAATATGAAAAATAGTAATTAAATAAATAAACTGGATAAATAATTAAATGAGTAAATGAAATAATGAGTCCTAAGTTGTAAGTGGATTAAATTAAAGGAAAGTAAGATTCATAAGTAAGATGATTAAACAATTACCATTTTGATTAAATGAATTGACGATAATAAGGATAATATTCTAAGGATTAAATATTAGGGTTGTCACCTGGTTTTATGAGTTCAATATTTAGAGATGAGCAAAATTAATGTCTTCTACCATCAATTGCAAGTTTGAGGCGTGGAATCCCTCGGTAAAGTGAAATTGAAGAATCTCACGAGAATGTGGGATGTTGGAAGAAGAGAGGCATGTCTCTTGCAATCACCTGAGGAATGGACCCATGTTTTGAGATAGTGTGTTGTCAGGAGGAGAGGCAGGCCTTCTGCCTTTATCCAAGGAGATGGAGTCTTGGTTGGGCAGAGGGAAAAAGAATTCTGGAAGAGAAGAGAAGGGGATTGGATTCAGAGAGAAAAGAAGACTCTTGTAAAAGCTTTAAAAAAATTTTAGGTATGCACTGTAAATATGCTTATTTCTTGTGAAATTGTATTAGAACTAGGTTAACTGTGTTTTCTTCCATTGATGAGAGTTCTTCAGGAATTGATATTTAAATTCTTCTATTTCTAGTTTTGAGACTTGTCGTAATCCTCCATGTGCTTTAGATACAATTGAATGTCTCAAACCTGACTTGTCCATATACCCCTGTTGTATTCTAGAATGCTGAGTTAAACCCTTCTATGGAATCAAGTCTGGACCTCTCCTGTGGGAAATCTCTTGTTGTGTTTTGGGATTCCCTACCTAACAAGTTGCCGAAAAAACAAATTGCACCCTTTAGATTTGTCCTGTGCATCTGATAAAGCACATAGACTAGTGCTTAAACAGAACTCTACTTTATTCTTGTTGATTTCTGTTGCAGAACCCTAGTCTATTACTCATGTTGGCCTTGTCTAATTATATATATGTGTAATAGGTATGTAGAGTTACATATGCTTAAACTGCTGTCAATGAAATCATTTTAATGTCCTCGAGCCTAGCAATAAACCCACTCTACAAACCTGTGGAAGCGATGTAATGGAGGAGAACCTCCTGCCTTACAAAATCCTATAGCTAACCACATTAGAGGGTCTTTTACCACCTTTGTGAAGCGTTATGCTAGCTATAACCTATCGATTCTTCCCAGTTGATATTTGCTTTAAATCTTGCTGAGCAATCACACCATTTTTAAGTTTCCAATTTGGCTCTTGGCTATGGTCGTGATATCTCCTAACCTATTGATATATTTGTGGACATTCTAATCTTGGCCTCAATGAAATGTCATTATTAAGTCTGCAAATTAGAAATATGGGAGGGCAACTTTAGGGTGGTCGGTTGTTAGACACTTTGAAACCTTGGATGTATTGCCTTACTCACTGGCTGTTAGCTATCCGCCCTGGCAGTTCTCATTTTGGAAAGATTAACACCTTGAGTTTTAGGCAAAATCCCATTCAATTCCGTGTGTTCTTAACTGTCGTAGTTGCTTAGAAGTTTCTAGTCCTCCTTCTTGCAAACTCAGTCATGTAATCCTTGCATTTGCTTTAACAAACTAAAATGTGAAGATTCATTATAAGCCCAACACCTATCTCAGCACCCATGGTGTACTTTCTGCTATCTTCACCATTATTTGGTGACAACCTATCGACCAATAGCAACGTATTGCTATTATCCTCTAGCATGCTATCGCAAGTCCTCATGATTAAAGTTGGTTCCATTCCATCAGTGAATGCCTTGCGTTGCACAAGTTCTCTGGGGTCTTATCCATGAGCTGATTACACCATTATGCAAGTATTGTCTCTTACAATCAATGCAATCATGCTTCACATTTTCCCATTTATGTTGTTATCAGTATTGCTACATCTATCCAACGGTTATGCGCTCTACCAATGCCTCTACATTATGTTCTGAGCATTTCCAAACATATTATCTGGAAGAGTTTCTTTAGACCTTGCAACTATGGTAATGCTTGGATGCTGTCCTTTAGTAGTGAGTCATCCCACCCAAATCCGTCTTGTACATATCTTGCACTCATTGCTTTCTGGGAGATTACACCCTTGAAGAGATTAGTCTGGTCTCATTCCTCCATTGCCTCTCTACATATTACTCTGTGATTGAGAGGGGTAGTGGATGTCAATGACATGTTAAGGATTCTTTGAGAAGGTCAGCAGCCAATTGTGGGCCTAAGTAAATAGGGTTTCCTATAATAAATTTTAATTAGGGTTCCTTAATAATTCGTAGTTAGGGTTTTAGTGATGAAGAGTAACATTAGAAGATACGAAATTTGTGTATTTAGGTAGGCTTTGTAATTATTTTTTGTGTATGATGTTAAATATATTGCTCCATATGCATAAATTTAAATAGGTTTAATGGAGGTTCAAGTTGAGAGATAATGTTAGGTTTTGAGTCTTACTTGATTTTTTATTAGTATTGAAATTTAGTTCAATTCAATAATAAGTTGAATATTATAACTAATTACTTGATGCAATTAGGTCAAGTTTTGATATATTACAGGATTAAATGTATTAGATTATCATTATGTCATGGAATGTGGTTGTTATAATTATGTTGTGTTGACACAATTTTATAATTTTATTAGTTTGATTATTTAAATATAGTAGATGTGTTAAAAAAGGGTAACATTAATTATTTAATGATCTTGAATGAAAAATAATTGTTACCAAGTGATTTGTGGAACATTATTATTATTATTATTATTATTATGTTGGTCACGTGACTCATTTAAATAAGTTAATGGAATTTATGTGATCAAATTATTAGGTTTATTAAACTTAGTATGTAATTAGATCATGTTAAGGAAGATGGCATATTAGATTGTAATAAATGGAAACTTGATATGCGGAATAATAGTTTGGTTAAATGAAATTTAGTCTAGTATTAAACTCTATCACCTTCTCTTAAAAAATCACTTATTGAACTAGAACCCATTCGTGTGTTAATTCCTCATAAATGTTATGACAATTAGACCAAGGTTATTCGATCTATATGTATTTGCAACTATTGTAATGTAGATGGGATTAAAATTGTTTCTTTTATTTTTATATATGGTTGTAAATTAGATCGGAACTCTCAAATTTATCCCTATGAATTAAATTTAAATTATATTATAATCATTTAATCAATTTTGATTTATAACATTGACAATAGTTGTCTACTTTAGTTATGTTAACGATATTTGCATCTTGTAAATTTAATTAAATGATTATTTAATAAATATTTACTTTATTGTAAATATAGATTTATTTCTTAATATGAATACAATCAAATGACAAGCTAAATTTTAATGATTAATATACTATTGTAATAACTTAGTCAATTGCAATCTGCTTTAGTGGATTAGTCGTAAAGAAAGTAAGATTTAAATTATAAGTATAATTGATTTCTCGTAATGTGTTAATTCTATCTGTGGGGCATAACCCCGTTCATATGGTCTTTTGATTCCATATCTACCCGTGTGGCTAGAGTTCCAGAGGCTTATCTTGGGATGTCTTGATTTCATGTGTTGTGTTGATAGATGTCTTGAGATCCTGTTGGTCTATGAAGTATGCCGTCCCTAGTTATGTATGGACTAAAAGACAAGGGGAAAGATAAATGCACTTCCTTGTGGATGTATTATTATCCAACTAATTGTATTAGTCTTGTATCTAGTTTTGTGGTGAGTTGTGGAACAGGGTGACATGGAGATCATAGAGTTGTAATGAATACGTGTTATTATGGGCAATGGTCTAAGAGTTCTGCCCTTATGATTATGTTATGGAGGGTTAATGCCTTGCATTGTTATATACATGTTGATATTAGGATAGTTGATATGCAAGATGACTAATGCCTTGCATGGTTCCTGTACCCTCGTTGTTGTGATGTCTTGCTATGCTTGTTGAGTAGGGTTTTCTAGTTGTAGGTAAGGGAGTGGCTTCCACTGTGGGGGCCGATGCCAAGTGGCTAGCCAGGGTAACCCATTGGGAGTTGGTAATTCAGTGATAACATAATAATAAATCTACGGGTTGGGTAGTTTTCACACTAACAAGACAATAAGATTTTTCCTCACTCATGCCTGTAGTGCTAGTTCAGACAAAGGATGAGGGGAGAAGGTCAAGATTGGTAGATTTACTTCCTTGTCATCATGAAAGGAAGGTTGATTCCACATGCGTCATCCTATGGGGCCAGTGTCTAGAGAGAGACTGCCAGGGTAACCATAGATGGGGGCCGGTGTCTAGAGAGAGACTGCCTGGGTAACCCATGTTAGGACCATGCGATGATACTCTCCTTACTACAGCCTAGCACTCCCTAGTTGTACTCTCCCCATTTGTTAAGTGTTGCCTCTGGAAGTATTGTTGTGTTGTTTTGTGATGGTGACTAGTGATGTTGGAGTCATGTGTTGTCTCATAGCCTATTGTCTACCTGACCGTATGTTGTAGTGGGGACCTTATGTTAACTCCTACCTCGGGGGGTGGACCTTAGGGTTCCACATGGTTGGGTGGAAGAGCTTTATCCATTGGTTTTTTTTCCTTGATGTTGTCCACAAGCGAGGAGGATATATCTTGTGTATCAGACTTTAGATATGTACTTGTTTATGAAGACAGTTCCTATGCTCATGTACTAGCCGTGCAGCAGTTGACTCATAATGTATGTATTCAAATGTAACCTGGATAGTGCTAATGTAAACTACATGATGTTGTACTCTTATGTATAAACTTTTGATTATGTACATGTAACCTTGATCAAGTTAATTATCTAACTATGGCATGAAATGGAGATGCATCTGTATGATCATTGTGCAATAGTTTTAGAATGAACTGCTGATGTTAGTTAACAATGTATGTTAGATTAGCTCAAATAATGCAACCATGGAACCTTAGTAGACATGATGTTAGTTTCATGATGTGTATTAAATTGTTCAACATTACCCTATTACTGTTACAAAAAAAAAAAATCTTCCACTTTGCTTAGCATAAATGTGTTGTCCTCTAAGGTTTCCATTGTGGGGCATTACACAAATAACCCTAAAGGTATGCTTACTATAACATAACAATTTATAAAAATGAAATCCTTACCCCAATGAGGAACTATCACCACCAATAAAAATCATATAGTAGAGTAATAATCACCATAAAACAAGAATGATATAACCGATGCCTACATTATTTACTATTATTAAATTAAACAACTATTTACACTGATGTAGATCTCATTAATAACCTAGACAATTTTTTAAATACTATTCAAATATAACTATATAATCAAAACTAAATGCCTATAATATTAGAATGCTATTAGCATGTGTCCAAACAAAGAGAGCCCTAATATTAAATTGCAACTTTAAGAAACAAGATTTCTAGATGTTTAATTCACCTGCCAATTCTATCAACTATGCTGAGCTATTAAAGGAATTCCATGATCAAGGTACATTAGCTAATTAATACAAGGTAGACCACAACAACCCTAAGGAATGTATACCTCCTCCTATCGTGTTCCAAATGATTAAATACGTCAAGAAAAGTGAGCTAAACAGATTGAGGAGCATGGTAGAGGTTTTAGAGAAAGATGAATAAGAAATGATGGCAAAATACATGTAAAATGTAGAAGCGTTGATCAAGGGTGTTTTGGGATGATATACATAAACACACAACCCTAATGCAAAACATAAAGTTTTGGCACCCATGACAATGACTATATCCCATAACTTTTAGCCTTGGAAGGTGTGAACACCAAGTCTTAAATGAGATTATATGATCATGTTCATAATCCTGTTAAGATGATAGGATCATAGGTTCAATCCAAAATAAGAAGGTGAAAATCTAGGAGTTGAATTAGTACTAGTTTGAGATAGATAATTTAAAATAATAAATTATGGAATTTAGTTTAGAGCTAGTACATGCACCAAAATAACCAAATTTCAACTTAACAAAACCATTCTAAGGTCTATGTGAGAATGCTTTTTCCATACATAATTGCTCTTTACATTATGTCCTTTTTATATTATTTATTCTACATGATTGTCTTTCTTATGTGCCACTATCCCTTTTGGGTTTGTCCTTACATAATTGCTTTTCAATTTGTACTTGTTTCCTCCTAAGTTATACTTACTTAGTTACTTTACCCCTATTAATGTCCTATTACTTTATGCTCATTTCTAACCAATTTGGACTTGCCATGATACATCCAATCTCCTCATTTTTGTCTTCCTCCTAAGATTCTCAATCTCCATAATTCCAACACTTCTTAATTTAATTGCAACTCTTATACAATAAAAACTTCCACAAACAGATGCACAAACCAAAAAGTTCTTCTGTTGGACAAAAGCAAGTTTTCTTTAGCGCTTTGTACCTCTGATCACATTTCAAATCATTGTGGATAGCTTCTCATAACAATGTCTCCTTCTTTTAACTGATAAAATAAAACATCAGTGTTCACATTGATTAGTGTATGAATGTGAATGATTGTATGAATGTACTTCCCTTTCTGTAGGTAATTACCAGTTTGGGAAAAAACAACATAGTTTGCAAAGAGTGTCCCCATCACTTGCACTTCAGCTCAACTTATTTTGTGGAAGATTAGTCAACAAAGGGTGGGCCTAGTAGGCACGATGAAGACACACAAAGTGTGCTTATAAAATAAAATGGCCATGATTATTAATGCCTTCCCACTCTTGTTTATGGATTTTAGATTGCGATCTCATTTTGAAAACGTTGCTAGGACTGTAGTAATACAATGATCTGGATATCAATGAAGTCATTCAAAGGTGTTATCCCAATATTGGCAAATCATGACTAAGAAGAGTTACATAAACACAGAGTATCTAAGAAGTGAATTGTTGAAGCTTTGCTTGGAGGGATCAATGACGTTGAATGAATGTGTTTTCTCGGTGCAACATACCACATATGAATATGGGCTGATTTATTGTTGAAAAGACTTTAGAAAATTTCAAACAAATGAAATCTCTAGAGGATATATATATATATATATATATATAATCTGGATGCATAGTCAAAGTATGTGATCTATTTGGCAAACACATCAAAGAGTTAACCTCTTAGAATGCAATGATTGTAGGCTACGTACAAAACAAATTTGTTGAAAATACCTTTGAAACTTTTAAGTATACGCAATTGGAAGGTGTAAGATTAGACCTGCAACCTTTCTCAGTATCCTTTCTAGCATGCCAAAATGAGAGCTTTGAAATAGAGTATAATTTGATGGAGACATGTTGTCATTGATGTCAAAAATCAGTTGGTATTGACAGGAGTTGTTCATGTCATCTCATGTAGTTATGTTTGATGCTAACTTGTTTGTGTTAATCATTTCACGAAGTTCAAGCATTATTGATGCTCATGGTTTCATGGTCACATTTCTTGAGTTCATATTTTGACAATGTTATGTCCATGACATGTTATTCAGAGGGATGTTTTGTTCATGCTTTATTGAGGTACTTCATTGATGTCATAATTATATCAAGATGTAGAGAATGGACTTGTAGGACTTGTTGTTTTGATCATGACTTAAGAGACCTTCATAGTTTGATGATGATTAGTTCACAAGAGGATCCTCATTATATACACACATGCTATATTTGACTTGGTATGGCAAAGTTCACATGCTTCAGTAATGTAAGAGCAATGCAGATCAAGTTGAGATCAAGTATGTTGTTAAAGGTAAATGTGAAGGATCATTTCACTTTGAGAATATTTTTTCAAGGACATAAGAGTACAATGTGTCTTCAAAAGTTGCATAACAAAGATTTACGATGGAATCACGATGATGATCGCAGTTCAAAGGATCTCAAGTCATATGTTGCTTTGGAGAAGTAATGTTGAATGGATGCCTTCAATATGTCTTCTTCTTGTTCAGATTGTTGATGACGTATTTCAGTTGGTATGATGACTTACTTGGCACAAGGTTGGTTGATGTCACATTTGCCATAGTCACAATTGTTTATACATAGTTACTTGCTCAGTGGTTTCACTTGCTCTTCATAAGTTTCTGTTCAGTGGTATATGTCTGTGACATCATGAGTTCAGTGGTTTCACCTTCATATTGTTGCCCTTAGTGAATTCACTTGGTTTAGTTGATTGTTGGTTGTTGGCATATGGCTTTATTTTAATATTAGAAACCTTGTATTTATTGGTCTCTATATGTCATGCCTTTATGACATTAAAAAAAAGAAGGTAAATTTCATATGCAAAGTCAATATTAAAAAAAGAAAGGAGACATTGTTTATAGGGGAGCATCTAATATTAATTATTTTTGACTTAAAAAAAATGGCCCCGTGCATATTCGAAGGAGAATGAAAATCATTAAAAAAGCTATGTTTAAAATAAGTTGAGCGCTTAAAAGTCAAAAAGAAAGGCTTTAGGGGAATGC
Source organism: Cunninghamia lanceolata (assembly GCA_027924645.1). Lineage (NCBI taxonomy): Eukaryota > Viridiplantae > Streptophyta > Pinopsida > Cupressales > Cupressaceae > Cunninghamia > Cunninghamia lanceolata. Next base: position 1,010,900 of record BSBN01000149.1, on the reverse strand, counting down.
AAATAAGTCTTCATTAGTTTTGTTTTTTAATTTAAAAACTTCGTCCATTTATCTCCTATTTCGATGGGTTTGTATATGTCATATCTCTATGACATTAAAAAATGATTTTTATATTGAAAGCTTAAGTCATAAAAGGTGGGATCAAATTTGGTAGAATTCTATAAAAGTTTTTATAAGACTATTTTTTATTCTTTTCAAAAGGAGATTTTTAAGGAATTTTTTATGGAGATTTTTGTGGAGATTTATTTTTATTCTCAGTGGTATATTAGAAGGCTATTATGAAGGAGACTTATAAGTAAACAAAAATTGCTTTATAAAAACTTTGATTTTTTGGAAAGTTTAAGAGATGTATAAAGCTCTTTTTGATATTATTTTTATGAGGATTTTATTTCATGAAGAAGGTTCTTGAGCTACAGATTGGAGAAGATAAAAAATGGAAGTTTTGTTTTATTTTCAAAGGCAGATTGGTTATATTATTGAAGATTTGAAGAATCTTTTTGTGAGGTTGAAGTGTTTTTTTTGAAGAGATAATGAGAATAATAAGCAAATTGATTAAAACTTGTTGAAGATATTTTTATGGTGGACATCATTTATTTTCTTTTGCACAGAAGATGAACATATATTTTCAAGGAAGATGAAGAGTTTAAAGAATATTAGAGAGATTTTATATTTTTATTTTTGTAGGATTGAAATATTGGTGCAGAAGAAGAATCTGTATAGTCATCTCATATTTATTGGCTTTACGGGTGCATTGATGATTTTCAGAGTGGTTGTGTAATTCAATATGCAAGGTTGAAGATATTATTGTAAAAATCCTCTTGAAGAAAAGATAGATGTGAGTGTATGCATTAAAGTGTATTGAAGACATCTTTGAGAAAATATTACAGATCATTTTTTGTATTTTTGAGATCATGTTTTTGCAGATATAGAGAGTGACAAGATCATCAAATGTTTGTATGAGTTTGTGTAAGGATCAAAAATATTGTGATGAACATCTTCTTGTGCAACAAACATTTAGAGTGAATCACAAAGACAATATGTAATTGACTGTATCATGTAGAGATAATCAGGTGAATAATCAGATGAATGAATTGTGAATTGATTAAACAGAGATAATGAGACTAGTATGCAGGTTGGTTTGAGTGTGCTTAGAGATGACATGTCATGAATGGTGAAATTTAGATTGAGAAGCAATCATGTCTTGCACATTATTTTGATGAGGACAATTGAATTGGTCAGTGAGACCTTCCTATGCCAGTGAGGCTTGTGGTTAGTGAGACATTCTGATGGCAGTGATGCTTGTGGTCAGTGAGACCTTAGTATGCCAGTGAGGATTGTAGGTCAGTGATACGTTAGATTTGTTAGTGAGACCTATATCAGTCAGTGAGGCCTTGTAAATGATTTTTTCAAAGTTAAGCCAGTGAGGCAGTTCATGAGTGGTTTTTTTACCCCTAAAGGGTTTTCCACTCCTAATTCTTTTGTATCCTTGTTTCATAAATTGTGTGTTGTTGATTGTCTTTCAAGTCTAAACATTCAATATTTATTTCCTTAATGCCAAATATGACAATTGATTGTTAACATGTTCTCCCTTAATTTTGATAAGTTTTAGATTGTATGGTTTTACACAACACTGATTCACCCCCCCTCTCAATGTTGTCCTAGACTCCAAAAAGTGGTATCAGAGCCAAGTTCCCTTTTTGAAGTCTAATAGGCTCTGGTAGGACCTGGTAGTGGAGTAAAATGGTTAAGAAGAATAGAATTAAGGTCTCAAATAAAGAAAAGAAAGATGCTGATCAAAAGATGGTAAAACAAGCCTCAGTTAAGCCTAGCAATGATTTGATGCATATGTCACCCCTAATGATTGATACAAAGAATGGTCCTCTTGTTGAGAATTTTTATAAAAAGGAAGACTTCAATATGAATGTAAGAAGACAAGAACTTGATGAAACTAAAGATAACTTTGCAACTGAGATTGATGGTAAAGAAGAAAAATTTTGTATGGATGAAGATGAATAGGAGTTTGATGAAGATGATTATCAAGTTGATCTAGAAGGTGAATTATTGTGTGCCATGGATACAATCAAGTAGCTCAGAAAAGAGAATAAGAAAATAGAAGATTAGCTTCAACATGAAAAAGTCTTGAAGGACAAAGTTGTTTTAGACCTTGAAGAGGCTAGAAATCTAATTACAGATTTAAGAAGTCACGTAAATGCTTAAAAAAATGATTATTACTATGAAGATAGAAGTAGAAGAAGAAAAAAGGGTTGTTGATTTTATAAAATCTGATCTTGAAGCTTAAAATTAGTGAGTGTCTAAAACTAGAATAAAAAATAGTCTCTTTGAGAAAGGAATTAGAAAAGGCTTCCTCTAAGTTGCACAAGGATCTACTGTTTGAAAAGAGTATTAAAGAAGGAGAGTGTTCTAAACTCAAGTAGAAGAGAGACTTGAATTATTATTTGCTATTCCTAAGGAAGACCATAAGATAGAAAAAGATAAAGTTTCTAATGTTGGAAGAGAAAGAAAAAATAGACATCCAATAAGGTATAATTATTCTCAGTTTCATGGTTATTGCTATTCTCATCATATCTATAGTCATAGAGCTAGAGATTGTAGGACTTATGCCAGAAATGATGTTGAGTGGCATAAGAACAAAAGTCTTTATAGAATGACAAATAATAGTTTTAATGCAATATGTTACTATTGTAACCAAGTTGGTCACATAGAAACAGATTGTTGGATGCATAGAAGATATGATTATGGAAGTACTTTTGGCATGTCAAAGAGATATGATTCCTTTATTCCTCTAATTGGTTATAATGTCACATTCTTTAAGTGTCATAATCTTGGGCATAAGGCATGGTTTTGTAGGAATAAATTGAAGACATCTACCTTGAGCAAAGAAAAGAAAAAGCCTATACATGTTTGGATAAGAAAACTAAGGCTGGACAAGAAAGATCCTAAACTTGTGCATCTTGCACAAGTTACATCATTAGTTGGATAATTGAGAGCTTGAAGTAAGGGGGAGTTGTTCATGTCTTAATAATTATCCCCAAATAGTTTTAGAAAGGATATTGTTTTGTTAATGTGTATGTAAGTGTTACAGGTGATTAGTTCAAGGGATGAATTCACAAAGAGTTTGATGATGTTAATTGTCTTGGTTTTCTTTGTCATATCATTTTGGTACTTACAAAGATTGAGTTGTCATGGTGTTATAGTTCAAAGTGATCTTGAGCTTGTGAAGTATTGGTTGTCTTGGCAAAGAGATTAAAATCTCTTATCAGATGTTTGCATTACGTGGGCTAAGGAGATTACCAATGGAAAAAGTCTGACATTTGTCTTTGTATTTGATTTTGAAACGTGTTGTTGCAGGAAGAGCTTGATGGTGCAGTTAGTTTGTTGATTTATAGACTTGATGGGCTAATATGCATAATGATTGACAGGATCTTGTGTATACTCAAGAAGTTCTATTTAGATATTAGCATGTGTTGGTTGAGGAAGTTGCAAATGAAAAAAGTCCATTCATTTGTTTTTGGAAAGATATTGATAGTGGTTTTGACATAGTGTCATTTTGTTGGTCTCAAGTTTTAAATGTTTTTCAAGGTGCATATGTGCAAGGACAGAGCTCTCAGGATAAGTTTTGGATGGCAAATTACATAAGGTTTTAGTGCCTTCAATCTTTTAAGAGAAGTGGGATCAAAGATTTTGGTAAGTAGTATTTCAATTTTTTGGTCGATATGAAGATAACAAGATAACAAAAGTTTATGTCTTCAAAGTCCTCATATTACAAGGTGATTGTAATTATCAAGATATAACATCTTTCAGTGGAGTTGTTCTCAGGGGGAGTTAATTCAGTCTTTGTCATCAGATGTCAAAAAGGGGGAGAAATAAAGATTGCTTTATAGAGTTTTGCCATCAATGACAAAGGGGGGGATTAATGGAGATAGGTTGTCATTGATGTCAAAAAGGTGTTGGTATTGACAGGAGTTGTTCATGTCATCTCATGCAGTGATGTTTGATGCTAACTTTTTGTGTTAATCATTTTAGGAAGTTCAAGCATTATTGATGCTCATGGTTTCATGGTCACACTTCTTGAGTTCATATTTTGACAATGTTATGTCCATGCCATGTTGTTTAGAGGGATGTTTTGTTCATGCTTTATTGAGGTACTTCATTGATGCCATCATTGTATCAAGATGCAGAGAATGGACTTGCAGGACTTGTTGTTTTGATCATGACTTAAGAGACCTTCATAGTTTGATGATGATTAGTTCACAAGAGGATCCTCATCATATACACACATGCTATATTTGACTTGGTATGACAAAGTTCACATGCTTCAGTAATGCAAGAGCAATGCAGATCAGGTTGAGATTAGGTATGTTGTTAAAGGTAAATGTGAAGGATCATTTCACGTTGAGAATATTTTTTCAAGGACACAAGAGTACAATGTGTCTTTAGTAACTTGCATAACAAAGGTATAAGATGGAATCATGATGATGATCTCAGTTCAAAGGATCTCAAGTCATATGTTGTTTTGGAGGAGTAATGTTGAATGGATGCCTTCAATATGTCTTCATCTTGTTTAGATTGTTGATGATATATCTTAGTTGGTATGAATTACTTGGCACAAGGTTGGTTGATTTCACATTTGACATAGCCACAATTGTTTATACACAGTTGCTTGCTCAGTGGGTTCACTTGCTCTTCACAAGTTTATGTGTTCAGTGGTATATGTCTGTGACATCATGAGTTCAGTGGTTTCACCTTCATATTATTGCCCTCAGTGAATTCACTTGGTTTAGTTGATTGTTGGTTGTTGGCATATGGATTTATTTTAATATTAGAAACCTTGTATTTATTGGTCTCTATATGTCATATCTTTATGACATTAAAAAAAAGGAAGGTAAATTTCATATGCAAAGTCAATATTAAAAAAGAAAGGAGACATTGTTTATAGGGGAGCATCTAATATTAATTATTTTTGACTTAAAAAAAAAAGGCCCCATGCATATTCAAAGGAGAATGAAAATCATTAAAAAGGCCATGTTTAAAATAAGTTGAGCACTTAAAAGTCAAAGAGAAAGGCTTTAGGGGAATGCAAATAAGTCTTCATTAGTTTTGTTTTTTAATTAAAAAACTTTGTCTGTTTATCTCCTATTTCGATGGGTTTCTATATGTGATATCTCTATGACATTAAAAAATGATTTTTATATTGAAAGCTGAAAGTCATAAAAGGTGGGATCAAATTTGGTAGAATTCTATAAAAGTTTTTATAAGACTATATTTTAGTCTTTTGAAAAGGAGATTTTTAAGGAATTTTTTATGGAGATTTTTTTTGGATTTTTTTGTGGAGATTTATTTCTATTCTCAGTGGCATATTGGAAGGCTATTATGAAGGAGACTTATAAGTAAACAAAAATTGCTTTATAAAAAATTTGATTTTTTGGAAAGTTTAAGAGATGTATAAAGCTCTTTTTGATATTATTGTTATGAGGATTTTTTTTCATGAAGAAGGTTTTCAAACTAAGGATTGGAGAAGATAAAAAATGGAAGTTCTGTTTTATTTTCAAAGGTAGATTGGTTATATTATTGAAGATTTGATGAATCTTTTTGTGAGGTTGAAGAGTTTTTTTTGCAGAGATAATGAGAATAATAAGCAAATTCATTAAAAATTGTTGAAGACATTTTTATGGTGGACATCATTTATTTTCTTTTGCACAGAAGATGAACATATATTTTCAAGGAAGATGAAGAGTTTAAATAATATTAGAGAGATTTTATATTTTTCTTCTTGTAGGATTGAAATATTGGTGCAGAAGAAGAATAAGTATAGTCATCTCATATTTATTAGCTTTACAGGTGCATTGATAATTTTCAGTGGTTGTGTGATTTGACATGTAGGGTTGAAGATATTATTGTAAAAATCCTCTTGAAGGAAAGATAGATGTGAGTGTATGTATAAAAGTGTATTGAAGACATCTTTGAGAAAATATTACAGATGATTTTTGTATGTTTGAGATCATGTTTTTGCAGATACAGAGAGTGACAAGATCATTAAATGTTTGTATGAGAGATTGTGTAAGGATCAAAAATATTGTGATGAAGATCTTCTTGTGCAACAAACTTTTAGAGCAAATCACAAAGAAAATATGCAATTGACTACATAAGGTGAATTGTTATGTAGAGATAATAAGGTGAATTGTTATGTAGAGATAATCAAGTCAATTGTTATCCAAAGATAATTAGGTGAATTGTTATGCATAGATAATAATGTGAATTGTTATGCAGAGATAATTAGCCAATGAATTGTTAATTGATTGAACAAAGATAATGAGACTAGTATGTAGATTGGTTTGAGTGTGCTTAGAAATGACAGGTCATGAATGGTGCAAATTAGATTGAGAAGCAATCATGGCCTTCACATTATTTTAATGAGGACAATTGAATTGGTTAGTGAGGCCTTCCTATGCCAGTGAGGCTTGTGGTCAGTGAGACCTTCCTATGCCAGTGAGGCTTATAGTAAGTGAGACCTTCTTATGCTAGTGAGGCTTGTGGTCAGTGAGACCTCAAGAAGTTTTTTAAAGTTAAGCCAGTGAGGCCATTCATGAGTGGTTTTTCTATCCCTAGGGGGTTTTCCACTCCAAATTCTTTGTGACCTTGTTTCATAAATTTTTTGTTGTTGATTGTCTTTCAAGTCTAAACATTCAATGTTTATTTCCTTAATGCAAAATATGACAATTGATTGTTAACATGTTCTCCCTCAATTTTGATAAGTTGTAGATTGTATGGTTTTACATAACACATTCACCCCCCTCTCAGTGTTGTCCTAGACTCCAACATAATTCAATAACATTTCTAACCCTAATTGCATTATACCTACAGTTGATCATTACATGTGTAAGGTTGATCTTCTTGCACGTTGGCTACCTTGATGACATCCTAAACTTTACATTAAGATGAGAGTTACCCTTGTGGTGTTTCTACGATTATGTTTTCTTGGTACCAGTAGATTACAGCTATAGACAAGGGAGATCCATACAAAGTTGGAGAGAATGGTTTGGACGATGAATGCAAAATATGGGACCCTAGACTAGGCACCTCACTAGTTAGACTGAGCACCTAAAAGAGTTGTCCTTTTCTGATAAGCAATGGGCACATGATACACCTAGAACAGATTTGGTAAAAAGGCTTTAGAAACTTTTAAGAAAATGCAATTGGCAAGTGTAAAGCCAGATTCGTAACCTCTACCAGCATCCTTTCCAGCCTCAAGAGACAAAATCATACAAAATCATGTAAATTTCTAAAATCAAATCGCCAATTTTGTGGGCATCACCAAAGGTTTGTGGATGGCCCCAAAACTTTATGGGTATTACCAAATTCTCCATACTTCAATCAATTTTAAAAAAAAAGTTCAAAACTATAAACACCATCGATCAGATCATCAAGGGCCTGACAAAACAGAACCATGGGCATTGCCTAAAATTTCTATGAATTGGTTGAATATGCCTATAGTTGATCATTATGTGTTGGCATATCACATATAAATATAGGGTAGTTTATTTATTGTAAAGAATTTACAAACTTGCAAACAAATGCAAATGCAAACGACAAGTTTACAGACTAATTTCAAAGGCATTTGCTAGCGCGTATGATAGAATCAAAGCTTTGGGACATGTAATGGACATCAACGCAAAAATAAAAAAGCAGAAGTAAAGAAAAGGTTTCTAAACTGTGTTTTAATAAGATATTCATCACTTATTTCATTACATCTATCATAGATTAGGTAAAATAGAAAACATTGAATAAAGAGGGGAACCTATGTATACATCATAGCAAGCTTCTGACTGATCCTTGCAAATCCACTACTCCAGATCTCTGATCTTCTTTTTCTTTTCAGCCTATAAATGGTTTTCCAGTGTTGTGTGTCTTCTCCTCCCCCTTCAATCTTGTCTCTTCTCTTTTTATTTATTATCCAAAACCCTATTTTCCTCCTTCAGCCCCAAATCTCACAATTTCCTATTTGTTAAATTTATAACAATTAAACTATAATTTAATTTACAACCTTAAAATATAATTTTTGTTTTTATTTATTTCATCATTTACTATATATTTGTTTCTATAAGAAATTATAATTATTGATAAATTTATTTTTATCACCATTAAACAAAACATATACTTGTTTAAATAATTTATTTTCATATTAATTTTATCAATTATATTTTCTCATATAACTATTTTTATTTTATTTTCTCAGTAAGTGAGGCATTTTTAGGCTAGCCGACTCTAGTGGATGTGACAAGGGGGACCTTCTCTACTATCAAACTTCCACTGCCACCATAGCACGGATCTCCAACGGTGCAGCCCTACTAAGTCTACCATCATTGTAATCATGTCATTGTACACCACTGTTACCACAGCCTGTCAAGCTGTAGAGACCAGATTACATCAAAATTCAAACACATTGCACTTAAGGACCATCGAGTGCCAAGAGTCACCTACATAGAGCCAAAAGCATTTAGAATGCAAGATGTCTTTGGGGGGATTTGAACCTTGGTCTACACAATAATGACCAAGTGGTCTTAACCATTAGACTACACCCAATCAACATTTTCTCATATAACTATAATTTGCATAAAAGTATTTATATTTATTTATCAAAAGTGCCTACGTAACTTAATGATCCTTATTATAATGTAACAATTTATCAAAGTATTGATCAAACAATTCTAACTAGATAAATCCAAATGTCAAACAATACCTAACCTCTAAGCATGATATGAAAGTAAGACCACCACAACAATGACTAACTATCATGCCCATATCGACAACACTGACTGGGTGGAAAATTGGATACTCATCTTCTTTAAAGATGATGGCTAAGCTAGGGGACCATATGTTATCTTGGTTCAATACTTTACATTGGGTTTAAGGCATGCTCATACCTATCAATTCAGGTGGATTTGATGCTTGATACCTGCAACCTGCAGCACACAACATGGTCTATGCACAAGTATAATAAAAATAAAATAGCCAAGGAGTGAAAGAGAATCACAATGTCACCAGATGCTCACAAATGAGTGGTACGAAATTGTCTCTTTTCACACCACACAATAATCAGATCATTCTATAATATAGAATCAGTCACATAAAAATCAATTCTAACATACGACAATCATAGTAAGATCAACATGATAATCACCTGAATGTAAAACAATCTCAGACCATATGAATTATCAGTATATCAGAACAAGGAATATCAATAAAACATACTAACTGTCATATGAAACCACACATGAGCATAATCAGGAATGTCATCAACATGAATGTAGCATCTACCAACATCATGTAATGTACAACATCAACTATCTAACATACCCTAAGTATTCCTATTATTTTAACTTCATCTTCATACTCCTTAGCCCGACCATCTATACATCCAAGGTGAGAATGGAGGGGCACTATATCCTCACCCCCTAAAACTTGACTTACTCCTGGAAGTCACAGACTAGGGTGGAAACCTAGCATATTAGTAATGTAATTTTCTATTACCAACATACACATCCATATTTAAGCAATTGTTCATAAGACAAGCACAATCATTCAATAAAAACAAGAAGAACATCAATTCCTTACCTTTAAGGCATATCATGTGATTTACTTATAACCAATAACACATATTTTGAGAATTTCATATGATTTAGAGAATTGCATTCACATATAAACAAGGAAAAATACATCTCATCTCTTATTTCGACTATGGTTCCAACTAATTACCAAACATGCAAAGTACAATTCTCTAGGGAGTCTTCCCTTGTACATACTATTAGAGGTTTGAAATGAACTTGATAGAAACAACACTTAACATGAAAAGGGTCCAATAGAAACAAATATTTGGAATAGCTGCCATAGAAATTTTAAAAATATGCAAACCCAAGTGATGTAGGAGCATCCTTGGTTCAAGAGCAATCTTGCATCAGCCAAAAACATTTGCATTTCATTCTATTTATAGTTCAATTGGTTTCTTTTCAATTTCTAGTTCAGTTCAGGTAGTTTAGTCAGAAGCAGCTTCTACATCTTGGTCCGGTATTCTACCATAGTTACATTTCACAAATATTCAGATCTTGAGTTAGCATCTACATTCAGCCATTGAAAACATATCTAGAATTTAGAAAATTTGGATCAGTTACCAGAAACTTATCGCTATCAGAAGATCAACTATTTTCTCATAGCAGAGCATTCTAAAAGTTCCTAATAATCAACTAAAGGAGAAGTTTTGTGGAGGATTCCTTGACTTGTGGAGCTTCATGACACATCATTGAATGATCTTTGGTTTATGGCTGACCTTCCCCAAAGATCTGTACATTATTCTATTCATTTGTGGAGGTATTCTATGCATTTAGGTCCATCCTATCTACATTGTACGTTATAGTTCTTCATTTGAGTTTGTGATCTTGCTTGATCGGCATGAAGGAATCTTTTGTTTCAGAAATGATATATATTGATGTAATAGATCCTTAGGAAGGCAATTCTTAGAGTTCTCATGATTTAGAAAATTATTAGTTTAGATTTTGTGTGAAGGAGCTTCAAAGCTTTATCTTATGTGTGTATGTAATCAAGCCTGTGAGTCCCAATTGTAAGATCGCATGTTGTCAATCGATCTCTATTTGAATTCTATGATATACTGAGGGACTAAATCTGCATTTTTCCATTTCTTTGAGTTGTTTCCATTGTGTTTACTCTTGCTACACGGTCTAGAGAGTTCACTCTGCGAACCCTCCTATAGTGACTACACCAAGTGGTATCAGAGTGAAAGCTTGAATATTTGGGAGTGAATTGAGTGAAGTTGGTGAAAGAATTCTGAAATATCCTGTTGTGCACAATTTGCTGATTTGAGGTAGGTTACTTGTGTTACAACCGATTGCCGATTGTGAGGTAGTTGTCACCTTGTATCCCAATCTCTGAATTGGAGGTAGTTTGCACTTGATCCTAGGAAGAATCCTACCGAGGAGAGTTGTTGTTATTGGAACAATGGCTAGTAGAATGGATGAGATGATGGAGATGATGAAAACAATGCAAATTTGATTGGATGTTATTGAAGAAGATAGGTGAACAGGGTTGACACCAAGACTTAATGTTGAAAGTGATGATGAAGAAGAATTTCAATCTATTGAACAAAATGGGGAAACCCTAGGAGGTGATGAAGAAGAAGAATCAAATCAAGTAAAGATGTTGTGAGCTATTTCAAAGATTAGAAAGAGACCTAGAGTTGATGTGTCTAATTATACATGTAATTTGAACCCTGAAGAATTGATTGACTAGATAAATGACATGGAAGAATACTTTGAGTATGAAGAGATTGAAGATCTAGAGAAGGTGAAATTTGTAAAAACAAAATTGAAAGCACATGCTGCTATATGGTGGAAAGAGATTTAGTTAGAAAGAAATAGAATAGGAAAAGAAAAGATTATAAAATAGGATAGGATGGTGACAAAGTTGAATAATTAGTTTATACCCGCTGACTATGATATGGAGTTGTTGAAGAGATTGCAAAACCTGAGACAAAATGAGAAATCTGTGGAGTACACTAAGGAATTCCATAAAATGATCATAAGGATAGGACATAGTGAAGCAAGCAAGGAGAAAGTGGCTAGGTATATCAATGGACTGAGATTGATCATTGAAGAAGAACTAAGCCTAGTAAGGATGACATATTTGGAAGAAGCATATCAATTTGCCCTGAAAGTTGAAGAGAAGATGAATAAAGACATGATTAGAGACAAAGAGGATGAGGAGGTAAATTTCAGAGAGGTAGAATATTTTCTGGAGGAGATAGATCATTTGTGGAACAGAGCAAGTTTGACAATAGAAATTCAAGGAGGATAGAGATAATAATGCTTACCAGAGAGATGACATAAATTTTGACTAGAGAGGAAACCCTAGTGCATACTGGAATGAAGGATATAGAAGAGAAGGAAGAGGATTTGATAAGAGAACATTCAAAGGCACTTGTTTTAAGTGTGGAGGTGAAGGACATATAGCATTTGAGTGTAATCATGGTAGTACAAGCAAGAGGTTAGAAAATAGTGGAAGAGTAGCCTATGTTGAAGAAGAACTAATTGAACTAGATGATTCCTATTTGGTTGGTAAGATGGAGAAAGGAGAATCATTGGTGATGAGAAGAGAACTATTTCAAGTCAAAGAAAATGAGGAACCACTGAAGAGGAAAAGTTTATTTAGGAAAAGATGCAAATCTGGAGGCAAGTGTTGTAAAGTTGTGATTGATAGTGGTAGTTCAAATAACCTAGTTCCAGAGGAGATGGTGACTAAGTTGAAGTTGAAAATATTGAAACACCCTAAGCCCTATCAGATAGCATGGATTCAGGATGACCATAAGGTACTGGTGAGTGAACAATGTTTGGTGAAATTTCATATTGGATCATATCATGATGAAGTCTTGTGCAATATTATGCCTATGGATGTTTGTCATATCTTGTTGGGTAGACCTTGGTAGTATAATAGAAAAGCTATACATGATGGGAAGAAGAATACATGTACTATAACATCAAATGGAAAGAGAATTACTTTGATTCCTTTAGAGGATGATCCTAGGAGTGAAGTATGTGGGAATTCTAGACTTTGTTTGGTAGATGGAAGAAAATTTTTGGATGGTTTGAGACATGAGAATATGTGTTATGCCTTGATTCCTAAGAAGCCTGAAGCATTAAAGAAAGAGACCAAAGAATCACAACTGGAGGAGATAAGAGAGTTGCTGACAAAGTATGAATACATCTTATCAAATAATGTACCTGAAAGATTACTACCTATAAGGAGTATCGGTCATCACATAGATATTATACTGGGAGTTAGTTTGCCTAACAAAGCATCACATAGAATGACACTGGTAAAGAATGAAGAACTAAATAGATAGATACAAAGGTTGTTGAGAAAAGGTTTGATAAGAGAAAGCTTGAGTCCTTGTACAGTACTTGCAGTGCTTGTACCTAAGAAAGATGGAGAATGGAGAATGTGTATTGACTCTAGAGCAATAAACAAGATCACGGTTAAGTCTAGATTTCCTTTACCTGGGATGGATGATATCATAGACTATTTGAGTGGAGCAAGATATTTCACAAAGATAGATTTGAAGAGTGGATATAATCAAATCAGAATAAGAGAAGGGGGTGAATGGAAGACTGCTTTTAAGACAAATGAAGGACTATATGAGTGGTTAGTGATGCCGTTTGGATTAAAAAAGGCACTAAGTACTTTCATGAGATTGATGAATGAAGTCTTGAAGAAATTCCTAGGTAAGTTTGTAATTGTGTACTTAGATGACATTTTGATTTTCAGTAAGACAAAAGAGGAACATTTGTGGCACCTTAGATAAGCTTTGTAGAGGTTAAGAGAGGAGAAATTACTGATAAACATCAAGAAATCTAGTTTCATGAAGGAACAACTACTATATTTAGGATTTGTCATTTCTGCGGAAGGATTGAAGATGGACCCTGTGAAAGTAAGAGCAATTGTTGAATGGCCTACACCGGAGAGCATTGGAGAAGTTAGATCATTTCATGGATTGGCTAGTTTCTATAGGAAGTTCATCAGAAATTTTAGTTTAGTTTGTAACCCTATGATAGAGACAATGAGAGATGATAGAAAATAATTTAAGTGGACATTAGGAGAAGATAAGAGTTTTGAACTATTGAAGTAGAATGTGATAGAGAAACCTGTTTTGGCATTACCAGATTTCAATAAGGTATTTCAAGTTGATTGTGATGCAAGTGGAAATGCAATAAGGTATTTCAAGAAGGCAGACTTGTAGCATATTTTAGTGAGAAGTTGAATGATCCAAGGAGAAGATATTTAGTTTATGATCAACAGTTCTATGCCATAATTCAAGCCTTGAAGAAGTGGAGACATTATTTGTTGCCTAAAGAGTTTGTGTTGTATACAGATCATCAAGCTTTACAGTATTTGAATAGTTAAGGTAAGTTGAATCAGAGACATATGAGATGGGTAGAGTTCATGCAGAGTTATACTTTTGTGTTGAAGCATAGGAGTGGAAAATCAAACAAAGTTGTTGATGCATTGAGTAGGAGAGGAAACTTATTGACAGAGATGAGAATTAAAGTGTTTGGTTTTGATGAATTGAAGAACATTTATGAGGGAGACAATGATTTTGTAGAACCTTGGAAAGCATGTAAGGAACCTATTGTGATAGATAGGAGTAAGTGGTTAGACTATTTCCTTTAGGATGATATGTTGTTCAAAGAAAATTAGTTGTGCATACCTAGAAGTTAAATGAGAGATAAGTTGATTAAGGAGAAGCATAGTGGTGGATTGGAAGGACATTTTGGCATTGAGAAGATAGTGGCCTTGGTGAGTGAAAACTACTTTTGGCCTCAGATCCATAAGGATGCTAAGTGATTTGTGCAGAGTTGTAGAGTTTGTCAAGTTGCAAAAGGGAGTAGTCAGAATATTGGATTGTATAAACCTTTGACAGTACCAGAGAGACCTTGGGAAGACATAAGGATGGATTTTGTAATGGGATTGCCAAAGACACAGAGAGGACATGATTCAATATTTTTATTGGTTGATATATTTTCAAAGATGACTCATTTCATACCTTACAAGAAGACCACTGATGTAGTACATGTAGCTGACCTATTTTTCAAGGAGATTGTGAGATTGCATGGATTACCTAGGAGTATAGTTTCAGACAGAGATACAAAGTTTGTTGGATACTTTTGGAAGACAGTTTGGAAGAAGATGAAGATAGATTTGAAGTTCAGTTCAACTTTTCATCTACAGACTGATGGACAGATAGAGGTAGTGAATAGGAGTTTGGGAAACTTGTTGAGATGTTTGGTTGGAGAGAAGACATGAAGTTGGGATTTAATTCTTTCACAAGTAGATTTTGCATACAATAATTTAGTAAATAGAAGTACCAAAAGAACACCTTTTGAGATTGTTACCAGAGCAAACCCTAGAGGAGTAGAAGAATTAAGAGATATTAGCATGGAAGAAAACAGGAGTGCAGAAGCAGAAAAATTTGTCGATCACATGAAGACAATGCATAATCAGGTGAAGAAGTATTTGGAGGATATAAATAGTAAGTATAAGGATAAGGTAGATGAGAAGAGAAGACATAAGAAATTTGAATTTTCTGATGAAGTGATGGTGCACTTGAGAAAAGAGAGATTTTGAGTTGGGACATATAACAAGTTGAAGATGAAGAAGTTTGGACCTTGTAAGATACTTAGGAAATTTGATTTAGGAAATGCATATGAAGTGGAATTATTAGAGACCTTGTGTATATCACCTATTTTCAACATTGTAGATCTATATCAGTTTCATGAAGATGAGTTCAATGACAACATGGAAGAAGACTTAAAGAAGCAGTTACCACAACAAGCACCAGAGCAGTTTGAAGACATTTTTGACAATAGAGTTGGATGTAGCACTAGAGGAAGATAATATAAAGAATATATTGTAAAGTGGAAAGGAAGACTAAAAGAGGATTCATCATGGATTTCTTAGGCTGGGGTGGACCATCTTGGTTCTCCCCTAGCCCCAACAAAGTGAGGGACTCACTTTTACAATAACCCCGGATGACTGATGCAGAAGCATCCCTAGTTCAAGACCAATCTTGCATGAACCAAAAATATTTGCATTTCATTCTATTTGCACTTCAGTTTGTTTGTTTTCAATTTCCAATTCATCTTAGGTAGTTCAGTCAAAAGCAGCTTCTACATCTTGGTCTGGTATTCTACTGTAGTTACTTTTTAGAACTTACGGATCTAGACATAGCATCTACATTCAACCATCTACATCATATCTAGAATTCAGAGCATTTGGATTAGTTACCTAAAAGTTATCGCTATCAAAAGATCAATTGTTTTCTCAGAGTAGAGCATTCTAATAGTTCCTGATAATCAGCTTAGAAAGGAGAAGACTTGCGGATCATTCCTTGACTTGCAAATCTTAATGACACATCACTCAATGATCTTTGGTTTGTGGCTAACCTTCCCCAGAGATCCACATGTTATTCCATTCATTTTTGGAGGCATTCTATGCATTTAGGTCTGACCTATCTGCATTGTACATTACAGTTCTTTATTAGAGTTTGTGATCTTCCTTGGCCGATATGGAGGAATCTATTGTTCCAGAAATGATATATATTGATTTAATAGATCCTTAGGAAGGTAGTTCTAAGAGTTCTCATGATTTAGAAAAATCTTAGTTTAGATTTTGTATGAATGAGGTTAAAAGCTTTATCTTGAGAATGTATGTAATCAGGCCTGTGAGCCCTAATTGTAAGCCTGCATGTTGCCAGTCGATCTCTATTTGAATTCTATGATATACTAAGGGACCGAATTTGCATTTGTTCCATTTCTTTTAGATGTTTCTATTCTATTTACTCTTGTTGCATGGTCTGGATAGTTCACTCTATGAACCCTCCTACCATGATTGCACCACCAAGTGGGGGAATAATCAAATCTAATCTTAAGTCACAAAATGATACAAATTTTCAATAATAAATCAAGTATAAAGAAAAGATTTTTGGTGGCCACTCCTATCATAAGAAAGTTCAAAGAAAACAATTTGACTATTAGCCACCTAAGAACACATGAAACAACTATCAAAAATTCCAAAACAACAAAATTACAAACAAATCCACATCATGATGTGGCTAATTTTAGCCAGAAAAGGGAGTATTTGCTACACAACACCCAATGACACAAGGTGTAGAATGCATTAGAGAATGTACACCAAACCCATAGATAATTAAGTGATCTACATCCTCATATCTAAGCAACTTTTATACAAGGATTTAAGTCAACATAGTCGCTACTTATTTACAAACAATTTCTATCTTTAATGTAGTACAATTTCTCTTTACCAAGCTACGAACATTTGTAATTACTTCCTTATGCAAGAAAATATTACAAAGGAAATGCATGATGTCACACACAAGAATAATTCAAAACTCTAATTGACTTACAGTATCACATTTATGATCTCATGGGTCCAACACAAGCTCCAATTTGATCTCCTGCACATGGTTCTAACACAGGCATACACAATGATAACTTTCACAAACCACAATAGAACTTCCACATGAGGTCCTAGCCAACTAGGAGATTGATATCAGATTATCAAGCAACCAGTTTAAGATACCCCACACACAACAAGACCACATAATCCACATGACTCGCGATGCATGATGCCACTGAATGATTAAATCATTCCAATAGTTACACATATACAAAAATAATGCAATTAACATAAAGATGATATGGTGCTTCCACACCCATAGCTAAACATAACCCCCCCCCCCCCCCCAAAGTATGATTAGTTCACCAAACCAAGGAAAACAAAATGCCATTGGCCTTTCACAATACCCCACATAGAATGGGTACAGGATATTCCAATCACTAGAGGGGAACAAATTCCACTCTCCTAATTACATGCACTAATAGTAACCATGTTTGTTTCTTCTAAAGCACTAGAGACCACAAGAGGAACTCAAGGCCTCAACAGATCAACAAGCACTAGCATTCAAGAAACACATATTGTTAGATATATCATCACATTTTTAGAAAAGAAGGAGGGAGAACACATAGCCGACACATAAGCAAAACAAAACATAAAGAGTTCATTTCTTCTAGAATCAAAGAAGTCTGTAAATTTATCAACTTTCTATCATACTAAGGCACATACGTGAGAGGTAGTATTACCAATTTACAACAAGGAGAAAAATGCTTAACCTAGAGAAACAATAACTATCTAGAGTTCCCAGTGTTGCAACCTAGGCTCTCATACCAGGTGTAATGCCCTACCAAGGAACCCCTTAGAAACAACACAACTATGCTATTATAATAGTACAATTTTTTTTAAAGAATAAGATAACATGTAACACAAATCATAACTATGCATATCATTTAAACTAAGCTTTATCCTCTAGGGTTCCATGGCTACATTACTTTAAAAACTATTAATAAGATCTAAACATAAATCATCAATTAACTAACAACAATAATTCATTCTAAATGTATTGAATCAGATGAATAAACACATACATTTGCATATTATAACATCAAATAAGTAAAATCAAGATCATGTAAATAGAACTACAAGTGCATATTCAAATTCCTTTACATAAGAGTACAACATTACATTATTTACACTATAACTTTTCTTGATAACATTGGAATGTAAACATAAAGATTATAGTTAATGATTCATTTGGTATACGTGGCTGGAACAAGAACATGAGTAAATGTCTCCTCAAGCTAGAGTGAGATCTGGAACCCGCTACATGATATACATCCTTCTTACACATGAACAATGGCAAGGGAAAAACTAACGGAGAAATGGCACAACCACCTGAGCATGTGGAACCCTAAGGTCCACCCCCATGCTACGAGATAACATAAGGTCCCACTTTAACAAACAAGTCAGAAAGATAGTAGACTAATAGATGCAAGGACTTCACATGACTCCAATAAAATATGGGTCAAGATGAACATCACAAGCAACTCAAACATTGGTTCTAGAGGCATTCACACAATGAATGGGAAGAACACAACTAGGGAATTCTAGACTACAGTAGGGATGAGTGTCATCGCATGGTCCTGACATGGGTTACCATGAGAGTCTCTCACTAGATGCCAGCCCCCATCTATGGTTACCTTGATAGTCTCCCACTAGACGTCGGCCCCATAGGGTGACACATGTAGAACCAACATTCCTTTCATTAGGACAAGGAAGTCAGTCTTTCTAACTAGGCCATCTCATCCCATCCTTAGCCTGAACAAGCACTATAGGCATGGGTGAGGCATCTAATTATCTTAATTAGTGTGAAAACTACCCAACCCAGTAATTTATTATTAAGTTATTACTAGATTAACAACTTTTAATGGGTTACCCTGGCAAGCCACTTTTGGCCCCGACTCCACATTGAAAGCCACTCCCCCTTCGTTGCATCTAGATTCTTAAAGCCAATAACATAAACCAAGCATGGACTATCACATTTCTCATCATGATGCATTGACAACACAAAATATACATCATTTCACATCACACAGAGCAAGGCATTACCCATCTTGCATAGTCATCATAACCACATGAATTGGAACACTAAGTAAGGCATTATCCATCTTCCACATGTATCATACCAACATGAATAGGAGGCAACATTCCAGGATTGCATTTCACTCAACTCACATGATACATACATAGCCAACCGCACACAATCAAACCCTCCTAAGCCTCTGGAATCAACTTCCCTAAATGACACAAACACTTGACACCACTAAAACACAATGGTCTCACATCACACTCACTCTCAAATGGTCATCACAAACTAAGATCCTTCAACAATATTTCAATTACAATATAACAAATGTAACATATGATATGATGCACTAGTTACGAGTCTTAAAGAATGTAACATTCATCCAATCATGATCAATCATCTAACA
Organism: Cunninghamia lanceolata; assembly: GCA_027924645.1. Lineage (NCBI taxonomy): Eukaryota > Viridiplantae > Streptophyta > Pinopsida > Cupressales > Cupressaceae > Cunninghamia > Cunninghamia lanceolata. The sequence goes on along the minus strand of BSBN01000149.1, from coordinate 991,413 downwards.
ATTAAAATGAATCTATCTCATCAATACAAAACTATAACTTTCTAACCACCAGTAGGAGTTACTAATATGATCATAAGATAAAGGTGTCCGCGAGTAATAATATTTTAACCAATAGATCCTAGGTCTTATTTTAGTTTCATTTAATTAAAATGATTGTGAACAACCTATAAATAACCCTAAAGGCATGCTTACTATAACATAACAATTTAAAGAAATTCAATCCTTACCACAATGAGAAACTATCACCACCTTTAAAAATCATACAATAGAGTAATAATAACCATAACACAAGAATGATATAACCGATGACTACATAATTTACCATTATTAAATTAAACCACTATTTACACTGATGTAGATCTCATTAATAACCTATACAATTTTGTAAATACTATTCAAATATAACTATATAAGCAAAATGAAATGCCTATAATATTAGAATGCTATTAGCATGTGTCTACACAAAGAGAGACCTAATATTAAATTGAAACTTTAAGAAACAAGATTTCTAGATGGTTAATTTACTTGGCAATTCTATCAACTATGCTGAGCTATTAAAGGAATTCCATGATCAAGGCACATTAGCTAATTAATACAAGGTAGACCACAACAACCCTAAGGAAATTATGCATCCTCCTATCACGTTCCAAAGGATTAAACACGTCAAGAAAAGTGAGGTAAATAGATTGAGGAGCATGGTAGAGGTTTTGGAGAAAGAGGAAGAAGAAATGATGGCAAAATACAAGTAAAAATTGGAAGTTTTCATCAAGGGTGTTTTGAGATGATGTCCATAAATACACAACCCTAAATGAAAAACTTAATGTATTGGTACCCATGACAATGACTATATCCCATAACTCTTAGCCTTGGAAGATGTGAACACCAAGTTTTAACTGAGGTTATATGATCATGTTCATAATCTTGTTAAGAGAATAACATCATAGGTTCATTCCAAGATAAGAAGGAGAAAATCTAGGAGTTGAATTAGTACTAGTTTGAGATAGATAATTTAAAATAATAAATAAAGGAATTTAGTTTACAGCTAGCACATGCACCAAAATAACCAAATTTCAACTAAACAAAACCATTCTAAGGTCTATGTGAGAATGCTTTTTCCATACATAATTGTTCTTTACATTATGTCCTTTTTACATTATTTGTTCTACATGATTGTCTTTCCTATGTGCCATTATCCCTTTTGGGTTTGTCCTTACATAATTGCTTTTCAATTTGTACTTGTTTTCTCCTAAGTTATACTTACTCAGTTACATGTGTTGGCTATGCCTCAGTTATCCTATTCTCTTAATGCCAATACTTGCCTTACCCCTATTAATGCCCTATTACTTTGTGCTGGCTTCTGACCCATTTGGACTTGGCACAACACAACCAATCTTCTCATTTTTGTCTTCCTCCTAAGATTCTCAGTCTCCATAATTCCAACACTTCTTAATTCAGTTGCACCTCTTATACAATCAAAACTTCAATAAACAAATGTGTAAACCAAAAAGGTCTTTTGATGGATAAAAGCAAGTTTTCTTGGGTGCTCTATACCTCTGATCACATTTTAGATCATTGTTGATAGATTCTCATAAAAACTATCTCCTTCTTTTGACTCATAAAATAAAACATCAATGTTCACATTGATTAGTGTATGAATGTGAATTATTGTATGAATGCACTTCCCTTTCTACAGGTAATTACTCATTTGGGAAAAATAACTTAGTTTACAGAGAGCGTCCCCATCACTTGTCCTTCAACTCAACTTATTTTTTACAAGATTAGTAAACAAAGGGTGGGCCTGGTAAGTATGACGAAGACAAACATAGTGCGCTTATAAAATAAAACGGACATTATTATTAATACCTTCACACTCTTGTTTATGAATTTTAGATTGTGATCTTGTTGCGGACATGATGGCAGGACTATAGTGTTGCAAGTATGGGCCTAAGTGGTGTTATCATTGATGTCAACGTACTCCTATTGCATTGATATCAAGAATTGGATGAGTTGTGTACTAAGGATATTGAGAAAATTAGCCACGTCAGAAATAGAGAACAATGAAGACAGTGAAGTTCTATGAAGCAAAGATCTCATCTAGTTGAAGATCATAGTATGTGCATCAAAGGGTTTGTAGATATGTGTCTTAAGGTGTTTCTTTCAAGATTTTAGAGGTCCACATGAAGTTTTGGATAAGTTATGGCCATGTGAGTAAAACTAGTTTTGGCAGTTGTTCAGAGGTGATAGAGTGACACAAATAGGTCCGGTGAGATCTAGAAATGAATTATCATGTTCTGTAGATATGGTGGTATGTTTGGAAGGTTAATAGGCATTGGCAACTCAATTGGTTCATGGTTTGGAGGTCCAAAAGTAATTCTTCTAATATGATAGTGATGACCAACCGTGTTGAAATTGTGGATGAAGATGTGAATAATTATAGTAAGCAGAAGTGGTATGGATGTTCTTGGTAATTCAAGAAAGCTTGTGGGGGTCTCTAGATTGTGTCCAATTTGTGTTGGTGGCCCATACTGAAGATTGAGCTTGTAATTGTAGATTTACCTTTGGGTGATGGTGTTCTCAATTTTGGCTGATTGAATGATTTGAGCATGTTGTGGATGATCCTGAAGATGTTTTATGAAGCATACCATGTTCCTTGAAGAAGATTGAAGTCCCTGCTATGTGTGTCCAATAGTGTAGTGATGCACATGAAGTTTTTGTAATAAGTCAAGTTGTATTTTTGTAATTGCTCTGTAATAAAATAAGTGTATGTTGCATCAACTTTGATGATCATTCCAAAGTTGATGTCCTATATAAATAAGAGATGCGAAGTTGTTCAAAGGTATCTATGTGGTCATGATGTGAAGGTGGTAAGGGAGAGAAGCGAAAAGTAGAGCAGAGGTGTTGATCTTTAATGGAACTGACTCAAGCATAGTAAAGATGCTAACTTCTAGTTCAAGTATGTAATACTCATTTTATTTTGTAGACAATGTGTCTCCTGTAGACAGTGGGCCTCTTGTGAGTAGTGTGCTTAGGCAGTGAGCCCTAATTGGCAAGTACCATTTTATTCTTCATATTTGTTTAATAGAGAATATAATCTTGGGTTAGTCACCCCATGGTTTTTCCCTTAACCAAACTTTCCATGTTAAAATCTTGGTGTTATTTGTGCCAAGTTTGTTTCTGCTCTTGAATTCTTGCATTATGCTTCAAAGATTGAATCATTGATATGCTTTTGAAATATAAAAAGCTTTTAAGTGAATAAGGAACAAAATTTTGGTGACAACTGATTCAACCCCCCCTTAATTGTCTATCCTAAATCCAACAATTGGTATCTAAGCCAAGTTCCTCTAGAAGAAGCTTAACTGCTTGAGGTGATCTAGGATGTCATCCTAAAAAAATGATAGTCCTAAGTTTGATGGAATGAACTACACTCTTTGGAAAAGCCGCATTGAATGTCACTTGTATTGCATGGGAGAAAAATATTGGAACATGAATACAAATTAGTATATTCCCCTAAAGAATGGTCCAACAACTCTAGATGAAATTAGAAATACTGAAAATAATCTTTGAGCTAATAAATGTGTAAAGTTACAAAGTCTGAAAGGAAAGTTTGAAAGCCTAAAGATGAGTGAAGCTAAACATATCACTACATTTATGCCAAGGGTAAATGAGCTTATCTGTGGCATTAGATGTGCTCGTGGAACCTTAGATGAAGATGAGATTGTTGCCAAAGTTCTCAGGTCCTTACCTCCTACTTACAAACATAAGGTTGCTACTATTGAGGAATTCAGATCATTATCAAACATTACAAGGGATCAATTGGTTGGAAAGTTAGCTACATTTGAGTTAGCTAAGTTTGGATAGGTACTCCCCAAGACTGAATTTGCATTCAAAGCTAGTGTCTCTACAAAAGGCAAACAAAGATATGATCTAGGAGAAAGTTCCTCAAAGAAATCAACATGGTATGATAATGAAAGAAAAGATTTGGAAGAAGATGAGTCAGAAGCTGCACAAGTTGAAGCCTTTATTACAAAAACACTACCAAGAGGATCAGGTAAGTCTGAAGGAAAATTGCCTTTCAAATGTTTCAATTGCAACAAGATTGGTCATTTTGCTTCAAGATGTCTAGAAAGATTTTCAAGGCCTAACCCTAATAGATCAAGATTTCAAAAGAAGTGTTACTATGTTCAAGAAGATGATAGTGAAGGAGTAACAAAGGATGAATCTGAGGTAGGAACCAAATCTGGAAGTGACAGGGTGTTTATTGCCATCAAGGAAGAAGATCCAATGCCTATTGAGTCTACCAATCATAAGGTAGAAAAAGGCTCTGGCTGCATAGGTTGAAGAAAAGGATGAATGGGTCATTGATAGTAGATGCTCTCACCATATGACTGGTGATAAGAATTTCATAAACCTAAAAATATATGAGGGTGGAGTTGTGAAATTTGGAGATAATTCTGCTAGCAGAATTAAAGGCAGAGGAACCATTTCTTTTGATGGAAAGAACAAAACCAGTGATGTTCTATATGTTGAAGGTTTAAACCATAATCTTCTTAGTGTTGGGCAATTGGTAGACACAGGTTATGATCTTTGATTCAAGAATGGTAAATGGAAGATCTTTGAAAGCTCCGGAACTGAGATTGCATCTAGTACTCAGATAAAAGGTAACATCTTTCACTTGGTTGGTACTAGAAAAAGTTTCTTATTTGTTCAAATTGATTAGAGTCGGTTGTGGCATAGGAGAATGTGTCTTGTGAATTTTGATAATATCATTAAGATAAACAACACCCAGGCTGTAAGAGATCTTCCAAGACTGGTGAAACCTGCCAATAGCTTGTGGAAGGAATGTCAGTTAGGTAAGTAGAATAGAGTCTCATTCAGAAGGAAGGAACATTCTTCAACTGGATTGTTGGAATTGGTGCAGACTGATCTATGTGGTCCGGTAAGAATCAGAGTCTGCAAGGAGATAGATATTTCATGTTGCTGATTGATGACCACTCCCATGTGATGTGGGTGACTTTCTTAAAAGTGAAATCTAAAGCACTAGAGAAGTTCAAAATACTCAAGGCTATCATAGAAAATGAAATAGGCATAAACCTTAGGTTTGATAGAGGTGGAGAATTCACATCCAAAGAGTTCATAGAATTATGTGAGAAACACGGGATAAAGAGACAATTATCTGGTCCAAGGACTCCACATCAGAATGGAGTAGTAGAGAGAAAGAAATTGACAATCGAGGAAGCCTCTAGGACCATGATGATGGAATAAAATGTTCCTCAGATCTATTGGAGAGAAGATGTAAGTATTGTTGTTTACACTCTTAATCAGGTACAAATTAGAGGCAAGACTGGTAAAACTCCTTATGAACTATGCTTTGGCATCACTCCTACTATGAAGTATTTTAGCATCTTTGGTGGAAAATTCTATATCAAAAGAAATGAAGACCTTGGAAATTTTGATGCCAGGAGTGATGAAGGAATATTTTTGGGTTATTCTACTCAAAACAAAGCTTACCAGTGTCATAACAATAGATTAAGAAAGATTGTAGAAAGTACAAATGTGAAGGTTGATGAAGGCATGGAAAATCCCTCAAAGTACTATGAGTATGAAGCAGATGATCAAAATGGTATCTCAGACCAAGAAGAACAAGTCCAAACTCCAGTCCAAATTTAGACTGATCCAAGGAATTTAGAAATACAAGGGGAAGAGAAAGGCTTAGATGAACCTGTCTAAGAATTCAAAGTTCAAGAGAATCCCAAAACTCCCAGGTATGTATGACTGAATCACTCTGAAGATCAAATCATAGGAGATAGAAGAAAAGGTGTTCAAACAAGAACAAATATTTCTCAAGACTCAGTGAAGTATTATTTGATTTCAAAAGTTGAACCAAAATCAGTAAGTGAAGTATGCAATGATGAAAGTTGGGTTAAAGCAATGGAGGAGGAATTGATACTGATTGAAAAGAATCACACTTGCAATCTTGTTCCCAGACATAAGGATAAAAATGTGACTGGGACTAAGTGGGTCTTCTGGAATAAACTAAATGAAGATTGTGAGGTAATAAGAAACAAAGCTAGACTAGTCTGTAAAGGTTATTCTCAAGTAGAAGAAGTTGACTTTGAAGAGACTTTTGCTCCGGTGGCAAGGATTGAAGCCGTCAGATTATTTCTTGCCCTTGCTACCTTCAAAGACTTCAAGCTATATCAAATGGATGTCAAGTTTGCCTTCCTAAATGGTGATTTGGAAGAAGTATACATTGAGCAACTGGATGGATTTCAATTGTCTGATAATGGAGATATGGTCTGCAAATTGAAGAAGGCATTATATGGACTCAAACAAGCCCCAAGAGCCTGGTATGAAAGATTGGACAAACATCTTCTAAAAATTAGTTTCAACAAAGCTACTGCCGACAGTAATCTCTATGTTAAGATTGATCATGAGAATATCTTGATTGTTGAAGTATTTGTTGATGATATTATCTTTGGAGGAAAGGATAGTATGTCCAAAATTTTTACAAATCAAATGAAAAGTGAATTTGAGATGTCTATGTTTGGGGAAATAAATTTCTTCTTAGGTCTGCAAATCACTCAAACAAAGAAGGGAATCTTCATATCTTAGACAAAATATGTAAAAGAACTGTTGAAGAAATTTGGGATGGAAGATTCAAATGCAATTAATACTCCCATGGAAACTAGATGTAAGCTAAGTAAAGATGATGAATCCCCTAAGGCTGATATAAAAAAGTATAGGTCAATGATTGGAGGACTTCTCTACCATACTCAAACTAGACCTGATATTATGAATGTTGTTGGTCTTGTTGCCAGATTTCAAGCTGATCCCAGAAAATCTCATGTCATGGCAATCAAGAGAATTCTTAGATATCTGAAGGGAACAATTGAGTATGGATTGTGGTATCCTAAGGATCATGATTTCTCTTTGCATGCTTATACTGATGCTGATTGGGTAGGTGATGTGGATGACTAAAAGAGTACCAGTGGAGGTGCATTCTTTTTGGGAAAAAGATTGGTTTCTTGGTTAAGCAAGAAACAAGAGGCAATATCTCTGTCCACTGTAGAAGCAGAATATATTGCAACAGTAGGCAGTTGCACTCAAGTATTGTGGATGAAGCAAATGCTAAGAGATATTAAAGTGGAGTATGAAGAACCTCTCACAATCTTCTGTAACAATTCAACTGCAATAAACATATCAAAAAATCTGGTGCTACATTAAAGACAAAACACATATCCATGAAGTTCCACTTTTTGAGAGAGCAAGTGAACAAGAATGTAGTCATATTGGAGTTTGTGCCCTCAATGGATCATATTGCAGAAATTTTTACCAAACCTCTACCTAAGGACACTTTTGAGTATCTCAGGGAGAAGTTAGGGATTATTACCCCTCCAGTTCTGAATTAAGGTGCACTGATGTGCATCAATCTGGTGGATTCCACATTCATATCTTGTGATCTGGATTGATGTTAGGGGGGTGCTACTTAGGGGGAGCAGTTAGTATGATTCTGAAATATAAGAAGTGGTTGCAAGTATGTGCCCTTTTCCATTGATGTCAAAGGAGGAGAAAAGACATGTGAAAAACAAAAAGTGGTTACTCATAAGAGGGGGAGTAGTAAAGGAAGAGAAGACATGTGAATGATTGATGTTGATAGGGGGAGCTATGTCAATTAGTGAGGAGAAGTTCTTGTCTTGATGCTTAAAATAGTTTTTCACATCATATGTTGCCATTAATGACAAAGGGGGAGATTGTTGTAAGTATGGGCCTAACTAGTGTTGTCATTGATGTTAACATGCTCTGATTGCATTGATGTCAAGAATTGGATGAGTTGTGTGCTAAGGATATTGAGAAAATTAGCCCCATCAGAAACAGAGAAGAATAGTGAAGACAGTGAAGCTCTATGAAGCAAAGATCCCATCTAGTTGAAGATCAGTGTATGTGCCTCAAAGGGTTTGTAGATATGTGTCTTAAGGTGCTCTAGTCAATATTTTAGAGGTGTGCATGAAGTTTTGGAGAATTTATGGTGATGTGAGTAAAACTTGTTTTGGCAGCTGTTTAGAGGTGACAGAGTGACACAAATAGGTCCGGTGAGATACAAAAATAAATTATCATTCTCTGTAGATCTGGTGGCATGTTTGGAAGGTTAATAGGTATTGGTAACTTTATTAGTTCATGGTTTGGAGGTCCACAAGCAATTCTTCTAATATGACAGTGATGACTAACTATGTTCTTGAAGTTCCTGATGAAGATGTGAATAATTACAGTAAGCAAAAGTGGTACGGATGTTCTTGGTAATTCAAGCAAGCTTGTAAGGGTCTCTAGATTGTATCCAGTTCATGTTGGTGGTCTACACTAAAGATTGAGCTCATAATTGTAGATTTACCTTTGGGTGATGGTGTTCTTCTCAGTTTTGGCCGACCAGATGATTTGAACATGTTGCAGATGATCCTGAAGATATTTTACGAAGCATAGCACATTCCTCAAAGAAGATTGAACTCCCTGCTACATGTGGCCGATAGTGTAGTGATGCGCATGAAATTTTTGTAATAAGTGAAGTTGTATTTTTGTAATTGCTCTATAATAAATAAGTGTATGTTGTGCTAACTTTGATGATCATTCCAAAGTTGATGTCATGTATAAATAAGAGATACGAAGTTGTTCAAAGGTATCTGTGTGGTCATGATGTGAAGGTGGTAAGGGAGAGGAGCGAAAAGTAGAGCAGAGGTGTTGAGTTTTAATGGAACTGACTCAAGCATAGTAAAGATGCTAACTTCCAGTTCAAGTATGTAATACTCATTTTCTTCTATAGATAGTGTGTCTCCTATAGGAAGTGTGCCTCTTGTGAGTAGTGTGCTCAGGCAGTGAGCCCTAATTGGCAAGTACCATTTTATTCTTTATATTCTTTTAATAGAGAATATAATCTTGGGTTAGTCACACCGTGGTTTTTTCGTTAACCAAGTTTTCCACATTAAAATCTTGGTGTTATTTGTGTTAAGTTTGTTTCTGCTCTTGAATTCTTGCATTATGCTTCCATGATTGAATCATTGATATGCTATTGAAATATAAGAAGGTTTTAAGTGAATAAGGAACAAAATTTTGGTGACAACTAATTCACCCCCCCCCTCTCAGTTGTCTATCCTAAATCCAACATGTAGTAATACAATGATCTAGATACCAATGAAATCATTCAAAGGTGTTATCCCAATATTGGCAAATCGTGACTAAGAAGAGTTACATAAACACAAAGTATCTAAGAAGTGAACCATTGAAGCTTTGCTTGGAGGGATCAACAACATTGAATAAATGTGTTTTCCAAGTACAGCATACCACATATGAATATGGGCTGATTTTTTGTTGAAAAGACTTTAGAAACTTTCAAACAAATGAAATCTCTGGTGGATATATATATATATATATATATATATATGCAAAATCTAGATGCATAGTCAAAGTATGTGATCTATATTCAACAAATGCCTCAAAGAATTAACCTCCTAGAATGGAATGATATTAGGCTATGCACAAAATGGATTTGTTGAAAATACCTTTGAAAGTTTTAAGCATACTCAATTGGCAGGTGTAAAACCAGACCTGCAACCTTTGCCAGCATCCTTTCCAGCATGCTAAAATTAGAGCTTTGAAATCTAGTATAATTCAATCACATTTGTAACCCTAATTGCATTATACCTACGGTTGATCATTACATGTGCAAGGTTGATCTTCTTGCCCACTGGCTACCTTGAGGATCCACATCCTAAACTTTTCATTAAGATGCCAGTTACCCCTTTGGTGTTTCTACAGTTATGTTTTCTTGGTGCCAGTGGATTACATCTATAGACAAGGGAGATCCATACAAAGTTGAAGATAATGGCTTGGATGATGAATGTAAAATATGGGACCCTAGACTAGGCACCTCATTAGTTTGACTGAGTACCTAAAAGAGTTGTCCTTTTCTGATAAGCAATGCGCAAAGGATACACCTAGAATGGATTTGGTAAAGAGGCTTTAGAAACTTTTAAGAAAATGCAATTAGTAGGTGTAAAGATAGATTCGCAACTTCTCCCAGCATACTATCTAGCCTCAAGAGACAAAATCATACAAAATTATGTAAATCTCTTAAATCAGATCACCCATTTTGTGGGCATCACCAAAGGTTTGTGGATGGCCCCAAAGCTTTGTGGGTATTGCCAAATTTTCCCTACTTCAATCAAATTCAACATAGATTGTTTAAAACTATAAACACCATCGATCAGATCATCAAGGGACTGACAAAACAAAACCATGGGCATTGCCTAAAATTTCTGGGAATTAGTTGAATATTCCTATAGTTGATCATTATGTGCTGGCAGATCACATATAAATATAGGCTAGTTTATTTGTTGTAAAGTCATTAGAAACTCGCAAACAAATGTAAATGTAAATGACAGGTTTATAGATCGATTTCAATGGCATTTTTTAGTGTGTGTGACAGAATGAAAGCTTTGGGACAGGTAATCGACATTGACGTAGAAAGAAAAATATAGAAGCAAAGATAAGGTTTGTGAATTGTGTTTTAATATGTACACACACACACACATATCCATCACTTATTTAAATACATATATCACATATAAGGTCAAACTGAAAACATTGAATAAAAGGGGAACTTGTGTATATGTTGTAGAAAGCTTCTGACCGATCCTTGCATACTCGCTATTCCAAATATCTGATCTTCTTTTTATTTTCAGCCTACAAATGGTTTTCCAATGCCGTGTGTCTTCCCCTCCCCCTTCAATCTTGTCTCTTCTCTTTTTATTTATTATCTAAAACCCTATTTTCCTCCTTCGCTCCCAAATCTCTCAATTTCCTATTTATTAAATTTATAACAATCAAAGTATAATTTAATTTACAACCTTAAAATTATAATTATTAATAAATTTATTTTTATCACCATTAAAAAAACATATACTTGTTTAAATAATTTATTTTTCATATTAATTTTATCAATTATATTTTCTCATATAACTATTTTTTTTTCTTAGTAAGTGAGGGATTTTTAGGCTAGCCCACTAGTGGAGGTCACAAGGGGGACCTCTAGTGGATGTCACAAGGGGGATCTCCTCCCCTATCAAACTGCCATTGCCACCATAGTGTGGATCACCAACATTGTGGCCTTGCTAAGTCTACCAGCACTGTAGTCATGCCACTTGTGGCGCGGATCGTCACACGTGGATTTGTCATTGTACACCACTACTACCACTACCTTTCAAGTTGTGAAGACTAGAGTACATCAGAATTTGAACACACTCCACTTAAGGACCATAGAGCGCCAAGAGTCACCTACATAGAGCCACAACCATTTAGAAGCAAAGATGTCTTTAGGGGGATTTGAACCTTATTATCCACAATAACGACCAAGTGTTCTTAACCATTAGACCACACCCACTCAACATTTTCTCATATAACTATAATTTGCATAAAAGTATTTATATTTATTTACCAAAAGTGTCTTCTTAACTTAATGATCCTTATTATAATGTAACAATTTATCAAAGTAAATTGATCAAATAACTCTAACTAGATAAATCCAAATGTCAAACAATACCTAACCTCTAAGCATGATCTGAATGCATGACCACCACAATAATGACTAACTATCATGCCCATACCAACAACACTGACTAGGTGCAAAACTAGATACTCATCCTCTTCAATGATGATGGCTAAGCTAGGGGACCATATGTTATCTCCGTTCAATAGTTTCCATTAGGTTTATTGCATGCTTAGACCTATCAATTTAGGTGGAGTCGATGCCTGATACCTGCAACCTACAACACACAACACGGTCTATGCACAAGTATAATAAATATAAAATAGTTAAGGACTGAAAGAGAATCCCAACATCGTCGGACACTGATGAATCAGTGGTACGACATTGTCTCTTTTCACACCACATAATAATCAGATCATCCTATAATACAGAATTGGTCACATAAAATTCAATTCTAACATATGACAATCATAGTAAGATCAACATCATAATCATCTGAATGTAAAATAATGTCAGAGCATATGAGTTATTAGTGTCGTAAGAAGGATTATTGATAAAACATACTAACTATCATATGAAACAACACATGAGCATAATCAAGAATGTCATCAACATGAATGTAGCATCTACCAACATCATATAATGTACAACATCAACTATCTAACATACCCTAAGTATTCCTATTATTTTACCTTCATCTTCATGCTCCTTAGCCCAACCATATGCACATCTAAGGTGAGATTCGAGAGGCACTACATCCTCCCCCCCCTAAAACTTGACTTACTCCTGGAAGTCAGAGACTAGGGTGAAAACATAGCATATTAGTATTTTAATTTTCTATTACCAACATACACATCCATATTAAGCAATTGTTCATAAGACAAGCACAATCATTCAATAATTACAAGAAGAAAATAAATTCCTTACCTTTAAGGCATATCATGTGATCTACTTATAACCAATCACACATATTTTGAGAATTTCATACAATTTAGAGAATTGCATTCACATATAAACAAGGAAAAATACATCTCATCTCTTATTTCCACTATGGTTCCAACTAATTGCCAAACATGCAAAATACAATTCTCTGTGGAGTCTTCCCTTGTACATACTATTAGAGGTTCAAAATGCACTTGATAGAAACAACACTTAACACAAAATGGGGCCAACCAAAACAACTATTTGGAATAGCCTCCATAGAAATTTTAAAAAGATGAAAACCCAAGTGGGGGAATAATCAAATCCAATCTTAAGTCACAAAATGATGGCAATTTTCAACAATAAATCAATTATAAAGAAAAGAGTTTGGGTGGCCACTCCTATCATAAGAAAGTTTAAAGAAAACAATTTGATTGTTAGCCCCCTAACAACACATGAAACAACTATAAAAAATTCTAAAACAACAAAATTACAAACAAATCCACATCACGATGTGGCTAATTTTAGACACAAAAGGGAGTATCTGCTACACAACACACAAAGACATAGGGTCCATAATGCGTTTGAGAATGTACACTAAACACATAGACAATTAAGTTATCTACATCCTCATATCTAAGTAGCTTTTACACAAGGATTTAAGGCAATACAGTCACTACTTATTTACAAATGATTTCTATCTTTAATGCAGTACAATTTCTTTTTACCAAGCTATGAACATATGCAATTACTTTCTTATACAAGAAGATATTTATAGAGCGAATGCATGATGTCACACACAAGAATAATTAAAAACTCTAATTGACATACATCATCACTTTCATGATCTCATGGGTCCAACACAAGCTCCAATTTGATCTCCTGGACACGGTTCTTACACATGCATACACAATGATAACTTTCATAAACCTCAAAAGGAACTTCCACATGAGGTCATGGCCAACTAGGAGATAGATATCAGATTATCAAGAAACCACTTGAAGATACCTCACACACAACAACACCACATAATCCACATGACTCGTGATGCATGATGCCACCAAATGATTAAATCTTTCCAATACTTACATATATACAAAAACAATGCAATTAACATAAAGATGGTATGGTGCTTCCACACCCATAGCTAAACATAACACCCCCCCCCAAGTATTATAACTTCACCAAACCAAGGAAAACCAAACACCACTAGCCTTTCAGAACACCCCAAATAGAATGGGTACAGGATATTCACATCACTAGAGGGGGCAAATTCCACTCTCCTAATTACATGCACTAACATTAACCATCTTTCTTTCTTCTAAAGCACTAGATACCACAAGTGGAAATCAAGGCCTCAACAAATCAGCAAGCACTAACATTCAAGAAACACATATTGTCAGATATATCATCATATTTTCAGAAAAGGAGAGAGAACAAATAGAAAACACAAGTAAAACAAGGTATACAAAATTTATTTCTTCCATAATCAAAGAACAAGTCTGTAAATTTATCAACCTTCTAACATGATAATAAGGCACATATGTGAGAGGTACTATTATGAACTTGCCACAAGGAGAAAAATGCTTAACCTAGAGCAAGAAAAACAATTGAAGGGTCTCAATGTTGTAAATTGGGCTCTAATACCAAGTGTAACACCTTGTGAAGAATCCCTTAGAAACTACACAACTATGCTATTCTAATAGGACATTTTTTAAAAGAATGAGATAGCAAGTAATACAAATCATAACTATGCATACCATTTAAACTAAGCTTTATCCTCTAGGGTTCCATGGTTGCATTACTAACAAAACTATTCATAACATATAAACATACATCATGAATTAACTAACAACAATAATTCATTCTAAATTTATTGCATGAGATGAATAAACACATACATTTCCATATTATAACATCGGATAAGTAACCATCCATATCATGTAAATAGAACTGCAAGTGCATATTCAAATTCCTATACATAAGAGTACAACATTACATTGTTTACACTATCACTTTTCTTGATAACATTGGAATGTAAACTTCAAGATTATAGTTCATGATTCATTTGGTATACATGGCTAGAACAAGAACATGATTAACTATCTCCTCAAGTTAGAGCAAGATCTAGAACCTACTACATGAGATACATCCTTCTTGCACATGAACAACAAGGGAAAAACCAACGTAGAAAAGGTACAACCACCTGACCATGTGGAACCCTAAGGTCCACCCCCATGCTAGGAGATAACGTAAGGTCCCACTTTAAGAAACAAGTTAGAAAGATAGTAGACTAGTAGGTGCGAGGACTACACATGACTCCAACATAAAACTTGTTAATATGAACATTGTAAGCAACTCAAACATTGCTTCCAGTGGCATTCACACAATGAATAGGGAGAACACAACTAGGGAGTGCTAGAATGCAGTAGGGATGAGTGTCATCGCATGGTAATAACATGGGTTACCCTGACAGTCTCTCACCAGACGTCGGCCCCCATCTATGGTAACCCTAATAGTCTCTCACTACACATTGATGCCATAAGGTGACACATGTAGAACCAACATTCCTTTCATGAGGACAAGGAAGTCAGTCTTGCCAACCAGGCCATCTCATCCCATCCTTAGCATGAACAAGCACTATAGGCATGGGTGAGGCACCTAATTATCTTAATTAGTGTGAAAACTACCCAACCCTCTAAATTTATTATTAAGTTATTACTAGATTAACAACTTCCAATGGGTTACCTTGGCAAGCCACTTTGGGCCCTAGCCCCACATTGTAAGCCACTCCCCCTTCACCGCATCTAGATTCTCAAAGCCCATAACATAAACCAAGCATGAACTCTCACATTTCTCATCATGGTGCTTTTACAACACAAAATATACATCATTTCACATAACACAGATCAAGGCATTAGCCATCTTACATAGTCATAATAACCACATGAATAGGTACACTGACCAAGGCATTATCCATCTTGCACATATATCATACCAACATGAATAGAAGGCAACATTCCAGGAATGAATTTCACTCAACTCACATGATGCATACATAGCAAACCCCCACACAATCACACCCTCCTAAGCCTCTAGAATCACCTTCCTCAAATGACACAAACACTTGACACCACTAAAACACAATGGTCTCACATCATACTCACTCTCAAATGCACATCATAAACTAAGATCCTTCACCAATATTTCAATTACAATACCACAAATGCAACATATGATATGATGCACTAGTTATGGGTCTTAAAGAATGTAACATTAATCCAATCATGATCAATCATCAAAAAATTATAAAGCGAATCTATCTCATCAATACAAAACTATAATTTTCTAACCAGCAGTAGCAGTTACTAATATGATCGTAAGATAAAAGTGTCCATGAGTAATAATATTTTAACCAATAGATCCCAAGATTTATTTTAGTTTTATTTTATTAAAATGATTGTGAACAACATGCAAATAACCCTAAAGGCATGCTTACTATAATATAACAATTTATAAAAATGCAATCCTTACCATAATGAGGAACTATCACCACCATTAAAAATGATACAATAGAGTAATAATAACCATAACACAAGAATGATATAACTGATGACAACATAATTTACCATTATTAAATTAAACAACTATTTCCACTAATATAGATCTCATTAATAACCTAGACAGTTTTGTAAATACTATTCAAATATAACTGTATAAGAAAACTAAATGCCTATAATATTAGAATGCTATTAGCATGTGTCTAAACAAAGAGAGCCCTAATATTAAATTGTAACTTTAAGCAACAAGATTTCTAGATGTTTAATTCACCTGACAATTCTATCAACTATGTCAAGCTATTAAAGGAATTCCATGATCAAGGCACATTAGCTAATTAATAAAATGTAGACAACAACAACCTTAAGGAACTTATGCATCCTCCTATCACGTTCCAAAGGATTAAATATAGCAAAAAAAGTGAGGTAAACAGATTGAGGAGCATGGTACAGGTTTTGGAGAAAGAGGAATAAGAAATGATGGCAAAATACAAGTAAAAAGTTGAAGTATTGATCAAGGGTGTTTTGAGATGATGTCCATAAATACATAACCCTAAATACAAAACGTAAAGTTTTTGTACCAATCACAATGACTATATCCCATAACTCTTAGCCTTGGAAGGTGTAAACACCAAGTTTTAAATGAGGTTATATGATCATGATTATAATCTTGCTAAGAGAATAGGATAATAGGTTCAATCCAAAATAAGAAGGTGAAACACTAGGAGCTGAAGTAGTACTAGTTTGTGATAGATAATTTAAAATAATAAATTAAAGAATTTAGTTTAGAGCCAGTAAATGCACCAAAATAACCAAATTTCAACTTAACAAAACCAATTCTAAGGTCTATGTGAGAATGTGTTTTCCATACATAATTGCTCTTTACATTATGCCCTTTTTACATTATTTATTATACATGGTTGTCTTTCCTATGTGCCACTATCTCTTTTGGGTTTGTCCTTACATAATCGATTTTCAATGTGTACTTATTTTCTCCTAAATTATACTTACTCAATTAGTTGTGTTGGCTATGCCTTAGTTATCCTTATCTCTTAATGCCAACACTCCCTTTACCCCTATTAATGTCCTATTACTTTGTGCTCACTTCTAACCCATTTGGACTTGCCATGATACATCCAATCTCCTCATTTTTGCCTTCCTCCTAAGATTCTCAATCTCCATAATTCCAACACTTTTTAATTCATTTGCAACTCTTATACAATCAAAACTTCCATAAACAGATGCACACACCAAAAAGGTCTTTTAATGGACAAAAGCAAGTTTTCTTGGGCACTCTATACCTCTAATCACATTTGAGATAATTGTTGATAGATTCTCATAACGACTGTCTCCTTCTTTTGTCTCATAAAATAAAACATCAATATTCACATTGATTAGTGTATGAATGTAAATTACTGTATGAATGTACTTCCCTTTCTGCAAGCAATTACTGGTCTGGGAAAAATAATGTAGTTTGCAGAGAGCATCCCCATCAGTTACACTTCAAATCAACTTATTTTGTGGAAGATTAGTCAAAAAAGGGTGGGCCTAGTAAGCACGACGATGACACACAATTTGCACTTATAAAGTAAAATGCCCATGATTATTAATGCCTTCCCACTCTTGTTTATGGCTTTTAGATTGTGATATCATTGCAGACACGCTGCCAGGACTATAGTAATACAATGATTTGGATATCAACGAAGTCATTCAAAGGTGTTATCCCAATATTGGCAAATCATGACTAAGAAGAGTTACATAAACATGGTGTATCTGAGAAGTGAAGTGTTGAATCTTTTCTTGGAGGCATCAACAACATTGCATGAATTTATTTTCTCGGTGTGGCATACCACATATGAATATAGGTGGATTTATTGTTGAAAAGACTTTAGAAACTTTCAAACATATGAAATCTCTAGTGGCTATATATATATATATATATATGTAAAATTTGGACGCATAGTCAAAGTATGTGATCTATTTGACAAACACCTCAAAGAGTTAACCTATTGGAATGCAATGATTATAGGTTACGCAGAAAACAAATTTGTTGAAAATACCTTTGAAACTTTTAAGCATATGCAATTGGCAGGTGTAAAACTAGACCTATAACCTTTGCCAACATCCTTTCTAGCGTGCCAAAATGAGAGCGTTGAAATAGAGTATAATTCAATCACATTTGTAACCCTAATTGCAATATACCTATAGTTGATCATTACATGTGCAAGGTTGACCTTTTTGCCCACTGGCTACCTTAAGGACATCCTAAACCTTACATTAAGATGCCAATTACCCCTACAGTGTTTCTACTATTGTGTTTTCCTAGTGGCAGTAGATTACATCTATAGACAAGGGAGATCCATGCAAAGTTGGAGAGAATGGCTTGGATGATGAATGAAAAATATGGGACCCTAGACTAGGCACCTCATTAGTTTTACTGAGCACCAGAAAGAGTTGTCCTTTTTGGATAAGCAATGGGCACATGATACACCCAGAATAGATTTGGCAAAAAGGCTTTAGAAACTTTTAAGAAAATGTAATTAGTAGGTGTAAATCCATATTTACAACCTTTTCCAACATCCTATCCAACCTCAAGAGACAAAATCATGTAAATCTCTTCAATCAATTTTGTGGGCATCACCAAAGGTTTGTGGATGGCCCCAAAACTTTGTGGGTACTACCAAATTTTTCCTACTTCAATAAATTTGAACACAAATTGTTCAAAACTGTAAACACCATCGATAAGATCATCAAGAGCCCAACAAAATAAAACCATTTGGCATTGCCTGAAATTTTTGGGAATTGGCTGAATATGCCTATAGTTGATCATTATGTGCTAGCAGATCACACAAATATAGGCTAGTTTATTTGTGGTAAAGACTTTAGAAACTTGCAAACACATACAAATGCAAACGACAGGTTTACAGACTGATTTCAATGGCATTTGTTAGTGCGTATGATAGAATGAAAGATTTAGGACAGGTAATTGACATCGACATAGAAAGCAAAATACAAAAGCAAAGACAAGATTTATGAACTGTGTTTTAATATGATCTCATATATATATATATATATATATATCCATTGCTTATTTCATTACATCTATCACAAATTAGGTTAAACAAAAAACATTGAATAAAGAGGGGAACCTGTGTATACATCGTAGCTAGCTTCTGACCGATCCTTGCAAATCTGCAACTCTAAATCTCTGATCTTCTTTTTCTTTTTAACATAGAAATAGTTTTCAAGTGCCGTGTGTCTTCTCCTCCCACTTCAAGCTAGTATCTTCTTTTTTTATTTATTATCCAAAACCCTATTTTCCTCCTTTGGCCCCAAATCTCACAATTTCCTATTTATTAAAGTTATAACAATCAAACTATAATTTAATTTACAACCTTAAAATATAATTTTTATTTTTATTTATTTCATCATTTACTATATATTTGTTTTATAAAAAAATATATTTATTAATAAATTTATTTTTATAGACATTAAACAAAACATATTCTTGTTTAAATAATTTATTTTCATATTGATTTTATCAATTACATTTTCTCATATAAACTTTTTTTATTGCTATGTGAGGGATTTTTAGGCTGGCCCACTCTAGTGGAGGTCACAAGGGGGACCTCCTCCCCTATCAAACTGCCACCACCACCATAGTGTGGATCACCAATGGTGTGGCCCTACTAAGTCTTCCACCACTGTAATCATGCCACTTGTGGTGCAGTTCTCCACCCGTGGATTTGTTGTTGTACACGACTATTGCCATGACCTGTCAAGTTGCAGGGACCAAAGTGCATCAGAATTTGATCACACTCCACTTAAAGACCACGAAGTTCCAAGAGTCACATACATAGAGCCACAACTATTTAGAAGCCAAGATGTCTTTGGGGGATTTGAACCTTGGTCTCCTCAATAATGACCAAGTGGTCTTAACCATTAGACCATACCCACTCAACATTTTCTCATATATCTATAATTTACAAAAAAGTATTTATATTTATTTATCAAAAGCACCTTCATAACTTAATGATCATTATTATAATGTAACAATTTATCAAAGTATTGATCAAACAATTTCGACTAGATAAATCCACATGTCGAACAAAACCTAACCTCTAAGCATGATCTGAAAGCAAGACCACCACAACAATGACTGACTATCATGCCCATACTGACAACACTGACTAGGTGCAAAATTTGATATTCATCCTCTTTAAGGGTGATGGATAAGATAGGGGACCATATTTTATCTCCATTCAATAGTTTCCATTGGGTTTAAGGCACACTCAGACATATCAATTTAGGTGGAGTCAATTCCTGATACCTGCAACCTGTAGCACACAACATAGTCTATGCACAAGTATAATAAATATAAAACATTCAAGGAGTGAAAGAGAATCACAACATCATCAGACAGTCACAAATGAGTGGTATGCGATTGTCTCTTTTCACAACACACAATAATCAGATCATCCTATAATAAAGAATCATTCGTATAAAAATCAATTCTAACATATGACAATCATAGTAAGATCAATATCATAATCACCTGAATGTAAAACAATGTCAAAGCATATGAATTATCAGTGTCGTGACAAGGATAATCAATAAAGCATACTAACTATCATATGAAACCACACATAAGCATAATCAGGAATGTCATCAATATGAATGTAGCATCTACCAACATCATATAATGTACAACATCAATTGTCTAACATACCCTAAGTATTCCTATTATTTTACCTTCATCTTCATGCTCCTTAGCCTGACCATCTGTACATCCAAGGTGAGAATGGAGGGTCACGACATCCTCCCCCCCTAAAACTTGACTTACTCCCTAAAGTCCCATACTAGAACATAAACATAGCATATTAGTATTGTAATTTTCTATTACCAACATACACATCCATATTAAGCAATTGTTCATAAGACAAGCACAATCGCTCACTAAAGACAAGAAGAACAAAAATTCCTTACCTTTAAGGCGTATCATGTAATCTACTTATAACCAATCACATATTTTGAGAATTTCATACGATCTAGAGAATTGCATTCACATATAAACAAGGAAAAATACATCTCATCTCTTATTTTCACTATGGTTCCAACTAATTACCAAACATGCAGAGTACAATTCTCTAGGGAGTCTTTCCTTGTACATACTTTTAGAGGTTCAAAATGAACCTTATAAAAAAAACACTTAACACGAAACAAGGGCAACAGAAACAAACATTTGGAATAGCCGCCATAGAAATTTTAAAAAGATGCAAACCCAAGTGGGCGAATAATAAAATCCAATTTTAAGTCACAAAATGCTAGCAATTTTCAACAATAAATCAAGTATAAAGAAAAGAGTTTTGGTGGCTACTCCTATCATAAGAAAGTTCAAACAAAATAATTTCACTATTATCCCCCTGACAACAGATGAAACAACTATAAAAAATTTCAAAACAACCAAATTAGAAACAAATCCACATCACGATGTGGCTAATTTTAGACACAAAAGGGAGTATCTGCTAAACAACACCATGGGACACAAGGTCCAAAATGTGTTAGAGAATGTACACCAAATACACAAACAATTAAGTTATCTATATCCTCATAACTAAGTAACTTTTGTAGAAGGATTTTAGGAAACACATTTGCTACTTATTTGCAAACAATTTCTATTTTTAATGTAGTACAATTTCCTTTTACCAAGCTATGAACATATGCAATTACTTCCTTATGCAAGAAGATATTTATAGAGGGAATGCATGATATCACACACAAGAATAATTCAAAACTCTAATTGACTTACAGTATCACATTCATGATCTTATGGGTCCAACATAAGCTCCAATTTGATCTCCTACACATGGTTCTTACATAGGCATACACAACTTTCATAAACCACAATAGAACTTCCACATGAGGTCATGGCCAACTAGGAGATAGATATCATATTATTAGACAACCACTTTAAGATACTCCACATACAACACCACATAATCTACATGAGTATGAAGCCACCGAAGCATTAAGTCATTCCAATAATTATACATATACAAAAACAATGCAATTAACATAAACATGGTATGGTGCTTCCACACCCATAGCTAAACATAACCACCAATCCAAATATGATTACTTCACCAAACCAGGGAAAGGAAAATACCACTAGACTTTCCCTACACCCCACATAGAATGGGCACATGATATTAGCATCACTAGAGGGGGGCAAATTCCACTCTCCTAATTACATGCACTGACAATAACCATGTTTCTTTCTTCTAATGCACTAGAGACCAAAGCAGGAACTCAAGGCCTCAACAAATCAGAAAGCACTAACATTCAAGAAACAAATATTGTCAGATCTATCATCACATTTTCAGAAAAGGAGAGAGAACACATAGCAGGCACATAAGTAAAACAAGGCATAAAGAATTTATTTCTTCCATAATCAAAGAATAAGTTTGTAAATTTATCAACCTTCTAATGTCATACTAAGGGACATAGGTGACAAGTAATATTACCAACTTGCCACAAGGAGAAAAACTCAACCTACAGCAAGAACAACAATCCAAAGGTCCTAGTGTGGCAACTTGGGCTCTGATACCAGGTGTAACGCCTTTCCAAGGAATCCCTTAGAAGCAACACGACTATGCTATTCTAATAGGACTTTTTTTTTAAAGAATGAGATAACAAGTAATGCAAATCATCACTATGCATATCATTTAAACTAATCTTTATCCTCTAGGGTTTCATGGCTGCATTACTAACAAAACTATTAATAAGATCTAAACATACATCATGAATTAACTAACAACAATAATTCATTCTAAATATATTGCATCAGATGAATAAACACATACATTTCCATATTATAACATCAGACAAGTAACCATCAATATCATGTAAATAGAACTACAAGTGCATATTCCTATTCCTTTACATAAGAGTACAACATTACATTGTTTACACTATCACTTTTCTTGATAACATTGGAATGTAAACATCAAGATTACAGCTTATGATTCATCTGGTATACATGGCTAGAATAAGAACATGAGTAACTGTCTCCTCAAGCTAGAGTGAGATCTGGGACCCACTACATGAGATACATACTTCTCCCACATGAACAATGGCAAGGGAAAAACCAATGTAGAAAAGGAACAACCACCCGGCCATGTGGAACCCTATGATCCACCCCCCATGATAGGAGATAACATAGGGTCCTAGTTTAGTAAACAAGTCAGAAAGATAATAGACTAACAGGTGCAAGGACTACACATAACTTGAATACAACATGAGTCAATATGAACATTGTAAGCAACTCAAACATTGCTTCCAAAGGCATTCACACAATGAATGTGGAGAAAAAAACTAGGGAATGCTATTCTGCAATAGGGATTAGTATCATCACATTGTCCTAACATGGGTTACCCTGACAGTCTCTCACCAGAGGTTGACCCCCATCTATGGTTACCCTGACAGTCTCTCACTAGACATTGGCCCCATAGGGTGACACATGTAGAACCAACATTCTTTTTGTGAGGACAAGGAAGTTGGTCTTGCCAACTAGGTCATCTCATCCCATCCTTAGCCTAAACGAGCACTATAGGCATGGGTGAGGCATCCAAATATCTTAATTAGTGTGAAAACTACCCAACCCTCTTAATTTATTATTAAGTTATCACTGTATTAACAACATCCAAGGGGTTACCCTGGCAAGCGACTTTGGGCCCCGACCCCACATTGAAAGCCATTCCCCCTTCACTGCATCTAGATTCTCAAATCCCATAACATAAACCAAGCATGCACTATCACATTTCTCATCATAATGCATTTACAACACAAAATATACATCATGTCACATCACACAGAGCAAGGGATTACCCATCTTGTATGGTCATCATAACCACATGAATAGGTACACTAAGCAAGGCATTATTTATCTTACAGATGTATCATACCAACATGAATAGGAGCCAACATTCTAGGATTGCATTTCACTCAACTCACATGATGTATACATAGCCAATCCTCACACAATCACACCCTCTTAAGCCTCTAGAATCAACTTCCTCAAATGACACAAACACTTGACACCACTAAAACACAATGGTCTCACATCACACTCACTCTCAAATGTACATCATAAACTAAGATCCTTCAACAATATGTAAATTACAATACCACAAATGCAACATGTGATTTGATGCAATAGTTATGGGTCTTAAAGAATGTAACATTAATCTAATCATAATAAATCATCTAACGATTATAAAGTGAATCTATCTCATCAATACAAAACTATAAATTTCTAACCACCAGGGTAAAAGCAAGAAGATGGGTCCACATAGAGGGGAAGTGTCGTACAAAAAAAAAATCTTGACAGGAACAGGTACCCATTTTAAAGAAAATGGGTACCTATTTAGGAACGGGCACCTATTTAGGAATAGGCACCTGAGCCTAGAATGGGTACTTGTTTTGTTTTATAGAACGGGTACCCATTTTGTTTTTCACTATTTTTAGAAACAGGTAGCCATTATAGAATGGGTACCTGTTTTGTTTTTTACTATTTTTAGAAACGGGTACCCGTTTCTAAAATTTTGAATTTCACACCGACACTTTTAATTTTGTTTTAGGCTTGGGAAAGGCATGGGTAGCTGACCTTGAGCCTTGGACCTGCAAGTATTTCTCTAAGGATAGAACCAAAGGAAAGACTGACTTCACCTATATGGCTGATGACATTTTTTCTGAATTTTTTTACGAAATTAAAACCCATTACAGATCATAGTGTCTAGTTTTCAAATATGTACATTTTTTTGGATTGGACTTGTTTTTCTAAACTAAAAATCTCAAATTATGTTGGCCGTACATGAGGGGTTTTCAAAAGTAGCAATTAGGCCTAATAAAAAATTAATAAAAAAAAATATTTGGAAAAAAATTATAAAAAGATATCCTCATCAAACTTCACTGTACGACACATCTTTTCCCAAAAGGATTTTAAAAAATAATTTTATTTAGGTCAAATTATGTTGGTCGTACACGTGCATGGTATGGTTAAAAAAATGATTTTTGAATAGTGGTTTTTAGAAATGCCTATTGAAAATCAATTTGTATCATTTGGGTATTGAAACAAATTACATATTTGGAAACTAGACTCCGAGTACTACATTTTATATTTAGTGACTTTTTTAAAGATTTCATTTCTAAGTGCTTCAAATTTTAGGGTCAAATGTGACAAATTCTGAAAATCAGGGAAAACACTTCCACTTTTTGGCCAAAAAGTGGACCCAACTTCTTGCACTGACCCACCAATAGTAGTTACCAATATGATAATAAGATAAAAGTGTCCACGAGTAATAATATTTTAACCAAAAGATTCCAAGACATATTTTAGTTTCGTTTAATTAAAATGATTGCAAACAACATGGAAATAACCCTAGAGGCATGCTTACTATATCATAACAATTTATAAAAATGCAATCCTTACCGCAATGAGTAACTATCACCACCATTAAAAATCATACAATAGAGTAATAATAACCATAACACAAGAATGATATAACCGATGACTACACAATTTACCATTATTAAATTAAACCACTATTTACACTGATGTAGATCTCATTAATAACATAGACAATTTTGTAAATACTATTCAAATATAACTGTATAAGAAAAATGAAATGCCTATAATATTAGAATTCTATTAGCATGTGTCTAAACAAAGAGAGCCCTAATATTAAATTGCAACTTTAAGAAACAAGATTTCTAGATGTTTAATTCACCTAGGAATTCTATCAACTATGCTGAGCTATTAAAGGAATTCCATGATCAAGGCACATTAGCTAATTAATAGAAGGTAGACAACAACAACCCTAAGGAACTTGTGCCTCCTCCTATCACTTTCGAAAGCATTATATACGTCAAGAAAAGTGAGGTAAACATATTGAGGAGCATGGTAGAGGTTTTGGAGAAAGAGGAATAATAAATGACAGTAAAATACAAGTAAAAAGTGAAAGTATTGATCAATGGTGTTTTGAGATGTCCATAAATACACAACCCTAAATGCAAAAGTTAAAGTTTTGGTACCCATGACTATGACTATATCCCATAACTCTTAGCCTTGGAAGGTGTGAACACAAGGTTTTAAATGAGGTTATATTATCATGTTCATAATCTTGTTAAGATAATAGGATCATAGGTTCAATCCAATATAAGAAAATGAAACTCTAGGAGTTGAGTTAGTACTAGTTTGAGATAGATAATTTAAAATAATAATTTAAGGAATTTAGTTTAGAGCCAGTACATGCACCAAAATAACCAAATTTCAATTTAACGAAACCATTCTAAGGTCCATGTGAGAATGCTTTTTCCATACATAATTTCTCTTTACATTATGTCCTTTTTACATTATTTTTTCTACATCATTGTCTTTCCTATGTACCACTATCCCTTTTGGGTTTGTCCTTACATAATTGCTTTTCAATTTGTACGTGTTTCCTCCTAAGTTATAGTTACTTAGTTACTTGTGTTGGCTATGCCTCAGTTACCCTAATCTCTTAATGCCAATACTCCCTTTACCTCTATTAATGTCCTATTATTTTGTGCTTGCTTCTGACCCATTTGGACTTACGACGATACATCCAATCTCCTCATTTTTTTCTTCCTCCTAAGATTATCAATCTCCATAATTCCAACACTTCTTAATTCAATTACAACTCTTATACAATAAAACTTCCATAAATAGAAGCACAAACCAAAAAGGTCTTTTGATGGACAAAAGAAAGTTTTCTTGGGTGCTCTATACCACTGATCACATTTCAGATCATTGCTGATAGCTTCTCATAACAACTATCTCCTTCTTTTAACTCATAAAATAAAACATCAGTGTTCACGTTGATTACTGTATGAATGTGAATTATTGTATGAATGTACTTCTCTTTTTACAAGTAATTATTGGTCTTGGAAAAACAATGTAGTTTGCAGAGAGTATCCCCATCACTTGTGCTTAAGCTCAACTTATTTTGTGGAAGATTAGTCAACAAAGGGTGGGCCTAGTAAGCACGACAAAGACACACAGAGTGCACTTATAAAAGAAAATGGCCATGATTATTAATCCTTTCTCACTCTTGTTTATGAATTTTAGATTGCGATCTCATTGTACGCACGCCGGCATGATTGTAATAATACAACGATCTAGATATCAACGAAGTCATTCAAAGGTGTTATCCCATTATTAGCAAATCGTGACTAAGAAGAGTTACATAAGCATGGAGTGTCTGAGAAGTGAACCGTTGAAACTTTGCTTGGAGGGATCAATGACATTGCATGAATGTGTTTTCTCGGTGCGGCATACCTCATATGAATATGGGCTAATTTAGTGTTGAAAAGACTTTAGAAACTTTCAAACAAATGGAATCTCTAGCAGATATATATATATATGCAAAATGTCAATGCATAGTCGAAGTATGCGATCTTTTTGACAAACGCCTCAAAGAGTTAACCTATTGGAATGCAATGATTGTAGGCTACCCACAAAATGAATTTGTTGAAAATACCTTTGAAACTTTTAAGCATATGTAATTGGTAGGTGTAAAACTAGACTTACAACCTTTTCTAGCATCTTTTCCAGCGCACCAAAATGAGAGCTTTGAAATATAGTGTAATTCAATCACATTTGTAACAATAATTGCATTATACCTAAAGTTGAGCATTACGTTTGCAAGGTTGACCTTCTTGTCTGCTGGCTACCTTGAGGACATCCTAAACTTTGCATTAAGATGGCAGTTACCCTTACGGTGTTTCTACGATTATGTTTCTTTGTGCTAGTAGATTACATCTATAGACAAGGGAGATCCATGCAAAGATCAAGAGAATAGCTTGGACAATGAATGCAAAATATGGGACCCTAGACCAGGTGCCTCGTTAGTTTGACTGAGCGCCTGAAAGAGTTGTGCTTTTCTTATATGCAATGGGCACAGGATACACCCAGAACGAATTCGGTAAAAAGGCTTTAGAAACTTTTAAGAAAATGCAATTGGCAGTTGTAAAGCCAGATTCGTAACCTCCGCTAGCATCCTATCTAGCCTCAAGAGACAAAATCATACAAAATCGTGTAAATCTCTTAAATTAGATCATTAATTTTTTAGGCATCACCAAAGGTTTGTGGATGGCCGCAAAACTTTTTGGGTACTGCCAATTTTCCCTACCTCAATCAATTTCAACACAGATTGGTCAAAACTGTGAACACCATCAATCAGATTATAAAGGGCCCGACAAAACAAAACCATGGGCATTGCCTAAAATTTTTGGGAATTACCTGAATATGCCTATAGTTGATCATTATGTGCTAACAAATCACATATAAATATAAGCTAGTTTATTTGTTGTAAAGACTTTAGAAACTTGCAAATAAATA
This sequence comes from Cunninghamia lanceolata, assembly GCA_027924645.1. Classification (NCBI taxonomy): domain Eukaryota; kingdom Viridiplantae; phylum Streptophyta; class Pinopsida; order Cupressales; family Cupressaceae; genus Cunninghamia; species Cunninghamia lanceolata. The sequence goes on along the minus strand of BSBN01000149.1, from coordinate 962,981 downwards.
CAAATGCAAACGACATGTTTACAGACCAATTTCAATGGCATTTGTCACCGCGTATGATAGAATGAAAACTTTGGAACAGGTAATGGACATCGACGTAGAAAGCAAAATGCAGAAGCAAAGAAAAGGTTTGTGAACTGTGTTTTAATATGATCTCATATGTATATATATATATATATATATGTATGTATGTATATATATATATATACATCGCTTCTATCATTACATCTATCACAGATTAGGTCAAACAAAAAACATTGAATAAAGAGGGGAACCTGTGTATATATCGTAGCAAGCTTCTAACCGATCCTTTCAAATCCGCTACTCCAGATCTCTAATCCTTTTTTTCTTTTCAGCCTACAAATGGTTTTCTAGCACCATGTGTCTTCCCCTCCCCGTTCAAGCTTGTCTCTTCTTTTTTTATTTATTATCCAAAACCCTATTTTCCTCCTTTGGTCCCAAATCTCACAATTTCCTATTTATTAAATTTATAACAATCAAACTATAATTTAATTTGCAACCTTAAAATATAATTTTTGTTTTTATTTATTTCATCATTTACTATATATTTGTTTTATAACAAATTATAATTATTAATAAATTTATTTTTATCGCCATTAAAAAAAACATATACTTGTTTAAATAATTTATTTTCATAGTTTTATCAATTATATTTTCTCATATATCTATTTTTTTTAATCTATAAGTGAGGGATTTTTAGGCTGGCCCACTCCAGCAGAGCTCACAAGGGGGACCTCCTCCCCTATCAAACTGTACAGCCACCATAGCACAGATCACCAATGGTGCGACCCTGCTAAGTCTGCCACCACTGTAATCATGTAGCTTGTGGCGTAGATCGCTACCGATGGATTTGTCATTGTACACTACTACTACCATGACATATTGAGCTATGGAGACCAGAGTACATCAGAATTCAATCACACTCCACTTAAGGACCATGGAGTGCCAAGAGTCACTTATTGGTGCAGGTGCACCCAAACCACAGTGGCCTCCATGAGGCATTAGCAGTTTAATATTCATTTTGATGTTTTCAATAAGGTCCTAAGCTGACCATTCATTGTAATAAGGTCTATTTGACCAATGCATGCTATTTTTAGGTTTATGTTGTAAGTCCCACGGGACACTTGGCAAATTTATATTTACGAGGGTTGTTAGGCAGTTAGAGTTTGTTAAGCGATTATGATCTCCCATCCGCCTAGAGTTGAGTTGGTACTACTCATGATGAGTAGATAAATACCCTAGGTCAGATCAACTATGATCAGATTATCATATTGTAGAGAAATCAGTTGTACAATTAAAAAACAGAGTATCTGTGTATTCACATTTCTAAAAGCATAATTAACAAATCCTATTTGTATATCTGTGTAATTCGATCTCATTTGGGTTCCCCAATGTGGAAATCATTTTCCTATTTTAGGATCGAGATGGATCGTTAATCCATTCCACCGGTTAGATTTCTTCGAAATCGGTGGAATGGCTATATAGTGTTTTTGTTTTGTTTTTCTGTTTGTTCGATTTCATGCTTGTAGGATCGGGTATAGGATGCATTAAAAGATCCTAGCATTCTCATGTGCTAGGTTGGGAAAGTCTAAAATCTGTGTTAGGTTGTTGAGGAAACAAATCTGTGTAGTTGCAAGCCTTGTAGTGGATCAAATCGGCAAAATTCTGCTTTGTTTCATCAGATATACAATTTGTGTGTATATCACAGTTGCATGTCAGATATACATTCCATGTGTATATCACAATTGTCTGTTGAATGTGTATGTCGCAAAGCATATCGGGAAGCATTGAGGTGTTGTATGTCAAGATTGTAAACATACATTGTGAATATACATTCTGTGTGTATATCGCTAATGTATGTCGGGTTTATTTCTATGTATCTTGCAATTGCATGTTTGTGAGTATCTCGTAGTTGGTTATCACCATTGTATGTGGTGGATGTACATTATAAATGTACAAGTGCATTGGCATACAAAGGAGAGAGAAAATTGAAGTTTCCAACTAACATACAAGGAAGTCAACGGTTGCTCAAACCCATCAAATGCATATTCGGGTTGCATCTTTAGGATGTATGTTTGAATGTACATTGTGAATGTACAAGGAGGTCAACGGCCTGTCAATGGTTGGTTTGTATGCATGTTTTGAATGCATCTTTCGAATGCATGTTCTACGAAGTCTATTTGGAATGTATCCTTCGAATGTATATTGGAATATACAATGTGTAGATACATTTGTACAGGATACAAAGTGCGACCGAAAGCAGTGATGGAGGAAACTGGTGATCACAGGTCAACTGAAGTATATTATGATTGTATATCGCTAATGTACATTAGGTAATGTATCTTGTGGCAGATACAAGTGTTGAAGACATACATCGGGGTGATCATTTTTAAGGTGGCCGATAAGAATGTTTTGTTGATAGGCAAAGGGTGCAAGTATATACATCGAAGAATGCATGTTAAGTAAAGCATAGACATACAATGGGAAATGTATGTTAGGATAGTTTTGGCTCCTCATCATATTGGTATGAGATCTCAGTAAAAGGTCTAGGCTGTTGTGTGTTGGTTCTATCACTGAGAAGACAAAAGTAGAAGATTGAGATGTTGACAAGATGCCTCCAAAAGGTAATGGTACGGCTAAAGAGTTGCAGGAGATGAAGGAAAAACATGCTAAAGAGATGAGGAAGATGAAAGACCTTGTAGAAGCACTTCAAGCCAGGCTTGCAGCCTTGGAGATAAACAAAAAGAGAGAAATGGAAGACAATGAATTTGAAATAGAAGATGATGGTGAAGAATTTGAAGAGGTAGCTGGAGATTTGAATCTTGAAGATCAGAGGTTTGCAAAACTGTTAAGGGCAATCAAGGATGACAAGCCTAAGGTAAAGATTGATGTTCCAACATACACTGGAAGTTTAAATGAAGAAGAGTTACTTGATTGGATTAATGCATTAGATAATGACTTTGAATGTGAGGAAGTTCCTAAGGAGTAGAAGGTAAAGATTGCAAAAATTAAATTGGGAGGTCATGCTTTGGTATGGTGGGATTATGTACAATCAAAAAGGAGAAAGCAAGGTAAGTCAAAGATTTCTTCATGGGACAAGATGGTAGCAAGGATCAAGGGTAAATTTTTACCCAAGGATTATGAAGTTCAAATGTTTAAGAAGCTTCAATTTTTCAGATAAAAGGAAATGGATGTGAAAGCATATACTAAGGAATTTTATAAATTGAGTATGAGGTCTAGCCATCATGAGAATGAGGTTGAAAAGTTTGCTAGATACTTGGCTGGTTTGAGATTGAACATACAGGATGAATTAGTTCTGGCTAACCCTAGGAGTGTAGAAGATTGTTATCAAATGGCAATTAGGATTGAGGAAAAGATGAAAAGGAGATAGGATAAGTCCATGAGAGGAAGAGGTAGTAATATAAGGGGAAGAGGATTAGCCCCTACAACAAGGCAAACCAATGAGAATCAAGAAGAGACTGGTAAAGGACAAGAGTAGTCTAATTTTAGTGGTGGATGAAAAGGTACATGATGCAAATTTGGAGGTGGAAGAGGTTCTAATACACTTTCAAGAAAGTGCTATACCTATAGTGAGTTTGGTCATCCATCCTTCAAGTGTCTTGAAAAGTTTGGTACCACTTCAAGTGGTAATGAAAGAAGAAGTGAAAAGAGAGTTCAAATTATGCAAGAGAATGAGGGGAGTATGCCAACTCCTGAATTAAATTTGGAATCAGAAACGGGAGAAAGTTTGATGATTAGAAGGACAGTGTTGCAAACATCTAAGCAGATAGATTTGAAACATAGGAGGAACTTGTTCAAGACTACATGCAAATGTCAAGGTAAGGTATGCAAAATAGTCATAGATTCTGGTTCAACAGACAACATGGTATCTCAAGAAATCATGGATAAACTGAAACTGGAAAGGATTCCTCATCAAAATCCTTACAAAGCATCTTGGGTAAGTGATAATCAATCACGTTTGGTATATGAACAAGCATATGTAGATTTTTAGATTGGAGAATATCAGGATAGGGTTTTATATGATATTTTGCCCATGGAATGTTGTCACCTACTTTTAGGTAGGCCATGGCAATTTGATAGGAGAGCAGTGTATGATGGATATGCTAACACCTATACCTTCACGAAGGATGGGAGAACTTTTAAGATGCAACCATTACAGGAGGATGCTGAAGCAAAGAAGGTAGCCAAAATCATTTTGGTAGGAAAGAAAGAGTTTGTAAAGATGCCTACAGTAGAGGCCATAAAGGAAGTTGATGATATCTCAAAGAGTGGAGATCACAGTTTGAAGGTGAATTCAGTTTTGATTGATGGAGTTTAGAAGGATCAGTAGAAGGTCGAGAAGCAGGTTTACAAGCAGCCACAAGTTGATTGGAAAAACAAGGATGCAATCGTAGTAGGGACAATTGTTTGTCCTCTAGAACCAACAAGAGTTGAAAGACAAACATATTTTGCCACATCAGCCATACTAGAAGCATTTGTTCAGACAGAGATGATGGTAAAATAGAATGGCAAACAAAGGATAGGTGTGAGTAGAGCCTACAATGCTAGGCATGAGTCTTTGATCCCATGGTAGTAGGTTATAGTGTAACACTCATGGGACAGAAATGAGACAGTAGCAGATACAGGTGGATCAAGTCAAAGAATTAACTCATGGGACATGAGTTCTTTTCACAGTGCAGAGTATGGTGTAGGTGCACCCAACCCACAGTGGCTTGCATGAGGCATTAGCAGTTTAATGTTCATTTTGATGTTTTCAATAAGGTCCTAAGCTAACCATTCATTGTAATAAGGTCTGTTTGACCAATGCATGCTATTTTTAGGTTTATGTTGTAAGTCCCACAGGACACTTGGCAAATTTGTATTTATGAGGGTTCTTAGGCAATTAGAGTTTTTTAAGTAGTTATGATCTCCCAGCCGCTTGGAGTTGAGTTGGTAGTACTCATGATGAGTAGATAAATACCCTAGGTCAAATCAATTTTGATCAGATTATCATATTGCATAGAAATCAATTGTGCAATTGAAAAATAGAGTATTTGTGTATTCACATTTCTGAAAGCATAATTAATGAATCCTATTTGTATAACTATGTAATTCAATCTCATTTGGGTTCCCCTCTGTGCAAATCATTTTCCTGTTTTGGGATCGAGATGGATTGTTAATCCATTCCACTGGTTAGATTTCTTTGAAATCGGTGGAATCGCTGTACAGTGTTTTCATTTTTTTTCTGTTTGTTCGATTTCATGCTTGTAGCATCAGGTACGGGATGCATTAAAAGATCCTAGCATCCTCATGTGCTAGGTTGGGAAAGTCTAAAATATGAGTTAGATTGTTGAGGAAATAGATATGTGTAGTTGCAAGCCTTGCAGCGGATCAAATCGGTGAAATTCTACTTTGTTTCATTATATACAATTTGAGTGTATATCGCATTTGCATGTCAGATATACATTCTGTGTGTATATCGCAGTTGTCTATTGAGTGTGTATGTCACAAAGCATATCAGGAAGCATTGAGGTGTTGTACGTCAAGATTGTAAACATAGATTGCGAATATACATTCTGTTCATATATCGCTAATGTATGTCAGGTTCATTTCTGTGTATCCTGCAGTTGCATGTTTGTGAGTATCTCGCAATTGGTTATCGCCGTTGTATGTGGTGGATGTACATTGTAAATGTACAAGTGCATCGGCATACAAAGGAGAGAGAAAATTGAAGTTTCCAACTAACATACAAGGAAGTCAACGGTTGGTCAAACCCATCAAATGCATATTCGGGTTGCATCTTTAGGATGTATGTTTGAATGTACATTGTGAATGTACAAGGAGGTCAATGGCTGGTCAATGGTTAGTTTGTATGCATGTTTTGAATGCATCTTTTGAATGCATGTTCTGTGAAGTCTGTTTTGAATTTATCCTTCGAATGTAAATTGGAATATACATTGCGCAGATACATTTGTACTAGATACAAAGTGTGACCAGAAGCAGTGGTGGAGGAAACTAGTGATCATAGGTAAACTGAAGTATATTATGATTGTATATCACTAATGTACATTCTGAATGTACATTGGGTAATGTATCTTGTGACAGATACAAGCATTGAAGACATACATCAGGGTGATCGTTTGTAAGGTGACCGATAAGAATGTTTTACCAATAGGCAAAGGGTGCAAGTATATACATCAAGGAATGCATGTTAATTAAAGTATAGACATATAATGGGAAATGTATGTTAGGGTAGTTCTAGCTCCTCATCACTTACATCGAGCCATAACCATTTAGAAGCCAAGATGTCTTTGGGGGAATTTAAACCTCGGTCTCCAGAATAATGACCAAGTGGTCTTAACCATTAGACCACACCCACTCAATATTTTCTCATATAACTATAATTTGCATAAAAGTATTTATATTTATTTATCAAAAGTGCTTTCGTAACTTAATGATCCTTATTATAATGTAACAATTTATCAAAGTATTGATCAAACAATTCTAAATAGATAAATCCAAATGTCGAACAATACCTAACCTCTAAGCATGATCTAAAAGAAAGACAACCACAATAATGATTGACTATCATGCCCATACTGACAACACTGACTGGGTGCAAAACCGAATACTCATCCTCTTCAAGGATGATGGCTAAGCTAGGGGACCATTAGGTTAAAGGCATGCTCAGACCTATCAATTTAGGTGGAGTCAATGCCTAATACCTGCAACCTGCAGCATACAGCATGGTCTATGCACAAGTATAATAAATATAAAATAGTCAAGGAGTGAAAGAGAATCGTAATGTCACCAGATGCTCACGAATGAGTGGTATGACATTTTCTCTTTTCACGCCACACAAAAATCAAATCATTCTATAATACAGAATCAGTCGCATAAAAATCAATTCTAACATATGACGATCATAGTAAGATCAACATCATAATCCCCTGAATGTAAAACAATGTCAAAGCATATGAATTATCAGTGTCATAACAATGATTATCGATAAAACATACTATCATATGAAACCACACATGAGCATAATCAAGAATGTCATCAACATGAATGTAGCATCTACTAACATCATATAATGTATAACATCAACTGTCTAACATACCCTAAGTATTCCTATTATTTTACCTTCATCTTCATGCTCCTTGGCTCAACCATCTGCACATCCAAAGTGAGAATGGAAGGTCGCTACATCCTCCCCTCCTAAAACTTGACTTACTCTTGGAAGTCATAGAATAGGGTGGAAACATAGCATATTAGTATTGTAATTTTCTGTTACCAACATACACATCCATATTAAGCAATTGTTCATAAGACAAGCACAATCATTCAATAATGACAAGAAGAACATCAATTCCTTACCTTTAAGGCATATCATGTGATCTACTTATAACCAATCACACATATTTTGAGAATTTCATTAGATTTAGAGAATTGCATTCACATATAAACAAGGAAAAATATGTCTCATCTCTTATTTCCACTATGGTTCCAACTAATTACCAACATGCAAAGTATAATTCTCCATGGAGTCTTCCCTTGTACATACTATTAGAGGTTCAAAATGAACCTAGTAGAAAGAATACTTATCATGAAACTGGGCCAATAGAAACAAACATTTGGAATAGCTACCATAGAAATTTAAAAAATATGCAAACCCAAGAGGGGGAATAATCAAATCCAATCTTAAGTCACAAAATGTTGGCAATTTTCAACAATAAATCAAGTATAAAAAAAAAAGTTTTGGTGGCCACTCCTATGATAAGAAAGTTCAAAGAAAACATTTTCATTGTTAGCCCCCTAACAACACATGAAACAACTATCAAAAATAACAAAACAACCAAATTACAAAGAAATCCACATCACAATGTGGCTAATTTTAGCCACAAAAGAGAGTATCCTCTACACAACACCCAAGGACACAAGGTCCAAAATGCGTTACATAATGTACACCAAACACACAAACAATTAAGTTATCTACATCCTCATATCTAAGCAACTTTTATACAAGGATTTAACGCAACATAGTCATTACTTATTTACAAACAATTTCTATCTTTAATGCAGTACAATTTATTTTTACCAAGCTATGAACATATGCAATTACTTCCTTATGCAAGAAGATATTTATAGAGGGAATACATGATATCACACACAACAATAATTCAAAACTCTAATTGACTTACAATATCACATTCATAAACCACAATAGAAATTCCACATGAGGTCATGGCTAACTAGGAGATAGATATCAAATTATCAGGCAACCACTTTAAGATACCCAACACACAACAACACCACATAATCCACATGACTCGCGATGCATGATGCCACTGAATGATTAAATGATTCCGATACTTACACATATACAAAATAAATGCAATTAACATAAAGATGGTATGGTGCTTCCACACCCATAGTTAAACATAACCCCCTCCCCGAAGTATGGTTACTTCACCAAACCAGGGAAAACAAAACACTACTGGCCTTTCACAACACCCCACATAGAATGGGTACATGATATTCACATCACTAGAGGGGGGGAAATTTCACTCTCCTAATTACATGCACTACCAATAACCATGTTTCTTTCTTCTAAAGAACTAGAGACCACAAGAGGAACTGAAGGCCTCAACAAATCAGAAAATACTAGCATTCAAGAAACACATATTGTCAGATATATCATCACATTTTCAGATAAGAAGGAGAGAGAACACATAGTAGACACATAAGTAAAACAAGGCATAAAGAATTTATTTCTTCTAGAATCAAAGAACAAGCCTATAAATTTATCAACCTTGTAACGTCATACTAAGGCACATAGGTGAGAGGTACTATTACCAACTCACCACAAAGAGAAAAATAGTTAACCTAGAGCAACAACAACAATCTAGAGGTCCCAGTGTTGCAACTTGGACTTTGATACTAGGTGTAACACCCTACCAAGGAACCCCTAAGAAAAAACACAACTATCCTATTCTAATAGGATATTTTTTTTTAAGAATGAGATAACAAGTAATGCAAATCATAACTACACATATCATTTAAACTAAGCTTTATCCTCTAGGGTTCCATGGTTGCATTACTATGAAAATATCAATAAGATCTAAATGTACATCATGAATTAAATAACAACAATAATTCATTCTAGATGTATTGTATCAGATGAATCAACACATACATTTCCATATTATAACATCAGATAAGTAACCATCAAGATCATGTAAATAGAACTACAAGTGCATATTCAAATTCCTTTACATAAGAGTACAACATTACATTGTTTACACTATCACTTTTATTGATAACATTGGAATGTAAACATCAATATTATAGTTCATGATTCATCTGGTATACATGGCTAGAACAAGAACATGAGTAACTATCTCCTCAAGTTAGAGCAAGATCTGGAACCTACTACATGAGATACATCCTTCTCGCACATGAACAATGATAAGGGAAAAACCAATGGAAAAAAGGCACAACCACCTGACCATGTGAAACCCTAAGTTCCACCCCCCGTGCTAGGAGATAACATAAGGTCCCACAAGCAACTCAAATATTGCTTCCAGAGGCATTCACACAATGAATGGGGAGAACCCAAGTAGTGAATGCTAGACTATAGTAGGGATAAGTGTTATCACATGGTCCTGGCATGGGCTACCCTAACAGTCTCTCACTAGATGCTATTCCCTATCTATAGTTACCTTGACAGCTTCTCACTAGACGTCGGCCCCATAGGGTGAAACATACAGAACCAACATTCCTTTCATGAGGACAAAGATGTCGGTCTTCCCAGCTAGGTCATCTCATCCTATCCTTAGCCTAAATAAGCACTACAGGCAAGCCACTTTGGGCCAATGGGTTACCCTCTAAATTTATTATTAAGTTATAACTAGATTAACAATGTCCAATGGGTTACCCTGGCAAGCCACCTTGGGCCCTGGCCCCACATTGAAAGCCACTTCCCCTTCATTCCATCTAGACTCTCAAATCCCATAACATAAACCAAGCATGAACTATCACATTTCTCATCATGATACTTTTACAACACAAAATATTCACCATTTAAGATCACACAAAGCAAGGTATTACCCATCTTGCGTAGTCATCATAACCACATGAATAGGTACATTGAGCAAGGCATTATCCATTTTGCACATGTATCATACCAATATGAATAGGAGGAAACATTCTAGGATTGCATTTCACTCAACACACATGATGCATACATAGCCAACCCCCACACAATCACACAGTCCTAATCCTCTAGAATCACCTTCCCCAAATGACACAAACACTTGACACCACTAAAACACAATGGTCTCACTTCACACTCTCTCTCAAATGCACATCATGAACTAAGATCCTTCAATAATATTTCAATTACAATACCACAAATGCAACATATGATATGATGCACTATTTATGGGTCTTAAAGAATGTAACATTAATCTGATCAAGATCAATCATCTAACAATTATAAAGTGAATCTATTTCATCGATACAAAACTATAACTTTCTAACCACCAGTAGCAGTTACTAATATGATCATAAGTTAAAAGTGTCCACAAATTATAATATTTTAATCAATAGATCCCAAGACTTATTTTAGTTTCATTTAATTAAAATGATTGCAAACAACATGCAAATAACCCTAAAGGCATGCTTACTATAACATAACAATTTATAAAAATGCAATCCTTACCATAATGAGGAAATATCACCACCATTAAAAATCATACAATAGAGTAATAATAACCATAGCACAAGAATAATATAACCAATGACTACATAATTTACCATTATTAAATTAAACTACTATTTACAATGACGTAGATCTCATTAATAACCTAGACAATTTTGTAAATACTATTAAAATATAATTGTATAAGCAAAACTAAATTCCCATAATATTAGAATGCTATTAGCATGTGTCTAAACAAAGAGAGACCTAATATTAAATTGTAACTTTAAGAAATAAGATTTCTAGATTTTTAATTCACCTGGCAATTCTATCAACTGTGCCGAGCTATTAAAGGAATTCCATGATCAAGACACATTAGCTAATTAATACAAGGTAGACCACAATAACCTAAGGAACTTATGACTCCTCCTATCATATTCCAAAGGATTAAATACATCATGAAAAGTGAGGTAAACAGATTGAGGAGCATGGTAGAGGTTTCAATGAAAGAGTAATAAGAAATGATGGTAAAATACAAGTAAAAAGTGGAAGTATTGATCAAGGGTGTTTTGAGATGATGTCCATAAATACAAAACCATAAATGCAAAAATTAATGTTTTGGCACCCATGACAATGACTATATCCCATAACTCTTAGCCTTGGAAGGTGTGAACACTAAGTTTTAAACGAGGTTCTATGATCATGTTCATAATCTTGTTAAAAGAATAGGATCATACGTTCAATCCAAGATAAGAAAATGAAACTCTAGGAGTTGAATTAGTATCAGTTTGAGATAGATAATTTAGAATAATAAATTAAGGAATTTAGTTTAGAGACAGTACATGCAACAAAATAACCAAATTTCCACTTAACAAAACCATTCTAAGGTCTATGTGAGAATTTTATTTACGTACATAATTGCTCTTTACATTATGTCCTTTTTACATTACTTGTTCTACATGATTGTCTTTCCTATGTGCCACTATCCCTTTTGAGTTTGTCCTTACATAATTGCTTTTTAATTTGTACCTGTTTTCTCCTAAGTTATACTTACTTAGTTACTTTTGTTGGCTATGCGTCAATTATCCTCTTAATGCCAATACTCCATTTACCCCTATTAATTTCCTATTCTTTGTGCCTGCTTATGACCCATTTGGACTTGCCATGATACATCCAATCTCCTCATTTTTTTCTTCCTCCTAAGATACTCAAACTCCATAATTCCAACACTTCTTAATTCAATTGTAACTCTTATACAATCAAAAATTCCATAAACAAATGCACAAACTAAAAAGGTCTTTTGATGGACAAAAGCAAGTTTTCTTGGGCGCTCTGTACCTCTGATCACATTTCAAATCATTGTTGATAGCTTCTCATAACAACTGTCTCCTTTTGACTCATAAAATAAAACATCAATGTTCACATTGATTAGTGTATGAATGCGAATTACTATATGAATGTACTTTCGTTTCTGTAGGTAATTACCAGTTTGAGAAAAACAAGATAGTTTATAGAAAGTGTCCCCATCACTTGCACTTTAGCTCAACTTATTGTGTGGAAGATTTGTCAACGAAGGGTTGGCCTGGTAAGCACGACAAAGACACACAAAGTGTACTTATAAAATAAAATGGCCATGATTATTAATGCCTTCCCACTCTTATTTATGGCTTTTAGATTGGGATCTCATTGCGGACACGCTACCAGGACTGTAGTAATACAATGATCTTGATATCAATGAAGTCATTCAAAGGTGTTTTAGCAATATTGGTAAATTGTGACTAAGAAGAGTTACATAAACATGGAGTATCTAAGAAGTGACCCATTGAATCATTGCTTGGAGGGATCGATGGCATTGCATGAATGTGTTTTCTCGGTGTGACAGACCACATATGAATATGGGTTGATTTATTGTTGAAAAGACTTTAGAAACTTTCAAACAAATGAAATCTTTGGTGGATATATATATGCAAAATCTGGACACATAGTCAAAGTATGTGATCTATTTGACAAATGCCTCAAAGATTTAACCTCTTGGAATACGATGATTGCAGACTACACACAAAATAGATTTGCTGAAAATACCTTTGAAACATTTAAGCATACCGAATTGACAGGTGTAAAACCAAACTTGTAATCTTTGCCAGCATCCTTTTTAGCACACCAAAATGAGAGTTTTAGAATAGAGTATAATCTAATCACAAATTTTTAACCCTAATTGCATTATACCTACAGTTGATCATTACATGTGCAAGGTTGACCTTCTTGCCTACTAACTACCTTGAGGACTTCCTAAACTTTTCATTAAGATGCCAGTCACCCCTGCGGTGTTTCTACATTTATGTTTTCTTGGTGCCAGTAGATTACATCCATAGACAATGGAGATCCATGTAAAGTTGGAAAGAATGGCTTGGATGATGAATGCAAAATATGGGACCCTAGACTAGGTGCCTCATTAGTTTGATTGAGGATCTTAAAGAGTTATCCTTTTCTAATAAGCAATGGATGCAGGATACCCCCAGAATACATTTGGTAGAAAGGCTTTAGAAACTTTTAAGAAAACACAATTGGTAGGTGTAAAGCCAAATTCACAACCTTTGCTAGCATCCTATCAAGCCTCAAGAGACAAACTCATACAAAATCGTGTAAATCTCTTAAATCAAATTGTCAATTTTGTGGGCATCGCCAAAGATTTGTAGATGACCCCAAAACTTTGTGGGTATTGCCAATTTTTTTCTACTTCAATCAATTTCAACATAGATTGTTCAAAACTGTAAACACCATCAATCAGGTCACCAATGCCCCAGCAAAACAAAACCATGGGCATTGCCTAAAATTTCTGGGAATTGGTTGAATATGCCTACAATTGATCGTTATGTGATGGCATATCACATATAAATATAGGCTAGTTTATTTTTTATAAAGACTTTAGAAAGTTGCAAACAAATGCAAATGCAAATGGCAGGTTTATAGAGTGATTTCAATGGCCTTTGTTAGTCCATATGATAGAATGAGAGCTTTTGGATAGGTAATGGATGTCAACACAGAAAGAAAAATGTAGAAGTAAAGATAAGGTTTGTGAACTGTCTTTTACTATGATCTCATATATATAAGGTTTTTTCAACATTGTCTATGTCGATTTGGTTGAATAATGTTTGGGGAACATAATTAATGATTAGTGTTTAATAGTTGTAGTTTGTAAGAAATATCTTATATATGTATATGTTTATATACACATATATACATGTATACATATATATATATGTATATATATGTATGTATATGTATATGTATATATATGTATGTATATGTATATATATATACATACATATATATATACATATATATATATATATGTATACATAAATGTATATATATATACATATATAAATATATATATGTATACATCTATACATATATATATATATATGTATGTATACATAGATATATATATGTATACATAGATATTTGTATGTATACATACATATTTATATCTATATACATACATATATATATATGTATACATACATACATATATATATATATATGTATATGTATGTATACATACATATATATATGTATATGTATGTATACATACATACATATATATATATATATATATATATATATATATATATATATATATATATATATATATATATATGTATACATACATATACATATATATATATGTATGTATGTATACATATATATATACATATACATATATATATACATATATATATATATATCATTTATTTTATTGCATAGATATCACAGATTAGGTCAAACAAAAAATGCTAAATAAAGAGGGGAACCTGTGTATCGTTGTAGCAAGCTTCTAACCGATCCTTGCAAATCCACTACTCCAGATCTCTGATCTTCTTTTCCTTTTCAACCTCCAAATAGTTTTCAAGGTTGTCTCTTCTATTTTCATTTATTATCCAAAACCCTATTTTCCTCCTTCGACCCCAAATCTCACAATTTCCTATTTATTAAATTTATAACAATCAAAGTATAATTTAATTTACAACCTTAAAATATAACTTTTGTTTTTATTTATTTCATCATTTACTATATATTTATTTTATAACAAATTATAATTATTAATAAATTTATTTTTATAGCCATTAAACAAAACATATACTTGTTTAAATAATTTATTTTCATATTGATTTTATCAATTATATTTTCTCATATAACTATAATTTGCATAAAAGCATTTATATGTATTTCTCAAAAGCTCCTTCGTAACTTAATGATCCTTATTCTAATGTAACAATTTATCAAAGTATTGATCAAACAATTCTAACTAGATAAATCCAAATTTCAAACAATACCTAACCTCTAAGAATGATTGGAAAGCAAGACCACCACAACAATGACTGACTATCATGCCCATACTGACAACACTGACTAGGTGCAAAACTATATACTCATCCTCTTCAAGGATGATGAATAAGCTAGGGGACCATATTTTATCTTCATTCAACAGTTTCCATTGGGTTTAAGGCACACTCAGACTTGTCAATTCAGGTGGATTTGAAGCCTGATACCTACATCCTATAGCACACAACATGGTCTATGCAAAAGTATAGTAAATATAAAACAGTCACGGAGTGAAAGAGAATCACAATGTTGCTAGAAGCTCATGAATTAGTGGTATCACATTGTCTCTTTTCACACCACACAATAATCAAATCATCTTATAATACAGAATCAGTTGCATAAAAATGAATTCTAACATATGACAATCATAGTAAGATCAACATCATAATCACCTGAATGTAAAACAATGTCAGAGCATATGAATTATCAGTGTCACAACAACGATTATTGATAAAACATACTAACTACCATATGAAACCACACATAAGCATAATCATGAATTCATGTCATCAACATGAATGTAGCATCTACCAACATCATAGAATGTACAACATCAATTGTCTAACATACCCTAAGTATTCCTATTATTTTACCATCATCTTCATGCTCCTTGACCCGACCATCTGCACATCTAAGGTTAGAATCGAGGGACACTAGAACAGAGACAAAGACAAAGATAAAGAGATAAAGAGAGGGAGGGAGTGAAAAAGCATGAGAGATATAGTGGGATAAAACCAAGGAGATATAGATAAATAGAAAGTGGCAAGAGAGATAATTAGGGCAAATATATATAACCAAAAAACATTAGGATTAATATTTGGGTTATAGTTATAATTAGGGTTAGGATTAGAAATAAATTTAGGATTAATGATAAAGTAAGGGTTATTGATACAATTAGAACTAGGGTTAGAATAAGGTAAAATATTTATACAAAAAAATATTAGGGTTAGAGTTAGAATTATGGTTGGAGTTAGGGATATAATTATGATTAGGGTTAGAATTAGGGTTACATATATAATAAGGGTTAAGGTTAGAATTAGAGGTAGGGTTAGAAATAGAGACAAGAATATAATTAAGGTTACATTAATGGTTAGAATTACGCTTAGGGTTATAATTAGAATTAGAGTTTGGATTACAATTAGGGTTCGAGTAAGGATCGAATTAAGGTTAGCAATATAATTAGGGTTACAGATAGAACTAGGGTTACAAATATAATTAGGGTAAGGGTTAGAGTTTTAGTTAGGATTAGGGTTAGAATGAGGATTAGGGTCAGGGTTAGTGTTAGGGTTAGAATTAGGATTAGGGATAGAATTGGGGTCAAGGTTAGGGATGGAATTAGGGTTATGGGTATTGTTATAATTAGAGAAAATATATAACTAAAAAATAATATTACGATTAGAAATAGGGTTACAATTAAGGATACAATTAATGTTATTAGTAGTATGAGGGTTAGGTTTACAATTAAGGTAAATATTTATTAAAAAATAGGGTTAATTTAGAATTAGGGTTGGTGTTAGGGATATAATTATGGTTAGGGTTAGAATTAAGGTTACAAATATAATTAGGGTCAAGGTTAGAATTAGGATCACGGTTAGATTTATTGTTAAAATTAAGGTTCAAAATTGGAAGAAAATATATTTAAAAAATATGATGGTTGTTAGAATCATGGAAAATATATAGAAACAAAAAAAATAGTAGGGTTAAGATTACAGTTACAATTAAAATTAGTTAGGGTTAGGAATAGAATTAGGGTTAGCGATAGAATTAGACTTAGTGATAGAAGTACAGTTAGAGTTACAATTATGACAAACATTTGTAGAAAAAATGATTACAGTTAGAATTATGATTGTGGTTAGGGATATAATTGTGATTAGGGTTAAGTTTAGGGTTACAATTACAATTAGGATTATGGTTAGGGATAGAATTAGGAATAAAAATATATTGACAGTTAGGATTACTAAATTAGGGAACATATATATAGAGAGACAAAAAGAAAAAGATAGAGGGAGGGTAGGAGAAAGTGCAAGAGATATAGAGAGACTAAAAGATTCAGAGATATATAGGAGAGGAAGAGGCAAAGAGAGATAATTAGAGCTTGAATATATAACCAAAAAATATTAGGGTTACATCTAAAGTAGGGTTAGAGTTATGCATAAAATAAGGGTTAAAAACAGGGATAGGGATAGAATATTGTTAACATAGAGACAAAGACAAAGATAAATAGATAGAGGGAGGGAGGGAGAAAGCATCAGAGATATAGAGAGAAAACCAGAGAGATCTAGATAGATAGGAAGAGGCAAAGAAATATAATTAAGGAAAATATATATAACCGATAATACATTAGGGTTATAGTTACAATTAGGATTGGGATTAGGAATAAAATTAGGGTTAACGATAAAATAATGGTTATTGATAGAATTAGAGTTAGGGTTAGAAATAGGTGAAATATTTATACAAAAGAACATTAGGGTTAGAGTTGTATTTATGGTAGGAGTTAAGGATATTATTATGAATAGGATTAGAATTAGGGTTAGAAATATATTTAAGGTTAACGTTTGAATTAGAGTTAGGGTAAAAATAGTCTTAGGAATATAATTAATGTTAGAAGTAGACTGATGGCTAGGGTTACAATTAGGGTAAATATCATAAACAAAAAATTATTAGGGTTAGAGTTAGAATTAGGGTTAGGGAAAGAATTATGGTTAGGGATAGAATTTGGGCTACAAATATAATTAGGGTCAAGGTTAGAATTAGGATTAGGGATACAATAATGGTTAGAATTAGGGTTATAAATTGAAAAAAATATATAACAAAAATATGATGGTTGTTAGAATTATAGAAAATTTATAGAGAAAAATGACATTAGGGTTAAGACGATGGTTACAATTAGAAATAGGGTTATAGTTAGGGTTAGGGATAGATATAGGGTTAGCAATATAATAACCTGTAGCATCACTATGGACTTTATTGATTACATTTAGGATTTGAGTTAGGGGTGGTTAAATCCTCAATGGGTTAAGTAATCATATAGGCATTTCCCTTTTTGGTGGCTTCAACCTATTGTTGATAGGTTCTAGGATGGATGTGTAGTTGTTGCAGGTTTTCAATTATTACAGTGAACTCTCTACACTTTAGGCTAGGCCTATTTTTAAAATGTTCCTGGTCCTTAAAACCAAGTAATATAAACAATATATATTATTAAATATGGAAACAATATTTAATATTTACATATTTATATATATATATATATATTTATTTATTTATATATTTATATATGTTCCATTTAATACACACACACACATATGTATTACTCAATTATATTTATTTTACATATAAGGTATAATATACTAATTAAATGGCACTTGACAAATCAGATGGTATCAATATATTTTGTCAAACTCATGCATTTCAACAAACTTTACAAATGAATATTCCAAATTTGAATCATGTTTGAACTTTAGGGTGTTCAACCACTTGAACATCTTCTCCACCACAAACACCACTTGAGAAATGCCTCCCAAAACAACTAGTGAAACCCTTCCATATTTGATTTCCTTGTATATCTATGTCAAATGAATAAGCTTTACATAACCAGAAAGTGGAACATAGAGAGAGAGAGAGAGGGGTTGATGTCAAATGAATAATCTATACATAACTAGAACGTGGAACACAGAGAGATATATTTTCAATTAGTCATTCTATGCCAACAATTCAAAGATGGCAACTGTCCATGGGGAGTTACTCTTAGGGTGGCACGCCTTTTTCTTATGAACATGTTAATTCACCTTTAAGGCCTCTTCAACACACCCATTGCATGCTAAAGAGACATAATCTCATGGATTGAAATAATTGCAGTATATACATAAAATGAGCATTTAATATCACCAACCATATTAATTGTCCCATATTTAATTTTCCCACTTTCTTTTCCTTGTTTTAGATTATATCTCAATATATAATATCCTTAAATATATTACCCATTGACCAATCTCAAAGGTCCACAAATTACTAAACCCATTTAGGTTTGATAGCTATAAAGGTCTGCAACATGATATTTGTGCATCAGGATGATATTTCCAAATATCCGGTTATCTTCCGAATATCATCTTGATGCTGACATGTGGTGGTGACGTCATCAAGGTCGAGGGGGTCATATTTTTAACATCAGTCATTTTATGGAGATCCCTCGATATTTTTAAATATGACGATGATGTCATCCAAATATGAGGAGGTGCACGATAGGTAGATATGTTGATGATGTCAGCAGGATGTGACGGTGATGTCATCAGGATGTTCTTCAGCCAGAAATTTGGTATCGATTAAGCAGGAGGATCTTCCTCTAATGCATTAGGTTGTGCCGATGAAGGCAAATATCAGGTTGATGTTTCACGTGAAGGTAAGGTTATCATGCAGATGATGATGCTGACGTCAGGGTGATATTTTGAGTATCTAGATATCATGCTGGAGGATGATGATGATGAAGGCTTATACTAGGTGCCATCAGGAGCAAAATCACTGACATCATATATGCTCGCGGCCTAGTATATAAAGTAATGAGAAGGTTGCCGCGGGGTGCATGTGGGATAATTAGATCCTGCATGATTTCAAATATCATGATGATATATTTTGGCAGGAAAGGGTTGCAATGCACAGTATGATGTTTTTCCCAAGGCTGCGGGTTGGCACACCATTAATGGCAGTTGTTGTAGAGGTATGGGCGATGGCGTGGATGGATCTAGTCAAACTGCCTGATTGATGATGTGGATTCCCAGGCAGTGGTGCAGGGCTTGAGGTTTCTTCCTATCTCTTCCCCTACCTGCTACATTCAATGTGATGAGCACCATTTTCCCAATGTACTGTATCTGGCGAGTTTTGATCTACCATGTAATTAAGGTTGAGCACCTCCTTGCTGTATAAGTAGGGCTGTGTTGCTCATTTGTTGGTTGTTGAAGGCCGGAGGCATTTTTGTGTAAATAACGAAGAACAAGGCATGATCCTGGTTGTTCTATCCCATTTTGGAGTTTATGTGTTGCATCATGAGTGTATTTTGCACATATTTTTAGTTTCAGTGTTAATGTTATATAAAAAATGTTTATTGCATGTGTCTATTTGCTTGTCTCCATTTGCTGCATGTTATTCTCCTTCTTTTGAATCTGGTTGCTAAGGGTTTCATAGATTCTAGGGTATAGATATCTATATTGCATGCTTGATCTGTAACGTCCATTCAAGGAGTGGATTAAACTATTTTAGGTTAATGTATGGAGAAGGTTGCATGTCAGCAGGGATATTTGTAAGTAGAGGCAGTTAGATACCTATTCTTGGGTGATGTTTGTAAGGCAAGCATCAGTTCAAACCCCCTAAAACTTGAGTGAAAGTTGCAAACCATTTGTTGTATACGTCTAGTTGACTCCTTGCCCAATGGATAGGCACCAGTCTACTCCTGGGTCAGTAGTTATGAGCCAAAACCCCTTGTCTTGCATCCAAGACATTATGTCCACCCATTTCATCACCTCCATCTGTTAGCTGTAGGAGTAGTATTAGGACCCCTGCATACTCTCATGCCCAACCAGACACATATGTCCAAGAATGTTGCCAACCTTGTGATCTGTCATTCAGATCTTGGTCCATACATGAGAGTATTCTTCTTGTTGTTGTCAAGTTAGATCTTTCTATTATTGAGCTAGTCAAGGTCACATCTTTAGCTATAGGGATACCGCCCTTGGTACAGCAGAACCTGAAGTGAAGGGGAGGAGCTCACGCAACCTCCTGTATTAGTTGGCTGAATTTGCACGTGCATAGGAACTGGCAAACCCTAATGCTGATTCAGAAGAAAAACCAACAAAATGGCAACTCCATTGGGGAGAAAAGAAATAAAACAGAATATATTTTTGGCCCATCTGAGTCGCAACAAAATGGCGACTCCATTGGGGACTGATTTGTAAAGTGTTATCCTATAGTCTCTGGTGAAGTTCTGCTCTGCTGGTGGAATGAACCTGGGAAAGTAGCTTTCAGCTATTGAAAATTTTGTCCTCTCTGGAGAGGTGGTGACTCTGCAAAAAAATTTAAGTGCACATGAAGGATAGATGTATGTTGTGTGATAAAAGATGTTCAAATTTATGCATCTGGATGAGAAAAGGTGCCTAGCTTCTTCCCCTTTATATTTGTTGTTTGCTGCATAAGTTAGATGCGAGGGGGAAGCCTTAGCTCTTAGGCAGACAAAGGGATGTCTAAGAGTAATATTTTTATGAATTCAAATATGTATTATCCCATACTTAGTCAAGAAGGGGGTGATATGTTGAATAAAAGAATAGAAGAGATAAAAAATAGGTTGATATTCTTAGAGGCTAGGCAGGCCCAGTTAAATAGCAATAACCCTGTTGTGTCTGCCAGTCAGAAGGCTAAACCTCTTCTCAACCCTTTTGATCCTTAGTATGACCTTGAGATCATGGCATCATGTGAAGATAAAAGTGAAAATGAAAAGATATCAGTTGAGGATGCCATTAAAAGGATCAATGATGACTCCCATTGTAAGGTTGAGGTGTCTGGTTCTGAAAATAATGATGTGGTTATGGATAGAAATGAACATCTATTTGAATGGGTTTGTGGAGATAATTGTGAGTATTGTGCTTAGGATAGAGAAGAAATAAGCACACAGGCTAATACTCCTCCACAAGGAGAATCTATTGATGGTGAGGATGCATGCTCTGCTGCATATGAACCAGTGGCATACCACAATCAAGCTGATACACCTGGATCACCCATTTTTGATACATATGGTGATGAGGATCTATTTGAGTATGGTGAAGGTTTGAGCATTGTTTTTTACTTGGACTCTGTCTCTCATCCTAATGAAAGAGGAACCAACATACATCAGGAAAGTGACTATAAAAATGTGCCTAATTTGAAAGAGGTGCTAGAGCCTAATCTTTTCCAGTTTGGTGCTGCTGATGATTGTGTGCATGATGCGCACAATTGTGAATTTGAAAGCTTTGCTTTTGATAGGCCAGCTGATGAAATGAGCCCTGATCTTCCTAGCTGTGTGGTGGACTCTGAGTGTTTCCTATTTTTAGTCCAGCTAGGAGATCATTTTGCAATGCATAGTGATGATAAGTGCTATATGCCATATGAATATGCATTGCTTGATAAATTTGACACCCACATGTCACATGATGTTGAAGGTTGTTTGCACAGGGGTAATAGTGACAAGCTAAATCAGAGGGTTGAATATGCAGATGGCAAGGTTTATTTGTGGGTAGGTCATGACAGTATCTCCAGGCTCGATCCAATGTATGCAGATGAGAATGAGGTGTTTGACAAAGGGAGATATAGGTTTTTCTTTTCTCGGTGGCCTTAGGCCATCAAGTGTGTTTGGTGATGCAGAATTGTAACTTCATGACTCATGCCTAATGGATAAGGGACTGATCTACATCCTAGAGATCTGAGGTCCTCGCCATGCCTACAAGAGGCATGCATCCCCAGACAGAGCCACTATTGGTGCCTACATGAGCAGTCAGGTTTCAAGCATATAAACATGTAGGCACCTTCCCTAAAAATAAAAAAGTTCTAAGTCTTTGGACCTCCTCAACATGTTTTAGCTTCAGCATCATATTTTCTTCGAGGAGGAAGTCATCATCATCATGTTTCCAATCATCACCCTATTGTTTCTCGCGGGGGTCATCATCATATTTTCTGCCGACCTGATCTTCTACCTGCGGGGTGATATTTTAACATCAGGTGATTTTAGTTAAGATCATCCTGATGATGTTGCTGCAAGGTTCTAACTATGACCCAATATTCATCAGGGTCATCATATTTGAACATCAGGTGATCTTAGTTAAGATCATCCTGATGTTGTTTTATCACTTCATGTTCGCTATTTTATCACCCTGATGATGCTGACATCATTCTTATGTCAGGGTGATATATGATTTTCTGCCTGTCTACAACATGATATTTGTGCATCAGGATGATATTTCCAAATATCCATTTATCTTCTGAATATCATCCTGATGCTGACATGTGGTGGTGACATCATCAAGGTCTGGGAGGTCATATTTTTAACATCAGTCATTTTATGGAGATCCCCTGATATTCACAAATATGACGATGACGTCATCCGGATATAAGGAAGTGCATGATAGGTAGATATGCTAATGATGTCAGCAAGATGTGACGGTGATGTCATCGAGATGTTCTTCAGCCAAACATTTTGTATCAGTTAAGAAGGAGGATCTTCCTCCGATGCATCAGGTTGTGCCGATGAAGGCAAATATTAGGTTGATGTTTCACATGAAGGTAAGGTTATCATGCAAATGATGATGCTGACATCAGGGTGATATTTCAAGTATCCGGATATCATGCTGGAGGATGATGATGATGAAGGCTTAGACTAGGTGCCGTTGGGAGCAAAATCACCAATCATATATGCTCGCGACCTAGTATATAAAGTAATGAGAAGGTTGCCACGGGGTGCATGTAGGATAATTAGATCCTGCATGATTTCAAATATCACGATGATACATTTTGGCCGGAAAGGGTTACGATGCACAGTATGATGTTTTTCCCAAGGCCGCGGGTTGGTACGCCATTAATGGTGGTTGTTGCAGAGGTATGGGCGATGGTGTGGACAGATCTGGTCAAACTACCTGATTGATGATGTGGATTCCCAGGCGGTAGTGCAGGGCTCGAGGTTTCTTCCTATCCCTTCCCCTACCTACTGCATTCAATGCAATGAGCACCATTTTCCCAATGTACTGTATCTGGCGAGTTTTGATCTGCCATGTAATTAAGGCTGAGCACCTCCTTGCTATATAAGTAGGGCTGTGTTGCTCATTTGTTGGTTGTTGAAGGTGAGAGGCATTTTTATGTAAATAACGAAGAATACGGCATGATCCTAGTTGTTCTATCCCATTTTGGAGTTTATGAGTTGCAGCATGAGTGTATTTTGGACATATTTTTAGTTTCAGTGTTAATGTTATATGAAAAATGCTTATTGCATATGTCTATCTACTTGTCTCTGTTTGCTGCATGTTATTCTCCTTCTTTTGAATCTGGTTGCTAAGGGTTTCATAGATTCTAGGGTATAGATATCTATACTGCATGCTTGATCTGTAACTTC
The DNA here is from genome assembly GCA_027924645.1 of Cunninghamia lanceolata. NCBI lineage: Eukaryota > Viridiplantae > Streptophyta > Pinopsida > Cupressales > Cupressaceae > Cunninghamia > Cunninghamia lanceolata. The sequence goes on along the minus strand of BSBN01000149.1, from coordinate 938,757 downwards.
CATTCAAGGAGTGGATTAAACTATTTTAGGTTAATGTATGGAGAAGGTTGCATGTCAGTAGGGATATTGGTAAGTAGAGGCAGTTAGCTACCTATTCTTGGGTGATGTTTGTAAGGCAAGCATCTGTTCAAACCCCCTGAAACTTGAGTGAAAGTTGCAAACCATCTATTGAATACGTCTAGTTGACTCCTTGCCCAATGGATAGGCACCAGTCTGCTTCTGGGTTAGTAGTTATGAGCCAAAACCCCTTGTCTTGCATCCAAGACATTATGTCCACCCATTTCATCACCTCCATCTATTAGCTGTAGGAGTAGGATTAGGACCCTTGCATACTCTCATACCCAACCAGAGACATATGTCTAAGAATGTTGCCAACATTGTGATCTGTCATGTAGATCTTGGCCCATACATGAGAGTATTCTGCCTGTTGTTGTCAAGTTAGATCTTTCTATCATTGAGCTAGTCAAGGTCACATGTTTAGCTATAGGGATACCGCCCTTGGTGCAGTAGTGCCAGAAGTGAAGGGGAGGAGCTCACTCAACCTCTTGTATTAGTTGGCTGAATCTGCACGTGCATAGGAACTGGCAAACCATGATGCTGATTCAGAAGAAAAACCAACAGGTACAATGAATGAATACTTACCAAGTGTCAAAATAGACTATACTAGAAAATGTCCACTTATTGATGTTGTAGACTTTTTTGTTTAAGTTCTCCAATACTTTATTGATTAGAAGTTAAACACAAAATAGTATAATAGCTAGTAGTGGACATAGAGCTATAGCTAATGTCACATTTAGTTTGATAGATCTATTTATCTTCCTTAGAATTAGCTACCATCGCCCTAGTTGGATGCAACATAAATCTTTCTAGTGATAAAAACACCATATAGTCTTAGCCAAGTCATTTTTATGGACAAATGATATGTAGATTTATAGTTAAAATTTTTTCTTTGAAATATAATGCAAAATCAAACTTGTTCTCCTAAATAGTTGTGAAAATATTTTCCAAATAACTCAAGAATAAACAATGTTGCAACACACACAAAAGTTGAAATTACAAATCATGTAGAGTATATACAAACTATTCCTTCTCAATACTTTGTCAACAACCTATTCTCATGCATTTCAAATAAACATGACCCATTTTATGCATATACTACAATCATGGCATCACAAGAAAATGTACCACTAGTATGAGAAAAACCTTACAAAATAGGTTTCAACAAGTGACAAGTAGTATTTCATGCACTACTTTGTGCAATACAAGCATGGGAAAGTCAAATAAAAGCTTGACTATCAAACTCCTTCCAAAACATATCAATGAAATTGCACACTAAGAATCCTAATATGTCACATTTCCATGGGATGTTTCATTGAGTGATTCATGTCATTCACTTTACAACCTAACTATTAACCTTAAAGACCTCTTTTGCATAGCCATTGCACACTAAGATTTTTAGTAAGTGTTATACTCCCACCCTAAACCTCATAAAACTTTTTTTTTTTTACTTTAGTAAAGTTGTGAAAGGTAGCTCATGTTTGGGAAGTTATGATATACTTTGATGACTATGTATAGAATTTATGTTATAGTTAGATGAAATCATGAAAGTTTATCTAAAGAAGATTATAAAATGTTTTGCTTAAAGTTTTGAATTGAATTATGGGCTTTGATATTATGAATTGATGGATTATAATATGATAGGCAAAATACTTCTTTGAAATACAAATGAAAATAATATAATTTTATGAATATATCGAAATATTGTCAAACTAATTACCTTTGTTTTTCTTGAGTGATTGAGACAGGACAATCAAGTACCCTCAGAGCATAATAGGGAAAGTATCATCTAGTAGAAAGGTTTTGTTGATAAAACCCTGATGTTACCATCTAAGCTAGGGTCAGTGAGTGATGTGGGAAATCTGTCAAGTTTAGGTCTTACCTTTCATATTATCTGTCGAGGTAAGCTATCTCCATATTTATTTCACTCTCACAACTATCAAGTCCAGAAAAAAAAATTTAGTCTCATCAAAGTCAAATATCGAATAGGATCAACTTGATGTTTGAGGATGTAAAGACTTGTTTCAAGTCATGATCGTTTAGTCCCAAGTCAAAGATACTTTTCTTCAGTTCTCAATGTTATCATTGAACAATGTTATTTAATTCTTATAACACATCTTGAAGACTATAGAAAAATTCTAATAACCTAACTACTTCTCTATTATCACGTTCATGTGAAATATGATGTGAAGTGTATATCATATAGCATATATTATTATGTCTATCACATAGTCCTTAGAAATTATAGTATTATTATTATTATTATTATTATTATTATTATCAATTGACACCTACTATTTCACTAGATCTTAAGTGCAGCACGTTCTATCACGAACTTTCAACTACTTGAAGACCAAAAGGAGAATGAAGGATGATTATTTACTAGTAAAAGCACCAAAGGTGCTAACAAATGGCCGATAGGCATGTACAAATATTTATAGGCCTATCACTAAATAATATACATTTATATTTTTATTTGAAAGTTATTATGTGTAGTATTTGGTGGATTAGCATTTATCACATGTCATTTTGCCCACAAACTTGGTACCTAAAGAAAATAAAAAGAAGCAAGTCCAATCCCACACTTCACTTTATGTGTGTAACATGTGTATGAACTAACTTTGTGTGCAATGTGTCAACAAACAAACTTCAATGGTGTTCATTGTGAGTCTTTGTGTGTTTGAATGAATTTTGGATTTCATTGTGTGTGTGTGAATAAACTTCAACATTCATCATGTGCATGTTTGAAATTTAACTCTGGCATTCACTTCATGTGAATTGTGTAAGTGTGTGTGTGTGTGTGAATGTTAATTTTGTCATTCAATTTGTGTGAAGTGTGTGCTTATGCATTTGAATGAACTTTGGCATTCACTCTATGTGTGCATGTATGTGTGTGTGAATGAGTTTTGACACTCACTCTATGTGTGTACAAAAATATTGATGTTCACTTTGTGTCAAGTGTACATGTGTGTGTGAATGAACTTTGTCTTTCATTGTGTGGGTGGGTAGGCTTGAAATTTAGCTTTGCTATTTAGTGTGTGTGCACATGTTTATGTAAATGAACTTTGGCATTGACTTTATGTGTGTATTTGAATTTTATTGTTTACTTTGTATATGTATATCACTATCTATAATTCTAACCATATCCCTAAATGTAACTATAACCCTAACTTTAACGCTAACCCTAACCTGAATTCTAACCGTAACTCTAGCCATAACCCTAACTGTAACTCTAATGCTTACCCTAATTTAGTAAACCTAATTCTATTTCTTACTCTAACACTTACCCAACCCTAATTATAATCCTAATCAACCCTAACTGTAACTGTAACCCTAACCTTAATTCTAATTGTAACCCTAAATCTCACCCTAATACTAACCCTTATTATAACCCTAACCCTAGTTTTGACCCTAATTCTAATTCCAATTGTCACCCTTTTTTAAACTATAACCTAAATTGTAATTATAATTTGAACCCTAAGCCTAATTGCATCTACAATTCAAACCCTGGCCCTTATTATAACCCTGATCATAACCCTAACCTTAACCATAACCCTAAATTGAATTGTCACCCTAATTATAGTTGTAACCCTAATTATAACCCTAATCATAACCCTAACCTTAACCCTAACCCTAACTGTAATTGTAACTCTACTTGTAACTCTAATTGTAGCCCCAACCCTAACCCTAATTGGAACTCTAGCCATAACCCTTACCCTAATTCTAACTCCAATTCTTACCTTAACTCTAATTCTTACCCTAACTCTAATAGTGACTCACCTAAATTCTAACCCTAATTCTAATAAGCATCATAATCCTAACTCTAACCGTAACCCTAACCCTAATTCTAATCATACCATGATTCTACCCTGACTTTAATCCTATTTTTAAATCTAACAAAAACCCTATTTGTAACCATTACCTTAATCCTAATTCTAACTATGATTTTAATGCTAACCCTAACCTAAATTCTAACCCTAACTCTAGCCCTAACTCTAACCCTAACTGTAACTCTGATGCTTACCCTAATTTAGTAACCCTAATTCTATTTCTAACTCTAACCTTAACCCAAACCTAATTATAATTGTAATCAAACCTAACTGTAATCCTAACCTTAACATTAATTCTAATGGTAACCCTAAGTTTCACCCTAACCCTAACCCTTATTATAACCCTAATCCTAACTCTAATTCTAACATTAATCTAATTCTAACCCTTATTATAACCCTAATCCTAACCCTAATTCTAATTCTAACCGTAACCTTAATTCTAACCTTAAAGTGTAAAATAATTCAATTGTATAGTAAAATAAAAAATAAGGATGACCTCTTTACTTAAAGGTTGTTTTTGTTCACTACCCTTAGTATAGACCTCTGAGTAGCCTCTTTGAAAATAGTATGAAGTATGTAGCTTCAAGCCTTTATGAATCTATGATCATCCTCAAATAATTACTTTATCTACCTTCTTTTGATCTTTAGAATAATATTACATTTTGAATACATATTACATTTTCAATACCCTAATTCTAACCTTGCTCCTAACCTAAACCTTAAATTTGTAGACCCTCTCCCTAAATGTAATTGTAACTAGGTAACCCTAATTATATCCCTAAGATTACATAATTTGGCTATATGTTATTCTATCTAAATTATTTATGTCTTAAGTGAGGAAGTAGTTGGGATTAGGTAAAGTGTAATGCCCACCTAGGAACCTTAAAGAGCAACACCATTATGCTATACAAATAGGACATTTTTTCTAAATGAAAGAAATAACAAGTAACATTAGTCCTATCTACACATATCATGAAGCTAACATTATGTCCTCTAAGGTTCCATAGCTGGATTACTAATAGAACTATCAACAAGATCTAAACATACATCATGAATTAACTAACAACCATAGTTTATTCTGGATTTGTCACATCAATGATTATACTCACACATTTCCATGTTGCAGCATCAGATAAACAATCCTTAAGTTCATGATGATAACACTATGATTACATAAATAAGTCTCTCTTACACGAGGTTACAACAATACTCTGTTTACACCTTCACCTTTTTAATCAAGTTATAGTACAAATTTCAATTGATACAAAGGACTAGAACATGAACATAAATACTATCTCCTCGAGCAAGAACATGATCTAGAATTTGCTACAAGAGTTATAGCCTTTTACACTCCATCAGCAAGAAAAAAAAATGGAGATTAAGCACATCCACCTAACCATGTGGAACCCTAAGGTCCACCCACTACTCTAGGAGATAACACTAGGTCCCACATCCAACAAACATGTAGGTAGCAAGAGACTAACACAATCATGGGTAAGGCATGACTCCAACACAACACCTTTAGAGGTAATTTAGATCATTGCTTTGACATCATTTTATTCAAATTTTTCCTTGTATTATTTTATCTCTAATTGTAAAAAGAACCAATTTCAAGAATGAATTTGATTCATAATCTCATAAGAGGGCACATTCAATATAAGATCAATGTTGCATGCAAGACATTCAGTCTGCATCTTGGAAATTCATTATACTAATATTGGAGAGTTGAACCTCTATTAGCCTATTTATAATAAGTTGTACACATCTTCATGATTGTGGTTTCTTTGCTAAGACTTATGTTATTCTGTAAGTGGGTAACTTTGATCAGAAATGCATTATTCACCGCATATTTAAATAAATTGTTGAAGGGCTTATGCTATAGTTTGCAATGGTGCATAGTAGCATACACCGTAAAATGCAGTATGCTATTGATATATAATTAATCCTTATGTTGTCTCTTTTGTGTTTATAATTTCTTTTTGTAGGTAACTATATATCATGTAGAGAAAAGTAACCTTTTTAGCAAGTAAATAGTCTAACAAGTATAATATTTGTCTGTAGAGAAAGACCTAAGACTATACCCACAAGTGATGCTGCAATAAGACAAAATCCACTTGATAGGAAATTTATTGGAAATTTTTGAGGAAAGGCTCATGCATGATACCTGCAAACCAATATATGATTCACAGCAAAAGTGTAGAAAGGTTTCTCATTTAAAATTTTATAAGGATCATCAGGTTTAAATGAGATCTAATGCGAGTCAGATTATAAGTCTACAAATTGGAAGTGATCCAATATTTCTTATAAAAATAAGCTTTGCAGGAGCTCCAAAGTGCAAAAGAGAAGATTTACATTGCACACAATAAGTTACTAGAGGCCACATATTAGAAAGATAAAACAAAACCTCTACAAATGATTTGCAGAGGAGAAAATAATTAGAAACTTCATTCCACACTCACTAAAAAACCTAATGAGGCCCGAATGTGAAGGTAGTTAGCCTTCAATACTCCATCTGTTGAGATTCTTGTTCAAAAATATCTCTATATAAATATGCACAGAAAATGTGGTAGGGTACCTAAGTGAATGAGTAAAATAAGGCTAGTTGTTGACATTGTTGATGCAAGAGTAAAGCTCTAGTGTAATGTATTCTAATTTCTTGCAATTCTAGCATTGAAATTAAGGTCCTGCTCTTAGTAAGTGTTGTACATCAAGTTTTTTTAATCAATAATGCTGAGCTACACCCCATAAAACCCACAAACCTAAAACACTTAAAACAAAACTACTTATGAGTCACTTAGGACTACATCTTAATCATCAAACTACTATTGTTACTTTATATCTTTGCCAGTACAAATAGCCTATGGTCTTCTCTGTAATTTTTATTTATTTTGTTTTAGCCAATGGTATAAGTATCTTTACTTATCAAATGATAAATACATAAATAACATGAATACAATGTATCTAATCTCTTGAATGTATACGTCCAAACCCTTAGTTATGAAACATAACAAAACATGGGATCAAATGTTAAATGTTTGTTTGCCCAAACTTTTATGCATTTTTGTCCATAATTTGGACAATTCTTTTAAAACATTATGAGGCAAGGGTTAAACTTTTATATACTTGTCAATGCATAAAGGCAACTAGGTCAAAGTGAGCCCAAATTAAAGGGGAGAAGTACACGGTATGCAAACTGTTTGATAGAATGCCTCAAATAGTTATCTAATGGAATGCAATGATCATGGATTATGCACGAAGGGGATTTTGAAAGGATGGTCCAAACTTGAATTTTCAAAAATTTTACTTTATTAACAACTTCTAATGAGATATATCAAGACTTTGATTGAGTACTCAGGAAAACTTCGACCAAAATGGGCCATATGTTGAAATGGAACAATCTTAAGCCAACTCAGGCTCTTCTATCCTTTGGGCAAATAGGTTCATACAGAACCGAGTCAAACAGACCCTATCGATACCTAATACGAGTAGAACAAATAGTGGCCAAAAGGCCTAGTGGGTCAAACGGACCAATACTCTATCCAATTCAAGATAAATAAACATGACAACCTAATGGGCTAAAGAGGACAAGAATCATTATGCTCTGGCCAGAGACTTCTGACTCCCTTGGGACCAATATAGGTTCATGAGTCACTTCCTGGGGACCACAGTCTACCTAGACACTGTACTAAAGATGTCGACCAGGGAAGACATATCATCAACTTGTACTCACCTCAGTTTATGGCAAAGCTGGGTACAAGTAATCCACCCCGAGGATTCTTCTGAGTACTAGGAGAGTTCTTAAGTTACCTAGATAACCTTTAAACTAGGGATTGAGATTATGAAGTTGATTATAAAGGAGTATACTATATCCGAGGGACCTGAGTACTGGGGGCATCCTTCACCGTCCAGACTACCTACATACCTCGTATCCACGGGATCAAGGCCCTCTTCGGATGCGATCTACATGATGAATGTGAACATGTAGTTCTATCTTGCACTATGTTTAATGTAGCTGTGAGTGGGTACACAGCTCTTCACCAATTGCCACCCACTCGAGTGATACAATGGACGGAATTCCTAAAGAACTATTTTGCAAACACACCTCCCAGGAGTGTTTGAGGTTTAGGTTTTCAAGTGTGAATAGCTTACCTAACATGCCTATTTCCCCGACGAGGTCTTCCCATTGATCGTCCTACAATAATTTTTGATAGTCTCACCTTTTTCCCTTTTTCTCAGTTAATGTTTTTAGTGAGGTATCCAAGGAGGTTTTCCCTTCGTGTGGATTTAACTTTGATATCTTCCTTATTACTCCCCGATGATTTAGAGGGATGGTGCCTTGACATCGTTGTTGCAGCTATGTTAGGCATGATGTACTTGGTTAACGCGATGGCATTACCCGTAAATGTGACCCAGAGATACCGTAAATACCAAACACTGTGAATGATTGAGTTTGGATGTTTATTTACAAGGTTTACCTAGCTATTAGAAAAGAAAATCCTGCATAATAACTAATAAAGAAATTACTAAAGGAAAGATACTTCTCTAAGGCATAATGAAGTAAAATACAGTAAGGATGCTTGATCAATTACATAGATAAAATACTTAATCCATTTTGTTATTTCATAATTTTAGGTAACATAAAGAGAAGATATTCTATCAGTCAAGGGTTTAGTTGTCATAAAAACAACAAGTAAATCTAGATAACTTATTTTGTCATACATCAAGTTCTTTCATTACTTTTAAATTGAAACCAAAAAAAGTTGTAAAATACAAAAGATATCTTAACAAGCAGTTTAAATTAAACTTCCTAAATGAATTTATAATTAAATTCCTTCCATTATCAATAAAATTGTGAGTAAAATTTGACAAACATTCCTATTACCCAAAAACTAGTCAATAGTTGCATTAAGGCTTTAAAATCAAATACATGAGCATAGTTTACATTTCATATTTTCCATGTTGTAGATTACTGACAATAGTTTATTGAAAGATTTTTATGGTGATGAGCAACAATGTTGTCTTTGATTTACACTAACCAAGGTAAGGTTAATATGGCCATATATGATTTTGAATTTTAGAAATTCAAGGGGCCAGGTTTGTAGAGATGGATCAATCCCACATCTAGAATAATGGCCCAAGGTGAGGAAATAGTTAAGCATGAACAAGTGATGAATGCCTAATCATGGAGGATGCAATGAATATGGTCTATATAGGGAGACATGTAGAAATGGATAAGATGCTAATAATTGTATGGGGGTATGTGAGGATTAGGGGAATGAGCCCAACTTCACACACAATAGTGTCATTTGTCTAATGTATTAAGCAATTTTCTTAAAATGGGTACAAAAACCAAATAGGAAAAGAAATGGTTATTTTAGGTGTAACTTGATACCTTATTTTCGTTAATATATCTTCGTTATATAATTTTCATTTTTCTTTATTCACTAAACCATTTCACCTTTTTTTTTAATAATAATTTACTCATTTAATTAATACCCACTTTATGTGCCACTATTGCATAATTATATTACCTAATCTCATTACACATTTCTATTTTCTATCATTTTCAATACACATCATTTTAATTCTTGTAAACCTTTATAGTTTACCTCAATAATTATCTTTACTTTCATTGTATATATTTATTCAATTATTTTCTAATATACTTTTTTTTGTTTAATACTTTATTCCTTAACTTATTTTACTTAAATAGTCTAACTTATAATTATTACACATATTCATCATCACATTTTTTTATCTTTATCATTGTTATAGCAATTTATAACATCTACATTTATTCTCCATAATATTTAATAACCTATTTTTATTTTTTTACTCTATGCCAATTTGCTGCTTGTAAATCTGTATATTATAGATGGCTAATGCTTTATCAGGTACAAAGACTTTTTTTTTACTAAAACATATCAACAAAAATGCCGAACCCTAAATTTATTACATAGATAATACTATGAAAAATTAAGAAAAGGCAATGCAAGAGCACCTGAGGGGAGAAAAGAACCTCCAATGACCAAACATATATAGCAAACTGAATTTGGGGTTTATAGCTACTGTTAAACAGATTCAAGAGGGCATAAATAAAAAGATCCTAACTTGTTTAATTAAAAGGAAGAAGAGCGATGTTTTGATGAAGCTGATGTATTTGGTGAGTTCTTAAACACTCACCCTTATAGATTATAAACCGAACTATATGACTTGTTTCCTCTGCAGTTGATAAATAAAATTGAGATAAATTTCATAAACCGTTTGTTTAAGTTTAGCCTGATGAGACTTGGAAAATTTATAAATTCAATGCAGTTAATTATCATGTGAATTATCTATCTTAACTACCTAAACATTTTCTTCATATTTAACTAGCTTCATTAGTGATTTTGGAACACATAGAACTGTATGCTATTGCCTACGAATCTAGCAGGCATGAAGTCAAATTTTAAAACCTTGATTACCATTTCCCCTGCCTACGCCAATTTGGGAACTTTAGAACAAAGTATATGGACATTCTTTGCACAATCCATAGGGAAATCCTATCAGGTATTATAATTGGAAATGCTCTGACAGGTATGTATGCAAAATGTGGAAGCATAGACAAGGCAAGTGAGTTCTTTGACAAAATGACTCAAAGAAATGTGATCTCTTGAATTACCATGATGGTAGGGTGTTCTAATTTGGCTTTGTTGAAGTGGCCTTAGAAATTTTTAAGCAAATGCAATTGGTGAATAAAATCCAGACTTACCATTGTTCTCCCTACCTATGCCAAAATGGGAGCTTTTGTGCAGGCTATGGACATTCGTCGAACATAATAGAAGGGGGGTTTTTGTCAGATCCTATGCCAAAATCCTCCCAGTCTGTGAGAAAATGGGAGCTTGGAATAGGGTAGGGACGTCCAATAGGCATAAAGGAAGGGGATTTTGTCAGAGATTATAGTTGGAAATACTCTGATGGACATGTATACAAAATGTGGTAGGACAGACCAGGCACGTGAGCTGTTTGACAAAGTGCCTTAGAGGGATGTTGCCTCAGGGCCTACCATAATTGTAGGATGTGTACAAAATGGATATGCTAAAATTGAAAACAAATGGAATTTGCAGATATACATTGTGCCTTTCCTATCTGTGCCTACGTGGGGCTTTGGAATAGGTCATAGACATAAAGCATAGCGAAAGATAATTTTCATCAGATGTAGAAGTTGCAAATGCCCTGTTACACATGTATATAGAATGTAGAAGCACACACAAACTATTTGATAAAATCCCTGATCGCAGGGTATGTAGAAAAAGATTTGATGAAAAGGCTTTAGAAACATTCAAGCAAATTACAATCGATAGCATGGAGTATGGGCACAGGGTATGGGCATCCATCCTAGCACAATTAGTTACCTAAAACCTTCACAAATCGTCACATGATTGAATTCAAATTGCAATAAATTTAAGAAGAAAATGGACTCATCTCATAAATTGGGGTCTTTACTTGAGGATGGGAGGGAAGGTTCCTTATTTATTGCCCTTTTCTAGAAGTGTCCTTACACCATTTGTCATTTAATCTTGTTTATTATTTTGTTTTTAAATTTATCTCATTTAGTTTTCAAATTCAAAATTAAAAAAAAAAAATGAGTTGTGACATCCTTCTCCCCTAAATTTATGCATCATCTCGATGCATGTTAGAAATAAGATCAAAACATATACATATAAGTGCATCGAAATAAGCATTGCTTACATCAGTATACTTATCTACTTTAAATTCCATCCTTCAACAAGGTAGCTTAAATAGTTTAACATAGATAAAGATAACAAGGAGTATTATCTAAGCATAACTATTTGAATCATCTCAACATCATTGTCTTTAAGCAAAATTTGAAGTTTGTCAAGTTCATAAATAACTAGAGTTTATTCAAAATAAGTGTGGATAGAGTTGGTGCATTTCTACTATGTCTTCCCATGTAGCATTCTCAGGTAAGTACTGGTCCCACTGGACCTTAGATTGATCCACTGTCCTGTTGCGGAGCTGAAACTGGCACCTCTCGATGATTTTGCATGGCTCTATTGTTATTGTACCAGGTTCTTCCACCTGCAGGGCATTCCAATTAAGAATATGCTTACGGTTAAGTATATATTTTTTTAACAAGGATACATGGAACACATCATGAATGCAGCTTAGTGCGCGAGGTAAGGTCAAGCGGTAAGCTATAGGATTGATTTCCTCAAGTACTTCAAAAAGCCCAACATAGTGAGGAGCTAGCTTTGACTTCCTTCCAAAAGAGATGGAACTTTTATGAGGTTGAACTCTTAGGAACACGTTTTCACCAACTTGAAATCTTTTGGGTGTTCTATTCTTATTTGCATAACTTTTATGGCGATCTGAGGCTTCCTTCAACCTCTGTCGAATAAGTTGCACTTGATTATCCATATCCTTCAACATTTTAGGGCCAACCAGGATCCTATCTTCAAGTTTATCCCAACTCAAAGGTGTTTGACAAGGTCTCCCATAGACAGCTTCAAAGGGTACCATACCTATTGCTGCTTGGAAGGAATTGTTATAGGCAAACTCAACTAATGGTGAATATTCCTCCCATTTAGTCTATTGATCCATGCAATACATACAAAGGAGGTATCCAAAATTTGGTTGGTCCTTTCTGTTTGTCCATCTGTCTCAGGATGATAGGCTGTGCTGAAATTCAACTGTGTTCCTAAGGTAGCCTACAATGTGGTCCAAAATCTAGAAGTGAACTTTGCATCTCTATCAGAGATGATTTTCTTAGGAATTCCATGCAACCTAAAAATTTCCTTTATGAACCTTTTTGCTACTGCTGGTGCATCATCTGTTACGTTCCCTGGTATGAAGTGTGCTACCTTAGTGAGTTTATCCACTACCACCAAAATACAATTATGCCTATGAGATGTCATTGGTAGCCCTTAGAGAAAATCCATACTTATGACCTGCCATTTATAAAAAGGTACATCATGTGGATAAAGAAGTCCTGCTGGGTGCACATGTTCTACCTTAACCCTTTGACATTCTAGGCATTTGGCAACTGTGTCTACCACATCCTTCTTCATTCCTGGCTAGAAATATAATCTTTTGAGGTCTGCATACATCTTATTCACCCTTGGATGTCTTGAATATGGATCCTTATGTCCCTCTATCAGGATCATACCCCTTAGTTCTGCACTATCAGGAACGTATATTCTTCCCTGGTACCTTATTAGCCCATTAGAATCAAAAGCATAATCCAAATACTTAGGTTCCACAGAGGTATTAGCTAGAGATGCCTTAACCTAAGTGTACCATGGGTCATGTTTCTACTCAGAGAATACTTGTTGCTTTAAGTCTATGTGCAAGTTGGATATGGCCATTATGTGTCTCGTCCTGCTGAGAGCATTAACCACCCTATTTTCTTTCCCCTTGATATATTCAATCTCAAAATCATACTCACTTAGGAACTCTAACTACCTTCTCTATCTTGCATTCAAATGAGTTTGAGTGAAGATATATTTTAGTCCTTGATGGTCTGTTTTAAGCTCAAACAGTTTTTTCCAACAAGAAATGTCTCTATTTTTGCAAGGCATGAACTATGGCTGCAAGTTCAAGGTCATGGGGGTGTAATTGAATTCATGAATTTTTCAGTTTCTGCGATTCATAAGCCACTACTCCTTCCTCTTGGAAAATAACTCCTCCTAGTCCTTCTATGGATGCATCTATTACTACTGTGAAGTTACCATTAGGGGCAGGCACTTTTAGAATTGGAGGTGACATTAGCCCTTCCTTTGGTACTTGAAATGCCTTATCACACTGCTCAGTCCAAATGCACTTTTTGTTCTTCTTTTGCAAGGATGTGATTGGATTGGTTATCCTTGACAAGACTTTCACAAACCTTCTGTAGTACCCTGCCAATCCAATAAAACTTCTTACTTCAGTCACATTTGTAGGTATAGGCCATTCAGTAATGGCTTTTACTTTATCAAGATCTACTGCTATACCCTCGGCTGAAATGATATGCCCTAAATAGTGAACCCTCCTTTCAAAGAAGGAGCATTTGGATAACTTCCCAAACAACTTATGTTTCTGTAACCTTTCTAAGACTGCTTCGAGATGGGTTAAGTGTTCCTCTTCATCCTTGGAATATATTAAAATGTCATCCAGAAACACAATCATAAACTTATCCAGAAAATCAGGGAACACACTATTCATTAGATTCATAAAGGTAGCCGGAGCATTTGTTAGCCCGAATGGAACTACAGTAAATTCATAGTGGCCATACCTAGTCCTAAATGTTGTCTTTGGGATGTCCTCTTCTTTTATCCTTAATTGGTGATAGCCCAAGGGGAGGTCAATTTTGGAGAACACTGAGGCACCTCTCATTTGGTCAAATAGATCATCAATATGAGGCAAGGGATATCTATTCCTCATAGTGGCCTTATTCAACATTCTGTAGTCAATGCACAACCTTAATGTCCCATCCTTTTTCTTTACAAATATGACTGGTGCTCCCCAAGGTGATACACTAGGCCTTATCAACCCTTTCTCTAGCACTTCTCGCAACTGTATTTTCAACTCTTGGAGTTCTATGGTGTTCATCCTATATGCGGCTTTGGATATAGGTGTGGTTCTAGGAAGTATATCAATTGAAAAATTAAATTCCCTTTTAGGAGGTAATCTAGGTAGCTCTTCAAGAAACACATCCTTGTAGTCCCAAAGGAATAGACTATTTTCAAAGGTAGGGGCTTCTTTCTCTTCTCCCTTCTCATCTAAAGATACTAAGAATATCTGATTTCCTCATTTTCACCTTACCTTCTTTAGCTGCATAGAAGAAATGGTCCCCACTTATATAGGTTTGTAAATTCCTTGGATCCTAACTCTACACCCCTTATCATCTACACACTCCACCTCTTTGTTATAGCAATCTATGTTAGCCTTATGACTCGTTAGCCAACTTATTCTGATTATTACATCATAGGCTCCCAGGGGTGCTACATATAAGTTGGCTTTGGTTTCTAATTTAGGAAACATAATGAGGGCTCCTCTTATGTACTTGTTCACCTTACATATAACCTTGTCACCATACTGAACCATCCATGATGATTCCATATTCTTAGTTTGCAAAGACATTTTTCTTACCAATTCTGGGGAAATAAAATTCTCGAAGGAACTAGTATCTATCAAAATAGTTATGGGTTTACGAAAAAGCATACCTCTTGTCTCCATAGGTACATTTTGATGGTGAGTTTGTTGATTTTTGATGGTAGCATGTATTTGATGTTGCCAAGGTTGCTGTGGTTGATTGTACCCATTCCTTTTTGAACAATCCCTTGCATAATGATTACCTCCACACATAAAGCATCCACTGGGGGGTCAATTAGAAATTCAAGGTGGTGCATTCCCATCATTCCTTTTGACATTACTATTGTAATTGTTCCTATGATCTTGATTACCAGTAGCTTCTGTTCTACCCCAGTCTCTCCTCTTGTTCTTCTAAGCTCCTCTGTTGCCTCTATTGTCTAGTTTCCTTTTGAAGGCAAATTGTTTTTCCTGAAAGTTTTGCTTTGCCACTGACAGTGCCTGTAATTTCTTTTCTTGTTTGAGTGGCTTCTCCAAGACTTGATTTATGTTCTTAGCGACAAACATATCCACTTCTGCCCCAATATCAGTATTCAACCCCAAAAGAAACTTCCTTGCCTGAGACCTTTCATCCTTTTGATAGATAGGAACATATTTTAGTAGCTTCGCAAATCTATCCCAATACTAATGGATGGTGAGATTTCCTTGTTTGAGATTCAGAAACTCTGTCATCTTCTCATCATAAAATAGTTGTGGAAGCCATCTCTCATGGAAGTGGCTAACAAACCACCTCCAAGTTAGGTTTTCCTTTGAATAAGAATATTGTTCCTTTATGTTTATCCACCAACTGGCAACTTCTCCCTCCAATTGATAGGCTTCCCAGGTTGCCTTGATATTCTCTGAGTAGTTTTTTAGTTCAAAATATTTCTCCATTTCGATTAGCCATCCTTCTGTAGCATGCCCCACATGTTTACCATCAAATTTAGGAGGAGTTATCTTCTTAAGGTCTTAGGAGATGTCTAGAATGGTGGTTTCCCATCCAACACCTAGGAACCTCTAGCTCATTAGTTTGTGGAGCTATGTGTGCTTCCACACCTTGATGTTCATCTTCGGCTTCCAAAATGTTTTCTATGGTCCCCTGTCTAGTCTTCAAGTCTTTTACAATTTTCTCAAGGTTCTCAAACTTTTTTCTCTGTTATGTCAACAACTGAATAATTGCTTCTATACCAACATTTGGGTTCTCAGGTGGGTTTTCAACTGGTTCTTGGTTTTCAACTGGTTCTTGGTTGACTAGTTCCTCTCCATGCAAATCTCGCAAATTTCAGATTCTCGCCATTTAATTCTGAAACAAGGAGAGAGGTGATTTACCACTTGCTACAATTTTTGGTTTACAATATGCAAATTGACTGTAATTAAATCTATCACAATTCTTATCTTAAATACCAATTATTATCGATTTTGAGTTAGTAGGCCTCCAAGCCAAGTGTTTGAACCATGCTCTGATACCATATGTAAGGACACGCTTGGTCTAAACTCAAATTTTCAAAAATTTTACTTTATTAACAAGTTCTTATGAGATATATTAGGACTTTGATTGAGTACTTACGAAAACTTCAGGCAAAATGAGCCATATGTTCAAATGAAACAATATTAAGCCAACCCGGGCTCTTCTATCCTTTGGGTAAATAGGTTCATACAGAACCGGGTCAAACAGACCTTATCGCTACCTGATACAAGTAGAACAAATAGTGGCTAAAAGGCCTAGTGGGTCAAATGGACCAATACTTTATCCAATCTGGGATAAATAAATATGATAGTCTAATGGGCTAAAGAGGACAAGAATCATTATGCTCTGGCCAGAGACTTCTGACTCCCTCGGGAACAATATAGGTTCATGAGTCACTTCCTGGGGACCACAGTCTGCCCAGACATTGTACTGAGGATGTCGACCAGGGAACACATATTGTCAACTTGTACTCACCTCAGTTTACAACAAAGATGGGTACAAGTAATCCACCCTGGGGATTCTTCTGAGTAGTAGGAGAGTTCTTAAGTTACCTAGATAACCTTTAAACTAGGGATCGAGATTACGAAGTTGATTATAAAGGAGTATACTATATCTGAGGTACCTGAGTACTGGGGGCATCCTTCATCATCCAGACTGCCTACATACCTTGTATCCATGGGATAAAGGTCCTCTTTGGATGCGATCTACACGACGAATGTGAACATGTAGTTCTGTCTTGCTCTATGTTTAATGTAGCTATGAGTGGGTACACAGCTCTTCGCCGATTACCACCCACTCGAGTGATACAATGGACATAATTTCTAAGGAACTATTTTGCAAACACATCTCTCGGAAGTGTTTGAGGTTTAGGTTTTCAAGTGTGAATAGTTTACCTAACATGCCTATTTCCCCAACGTAGTCTTCCCATTGATCGTCCTACAACAATTTTCGATAGTCTCACCTTTTTCTTTTTTTTTAGTTAATCTTTTTAGTGAGGTATCTAAGGAGATTTTCCCTTCCAGCGGATTTAACTTTGACATGTTCCTTATTACTCCCTAAAAATTTAGAGGGAAGGTGCCCAAATATCATTGTTGCAGCTATGTTAGGCACGAGGTACTTGGTTCAACGCGACGACATTACCCGTAAACATGAGCCAGAGGTACCATAAATACCGAACACTACGAATGTTTGAGTTTGGACGTTTATTTAAAAGGTTTACCTAGCTATTAGAAAATAAAATCTTGCATAATAACTAATAAATAAATTATTAAAGGAAAGATACTTCTCTAAGGCATAATGAAGTAAAGTACAGTAAGGATGCTTGATCAATTTACTTAGAGAAAATACTTAATCCATTTTGTTAATTCATAATTTTATGTAACGTAAAGAGATAAGATATTCTATCAGTCATGGGTTTAGTTGTCATAAAAACAACAAGTAAATCTAGATAACTTATTTTGTCATACATCAAATTCTTTCATTACTTTTAAATTGAAACCAAAAAAAGTTGTAAAATATGAAAGATCTCTTAACAAGGAGTTTAAATTAAACTTCCTAAATGAATTTATACTTAAATTCTATTGTCAATAAAATTGTGAGTAAAATTTGACAAACATTCTTGTTACCCAAAAAGTAGTCAATAGTTGCATTAAGGCTTTAAAATCAAATACATGAGCATAGTTTACATTTCATATTTTCCATGTTGTAGATTATTGCCAATAGTTGATTGAAAGATTTTTATGGTGATCAGCAACAATGTTGGCTTTGATTTACACTAACCAAGGTAAGCTTAATACAACCATATAAGATTTTGAATTTTAGAAATTAAAGGGGTCAACTTTGTAGAGATGGATCAATCCCATATCCAGAATAATGGCCCAAGGTGAGGAAATAGTTAAGCATGAACAAGTGATGAATGCCTAATCATGGAGGATGCAATGAATATGGTCTATATAGCGAGACACGTAGAAATGGATAAGATGCTAATAATTGTATGGAGGTATGTGAGGATTAGAGGAATGAGCCCAACTTCACACACAATAGTGTCATTTGTCTAATGTATTAAGCAATTTTCTTAAAATGGGTACAAAAATCAAATAGGAAATGACATGGTTATTTTAGGTGTAGCTTGATACCTTATTTTATGTTAATATATCATCATTATATAATTTTTATTTTTCTTTATTCACTAAACCATTTCACCTTTTTTTTTATAATAATTTACTCATTTAATTAATACCCACTTCATGTTACACTATTGCATAATTATATTACCTAATCTCATTACACATTTCTATTTTCTATCATTTTCAATACACATCATTTTAATTCTTGTAAACCTTTATAGTTTACCTCAATAATTATCTAACATTTATAGTTTACCTCAATAATTCTCTTTACTTTCATTGTATATATTTATTCAATTATTTTCTAATATACTTTTTTTTGTTTAATACTTTATTCTTTAACTTATTTTACTTAAATATTCTAGCTTATAATTATTACACATATTCATCATCACATTTTTTTTTATCTTTATCATCCTTATAACAATTTATAACATCTACATTTATTCTCCATAATATTTAATAACCTATTTTTATTTTTTTACTCTATGCCAAGTTGTTGCTTGCAAATCTGTATATTATAGATGGCTAATGCTTTATCAGATACAGAGATTTTTTTTCAACTAAAACATATCAACGAAAATGCCAAACCATAAATTTATTACATAGATAATACTATGAAAAATTAAGAAAAGGCAATGCAAGAGCACCTGAGGGGAGAAAAGAACCTCCAATGACCAAACATATATAACAAATTGAATTTGGGGTTTATAGCTACTCTTAAACAAATTAAAGAGGGCATAAATAAAAAGATTCTAACTTGTTTAATTAAAAGGAAGAAGAGTGGTCCTTTGATGAAGCTGATGTATTTGGTGAGTTCTGAAACACTCACCCTTATAGATTATAAACCGAACTATGTGACTTGTTTCTTCTGCAGTTGATAAATAAAATTGAGATAAATTTCATAAACTGTTTGTTTAAGTTTAGCTTGATGAGACTTGGAAAATTTATAAATTCAATGCAGTTAATTATCCTGTGAATTATCTATCTTTAACTACCTAAACATTTTATTCATATTTAACGAGCTTCGTCAGTGATTTTGGAACACATAGAACTGTATGCTATTGCCTACGAATCTAGCAGGCATGAAGTCAAATTTTAAAACCTTGATTACCATTTCCCCTGCCTACGCCAATTTGGGAACTTTAGAACAACGTATATGGACATTCTTCCCACAATCCATAGGGAAATCCTGTCAGGTATTATAATTGGAAATGCTCTGATAGGCACGTATGCAAAATGTGGAAGCATAGACAAGGCAAGTGAGTTGTTTGACAAAATGACTCAAAAAAATGTGATCTCTTGAATTACCATGATGGCAGGGTGCTCTAATTGGGCTTTGTTGGAGTAGCCTTAGAAAATTTTAAGCAAATGCAACTGGCGAATAAAAGCCAGACTTACCATTGTTCTCCCTACCTATGCCAAAATGGGAGCTTTTGTGCAGGCTATGGACATCCGTCGAACATAATAGAAGGGGGGTTTTTGTTAGATCCTATGCCAAAATCCTCCCAGTCTGTGAGAAAATAGGAGCTTGGAACAAGGTAGGGACGTCCAATAGGCATAAAGGAAGGGGATTTTGTCAGAGATTATAGTTGGAAATACTCTAACGGACATGTATGCAAAATGTGGTAGGACAGACCAGGCACGTGAGCTATTTGACAAAATGCCTGAGAGGGATGTTGCCTCAGCGCCTACCATGATTGCAAGACGTGTACAAAATGGATACGCTAAAATTGAAAACAAATGAAATTTGCAGATATACATTGTACCTTTCCTATCTGTTCCTATGTGGGGCTTTGGAATAGGTCATAGACATAAAGCATAGCGAAAGGTAATTTTCATTAGACGTAGAAGTTACAAATGCCCTGTTACACATGTATATGGAATGCAGAAGCACACACAAACTATTTGATAAGATCCCTGATCGCAGGGTATGTAGAAAAAGGATTTGATGCAAAGGCTTTAGAAATGTTCAAGCAAATTACAATCGGTAGCATGGAGTATGGGCACAAGGTATGGGCATCCATCCTAGAACAATTAGTTACCTAAAAGCTTCACAAATCCTCACGTGATTGAATTCAAATTGCAATTTATTTTATGGAATAACTTCAAAATGAATCTAAAACTAAAATTGAACTAACATTATTCAAGAACCAAAATCTTCGAAGGAAAAGAACAAAAAATGGAGAGGAGAGCTCTTACAGATTTCTCCAGCACTCCCCAAACTAGAGATGAGTGTCTCCTTCCTCAAAATTCAAGCAATTTATAGAAAATTTGACCCTCATGGATGAAACTCCAAGTCTTCAGTCAAGTCTTCATCTTAAATGCTCCTCTCTATTTTCTAAGTTGCTATTCAATGCTTGTGGAAAAGAACCTGCAAATCTTCAATGTATCCTCAAATTTTCCAATGGTAATAAATTTAAGGAGAAAATGGACTCATCTCATAAATTGGGGTCTTGACTTGAGGATGGGAGGGAAGGTTCCTTATTTATTGTCTTTTTCTACAAGTGTCCCTACACCATTTGTCATTTAATCTTATTTATTATTTTGTTTTTAAATTTATCTCATTTAGTTTTCAAATTCAAAATTGAAAAAAAATGAGTTGTGACAAAGGATTCTCTCAAAATCTTGAATTAGTGAAGTAAATGGAACATATCCTAACATTGTATGTTTTTCTTGTGTTCAAGACGCATGTAGCCATGCAGGTTTAGTGGATGAGAGTTGTGCATACTTCAATCACATTTGTAACTCTTATCGCATTACACCTTAGGTTGATCATTATGTTTGCATAGTTGACCTCATTTCCCGTGCTGGCTATCTTGAAGACACCCTAAACTTAATAATTGATATACTTGTTAAATTTGTACTAGATGTATCGATGTGTTTTCGTGGTGCCTGTAGATCACATATGAATATCGGCCGAGGAGTATTTGCAACAACACTATTTTTTTTTATTGCATAATTTATGTTCTTTTCTCAAACATCTACGCAGAAGTGGACAGGTGTGGTGAGTTTCAAATGGTAAGGAGAATTGATGAAAGATAGAGTTATTAATAAGATCTCTGAGTGCGGTTGGATTTTAGGCCATAAAATTCTAAGATTGAGTAGATGCAAATTTGCCCAGATAATCTGTGCACAGGTGACCCTCATAAAGTGATGTGCGAGTGGAGCATAGACGATTGCAATGGTTGCAAAATATGCATAGAATGGATTTGATGAAAAGGGTGATACTTGCAATTGCCTTGGTCAACATGTATGCAAAATGAGGAAGTGCAGACAATGCATGTGAACTGTTTGGCAATATACTTCAAGAAATGTAGTCTTATGGAATGCCGTGATGTATGATTCTCTCATAATGCATTTGATGAGAAGACCTTCAAATTTTGCATTACAACATGAGATTGGACAAGTTGACTCATATCTGAGATGCCATGCAAGACTTACAACTTATCAAATGACTTAAGTGACTCGGTCTCTTATGATAACCCCAGATACATTATCCCAATACAATGTTATAGTCGCTCTTATATTAAATACAAGCAGTGAATTTTTACATATGAAATGAGAGATTAATCATGCGATTAAGGAACTCTCTCGGTTGTTCTGGTAGTCCTCACTGCTTGGATGGTGATCTTCAGGGTGATGGTGGATGGTCACGGTATAATGATTATCCTCCCAGGTGCTATACTTTGTATAGGATCGATCTCTCATATGCACCACGCTGCCCTTATCAACTCTAGTGATCTCCTATAAATTGCAGATGACTTCACAATCCCAAAGGTAGCAGTCATGCCTTGGTCCCCTCTGAAATATATATAGCTGAATAATATATACAGAATCTCACCTGGATATAGCTGAATGATCCCATCTATGATTGAAAGGCTTTTGATACCAGTTAATTCCGCGGTGATTATATGGATGTGTTTTCTTGTTGCTTGAAGATCACATACATCTCCACAATCTCTACAAGGACATCGATTGTTTTGTGTAAGAGACCAATCACATCTGTGGACGAAGGAGATCTTTGAAAGATGAAGGCAGCCCCAGTATTTTCTAGATTAAAGACATCTTGAAATCTTGGCTTCCTCACTTCCATGCCACCAAAACCACCCATACCACCAAATGGCCTTGAATCATTGAAAAACTCAACAAATATGTCTTCTACATTTCTTGGATTAAATGTGTACAAATTTGGCCCATTTCCATCTGCAAAGAATGATGCACCAGGTGATGGAACCTGCCCCTTCAGACCCTCTTCTCCATATTGATCATAAATTTTACGCTTTTGAGGATCACTGAGAACCTCATAAACCTCAAAAATTTGTTTGAAAGTAACCTCGGCATCCTCCCTATTATCAGGGTTCTTATCAAAGTGCCATTTCGTGGCCAATTTCTTGTAAGCCTTCTTCAATTCCTCCTGCAATGCATTTCTTTCCACCTTCAGGTCTTTATAGTAATCGCCCCATCTCGCCAGATCTTCTCTATTAAAATCTATTTCCTATGATCTCCACTTTAACTCAGTAGCCTAAGATAATGAATGATCCCGTACAAACAAGGGAGGGGTTTGAGAATCTTAAAAAGCTGTCTACTTATCTCCCACGAAATGAGTGCTGCAAATGCACCTAATCCCCCCTGATGAATAGGATTTTCCCCCAAAATCTCAGGAATCACAGTTGGGAGCTAAAAATCCATGTCATGGAATGCCATGATTTCAGGATATTTACAATACATTTATTGATTATTTTTATGCGGAAATAAATGCCTCATTTCCAAGGAAAAATGGAGAATATCAAAACTTCTATTTTCAGAAATAGGAGAAAAATCAATCCATTGATCACACATGCAAGAAAACAAGTAAATGGAAGTTTGAAATCCAACTCAGACCAATGCGTAGCGGGTAAAAAATTTGATGTGGAGCCCAAACTTTCTCTGCAATTTCCATTTTTCGTAGAACACTGAATGAGAAATCCTAAAACTCCAAAATATTTATAGGAAAGCAAAACAATATCTGTTGCACAGGTTTGACCAACTATCCCAACTTTATAATATTTTACCTTATTATTATTATTTATTAATTTTAACATTACATTATAAATTTATTAATTATGGTTATATATTTATTTACCAAGGCATATAATTAGAGAAATTAAACCAAAAACCAAAACAATCACCTGACCACTAACCAGGGTCAAAAGAAAAACTTGAAATGACACTAACTAACCACAAAGCTTCAGGCAACCCTGACTGACCACCGACAATACTTGACAAGGTATTGAACTTGGTACTCATCCTCTTCGAGGATGATGGCTAGGGTAGGGGACTGAGTGCTATCTCCAACTAACTGATCCATTGGGTTTTATAGTACGCTCAGACCTGCCAATTCAGGTGGAGACATAACCTAGTACCTGTTCACTCAAACGTACACATTAGAGCACACGTGCATAATAGTTGAAGTACTAGGGAAGGGAACTCTAAAATTTATATCTCATTCCCGTATGTTCCCCATACATTCAATGGTACGATGTCACCCCTTCCACTTATCCTAACAACATACTACTGCATCATGTGACTATCCAAATAAATCTTTGCATAATAATAATAACATAACAATATGCATCATACCCATGAAAGTACTAACATAAACTTATTTTCCATCTTCATCTTCAGGTTCTTTAGATAGACTACCTACAAAAACAAAGTGAAAATAGAGGGGCACTACATCCTCCCCCCTAAAACTTGACTTACTCCTAGAAGTCACAAACTAGGGTGAAAACATAACACATTAGTACTAACATCAATGTTGATTCATTTCATAAAAAAATAATATACACTAGTTTGCCTATGGAAAGGATTTATCTCACAAAAATATGAACTTATATACTCCATTTCAAACATAATCTACACTTCTAATTTCCAGTGTCACAATAGTAACACAATCAAGACTTGCATTTTAAAAAAAATGATTCCATAGTACATAAACCACTCAAAATCCTTACATGTTAACATTGACACCCATGAGTTTCTTTTAGGACAAAGAAAAAATTGTACCCTTTTCAATCCTAACTAGTAGAAATTCTTATATCATAAATATACAAAGTTGTAACATCAGAAAATGTCCCCTTGGGGGCTTTTCCCTCATAATGCTTAGCTCTCGGGTCTTTAGTATGCATTTACGACATATTAGTTCATATTTTGGCATCCTGATGGAATGAGATCTAGGTTTTAAAGCAAATTGGACCTAGGTGGACCCCTTGAGCTAAACCTTGCCTAAAATAGAAGGAGGACTTGGGTGCTCGTGCCCTAGTCCTACCCTATTTTGGGGCAGCCTAATTTCTAGGTGTTAGTTTGTGACCATTATTAGGTTCCTTTGTTGACACGGTAAGTTTTGAATTTTAAAATCTTGGTGGAGTGCTTGTAGTTGCATATATAAACATGATTAGGCATTCATTTGTCAACTAGATGATTACTAGCAAGCTATTGTATTCTCAAGATGATTCAAGGCTTCTATTATGTTGCAAGAGCAAACTTGTGTGTTTGATGTGTTGATATTTGCAGATTTGAGCATCAATCTCCTCATGGCATGAAGAGCATCTTCTTCCATGAGAGCTTCACTACAAAGTGACATATCATTATATTTTTATCATTGATTCCTTTGGTTTTTGGCCTCTGCCTCACAAAGGTATGCCCTCTTTGTCTGACAACAGTGTTTAAAGACTTAAGTGTCCTCAGGGGTTTGACTAAGGCAAGCCTTTAAACACCACAACCCCCAAACCCAGTTTTGTGATTGTAGGATATAGGTTTCACATTCGAAAAAAGTGGAGTTGCAGGAACACTTGGTAGGCATCAGTGATTCAGGATCTAAAGAAAAGTCAGGCACATGAGCACTTCCAAGACTTGGGCGTTCACGCTAGTGTCCTCCGCAGACAGATCTCAAGAAACAAAAGTTACAGGGCTGATTAGTGTCGAAAGGAGGTCCAGATTCCTTGAAAAAGTAAGTACCTGGGACTTGGGCACCCGCTCCAGTCTCCCTGACTGTCCTGCTTAGTAACCCTGAAAACAAGTATTCTGTAATTCAGTATTTTGCTCCTGTTTGCAAGAGCTTTTTCCGTAAATCATTAATTTTTTGTCGTATTTGCATAATTAAGGTTTTAATGGTCAATTGAGCATAGGACAAGAAAAATTTGATAATTAATTCCCTAATCCAAGTTTCCCTTCATCTCACAGTGACCTAGGGTATGATAGTGCTTGTCACTCGACCCTAGATCCTTGAATGTTAAGTGGAAAGGAGGGTTTTAACATCTAAACAACAAAAGATTAACAAAATCCAACTTTACCACAAATATTTTGGTGAACCCATGTTTTTGGACTTAAATTGCAACTTGCTAAGTGTTTGTCTTTAGATTTTTTGTGATTTCATTCATTTGTATAGGCATTTAATTTATTGCATTGAGAAATTTTTTTAAAAATTAAAAAATTGGAAAAATACAAAAAACTTACATTGTTGGGCTTAATAAATTGCATCAATTCTTCCTAAATTTTCCTAATTCATGATTTTTGCATCAGATTTGATATAAAATATAGAAAAAGTCAAAAAATCAAAAATTTGTATTGCATTTTCATTATTAATTTGTTAGGTTTTTTGTAGAAATTTTGGCAATTTTCATATAACCTAGTACTTCAAAAATCTAGGGTTTGTAGGCAAAATCTTTTCTCAAATTTTTCTACTGATTTTAGAGGCTCATACAAATTTTTTGTTTTCCTATAGTATTGCATTTTAGTGTGAATTTGTTTTTAAATTTAAATTATTTGCAATTTTGCATAGAAAATTTCAACAAAAACTAGCAATTTTGATGCATTTTCCTTAAATTTGCATTGGAATTGTGCATGTTTAACCTTGAAAATCATTTTCAGATCTAAGATTATTTAATTTTGATCATAAATCAGACTTCAAAATGCTCACATATCATTTTGTCCAAATATTTCAAACCTAGGGCTTCAAAAACAACAATTTTAATTAAATTTGGCCTTATCGACTCTCTAAACTTGCACTATAGGTGTATTGTGAATGATATTTTTGTATTAATTTTCTTTTATCAGGGTAATCATTTGGTACCCCTCCTAAAAAGCTTCACAAGACCCTTTTAACGATCCCTTGTATTGAAAATTTGGTGAAAAACTACACATTTTAACCATTTTCGCCCTAGGGTTTGACCTAGTTTGCACTAAAAGCATGTTGTGTTGTATATTTTTGCACTAAGTGGTTTTTATTACTGATATTATTTTCTTTCAATCATTATTTTCCTCACAACACCCTTTTTTATGGCCATTTGCATTGAATTTTAGTGAAAAAAGTGCCTATTTGGACATATTTTCACTATATTTGGACTTTGCATTATCTTGGAATCGCATCAAGAGTGTGTTGAGAAGGATACTTTTTCTGTTCTAGACTAATATCAAACAAATAACTTTATACCCTTGGCTGAAATCCTTACAACACTCTTTGTTCCATTCATTGGCATTGAAAGCATATTGAAAAATCAAACATTTCAGTCACTTTTCGCATATAGTCTGGCACTTGACTTTTGCATAAGGTTATCTAAAAGATTTTCAAAAATCTTATTTCATATAGAAAACATTGAAATGGCACATTCATGTCATTTTTCAATGGTATCTTTGTATGCATTTATTAAAGATCTTGATTTTGACCAATTTTTAACCCTCATGAATGAACATCCTACGACATTAGAAAGCTTAACTGAGTTCCTCTCCATGAGTAGCAATGAAAACGATAATGGTGATAGCACTTATCCCATGCATTAAATACCTACTCCATGTGATGATGACATAAACTTGTCCTCTTATCATTCTTTCAAAAATGCTTCTTCCCAAGAGGGTATGTTGGTCCAAAATGATGAAACCAATGACACAATAGAAGGAACACACTTTTTGAAAGACATCATGCCTCCTACAATAGAAGAACAAATATTTCATGATATTGAGGTCCCTATTGATGTGATAACATATGAGCAAATAGACAAACTTGATAAAAACCTAGCTGAATTCCAAGAATATGTGAAAACCGAGAGGATATCTAAAGAAGCTATACCTATGATTCACAACATAAGAAAATTGATAAAAGAAGGACAAGAGGGTATTGATGTTGTTCAAGGAATAATGTATATAATTCTAATTAATTTCATTCCTTGATATGACACATCTCTCATGGATACATACCCTCAGGTAGCAAAAGACTTAACATAATACATTGAGAATGATGAGCATGAAAAGTCTCTTAATAAACCTTATGAGGCTGAAGATGACTATATGAACTATGATGCAATAATTGGTCTAATAGAATAAGTTAAGAATTCACCTAACCCATTGAAAAATAGCATTGATTTAATTGTTGGCAAAGGTTAGATTAGAAGACCCGACAGGTAAGTGTTGCAAGTATGAGGTGAACCAGTGTTGTCATTGATGTCAACATACTCATATTACATTGACAAGAAGGATTGGATGAGCTGTGTGTTGAGGATATTGAGAAAATTACCCTCAGTCAGGAACAGTGAAGAACAGTGATGAGAAGAAGGCAAATATATTGGATAGGTTGAAAACCAGAGGATGCGGATTAAAGGGTTTTCAGATATGAGTCCTGAGATGCTTCAGTCAAGTTTTCAGAGGTCCGCATGAAGACCTGAAGAAGTTATGGCTGTCTGTGTGGAACCGGTTCCGGCAAGTGCTTAGAGGTGACAGAGGATCACAGAAAGGTCCGGTGAGGTCCGGAATTGTACAATCCTAATCTGCGGATTGGAAAGAGTATTTGGGATGTCCTTGTGATGTGCCATCTCGAGTTGTGTATGATTTGGAGGTCCAGAAGTACCTCTTGCATTATGACAGTGGCGACAGACTGTGTTCTTGAAGTTCCGGATGAGGAAGACAAGAGATTCCAGCAAGAAAAGGAAGTGCGGATGTATCCGGACATTCAGGCAGGCTTGTGAAGTTTTCTGGATCGTGTTGAGGTTGTGTTGTTGATCCGTATTGATAGTAGAGCCCGGAATTGAAGTTATTCTTCCGGATGAAGTTCTTGCTCTGTTTAGCCGACCGGATGAGTTGTTCATCCTGCGAATGTTCTAGTGGTGGCCGACCGGATGTGTTATTCATCTTGCAGATACTCTTATGATTGTTTGCCGACTTAGATGTTTGATCCTAAGTCGATGTCTTATATAAATAACGGTCTGTGAGTTCATTTCAAGGTGTGGTGCGTGTGGATGAGTGTGGCATAGCGAAGAGAAGTGCGAAAGGCAGAACAGAGGTTTTTGGGCTTAATTGGAACTGATCCGGACATGGTAGAGATGTCATTCTCCAGTTCAAGACTGTGATTTTTATCACTTTGTAGACAGTATGTCTCCTTGTAGGCAGTGGGCCTCTTTGTGAGCAGTGTGCTCGGGCAGTGAGCCCTAATTGGCATGTGCCATTCATTTTTCTTTATTCTTCTAACAGAGAATAATTCTTGGGTTAATCACCCCGTGGTTTTTCCCTTAACCGGGTTTTCCACGTCAAAATCTTGGTGTTCAATGTGTTGATGCTTATCTGCTCTTGTGTTTATGTATTATGCTTTCATGGATGATTAATTGATATGCTACTAACTAACAACAAAGAATCAAGTGTTTGAAAGAGCAAGAAGTTTTATACAACTGATTCACCCCCCCCTCTCAGTTGTATGCCCTAGATCCAACAATTGGTATCAGTGCTAAGTTCCTCTGATAAGAGCTTAACCACTTGAGGAGATCCAGGATGTCGTCATACAAGAAGGATAGTCCGAAGTTCGATGGAACCAACTTCACTCTCTGGAAAGGTCGCATGAAGTGTCACTTGGAATGTATGGGAAAAGCATATTTGGCTATGGTTTCAAAACCATATGTACCTCCACAAGGTGGTCCGACAACTCTGAATGAAATCACAGAAGCTGAAAACAATCTGCGAACCAAGGAAGCTCTTCTAAGCGCATTGAATGACTCAGATCTCTCGAATGTTATTGACCTACCAACTGCATATGAGATCCTGACTAAACTGGAACTTCTGTATGAAGGAGATGAGTTTGTCAAAAGTGCAAGGTTGCAAAGTCTGAAAGGGAAATTTGAAAGATTGAAAATGAGAGATGATGAAAACATCACTACCTTTATGCCAAGAGTGAATGAGCTGGTATGTGGAATCAGAAATGCTGGTGGAACTTTAGATGAAAATGAGATTGTCTGCAAAATCCTAAGATCCCTTCCTGCTGCCTACAAAATCAAGGTTGCTGCCATTGATGAATTCAGAGCCCACACAACTGTCACTAGAGAACAACTGGCTGGCAAACTAGCTGCATTTGAAATGACCGAGTTTGGAGATGATCCTCCCAAGACTGAATCTACTTTCAAAGCCAGTGCCTATGTGAAAGGCAAACAGAGATTTGATTCGGGAGAAAACTCATCAAGGAAAATGTCATGGTATGATCAAGCAAGAAGAGACATGGAAGAAGAAGAAGCAGAAACAGCTCAACTTGAAGCCCTCATTGCAAAGAGACTGCCAAGAGGATCCGGTAAGTATGAAGGAAAACTACCCTTTAAGTGTTTCAACTGCAATAAGATTGGTCATTTTGCTTCAAGATGTCCGGAAAGATCTGCAAGGTCTAATACTAACAGACAAAGGTTTCAAAAGAATTGCTATTATGTTCACGAAGAAGATGACAATGAAGGAGTAACAGATGATGAATCAGAACTAGGAAGCAAATCCGGAAATGAGTGGGTGTTTATTGCCATCAAGGAAGAAGATTCAATACTCTCTGAATCTGTCAATCACAAAGTTGTTGAAAAAGCTTTGGCTGCTCAAGTGGAAGAAAAGGATGATTGGGTTATTGACAGTGGATGTTCTCACCATATGACTGGTGACAAGAATAAGTTCTTGAATTTGGAAAGGTATGAAGGAGGAATGGTAAAGTTTGGTGACAATTCTGCTGGCAGAATCAGAGGCAGGGGAACTATTTCCTTCGATGGAAAGAGCAAAACAGGTAACGTACTATATGTTGAAGGATTGAAGCACAATCTTCTTAGTGTTGGTCAGTTAGTGGACAGAGGCTATGATCTCCGATTCAAAAATGGAAAATGCAGAATCTTTACAAACTCTGGAACTGAGATTGCATCCGGTACTCAGACAAAAGGTAATATCTTTCATCTGGTTGGTTCAAATAAAAGTTGTTTGTTTGCTCAAATTGATCAGAGTTGGTTATGGCATAGAAGAATGTGCCATGTAAATTTTGATAACATCATCAAGATAAGCAATACTCAGGCCGTAAGAGATCTTCCAAAATTGATGAAACCTACAAATAGTTTGTGCAAAGAATGTCAGCTAGGTAAACAAAGCAGAGTCTCTTTCAAAAGCAAAGATCAGTCTTATACTGGATTGTTGGAATTAGTACATACTGATCTCTGTGGTCCGACAAGAATCAAGAGTATGCAAGGTGATAGATATTTCATGTTATTAATTGATGATCATTCCCGGATGATGTGGGTTACCTTTCTAAAAGAAAAATCAGAAGCATTTGAGAAGTTCAAGATCTTCAAAGCTATGGTAGAGAATCAAACCGGATTGAAACTAAAGTGTCTAAGGTCTGATAGAGGTGGTGAATTTACATCTGGTGAGTTCATTGATTTTTGTGAGAAGTAGGGTATAAGGAGACAGTTGTCTGCTCCTAGGACTCCACAGCAGAATGGAGTAGTTGAGAGAAAGAACCGGACCATTCAGGAAGCTGCCAGGACAATGATGTTAGAAGCAGATGTTCCTCAAATGTTTTGGAAGGAAGCTATCAGCACTGCAGTCTACACTCTCAATCGAGTTCAAATCAGAAACAACACTGGTAAGACCCCCTATGAACTCTAGTTTGGCATCACTCCTACTGTGAAATATTTCAGAGTATTTGGTAACAAGTGTTATATTAAAAGAGATGAAGATCTAGGAAAGTTTGATGCTAGAAGTGATGAAGGAATTTTCTTGGGTTACTCCACTCAAAGCAAAGCATACCGATGTTACAATAAGAGATTGAGGAAGATGATAGAAAGCACCAATGTGAAAGTTGATGAAGGAATTGAGAAGCCTTCAAGATTTTATGAGTTTGATGAAGATGACCAAGATAGTGTTCAAGGACCTCAATCCTCTCCGGTGAGACAGAGTCAGCCTGATCCGGTAAATCAGAAAGAAGAAATAGGTGTGAATGAGCCTGATCAAGAAGCAGTAGTACAGGATACTCCCAAAATTCCAAGGTATGTAAGACTGAACCACTCTGAAGATCAGATCATAGGTGACAAAAGCAAAGGTGTACAAACTAGAAGGAATGTTGCTCAAAATCAGGATGAATGTTGTCTGATTTCAAAGATTGAACCTAAAACAATAAATGAAGCCTGCAATGACGAAAACTGGACCAAAGCAATGGAAGATGAATTGATGCAAATTGAGAAAAATCATACTTGGGATCTTGTTCCCAGACCTAGAGACAGGAATGTAATTGGAACCAAGTGGGTCTTCCGGAACAAACTAAATGAAGCTGGTGAAGTAATCAGAAACAAAGCTAGATTGGTCTGCAAAGGCTACTCTCAAATAGAAGGAATTGACTTTGAAGAGACTTTTGCTCCGGTGGCAAGAATTGAAGCAGTCAGATTACTTCTTGCATTTGCTGCCTTCAAAGACTTCAAGGTATATCAGATGGATGTCAAGTCTGCCTTCCTAAATGGTGATCTGGAAGAAGAAGTCTACATTGAACAACCGGATGGATTTCAATTGTCTGATAATGATGATATGGTCTGCAAGTTGAAGAAAGCTTTGTATGGATTGAAGCAAGCCCCAAGAGCATGGTATGAAAGGTTGGATAAGCATCTTGTGCAGATTGGATTCAACAAAGGTACTGCTGACAGTAACTTATATTTCAAAATTGATCATGAAAACGTATTGATTGTTGAAGTGTTTGTGGATGATATCATTTTTGGAGGAAGAGATAGTATGTGCAAAACTTTTGCAAATCAGATGAAAAGTGAGTTTGAAATGTCTATGCTTGGTGAAATGAATTTCTTCTTGGGTCTGCAAATTACTCAAACAAAAGAAGGGATCTTCATTTCTCAGACCAAATATGTGAAAGAATTGTTAAGAAAATTTGGTATGGAAGACTCAAAACCTACGAACACTCCTATGGCAACCGGATGTAAGTTAAGCAAAGATGATGACTCTCCAAAGGCAGATCAGACAAAATATAGATCAATGATTGGTGGATTGTTGTATCTCACTCAAACTAGACCAGATATAATGCAGGCTGTTGGTCTTGTGGCAAGATTCCAGGCTGATCCTAGAGAATCTCATGTTATGGCAATCAAAAGAATTTTTAGGTACTTGAAAGGAACAGTTGAGTATGGTCTATGGTACCCTAGAGATTCGGATTTCTCTCTTCATGCTTACACAGATGCAGATTGGGCAGGAGATGTGGATGACCGGAAGAGCACTAGTGGTGGAGCATTCTTTTTGGGGAAGAGATTGGTTTCTTGGCTAAGCAAGAAACAAGATGCAATATCTCTGTCTACAACTGAAGCAGAATACATTGCAGCAGCAGGTAGTTGCACTCAAATCTTATGGATGAAGTAGATGCTAAGAGACATCAAAGTTGAATATGAGGAGCCTATCACAATTTTCTGTGATAATTCAAGTGCAATTAATATTTCTAAGAATCCGGTATTGCACTCTAAGACTAAGCACATATCTATCAAATTTCACTTTTTGAGAGAACAAGTAAACAAGGAAGAAGTCAGATTGGAGTATGTTCCCTCCAAGGATCAGATTGCAGATATCTTTACAAAACCTCTTCCCAAGGACTCTTTTGAATATCTCCAGGAGAAGTTAGGGGTCATGGCCCCTCTGGTGATAAACTAAGATGCACTGATGTGCATCAGTCCGGTGGATATCACAGTCATATCTTGTGATCCGGATTGATGATGGGGAGCTGCTACTAAGGGGGAGCAGCTGGTATGATTCTGATGTATTAGAATTGCAAGTATGAGCCCTTTGCCATTGATGTCAAAGGGGGAGAGAAGACATGTGAAAAACAAGTGGTTAATGATCAAAGGGGGAGAAGAAGACATGTAAAAAGTTGTTGTTGATAGGGGGAGCTGTGACAGAAAGGAGAAGTTCTTGTCTTGATGGTTTTTCACATCATATGTTGCCATCAATGACAAAGGAGGAGATTGTTGCAAGTATGAGGTGAACCAGTGTTGTCATTGATGTCAACATACTCATATTACATTGACAAGAAGGATTGGATGAGCTGTGTGTTGAGGATATTGAGAAAATTACCCTCAGTCAGGAACAGTGAAGAACAGTGATGAGAAGAAGGAAAATATATTGGATAGGTTGAAAACCGGAGGATGTGGATTAAAGGGTTTTCAGATATGAGTCCTAAGATGCTTCAGTCAAGTTTTCAGAGGTCCGCATGAAGACCTGAAGAAGTTATGGCTGTCTGTGTGGAACCGGTTCCGGCAAGTGCTTAGAGGTGACAGAGGATCACAGAAAGGTCCGGTGAGGTCTGGAATTGTACAATCCTAATCTGCGGATTGGAAAGAGTATTTGGGATGTCCTTGTGATGTGCCATCTCGAGTTGTGTATGATTTGGAGGTCTGGAAGTACCTCTTGCATTGTGACAGTGGCGACAGACTGTGTTCTTGAAGTTCCGGATGAGGAATACAAGAGATTCCAGCAAGAAAAGGAAGTGCGGATGTATCTGGACATTCAGGCAGGCTTGTGAAGTTTTGTGGATCGTGTTGAGGTTGTGTTGTTGATCCGCATTGATAGTAGAGCCCGAAATTGAAGTTATTCTTCCGGATGAAGTTCTTGCTCTGTTTAGCCGACCGGATGAGTTGTTCATCCTGCGAATGTTCTAGTGGTGGCCGACCGGATGTGTTATTCATCTTGCAGATACTCTTATGATTGTTTGCCGACTTAGATGTTTGATCCTAAGTTGATGTCTTGTATAAATAACGGTCTGTGAGTTCATTTCAAGGTGTGGTGCGTGTGGATGAGTGTGGCATAGCGAAGAGAAGTGCGAAAGGCAGAACAGAGGTTTTTGGGCTTAATTGGAACTGATCCGGACATGGTAGAGATGTCATTCTCCAGTTCAAGACTGTGATTTTTATCACTTTGTAGACAGTGTGTCTCCTTGTAGGCAGTGGGCCTCTTTGTGAGCAGTGTGCTCGGGTAGTGAGCCCTAATTGGCATGTGCCATTCATTTTTCTTTATTCTTCTAACAGAGAATAATTCTTGGGTTAATCACCCCGTGGTTTTTCCCTTAACCGGGTTTTCCACGTCAAAATCTTGGTGTTCAATGTGTTGATGCTTATCTGCTCTTGTGTTTATGTATTATGCTTTCATGGATGATTAATTGATATGCTACTAACTAACAACAAAGAATCAAGTGTTTGAAAGAGCAAGAAGTTTTATACAACTGATTCACCCCCCCCTCTCAGTTGTATGCCCTAGATCCAACAGTAAGTATCTCTAACCCTTTATCTGTCTCGTGATGTGCTCCCCCTGTGATGTGTTATGTGTTGTTTAGGCCTCCTGGGATGACCTCGGATTCTTCCATAAGGCTCAGGCTACTAGGAGACTGCCTCTGTTGTGACCTTCATCTATTTGTATCATGATTATTCTAAATTGCCTCTCTCTAATTTCATTGTTGTGTGTTGTCTCTTGTGGATAGAGCATTGTGGTTCATGACCTAGGGGCACCCTCCTACATGACTTTCCCTAAGACACTTCTTTTTCCTCTCTTATTTATTGTTTAACTTTGTCTAGTGTTTCCATCTAGCGGGTGGATGACGACAAACATTTATACTTATGCAAACCTAGTGTCCCTTTCGAGAGCAATCAAAAAATGGACTTAGTTCCTAATATGATGATGGGGTTGTATATTTTATCTGACGCTTGGCTAGTGGAAGCACTTGTACTTTCCACGTAGTGAATTTTATGATTTTTCTATCGCATTTATAAACCTTAACAATACTACTGCTCTATGCACCTTTGATTGTCTTTGAATCTAGCCTTGGCAGTACTCCATTCGGAGAGCTTCATGATATAGCCCCATGGTTATCCTCGAACTCTGAATTCTTTGTATAACCTTGGCTCTTTGTGTGGTTAATCATATGCATCGATGTTGTTGTTTATCATGATGTTGTAGACACTAACATGTTTGTTGCAGGGATGTGTTTGTGGGAACATTTGATGATCGTAAAGTACATGTCACCTCCGGGGGGCATGGGCTTTGTAAAAGTCGATGTTCCCTTACGTGTTTTCTCCCTACCTTAATGTGCTTGATATCGATAACTGATATCAACCACCTTAAGGTGGGGGGATATATAAGGTAAGCTATCTATTATAGATGTTAGCAATGTGTTTGATCTTAGAAGCAAAGACTTGCACCCCAAGGTAGTGCATCATGCATCCTAAGTTTGTTTGTGATCAATCAATCATGTAAGCCCTCTGCGGAGGTGAGATATTGACCATATCCTTTTTCTTAAGCCCTATGTGGAGGTGGGGATGGCGTATTTCTTGGAGCAGATTGTATCATCCTATCATTTTCAAAAGTCCTTTGTAGAGGTGGGGAGCGGTTATGTGACTAACTCAACCCTTAAGTGTGTCTTCGCTAATTGTTGTGGTGAAGACCAATTATTGGTGTGTGCCTACAATGTGCTTGAGATGGTGTTAGACCTAGAGATAGGTACACTCCATCACTTGTATGCTATGTTTTCTATGTGTCTTCAAGTGTGTGTGTTTTGGCATGCTTGTTTTGTGTGGCATGTTTGTTGCCCCATATGCAAAGACCAGTGCCCTCGAATAGTGCTTCCTACATTTTGGGAGGTTTTGTGTGTCTTGCATGTGTGTTGCCTCATATATACAGAGACCTACACCTTGGGTAGTGCATCCTATATTATGGGAGGTTTCTTTACTTTCTAGTACTTGCATTTCCATTTTATATATATGAGAAAAAGAAAAAGAAAAGCTATCATTTCTATCTTCCATGCATTAATGTGTCTTCCATGCATTGATTGTCTTCTCTGTGTTCTGCGTGACTATAACTGTCTTCTTCGTGTTTTGCGTGTCTATTATTGTTTTCTATGTGATTGGCATGTCTTCTCTGTGCTTGGTGTGTTTACTATGTTCACGACCTTACTTTAGTGCATGTATTAGCCTCACGTTTATACATACATTAAAGTGGGGGCTAAATCTAATGTCAGAAAATGTCCCCTTGGGGGCTTTTCCCTCATAAGGTTTAGATCCCAGGTCTTTAGTATGCATTTAGGACATCTTAGTTCATATTTTGGCATCCCAATGGAATGAGACCTAGTTTTCAAGGAAAATTGGACCTAGGTCGACCCCTTGAGATCTACCCTACCCAAAATAAGGGGGAGGACTTGGGTACCCACGTCCTAGTCTTACCCTATTTGGGGCCAGCCCTAATTTCTGGGTGTTAGTTTGTGACCATTATTAGGTCCCTTTGCTGACACTGTAAGTTTTGAATTTCAAAATCTTGGCGGGAGTGCTTGTAGTTGCATATATAAACATGATTAGGTATTCATTTGTAAACTAGATGATTACTAGAAAGATATTGTATTCTTAAGGTGATTCAAGACTTCTATTGTGTTGCAAGAGTAGACTTGTGTGTTTTATGTGTTGATATTTGTAGATTTGAGCATCAATCTCCTCATGGCATGAAGAGCATCTTCTTCCATGAGAGCTTCACTACAAGGTGACATATCATTGTGTTTTTATCATTGATTCCTTTGGTTTTTGGCCTCTACCTCACAAGGGCATGCCCTCTTTATCTGACAATGGTGTTCTGAGACTTAAGTACCCTCTAGGGTTTGACTGAGGCAAGCCTCTAAACACCACAACCCCCAAACCAAGTCTTGTGATTGCAGGATACAGGTGTCACATTCAGAAAAAGTGGAGTTGCAAGAAGGCTTGGCAGGCATCAGGGATTCAGGATCTAAAGAAAAGTCAGATAGATGAGCACTTCTAGGACTTAGGCACTCGCTCTAGTGTCCTCTGTAGATAGATCTCAGGAAACATAAGTTACAAGGCTGATTAGTGTTGGAAGGAGGTCTAGATTCCCCAAAGAAGTAGGTACCTTGGACTTGGGCACCCACTCTAGTGTCCTTGACTATTTTTCTTCGGAACCCCAAAAATAGGTATTATGTAATTCAATATTTTACTCCTGTTTGTAAGAGTTTTTTCCTAAATCATTAATTTGTTGTCATATTTACATAATTAGGGTTTTAATGGTCAATTGAGCATAGGAGAAGGAAAAAATGATAATTAATTCCCTAATCCAAGTTTCCCTTCATCGCACAGTGACCCAAGGTATGATAGTGCTCGTCACTTGACCCTAGATCCTTGAATGTTAAGTGGAAAGAAGGGTTTTAACATCTAAACAACAAAAGATTAACAAAATCCAACTTTACCCTAAACAAAAGTATTCAATTTCAAATACACCACTATTACAATTCCTCTTCCAATTTGTTGTTAAGCATTCAATATGTCAAAATGGTACATTTTCACAAAATAACAACATATTTATATGCATAAATTACACACTTTCCATTAAATATCCATCATTTATAAACAAGACATTCCACTTCAATTATTTTACAATACTAAATCTCATAACATATTCAATAAAAGATCATGATTTTTCACCTTTTTAAAGCATGGAGACACAATTTGTCCTTTCATAAGTACTATATTCATGATTTAACATACATTCTTCACATACACAAATTCTCATCACTGGAATCACATCATAAGGCTACACAAGGGTCCATCTGGACACCGGAAGCAACATACTAATCCATGATACATAATCCATGAGCCACGAGCCAAAATCATCTTTTGCCACTCCCTCGAGAGGCTAATTTGGAAGAACCTTAAGATCATCCAGATCAATCAAAGATTACCAGTACTATCTGAGTCTTCCAACTCATCTACAACATCCTCAACCATGGGTGATTAGGAAGATCCAGCTATTAACAGAACTTTTTCTTATCCAATAGCCATCATTCCTAAGTTAAATGGACCTCCTATGAAAAACATAGCACCAACATTTTTTATCTACCTTGAGGGGAAAACATCAGAAGATCCAGACCAATTCCTATTTGAGTTCAAAGTTCTCTGTCAAACTTATGACTATGCTACTGATAACCAGAAGGTGAAACTTTACCTTTCCACTCTTAAGGAGTCAGCCTTAAGATGGTTCATGGGCTTGGCAGCAGACTCTATCACCACATGGGATGATATGGAAGCAATTTTCTTGATAAATATCAGGATTACTGTAGAGTCAGGGATCAGAAAGATGAACTTTTCTGCATGAAACAAATGGAAAAGGAGAGTTTGGAAGACTATGTGGATAGATTCTTATTTGTCCATAGGAGGTGTGGAAAAAACCTACATGAAGAACTAAGTAAGACCATCTTTCTAAGAGGGATTGATGATGACATCAAAGAGGCATTAAATCTTATGGGTAAAGGAGACATTAATAAGTAAACTTTCAAAGAAATTATAGAAGTTTACAGAAACTATTCTCGTACAAGAGCAAGCAAGAGAATTTTAAAAAGGGTAGTAACAATGATGTTACTTAAGTAATGGAGGAACTAGCAAATCTTAAAATTGACATCCTACTTCATTTGAATACCACTTTGGATGGCATGTAGGCTACTAAAAAGAATACTAAAACCTTAGCTATTTATTGCCCTCATTGTAGGGAAAAACATTCACTTAGGGAATGCCCCTTGAATAGGACTGAGTTGTGTCAAATTTGTGAGAAAAATCATCCTACCAATGAATGTGGCCTGCTTCCTAAGATTAAAAATAGACTGAAAAGGGTTCCAATAGATAAGGAAGAGCTGAATTTTATTGGTTAGAAACAACCTACTTATGGATTTAATTAGTTTCAAACTTGACATGCTCCAAGAGGAAACACTTATAATGGACCCTCGCGAATGCAAATTCCAATGCAGTGGGGTTCATGGCCTCAACAAGATTGGACAAATAAATCTTGGTCCAATCGACAATGGTCAAACTAGCAACAATATCAACCGCAATGGGCTCCTCAATACAACCAAGGAATGACGAGATTTGGAAACCAACCTTAGGCCTTACTTCCAAGACCTTCACAACCTATGAATACAAATCCCAACGAGCAATTGAACCAACCATCAATGCCCACACAACCAGTTCGAAACTCCACGAACAATAGGTGTACAATACTGATCCAAATACACCAAACCTGAATGTGGTAGAGATCATTGATATCCAACTATGATCTAGAAATGTGCCTGTAACTATACATATTGAGGAAGTCATTGAAGAAGAAGTGAATCATAAAGATGATACACAACAATCCAATGAGAAGGATAAAGAAAAAGAAATAGAAGAGATTCTAAAGAAGACCTTTGTTCCATTCCTAGAATGATTGAAACATGCTCCTCTACAATCTAAGGAAAACCAGCCCTCACATGATGACTCCCAATTAATCAGGGAACTTAGAAAAATGTACATTGAAATTCCTTTGTTACAAATGATAAAAGAAATTCCTTAGATAAACCAGACCATTAAGAGTTTGTGTCTAAAACTTCCAGGCATAAAAGAAAATTTCCCAACACTATCTGAGTGGAAGGAAAATTTGCAAAATCCCTCAAATGTATGGGGATCCTGGGAGCCTAATCTTTATGGTAGACGTAAAAGAGGTATCTATTTCAAATGTTTTAATAGATCTAGTTGCTGCCATCAATGTAATGACTTTGGAAATTGTAGAAGTTTTGGCTTTAACACACTTTCAACCAACCTCAACTATATTACAACTTGTAGACCTATCTATTACCAAACTGGAACGAATTTTGGAGGACGTCATAGTCACTATTGACACTTGTGATTATTCAGTTGATTTCCTTATCCTACAGACAAGAAAGAAATGATTAGTTTACCCAATAATCATGGGAACAACATGGCTGGCTATAGTAGCAGCACTTATTGACTATAGATCTGGAAGTATGACCATTTCAAATGAAAAAAGACTTAAAGAACTTTCTATCTATTGTCCAGCCAAACCATTTCAAAAATATGAAAACAAACCATGGATAGATGTCTTGATGGATTTTGATGAATGAGATGCCTCGTCATTGGGTATGGTAATAATAGTAGAACATTTTGAAGAATGTAATGAGGAATATAAGGAGCTAGAACCAAACAGTGAACTCTCCTTATATAGTGCTACTCAGCAAGAGGTCTCTGGATGGATCTAGAGAGACCTGAGAGGATCCTTCAAAGCTTTTAATTGCCCATACTCTAAAAAATATTGCCTCCCATGTAAGTTACCAACAAGAAAAAACTCTCCAACAAGTCATACCTCACCTTTGTCCTTTAAACACACTGTTAAGTCCATATAGAGAATTTGTTTTGGTCCATGCTAGCACAAAACAAATCCCAGTCCAAACCAACAAAGAACTTTCTATCAACAGTTGGTTAATTGAAGTGGAAGAGGCTTAGTTGGCAAAATTGTTACAGAACCACACCCAAGCTTTTGCATGGGAATACAAAGACATGAAATGAATCCATCCTAGTCTTTGTACACACCATATTTATACTGAGGATGTTTGACCTGTTAGACAACTATAACGAAGAATCAACCTAGTGTTAAAAGACATAGTGAAGGAAGAAATTGAGAAACTATTGTAGGTAGGATTCATTTATCCCATCTTTGACAATCAGTGGGTATCACTATTAGTAATAATGCCCAAAATGAATGAAAAATGGTGAGTCTGCATAGATTATAGGGAGCTAGACAAAGATACAAAGAAGGATTATTTTTCACTCCCTTTCATTGACCAAGTCCTAGACAACCTGGCTAGAAGTCGTTATTTCTCCTTCTTAGATGGTTTTAGTGGCTACAAATAGATCTAGGTAGCTCTAAAAGATTAGGATAAGACAACCTTCACCTATCCATGAGGGACATTTTCCTACAGAGTTTTGCCATTTGGGTTATGTAATGCACCAACCATATTTCAATGTGTTGTTTTGGTAATATTTGCTGATCTAGTGAATACCTATGTAGAAGTCTATATGGATGACTTTACGGTGCATGGTAAAACCTTTAGTGAAGCCCTGAATAGTTTAAATAAGGTACTTGAAAGATGCAAAGAATAGTGGCTGTCTTTAAACCATGAAAAATGCTTCCTCATGATGATCAAGGGAATTGTACTTGGTCACCACATCTCGCAGGAGGGATTGAAAGTGGATCCCAAAAAGGTCAAAATCATAGTACAAATTCCCGCTCCTCAAACTCAAACTTAGGTAAGGATCTTTCTAGGACATGCTGGCTATAACAAAAGGTTCATTGAAAATTTCAGTTGAAAAGTTGACCCTATGTTCACTTTGCTAAAAAAAGATTCCGAATTTAAATGCACACAAGAATGCTAACAATCGTTTGAGGCCATCAAAAGTGCCCTCATAACAACTCCAGTAATAAAAGGACCAAACTGGGGAGAAGCATTTCACATCCACATAGATGCTTCCAATCAGGCCATTGGGGCAGTATTATGACAATTGATTGAGTCTGGAGGTATGCATGCAATATATTACATCAGCAAAAACTTGAACCCAACCAAGAAAAATTACACCACAACAGAAAAAGAATTTTTTGTAGTAGTTTATGCTATCAATAAATTTCACCACTACATAATAGGCTATAAGATCTTCATCACACTGATCTTGCAGCCATAAGATATGTTGGGACCTAAAATTTCATACCATTTTTCACAAAAATTTTAGGTCCCCATGATAAAATGCACAGTCTTTATCACTCCATCAGACTCCATCTCAACCTTCAATAGCACTTCTAGTCAATATACTCCCTTTTGTCCCCTTAATAACATCTCAGTACCAATAAGAACACACAGCAAGTTTCATGGCCTGCAATTAATCCTCATCCTTCTATGCAAACAAGTGACTTGCTACAACATTTATGCCATACCAAGGTAATGTCTGATCTCCTTTTGTGCTTCTAAGGCCACTTAAGGTAAACTCACCATTCCTTTAGGTCAGCAATCTATTGTATACAACTTGCATCATGTTTCTCTAAATCCCTAAACCCCATGTCCTCCAAGTTCCCAAACATAATATCCCAAACACAATATCCTTCAAGAATAAAGTCAGGAAGAGTTTATGGGATGATATTATGAACTTTGTTAGAGAATAGTTCCTTATACTAGTGGACAAAAAGTGTTTTATACATTATTCTAGATTTGGTTAATAAGGTGCCTAAAAAGTATTGAAGGCTCCGCTTTTGAAGGAATAGTTACAAAAGGACCCTAGAACTAGAAATCTAGATGCACTATGGTGAGTTTTAAAGCTTTTTGATAAACTCCTTGTAGAGATGAGAAACTTATGCAAGATGATACCACATGTGTGCAGCCTGTGTGACCTATTCACCCCTGATAATGTGTAATTCCTTGTTCC
The DNA here is from genome assembly GCA_027924645.1 of Cunninghamia lanceolata. Taxonomy (NCBI): domain Eukaryota; kingdom Viridiplantae; phylum Streptophyta; class Pinopsida; order Cupressales; family Cupressaceae; genus Cunninghamia; species Cunninghamia lanceolata. The sequence continues at coordinate 895,592 of BSBN01000149.1, read as the reverse complement.
TTCGTTGAAGGAAGCATCCTTCTGTCATCCTCAGGTTCACTCTGTCTAGTAAGTTCTATTACGTATTTTGTCTGTAGAGCTAAAAAAAGTCACCAAGGATCCAATTTTCATATCATTCTTCTTAGAAAATGAAGAAAAGCCAAAAGTATAATAGTACAAAGAAGAATCTTTCAAAGAAGCTTGCTTTCTTCTGGGAATTCATGGTTGAAGGAACATTTGTACAATCATCTCATGACTGAAAACATTGAGATATTGATATTTTTCTCAAGAGTGATGAATATGCTATGAGTTGTTAAGAAGGACGTGAAACCTCCTCCACACAGACCCATTGTTCTTGGTGATAGTGATAAATAAAATCCTATACAAATAGAAAAATCTGAGAGTACCTATGAAGCAGAGAAATCTGAGGATTGGGATGTTTCATTATTTCCAAGTGGACAAGATAGGAAGAAATGAAAGAAGAGGCTCAATGCAAAAGAAAGTATTAGAGGATCAAAATTCATAGTTTTGACATACAATGTTTTGACAAATGTTTGGGCCACATCGGGAAAACACCAAGCCTGCCCAAAACATGCACTAAAATGGGACTTCCAAAGAGAGAAGCTGCTCTTGGAGATCATTGCATAGAGTATCAATATCATTTATCTACAGGAAGTGCGAACAAATCACTTTGATTACGTCTTCAATCCCTCACAAAATCATGAATATGATGGTTGTTATTCGCCAAATTCAGGGTTTCAACTAGAAGGTTGCGCCATATTTTTCTTAAGTGAAACATTTTCTTATGTGGATAGCTTCCATGTCAAGTAGAGGAGAATGAAACTCTCTGATTTGGCAGCCACAAAACTATAGTCGAAGTGGGATGATCTATAGTTTAACCAAGAATATATAGAGAAAATTGTTGATAAATGATTTGGAGGGAATCAAATTCCTATGGTCATCTATGGTGACTTCAATTCTTTGCCTAGTGGCACTAAACATCCTTTTCTAGTGTAGAACAAAATTGATCCAAAGCACAAGCATCTAAAATTTGGTAAAATCCTTAGGTTTGATGAAAATAAGATGAAGAGAAGTCCTATTGATTCGTCCAGTGCTTATTCTGCTTATTTTAACCAAGGCATTTTTGGTGATAATGATGTCAGGAAGTGCTTCATGGATTCAGAAAACAAAGAGCCCATGTATAATCATTATGCATTTGATTTTAAGGGCATGTTGTATTATATGTTCTATATACATAACAATTTGAAAGTGAAAATTTATTAAGGATTGTGGACTGGGATATTGTCTCTCAGGTGAGGGATAAATTCATTCCTTCTCATGTATGGCCTTCTGGACACATTGCTTTGCTCACTAAATATTCTTGTATTGATGATAAAGAAGATATTAAGGCAAGAAGGAGATGATTCTCATGATTCTGAATCTGCTACAAAAAGTTCAAAAATTGAAATGACATATTTATGACGAGATTGATGTTTCTACTTATAGTGCAAGGATTGTACTTGCTATTCCTTTGTGCCTTTGACTAGTTCACTAAGAGTGTTTAGTTGGTTGGTGATAAGAGGTGGTATTGGTTTTGAACACAGTGGCTACACAAGACATGCATGCAAAAAATTCTAGTGTATTTTTTCAGAGCTTGAGACCAAAACATAAGAGCAGATGATCTAGACAATTTCTGCATCAAAGATAAACCCTAAAAACAAGTGTAGTGGAACAATTTGCAGCTAATGATGGTAAGGTATTGAGTCACTTTATTGACTCATTTTTAGAGTGGAATTCAACATCCATTCGAGTGGAAGCTAAGTCCATCCTCCTTGGTACCTGACACCATGGGAAGCAATCATTTCAAAGACTTATGTTAACATATTTATTAGAGAAAGTGTCTGTTTTCCATATATGGATAAAATATTGTTGAAAATACTGAGCATCTGACTTGAGAGGACTTGGGATGGAAACTCTTAGAAGGTGGGGTTGATACAAGCATTGTTAGATGGAGGTGTAGTTGAGCATTTTGCTACACTCTGATTACAAAATGAGCTACTAACAAATCATCTCAATTGTCAAATGTACAACACAGTTTGGTAGAGTTTGATGGATATTATCCTGAAAACGAACCATACGTTAGTTAGAGAAAAACCCATGAGAGAATTATCAAGAAAGAGATTCAATTGAAATTCTAAATACTAAAAACATCCCTTGGAATGATGCAAGGAAAGTTCCCACTGGTGAAAATCCTAGTGGTCAAGAGGTGTGCTTTTCAGTCATAGGAAAAGAGCTTCCTTCAAATTCATTGTCTAAGAAGCTCTTGTTGGGTGTTTTCAGCTCGCCAAAAGGTTCTATTGTTGAAAATCAAACACATCCAGCAATGGCAATAGAGAATCAATCCTATCCATCAAGTTTGACAACAATAAGGATACCACCACAACTAGAGAAGTAATAAGCAATACAAGCCTCGCAAAGGGTGTTCCACAAAGAGAAAAGACATTGGAAAAGAGTGAAAATCTTGGTGAAAAGGTTCACTTACAATTTCCTTTGGATGATGAGCTTAGTACACTATATGACCTATTGATTGATGAATCCCTACCCACTCAGCATGCTGTGAAGAACTAGTACATGATCATTTAATTACTCAAAAATTTAGCACCTCTCATCCTATGCCAAAAGGGATGACCAATGATGTGTCTGAAGTTGCAAATATTGAGGGAATTTTTTGCAGATCCAATTCTCAATGACTATGTCATTGATGCTGTCTAGGCAATGAAAGATCAAAAATGTATCATTTCTATGCTTCTAGATTATAATCCAAGGATTGAACTTACAAAGAAAGATGCAAACAAATAAGAAATCATAATATTGCTCATTGGCCTAAGTAAGCTAGTCAGAGCAAAAATTTTAGATCACACTAATCTTATGCCACTCGCAGATAGATACTTTTCGGCAAGAAACACTTGTACTCTCACCGATAAGTCAAGACAGGAATTGTATCGGGTAGACATGTGTGATCAAACTGAGTATTTTAGATATTTCTGATTCTATGAGTTACTCTAATAAGAAAGACATAAAAGTGTTACAAAATAGGTGAAAATAGAACTTCGTAAAAGCATGAGGAGAAATGTTATTTCATGAGTGACATGCCCCTGATATTAAAATGAAATGTGAGATATTTTTACCAAAATACATATCGGAGTAAAATTGTAGATTTGAATAAATCCTCGAGAGTGATAAATAATATTGGCTGAATGAAATTTACTTGGCCAAATAAATTTTAGAAGTCATATTGGCCAAACATAGCCTATCGGTCAAAGTCATTTTGTAGCCTCCCAGTCCCGCCAATCAGATGGTTCCTAAAGGTTTTCACATGCCTATATTAGAATGTATAAATATAAATATATATATAAATATATTAGAGAAAAAAAATATTATTAAAATAAATGATATTGAAGAAATGAAGATTGTATGCCACCGATAAATGTGCAAAGTAAAGAAGTATTTCTCATCAAAAGTTAGAAAAATATTTTAACCAGAATATGGGATATTTTCACAAAGAGTTATAAAGTGATATTATTTTACCTTGATGGTATTACAAAGTATATGCATTTAAGGGTGAAATACTTCCACCAAGGAGTAAATATAATCTTGAGAAACTCCAGTAAAGGATGGGTGATAAATATTGTTAAATTAATTTGCATGGAAGTATAAGGTCAAGATGCTTGAAATTAAATATTTTAATCTACAAAAGATAATTAATTAATTAATGAAAGGCTACATGGGATAGACATTGTAACCCTAAAATACAAAAGTATATATGATCAATCATGGAGAAGAAAAGGAAAATCATCATCAGTAGGGGTAGGTTAGAAAATCATCACTAGTAGAAGATAGATTGCATCCATTCACCCATCAATTCCATATCAGAAAATGTTATAATGAATATTATTTGGAGCAATAGTATGGAGTAGAAAATTCTTAAATGATGATCTATTTCAGTGTTCACTTGTTGTGTTGATATTCATGCTTATATGTTACTACAGTCTCCAAAGTGGTTTTCTCATGTTATTTAAATTATCATATTGAGGATATATTTAAATTATCTAGTCACATATTATAATTTAGTGTGTTCCAATTGATTGGTTTCTATAAGAAGTTGATTTAATTCCTTCCAAGTTGTTAAGTTCATTGGTCTCTGCTAGGAGTTAAAACCCTTTCGACAAAACAATTTTGCTCAGGTTTCCTTCTTGCCAGAATTAAAACTCCCTTTCATTTTTTTCACAGTAATATGGGAGAATGTCACTGGGATTATTAAGAGGAGTATAGTAACTTACAAACCTGCATGTTTTTATAAAGTGCAAACATTTCATGTGCCCAATAGGATAGAGTTAAGTTGCTAAATAGACCTACCTATCTTACATATTTGTATTCATACCCATCATTTATCATTGACTCCATTCACCCAATAGATTAGGTACTGATCATTTTCAAAACTCTTTACAAAAATTTAATTCACATCTTATATATTTCAAGCTTTTATTAGGAATTATAAAGCAAGTTATGTAATTTTCTCATACCTGTGTGCTATAGTGAGTAAAATTACCTTAATTAGAATCCATTTATATTTATAAATATGCCTTATTAATTAGGTATACCAGCCTAGGTCTGGTAGTGCCAAAACAATAGGGGGTTTTTGTTATATAAACCTTGTCTTGTTGACGAAAAACATATCAAGGGATTGGCACCCTCTTGTGGTCTAAAAACCTATATTTTTGAGACCAAAAAAAATTGGTGGCTTTGCTGGGGAGTAATCTAGAATCCAGTTAAAGATCATATAAATCCAGAGTCATTCAAGTTTTGAATTTGAACACAAGCTTGGTAACTCTGTTGGCAAGGACCCAAGAAGACACAATCATTTTCCTACTCATGGAAAGTAGGTGGCGACTCTAAAAAGATTTAGATATCATCCAACAATGGATGGAAGAAAATCAAGAGGGGTTTATTGATCACACTATCATTGATTTTTATAGTATGTATAACCAAGAGATTGAAGTGTATTTAGAATGGCAAAGACAACAGCTCAAGAGACTACAAATGATACAAGAAAGCCAAAAACTGGATAGACAATTGGCACAATTGGACATTCAGGCATCAAAACCACCAAAATATGTCTCTTCACAAGGTGGTAATATCAATTCACATGAGCCCTCTCAGAATACATATGCTCCATGTACCTCAAAAATACCTCACAGTGCATACCGTAACCCTACCCAGCATAATATGCCCCCATAAAGGCCCCAGCCTATAAGTGCAAGTAAAATTCCCCAATATTAGCCACCACCGGGATAGTAATATACTCCATAGTTATAGTAGCATATGTCACATCAGAATGTTCACTTTCATCAAGCCATTCAACAAAATGCTTACCCTCAGTCCCCATATGGATATCATATGCAGTAAGATATTTTAACACCACACTTAGAGCCCCAACATATTCCAAATGAAAGTAGTCTTCAAAATGCGGATGTTCCTTTTATCCCAGCCCACCCACTGTAATATATGAATCAATAGTTTGGGAAGGAAGAGGATGATTATTTTCAACAAAGAAGACAAATTCTTGATGAAGAGAAAGTGTACATATCTGAAAATGATTTTTCAGATCTATTTCAACCCCTTAAATAATGACATAACAGAGGATAGTGAAAGGACATTCTGCGAAGGCATGTCGGAAAAGGAATTTCAAATATTCTCAAACCCATGTTATTATGAGGATGAAGCATTTTTAGATAGTCAAAGTGCTATACTAACTCATGAGGAAAGATCATTTTTAGATGGAAAGAACAATGCATTAGTTTATAATGAAAGTAGCAATGAAGTTAAAGTTGATATATCACACTTGTCCTTACTTCACAATGCTAAGTTTGATAAAGATACTGCAAGGGATAAAAATTTTGTGAAGCCTGATAATGAAAAGTGTTGCATCCAACATGGTTGTGTTTTAAATGGGACAATCATGTGTTATGTCTCTAAAGTGATGCCTATTAATAGAACGTGGACTCATAAGAAATATGATAGAACAATGAATCATAGCATTGAAAATGGGTATTCCTTGGCAAATGACAATAGTGTTTCTAGACATGTGATATTATTACATGATGAGAACCAGACTTTTGACAGAGGAAAATAGAGGTAAGGTTTTTTAACCATATCACCATAGTGTAAAAAGTGACGTTTGGACTCTATTGCCCAATGGGGTAGGTACTGGTCTACTCCCCAGACATCTAAGATCTTTCTATGCCCAGAAGGGGCATACATCCCCAGATAGATCCACTATTGGGACCTAAAATTTCATACCATTTTTTACAAAATTTTTAGGTCCCCATGATAAAATGCACAGTCTTTATCACTCCATCAGACTCCATCTCAACCTTCAATAGCAACTTCTAGTCAATATACTCCTTCCTATCCCGTTGATAACATCTCAGTACCAATAAGAAGACACAACAGGTTTCATGGTGTCCAATTAATCTTCATCCTTCTATGAAAACAAGTGACTTGCTACAAACGTTAGGCCATACTAAGGTAATGTCTCATCTCCTTTTGTGCTTCTAAGGCCACTAAAGGTAAAATAACCATTCCTTTAGGTCAGTAATCTATTGTATACAACTTGCATCATGTTTCTCTAAATCCCTAAACCCCATATCCTCCAAGTTCCGAAACATAATATCCCAAACACAATATCCTTCAAGACTAAAGTCAGGAAGAGTTTATGGGATGATATTATGAACTTTGTTAGAGAATAGTTCCTTGTACTATTGGACAAAAAGTGTTTTATGCATTATCTGGATTTGGTTGATAAGGTGCCTAAAAAAGTATTGAAGGCTCTACTTTTGAAGGAATAATTACAAAAGGACGCTGGAACTAGAAATCTAGATGCACTATGGTGAGATTTAAATTTTTTTGACAAAATCTCTATAGAGATGAGAAACCTATGCAAGATGATACCACATGTGTGCAGCCTATGTGACCTATTCACCCCGGATAATATGTAATTCCTTGCTTCTTCATTGAAGAAAGCATCCTTCTATCATCCTCGGGTTCACTCTGTCTAGCAAGTTCTATTAGGTATTTTGTTTGTAGAGCTAGCAAAAGTCACCAAGGATCTAGTTTTCATATCATTCTTTTCAGAAAATGAAGAAAAGCCAAAAGTACAATAGTACAGAGAAGAATCTTGCAAAGAATCTTACTTTTTTCTTGAAAGTGATGGTTGAAGGAACATTTTTGCAATCATCTCATGACCGAAAACAATTATCTATTGATGTTTTTCTCAGGAGCGATGAATATGATGCGAGTTGTGAATGACTTGAAACCTCCTTGACACAGACCCATTGTTCTTGGTGATAGTGATAAAGAAAATCCTATACAAATTGAAAAATCTGAGAGTAGCCATGAAGCAGAGAAATATGAGGATCAGGACATTTCATTATTTCTAAGTGGACAAGATAGGGAGAAATGAAAGAATAGGCTCAACATAAAAGAAAGTATTAGAGGATCAAAATTCACAGTTTTGACATACAATGTTTTGACAGACATTTGGGCCACATCGGGAAAACACCAAGCCTGCCCAAACATGCTCTAAAATGGGACTTCCATAGAGAGAAGCTACTCTTGGAGATCATTGCATATGATGTCGATATCATTCATCTGTAGGAAGTGTGGACAAATCACTTTGATGACTTCTTGAAACCGTCACAAAAACACGAATACGATGGTTATTATTAGCCAAATTCAAGGTTTCAACTAGAAGGTTGCACCACATTTTTCTGAAGTGAAAGATTTTCTTATGTGGATAGATTCCATATCATGTACAGGAGAATGAAATTCTATGATTTGGTGGGCACAAAACTATACTCGAAGCGGGATGATCTATAGTTTAACCAGGAATATAGAGAAAATAGTTGATAAATTATTTAGAGAGAATCAAATGCCCGTGGTCATCTATGGTGACTTCAATTCTTTGCTTGGCAGTGCTGTACATTCTTTTCTGGTGTAGAACAAAATTGATTTAGAGCACAATCATCTACAAGTTGGCAAAATCCTTAGGTTTGATGAAACACGTTGAAGAGAAGTCCTATTGATTTGTCTAGTGCTTATTCTGCTTATTTTAACCTAGGTATTTCTGATGAGAATGATGTGACAAAGTGTTGGATGGATTCGAAAAACAAACAGCCCATGTATACTCATTATGAATTTGATTTTAAGGGCATGTTGGATTATATGTTCTATACGCACAACAATTTGAAAGTGAAAAATTATTAAAGATTGTGGACTTGGATACTGTCTCTCAGGCGAGGGATAAATTCATTCCTTCTCATGTCTGGCCTTCTGATCACATTGCTCTGCTCAATCAATTCTCTTGTATTGATGATAAAGAAGATATTAAGGAAATCAGAAGATGACTCTCATGATTCTGAATCTCCTAAAAAAAGTTTAAAAATTGAAATGACCTAGTTATGATGAGATTGATTTTTCTACTTACAGTACAAGGATTGTACTTTCTATTCCTTTGTGCTTCTGACTCATTCGCTAAGAGTGTTTAGTTGGTTGAGGATAAGAGGTTCTATTAGTTTTGAACACATTGGCTACACAAGACGTGCATGCAAAAATTTCTAGTGTATTTTTCAGAGCTTTAGATCTAAACACAAGAGAAGATGATCTAGACAAATTTTCACGTCAAAGATAAACCCTAAAACAAGTGCAGTTGAACAATTTGTACTTGATGATGGTAAGGTATTGAGTCGCTTTATTGACTTATTTTTTGAGTGGAATTCAACATCCATCTGGGTGGAAGCTAAGTCTGTCTTCCTTGGTACATAGCACCATGGGAAGAAATCATTTCAAAGACTTCTGTTAACATCTTTATTAGAGAAAGTGTCTGTTTGCCATCATATGGATAGAATATTGTTGAATAGACTGAGCATCTGACTTGAGAGGACTTAGGATGGAAACTCTCAGAAGGTGGGCTTGATACAGGCATCATTGGATGGAGGTGTAGTCAAGAGCATTTTGATACACTCTGATTATAAAATGAGGTACTTAAAAATCATCTCAATTTTCAAATGTACAACAGAATTTGGTAGAGTTTGATGGATATTATCTTGAAAATGAACCATGCATTACCTAGAGCAAAACCCATGAGACAATTATCAAGAAAGAGATTCAATTGAAATTCTAAATACTAAAAACATCCCTTGGGATGATGCAAGGAAAGTTCCCACTGGTCAAAATCCTAGTGGTCAAGAGGTGTGCTCTTCAGTCATAGGAAAAGAGCTTCCTTCAAATTCATTGTCTGAGAAGTTCTTGTTGGGTGTTTTCAGCCAGCCAAAAGGTTCTATTGTTGAAAATCAAAGACATCCAACAAAGACAATACAGAATCAATCCAATCCATCAAGTTTGACAATAATAAGGATTCCACCACAACTAGAGAAGTAATAAGCAATACGAGCCTCGCAAAGTGTGTTCCACAAAGAGAAAAGACATTGGAAAAGAGTGAAAATCTTAGTGAAAAGGTTCACTTACAATTTCTTGTGGATGATGAGCTTGGTACACTATATGACCTATTGATTGATGAATCCCCGCCCATTCAATGTGCTGTGGATAACTAGCACATGATATTTTAATTACTCAAAAATTTAGCACCTCTCAGCCTATGCCAAAAGGGATGAGCAATGATGTGTCTGAAGTTGCAAATATTGAGGCAATTTCTGGGGATCCAATTCTTAGTGACTATGTCATTAATGTTGTCTAGACAATTAAAGATCAGGAATGTATCATTTCAATGCATCTAGATGATAATCTAAAGATTGAATTTACAAAGAAAGATGCAAACAAATAAGAAACCCTAATATTGCTCATCAACCTAAGTAAGCTAGTCGGAGGAAAATTTTTAGATCACACTAATCTTATGCCTCTTGCCAATGGATACTATTTGGCAAGAAACACTTGTACTCTCACTTATAAGTGAAGATAGTAATTGTATTGGGAAGACATGTGTAATTGAAATGAGTTTTTTAGATCTTTCTGATTCTATGAGTTACTCCAATAAGAAAGACAGAAAAGTATTACAAAATAGGTGAAAATAGAACTTCATAAAAGAACGAGGAGAAATGTTATTTCATATGAGCAACATGCCCCAGATATTAAAATGAAATGTGACATATTTTTACCAAAATATATATCAAAGTAAAATTGTAGATTTGAATAAGTCATCGGGAATTATAAATAATACTAGCTGAATGAAATTTATTTGGCCAAATAAATTTTAGAAGTCATATCAGCCAGACATAGCCTGTCGATCAAAGTCCAAATAAATTTTAGAAGTCATATCAGCCAGACATAGCCTGTCGATCAAAGTCATTTTGTAGCCTCCCAGTCCGGCTGATGAGATGGGTCCTGAAGGTTTTCACATGCCTATATTAGAATGTATAAATGTATCAAAAAAAAATTGGAGGAAAAATTTTTATTATTAAAATCAATGATATTGAAGAAATGAAGATTGTATGCCACTGATTAATGTGCAAAGTAAAGAAGTATTTCTCATCAAAAGTTAGAAAAATATTTTCATTGAAATATGGGATATTTTCACAAAGAGTTATAAAGTGATATTATTTTACCCGAAGGGTATTCCAAAGTATATGCAATTAAGAGTGAAATACTTTCACCAAGGAGTAAATATAAGCTTGACAAACTCTAGTAAAGGATGGGTAATAAATATTATTAAATTAATTTGCATGGGAGTATAAAGTGAAGATGATTAATATTAAATATTTTAATCTACAAAAGATAATTAATTAAATAATGAAAAGATGCACAGGACATACATGCAAAAGGTCATAACCCTAAAATACAAAAGTATATATGATCAATCATGGAGAAGAAAAGGAAAATCATCATCAGTAGGGGTAGGTTAGAAAATCATCACCAGTAGAAGATAGATTGCATCCATCCGCCCATCCATTCAATATCAAAAAATGTTATAATGCATATTATTTGAAGTAATATTATGGAGCAGAAATTTATTAAACAGTAATATATTTCAGTGTTCACTTGTTGTCTTGATATTCATGATTATATGCTACTACTATCTCTAGAGTGGTTTTCTCGTGTTAGTTAAATTATCATATTGAGGATATATTTAATTTAACTAGTCACATTTACTGATTCAGTGTGTTCCAATTGATTGGTTTTTATAAGAAGTTGATTTAATTCCTTTCAAGTTGTTAAGTTCATTGTTCTCTGCTAGGAGTTAAAACCCTTTCGACAAAACAATTTTGGTCAGGTTTCCTTGCTAGAATTAAAACTTCCTTTCAGTTGTTCACCATAATATGGGAGAATGTCACTGAGATTATTAAGAAGAGTATAGTAACTTACAAACCTGCACATTTGCATAAGGTACAAACATTTCATGTGCCCAAAAGGATAGAGTTAAGCTGCTAAATAGACATGCCTATCTTACATATCTGTATCCATACCCATCATTCATCATTGACTCCATTCGCCCAATAGATTAGGCATTGATCACTTTTAGAACTCTTTCCACAAATTTAATCCACATCTTCGATACTTCAAGCTTTTATTATGAAAAGCAAGTTATGCGATTTTCTCATAGCTGCATGCCATAGTGAGTAAAATTGCCTAAATTAGAATCCATTTATATTTCCAAATCTGCCTTATTAATTAGGTATACCCACCTAGGTCTGGCAGTACCAAAAGAGTAGGGGGTTTTTGTTATACAAAGTATGTCTTGTTGACCAAAAACGTATCAAGGGATTGGCACCCTCTTGTGGTCTAAAAACCTATGTTTTTAAGACCCAACAAGATATCTAATGAACAAGGCTATAGTAGGAGGTAGAATTATCAGATGGCTATTATTATTGCAAGAATTTGACATAACCATTATTGATAAACTAGGAAAAGATAATGTTGTTTCTGACTTCTTTTCTAGATTGAATATGCAGGGAAATAAGTAACCAGTTGATGATACATTTCCTAATGAACATTTGTTTGCTATCTCTATACAATATCTATGGTTTTCTAATTTGGCTAATTATCTGGTTTTGGGGAAATGCCCACAACACTTCAACTTTGAAAGTAATCAGATGACTAGTTCAGGAGAGCTCTAGATACAAGTAGGTAAATAGTTTTCTATTTAAAAATTGTCTTGATCTTGTATTACGTCGGTGTGTGTAGGAAATAGAGGTGTATGACATAATCTGTAGATGTCACAATGAATCTTCTAGTGGACACTTTTCAGCCATTAGAATAGGGCACAAAATCTTAGGAGCTAGATATTTTTGGCTGACAATGACCAAAGATATTCACCAATATGTCAAGCAATGCAATCAGTGTCAACGAATGGGACATCCAACCCTCACCATAGAGATGCCACTCCATCCCCAATTGGCATTAGAACCATTTGAAAAATGGAGGATAGATTTTTTTAGACTAATTAACCCACCATCCAGCAAAAATCACTGTATACCAGTCTCCACAGACTATGCCACTAAATGGGTTGAAGGAAAAGCACTACCAATAGCAAAGGAGGAGAAAGTTGTAGATTTCTTGTATAAACATATCTTCCAATGGTATGGAGCACCTAGAACTCTTATCTCTGATCAGGAACCACAATTTATGTCTGCCATGATCAAAGCATTCCTAGAAAGCTATTAGATCAGTCACAGGAAATCTTCCCCATATGATCCACAGAGCAATGGTCAGGTTGAAGTAACAAACATAGAATTGGAGAATATTCTCACCAAAACCATCTCAAGCAAGAGGACAGATTGGGCCACTAGAATGATAGAAGTTGCTTGGGCTTATAATACTACCTAGAGATCAACAACTAACTTCACTCCATATGAGTTAGTTTATGGGAAGCACCCAATGTTACCCATCAAATATGAGGTAGAGACATTATGGATAGTGCTTGAAGTTGGCATTGATTTGACCAAGGCACAACAACAAAGGATATTATGGTTAAATAGGCTAGATGAGATAAGAATGGAGGCACTTCAACATACGAAGTTAATCCAACAACAATGGAAAGAAAGGCATGACAAGCACATCATCAACAAGCACTTCAAGCAAGGAGATTGGGCCTTGTTGTATGATTCTAAATACCAGGATCTAAAAGGAAAACTACATACCAGATGGTTGGGGCCCTATGAATTTCAAGAAGACTTCTAGTCAACAGACATAGACTGAAGTTGTATAATAAACTAGCCTCTAAAGAAGAATTCTCTACCGAAATCCAGACTCGGATAGAACATTTCTTTGTGGAAGATCTTTCTTCCATGGGATTCATGCTCTAAATGATGATTCTTGAATGAATAAAGTAGTTGAATTTGAAAACCAGAAATGGCAGCCTCTCCTGTCAGAAAACATAAAAAAAGGAAAAATTAGGCAAATGTTGAAAACTAGTAATGGCAACTTTGCGTAGAGGAAAGACTGAAAACCAGCAATGGCAGTATTTTCTTTGAAATTCCCTTCCTTTTCAATAAAAATCTTTTGTAGATTCTATAGATCTTTTGGTGATATAACAAGATCCAAATGGCTCCAGATAGATCCAGCTAGCTCTGGAATGCTCCAAATGGCTCCAGATGAGTGCTAAACGGGTACTACCTTCTCAAATACCCTCAAGCACAAGACCAATGTGTGGTGGAAATTAATTCAATAAAAAAAAGTTGAAGTGACGTAGTCAAGGTCATGGGTACTTTACATAAGTATACACTCTTCTCAAAACTTATATAATTATTTTAATATGTATAACTATGCCACGTGTTCAACAAGTAACATCATGCAGTTTCAATGTTTGGAACTCAAAGATAGCAGTCATGACAATGACTATGGACTGATAAGTGGCAGTAGGGTACTTGACAGTGGATCTTGCATATTCCCTAAGGAGATCATAGTACTTGGTCATTAAGATGGGTGAGTTTTCAATTATTGCTAAAAATGGAATAAAAGCCCAATTTGCAAAATCATAATAATAGTAATGATGACTAATTAAGGGGGAAGTACATATGAATTGATGTAAAGCTGTAGTGGAATGGCATCAGCTCCAGAAACAAATAGAAGGCAATTTAAATGGCAACTCTGAAGAAAAATTTCGCACGTGCCATCCTCTGGCAATGCTCTAGAGCATCCTCCATGAGTACCGAAAGGACAGCTGGAACAAATGCCAACTTGCATGCAATTATTTCTTCTAACAAATCTGTAGTTGGCAACTCATACCTCGATAGCTTCCTTCTTTGCCAAGGCAAAATAATGAAAGTTTTCAATAAACCAAAGTTGCAGTGTAAATCCCTTGCTCCAGATTGAATTTCTTCAAACTAGAGTAGCAGACAGAGAGATAATCACCAGACATGGGACACAAAAGGAAGGGAGAACTAGAAAATGTAATCATCAATGTTGCTAGTGCTCAGATTTTCCAATAGGTGGGGTGGCTTGAGTTCTTACAAAATTTTGATGGTTTCGAGGAGAAATTGACCCAAGAATTTGTCAAAAAATTCCACAGGACATTCACAACTGTAAAAGGGGTAAGGATTCCAATCAATTATCCTATCATTAGTAAAATTTTTGGAATAGCTATAGTAGGAGTTGATTTGTTTGCCACTAAACCCTCATATGAGGAGTTAATTTAAAATTTCCATGTCACTCCGGAGCCCTTGCCTCGATACATTGTCAGCAAAGGTGCCACAAAAGGCATCAACATGAATAATCTTCTGGATCCATGGAAGACTATAGTCCTATGAGTTATGACGTTCTTTACCTATGATGGCTAGTATGGGATTGTACTTGGCCATGTAATGAGATTGATTACACACCTTAGGCATGGTGCCAATAATCTGTAATTTCTGATAAACATTGCTACCTTTTTGCACACTACATTGATAAGCATGCTGACAAAGCAGAAAAATAGAGAGGGTCAGGTTAGCCATGTAGGGTTAATCCATTTGATTATTAAACACCATTTCATGCAGTATGAAGATGAGTAAAGAAAATGGGAAGACTTTTTGGCTTTGATGCCAAGGAAGAAAAGAACCAAGTAATCTTCTTCTATTGTGTTTGTATCTGTCGAGGTCATTGCCATGTATTCAAATCCTTCCAAAGTCAGCTTCAAAAGGCTCTAAAAAGGTGTAGAGCATTAGCACAAACAAGGTGAAGTAGCATCCTCTAGACCTACCTAGATAAGACACTCTAGCACTTTTATTATTTCTTCGGATGAGGAAGATATTGAACCAATCCCCATTTCTCTGACAAGTCAGCAAGGTAGTATTCCAAGAACACAAGAAGCAGCTAAGGAGAGTGGTGGAAATGATATTCCACCAAAGGTACAAGAAACATTTGAGGAAGGAGGCAGTAGTGGTATTCCAGCGGTAGTTGATGAGCATGATGCTTCGGAGGTACTAGAGAACAAACCATTGCAATATGACCATAGGCCGGGCAAACAGGTCATGATAGAGAGCTCCAACTCTGAGGATACCACAACATAGGATACCTAACATGCCCTTTCCATTTCAAAGATTAAAGCAATGTAAGGCATAATTGGTAGCCTTGTCCCAGCAAGTAAAACCTAAAGATGAGGAGCTGGCAGTAGAAAGGGCGAAGGCCATTGGGGAAAAAGAAGAAAAGGAGAAAGAAATTGTTTCTTTGAAAAAAGAGGTGGATAATCAAGTGGGCATGATTGCCCAAAAGCACAAGAAAATAGCTAGACTGAGACAGACTGTAGCCCAGCAAACCCTTGCCACCACATCCTCAAATATTTATGCATAAAATTTGTAGCTAACTGAAGATAATAGGCAACTCAGGGGTGAAATTGTAAAGCTCTAGAGAAAAATGGAGACTTTGATGCATGAGAAAGCAAAGGTAGAGAAAAATCCGGCTCTCGCCTGTGAAATAGGGGAAACCCTGTTGGCACAAAGAGCACCCTTAGGTGTGTATGCTCTTTTTCTAAGAGAACAATTTTTGAGATGGAAATTGTTACGCATTAGCTACAATTTACCTTTTGATTTTGAGAATGAAAAAGAATTTGTTGAATGTTACCTTCAAAACAAGGTAGACCAGAGGATCCTTCTCTGTGATTTTTTCCAACATGGCCACATTTTGGGCCATGTCAATACTTCTATGCTAAATCTTTATATAGGGGAACTCCAATCCAGAGCTATCTGTCCCTATTGAGAAACAACAGATTATGGGAAGACACAATCGATGAGTATGAGATTGTTGTTGGGATAATTAGCCTGCTAATGAGGCATGAATACCCAAAGACCACATAGTTCAGAAACACTTTCAAGGCAAATGTTTATAGGCAGGTTATCACAGGCCAATATATACAAAATCTAAATTCTTATATTGCAATTTTCTTTGTTGTTACAGATTACTTTCTTAATGCCACTATATCAAGTTGTAGAGCATGGTGTGAGACACTTCCCAATGTACTAAAAAGAAGGGAACTAGTTTCCCCTACAAACATATGATGGATGATAGAGAAAGTCAAGAGACTCATTCCAATTATTCAACAAAAGCAACAAAACCGGATAGGAATGAGGTTTTGACGCCCATTGTTGCTCATGCCAGAACCCAAGCTCTACCATCCTCAAGGTGAGCCAATGTTGCAGGAAAAAGTTAGAAAATGGCATAACAGGATTCGAGAGAATGACGGGTTCCATCCCAAGAGAAGACATCTATTCCAATATAGTGATGACGACTACAACTGCAACACAATAATAGAGGGAAAAAACATACTTGATGGGTTAGCATATTAGAGGCCATGAGGGCATGATAGAAGCTAACTGGGGAGGAGATGATGAGCCAAATAATTGACTCATTTAATTATCAATATTTTCATGCTCTGATAAACTTTTAAAAACATATTGGCATATAAATACATATTATTATAATTATATTTGTATTAAGAATTGATTATGTTTATGTTTTGTTTCCTCTATGCTTTGATGAATCTCTTTAATTTTGATACTTGAATGACATTTTCTATGTGTATATCTCATAATTTGTGGTATAAGTTGTGGATGTTAAATAAGGATTGCAGCAATTAAACTTCAACTAAACTCCAGATAGCTCTAGAGGCCCATACTTCCTAAAGTGTCATCCTCCCCTAAGTCGATGACTACTAGCAAATGCTCCTAGAGACCCTCTAAAACTTACAACATGTCCAAATCAGTGCCTCAATCCTTTCCGCATCTCTTGATCACATTGCCATGTCACTAAACTTGGTGACCCAAATAACCGATGGTAAACATTAGTTCCATCTGTCACTTCCACCAGACACCCCACTATTTTGATGAACTCAAGGAGTTTACCCTACTAATCACCTTATTCAGATCATGGATCTAGAGTTTGTTGCAACTGATTGTATAATTATGCAAATAATACAGCTGGCTATTTCAGTTCTAGTTCATAGGAATTAATTAATTACTAGATCTTTCTTTCAATAAGCATGCAACTGGCTATTCCATTTCATTGCAGTTAGACTTGCAATTAGTATCTCTTTCCAATAAGGCTCAATTGTATAAGTAGAAGAGCCATCGTACCTTTCTAAGTTAGGTCCTATTTTTCATCAATTAGTTGTTCATCGCAATTTGTTTTCAGCAGAAGGAAAACTTCTGAGTTTAGGCATGTACGTTCTTTGAATGAGAATAAAATGCAAATGAAGGGAGATTTATTTTGAAAGAAGTTGTTAAGCAAAGAGGATCATCTCTAGCTGGGAAAGTAGGGCCCAGTTCCCCATCTTGGAGGAGATCTCTTGGTATTCTATTTGTGTTATTTGTCTTCCTATTAATTTCCTTGCAGCAAATTATTATATGTGTTGTTTCCTGTTATTTGTTCTCACTTGCAAGTTTATTCTTTGAAAACAGAAAATCATAAAAATTAGATTTGTTATCTCTTTAAGAATTGTGAGCTTAAGAGTATTGCATGCTTAAGAAGTAACAATATGTTTCATTTCTTTTCATCTCTCATTTCTACAAGTGTGTTCATTTCCAGCAACTAGATTAAACCTTCATTTCAGCACGTGTTTGCTTCAAGGAATTAGATTAGCATTTATTTCAGCAAGTGTGTTTATTTCAGCAGTGTTAGAATAGTTTTGTTCCAAGCAAGAGTGTTTCTTTTCAAGCAAATTAAGGTAGTTCATTTTGTGAGCAAGAAGATTAAAACTCCAACTGTGTAAGGGTCCCTAAACCAATCCTTGCTCCTCAATCGTTCCATTCCAAACCCCCCCAACAAACAGTCTTATCGTAGACGCTCCAGACACCTCCAGATTGATAAAGAGTAAATGATGATGTATTAACAAAGCCTACTCTGACCTCATAAATGTGTAAAAGGATATTGGGGGTATTTTAGAATGCACCTAATGTTGCAATGGTCACAAACATAGAGACAACAATTTTGGAAGTAATAGTGTGAATCTGTGAGTATGGTTTTAATACTATTAAACATGTAGTCTTAATATAGATGGTTCTTTTATAGAGTGAATACCAAGAATGAGAGTTTCATCAGTATGTGGAGTTAGAAATGATTGATCTTGCTAACAATATGACAGTAGATTTAAAAATGCATGTGTTTTGAAGTAATGATAATCAATGTGAGTTAGTTATTTTCTTGTCTATATCAATGTATGAAGAGCTACAAATGTGTTTTTGGAAGTGGTTTATGCCTTGTAGTGAATTTTTATGTAAGATGATAAAGATCTTTTGTATGAATAATGAGTTTAATGAAACATGAGAAGATACATTGTGAATCACTTTTCATCTAGAAGTTAGATGGTTTGATGATTGTAATGTGTTGAAGAATGCAGATAAAGGACATGTCTGAATGGTTTAGTTTATTCTTTTGTTTCTTAGAGAAATATGAATAAGAGGAGAAGTCTATATCTTTGTGAATGATTCCTAAAAAAAAATTTGTAGGACATAATGTGTTCTAATAGGGAATAAGTTGCAGAATAGAAAATAAAGTTAATGAAGGGATCAATAAAATGAAGAGTATGATGAAGATGACATGGTCTTAAAGACAAACACAATTGCAAGGTCTTGATGATATAAATTAGATCATATAGGGCAAAGGAAGTTTTCTAGAGGGTGTTGGTATGCTTTTCACTGGTGTAGATTAGATTGTCTTGCAATCATTACTTGCACATTTATTTTTGTCCTTTGTATGGAAATTAGTGATGTATCAGGGATTGAGGTTGGTGCCACATTAATGATGGTGTTCTCAGGTGATTGGGGGTTGGAGCCTCTTGAGTTTGCTGAGATTGAGTTTATCAGGTGATTGGGGGTTTCAACCTCTTGGGTTTGGAAAGATTGGGTTGATCAGG
Organism: Cunninghamia lanceolata; assembly: GCA_027924645.1. NCBI lineage: Eukaryota > Viridiplantae > Streptophyta > Pinopsida > Cupressales > Cupressaceae > Cunninghamia > Cunninghamia lanceolata. Next base: position 876,217 of record BSBN01000149.1, on the reverse strand, counting down.
TGTGCATTGTACCTAAGAGACTGATGCTTTTTAAATAGTGCATAGGTGACCTTTGTACCTTATAGTTGGTGCTACAAAAACAATTGTTCTCTTTTCTTTCTTTGGTGGCTCTATTTGGACAGTAGATCCAAGTGGCATTTCTACTGTGGTTTTCCCTCATTGGGTTTCCACATAAATCTTGGTGTTGTGTGTTGATATGTTTTCTTGATATATTCTTTCTTCTATATGTTTTTAAGATGATTGCATAAGTTTTTTGTATATCACCAATTTACCCCCTGTTAGTGATAGTGAGTATTCCAAGAAATGTCCCCTTACAGGATTTTTCCTCCTAAGGTTTAGCTCCCAAGTCCCTTAGAATGCATTTAGATCATCTTGCATGTTAATGATGACTTCTGATTAAGAAACCCATAAGTTTTATGGCAAATGGGACCTAGGGGATATACTAATGATGAATCCAACCTAAAATAGTGGGGAGGACTTGGGCTCCCATGCCCTAGTCCTACCCTATTTTGGGTCAGGACCTATTTTCATGTGTTTGTTATGTGATCGTTATTAGGTCCTATGTTGACATCTCAAGTTTGAATTATGAGTTTCTTTGTGGGAAGTTGTTTAGTTGCATATATAAGCATGTTTAGTGATTCATTAGTAACCTAGAAGAGGATTATAAACTTTTCACATCCTTATGATTTAAGAGCTTTCAAAGTATTCATTTTTGTAGAGAAGTATTGTTTTGTTATTATGTTTGTTTATGCAGATTTGGCTCCATCTCCTTAATGCACGAAAAAAGATTCTACTTTCCATGAGAGTTACACCATCAATGAGACATTCATTTGTCTTTTAAATCATTTATCATTTGGTTTTTTCTTCTATCTCATAGGGATATGTACTCTTTATCTGACAATGGTGTTCAGAAGACTTGAATATCTCTCTGGGGCTTGACCGAGGCAAGCCTCTAAACACCACAACCCCAACTCACTTTTCTATGATTGTAGGTTATAGTTGTAAGTAGAAGAAGTATAGTTGTAGGGAAGTAGTATAGACTCTCAAAAGCGCAAACCGAAGAATAAAATTAGGGCTTGGACTAGGGTGCCTACTCATTAGTCCTCTGGATTTTGATGCAGTGAAATCTCTATGACAAGAGAGTTGTGTTACAGACATTCATCAGAGATCCTAACAAAAAAGGGTACACTGGACTAGGGCACCTACTCATTAGTCCTTGACTTTTCCATAGACTGAACTTCTAAGTCTGATATGTATTTGGTTATTATTTGATATCTCTGTGTGCAATCATTTTCCTTGATTTGTCCATTTATTTACTATTTTATAAAATTAGGGTTGTGAGCATAATCAGGCTTAATTAAACAATAAATTCACACAATTCCAATCCTCCCATCTATTCCAAGGGATAGGACATCTATAGTAGAGTTTTCTACTTAGTTTAATGTCCTTCAATGTTGTTGTGAAAGGAGGATTTAATGTAAAACCTTGAAATAAACCAAAACCCCATCTTCCTCTTTTTACTGACTAAACATTTTGGTAAACCCATGTTTTAAGGATTTTTGTAGCTTTTTGAGTATTTTACTTCATAATTACATTCATTTCATTCATTCATTTCATTTTTATCTTATTGTATTTGAAAAATTACAAAAAAATTAAAAATTTGGAAAAAAAAAATGGCATTTTTAGCTTGCAATTTGAAATAATTTGAATTAATTTGCATTTAATTTCATTTAATTTCTTTTATTATCATCAGATCTAATTTAAATTATTGAAATTCATCATTCATCATTCATTTATATTGCATTTCCATGCTTACATTTTTAAAAATTGCTTAAAATTATGCATTTTTTCAGATAACCTAGTTTTGCATTAGCTAGGGTTTGTAGTCAAAATATTGTTTCATATTTTACTAACCTTTCAAAAGAGTTATTAGGACTTATTTCTAACTTTTGTGTTTCATCATAGTGGCTTTCTTACAAAAATTTCATGTCTAGGGTTTGAAAACCTTGCATTTTCACTAGATTTGGCCTTATCGTCTCTCTAGAATTGCATCATAGGCGTGTTGTAAAGAATTTTTCTTCACTATTTGACTCTTATCAGGATTATAATCTGCTGTAACTCCTCAAATTTCTCACAACACCCTTTCTATTGGGTATTTGCATTGAAAATTGGTGAAAATTTGCACATTTTCGATGTATTTTCACTAGGTTTTAACTTGTCATCATTATAGGATTGCATCATAGGTGTGTTGTGTAGGATATTGTTGGTTTATTAGATTGATATTAGAAATATTATTTTTTTCCCCTCATCAATTTCCTTACAACACCTCTTCTTTCACTCATTTGCATTGAAAAAGTTGAAAAAATCAAGCATTTTAGGTCATTTTCACATATAGTTTTGCACTTATTTCTTGCATAACTTTTGAAAACATTTAAAATCTGATTTTACATTGATTTGAAAACATATACACAAGGCTTCTAATTGTAACAATAATACTAGGTTCCCTCCTAGGCCTTACATGAAAAGAAAGGTCCCTAAACCCAAAATTGTGTTTACACCTCATGATAGAACAAATGGGGACACTGAAGGACCTCTTTATATCACTATGAAGATAATGGAAAATCCTATGGATTGAACACTTATTGATCCTAGTTGCATGACTAATGTGGCAACATAAGAGTTCACTTATTCACATGGTTTGATACAAGGCTTGTACAACCATTCGGACATGATGATTAAGACACATAAGGGAACCTTTATAAACACTTCTGGGAAAATATCTTTATTGGTTACTATATTTGACAAATACATAGAACATGTGTACAAGGGAAAAATCCATGTTAATAGATTCAAACAATAAAAAACAAGATCTAACCCTAACACCTTCAAGAAATATAATCTAAATGACTGAAAACGACATGCAAATCAAAACAAATTCACCCAAATGATTCAATTCCTTGGTATAGATGTGGATTGCTTCTCTAAGTTAACAACCATGTTGAATAAATCTGCCATAATTTGCTCAAGTGCTCAAAGGATGATATGCATGTAAAGACAATGCAAAAATGCTAATGGATTTGAACCCCAAAATGAGAGGAGAGGGTTTTTATAGAACTAGAAGATGGAAGATCAATGGTTGAGAAATATGGATGAATGTGCACGTGAAAAGTGTCTATGAGAGGATAAGATGCTTCTTTCAAAATAAGATATTTCTATTTTTTGGTGGAGATCGTAGATTTTTCTAATTTAATAAATCTTTCCCATGATTTGATTTTTGATTTCTTGCTATTTTCAAGGGCACTTGCAAATTTTGAAGAAAATAGAAGGTGGGTAAATAAATAATAAATTAAAAAATTGTATTTATTTAATTTATTATTTAAATGAGAGAGAATATTGGAGGAAATAAAATATAAATAAAATAAATAAACTTTATTTAATTTATTTTTATGGTAGGGAAAATAAATAAAATATAGATTTTATTTATTTTTTAGAAAAAAGATGAGGTAATTAAATAATTTAAAATTATTTAATTATTTATGGAAAATAGAAGAATAAAGGAAATTAATTAAATAAATAAAATTTATTTAATTAATTATGGAGATATAGAAGAAAATAAGATTTTTGATTACAAGTATGCTAGATGACATAATGTACATTCAATGCAAAAAATGTGATAAATGTATAAATGTTAAAATGGGTCAATTTTGGGTGTCTACATTTTGCCCCTCTTTGAGACAATGGATGTTAGGTTGTTGTTTCAAGATATGATGCATTGGATAAATAGGTTATGCCTCAGTGAAATTGGTAGATGATGCCTCCTCGAGAGGAAAACTAGGCTGTTGGGAAAAGGCTGGGTTGACTCGCAATAAGAGAGTAGAAGGATGAAATCCAAGGATGTATGGGAAGAAAATGGGGATTGGGCGGGTGAAAGAAGGGATGAAATAGAAGAATTAGGGTTTGGTTTAGAATAAAAAATAGGGTGACGTATGTCTAACACACTTGTTTGACAGGATAAAGATAATTATTAGAGAGAAAAAGATGAAACCATTGATCAATAAGGTGAGGGGTGGATGGTGTAGACAACCAAAATTGACTCATTATCATTACCATTCAAACATCACATTATCACACATCTGCATTTGTCTAACACACTTGAGCAATTTCCCTAACACATAGATTTCTTCTATTAATTAAATAAATTCTAATTTATTTAATTAATTCAGTAGCTATTTCCTCTAAGCTATAATTAAACAATCTTCAATTATTTAATTATCTTCATTCTATCTATTTTTAATGAAATAAATCTTATTTATTTAATTAAAGATTCCTTTCATAAACTGACTTTCTAATTAATTAAATAAATTCTATTTATTTAATTAATTTATCTTATCATTTATTTCATGAGCCGACATGTATGCCTCTTTCATTTAAAAAAAGATAAGTGGTACTAAATCCTTTTATTTAATATCACTCATATGTAGTACTTTTTTATGTACACAAGCACACATGAGGCCTATCTTCCCGCCACTTGTCATCTTCACATTCACCTATGCCTATCTTTCAAATATTAGCCATTCGCATAGCCACCGAATCTCCACCATTGATTGATTTTGGTTGAGTTTGATATAAACACCCTCTCATTCCATACTACATCTATCCAACATTATCATAGCGTCTACATTATCATCTTGAGCATATTGAGCATTTGAGTATCCATAGCATCCATTAAGCTTTCATCATTATCATCTATCATGGTAGCTTTTATCTTCCTAATTGTTCATTGTTGAAGAACCAATCCACATCATAAACAAGGAATCACACAATCTAGGTGATGTTGTGCCTGAATTGCATTACTTTTGGTTTCATTTAGATTAGATTCTTTGATGATGGTAGGGTTAGGTTTTCATGGCTATGCTTGATCTTATTAACCTAATTTTTTACCGATCATATTTTGGCACGCTCAGTGGGACCCACATCCTTGACTAACTTTGTTGTTTGAAGTTGTTTTATGAAGATCAGATTTTCTGAGTGCTTACGGCAAGTTCCAGTCACTTTTGAGAAAAACACCGTCACTGTCCACATATCCTCATTGCTTCTGCATTGAAATCTGTCGCCTGTAGCATTTTCTAGATCACCTTTATACTAACAGTGCTTGCCTTTTGTTTGTTCTGCATCTCTTTTATCCTGATAGTGGTTGCTTTTACATTTAATTGAATCATCTTTAATCTAATAGTGATCACTTTTAGCTAATGTGCCACTTATGGCAGAACTAGGGTTTTTGTTGCGTATGGTTTCTTTTACAGATCCAGGTCACTTATGAGCTGAAACCAACTGCTTTATGCTTTTTCGCATTGCTTCTAAGCCTAAACAATTTGCATCTGGTGTTCTCCACATCGCTTGTGATCTATAGGATTTTGCTTGTGACAGAATCAAAGATTGCTTCTAATAGATAGTGAATCACCTCTGGTAAATGATGTGCTTTCAGTCTATATAATTTGTAGTATGTTTTCTTGGCTACTAATTGGGTATTTGTGTAGCATCTTATCGATTTGTCCAAGAAAAGGAGGTTATCAAACTACTAACATATCTGTTGTAGCTCTGATCGGTCCAAGACTTGTGGCTTTTTACTAAATTAGGAACATTTGGGCTTGGTGCTTAAAATGAATCATTGCTTACTCTCTGTTTGATTTATCTTTTTTTGATTGCTTGCATGTGATTGATTGTAACCCAAATTTAATAACAAAATTATCCTCTCCCCTTTGCTATCAAATAGATCTTGGGTGTATGAGAAGTTGTTATTATCTTTAGAGGGCCTGCCTTCCCGGTGTGAGAAGGGATATGACCCAAGTGGTAATGGGCTAAAGCTAAGTCCTTCCGAACTACTATATAAGAAAAGTGTGTGTCGAAAGCCACAAATAATGGGTGTTGTTGCATTATACCGACAACCAAACTCCCCCAAAAGCCTCCAAGGTGTAACCCTTGAAGGATGGGAGACTCCACAATAGAGAGTAGTGCTGCCACATGTATAGCCACCTAAACGGATGCCCTTATTAGCAACTTCATGTAGTAGACAAAAACCCTCTATTTGTTGAGGCAAAAGGTGGGACCTTTGAAGCCACCCTGATTCATGTGGTTTTTAGAAGAGATAGCAGGAACAATCCTAAGGTTTGGTGAGGGACAGGCCTTACAGGAAACCTAGATCTTGGTATGTGTGAGAAGTGTGTGCCATGGAGGGGAGCCGGTGCTACCAAGATCCTAAAGTTATCTGCTTTGAATAAGCACGACCAGGGGATTCAACAAATACAGTCCTTTCCTAGCCTAGGTTGTACAAGTTTGTGATTGTTGTGAGTGTGAGTGACTAGAATTACTATTTTCTTGTTAAAAAATCACAAATCAGACATCTTTTCTAACAGACATAGTTTCTTTTAAGCCTAAACTGCCCGCATATAGACAACAAAATCACTTTTAAACCATAATTATTCACTTTTTGCCTAAATTGAATCACCTTTGAACAATAGTTAATCACTTTGTTCATAAATAGAGTCGCATTTAAACAACAGTCAGTTGCCTCTTATTTGAATCAGCTTGCATCTAAACAACAATCAGTTGCCTCTTATCTGAATTAGGTCACCTTTAAACAATAGTCTTTTGCCTTTAGCTTAACCTGAATCACTTCCAATCAATAGTAAATCACTTTTGAGCCAATAGTTATCACCTGTGAACAATTGGATCACCTCTGGTTAACATTGTAACTTGCTTCAGAACCTAAACTAGTCCGTATTTGAGCTGTTACCAGTCACCTTTAGCATTCTCTGAGTCCTATATGAGCTATCACTTGTCGCCTGTGGTCTAATACCAGCAAATCTTAGTGACTTAGCTGAATTAGCCACAAATCCAGCTTGCTCAACTTTAGCATTAGCTTTCAGACCTATCTCTAATCATTAGAAGATACCTAGACTTTGTCTCATGTTTTGAACTTACCAATCAATTGCATTTCATGAGCTTTTCATCTTTTTGATATCCCAAACTAGCAAACCAAACATCAAATTAGTTGTTTTGATCCATTAGCAAAATATTAGCTTTAGCTTCAGCAAACATTAGCAACATACCAACCTTTAGCAAACAACTTTTCCCTTGAGTGTGTGAGCTATTGTCTAGAGAAAACCAGCCAACAACGAATCAACCAACCAAGAAAAACAACACATCAACCAAAGTAAACCAGCCAATAGCAAATCAGAAACAAAGCAAACCAACCAACCAACCAACCAATCAACAAGCCATCATCTTTTGGGTCTCAAAACTTTGGTAAGCTAAACTTTAGTTTTCAACATCAACATCATGCCTCAAACTAGGAGTCAATATAGAGCTGAAATGGAAGCCAAATATAGAGCTGAAATGGAAGCCAAATTGCAAGATAAGATGTAACAACTTAGATCAACACCTCTTAAGGATGCAACTCAATTCACGACTGGCATGCCTCCTCATATGTTTATGCCTCATGGGTATACCATTGGCGAGTCATCTTCACAACAAGTACAACCTCCAACAGCTTTCGAGAGTTTTGAAGAACAATCCCAAGAAGACTTATCAGAATTTTAGGATACCCATGTGTGGGATCAAGTTGAGAGACTTGTTTTATTTGAGCCTAATCACTAATTCTTGCAACTTGCTCGCATGGGCGCTAAATTACCAAGAGATTTTGACATATCTGCTATTAGAGAGCACGATCCAAACACTCTCGTTGTTGTTACAAAGGGACCATCCACTATAGTTACACTATCCCCCACCATATCACAAGCTCTATCTTCCACCACATCTCTTTCATTGCCTTTTGTTACTTCATTTGATCTAGCATGCTTAGAGCACACTTTAGAACCTTTGATCATACCAACCAATGTGCTCCATCTCATGTCACAAAATCTTAACATTCCACCTTTCAGTGTCCATAACATACTCCTCCTCCTCCTACCATGACTGTTTCCATGCCTCAAGTAACACAAGATGTTCATGTGGCCCAAGTGCAAATGCTCCAAACATCACAAGCTATCCCCATATCCCATAGTGTGCAAGCCTCCCAAACTATTCCAACAACATCCATAGTCCAAGCTTCACGACTATCACAACCTGCCATATCTCATATGAATACCATATCCCATATATCAATTGCTAATATGCTTTCCACCATCTCTACTAATCCTTCTACTACACCATATAATCCTAATGTTAGTCTTATTGATATGGGTGACCCTCCTATCGTTTCTCAAGCTAATCCTAGCTCTACGGTCACTTATGTTCAGCAACTTACATCCATTCCGTCATACTCTTCCAATCCTTCACACACCATCAATCCATCTTATGCTACCCAAGGCTTCCCTATTGTCACCCAACACATGACACATACCAATCCCCATGTTGTCCAAAATACAAACCCAAGTGTCCATCCTTCTTTTGCATCTACCAATCTTTCCATCACTTACCATGTCACAAATTCAACTCTAACTTCCCAACCATTAACTAATGTAAATCCATCTTTCACTTCACGTGTGATGAAAAATCTTTGTGCCCATTCGTCCCAATATACTCAACAACCTCTTGTGCCTCAAGGACATCAATCCTCAACTACATATGTGTCACATCTGAATCCTTTGACATATATTGTGAGTATGTAACCTCAACAAATGGTCATGGCTCCATATATCTCACAATAGCAACCTCAATATACACCATACCATGTTGCACCCCCTTTGCAATAATAGCAATTATATTCAGTAGATGTTCAACAAATGATTAACCAAATGGTAGGACAAGGCAAGAAGATATTTTCTCTAGACAACATATGCACTTATCCATTTGACAAGTCTCCTCATATGATACCTTTTCCACCACACTTTGAAATTCCACAATTTGACAAGTACAAAGGAAAAGGAAATCTGGAAGACCACCTTAGAGCATTCTTTGTGGCTTGTCTCGATGTTGCTTATGATGATACATATCTTTTGAGACTATTTCCTCGAAGCTTAGTAGGACAAGCTCTTGAATGGTTCTCTCATTTACCTTTGGGAATTAAGTCTTTTATGGAGTTAGCCAATAAGTTTCGATCACACTTCACTTTCAACATTGACCATGAGATAAACATGAATGACCTTGTCAACAATAAACAACACAATGGTGAAGCCTTTTCTTCATTTACTCAACGATGGCATAATATGGCTAGCAAACTATCATGGGAAATCCTTGAGAAAGAACAACTCGATATCTTTGCTCAAAATCTTCATCCTAAGCTATCATTCCAATGACAATTGCAAAGTGCTAGCACCTTTGATGAACTTGTTTCCAAAGGAACCATCATTGAATGAGCTTTAATTGCTAAAGGAACTATGAAGATCTTTCACGATAACAAAGACTATCCTCAAAACTCCAACGATAAGTCTCACTTTTGGAACAAGAATAAGAATATTGTTAACGATGGTGTTGTAGATGCAAAGAACATCCAAGCTGCTTCTACAACAACACAACCTTTTCAATGAATGTGACAATGCCAAACTTCCAATCTGCATCGACAATTTACACCATTAGCGGAACCCATGGAAGTTATCTTTTGAAAGCTTCTCTAAGCAGGTGACATTCTCTTACTGGATGCACCACCTAATGGTGAACCACTCTTGAAAGCTCCTTGGTACAAAGAAAGCAAGTATTATGATTTCCATAGACTTAAAGGACACAAAGCAAATGGTTGTATGCGCTTAAAACATGTCATCCAAGATTGCATTGATCAAGGTTTAATCAAAGTTACACCTTCAACAACTCAACCTGCACAACAATCAACATCAAACTATGATCTAGAGACTTTCAAGAATCCACTTCCATCTCATGACAAAACAAGTAACCCTCATGTTGGGAATGCCATTCAGTACAACTATGAATCGTCTACCATTGGCCGCATTCACCATGCTCATATTTCTACCATTACTATCCAAGTTAAAGCACCTGATTGCATTGTAACCACTCATTGAGGTCGAGTCACTATTCAAGGAGCGCCTATTCATCCTCCTCGACCATTCCCTAACTATAATATCTTGGATCACCTTGGCAAAACACCCATGCACATATCTATTCTTGATTTGCTTCGCATATCCCCAGCTCACAAATCTATCCTTGACACAACTTTACAAGAATCTTCAGTGCCCAACGATATTGATATCTCACAATTCCAATCTATGGTCGCTAGCATTGCAGCCCCTTGTCATTGAACCTTTTCTGATAAAGATCTTCAGCCCTCCATTCATCCTTCATAGAATGAAGCCCTCCATATTGAAGTGTTTGTTAAACAACATCATATCAAATGAATCTTGGTAGATGTTGGAGCTGGTCTTAATATATGTTCTTTGAAATTAATGAAAAAACTAGGATATTCTAAGAAATATGTCGACACCTCCAAGGTCATTGCTATCAGAGCATATGATGATGCCGAGAGAGATACTGAAGGAATTATTTTCTTGCCTATCCAAGTTGGGCCGATAACCACAGAAACTCGTTGTCAGGTTCTTGATATTGACCTTCCTTATAACATCATCCTTAGTTTTCCATGGATACATGCCCTCAAGATGGTTCCTTCCACATACCATCAATGCCTTAAATTCCCACACAATGGTGTTGAAGTTACTGTCCAAGCTGATCCCAATCCATTTGAATTTTGTCATGCTTTCCAAGCTAAATATCAGAGTACAAACCACATTCCTATCAACACTGAGGCATATCCGTCTTCATCCTATGTAGACCCCTCTGACCTACTCAAGCCATCATCTAGAAAAACCCCTTCCAACATCTGTATCATGTACACCAAACATGGCCCTGGTGAATACACACTGCAAGAATCTTGTTGTGTAGGCACCCTTCCATTATCTCCTAAATCCTATGGTAAACCTTCTATAGCCAAACCAACTTCTACCCTCGCTATTATCAAAGCTCCACCTACCGTATTCCTTAAAGGTAGATTCTTGGATGATGAAGACATTGATGATATAGACTCTTGGATATTCTTTGATGAAAATGACCAAGTCTAATTGGAAGTATAGAGATACAACAATGGGTTCTGCATCATAAAGAACATGGGCTACAAAGGACATGGTGGATTGGGATCACAAGAACAAAGACCTATTGAATCTATTATTGTGTCTAAGAAGTTTAATAAGCAAGGCCTTGGTTATCAGCTGAAGGTACCGCGACTCAAGGACATTAAGTGTATTTCTGATACTGACACTGGACCTTCCTTGATATGAGAGATTTCTAATTTGGATACTATTGATGACTCCCCCTTTCATATTACCAACCTTTTCCAAGAACACTCCATCTTCATGATTTCCATAGCCTCCTCTAGCTATAACAATTCCTCCATTAACCTTTTACTTGTATATCCTGACCTCGTCGATTGGGACCAATAGGGGGACCAATATTAGATACATTTGAAAATGATGAAGCTATTTTAGAATTCATGGGCTTATGACAAGGCATTCCATTGGGTGATCACAAAGTAGGTTTCATGATGGACTTACCAAAACTAGCATATTTTGGTGGAAGTATTAAATCCTTCAGTCACAAAAGTGAAATAAATAAAATCAAACAAAATAGGTCACTGGGTGAAAACTGAAAGGCACCTCTTGACTGTGAAAAAGTAAAAATAAAGGACGTATCTGAAGGTGAAAACCTCTCCAAGGTGCCTGAGGATGGGGGATTTGATCTTCCTATTGCCACTGATTATCATGATAAATCAATAGTGCTAGTTGAACAATCACAAGACATGAACTTGGGTATAGAGCAGAATCCAAAGATCACTTTTTGGCAGCATCACTATTAGAGCAAGAAAGAAGAAACTTCACAGCATTTTTTCTAAGAAGAGCTATAAATTTTGCATGGACTTATGTTGACATGCTAGGTCTAGATCCATCACTTGTGATACATCATCTAGCAGTATCTCCTAATGCAAAACCTATCAAACAAAAATTGTACAAAATGCATCCACAGGTAGCTTTATCGGTCAAGACATAGATTTAGAAACTGTTAGAAGAAAAGTTCATAATGCCTATTGATTATCCAGAATGGGTTTCAAATTTGGTACCTGTAGCAAATCCTGATGGATGAGTTCACTATTGCACAGACTTTAGATATGTTAATAAAGCATGTCCTAAGGATGACTTTCCACTACCAAGCATAGACAACATTGTAGATCTTACAGCCAAACATGAAATGCTATCTTTGATGGATGGATTTTTAGGGTATAATCAAATCAGAATAGTAGAGGAAGATCAAGATAAAACATCTTTTATTTGTCCATGGGGCACATATTGCTGGGTGGTAATGCCTTTTGGTCTCAAGAACGTTGGAGCTACTTATCAATGAGCCATGAAAGTTATCTTTCATGACCTTTTTCATACTATCATGGAAGACTATGTTGATGACATCTTGGGAAAATCTAAAACAAGAGGACATTTACAGGTACTAGCACAAATCTTTAATTGATTAGAAAAGTATCAAGTCAGACCGAACCCAAAGAAATGTGTATTTGGTGTAACATCTGGAAAACTGTTGGGATACATTGTGTCTCGATGAGGAATAGAAGTGGATCAAGCTAAAGTAAAAGCTATCATGGAAATGCCTTCGCTAACGAATCTCAAGAAGCTTCGTAGTTTACAAGGTAGGTTACAATCTATCCGTAGATTTATCTCACAAATAGGAAATAAACGTCACCCTTTTCAGCATCTTCTACATAAGGGTGAACCTTTTAAGTGGGATGAAAAGTGTCAACAAGCTTTTGATAAAATAATGGAATATCTAGAAATACCTCCTGTGTTAGTACCTCCTGTGCTTGACCACCGATTATTGCTCTACATATCATCAACAACAGTAGCATTGGGTGCCCTTCTAGCTCAACATGATGATTCAGGAAAAGATCAAGCCATCTATTACATCAGAGAACTCTTGTGGGATATGAACTCAATTATTCATCTATGGAAAAAGCATGTTTAGCATTAGTGTTTGCTTCCCAAAAGTTGTGACACTATATGCTAAATCAAACAACTAAGCTCGTATCAAATGTTGATCCACTCAAATATTTTCTTTCTAAAGCAATTCTCATGGGAAGATTAGCAAAATGGGTCATGATCTTAAGTGAATCTGACATACAATATGTGGATTGAAAGTCCATCAAAGGACAAGTCATCATTGATCAATTAGTTGCAGCACCCATCACAGATATTCATCTAATGTATCCAGAATTTCTTGATGAAGGATTGTTCAATGTAACTTCTCCAACACGGTGGAAGCTATATTTTGATGGATCATATAAACACCATGGATCAAGAGTAGGCATCTTGTTTGTTACCCCTGAAGGGGATTGTATACCCAAGTTATACAGAATTGCATTTCCATGTACCAATAATGTAGCAGAGTATGAAGCTTTAATTAGAGGCTTGCGCATGGTAGTACAATGGGCTATAAAATAGTTACAAGTCTTTGGTGATTCTTAGATGGTTATCAAATAGGTCTTAGATGAATATCAAACAAAAGATGAGAAGCTTCTTCCCTACAAGCTAATGGTTGATGATTTTAAAAGGTACTTTGACAATATCACTTTTGAACAAATCCCAAGACTATAGAACAGAGCAATAGGTGCTATGGCTATGATTGGGTCTCTCCTAGACATGTCATCTAATATGCATAAATGTGAGTTTTTGGTCGAACAGTTTTTTATTCTAGCATTTGAAGTTCCATAGTTTGAGCTTATATGCGACATTGTTGGTCCTAATTCATCATGGTACGAGGATTTATATGAGTATCTCCATAATCAAACCTTTCCACTTCAACTATCTAACAACCAACGCAAAACCTTCATCCGTCGAGCCTCTCGCTATACTATTTTAGGAGACACCCTTTATCTTCAGAGTCTTGATGGTATCCTTCTTAGGTGTCTTGATTCTGAGGAAGCAAAAGTGGCCTTACGTGATGTACATGAAGGTGTTTGCAGATCACATTTTGTTGGCCCTGGCCTTGTTAAGAAACTTCTACAAGTAGGATACTATTGGCCAACCATGGAAAAAGATGCACAACAATTTTCAAAGAGATGTCTACAATGTTAGAAACATGGAGATTTAATAGATGCACCAGTACATGAGCTTTAGCCTATTACTACTCCATGGCCTTTTTTGCAGTGGGAACTTGATCTCATAGGCAAAATCCATCCTACTTCATCAAATGGTCATAAGTTCATTATCACCGCCACTAAATATTTCACAAAGTGGGTGGAAGCCATACCAATGACTTATATCACATGCAAGCAAATATCTAAGTTTATTCTACACTATATCATTTGCCATTATGGAGTTCCTCAAGCTATTGTCATAGATAATGGTCGTCCCTTCAAGAATCAAGAGGTCTAAGATCTTTGCAACAAGTTTCATATCCAACATCGATTCTCTACTCTCTACTATCCTTAGAGCAATGGCCAACCTAAAGCTTCTAAAAAAACAATCATCAAAATTCTCAAAAAGATGGTCAATGAAGCTAGTCGGGATTGGCATCTACAACTCCATCCTTCATTATGGGAATATAGAACAAGTATCAAAACTCCCACTGGAGCCACACCTTACACTCTTGTGTATGGCACTGAAACAATTTTACCTATTGAGGATGAGATCCCCTCACTGCGAGTATCCTTACAACATACCATCTCAGAAGAAGAATATCAATTATCTAGACTCCATGATCTTGAGCTTCTAGATGAACGGCATCTTATAGCACTCAACCATCTCCAAGTCTATCAGAACCATCTACGTCGTAGCTACAATAAAAAAATAAGAGAATGTCGATTTCAAGTGGAGATCTGGTCCTTAAAGAAAATCAAAAGAATTAGCAACACCATGAGAAATAGGACAAGTTTGAACCAAATTGGCTTGGTCCTTTCATCATCACAATAGTTTATGGATCAAGTGCATACACTCTCTCAACACCTGAAGGCATTCCCTTGGATGAACCAGTCAACAGCGTTCATCTTAAGAAGTTTTATCCTTAAATCTTAGCTATCCCAAAAAATAAAATAAAAAAATCCATCCAATAGTGAAAACCACTTTGTGGCACTTTGGATAACAAAAAAATAATAGTCTAAGATAAATAATCCATCATTTGGTGACAACTTGGTAAACAAGCGCCTTAGATAAGTATCATAGTGAAAACCTGGTAAACAAGCGCTATGTGTTGTGACCAGCTTCCATCATCTGTTTGGTTTGTTTGACCATCACTCATTCTACCATATTTCACCATCCTATCCACATAGTCCATATCATAATCCACATATCATTGCAATAAATAGCCTTTCCTTCTTCGCCTATGTCAATGCTAGCTATCATCCTTGAGACATTGTTGTGATAACTATATCTTTTGGCACCTTCGCATCTTGACCGCACACCTTCTCTATCATCACTCCTTCATAATAAACCTCATCCTACACTGGGGGCATTTTGTTGAGTCTTATTTGGAAGTGGGTACCGTTATCTCTAGCTCATAACACATCAAACATCTTTAGTTCATAACACAGCAAACTTTCAACTTCAACCATAGCGCTCATTCAACAACAAATGTGGCAAAACATTTTGCAATCAGGCTTCATATCTTTGCAATCAATTCGCACTCATCTGACAACCAAAAATTGCAAGACATCGCCAACGTAAACATTCAAGCAATCACGTCCATCATTCAACATCATTCATCCAATGTAATAAGCAAGAACTACATCTCAGCTCTATCATTAAAGCCTTGATCCTGTGGATACAGGGTATGTAGGCAATCTGAGATACGAAGGAAGCACTCTGATTCAGGCTAAGATGATAGTCTCTTCTTTTCATCATCCATCTTTCATCTTTCTTATAATCATCCTTCTATCTTTAATCACACATTCTTCTATCTTTCATCACTTACATCATCAATAAAACCCAGAACTACATATTCATCATGTCTCATCTTCATCGTAAATGTGCTTTGATCCTGTGGATATAGGGTATGTAGGCAGTCTGGAATATGAAGGATGTTTCTAGTACTCAAGCACAAATGATCCACCCCCATCTTCTTCATCTTCTTTCATCTTCCATCTTCTTCTTTTTGATCAGCTCAAGTAGGAAGCAAACTATGTGTATACTAAAAGCTCAAGCACTTTAACCAATCAAGAATAAGCCAGAAGCTATTTGTCCGCATGCCTTTAGCCAACATTTGCTATAGCAGTTTATCAACATCTTTAGCCTTCAACAGGATGCAGCTTTCCTCTCAACAAGGTGCCATCTTAAATCCACCTAAGAGCAGCTAAATTTGGTGAGAGAACGTGATGAAAGTATCTTTTGTTTTATCTTTTGACTTATCTTTTGTCCCTTTTTTATGCCTAATCAAGACTTCCTTGATCTATCTATATCTTGGTATGTTGTGATGAAGTAAGGAATGGGGCATGGTCATATTGCTTTCGTATGCCGTGTTTGCAGGATGATCTTATTCTCTTCTTATCCATATTGGTATCTAATACGTGTTGGGATTAGCATCTTACATATCAATATCTCTAGCATCTGAGAAGCTAAATAGTCTCTTATGCACTTGAGACTATTCTATGTTAAGACTAGCTCCATACATATAACCAGCAAGCTATCACTAGGTGTAGTGGAGATAAGCTCAAACCATTGCTTGTAGCGTCAAAGTCAATCTCACAACACTAGTTGTTATTCATATCTTGTGCATGTTGGCTCAACATCTTGACCTCATGTGTTTAGACAAGATTGTAGCATGCTAGTTGCGCATTGGATATCTCAAAACCTTGGTCTTCTATACCCTGGTGCATAACATCCACATGCTCTATCAAACATAAGGATTGCATTTCTTTTCATTTTGAGCAATTACTTAAAAAGTTGCCCATCACATCATCTATTCATTCTATTATTCACCTATATAGTCCTCAACCAAGATCAATCATTTCCATTGTCCTTCATCCACATCTCGTATCCTGCAAAACAATTGTGTTAGACATACATAAGTTCATCACATATCATCTCATTACCATCTATCTATATGCATAAGTCCATATCATTTACATATTTTCATTATCATACCATTTCCATACATATCATTTGCATAAACATCCATACATAATTCATGCAAAATAAATATAACATGCATAACCATCATAATACCAATAGTGCATCCATTACAACATCATATAGATCACCAATACTCCATCATATATATATACATGTGTCAATATACAAGTGTCTACATATACAAGTTGAGCCATCAAGAATGTATGTACAATCAGCTCTAGGCCTCATCATGATACACCATAAAACAAGGTAGTCCTAGTGACTACTAGCAGCTCCCTCACCCTGACCACCACCACTGGGTCATGCATCTAGCCCCCTATCTCTCAGTGACCCCATCACTAAGGCTACTAATTGAGATCCACTTGACCTCCGTGAACCTGAAGCCCCTGACCTGCTCTTGAAGCTAGTATGCCTCTGCTTTGCTAGCACAACCCCATAGTATAAACCTCTGTAGTACTCTACCTCACCCTATACTTTCTATAGCTCTACCTATACCTATGTCAATTGTGTGGCCAAGTACATCATAGCCCCATCAGTACCTAATACAGCCACTACTCTGTCTCGCTCACTAGTCATCCCCTGTAGCTGCTGCATAGCCATATCTCTCTCTACTCGCAGACCATCTCTCTCTGCTATCATAGCTTGCACCTACTGCACTGTTGTATCTTGCTCTATTCTCATCATCTTCTCACTCTATCTCGCTACATCTCCCTCTCCCATCACCATAGCCAGTGCACCATCATCCTATCCATCACCAGCCTGTGGTCTCAGTATGCCTGAGCTTGAGCTCTCGCATGCCTCAAGCCAATCACCGCCTGATGTCTATCTATCTCCACCCTCCTCAATCTCATCTTAGCTCGCTGCCTCCATCTCCTCTCCTCTCTAATCCACCTCCACAACTGCTGAATCCCAACATCATCACCCACCAATATCTACCCCTAAGGATGTGCAAGTATCTGAGGCTATCCTGGCATCTGTCCCTGCATCTGTATCCCTAGTGCTGCTGATACAATAGCCTACACTAGTGGAGCCTATCATCGCCTCCTCCTAACTAGTCTCTCCACCCCTATCTCCCTAATCTATCTAACCCACATCAGCTGAGTCGGTCTAGCTGTCACCCAGTATGCATCATAGTCTGGTAGCATCGCTAGTTCTATAGGACCCTGTCCCCACTGCCATACAACTGGCTGTAGCCCATCTCTCTCCGCTGAAGCCTTCTCAACTACAACCTCCAGCCCCCAATCAAAAACCTCCTGTCTCATCCTCCCAAAAACAACATCACCAACTGGTACTGCCTATGCTAACCTGAACTATCTCAAAACCCTCTCTGGAAAATAGTGCTCTATAATATATATGCCGCGTCAAAAAATATATCTCGCCTGCCTAGCATAGACAAGCTCCACATCTTCCTCATCCCATCTCTC
The DNA here is from genome assembly GCA_027924645.1 of Cunninghamia lanceolata. Taxonomy (NCBI): domain Eukaryota; kingdom Viridiplantae; phylum Streptophyta; class Pinopsida; order Cupressales; family Cupressaceae; genus Cunninghamia; species Cunninghamia lanceolata. Next base: position 857,670 of record BSBN01000149.1, on the reverse strand, counting down.
ACATCCAAGCCATGGCCTCCATACAAATCTATCCACCTCATCCAATCTCCTCCGCTAGTACACCACTCCTTGACACTATTGATATGTCAGAGCTCCTCTATACATCCTAGCATAAGGCTCTCCTACAGCTCTCACCACCCATCCCTTTGGTCTCGTCACTGGGATATGCTCATAAGCCCATACATACAAAACTGTAACTCCTGCTGACATACTTGCTTTGAACATATATGCATAATCATGCAGGTAATGATAGAGCTGTCTCAGCACACTCCATCTATGCATATCTCGTACCATAGGAGAACATCCCCTCCATCACTGTCGCCCATCCTACTAGAAAGCCTCTCGCTTATCTATCTCCCACTAGCCATCTAATGATAGCCACTACCATTCATTGCAATCTGTCACATAGCTCCTCCATCCTTGCCATCAGGATCTTTGAGCCCTCTACTTCAATGTTTGGTGTCCCAAATAATCTCCTGAACATAGTTGGACCCAAATTAGGATCATAATCAATTCAGTCCCCATCTATTAGAATCCACAGAATCCAAAACACATCCTTTAGCATCATTGTAGCCTCTCCTATCAACAATAAGAATGAACTATGCTCGCTCATCCATTGCTCCACCATTGTCATCATTAGTCCTCGATGTGCCTGCACTAGCTCCAATCTCGACACATGCTCTAACCCGAGAATCTCTAACACTAGCTGTTCCTCTACATCTAGTAATCGCACTAATTGAAAATCCCTAGGATGTGGCTCCCGTGATAACAAAGGTAGTAGTATGTCCTGCATCATTCCATTCATCGTATTAGTCCCTTGTGCTACGTAAATGCTATCAAAATTTGACCGTTTATTGCTCTCCTAGCTTCTATCTACCATAAGCGGTTCATTTTTCCATATGTGCCTATCTCTTGATCAAAAGCGACCTCTTTTACCATATGCATTTCTATCTTGTTCATAAGCAATCTATTCTACAAATGTGATCACTACTTGACCACCTGCAAGCTAAACTTCTACATGCGCTGAACTTTAGCCTATAAGAGAGCCATATCTCCTAAGCGAGCTTAACCTCTACATTCACTTATTGTTTGCCCATAAGCAACTTATTTCTCTCTATATGCGCATTTTGCTTATCCTATTGCTTAGCCAACTAAAAGTGACCAAGCCGTGCCTATAAATGATCTAAACTACCACAAGTGATCTATCTTCCTACGCAAGTGACCTGAACTGCCTATCCTAAGACCTAGTCACTTCTAGTGAAGTGTGTGAATTTATGATGCTTCTAGCCTATCAAAATCATGCTTTTAGAAAAAGTTTCAATACATACTGATACATCTGATCCCTCTAGTCACCCATGTGTCCTCACTCACTTAGCATAATGATCTCTGCATGGAATCAGCATCCTGATAGCTCCCCAACTCTCGTCGCACACCAACTCTAAGGAGCTCTAGATCTCTATAGTTTTCTAAGCACAAATGAGCACAAATGAACCTATTTTCCATTGAGGAACCTACTTATAGCCCTATCCAAACCCTAATTCTTCTATGCCAAAGCCTATTTTCATCTACTTCATCCCATGAGTTCCCACCCAAACCCCAGTTTTCTTTGTGTCAACCTTGTGTCCTATCTTTTCTTCTATCGCGAGTCAAGCCATCCTTTCCTAGTTAGCCTAGCTTACCTCTCGAGGGGGCATCACTTGTCAGTTACACTGGGGCATCATCTTGTTTATCAAGCAAAATATCATATCTTCTCTCACACAACACTCTATCAAACATTTTATTAAAGAAGGGCAAAATGTAGACACCCAAAATTGACTCAATATTATTAAATTTCAAACATCGCATTATCACACATCTGCATTTGTCTAACACACTTGAGCAATTTCCCTAACACATATATTTCTTCTATTAATTAAATAAATTCTAATTTATTTAATTAATTCATTAGCTATTTCCTCTAAGTTATAATTAAACAATCTTCAATTATTTAATTATCTTAATTCTATCTATTTTTAATTAAATAAATCTTATTTATTTAATTAAAATCCTTTCATAAACCCACTTTCCAATTTATTAAATAAATTGTATTTATTTAATTAATTTATCTTATCATTTATTTCATGAGACGACATGTGTGCCTCTTTCATTTAAAAAAGATAACTGGTACTACATCCTTTTTATTTAATATCTTTCATATGTAGTACTTTTTTATGTACACAACCACACATGAGCCCTATCTTCTCGCCACTTGTCATCTTCACATTCACCTATGCCTATCTTTCAAATTTTAGCTATTCACATAGCCACCGAGTCTCCACCATTGATTGATTTTGGTTGAGTTCTATATAAACACCCTCTCATTCCATACTACATCTATCTAGCATTATCATAGCGTCTACATTATCATCTTGAGCATATTGAGAATTTAAGCATCCATAGCATCCATTGAGCTTTCATCATTATCATCTATCATGGCAACTTTTATCTTCCTAATTGTTCATTGTTGAAGAAGAAATCCACATCATAAACAAGGAATCACACAATCTAGGTGATGTTGTGCTTGAATTGCATTACTTTTGGTTCCATTTAGATTAGATTCTTTGATGATGGTAGGGTTAGGTTTTCATGGCTATGCTTGATCTTATTAACCTGATTTTTTACCTATCATAGATGGTGAAGGTAGCTTCAGATGGCTGCATATAAAATTAGAGATTTGCAATCATTATGTTTGATATAGCACTATATGTTATGCACCCAAGTATAAAGACCAAGGTGTCTAGTATCCAATGTGTGACATACTAATACAATCTTGTCAAGATACAAGATATGAATATTAGTTGTTTTGAGATGGACTTTGACTCTACAAGAAAAGGTTTGAACTTATTTCCACTAAACATAATGAAACCTTGTTGGTTATATGTATGGGAAATAGTCTTAGCATAGAATAGTCTTAGTGCATAAGAGATTGTTTGCCTTCTCAAATCCAAAAGATATTTATATGAAGATGCTAATCCCAACACGTATAGGATACCATTAGGCATAGTAGGATAATAAGATCATCCCACAAACACATCATATGAAAGAAAATGACCATGCCCCAGTCTATACTTCATTGCAACATACCAGGATATGGTAGATCAAGGATGTCTTGACTAGGTATTAGAAAGGGAAAAAAGATAAATCAAAAGAAAATCAAAGACACTACCATCATGTTCTCTTGCCAAATTTAGGGTGCTCTTGGGTAGATTGGATAGTGCCTTGATGTGAGGAAAGATATATCATGTTGAAGGCTAAGATGCTAGGTTGATATAGCAAATGATGTCTTAAGGCATGCGGACAAATGTCTTTAGCTTACCCTTGATTTGAGAAGTGCTTGAGCTATTGGGAGTTGCATAGTTTGGTTCTGCTTGAGTTAGTCAAAGAGAGGAAAATGGAAGATATGAAAGATGAGAAGGAGGGGATGGAAGAACGAATCGTCAGTGATCGAGTATTGGATACTTCCTTCCTATTCCAAACTTCCTACATACCCTATATCCACGGGATCAAAGCATCGTACAATGATGATGAGACATGATGATATGTAGTTCTCGGTACTTATTGATGACATGGGAGATAGATCATGGAAGAAGAAAGTGAGATGAATGAAGACGATGATAATCAAAAGAAGAGTGGAAAATGAAAGAGAGTGTCTCATCTTATGCCTGAATCTATATATTTCCTTCATACTCTAGACTTCCTACATACCTGTGTCCATGGGATCAAGGTACTTAATGATAGAGATGATATGTAGTTCTAATTTGTGATGATGATGAAGGTGGATGGATTGATATGATTTTTATTGATTAATTGGATTGATTTTCTTTGATTTGATAGCTTTGATTGGATTTGATGTGATGGATTGATGATTGAATGAATTTTTTTTTTTTGGTTTTTTTAATAAAAGGGGGTTAAAATTTTATTGAATCAAAAAATCATTACAGAACAAAATTAAAGAAACCCACCAAGGGAACCAACAAAACCAACATTAAGTCACACCCAAGAAGCACCTCATATCCTCCATAATCCAATCTTCAAGAACAAGGGGAAAATCTCTAGAAAGGTTACCCTAATCATCCATATTCCAAGTCCCCATTTGCTCAAATGGCCACCTAGCCAAGCCATCAACCACCTTATTCCACTCCTAAGTGACATGACAGAAAGCAATGAGATCAAAAGAGATGCTCACAAAAACAATTTGTTTGACGACAACTGCCAACTACCAATTTACATCCTCAAAATGTCTCTTATTCAGCATATCAATACAACCTAAGAATTAGATTCACATACAATCTATCTCCAACCACAAAAACATGCATGTTCTAACACCAGAAGAATAGCTAGAGCATCCATGAGGTTATTAGTATGCAAACCTCTATATATAGAAATGAAAACACTACAACTCTCAAACAATCTCTGCCAACACCACCAGCTCCAACATGCCTAGGATTACCTCTAGAAGAACCATTAGTATTAATTTTCAGCTCCCCAGAGTAGGGGGACACCAGTGACCAATACTACTAACCCTCTCCCTCCCATGCCCATGAGGAACTGTCCTCAAATTTCTCCTTCCCTCTAGGGAAAGACCCAAAGTATTGACCACTACCAGATCACTAGGATCAACAAGAACATACAAATCGCACTTAGCAATCAATGTTTCTTGTATGACCCCTAGAATTCTTAGCCAAAGATGACCCACAAGAAACATTTTATCCAAGACAATTCTATAGTTATGCTCCAACCAAATATGCAAAATTATCAAACTGGGGACAATGATCCAAGTTATAAGAAGAAAAGAAGTCTTTACAGGTCGAGAACCCCGACTCCCCCAAAATTCCTTCAAAGAAGAAGCATGTCTACACGACAGGGGCCACAAATTCCACAAGAAGTGCCAAAGAACTTTTGCAAAAGAACACTGAAAGAAGAGGTGAGGAATACACTCTTTATGCCCAATACATACATAGAAGGACCCTGAAAACCTCACTTCAAAAGATTCTCCTAGGTAAGACACCTTCCTTGAACCACTAACCAGGAGAAGAAATTACACTTAGGCCAGACAATCTTATTCCAAACCATTTTCCACCACAAGACCTCAGTACTCCCAAACACCTATTTATCAGAAACTTGGTAACCTGAGGCAACAAAAAATCTACCTTTCAAATCAAGACCCCAAGCCAGCACATCTCTCCTAGGAAGTGAACTACAGACATGGCTTGACAAAATCACAGCTAGCTCCTAATGATCCTAAGCCACACCACCAGGTGGCCACTCCTACGGATCCTTCCACCTAAACACACTAACTTGGCCAAGAGTTTGGTGAGTTTGGAAATCAGCCACACGACACCAACTAGCATCCATAAAATGCTGACACAAATTCTACAAATGAGGGTCAGTAGTCAAAATGGGAGGATGACCATCCCAAGAGTCATGCTAGAAGAGTGCATCCTAACCACGATTGCAAATCCAAAACAATCCCTTCTTGACAAAGGTTTGTAAAATTTTGAGGGTACCCCAGATCATAGGACCCTTCCTCTCCAAGCTAAAGCAGTCAACGTCAACACTCTCAACCACACCCAGATATTGTGAGGTGAGGATTTTAGCCCACAACTGATGCTATTGCAAACATCATTGCCAATATAGTTTAGTAGCTAATCCATGTCCATTCAAATTAGTCTGATGTAAACCCAACCCACCTTCCTTTTTCAGCCTTAATATGACATCCCACTTAACTAGGCTCCACTTCCTATGAAGAAGATTTCCAGACCAAAGGAACTACTGAGACAAACTCTCAAATTCTTTGATAAGGCTAGAAGGTGCAGAGACGAAAAGGCATCTCTAAAGAGCAAGATCCTGCACCACAGACTTTAAACGAGTCACTCTACCTGCAAAACAAAGCCACCTACAAGTCCAATGATTTACTATTTTCTAGAACTTAACAATAATCCCCTGCCAATACAACTTAGGAAGTGAGCGAATAGCAAGCAGAATGCCAAGATAGATAAAAGGGAGAGTACCAGTCTAAAAACAAAGAATACCAGTTATTCTCCTTTGGATAATCTTAGGAGTATTAAAAAAATAGATAAAAGACTTCCCTTCATTAATACGTTGACCTCAAGCAGCCAAATAACTATCTAGAATGCTACACCATTAGAAATCCTCTCAACCTTGGCCCTACCCATCAAAGCAGTATCATCAACGAACTGAAGATGTGACTAGGGGGAATGTTATTTCCCAAACACCAACCTTGGATCAAATCTCTCTCCACTCAAGATCTAACAATCCTCCCCAAACCCTCAACAAGAAAGATGAACAAGTAGGGAGATAAAGGATCCCCTTGTCTAAGACCCCTAGAAGCACCAAACAGCTTAGATGGCTCTCCATTAATCAACACCAAAAAGGAAAGTGAAGTGAAATAGATCTTGACACATTCAATCTAGGCACCACCAAAACCAAACGCTTCCAAAATATTAAATAAGAAGACCCATTTGACACGATCATACGCCCTAGGCATGTCCAACTTAATAAACATGTCTTTTTGCTTAGAGTAAGCCATAGAATGAATAGTCTCAGAAGCGATGATGACACCATCCATAATCTACCTACCAGCAACAAAAACCCCTTGTTCGTTAGAATTTAACCTGCTTAGCCAAGGTTTCAGTCACTCAACAATCAATTTTGTAATTATCTTATAGACCACATTACATAAAGCAATAGGCCTAAAAAGATCCAAAGAATTAGCTCCATTCTTCTTTAAAATAAGAGGTAAAACGTAGCATTCATAGATTTCAACATTTGTTTATTCATGAAGGAATCCTGAACAACTTCTAGGAGATCCAACTTAATCACTTCCCAGAACTCTTGAAAGAATTCTACCAGAAATCCATCAGGCCCTGGGACATTTCCTTTTTTCATCTAGAACACAACATTCTCAAGCTTTAATAAAGAAATAGGATTAAATAGGGATGCATTCATTTCACTAGTGACCAGAGGTGGTATGCAATCCAAAATCCCAACTTTGTTCTCCTTTGCAGGAGGTGAATCCTTAGATAATGAAGAAGAAAAGAAACAAACTGCCTCATTAGAAATAGAAGTAGAAGAGGAAAGAATCTCTCCATTCAACAACAAAAGAGTGGAGATTAAATTACCCTGTCTTCTATCCTTCACAGAATTATGAAAGAAAGAAGTGTTTCTATCACCCACTTGGAGCCACTCAATTCTAGACTTTTGTTTCCAAAAAATTTCTTCTCTTAACTCCCATTCCTCAACTTTCTTCACCGCAACATCTTCCAACAAACCAAGCTCGTCTATGAGGCCCTGGTCCCGAATCTTCCTAGTGATCAAATCCAAGTGAACCTGAGCATTCTACTTTTCTTGAAACACATTACCAAAGTGTTGTATGTTCAGCACTTCAACCTATACTTCACATATTGAAGTCCCTTGGAGAAATAGTACATAGTAGTACCATGTGTCAGCTTCCCACAACACCACCAGCCAAAAAGCAAATCCTAAAGGGATTCATCCCTAAGCCACATAAGTTGAAACTTAAAAGACTATTTTATACAATGTCGGGGTAGCTTAGTGATAAGCTTCATTGACTAATGATCAGAACCCCACCCATCCAAAATCTTAGACCTAGTCAACCCCCTGCCTCCTATCCAGTAACTAGACACTAGGAATCTATCCAATCTTTCTAAAATAGCCACTTCCCCACTTCTCGTATTATACTAGGTAAAGACCCCATCAACATGCTTGATGTCAACCAGATTCAAGAGAGCGATATTATCCTGCATGAGCATCAAAGAAGGCTCTAGATGAGCACTGCCTCGCCTCTTCTTCTCCATTGAAATGACAACATTAAAATCCCCAGCAGGAATCCAAGGAAGATAAGGATCCAAAGACCTCACATATCTTACATGGCCCCATAACAAAACCTTACCTTGAAAGTCAGTTAGAGCATACATGTTAGAGAAAAGAACTCTCTCCCCTAACTCAAGATCAGAAGCAACACAAGAAATCAAGCTTCTATAGGAGATCCACCAAATTGGTCTAACTCTACGTGGATCCCATAGATAGGCCACTCCACTTGAGCTACCAAGCAACCCAACACATTGAAACTATCCACAACCCCAAAACTTCAAAGCCATACTTAACATACTATCAATAGACAACTTAGTTTCTGGAAGGAAAACCACATCAAGAGAATGAAAATAAATTAGATTTTGAATAGCCTTTTGTCTAGGGATGCTATTCATACCCCTCACATTCCATGAAAGTACAATCATCATTGAGGTTGAGAGAAGTGAGCATTAGTAGTCTTCACCACACCCGATTCCACCAATGTCTCACTAGTGAGCTTAAACTTCTCTTGATCCTTATTTCTACCCACCTTAAGAGGTTTCACAGGAACCCCTTTTTGGGGGTTTTTTGTTGCAAGCCCAAGACTGGGGAAGAAGACTTACTTTTACCTAAGCCAAAAGTACTATGCATCTTTGAGAGAACACCACTACCACCAGGGGAGCCACCAGAAGCCTCTAGCAACACACCAAGCTCACCCTGAGCAAGAGCTAGAGGAGACAGATTAGTATCTATTTGTGAACCCTACACATCAAGTTGCGCTAAACCTGGTATCCTAGTAGGCTAATCCCTAGGCACAACCTCAATAAGAGAATCAATTGTCCCCTACAAGTCCACCTGAAATCCTTCCTCCTAGACCAAATCCTCCAATGCCTCAAATCTATTGAGAGTTTCCTCCTCCTGCCTATCTTTGAAATATCTCTTTTCGCCCTGACCATGATTGCAAGTCTTAATTGAAACAAATCCTTCCATGTCAGCTACCCCCTTGCATGGGAGCCTTGTTAGGGTTAGCCGACAGAAGATATCAATTAAATATGAATAAAGATTAAATAGAGGAATGGAAATACACATAAATAATAACAGTGAGAGACAAGTTTTAACATGGTTCACCCAAACTTGGGCTACATCCACCATACAGAGAGTCCAATATTATTATCTAGTAAATCAAACTAATTGCAACTAGCAATCCCTACAACTCAATACCACTGCAAAATACTACAATACATCAATAGAAACCCTAACCCTTAGCCGCTTTTATCAAGCTTTTTGTCGGTTACAAAAATAGGGTTTTCTTATGTCGACCAATGAAAAAATAACTCCTAGTGCCTTTATAAAATAATTAAAAAAATGTGTGAAGTTTTGGGGGCATTGCCCCTGACCCCCCACGAGGGCATTGCCCCTCGACCCCGCCCTATATCACAACAGGGAGTGTGCCATGCGAGCTGCCCCTAGACCCCGTAAGGGGTGCTACCCCCAAACCCCCGCAAGGGGTGCTGCCCCTTGACCCCATAGGAATTTGGGGGGAAACTGCGCTAATAAAAGTGGGGTAAATTTAACCTCTGAGTCTAATTAGGCTCCATATAATCAACAAGCCTTACCCTTGTCTGTCCTCAAATTAGGCTGAGTAGGAGCATTACTTGTACCTGTGGCACCAGAAGCTTTGGGATACCTCCATTGAAGATGACCATATTCATGAAACAACTGGCACCTAAAAGGTAACATCTCATATCTAATAGTTGAGTCCAAGAAAAAGAACCAACAATCATGTCAATAGAATCTGGCAATGGATGGCTCAAATCAATTTCTACACAAACCCTCACATAAGAAAAAACCCTCTTATTCAAGGTTTGTTGACAAGGGCCAATAGGTTTTCCCAACAACAGAGTAATCAACTGCAATATGCCACTTCTCCAACATTTGGGTGGCAACCGAGCAAGATGAACCCAAACTGGAATCTTAGAAGGTAACTACTCTGCTGAGTTGAAGCCAGCATGCCAAGGTTTGATGAATAGACCCACTTGATTATAGAAATATGGTCCACCTTCACAAGCCTTGTTCTGATAAGAAATACATGAGAAATCTGTGAGGCTGATTTATTTCACTTCCCTATTTTGATCATTTCACATTATAGTAGGAGACATTTCAGACATTTAGAGACTATTGATTTCCATTATGCAGATCTAGACTATACCTCTTGATTCTAGATTAGGCTTGATTAGTTATGTGGTGATTTGATTAGATTCCATTTTGATGCTCTTATGATGCTAGACATGTGAGATACATTTGATGTTGATTATGATCTCATTATATGGATTTGTTATTAGATTTTGATTATGAGATAATAGATAGAAAATGCAATTTTAAACCTTAATTATGATGTGAGTTGTTTAATGTTGTGCATGAATTATACGACGACATGATTATTACACTTTGTTTCTTCGACTATGATATATCTATGTTGGATTGACCATTTGATCTACTACATAGGTGATTTTCTTATGCGATGACATGATTATTACACTTTGTTTCTTTGACTATGATATATCTATGTTGGATTGACCATTTGATCGACTGCGTAGGTGAATTTCTATGCCACAAAAAATCAGAGGTAGATCTCACACTTATGTGTTTCCTTGTTAAGCTGATCCATTCCCAAGAGGGATGAGGGTCATGTTTGATTGAATGATATTTTCATGAATGCTTGAATATTATAATTGACCTAGTTAACTCCTTTTATTTGATTTAATTGATGTGTTGTAAAACTTATGTTTTAATTCACACCATTTGGTGTTCTTTGTATCTTTGGCCCATTTAATGTGATTTTACACCTCCCTAATTGTTTATTTGAGGTCCAAACTTACCTTAGGTGGTATCCCTAGGGTCTAGGGTCCATTTGGACTTACTAAATTCTAGGGTAACTCCCATCTAGTCACCCTAAACTTGGGTTTAATAAAAGTTGCGAAATTTCAAAATGGATAAGGGTGGGAGATGAGTCATGCCTTGGAAAAGGCCCATCTCCCTTCCCAAGGCTTGGGGATTAATCCACCATGAAGACTTGGGGGGTCTTCAAGACCCCCAAGTGTGAGGAACCTCCCTCCAAGACTCTCACACATGTGTGAGAGCATCTTGGAGAGAGGGGGATCTCTTGGAGGATAAGAGGATGACATGTGTCATCCCTTATCCTCATGGAGCCATGGGGAGAGATGCCACCTCTCCACTTTGGCTCTCACCCATGTGTGAGAGTACAAGTGTAAAAGGTGAGGGTTTGAATGGATAAGAGGGTGACACTTGTCACCCTCACATTCCTTCTCCCTTGCAAGTGGCATGGGATGAGGAAGGAGAAGGTGACATGTGTCACCTTCTCATTCCTCAGGGCCTAGATTGGAGGCCTATTTTATCTCCTCTTGGAGAGGGGTTGGGGGTTCTTGCTTTTGGGAAATTTTTCTATCTTTGGAGATTTTTGAGAAGAAGTTGGAGAAAACATGGAGGATTGGAGGCTTGGAGAAAGCTTGTGGCCTCTTCTTCAACTTACGTCTATTGTTGGGCTCTTAAGGTAAGCCCTATGGCATTTAACCATTCCTTATGCTTGTTTCATTTTTCTTGTGTTCTTGAAATTTTGTGTTGGGTGTTATTTTCCTTTGTGTGGGTTTTGGGTGCTAGTAAGAGCCTCTCTATTTGGAGAAAATGCTCAACTTGTATGGGGTGGGGGAGACTGAACCTCCTCGAGGTCACCTCCTGGTGTTGGTTTATTTATGGCCTTGAGGGTATTTTATGGAGTATGGGATTATTTTGGTTGGCATGAGTGCCATGGTGATTTTGTGCTTCATGGAGATATTATTTTTGGCTTGAGGCCTTGTGCTATTGAGACTGAGTTTTGGAGTGACCTCTTGAGTCGAGGGGTCCACTCCCCTACCCCTCCAAACTTATTTCTATGAGTTTTGTGTTGTCTATAAACCATGGGTGATTTTGTGTTGCTTTGTGATTTTCATTGTGGAGTGTTTAAACTCATGTGAGATCTACCTCATAGCTCGGGGGTGACCCACTAGTGGGTCTATGGTAGGGAGGAGGGTGATTTTCATGGCTTGGCTTTCCCTTCCTTGTGTCAAAAATTTATTGTAGGTTATTTTGGGTTCTTGGAGCTTCAATAAATGTTCATTTTAGCCTTATTTTCATTTTTCATGATGGATGTATTGTGAGCCATGGCCTTGGAGGCCTTATTATATTTTATTGTCAAAAAAAAATTGTACTCCAAAAGTTTGAAGTAGTGTAATAAATTCCTCCTTATGTAAGGTAGTGTTTCTACATTGTAAATGAAATTGTATTGCTGATTTATATCCTTCTTGCTATCCTAAAAATAGGTATTCATCTCTTGGTGTTAAAATGAAATGTATTTGAGTAGTATGAAAAAAGAAAGAAGTAATTATTAATGTTGTTTAATTGTTTATATACATGGAAAGAAAGGAAATTATAGATGCATTTTCAAGAGAAAGAAAATAGTTATATTCTATTTAAGGTTCATAGAAAAATATATCCTTCTCTTGATGCTTGCTGTTTCAGAAGAAAAATAATGTAACTGTTATATTTATCTTGCTGTCAAAAAAAAAAAGTTCCTAAAAGCTCTCCTAACCGTTATTTTTATGTTAAAATTTTTGTTATTTATGTAGATTTATGTAATACATACATATATATTTGTGAGTATATATATATATGTTTCTTATAAAAGTATATTATAAACCTACTGCTAAAATTATGCAAAAGCAATATATATATACTTGTGTGTATACATATATACACAAACACATATATATTTCTATATATTTTAATAACCAATGAAATAATTTATTAAAAGAAACTGAATAGTATCTAGATTGTAGATCAAATCTCATATTTTATTTACAAAGGATTAAAAAAAGAGAGAAAGGCAATTTTTTTTTTGAGGGCCGAACCCTATTCCCATTTAGGGTTGTTGAGTCTTGTGTTAACAAAAAAAAAAGTTATGAAATCTAGGGGATGATAGCATGGCCACTGCTCCTAGTCTCACATTTTAAAGGAGGTGGGGGGGACGATTCTCCCACCCACCTCCCACCATACAGTGGGGGGAGGGTGGGAGAACCTCCACCCCCTCACTCTACACACTGTTGGCACCAAACAAATAGAAGAGTGATCCCCCTTTTTGTCAGTGGGGCCACTGTCTCAGTGTCTCCCTCTGATATATATAAAATCTCCAAATTGACCCTTCACTATCCTATTTAACTTGTATAATATTTTGCTTTATTAGTTTTGTATAAACAAAAAAAATACATGTTTTTAGATCAATGCTAAATGAATATATGTACCCCATGCAGGTGACCTACGCATAGTAGTGTTATCAGTGGCTCATAGAGCATTTTATGCAACACACTTGGGTGTGTAGAAGATGCATGCCAACCTATGATAGTTGTACCATTTGGGCATGTATGAGATGAGATATTGCAGAGTTTGTTTCTCGATGCCTTGAGTGCTAGAGGGTCAAGGCTGAGCATCAGCATCTAGTGGGTCTTTTATACCCTCACAAGATACAAGAGTGGAAATGGGACACCATTTCCATGGATTTCATTGCTGGTCTTCCTATATCTTCTCACCGCCATGATGCCATCATGGTGACAGTTGACCTAGGTGGCTCATTTCTCACTTGTATGCATGACATATAATGCATTAGCAGTGGCGAGAGTATTATTGGATGACATAGTGAGATTACATGGGATACCTCACCACATCATTTCTAACAGGGACTCAATGTTCACATCAACCTTTTGGAGGACTTTGCAGTAGGCGTTGGGTGTACAGCTTGACTTTAGCTCCTCTTATCACCTTGAGATAGATGGACATACATAGAGGGTGAATCAAGTGTTGGAGGATATGTTCCATATGTATGTTAGGGACCACCAGTCTAGATGGGAGGAGTATCTATATCTTGTTGAGTTTGCCTACAATAATGGGCATCACACCTCATTGGGTATGCCTCCTTAACAGAGTTTGTACGACAGACCTTGCAGGACACCATTAAGTTAGGATCAGATAGAGGACAAAGTTGCCATTGGTCCAAAGTTGGTTTAGGATACGGAGCAGTAGGTCACACTGATTAGACAGAGACTTCAGGAAGCATAGCATATACAGAAGAAGTATGCCAATGCTAAGAGACTAGATCGAAGCTTCTCAGTTGTTGATAGAATATTCCTGAGAATGCGGCAACACAAGAGTCCAATTAGTTATGGAAAGGGCTATAAGCTCATACCACAGTTTGTGGGACCTTTTGAGATCTGCGAGTGGATAGGACCTGTAGCCTACCATCTAGCATTGCCACCTAGCCTGTCGTGCATCCACGATATTTTTCATGTGTCTGTATTATGGAGATATATATCTGATTTATACCATGTATTAGACTAGAGTGCTCTAGAGGTAGAGGCAGACGAGCAATTGTCTTTGGAGCCAATTCAAATATTGGCTCGTTAGGCACTGGGCCTTCGAGGTCAAGAGCTGGACCAGGTTAGGGTCTAGTGGGATTGTTATGATGAGGTCACGATAACTTGGGAGGATGCAACTAGACTTAGGACACTCTATCCTGACCTTTTTGATGATTTCTAGGAGGAAGTTTAGTCCTAGGGGGGAGGATGTGAGGCCAATTTATTTCACTTCCCTATTTTGATCATTTCACAATATAGTAGGAGACATTTCAGACATTTAGAGACTGTAGATTTCCATTATGTAGATCTAGACTACACCTCATGATTTGGGATTAGCTTTGATTAGGTATGTGGTGATTTGATTAGATTCCATTTTGGTGCTCTTATGATGCTAGACATGTGAGATACATTTGATGATTATTATTGATGTTGATTATGAGCTCATTATATGGATTTGTTATTTGATTTTGATTATGAGATAATAGATAGAAAATGCAATTTTAAACCTTAATTATGATGTGAGTTGTTTAATGTTGTGTATGAATTATGCGATGACATGATTATTGCATTATGTTGCTTTGTCTATGATATATCTATGTTGGATCTAGTCCCAACATGTCAACATAGGTCCATGCGAAGTTATGGCTACTCTATTTGAAAAAGGCTATGAATTTCTCATGTTTCTTTAAGGTAAGGGACTCACCTCTAAATGTGATTTTTGGTGCTTCTTATGTTCCAAGATTCATTTCCTGTGATGCTTCAATTAGGATAGGTGATCTTTTCTGATACAGTCCAGATACTTCAGGAAGCTCCATGCTCTCATCTCCTAGCACCTCATGGAGGTTTTCACTAGGTGATACATCCTTTATTTTGATTTTTTCTTTAACTGAAAGTGCCACAAAGTAGTTTTCACTATGGGGTGTTATTTTTATGTTTTTGTGACTAAGAGCTTGGGTGGTCTCCCAGAAGTATGTAGATGTGTTGAGTTCCATGATATAGCTAGCCTTATGGTCTCCCAAGGGAAATTGATCTGTAACCCCCATCATCTCAGCTATTACTTCATCGTTCTATGCAAAATCAAGGATGGGAGGTCCTTCTTGGTCCCAATCTATAAGCTGGGGGTAAATAAGAGGCATGTCGTGAAAGGTGGATGGTATGGTGGTTAAGGTATTGATGGTACATATGGAGGATTAGAATAATTTGACAAAGTCACTAAAGGAGTCTTGATTGTCTTCTTTGTTGATGTTGTCAAGTATGGGGAAGTCCTTAGTGACCTCTCTTAAGAGACATTCATCATTAGCGCGGGTAGGCTCTTGTTTCCCATACCCTAACCCATGAAGATGTATATTTCTTTCTACTTGGATTGGCTCTACAACCCTCTACTCGTGAAGGCCTATGCCACCTTGTCCTTTGTATCCCATGTACTTGACAATTTCAAGATCCTTCCCATAGATCTGGGTTGGAATAGTAGGAGCATCTTGTTCTACTTCTTCTTCCTTGTATAACCATGAAGATATGCCTTTGAGAACATCTTGGTCAAGGAGATGGTTCTTATCAAAGGTAGCCAATGGCTTGCACTTGATCACCGTAGAGACTTCTTCTTCCCTAGGAACACCAAATGTTTTAAGAGATGGCAATAGTCCAACACAGAAGACACCGTGTAGGTCATATTCACAACATCCCATGTCACTTAACTTGATCTTGACTTTAGGTGGAGGAGATATTTGCAATGTAGTCACAATGTTGGAGGGATCGATGTATGGAGAGGAAGATACAGGATTGATTTGTAAGGTGGTTTTATTGGTGGCATTGTTGTATGGATAGAAGGTGAGATTGTGTCCTTCCAAGAAACTGCAATATTGAAAAGGATGAGGATCGACATAGATGGTAACTTCTGTGACATTATGGGGTGATGCAGGAGCATCTGAAAGAATTCAAAATAATTGACATAGTTGATAGTGATGTTGCAGAGTACTGAGAGAGTGACCTTGGAGAATACCACATTTGACTGCATTTGCATATCAAAGGCTATAGAGCTTGATTTTGTATCTAGACATCATCATCTACAACATTTCCAAAATTTAAAGCATTTGGTTTTTATTTCCAGAGAGATATCGCTATCATAAGATTACCTGTATTCATCTATTTTAACTAAGTAGATCTATCAGTGTTCAATGAAGTCTAATTGGCTTGCGAAGCAATCCCATGACTTGCAGAGCTAAAAAGAACATCATTCAAGGAATTTGAGGACTTGGCCAACCTTCATGGAGATCCACATGAAGTTTTATGTATCAGTGGAGAAATACATTATGTTTAGGTCTAACCTACCCATGTACACACATTTCATACTAGCTATTGCAATTATGCCAACTTGATAAGGATTTGAAGGCTTATAGAGGATATAAATGAGTAAAAAAGATTTGTTACAAAGTACTGTGAAGTAATGAACAAGAATATGAAGACATAAAGCAAATTCATAAGTGTTTTGATCCAAAGAAGAAGTGAAGCAGAGTGCAGAGTAGATAACATAATAAGTTGCAGACTAGAGAATCGAGAAGCTAGCAAAATAAATCATGAAGTAATGTTGTTATATGAATGTTTCAAACCCTGGACTGTGGCCTAGTATCTATAAATCCCCAGTAGCATATGTAATGTGTTTTGAGATTGTTGGTTAATAGTTTTGTTACTGCAAAAATAACCCACTTCACCTAAGAAGGTAGAAACAAAAAGATAGCAACAAATGGAGTAATCATTGCGAGTGCAATGATTATACTCTTCTTTTGAGAGGGACAACTCCCTCATATGATGGGGGTTTTTTAATTTTAGGTACTTTTAACCAGAAAGTATGAAAAGGTAGCAAAAAGAAATAAAAAAAAGATGAAAGGAAAGGAGAAGAAATCTGCCTATGAACATAGGCACACAACACAAACTCCCATAATGAAGAGGTACAACACTAACAATAGAGACACAAAGTCCTCTAATAAAATCTATAAATCAAGAGTATGTAGAAGGAATTGCAATAGATAAAAGGCTGAATGAACATAAGAACAATTAATATCTATGAAGAAACCATGGACATAAGAACACAATTCTTCATTAATGTGAAAATCAAAACCAGAGTTCAAAGCCTCTAGTAACCCCTTATACAAAGCTTCTCCATTACACAGGGCTAGAAAAAATATCCTTACATTGAAATGCCAATCAGATTTTATAGGCTCACCTTGGATGGGAAACCCAAAATCCATCCACCAAAATAACTCAAAAATTAAAAGAAAACCAAAGGTCATCTCTTCAACTTCTATTTTGTTTACTTGTAACAGCCTTTTCCAGTATACTCTCAACTCAAATACAACAATCAACCCTGGAAAACATCAAAAGTACATGCTTCCTTACTAGGAGCTCCACAATTAGACCCCCCCACACTATGGCCAACCATCACAATAACAAGAGGATTGAGTCTAAAAATCATCCTGATAACATATACCTCCTTCATACAGATAGGAATTGTTGGCTCCTCTGTTCCTATAGGAAATACATGGAATGTCTTGAATGGTCTTGGCCAAGACTAGTGTCAATCTATATTTCATTCTTACCCTCCTCGCAGTCATAGGTCAAGGACTTTGCATCCAATTGGACTATGGAATATTAATGTCCTCCTCTTTACCAAAGTGACTCTTTCCATGGAAAAGGAGAGTATGTGATAGTCGTGGTCCAACCCAGATAATTATGGGGATGCATCTTTTTAGGATACTGGTCTCCATATATCCATCTTGGCCATCTAGAAGAATATCCCTTTCAGATAAGAGTTTTAATTTTTGCATTTTCAATTTACCTAGGATGGTGGTATTTGCATCATGTTCACAACTATCTACCATCACCATTGAACATAGAAATATAAGATATGAACCAAGTAGAGATTTTACTACAGACAATGTAAATGTAGCTTCATCAATGACTAGTCATTGATCTCAAGAAATCCTTTTTTATAATCTTGTGGCTGAATTGATTATATTATTTGCCAATGTTTCTTTTAGACTTTTACCTGAATAATAGCCTTATTAATGCTAAATTTGTTCTCTATACCAAGTCGTAGTGTATATGCTCTTTATATTCTACTACATCAAAACCTTTGAAAACAAATTGAAATAATGTCTTCAAGCTTTCAAAATTTGGTGTTGTAACAAAAATATCTGAGTGCCCCTTATCTTGGTCCAGATCTTAGCTAAGTATTTGAACTTTCTAGTATTTCCATAACTTTCTTTAGAGTATGACCAGATCCACATGCCACGTTATTCATGACTCCTTCATAAGTTTCCAATTTGCACTATCAAGTTCTTCATTAGTCATGGAATCCATCATTGTCATGAACATTTTAACACATTCTTGGCTACCAAAAGCATTCCCATCAATGATATCTAACAAAAATATACACATTTAATGGAGGTGAGCTCCCAAACTTGGCGCCAATGGAGAATGATGGAAAAAGGTGGTGGAAACTGGTGTTATAACTGCTATTCAAGCTTTTCTAATGAACAACTTTCCTTTTAAGAACTAGAATTTGTATTACGACCTTAAGGAGAAAAAACATACGTGGAGGAGGTGGCGTTGGTATTACACCTATCAACTCTATTTGCATGAAAGTTTCTAAAAACTTTTCAACTGGTTCATTTTGTGCCTATCCCACCATCATTGTATTTAAGAGCTTGGTGTTATGCTTGTCAATTAGACCTTCTCCATGTTTTCACATTTTGCATGCATGCTCATAGAATTTCCAACTATAATATCTAAAAATCATCTTTCCTCATGTTTGGTATGGGTTGGTGGGAGGTTTTGACGTTACCACTGCTAATGCATTCATTTTAACATTTCTAAAACCTTTTCAACCAATCCATTTTGTGTATATCAACTTATACAATGTTGTGGCCTTTTGTTGTGCTTTCACATTTCTATGTGTATTCCTACTGGTATTTTTAACCACAAATATTTGATAGAGCCCCTCATTAAGCTTTGATGGAGTTTGATTCTTTGTTTAAAGGCTCCTAGTTTGGCGTAGCAGTATAAAAGCTGGTGAAATTTGACATCTAGGCAACTATGTTTTTCATAGTCATCCACTCAAGCTTTTCAAGTTATAATATCTAAGAAAAATTTCACTTTGGATGTGTTGTCACTATTTTGGTGTAGTTGTACTGCCAAAGTAGGTAGTTTTTTGGCGTTATCACTTCTACTAAAAGTTTCTAAATTCTTTTCGACTGACCCACCTCATCCTTATCTTGTCATTAGAACATGAGAAAGGCCGTGACTTTTTATTTTGCATGTGTATCGGTCAAATCATCCCCAACTATAAAATATGACAAAAATCTTCTTAATGCATTGTTGCTATTTTAGCATGGATGTGGGTGTTGGTATGTGGCGACTGATGATGCAAGTACTATACACTAGTAATGTATCCTCGCTACGGTTTGGGGTTAGGTCAGGCCTCTAGCGGGGGTTTGGAGGTGGCAGTCCTTGAGAAGCAGGAGTTTGGGGGTGTAGCCCCCAAATTTTTTTTTTGAGCTTTTTGCATGATCAGAGTTGGTTGTTAATTTTTTATTAACCGACAAAAGAAAAATGACATTGCAAAACCCTAATTCGAGAAGCTTCCAAAAAGTGTGTTATAAGTAGCTCAGATGTATGTTACTAAGAGGTATTCATGAGATAGTAATATGTTTTGCACTAGATAATAAAATCATTGCATGGCTGGGTTTCTATGGATGTAGCCCATTTTTGGTGAACCATCTTAAATTTTTGTGTTGAACTCTTTTGTGTTGTTCTTCATTGTTATATTTAGGTTATTTAATCTAGACATAATTATTAGTGTTTATTGCTCCGATCTTCCCTAACCCTAACAACTAGCATCAAAGTAGGTTATGTTTGATTATCGTCTATAGGAAGGTCTCACAATTGAGTGGAAGTCTCATGGTTAAGTGGGAGCAATGGTGGATGAGGGTAAATTAAAGGTAGATAAATTAAATTGGTAGAACTATCAATTATGGATGATGAAGATGGAGGATTATCTCTATCAAAAGGATTTATGGAGGCCATTGGAAGGAAAAGCCAACAAATCGGCAGCAATGACTAATGAGGATTGGGATCTTCTAGATAGAAAGGCACTAAGAACCATTTGGTTATGCCTGGCACCATCTATGGCATTCAATATAACAAAAGCGACGACAATAGATGGTATGATGAAAGCTTTGGCTAAATTGTATGAAAAACCCTCAGCCTCTAATAAGGTATTTCTCATGAAGCATTTCTTGAATCTAAAAATGATTAAGGAAGATTTGTGTCAGATCATTTAAATGAGTTTAATATGATTACCAGTCAGTTAACTTCTGTAAAAGTGAAATTTGATGAAGAGGTAAGGGATCTCTTGGTTTTATGTTCTTTGCCAGAAAGCTAGAATAGCTTGGTAATGGTTGTAAGTAACTCTGTCTCTAGTTCAAATACTTTGAAATTTGATGTTGTTGTTGGTGTTATCCTTAGCAAGGAAATGCGATGAAAAAGCACAGGTGAATCTTCAACATCTAGTAATGCTTTGACTGTAGAGAACATGAGAAGATCAAAGGATAGAGGAAAAAGCCCTACAAATCATGGGAAGTCACAAGGGAAGACGAAGAAATGCATATCTAAATTTAGAAGAAGAATGGATTGCTGGAACTATGGAAAGCTAAGACACTTGAAGAAGGATTGTTGGTCATGAAAGGGCAAACAAGGAGATAGACAACATGATGATAGTAAGGAAGCTGATGTTGCAAGTAATAAATTACATGATGCTTTAATTTTGTGTTTAGATAATGCTAATGATTCCTAGGTAATAGACTTAGGGGCTTCATTTCATGCCACATCCTATAGGAAATATTTTGTAGATTATGTTCAGGGCAATTTGGAAAGGTATATTTGGGTGATGATGAACCCTGTCAGATTGTTGGAAAAGGAAAAGAATGGTTGCTATAGGATGTAAGGTATGTTCCAAATTTGAGAAGGAATTTAATCTCTGCACAACTGGGTAGTGAAGGCTATATAGTTACCTTTTTAGACAGTCCGGAAGGTCACTAAAGGTGTAGGAGTCAATGACAACACTGAGAGGGGGGGTGAATCAGTGTTGTGTAAATTCTTAACTTTTTGCAAACTTTACAATGCAAGTAGAAAGAAAGATATTCATGATCTGTTTGAACTCATATGCATAAGACTGATAGTGAAAGATGTGAATCAAAAACTTATCAACAAAACACAAATATGCACACATAGAGACAAGTTATGACACAGAAATTCCTGGAGTGGAAAACCCTCTCGAGGTAGAAAAACCACTCATGAAGTGCCTCACTGGCTTATCCTTAAAAACTTCTTACAAAGCCTCACTGGCTGAATATTATGTCTCTCTGACAATTGAAAGGTCTTACTGACCTACAAGCCTCACTGGCATACTGTGTGCCTCACTAGCAACAAAGTTTAGAAGCACCAGCTTCAAGGAGCACCAACCCCTAAAACATATCAAACTGAAAACAAAAACTCAGAGGGTTTCTCTGTTTCAATACAAAACATTTCTTCTGTCTCATGTTTCTGTCAAATGGCCATTTTCTTTATCAACCCAAATCATGTACAAACTCAGATATTCAAAATCAATCCTGAACACTGCATATTGATCCACATTACCACACACTTCCACGTATATCTGCAAAACCAATACTTATAAGAAATACAAAAGTGTCCTTTCATCTCCAAAGCAAACATTTATTTTCCTCTTTTCAAAAACTTTTCATATTCTCTGCACAAAACAATTTATAAAAAATCTTC
This sequence comes from Cunninghamia lanceolata, assembly GCA_027924645.1. NCBI lineage: Eukaryota > Viridiplantae > Streptophyta > Pinopsida > Cupressales > Cupressaceae > Cunninghamia > Cunninghamia lanceolata. The sequence continues at coordinate 835,504 of BSBN01000149.1, read as the reverse complement.
AAAAAAAATAATAAAATCTCTGAACAAAATCTTAGATAATCTTCCATCTCTGTATTTTCAAAAATCAAATCCCTTTCATTTTCTTTTCATCTTCCTGAAAAATTATTTCTAAACAAAATAGGATATCCATCTGCAAAATCTTTTCATATTCCTTCAATAATTTATTCTTCTTCTCTGCAAATAAAATCTTCAACAGAAAAACTCTGATATTCTTCCAATCTGTCTTTTTCATCTCCCTCTGCAAAAATAAAAAATCTTTATCTTCTCCTTCACAAGACTCTTCAATCTGCAAACATCTTACTAAATTCCAATAAAATCATTTTTTCTTGTGTGCAATTTTATCTTCATCTGTCTGCATCAATAATATCCCTTTCATGACTCATCTGTATTTTCTTTTTCAAATATTCACAGAAAAAATATTTTTATTTCTACATCTCTGATCTTCAAAAATCCAATCACACAATACACCTGCAAAACAATACTCAAAGAAGATTCCTTTCTTATTCTTTTTGAAAAACTATTCATCTTCTTTGTATCTTCAAAAATAAACCAATCTTCTCACAGAAAAAACTTCACTAAATTCTTCAAAAAGGCATGAAATAGAATTTAGAAATAGTTTTCAAAACTTCTTAAAAAAAACTTCTATACTTTCCATATTGGATCTCATGCTTTATAGAAATTAAAAATTTCTAAACTTAAAAAAACTTTTATCCACAAAAAAAACTTTCCAATATTTTATTTGATAAAGCATTTGATGCTTAAAACATGCTCCTCCATATGATTACCTTAAGGCATAAATCGTGCCTTATAACAATGTTCCAACACCCCTTCAGCAGGTTACAATAAGTGAGATTACCTTCGCCATCAGGTCAATGAACAATAAGACAAAAAGTGTAACATAAAGTGTATGGTATGAAAGATAGGTAAGCTTTAGGAAATAGTGACAAAGCTTGACATAGCCTAGGTTTAAACTCTTAATAATCTTAACACAACAATACCATTAGAGGCAGCTAACAAACCATATTACGAAGACCTCAGATAAAGCATGAGTATGACCTATAGGGTTAAAAAAAAATTATAGTGGTATTAAGGACACAATAGTTAAACCAAAAGAAATGGTTTAAGGACATGTAAATAAAAGACATAGGACATTTAGAATGTGATGACACACAAAGGACATGTAGGGCATGAAAGACATTTGACACCATATACCTCTGCATATGTCACAACTGCAACTAAGATCAAATGAAGGTCATACTATCAAACTGCCATTAAGAAGATCATGCCACTGAATATTATGCTATTTGCAACTATCTGTATTGCCTCTTGTATTACCAAAGCATGTGACCTTTGTCATACCGAGATCAAGAAATCATCTCTATTTGTGGCAAACACAAACCAAACAACCTGTAACAATCTGATCAACCATCTCCTGAACAATGAAGCATATGAATTAATAACAAGTCAACTGACAAGTAGCTTGATCAACAATCCACCAATACTGACTCTACATCCTGAAGTACATGACTATCCTCAACACATCACTGACATCCTGATTATTCAAGAAGACTTTGCACAAACACAATTGATATCCTTAAAGCAACATTCTTTTCTTTACCAAACCAATCATACCAATCCATATGATCATGTATTAACTCTACAAATCTGACACCATCAAAAGGTTCATTAGTAGTTGTTAAAGGTGAAAAGGTAGGCAAATTGTATTTGTGTAGTGGTATTACTTATTCTACCTTAGTTGCTATAGGAACATTTTCTATTGAGATATAGTTATAGCACTTGCTATAGGGACAACAATAGAATTGTGGCACCATAAACTTGGGCACATGAGTGAGAAAGGGATGAAGATCCTTCACTCTAGAAAGTTGCTACCAGGTCTGAAGAAGATTGAATTGGAGTTTTGTGAAAATTGTGTTTATGGAAAATAGAAAAGAGTCCGGTTTCTCAAAGTTGGAAAAGAGAAGAAGAGTGAGAAATTAGAGCTTGTGCATTCAGATGTATAGGGACCAACATAGGTATCTTCTTTTGTTGGTTCTTGCTATTATGTTACTTTTATTGATGATGCAACTAGGAAAACATAGGTGTATTTCAAAAAACAAAAATTAGAAGTATTTGAAAGTTTTAAAAATTGAAAAAAATTGGTTGAGAATGAGATAGGAAAAATGTTGAAGTGTCTCAGATCTAATAACGGAGGCTAGTATTACAATAGAGAATTTTTGAATTACTGTTCATATAATGGAACATGTAGGCAAAAAGTGGTTCTTAGAACCCCAAAATAAAATGGTGTGTCTAAGAGGATGAATAGGACCATTATGGAGCATGCAAGGAGCATGAGATTGCATGCTAGACTACCCTTACAGTTTTGGCCAGATGTTGTACATACTGTTGTTTATTTAATAAACAAGGGGCCTTCAAATCCTTTGGATGGTGGCATTCTAGAGGAGGCATGGACGGGAAAAAAGGTAAACTATTCATTTCTAAAAACCTTTGGTTGTGAAGCTTTTGTCCATGTTGCCATTGAAAATACAACCAAGCTTGAGGCTAAGTCTAAAAAATGTACCTTTATTGGATATGGAGTGCATGAATTTGGTTATCGATTATGGGATTATAAACATTATAAAATCATTAGGAGCAGATATGTTATATTCAATGAGAAGGTTGTGTATAAGGATCAATTGTAGGAAAAGAAGCATGAACAAGCCAAAAAGGAATATGTGGTGCTTGATGAGAGTCCAGAAAATAAAATGCTAGTGGTACCTGATGCTCAGCAACAACAAGTTATCCCATAGAGTCCTACAAGTGTTAGACATTCTACAAGGATAACTAGACCTCCAGAAAGATTTTCTCCATCATTATATTCTATATTATTAACTAATTTTGGTGAACCTAAAAGTTATGAAGAAGCAATGTAGGTAGATACTAAAAAATAGTGGCAGCTAGGCATGAAAGAGAAAATAGATTCCTTGTTGCAGAATCAGACTTGGGACTTAGTCCAATTTCCTGTAGGTAAAAAAGAATTACCAAATAAATGGGTTTATAGGTTGAAGGAAGAAGATGGAGGCAAGAAAAGATATAAGGCCAAACTCATGGTAAAAAGTTTTGCACAAAAAAAAGGTATAGATTTTGATGAAATATTTTCTCTGGTTGTAAAGATGACTTCTATTAGAACTATTCTAAGTCTTGTGGCTGCAGAAGACTTGCATCTTGAATAGCTAGATGTGAAAACAAATTTTCTCCATGGGGATTTGGAAGAGGAAATATACATGCAACAACCATAGGGATATGAGGTCAAGAGTAAGGAGGATTTTGTGTGCATGTTAAAGTAGAGTTTGTATGGCCTGAAGCAAGCACCTCAGCAATGGTATTTGAAATTTAATAGTTTTATGGCTGAATAGGGTTACATAAGATGTCATTCTTATTATTGTGTTTATTTCAAGAAATTCGATAATGGCATCTATATTATCATGTTTCTTTATGTTGATGAAATGCTTGTTGCCAGGTTTGACTTGCAGTATATTAATGAACTTAAGCAAAAATTAGCAAATTCATTTTCTAGGAAGGATTTGGGTACAACAAAACAAATCCTTGGAATGAGGATGACACGGGATAGGAAAAACATAACATTATTTTTGTCCCAAAGTGAGTATGTAGAGAAGGTGTTGAAAAGGTTTAACATGCAAAATGCAAATGCAGTTAGTACACCTTTGCCTAGTCATTTTAAGTTGACTAAGGAGATGTGTCCAAAGACACAAGAGGACGAAGATAAAATGTCTAAGATACCATATGCATCAATAGTTGGCAGCTTGATGTATGCAATGGTATTTACAAGGCAAAATATTGCACATGTAGTGGGAGTTGTGAGTAGGTATATGAGCAATCCAAGAATGGAACATTGGAATGTTGTAAAATGGATTCTCTGATATTTGAGAGGTACTACTTCAAAGAAACTATGTTTTGGAGTAACAAATTATGCTCTAATAGGATATGTTGACTCTGATCTGGCGGGTGATATTGATAGCAGGAGTACTACAGGGTATATTTTTACTGTAGGAGGTATTACAGTCAGTTGGATTTCAAGGATGCAAAAGGTTGTTGCGCTTTCAACCACTGAAGCTGAGTATGTTGCTGCTACAGAAGCTAGCAAGGAGATGATTTGGTTGCAACATTTTCTAGAAGAATTAGGGTAATAGTATCTGAGCTATATATGCTTAGTTCACACAAGTGAGAATCCTAGTTCACAAAGGCAATCACATGAGAGAAACTGATTTCCTCATCAATTTTTGTTGGCCTTCATGACTGATAATTGTGGACATAAGAAACTAGCCAAGCCTGTAATCCAGTGGGAGTTACAAGTACAGCGGTGTCATCTAAGATCAGTCTCCAAGTGGGAAATTGTTTGGTGTGAAGCTTTATCAGTCTCCAAGTGGGAGATTGTTGGTATGTGGTGATTGATCATGGAAGTACTGTACACTAGTAATGTATCCTCACCGGGGTTCGGAGTCGGTTGTTACTTTTTGGTTAATAGACAAAAGAAAAATGACATTACAAAACCCTAATTCTAGAAGCTTCCAAAAAGTGTGTTATAAGCATTTGGTATGTATGTTATGGAGTGGTATTCGTGAGATCGTAATATGTTCTGCACTGGATAATAAAATAATTGGATGGCTAATTTTCTATGGATGTAGCCCATTTTCGGTGAACCACGTTAAATTTCTATGTGGATCTCTTTTGTGTTGTTCTTCATTGTTATATTTGGGTTATTTAATCTGCACATAATTGTTAGTGTTTATTGCTCCGATCTGCCCTAACCCTAACAATGGGTAGGGAATACATTGATAAATAACATGAAAATTAGACTTGCAATTATCACTTGCATTTTATTCACACTTCCATGTTTCACATACATGAGGACTTGGGTGTTTTTAAGCATAACATCTGGCGAAAATCTCTCTTCTAATATTCCTATTTGGACATAAGATGGAAATGCTAGTAAAAAAGACGTGGACTTGGTGTTATGCCAGCTGATTGTGTTTTCTTGAAATTTTCTACAACCATTTCTACAAATCTATTTCAAAAGCATATCCTCCAACCATTAATTCATTCCATGACATAACATTTCTACAATTGACCATGTCATGGCCTATCTGTGATTCCACATTAGAAATGAATACCTCCTTTGACTATTTCGCCATCTAACAAAAACCACAACAATGTTTGCACTTTGAACTGTTGAAAGCTAATGTGCTATGACCATAAGAGCATGCTCTTTATCAAGCGATACATAGAATCATGAAACAAATATTGATTCTTTGTATCAAATGCACTTGTAACCTCATCTTCTTCATACTCTTCTATTCCGGGAACTATACCCTTAGGGTCCAGAATAGTATCATGTATTCTCTACAACTCATATGAACATTCTTCCTCCTCATTTGATAAACATCTACCCTCATCACAATGAATCCTATAATCTCAAAACTCTGGGCGAGGATCACTTAGGGATTCTCTACACATTTTTACCTATCAATGGTGTCCTGCATGAGCAAAGCGGCCAGGAAGACGATCATATAGTAAGAACTTAATTTTTTGCATTTCAACTCTAGGCTGATGAATTACTTAGGCCAAACACCAATACAAGTGCATCATAGTGTCAAAATAGAGAGTGAACACTCTCTTTGTATATATTTTTACCAATATGTGGAATCCAAACCCAAACATTCAACAAAATACCCATTACATCATTATTCAAGAATCAATGCAGATGGGATGAAATTTGTTGCAGCAAAGAAAACATGTAATAATCTTTAGGACAGATATCACAAGTTCCTGATGTGCAGTTGTAGCTAGAAATGGGAATGAATGTCAGACTTGGCAATGCTTTGAGAACCAAGAACTCGTACCATGTAAACAGTAATGTGATTGTCTCTGCCTATGTCAACAAATCCAACATTTCCTCACATTGCAAGAACCAAAGTCATGAAAACTAGTAAGGAAAAATGAAATCCCACCATTGACCATGCACTTGAAGGATTTAATGAGGATTACGTTAGCAAACAAAAAGTATAGTGCCTCTTTTAGCCAACTTTTTCAACATAAAGTTGTGAGATCAAAACTAGAGTTCCTTCTTAGAACAAGTTCCTTTATATCAACAATAGCCCATGCTTATGAGTGAATCAGGGACATAAGATGATAGAGGACATTTATAAATGAGGTGCAACACTAAACACTTTATCAAGCTAGAATGAAAGAATGACCACACATGTGGCTCAAGGAGATAAACAAAATCGATAATTTGAGTTGACAATGCGCAATGGGGAAAAGTTTAAAATTTTTAGAGGTCAAAAATGTGGACAAAGACTGTGAGGGATGCAGAGAACCCTAGAATATTAGGTGAAGACCAGTGCTGATCCATTGGGCCATAGAGTAAAGGGGAGCAAAAGGAGACCCAGAACAAAGCAAAAAATAGGGAAAAATAGGAAAAGAAACTAAACTACTAGCACAACAACAACTCCTAATATGTACATGGCAGGAAGGCCCTACCTCCAATGACTCTAGAATAGTTATAGAAATCCATTTATAGGCTAGGAGAAGTAGAAGCCTTTGTGAAATAACGATTGATGAATGAGGATCCTGGACACAACCAGCTACCAATTTAGGATCACCATGATCAAATTAAGAAGAATTGTGTCATATAAAGACCCTCTAGATATGATTGGATTCTCAAGAAGCCACTTTTCATTATATACTTCTACAATAGGATGACTCATGTAAGCATTGCCCAGCATATGACTACCAGCATTTGTCTATGTAACCTTGTGTGTAATATCATAATGTACTTGATTTTGCAAGCATGGAGCAACCAACCCTCGAATTGGACAACCCACACAAGAATTATGATTAAAAAAACCCCTTTTTAGTGTTGTATGTGGAAGTGTCTACCCCAATATGTTCTTGCATAGATCATTCCCTATGGCAGACAGATTAACATCCCATGCCTGAAAATAACCCGTTGAATCATTGGAAGACCAATCATTAGCCATATGCAAAATTGGAAGAGAGTTAGACTAAAAATATGAATTGCAAACAATATCTTTATGTGCATGAAAATCACCCCTAACTGGAACAATCTCCTCTTTCTCTATGAGATTTGGCTCAATAGTTTCATGTTGTACTTCATTATCCCTATCCATAGTCTTTGGATTAGACATGACAACTTCTTCTCCACACAAAAATTCATCCTCGGGTGCATTAAGACACCAATTCAAAATGTAAATAATAAGACATTCAACACATTTAGTTACTTGATCACTTCCATCAAGGGTATTATGGTTGTTTATAACATCATCTTCCAAGTTTTGTTTAAAAATTTTAGCATTCAAATTTTCAAAACAAAAGGATTCATATGTAAAATCATCCATGATCTCTTCTTGTAGCCATAGCTCCATATTATCTTGCTCAAGAAACATGAAGGCTTCATATTCAGCTTGCATGCACTTTGGAGAATGGATATTCAATACCTCATCTTCATGTTGTGTAGCCTCAAGTTGTTGTTCATCCCTGGTAAAAGTAAATGATTACATTTCTGTAGTAGATAAGGAGGCCAATACTGTTGGATACAAGGCAGATAACTGACAGGAGGGGTGAATCAGTTATCTCAAAATTTCCATAACTTTCTTTTCTTTTGTTATCTTAATATTCAGTGTTACATCAAAACATGAAAGCATATGTAATCATAAGAGAAGAAATAAAATCAACACACATAACACAAGGATTTTTACGTGGAAACCCTGTTAAGGGAAAAACCATGAGGTGACTAACCCAAGATTGTACTCTTTGTTAAAAGAATAAATGAGTATAAAATGGCACTTGCCAATTAGGGCTCACTACCCAAGCACATTACTCACAAGAGCCACACTGCCTACAAGAGACTCACTGTCTACAGAAAATTACAGGAGTGAATCAGGTGTTTGAACTGACGAGAAGCATCTACAAATGCAAGAGTTCAGTTTTGGTTAGGCACAATACACTGATCTTGGTATTTCATTCTTCCCCTGCTTTAATGTTGTTGCTCTGTCACATCCAGACTTGAATTTCTGCTTTTCTTCGCACTTTATTTCATCACATATTTGCCACACACACTGACATGCTGAAATCTATCTATTATATATATCCACATTAAGGATTTTTATCAAATTTCTAGTCGGTACCAAGAACACTACAAGTAATTAATCTGTCAGCTGAATCCATGCTTTATTTGTGATACGTATCAAAAATATAGGCATAGAAGTCATTAATCATGTCATCCATCAATGTATAATCCCACAAATTTCTTGATCAACACATTTTACTTATCCAGATTGAAGTCTGATACTCTACCGGTAAGTTCTTCCTCTGTCTACTCTACCTAACTAAAACCCAACACTCAGGTGCTCATATCTTTTTCATGCTTTATCACTGGAGGTTAAATCTCTAGAATACAGTATCCATGATACCCCTCTTGACTTGCCCAAGTCTGCAACTTGCTGAGTACACCATTTGAGAGATTCAGACCTGATTGTTGGACCTTGTTACATACTCTGTTCTTGTTCACCAGACCAAAACAATGTTCAAACTAACTTTTGATATAGACATACTATGTACTGCGGATGTGTTGGATAGACTTTGTTGCCATCAATGACAACACTTATGAAGACACACAGTCTCTCTTGCCAACAATCTCCCCCTTTGGAATTGATGGCAACACTTAGTGAAAAATGGCTAAGTGTCGCAGTAACTCCCCATTGGCTGATGCTCTATCTTTTGCACTATTATACTGAAACTCCCCCTTAGCTGAATTCTACATTTTTCTCTACTCTTCACTCCCCCTTCGACATCAATGGCAAAGGGCAGAATCTGCATACCAAAATTGTCCAAAAATTATTCTATACATGGCCGCATAAGTATATATAAATCATATCTTATACTTACAGATACATAAGTATATCCGCAAAAGTAGTCTGCAGCTGTATGAACTATGTGGCCCAACTCTGCTTCATCCTATCCAAAATAGAGATATGACCACTCAACAAAAATGCATATTCTTCTGCCCTTCTTAAATCTGTCGGGTCACTGGTCTGGGCTATAGTCTGAGCATCTATCAAGGCCTCATGCATTGCCTCTAGCTTAGGGATAATTATCCCTCTAAGTTCACCCATTATGTTTGTTATGTTCTTCTTTTCTTTGTCCAGCCTCTTTATTTCATTTATGATAACAATAGTCTAGCATTCTTGATTCATTAGAGAGGTAGTAAGGGGATCAAAATTCTGAGATAAACTTGATAGTTTACCTTCTTATTCTTTCACTTTCTTCTCAAATTCCTCTATCACTTTGGCCTAAGATAAACAAAATTTGTATATATCCCCACCATCTTTAAGAGCATTTTCAAAGCTTTTTATTCCAATGTCAAGGGTCCTCCTATCAATAGCAATAAGTCCTTGTACTTTAGTGAATCTCTTTCCCAAAAACTCCTTCCGGACCTTTGCTTCTACTGATTTCTCTAGAGATTCAAAATGAGTGCTAATAGAATTTACCAAAGATTTCAAGTTACCAGATGGTGAGGTCAAAGGATCCTTTTGGAAGGGTGGCATGATCTTTTCCAGCATCCTAGATGCAATCTCCAATAGTTAATAGTCTTCCATGTGAGATTTCAAGAGTTTTTCTTTTGCTTTGGCTTGCGTAAAAGATGCTATTTTCATTGTCTGAAGTGGAGAGAGAGAGAGAGAGTCAAAATTTAGTGGTCCTTGAAATATCTCAGGTTCATCTATCTCCATCATTTCTTTGTTTAAAAAGTTCTTCACTACCTCTGCAGTGTCTCTTGCTAGAGATTGAGACTTCTTTGAAATATCAGAAGAGTCTTCATTAGTCTTTTCTACTTGTTCTTCATCTTTTCCCTTGACTTTTTCTTGAATCTTCTTCTCCTCTCCTCTATCTTCTCCTTTAGCTTCAGAGTTTGGAATATTTGTCATAGTTGTAGTGGGATCAAGAGGAGAGATGTCACCTGTGTTTATTGCTTTATGAACTTCCTCTTCTGGAATAGAGGAGTCTTAGTCCTCAGACTTCTCTTCATCTATTTTCTTCAATCCTTCAACATCCTTGTCAAAAAATTCTTCATCAATTACATTTAATCCTTCAACATCCATGGTAGAAGGTTCTTCATCTGTTTCCTCTACAATAGGAAGATTGAATGTTTTGAAAGAATTCAAGAGGATATCTTTTGTTTCTCTTACTACTTGGTCAGTTTCTCCAAGCATAAGTTTATTCATTCTTTCTTTACTCTAGTACTCATCCTTACAATCCTTGAAAATCATGTCCATTTGTTTTGGAGTGATAGAAGGATAAAGCTAAATTGCTATTTGTTCCTAAATTTCTAGGTCTTTTGCCTTTGTATTCTCTTTTCTCAGTTCAAGTAATTTTTCTAGACTCTTAGGAATTAAGGATATAATTTAAATGAAGGCTTTATTGTAAGTGCTCTGATACCGATTGTTGGATACAAGGCAGATAACTGAGAGGGGGGGTGAATCAATTATCTCAAAATTTCCTTAACATTATTTTTTTTTGTTATCTTAATATTTAGTGTTGCATCAAAACATGAAAGCATATGTAATCATAAGAGAAGAAATAAAATCAACACACATAACACAAGGATTTTTACGTGAGAACCCTGTTAAGGGAAAAACAATGAGGTGACTAACCCAAGATTGTATTCTTTGTTAAAAGAATAAAGGTGTACAAAATGACACTTGCCAATTAGGACTCACTGCCTGAGCATACTGCTCACAAGAGGCACACTGCCTACAAGAGACTCACTATCTACAGAACTTACAATAGTTAATCAAGCTTCTGAACTGATGAGAAACATCTACAAATGCAAGAGTTCAGTTCTGGTTAGGCACAATACACCGATCTTATGCACTTCATTCTTCCCCTATTTTAATGTTGTTGCTCTGTCACATCCGGACTTGAATTTTTACTTTTCTTCTCACTTTATTTCATCACATATTTTCCACACACACTTACATGCTGAAATCTATCTGTTATATATATCTGCATCAAGGATTTTTATCAACTTTCTAGTAGACACCAAGAACACTGCAAGTAGTTAATCTGTCAGCTAAATCCATGCTTGATTTGTGATGCGTATCAAAAACATAGGCATAGAAGTCATTAATCATGTCGGCCATTAATGTATAATCCTACAAATTGCTTGATCAACACCTCTTACTTATCTGGATTGAAGTTTGATACTTTGCTAGTCAGTTCTTCCTTTGTCTGCTCTGCCTGACTGGAACCCAACACTTAGGTGCTCATATCTTTTTCATGCTTTATCACCAGAGGCTAAATCTCTAGAATACAGTATTCATGATACCCCTCTTGACTTGTCCAAGTCCATAACTTACTGAGTTACACCATCTGAGAGATTCGGACCTGATTGTCGGACCTTGTTACATATTCTGTTCTTGTTCACCATACCAAAACAATCTTCAAACTGACTTCCGGTATAGACATAGTATGTAATACAGATGTGCGGGATAGACTTTGTTGACATCAATGATAACACTTATGAAGCCACATAGTGTCTCTTGCCAAAAATCTCCCCCTTTGGTATTGATGGCAACACTTAGTGAAAAATGGCTAAGTGTCGCAGTAACTCCCCCTTAGCTAATGCTTTGTCTTTTGCACTGTTAGACCGAAACTCCCCCTTAGCTAAATTCCACATTTTTCACTACTCTTCATTACCCCTTTGACATCAATGGAAAAGGGCAGAATCCGCATACCAAAATTATGCAAAAATTATTCTATACATGGCCGCATAAGTATATATAAATCATATGTTATACTTACATATACTTAAGTATATCCACAAAAGTAGTCTGCAGCTGTACGAACTCTATGGCCCAGCTCTACTTCATCCTATCCAAAATGGAGATGTGACCACTCAACAAAAATGCATATGCTTATGTCTTTCTTAAATCTGTCGGATCACTGGTCTGGGCTATGGTCTGAGCATCTATCAGGCCTCATGCATTACCTCTAGCTTAAGGATAATTATCCCTTTGAGTTGACCCATTCTGTTTATTATGTTCTTCTTTTCTTTATCCATCCTCTTTATTTCATTTATGATAACAATAGTTTGGCATTCTTGATTCATTAGAAAGGTAGTAAGGGGATCAAAATTTTGAGATAAACTTGATAGTTTACCTTCTTGTTCTTTCATTTTCTTCGCAATGTCCTCTGTCACTTTGGGCTAAGATAAATAAAATTTATATGTATCCCCACCATCTTTAAGAGCATTTTCAAGGCTCTTTATTCCAATGTCAAGGTCCTCCTATCATTACAAATAAGTCCTTGTACTTTAGTGAATCTCTTTTCCATAAACTCCTTCCGGACCTTTGCTTCTGCTGATTTCTCTAGAGATTCAAAATGAGTGCTAACAGAATTTACCAAAGATTTCAAGTTACCGGATGGTGAGGCTAAAGAATCCTTTTGGAAGGATGGGATGATCTTTTCCAGCATCTCATATGCAATCTCGAATAGTTCACAGTCTTCCATGTGAGATTTCAGGAGTTTTTCTTTTGCTTTGGCTTGTGCAAAATATGCTATTTTCATTGTCTGAAGTGGAGAGAGAGAGTCAAAATTCAGTGGTCCTTGAAATAGTTCAGGTTCATCTATCCCCATCATTTATTTGTTTAAAAAGTTCTTCATTGTCTTTCCAGTGTCTCTTGTTGGAGATTGAGACTTCTTTGAAATATCAGAAGAGTCTTCATTAGTCTTTTCTGCTTGTTCTTCATCTTTTCTCTTGACTTCTTCTTGAATCTTCTTCTCCTCTCCTCTATCTTCTCCTTCAACTTCAAAGTCTGGAATATTTGTCATAGTTGTAGTGGGATCCAGAGGAGAGATGTCACCTATGTTTACTACTTTATAAACTTCCTCTTCTAGAACAGAGGAGTCTAAGTCCTTAGATGTTTCTTCATCTATTTTCTTTAATCCTTCAACATCCTTGTCAAAAAATTCTTCATCAATTACATTTAATTCTTCAACATCCATGGTAGAAGCTTATTCATCTGTTTCCTCTACAATAGGAAGATTGAGTCTTTTGAAAGCATTCTAGAGGATATCTTTTGTTGCTCTTGCTACTTGGTCAGTTTCTCCAAGCATAAGTTTATTCATTCTTGCTTTACTTCGGAACTCATCCTTACAATCCTTGAAAATCATATCCATTTGTTTTCGAGTGATAGAAGGATAAAGTTGAATTGCTATTTGTTCCTGAATTTCTAAGTCTTTAGCCTTTGCATTCTGTTTTCTCAGTTTAAGTAATTTTTCTAAACTCTTAGGAATTAAGGATATAATTTCAATAGAGGCTTCATGGTAAATGCTTTAACACCAATTGCTAGATACAAGGTAGATAACTAAGAGGGAGGGTGAATCAGTTATCTCAAAATTTCCTAAACTTTCTTTTCTTTTGTTATCTTAATATTTAGTGTTGCATCAAAACATGAAAGCATGTGTAATCATAAGAGCAAGAATAAAATCAACACACATAACATAAGGATTTTTAAGTGGAAACTTTGTTAAGGGAAAAACAATAGGGTGACTAACCCAAGATTGTATTCTCTTTTAAAACAATAAAGGAGTACAAAATGGCACTTGCCAATTAGGGCTCACTGCTTGAGCACACCGCTCACAAGAGGCACACTGCCTACAAGAGACTCATTGTCTACAAAACTTGCAGAAGTTAATCAAATGTTTGAACTGATGAGAAGCATCTAAAAATGCAAGAGTTCAGTTCCAGTTATGTACAATACACTGATCTTATGCACTTCATTCTTCCCCTATTTTGATGTTGTTTCTCTATCACATCTGGACTTGAATTTTTTCTTTTCTTCTCAATTTATTTCATCACATATTTGCCACACACACTTACATGCTAAAATTTGTCTATTATATATATCCGTATCAAGGATTTTTTATCAAATTTCTAGTCGGCACCAAGAACACTGTAAGTAATTAATCTAATGACTGAATCCATGCTTGATTTGTGATGCGTATCAAAAACATAGGCATAGAAGTTATTAATCATGTCGGCCATCAATGTATAATCCCACAAATTGCTTGATCAACACCTTTTACTTATTCATATTGAAGTCTGATACTCTGTCGGTTAGTTCTACCTTTGTCTACCTCTGTCTGCTCTACCTGACTGGAACCCAACACTCAGGTGCTCATATCTTTTTCATGCCTTATCACTGGAAGCTAAATCTCTGGAATATAGTATTCATGATACCCCTCCTAACCTATCCAATTCCGCAACTTGTTGAGTTACACCATCCGAGAGATCCAGACCTGATTATCGGACCTTGTTACATACTCTATTCTTGTTCACCAGACCAAAATAATCTTCAAACTGACTTCCGGTATAGACATACTATATATTGTGGATGTGTGGGATAGACTTTGTTTCCATCAATGACAACACTTATGAAGCCACATAGTGTCTCTTTACAACAATCTCCCCCTTTGGCATTGATGGCAACACTTAGTGAAAAATGGCTAAGTGTCACAATAACTCCCCATAAGCTGATGCTTTGTCTTTTGCACTATTATACCAAAACTCCCCCTTATCTAAATTCCACATTTTTCACTACTCTTCACTCCCCCTTTAACATCAATGGCAAAGGGCAAAATCTGCATACCAAAATTGTGCAAAAATTATTCTATACATGGCCACATAAATATATATAAATAATATGTTATACTTACATATACTTAAGTATATCCGCAAAAGTAGTCTATAGCTGTACAAACTCTCTGGCTGAGCTCTGCTTCATCCTATCCAAAATGGAGATGTGACCACTCAAAAAAAATGCATATGCTTCTGCCCTTCTCAAATCTACCAGATCACTAGTCTGAGCTATGGTCTGAGCATCTGTCAAGGCCTCATTCATTACCTCTAGCTTATGGATAATTATCCCTCTGAGTTCACCCATTCTGTTTATTATGTTTTTCTTTTCTTTGTCCAACTTCTTTATTTCATTTATGATAATAGTTTGGCATTTTTTATTCATTAGAGAGGTAGTAAGGGGATCAAAATTCTGAGATAAACTTGATAGTTTACCTTCTTGTTCTTTCACTTTCTTCTGAATGTCCTCTGTCACTTTGGTCTAAGATAAACAAAATTTGTATATATCCCCACCATCTTTAAGAGCATTTTCAAGGCTCTTTAGTCCAATGTCAAGGGTTCTCCTATCATTAGCAATAAGTCCTTGCACTTTAGTGAATCTCTTTCCAAGAAAATCCTTCTAGACCTTTGCTTCTGTTGATTTCTCTACAGCTTCAAAATGAGTGCTAACAACATTTACCAAAGATTTCAAGTTACTAGATGGTGAGGCCAAAGGATCCTTTTGGAAGGATGGCATGATATTTTCCAGCATCCTAGATGCAATCTCCAACAATTCACAGTCCTCCATGTGAGATTTCAAGAGTTTTTCTTTTGCTTTGGCTTGTGCAAAAGATGCAATTTTCATTCTCTGAAGTGGAGAGAGAGAGAGTCAAAATTCAGTGGTCCTTGAAATAGATCAGGTTCATCTATCTCCATCATTTCTTTGTTTAAAAACTTCTTCACTCTCTCTGCAGTGTCTCTTACTAGAGATTGAGACTTCTTTGAAATATCAGAAGAGTCTTCATTAGTCTTTTTTGCTTGTTCTTCATCTTTTCCCTTGACTTCTTCTTGAATCTTCTTCTCCTCTCATCTATCTTCTCCTTTAGCTTCAGAGTCTGGAATATTTGTCATAGTTGTAGTGGGATCTGAAGGAGAGATGTCATCTGTGTTTACTACTTTCTAAACTTCCTCTTCTAGAAAAGAGGACTCAAAGTCCTTAGACTTCTCTTCATCTATTTTATTTAATCCTTCAACATCCTTGTCAGAAAAATTCTTCATCAATTACATTTAATCCTTCAACATCCATGGTAGAAGGTTCTTCATATGTTTCCTCTACAATAGAAAGATTGAATCTTTTGAAAGAATTTCAGAGGATATCTTTTGTTTCTCTTGCTACTTGGTCAGTTTCTCCAAGCATAAGTTTATTCATTCTTGCTTTACTCCAGAACTCATCTTTACAATCCTTGAAAATCATGTCCATTTGTTTTGGAGTGATAGAAGGATAAAGCTGAATTGCTATTTGTTCTTGAATCTCTATGTCTTTTGCCTTTGCATTCTCTTTTCTCAGTTCAAGTAATTTTTCTAGACTCTTAGGAATTAAGGATATAATTTCAATGAAGGATTTATTGTAAATGCTCTGATACCAATTGTTGGATATAAGGTAGATAAGTGAGAGGGGGGATGAATCAGTTATTTCAGAATTTCCTTAACTTTCTTTTCTTTTGTTATCTTAATATTTAGTGTTGCATTAAAACATGAAAGCATATGTAATCATAAGAGAAGAAATAAAATCAACACACATAACACAAGGATTTTTCCATGGAAACCGTGTTAAGGGAAAAACCATAGGGTGACTAACCCAAGATTGTATTCTCTATTAAAACAATAGAGGAGTACAAAATGGCACTTGTCAATTAGGACTCACTGCCCAAGCACACTGCTCACAAGAGGCACACTGCCTACAAGAGACTTACTATCTAAAAAACTTACAGAAGTTAATCAAGTGTTTGAACTGATGAGAAGCATCTACAAATGCAAGAGTTCAGTTCCGGTTAGACACAATACATTGATCTGATGCAGTTCATTCTTCCCCTATTTTAATGTTGTTGCTCTGTCACATCCAGACTTGAATTTCTACTTTTCTTCGCACTTTATTTCATCACATACTTGCCACACACACTTACATGCTGAAATCCGTCTGTTATAGATATCTGCATCAAGGATTTTTATCAACTTTCTAGTTGGCACAATGAACACTTCAAGTAATTAATTTGTCGGTTGAATCCATGCTTGATTTGTGATACGTATCAAAAACATAGGCATAGAAGTCATTAATCATGTCTTCCATCAATGTATAATACCATAAATTGCTTGATCAACACCTTTTACTTATTTGGATTGAAGTCTGGTACTCTGCCGATCAGTTCTTCCTCTGTCTGCTATGCCTGATTGGAACCCAACACTCAGGTGCTCATATCTTTTTCATGCTTTATCACCAAAGGTTAAATCTCTAAAATACAGTATTTATGATACCCCTCTTGACTTGTCCAAGTCCGTAACTTACTGAGTTACACCATCTAAGAGATCCGGACCTTATTGTCGGACGTTGTTACATACTCTGTTCTTGTTCACCAGACCAAAACAATCTTCAAACTGACTTCCGGTATAGACATATCATGTACTCTGGATGTGTGGGATAGACTTTGTTGCCATCGATGACAACACTTATGAAGCCACACAGTGTCTCTTGCCAACAAATATAACATAATCGACACTACCATCTTTACAATTTGTACCATTGGAGGATTGATCATCTTCTACATTACATGGGGAACTTATAGGTTCAACATTATCTTCTTCAGAATGGAAAAAGAAAGCTTCTATTCTTCTATCAGCATGAGGTTTAATTCCTACATTGTTCACCTCTTCTCTACAAAAGTGCTTTGGATCAAAACTAGTGAGATTGAGGTATTCAGCAGAAGGAGGTTGTGTATTTAGGAAACCCATAGGGTGAAAACTTTGTTTGTACATAATGGACTTCCTCACAGGTTCACTACTAAAATTATTTACAACTTGATTTGTTTTCTAGAGACCACTCAAAACCAAATCATCTTCTATTTTCATAGCCTCTTGCTAAGCAATTTTAATATCATTCACTTTATTCTATTTCAACTCAAATTGAACATTAGGATGCAAAGCAGAAATAAAAGCACTAAGCTAAAGTTGCTCACATGGTTGAATGGAAGCCGGAATCTTTTTGAGAAGCCGATTGAACCTATCCACAAAAGCTCTGATGGATTCACCTTCTTGCTTTTGTATATGGAAGAATTGACACAACAAAGTTGCTTCATCAACAGGACCCTTATATCTTCCCAAGAACTTCTTCTTCAATGAATCCCAATCCGTCGTATACTTATTTTCCAAATAACAAAACCAATCTGCTGCAAGCCCAATAAGGGACTTAATAAATAATCTTACAAAAATATTTTCTTCACTTACCCCCAAAATGCTGCATGCAACTATGAATTCCAGAATGTGATCTTCTACATCTTGTGAGTCCTCTCCACTGAACTTTGGAAAATGCTTTCTTGATCCTTTAGGAAAAGGTGAAAACTGAGGTAAAAAGAGAGGTCAAAAATGATTTCCCCATGGCTGAGGAGAAACCAATGCCATACTACAAATCTAAAAAATAAATCAGCAAGGGTCTTCACTAGAACAAATTGCTTCTAAATACATTCCCCTTCATAGAGCTACTAGCCTCCGTCTTCTGGAAGGTACCTTTAAATTTTTTATAAAAGAAGACATCGACACTTTGATTTCTTTTCCCAGTGCAGTCGCCAAAAATCTGTTGGTTAACAGTTTTGTTACTGCAAAAGTAACCCACTTCACCCAAGAAGGCAGCAACAAAAAGACACCAACAAATGGAGTAATCATTGCGAGTGCAACAATTATCCTCTGCGTTTGAGAGGGTTATCTCCCTTGTATGATGGGGGTTTTGGGATTTTAGGCACTTTTAACCAGAAAGTATGAAAAGGTAGTTAAAAGAAAGAAGAAAATATTAAAGAAAAGGAGAAGAAATCTGCCTGTGAACATAGGCACACAACACAAACTCCCACAATGAAGAGGTAAAATACTAACAATAAAGACACAAAGTCCTCTAATAACGTCTACAAATCAAGAGCATGTAGAAGGAATTGCAACAGATAAAAGGATGAATGAACATAAGAACAATTAACCTCTATGAAGAAACCATGGACATAAGAACATAATTCTTCATTAATGTGGAAATCAAAACCAAAGTTCAAAGCCTCTAGTAATGCCTTATACAAAGCTTCTCCATTACACAGGGCTAGAAAAAAAAATCCTTACAATGTAATTCCATTCAGTTTTTATAGGCTCACCTTGGATGGGAAACCCAAATCCCATCCACCAAAATAACTCACAAATTAAAAGAAAACCAAAGGTCATCTCTTTAGCTTCTATTTGGTTTACTTGTAACAGTCTTTGTCAGCATACTCTCAACTCAAATACAACAATCAACCCTATAAAACTTGAAAGTACCTACTTCCTTACTAGGAGCTCTGCAATTAGACCCCTCACACTATGGCCAACCAACACAATAACAAGAGGATTGAGTCTAAAAATCATCCTTATAGTAGATGCCTCCTTCATGCAATAGGAATTGCTGGCTCCTATGTTCCTGTAGGAAATACATGGAATGACTTGAATGGTCTTGGCCAAGACTAGTGTCATTCGATATGACATTGTTGCCCTCCTGGCAGCCGTAGTTCAAGGACTTTGCATCAAATTGGACTCTGGAATGTTAATCTCCTCCTCTTTACTAAAGTGACCCTTTCCATGGAAAAGGAGAGTATGTGCTAGTCATGCTCCATCCCAGATGATTATGGCGATGCATCTTTGTAGGATACTATTCTCCATAAATCCATCTTGGCCATCTGGAAGAACATCCCTTCCAAAGAAGAATTTTAATTTTTTCATTTTCAATTTACCTAGGATGGTGGTATCAGCATCATGTTCACAACTATCTGCCATCACCGTTGAACACAGAAATACAAGATATGAACCAAGTAGAGATTTTACTACTGACAATGTAAATGCAGCTTCATTAATGAGTAGTAATTTCACTCGAGAAAGTCATTTTTATAATCTTGTGGTTGGATGTACTGTATTGTTTGCCAATGTTTTTTGTAGACTTAAATTACCCGAATAATAGCCTTATTAAATGCTGAATTTGTGCTCTGTACCAAGTCACAGTGTATACGCTCTTTATATTCTAATGCATCAAAACCTTTGAAAATAAACTAAAACAATGTCCTCAAGCTTTCAAAATTTGGTGTTGTAACAAAAATATCTGAGTACCCCTTATCTTGCTTAGGATCTTAGCTAAGCATTTGAACTTTCTAGCATTTCCATAACTTCCTTAAGAGTATGAACAGATCCACGTGCCATGTTATTCGTGACTCCCTCATAAGTTTCCGATTTACACTATGAAGTTCTTCATTAGTCATGGAATCCATCATTGTCATGAACATCTTAATGCATGCTTGGCTACCAAAATCATTCCCATCTATGATATCTAACAAAAATCCGCACGTTTAATGGATGTAAGCTCCTAGAGTTGGCATCAACGGAGAATGATAGCAAAAGGCGGTGGAAACTGGCGTTATAACTGCTATTCGAGCTTTTCCAATGAACAACTTTCCTTTTAACCACCAAATTTGTATTATGCCCTTCAGGAGGAAAAATATACGCGGAGGATGTGGCGTTGGTACTACACCTGCCAACTGTATCTACATGAAAGTTTCTAAAAACTTTTCAACTGGTTCATTTTGTGCCTATCCCGCCATCATTGCATTTTAAGAGCGTGGCGTTATCCTTGCCAATTACACCTTCTCCATGTTTTCACATTTTGCATGCATGGTCGTAATATTTCCAACTATAATATCTGACAAAAATCATCTTTCCTCATGATTGGCACGGGCTGGCGGGAGGTTTTGACGTTACCACTACCAATGCATTCATTTGAACATTTCTAAAACCTTTTCAATAAATCCATTTTGTGTATATCAACTTCTACAATGCTGCAGCCTTTTGCTGTGCTTTCACATTTCCATGCGTATTCCTGGTGGCATTTTTAATCACAAATATCCTATAGAGCCCCTCGTTAAGCTTTGATGGAGGTCGATGCTTTGTTTGAAGGCTCCTGGTTTGGCGCAGCAATATACAAGCTGGTGAAATTCGGCATCTAGCCAATTGTTTTCTGCATCTCATCCACTCGAGATTTTCCAGTTATAATAAACGACAAAAATTTCGCTTTGGATATGTTGTCACTATTTTAGTTTAGTTGCACTGGCGAAGTAGGCAGTTTTTTGGCATTAACACTATCAATCACTTCTACTAGAAGTTTCTAAATTCTTTTTAACTAACCCACCTCATACTTATCTTGTCGTTAGAACATGAGAAAGGCCATGACTTTTTCTTTTGCATGTGTATCAGCCAAATCATCCCCAATTATAAAATATGACAAAAATCTTCTTTATGCATTGTTGCTATTTTAGCATGGATGTGGGTGGGGAATACATTGACAAATAACGTGAAAACTGGAGTTGTAATTATCAGTTGCGTTTTATTCACACTTCCACATTTCAAACAAATGAGGACTTGGGCGTTTTCAAGCATAATATCTGATGAAAATATCTCTTCTGATATTCCTGTTTGAACACAAGATGGAAATGTTGGTGAAGAAGACGCGGACTTGGTGTTACGCCAGTTGATTGCATTTGCTTGAAAGTTTCTGCAGCCATTTCAATAAATCTATTTCAAAAGCATATCCTGCAACCATTAATGCATTCCATGACATAACATTTCTACAATTGACTATGTCATGGCCTATCTGTGATTTCATATTAGAAATGGATACCTCTTTCGACTATTTCACCATCTGACAAAAACCACAACAATGTTTTCACTTTGAACTGTTGAAAGCCGACATGCTATGACCATAAGAGCGTGCCCATTATCAAGTGATTCATAGCATCATCAAACATATACACATTCTCTATATCAAATGCACTTGTAACCTCATCTTCTTCGTACTTTTCTATTCCGGGAACTGTCCCCTTAGGGTCCAGAATGTCATCACGTATTATCTATAACTCATATGAAGATTCTTCCTCCTCATTGTTGTTGCCTGAAAATTTTGAACTTGAAAATTTTAAAAAAATTTAGTGCATTCTCCACTATGCCTGGTTGCTGAGTCAAAATGTCTTACCATTTGCAAGACTTTAAAACTTTAATTTTTCCTGACCCCTACAGTTCGAAAGTTTCCTAAATTTGCTGATTTCCCGATTTCATTGTCGGCGATTCTCATAGTTTTTGAACTTCATCTTGACGGTTCAAAGGTTCTCAAAAAGCCCGACTTGCCGACTTACCCTTTTGAAATCAGAGATTGAAGACCTTTTTGAAAGTGTTCTATTCCTTGTCGGGGAAGTCGAAGATTTTTTAACATCATTCTAATAGTTCGAAGGATCATTAGAGATCCGACGCTCTAACCTCACTCATTGTCCTCACTCATTGTCGGGAGTTTTCAAATTTTGTGAACTTGTTACATCCCCAATATTTGTCTTGATTATACTTTTTACTTTTACTTGGGACATAAGTAAATTTGTTATGATGTTTAGATTAATGATAAGGAAACACATGGATTATATTGAATGTCATTTATGAAATTATGGAAATGATTATGTTATTATCAATTTAATATTTGCTCTATGAGATTTGATTTATTATTTGAATATTGATGCACTAATCATAATTCGTTTAGTTACGAGTTTGATACAACATTGCAAGTTTTTAGATAACTCTCAGAGAAAGAGAGAGAGTATCTTTCGAGGAGAGAGATATAGACCTTGGGTTACAAGTGGTTTATTTGCCAAACTCGAGTATGAGTGTTTAACGTAAAAATGTGAACCAAAGTGTCATAAGAGGTAAGTCTTGTCTTGTCAATTTACTTCTGAACCAAATCAACAGGTAGTCAATATTATACAGATTTTTTGAGTCATAATAAGTCATCTTAGTTGTTAATAATGTTAACAATGTTGTTAGAGTTTGAATGGTGACTATTTACGTTTAACATAAAAATTACAATGTTATTATCATAAAATAGTTATCTTATTATTATTAAGTCACTTGAAATATTTTAACCGATTGTTAACGTTAAGACTTTATCATCAAGTTAGATTGACGTGTTTTTAATGAAGGAATGTGATGGGGAGGTAAACTCAACCCATTCACAATATCTGTAAATTGTTATTTTATTGCTATTATTCTTATTCATTAAATCATAACCATCAAATGAGATCGATGATATGTAAGTATAATTTAATATAAGCCATAGATGTATTTATAAACTGAAGAGGATAATACCTCACATTATTTAATAAACTTATCAATTGAATAACCTTGGGCATGTTATTTATAACACCCACATTAATTTGAATGATGGAATTTGGATCACTTAAAGTGATCAACAATAATAACCATCAAAGGTTATGCTTATGTCGACCTCTTTTAAGATGGAGTATGGTATTATAGTTGTATACATTAAATAATCTCCACATTTTGTGCCTCAAACGAACATGTGTTTATCTCTGCTACATAACTGGGATCGATTGTAAACTGAATGAGAGAGTGGTTGGTTGCATTACCAATTATCTTACATTCGATGGATTGGTAGAAACCATTTCATTAAGAGCTTTGAAGCATCATTAATTGGCATGACTCACCTTGATCATAAGGGAGATAAGATTCACAGTTAGGTGACACACATAAAGGAGATCATTTTGGGAAAACATAGAGAGCAGGTCATAGCAAGAGCACAGGTGTGTGGATGCCATCATTTAGGCTGACTGAATAGTAAACATAGCTACAGATAACTCTTGTGCCATCACCAAGTATTATTCAATATCTGTGTGAAAACAATAATAGAATTGTAAGGATTTATAATTTCTTTTGTTTGCATGCTTCAAAGAATCGATATTATCCCTTTTTATATGTTTGTGATATTCAATTCTTAATTAGCAAACTTGTTAATGAGTGTTTTCATTATGATTAAAACCTTTGGAGTTAATGATTGTTGCCATTATCACTGGCTGGTTGACAGTATTAAAGGCTATTACCCTGAGACAAAAACCATCGAATTGTGTAGAAGTCAGTCTATTGAAAGACATAACTCTAGAATGATATTCCAATACACCATAGAGGTCTTCTTTACGAGTGGTTGATTACGTAGAAAAATATAGTCGATTAAGAGAAGGTTCGACATTACAAAGGACCGAGAGATGATTATTGAGATATTTTATACCATATATATATATATATAGTACCATTTAGAACTATGATGGGATTGTAAACATAGTTGAGTAGGATGCTTAAATCTTTGAGGTGGTTAATGGAGGAATAAGAACCAATTCTTGTTAAGTTATGAATAACTATAATGGTTATTTTCCAAGAGAACTTATAATCACATTAATCTTAGGAAGATACCTTTTTCATTATAAATCGAGTGATAACTCAATGGAAATGCTTCGATAGAAATATGAAGGATCATAGGCTAATTTTTACATAAGAATATCTTTGTAGGATTCAACCAATATGATATGATTAAGTGAAGTCTAAAGAGATAGGAATTTGAGAGGAATCATTTTCGAGTATATATTTCTATCGTGACTACTAAAGTCATTATTAATAGGTAAACCAAGAATATTCATATTTTCGTATAAGAGGAAATATATATTTGGAACAATAGTTCACTCTTTTTTAGTTTAGATAAACTATGAGTTGTTATTAACCTAGTCTCATTGATATGAGTGTTGGATAATTTGTAAAGCCATATGTTTATGGGATATTATGTATAACTTAGAGTCAAATTGAAAACAAATGATTAGATAAGACATATACATTTGTCTAAGTTTGAGAAAAACTAGTATCATGTCAAAATGATTCAACTCAATTATCAAATTAGTTGATAAGGGAAAAACTGTGGAAATATGATAGTATCCAAGTTGAGTAGGGGTGGGTGAACACAATGATGATGTTCATTATGAATGATATTGATAATAAAAATATTAGCCCAAGTAATGCATTTGTTTTCTACATGCATTTTCAGTTCACTGTATCTGGATTGCTCATCCAATAGGAAATCATACTTAGCTAGATGGTATCTAGGGTTGTATGGTTGATAGAGTTGAGTAGGATATAACACTATGTACTCGGAATGGGCAAACTAGCACTAGTCACCTCTGGTCTATATTCCTCATGAAGGGAAAGGCCACTTCCTATGTGGAAGATGGAGGTAAATCACTGGAAAGATACTCTCTCTCCAAGTAGAAGATATGCAAAGACTTGAGATAAAGATGTCAGTTATTTAGAAGCAGAAATTATTCCAAAATTTGTATATGTAATTGTTTTACTTTTGTAAACATTGTAATTGAGAGAAATAATATAGTGTATTGTATTTTGTAATGAGAAAATCTTGTAATTGTAGTTACTTAATTATATGTTGAATAAAAAAAATTCTCTCTCATTTTTACCTTGTTGAATTACTCCATGGTAAATTTTGTGGTTTTTCTATGTTTTTAGAACTTGGATATTATAGAACTCCCCCTTAAAATTCAAGGTTCTGAATCTGTTTCAACTCCTAACTAGTTGACATCGAAGGCACTACTATTCTGATATGAGGTTTAATGGTTGCGTTTCCTAGTTTTCAAGATATCACTAGCTCATCTAATTAATCATGTGTTATGTAATGAGAATGTCTTTTCAGGAGTTATGAAATGTGAGATCAATCTTAAGACTCATTTCTCAAGATGTAAAATCAATGATGCATTAATTAGCTCTTAAATGACAAGTGTAATAGAGCTCACCAAGGTGGTAGCACGACATTAACAAGTTTAAAAACCATCATTACCTACTGGTGTAATTAATCAAACTGACTATAGAGAAAGGTGATGGTGCTCTCTAAATTCAATCTTTCTTATCAACCAAGTCATCTTTTAGAATGGGACTTCCTGTGAATAATAAAATTTGGGATGATGAGGCTATGCTTGTCCTACAACCTGATTACATTAGCCTGAAGAGGAATAGATTGATATCATCTCCCAGTTGCGCATAGTTGCTTGGAAGGAGAAAACCACTTATGTGGAATACCGCAGAGCAATTTTTATCCTGGAAGAAGAAGAAGAACGTGCTGAGTTGCGTCAACTTTTTATGAATATTCACCTGGAATTAGGAGCTGGGGTAGTCTAATGCCACTTGTCTTGCATGCATGAAGTTCTTTTGTAATTAGTGATGATAACCACAATTTTTATGTAATGTAATTATTTCCATTTTAAGATCACTTTATTGATAGCGGTTACTTAAAAAGACCGTTCCGAATAGTTACGATTTTGGAGGTTTTGAAAAACTATAAAGGAATGACTTTCAAAGGAAGGAGGATCTTTTTCTGACTATTTGTGAATAGGGGAAGGGGAGTGAGTTTATTCTATCTTATTCCCAATTATATTTTTCTTAGCTCAGCTTATGTATAGAGGCATTTCAAAAACTTTGAGTTTTGTTATATTGAAGAAATGAAGAATTACTTATAGAACTTTGTGTCTCCAAGTATCTTCTATGATTGCAATTATTCTTGTGTCAATTTGTAATTTGCCTTCAATATTGCTTCTTTTATGTTTGTATGCATTAAGGAGAAATATAACTATGTCTTTTAATCAATCTATCCTTGTTTGTGAGTGTTGGATAGGTGGGTTGTGTATCATTTATCTACATTCATTTCTTTCTAAAATCAATCATGCACATCTATTTCAAGGTGATGGGTAGATGTTAATGTACCTTTTCTACTTTCTAGTTAAAAGCACACCCTATATTTTTATTCATTGCATATCTTAGGAGGGAGTTGTACCTCTAAAATTTAGAGTAAGGTTGTCAATCCAATGGCAACTTCTCCAACTGTTAGTATTAATTGTTCTTCTTCTCATGCGGCATGAGTCATTTTCTACATTTATTTTCAAAGGAAAAATTTGTTCACTAATAGATTTTTGGTGACTCAGCTCGAGAATCGAAAGTGATAGACCAGTGTTATTATTTTTTAGAAATTTCAAGGTGCCTACCTGAGAGTAGAGGTTGGTGGCTCTACAAAATGGAATGTGTCTAGAAGCAAAGATTCCTATCCGATTTGATTTTTAGATTTACATTATGGCCTTGGTTTCTCCCCAGCCATGGGGAAATCATTTTGGGCCTCTTTCGTTGCCTGTATATTCACCATTGTCTGAAGGATCAAGCAAGCATTTCCTAAAGTTCAGTGGAGAAGACTCTCAAGATGCTGAAAATCATATTCTTGCATTTACGGTTGCATGTAGAGTTTTGGGAGTAAGTAAAGAAGATATTTTTATTTGGCTATTTATCAAATCTCTTATTGGCCCTATAGAAGAATGGTTTCGTCATTTAGAAGGGAAATGTATAACTAATTGGGATTCATTGAAGACTAAGTTCTTAGAAAGATTTAAAAGTCCTATTGATGACGCTGGCCTGTTGTAACAATTTTTCCACATCCACAAGCAAGAAGAAGAATCCATCAGAGATTTTGTGGATAAATTTAATCATCTACTCAAAAAGATTCCTACTTCTATTCAACTAGGTAAAGAACTCCAACTATGTACTTTTATTTTTGCATTGCATCCAGATGTTCAGTTTGAATTGAAAAGGAGTCAAGTAAATGACATAAAAGTTGCTTAGCAAGAGGCGGTAAAGATTGAAGATGATTTGATATTAAGTGGTTTATGGAAAAGTCAGGTTATGAGTAATTTGAATAAAAATCCTATTATGTACAAACAAAATTTTCTCCCTATAGGTTTCCATAATACTCAACCTCCTTCTATTGAATGCTTCAATCTCTTTGTTTTTGATTCCAAACATTTTGGTAGAAATGAAGTGCTGCAAGAATTAAACCTCATATGGATAAAAGAATCAAGGCATATTATCTGCATACTAAGGGAAATAATCATGTATCTGTAAGTCTACCATGTATGTAGAAGATGAACAATCCTCCCGTGGTGTAAATGGTAGAGAAGGCTATGCAAATAGCACTATTTTGGCTCCCTTGTCTACTGCAGAAATAGAATCATTTACTTTTTCAAGTGATGCAGAGCAACTTGGGGTTACACAACATGAAGATAAAGAGCTGAATGTCTTTTCTCTAGTATGCATGTGAGATGAACATGAAAGCTTCACATCTCCTAAGTCAAATAATACAGAGGTATGGCTACAAGAAGAGGTCATAAATGCTAAAAAATTTAAGCAAGATTTGAAAGGTGAGGTTCAAAATTGTCATGATAGCTTTATTGAAGGCAGTCTAATAGATAAATGTAATAAGTCACATAAATACCTTAACACATGAAATGATGAATGTTTATGTGGAGTATTGGATGGAGATGGTCACATTACTGAAAATAAAATGAATGTAGTCACTTGTAAGAAAGAAGCATTTGATGAAGTGGACAAAGAAGAGCTTGACAAGAGGATGGATGAATTGTATTCCCAATTTGCTTGTTCTCTTAGTGATGATTTTTCTTGTGCAAGAGGAGAAGTTCTTTTTACCACACTTGATCCCATGCTTGTAGAACGTGGTATTCCAAAATCACAATCAATAGTCACACTTCCAAAAAGTGATTCATCGTGCAATTTACAAAAAGAATGCTTCAATCTGATATTTTTTCTCCAAGTTCTGGTGTTGATAACAAAGTTATGATTGATACATAGCTAGAGTATGTGAGTTTCAATTTTCATGAAGAGGACAATAAAGGAGAGGTACTACAACTAAAGGTGAGTGAAGAATCCACCATTGAGTCATTTTTCTTTGAAGATGCAATTATACCTTCTGAGAATGATTCATCAAATGAAGCTTGTGTTAGAAATATATACAATAATTTTGATGAGGAGTATGATAAAGTGGGCCATATAATACATGAATCAGTTTCAGCACAAAAACAGGATATTGTTTCTATTGAAGTTGATTTTCAGCCACATGAAAATATTGTTTACAGTATAGATTTTTCGGCCTCATCTACTTACTGCTTCCCATGAGACATGCATGGCTAATTGTTGGTGTTCCAATGATTGAAATGGTTGTTTTCAAGCATGGGATATCAATTTACCTACTATAGAGAGAGGTGATTATGTACAAAAAAATGTTGGGGCAACCGGAGATGGTTCTTTATCTTATGATGTTTGTGTGGGCTGTCCAATCCAGGGGCTGGTTTCTCCTCACTTGCAAAATCAAGTGCATTCTGATATTACACATGAAGCTATGCAGATAGATGCTGGTAATCATATCCTAGACAATATTGATGTAAGTCATCAAATCAGAGAAGTGTATAATGAGGAATGGCTTTTTGGGCATCAAGACACATCTAGAGGGTTTGTATGTGGTGCCATTCTTATCAGTTTGATCATGGTAATCACAAGTTGTAAATTGGTTTCTTGTGGCTTTCTTGTGCATCTAACATTATTTTACACAAGCATCTATTTCTCCCATCCAGTTAATGGATTTGCATGGCCATGTTGAAGTCTCTGAGGTAGGATCTTCCTACCATGTACATAGTAGGAGTTTTTGTTGTGCTGGTAGTGTAGTTGTTTCCTTTCCTATTTGCCTATTTTTTGGCTTGTTCTGGCTCCTTTGTCTCCTGTGCTCTCTGACTCTATTGTAAAATTTATTTATGCACTAGTCCATGTTTGAGGTTCTGGGTTCCTTGCTTCATCCTTTGCAGTTCTTGTCCCTAACTAGAGCCTATTGTTGTTGCCTAAAAATTTTGAACTTGAAAATTTTAATTTTTTTCAGTGCATTCTCCACTATGCCTCGTTGCTGAGTCAAAATGTCTTACCATTTGCAAGACTTTAAAAATTTATTTTTTCCTGACCCCTATATTTCAAAAGTATCCTAAATTTCTTGATTTCCTGATTTCATTGTCAGAGATGCTCATAGTTTTTGAACTTGATGGTTCAAAGGTTCTCAAAAAGCCTGACTTGCTGACTTACCCTTTCAAAATCAGAGATTGAAGAACTTTTTGGAAGTCTTCTATTCTTTGTTGGGGAAGTCGAAGGTTTGTGAACATCATTCAAATAGTTCAAAGGATCATTAGAGCTTTGATGGTGTGACCTCACTCATTGTTGGGAGTTTCCAAATTTTGTGAACTCCTCCTTAAAATTCAAGGTTCTGAATCTATGCCAACTCCCGACTAGTTGACATCGATGACACTACTATTCCAATATGAGGTTTGATGATTGTG
This sequence comes from Cunninghamia lanceolata, assembly GCA_027924645.1. NCBI lineage: Eukaryota > Viridiplantae > Streptophyta > Pinopsida > Cupressales > Cupressaceae > Cunninghamia > Cunninghamia lanceolata. Next base: position 805,432 of record BSBN01000149.1, on the reverse strand, counting down.
TTTCCTAGTTTTCAAGATATCACTAGCTCATCTGATTACTCATGTGGTATGTAATGAGAATGTCTTTTCAAGGGTTACGAAATGCAAGCTCAATCTTAAGACTCATTTCTCAAGATGCAAAATCAATGATGCATTAATTACCTCTTAAATGATAAGTGTAACAGAGCTCACCAAGGTGGTAGCATGGCATTAACAAGTTTAAAAACCATTAGTACCTACTGGCATAATTAATCAAACTGACTATAGAGAAAGGTTATGGTGATCTCTAAATTTAGTCTTTCTTATTGACCAAGTCATCTTTCAGAATGGGACTTCCTGCGAATAATGAAATTTTGGATGTTGAGCCTATGCCTATCCTACAATCTAATTTACATTGGCCTGGAGAGGAATAGATTGATATCATCTCCCAGTTATGTATAGTTGATTGGAAGGAGAAAACCATTTATGCTGAATACCAGAAAGCAAGTTTAGTCTTGGAAGAAGAAGAAGAATGCATTGAGTTGGGTCAACATTTTATGGAAATTTTCCTAGAATTAAGTTGGGGTAGTCTAATGCCACTTGTCTTGCATGCATGAAGTTCTTTTGTAATTAGCGATGGTAACCACAATTCTGATATAATTTAATGATTTCTATTTTAAGATCACTTTCTTGATAGCAGTTACTTAAAAAGACTGTTCTAAACAATTATGATTTTGCATGTTTTGAAAAACTATAAAGGAAGGACTTTCAAAGGAAGATCCTTTCTTGGCTATCTATGAATAGGGGAACGGGAACAAGTTTATTCTATCTTATTCCTAGTTATATTTTTCTTATCTTAGCTTATGTATAGAGGCATTGCAGAAACTCTGAATTTTGTTATATTGAAGAAATGAAGAATTACTTACAAAACTTTGTGTCTCCAAGTATCTTCTATGATTGCAATTGTTCTTTTGTCAATTTGTAATTTGTCTTCAATATTGCCTCTTTTATGTTGGTATGCATTAAGGAGGAATATAACTATGTCTTTTAATCAATCTATCCTTGTTTGTGAGTGTTAGATAGGTGGCCTATGTATCATTTATCTACATTCATTTCTTTCTGAAATCAATCATGCACATCTATTTCACGGTGATGGGTAGATGTTAATGTACCTTTTCTACTTTCTGGTTAAAAGAACACCCTATATTTTTATTCATTGCATATCTTAGGAGGGAACTATACCTCTAAAATTTAGAGGAAGGTTGTCAATCCAATGGCAACTTCTCCAACTATTAGTTCTATTTGTTTTTCTTCTTGGGTGTCGTGAGTCATTTTTTGCATTGATTTTTGAAGCACAAATCTATTCACTAACACTCATTTTATAAACTTCTATCCTCATCACAATGATTCCTATAATCTCAAAACTTAGGGTGAAGATAACTTGGAGATTCTCTATACATTTGTACCTGTCAACAGTGCCTTGCATGAGTAAAGTAGCCAAGAAGAAGATAATATAGCAAGACCTCAAAGTTTTGCATTTCAACTTCAAGATGATGAATTGCTTAGGTCAAACACTAGTAAAAGTGCATCACAGTGTCCAAATAGAGAACGAGGACACTCTTTCTATATATATTTTTACCAATATGTGCAATCCAAAACTAAACATTCAGCAAAATACCCATCACATCATTAGCCAAGAATCAATGGAGATGGGATAAAATCTGTTGCAGCAAAGAAAACATGTAATAATCTTCAAGACAGATATCACAAGTTCCTGATGTGCATTTGTAACTAGAAACCAGAATGAATGTCAGACTCAACAATGCTTTCAGAACCAAGAACTCGTACCATGTAAGTGGTAATGTGATTTTCTCTGTCTATGTCAGCAAATCCAACATTTCCTCACATTGCAAAAACCAAATCCATGAAAACCAGCAAGGCAAAAGGAAATCCCACCATTGACCATGCACTTGAAGGATTTAATGAGAATTGTATTAGTGAACAAAAAGTATAGTGCCTCCTTTAGCCAACTTTTTCAACATAATGTTGTGAGATCAAAACTAGAGTTGCTTCTTAGAATAAGTTCCTTTATATCAACAATAGCCCATGCTTATGAGTGAATCAGGGACATGAGATGATAAAGGACATTTATAAATGAGGTGAAGCACTAAACACTTTATCAAACCAGAATGAAATAATGACTACACATGTGGCTTGAGGAGATATACAAAATCAGTGAATTTGAGTTCACAATGCACAATGGGGAAAAGTTTAAAATTTTTGTAGGTGAAAAATGTGGGCAATAGAGATCATAATATAAAGAGGAATGAGCTTTAAAGGATGGGTTTTTCCCTATTAGGGTTTTCTTAGGATATATATGGTGTCATGAGTGTATGAATGTCTCTATCTTGTTGTGTTAGCTTTTTACTTCCATTTCACCTATGATTAATCATGTTGCTAATAGTTTAAGGCTGTAAGGTTTGACAATCCCTCACCAAAACCTCCTAACCTTGACTGCATCAAGTGGTATCAGAGCTGGTTGTGAATCTATTGGGATGATTGTGAATCTGTTGGAAGTCTAAAACCCTAGAAGTAACAAGTGTCACCGCTGAAGAAGATCAAGGAAAAAAAGATCTAGGTAAGCTTTTCAAATTAAGTTGTTTATCTAATTTTTTTCAATGGGGAAGATTGGAAAAATGATGAAGAAAGAAAATGAAAACCTAATGTGTGAAAAGGATATTTTTGAAGGAGAATTATGTGAAATCAAGAGGTGTAATTCATAATTGATGGAAAAGATAAAAGAACTACGAGAAGACAAATATGATGCCCTTGAAGATGAACTGAAAAATGTAAAAAGTAGGAATGAAGATCTAGAGGTAGAGATGAAATTGTTTGAGGATGTTGAAAAGGGATTTGAAGAATTTGAAGAAGGATTCAAGTTGTTTGGAAAAGAGAAACATAGATCTAGAAGAAAGCTTGGAAGAACTAAAAAAAGAAAATAGTTTGCAAAACAATGAAATATCAGGATTGAAAGAACAGATTAATCGGTTAAAGCAGTCACTTGTAGAATGAAGAGAAGAGAATGAAAGTCTAATATCTAAGCCTGAAATTTGTGATGTTTCTTGTGATACTAATGATTTGTGTGATGATGTAGAAGTTTCTTTGGAAAGTGAGATTGAAGACGATAATATGACTAAACCTGCAGTGGTTGGTGATGGTATTGGTTTCAAAATCATGCATAAAATGGGATATGAAGGACAAGGATTTGGAAAGCATCAACATGGAATTATAGAACGTATTGAACCAATAATCAGATCAAGAAGTGAAGGCCTTGGATATGATAGTGGTAAGGATGTTGTTACAAATTCAAACATATCAAATCAGAGAAGAAAAGATATGTATTTTTCTTACTATAATAGACATGGACATGAAAAGGAATTGTGTTGGGATCTATACCCTTGTAAGTTCTGTGGACTAAGGAATCATTCTGAAAAGATGTGTTGGAATAAAATAGAAACATGGAAAAATTGTTCGACATGAAAATTGTTGGAATCATTGGAGAAAAATAGAAACATGTTACTTGTATGTTTAGAAGAGATGGAAACATTCACATGTTGTAGAGAAAAGAGGATATGGATTAGGATGTAGAGAAAGCATATATTATGCAAAGTGTGGGACAAGGACAATAATTCAAACTATAGAAGGGGAAATGACAAGAGTCATAACTCTTATCATAATCAAGGATACAAAAGAGATGAAAGAGGATTTTCCAGAAAGGGAACCTGTTTTCAAGTTTGGAGGAGAAAAGAATCAAGCAATGTATGTCAACAAGAACCTGTTACTGGAGAAGTTAATGAAGAGGAAACAATAACTGATGTAGATGAAGTTTATGCAGAAGAAGAGGAACCTATTGACTTACTAAATTTAATAAATAAACCAAAAGAAGGTGAAGCATTGATCTTAAGAAGAATTTTGTTGTAGACTAATCATCCAAGAAATTAGTACAAGAGAAAGTTTGTGTGTGGACAAGTGTGAAGCAGAGTAGGAAAAGGAAAGTCACATTATAGAGAAAAAGGGAATGACAAGATATTCTACTAGAGGAGAAAGATTGTGTACTAGAGTAAAAGAATAATGGGTAAAGAAATAGAGAGTAGTATAGGATAAGTGTATACAAAGAAGAAAATATTAGAATTTGGTGAGTGCAGAGGAAATTGTATCGGGAACCTAAAATCATAAAGTATTGCAGAGGGAATTCAAGAATGTATTAATTGAATCAAGATAGAACATGATTGTTCTAGATGATGCATGAATGCATGGATTGACTCTTAAGTGATTGAAATAGACCTTGATCTTGAGGCAGCTTGCAGAGAAGACTTGCTCAGACCGTCAATCATTGAGGCAGTGCCAAGCTTGCAAGTAGACCACCAAACCTAGACCATGAAAAGATGAAGAATTCAAGGCAGCTTGGAAAGAAGAATTTCTCAAAACAATGATCATTGAGGTAGTGTAAGGCTTGCAAGTAGAATGTAGAACTTAGAATAACCTGAGGTAGTTTTACAGGGTGGAGTTGAAGAGACCACTGAACTTGAGGCAGTTGCAAGTACCTAAAAATAGATCACTGAACCTATCCAAAGAGGCAACATCAATTTTTCCATAATATAGCCCAAAGTGAAGAGGCTCACTTTTCAAATAAAAACAAGAGTCTAATGTCGGAGCATCTAGAAGCATTCAAAATAATTGAGACAGTTGATAGTGAAGTTGAAGAGTACTAAGATGGCGACCTTGGAGAATACCACATTTTACTGCATTTGCATATCAGATGTTGTAGAGGTGGACATAGTATCTAGACATCATCATCTACAACATATCCAAAATTCAAAGCATTTGGGTTCATTTCCAGAGAGATATCGCTATCAAAAGATTACTTGTTTTCATCGATTTCCACAGAGCAAAGCATTCGGTGTTTAGCGAAGTCTAATTGGCTTGTGGACCAATCCCATGACTTGCAGAGCTAAAAGGAACATCATTCAAGGAAGTTGAGGACTTGGATGACCTTCATGAAGATCTGCATGAAGTTTTATGTATCAGTGAAGAAATACCTTATGTTTAGGTCCGACCTATTCGTGTACACACGTTTCATACTAGTCATTACAATTAGGCTAACTTGATAAGGATTTGAAGGGTTACGGAGAATATAAATGAGGAATAAAGATTTATTACAAAGCACTAGTGATGGAATGAACAAGTATGCGAAGACATGAAGCAAATTCACTAGTGTTTTGATCTGAAGAAGAAGTAGAAGTGAAGTAGAGTGCAGAGCAGAGAACATAATAAGTTGTAGAACAAAGAATCAAGAAGCCGGCAAAAGAAATCATGAAGTAATGTTGTTATATGAATGTTTTTAACCCTGGGATGTATCCTAGCATCTATAAAGCCTGAGTGACATATGTAATGTGTTTTGAGATCATAATATCAAAAGGAATGAGCTTTGAAGGTTGGGATTTTCCCTGTTAGGGTTTTCCGAGGATATATCTAGTGTCATGAGTGTATGAATGTCTCTTTCTTGTTGTGTTAGCTATTTACTTCTATTGCACCTTTGATTAATCATGATGTTAATAGTTGAAGGCTGCAAGGTTTGATAGTCCCTCACCGGACCCTCCTAACCTTGACTGGATCATGGGGGAACTTCAAACATTGGTGGAAGGTAGAAGGGATGGTTTGCATGGCATGGATCCATGGTCGGCCAAGAAGAATATTATAGGGAAGATCAAGATCAAGCACGTGACACTTAGTCTCTAATATTTTTTGTGATACTTGAATAGGAAGCTTGATGGTACCTTTAGACAATCTCTTGGTGTCATCATATCATTTGATGGTTATACATTCACTAGTATCCTTTGATGGTTTTATGGTGTGTTTGTGGATGCAGACTTCGATGTGTAGGGCTTCATTATGTAGGTCATCAAAGGTGGGAAGATCCTTTTCAGAGAATGTGTGATGGTGAGGTGAGGTGATATGGTTCACCATGGCTTGAAATCAATCCACATTCAAATTAGGAGGGAATTGTGTCTCCATCAAGGCTTTGTCATTAATTTCCTTATGGAGGGGAGATGTGTAGAGCAACTCAGGAATGAGGATGTGGAGGGTTTATCATTGGTGGGAGCCCCATGGATAGAAATGCAGCTACAATAAGTAGTGACAATGCAATTTGGGTTCTTAGCTCTAATGGTGATTGTATTGATGTTGTTAGAATATTCTTCTATTCATCCCATGATAGAGTTGAAAGAAAAGGGAGGTGTATGATGTTATATGCCTGATTGGATGAAGAAACCTTTACTTTGTTATGATCAGGAACAAGATCCTTATATGCTCCTAAGTTAGTATTTGGTGATTGCTTCAGTAATTCGTCAATGGTTATGTCACCACTATCAATAAGGTCTTGTATCTAATGTTTTAGCCTCATGCAGTTAGTTTTTTTGTGCCCTTTCATGTGATGGTATTCACAAAAGACGTTCTCATTGAACAAAGAGGGTTTGAATTGATTTTCATCATAGGGTCTAATAGGGGGTAAAGTGATTAAATCCACCTTCACAAGATTGTTCAAAACATTTTCAATGGGCTCTCCTAAGGGTGTGAATTTTCTCTTAGGATTATTATTTTGTTTTGGTGGTCCTTTGGGGTCATTGATGTTGTTTGTGGTGGATGTGCTTGGTGAGGTTGGATTTTGTACATTTTGAATGACTTTCACATCGGTGATGCCATCATTGAGAGTGTTCCTTTATGTTCTTGTTTTTGTTATCATTGGTGTAATCTTTTATAGAGCCCTTAGTGATGAGGGATCTTTCAATGTTGGTTCCTTTGTCGATAACCCCCTCAAAGGTTGATGCACATTGTATTTGTAGATGGAACTCCATTTCTTGATTTTGGTTGGTCACAAACATGGTGACAAGTTGTTTCTTAACAATAGGCCATGGGAGCTTGCTTTCTAAGCCTCTCCATCATTGCAAGAAGGTGGAAAAGGACTCTCTACTCTATTGTTTGGTGTTGCATAGGTCAGTCAATGATATTCCATGCTCAAAGTTGTAGGAGAAATGGTTTACAAACTTCTCCGCAAGCTCATGGAATGTTTTTGTACTACCCCTCCTTTCTTGATGCAGGAGCATCTAGTGGTGTAAGGGCAATCTTGCATCACCCAAAAAAATATGTGTTTCAAAATTGTTGATGTTCTTTCCATTTATTTTCAAAATTTCTTGTTCTGGTTCCATAATTGCTTGAATAATGATGTAGAACTTTTAGTTTTTCCAAACTACTAAAAATAGCAACCTGGTATTTTTAGAAAGTTTACACTTGGGTATGAATTGAAGTGAAAATTTAAAGGGAGATTTATAACTAAAAAACAAGACCTTTGGCAAAGGAATCACATAAAGATCATTTGTGAACTGAAAGATATTAAAGTTTCTGTTTCCTGAAAAACACTTGAAAATTATTCAAACTCAGGTTTGAGACACTAAACGGTGCCATACAGGCCTGAAAATGGCCAGAACTGATAGAGTGGATTTCTTGGTACATACAGTACTCTACGATCTTTTTGTCGCATAAAATGGTTCGTCAATCAAACACCCACTTCAAAAGTTATGGCTCCCAGAAGTTGACTTATTTTTGGAGGGAGATGCAAATTTTGAAATTAGGTTGTTGGCCACCAAAAAGGCTATTAATAACCATTTTTGGGAACCCTGGGTAGTAGTAGAGTTAAGAGGGTAAGTGTAGAGTCAAGAATAGGTGGCAAAATAAAAACCCTAGTAGATTTGGAGTCACAGATGACAAATAATTCTATAGTCTTCTGAGAGGAGGCTTTAATGTGTTGTAGCCTATGGAGGATTGATTCCTCTGACTGTATTTGAGCTTCTGTAATGTAATAAGTTGTCCAAATCAATAAATAAAGTTCTATTTTCTATGTGTAATTTCTCTTGTGCATTTTATGATTTACCCCTTCATCAAGTGGTATCAGAGCAAGGGTTCCTGAGTGCTTAGACAGATCATCGACTGCGAGGTAGTTTGCACCAAGACCTAAGGTTGTGGGTTTGCTATGGAGATCAAGGTGCCTCCATGAAGAAATCATAGTGGAAGGAATTCTATGATGGAAGAGAGTTTTAGATCCCTACAAAGGCAAATCGATGCATTGCAAGAGGAGCTATGAAGAGTGTTTGAGTTGAGAACAAAAGAAGAAAGCGAAGATGAAGCTGAAGAAGAGCTTTCTAAGGAAGAACAAGAAGCTACAAGAGATCCTATAGAAGTCAGGTTGTTGAGTGCCATTTCTAAGATTGGAAAGAGGCCCAGGATTGAAGTTTCTACATATTCTGGAGACTTGAATCTAGAATAGCTTATTGATTGGATCAATAAAATGGAGGAATATTTTGAGTATGAAGATGTGGAAGACTCAGATCAGGTCATGTTTCTAGAAACAAAATTGAAGAGTCATGCCAGTATTTGTTGGAAGGAGGTCTAGTTAGAGAGGAATAGAAGAGGAAAAGGAAAGATCACCAGATGGGATCATATGGTGGAGAAACTAAAGCAGCAGTTCACCCCTGTGGACTATGAGATGGAGTTGTTGAAGAAGCTGTAAGGATTGAAGCAAGGCAACAAGTCTTTTAAGGAGTATATAGAAGAGTTTTATACGATTACTATCAGAACTGGTCATGCAAAGGCCAACAAGAGAAGGTAGCCCATTACATTAATGGGTTGAGGCCAAGTATTCAAGAGGAGCTTAACCTAGTTAGAATGACTACCATAGAAGATGCATACCAGTTTTCCTTGAAGATGGAAGAGAAGATGAATAAAAAATTTGACAAAAAGCAAAGGGGAACAGGTCAAAGCAAAAGGACTGGTGGAAGACCCTAAGGGGGCAGAAATGAAGATTCGAAGAATAGTGAAGAAGTTGGCACCAGTTGAAATTAGAGAGGAGATAATACCTACTACCCTCGTGACTAGAACAATGGTGAGCAAAGAGGAAGAGGAAGAGGCAGACTTGGACAAGGACCTGGAAGAGGAGGTTTCAGAGGAACATGTTTCCAATGTGTAGAAGAAGGACATTGAGCATACGAGTGTCCACAACATCAAGGAAGGACAAATAAAAAATCTAAAGGTAATGCATGAGTTCCACATGTCAATGAAGATGCACAGTCTGAGTGCTCTAAAGATGCTGAAAGGGGAGAAACCCTAGTTTTTAGAAGAACTTTGTTGAATGAGGAGCAAAAACCCAATCATAGGAAAGTTTATTCCGTTCAAGGTGCAAATGTGAAGGTAAGTGTTGTCAAATTATTATTGATAGTGGAAGCACTGATAATCTTGTTTCAGAGGAGATGGTTGACAAGTTGAAGTTGACAAGAAGAAAGCATCTGCATCCATATCGAATTGCCTGGTTGCAGAAGTACCATAGAGCTTTGGTCAATGAGCAATGTTTAGTGAAGTTCAAGATTGGTGACTACCATGATGAGGTGCTGTGTGACATCATACCGATGGATACATGTCATATGTTATTGGGGAGGCCATGGTAGTATGATAGGAGCATTGTCCATGATGTCCATGCAAACACATACTCCCTAACAAAGGATGGAGGTCATCATAAGTTGAAGCCCTTGAAGGAGGTGGAAGAAAAAGTATTAGTATTGCAAGAATTTGCTTGGGAGGTGGTAGAATTTTTTTGGAGAGTATGAAGCATGAGCGTGATCGCTTTGCATTGATTCCTTAGATTAGTCAAGAGAAATGTAAACATGTACCGGCATAAGTCTCAGAAATGTTGGAAGAATTTCAAGATATTGTCTCTGATAATGTACCAGAAGGTTTACCACCAGTGAGGAAAATAAGTCATCAAATGGATTTGATAGAAGGACCCAGTTTGTCGAATAAGGTAGCCCATAGAATGACTCCAACAGAGAGTGAAGAGTTGAACAAAAAAGTTTAGGATTTGTTGAGAAAGGGATTGATGAGGGAGAGCCTAAGTCCATGTGTGATACCTACAGTACTAGCACCAAAGAAAGATGGAGAGTCCAAAATGTGTACCAACTCTCAAGCCATAAATAAGATCATGATCAAGTATAGGTTTCCATTACCAAGAATGGATGACATAATGGATTATTTGAGTGGAGCTAGGTACTTCACAAAGATTGACCTAAAAAGTAGGTATCACCAAATCTGAATCAGAGAAGGAGATGAATGGAAGATAGCCTTCAAGATAAAGGAGGGTTTGTATGGGTGGTTAGTCATGCCATTTGGTCTATCCAACACACTGAGCACATTCATGCAGCTTATGAATGAGGTACTGGAAGAATTTTTAGGAAGTTTTGTTATTGTTTATTTGGATGATATTTTGATTTTCAGTAAGACTTGGGATTGGCTGGACACTTTGGTTAAGATAAGACCATTGCTATTGTTGGTGAAAATTATTATTGGCCACAGTTGCAGCAGGACGTGAGGAAATTTGTACAGAGTTGCAGACTATGTCAAATGCCTAAAGGAGCAAGTTAGAATATAGGTCTATATAAGCCACTAACTATACCAAAGAAGCCATGGGATGATATTAGTATGGATTTTATTCTTGGTTTACCAAGGACAGAGAGAGGACATGATTCCATTTTTGTGGTGGTGGATAGATTCTCGAAGATGTCACATTTTATTCCTTATAAGAAGACTAATGATGATATTCATATAGCAGAGTCATTTTTTAGGGAGTTGGTGAGATTACATAGTCTACCAAAGAGAATAGTTTCATATCGAGATACCAAGTTTGTTGGTTATTTCTGGAGGACATTGTGGAAGAAGTTGAAAATAAATTTGAAGTTCAATTCTTTACACCATCCATAGACTAATGGACAGACATAAGTGGTGAATTGAAGTTTAGGTAACCTGCTATGAGGCTTAGTAGGAGATAAGCCCAAGGGATGGGATTTGATTTTACCACAAGCAGAATTTTCTTACAACAATTCTATCAATAGGAGTATTGGTAAATCACCATTTGAGATTGTATATGGGAATAGTCCAAGAAATGCTTCAGAGTTAAGGAATCTAGACAAAGGAGAAACGACAAGTACGAAGGCTAAAGACTTTGTAGAACACATGAAGAATTTGCATGAAGAGGTAAAAAAGCACATTAATAAAATGAATATTTAGTACAAGGTTAAGGAAAATTAGAAGAGGAGATATAAGGAATTCTAGGTAGGAGATGAAGTCATGGTTCACTTGAGAAAAGAAAGGTTTCTAATTGGAACATGCAGTAAGCTGAAAATGAAGAAATTTGGACCATGCAAAATTTTGAAGAAACATGATTAACCAAATGCATATGAGGTGGAGCTACCAAGTGAGATCAACATGTCCCCTATTTTCAACATTGCTAATTTATCTGGACATCATGAAGGTGGAATAGAGGATGGACCAATAGAAGAATAGTGGAGTATTCTGGCATCTATTTCAATAGAGAAGATAGAAGAGATATTGGATAGTCGTGTGGGAAGAAGTACTTAGAATAGGAAATATGAAGAATATCTAGTGAAATGGAAAGGAAGGCCCACTGAAGATTCTTCTTGGTTGTCTAAGGTAGAGGTTGATTGTTTGGGTTTTCTTCACACAAACCCCTGAGACGTGACAGGATAACTTCTTAAATTACCTTGGGTAACTGATCCAGGAGCAACTAGTGGTGTAAGGGCAATCTACAATCACCCCAAAAAAGATGTATTTCAAAATTGTTGATGTTCTTTCCATTTCTTTTAAAAATCTGTGGTTCTGGTTCCATAATCACTTGAATAATGATGTAGAACTTTCAGTTTTTCCAAACTGCTAAAAATAGCAACCTGTTATTTTTAGAAAGTTTGCATTTGGGCATGGATTGAAGTAAAAATTTACATGAAGCTTCATAACTAAAAAATAAGACCTTTGGCAAAGTAATCACTCAAAGATCATTTGCGAGCTGAAAGATATTAAAGTTTACATGTCTTGAAAAACACCTGAAAATTATTCGAACACAATTATTAGGCACTAAACGGCCCTGTATAGGCCTGAAATTAGTTGGAACCTGTAGGGAAGGTTCCTAGCGCATAGAGCACTCCATGATCTTTCCGACACATAAAACAGTTTGTCAATCAGACATTCATATCAAAAGTTATGGCTCCCAAAAGTTAACCCATTTTTGGAGGGAGATGCAAATTTCTAAGTTAGGTTGTTGGCCACCAAAAAGGCTATTAATAACAATTTTTGGGAACCCTAGGTAGTAGTAGAGTTAAGGGGGGAAGTGTAGAGTCAAAAATAGGTGGGAAAATAGAAACTCTAGCAAATTTGGGGTCACAAATGGTAGATGATTCTAGAGTCTTCTAAGAGGAAGTAGTAATGTATTGCAACTTGTGGAGGGTTGATTCCTCTGATTGTATTTGAGCTTCTGTAATGTAAGAAGTTGTCTAAATAAATAAAGAAAGTTCTATTTTTTGTGTGAGTTTTATGATTCACCCCCTTCATCAAGTGGTATCAGATTAAGGGTTGTGGGTTTGATGCAGAGATCAAGATGCCTCCATGAAGAAATGGTATTGGGAGGAATGCTTTGATGAAAGAGGGTTTTAGAGTCCTACAAAGGCAAATCGATGTATTATAAGAGGAACTATGAAGAGGGTTTGAGCCAAGAACAAAAGAAGAAAGCGAAGATGAAGCTAAAGAAGATCTATTTGAGGAAGAACAAGAAGTAGCAGGAGATCCTGCAGAAGTTAGGTTATTGAGGGCCATTTCTAGGATTAGAATCACACAAAGATCATTACGTTGTTGGCTTCCAAAAAGGCTATTAATAACCATGTTTGGAAACCCTGGACAGTAGTAGGGGGAAGTGTAGAGTCAAGAATAGGCAGGAAAACAAAAACTCTAGCATATTTGGGGTCACAGATGGCAGATGATTCCAGAGTCTTGTGAGAGGAAGTTGTAATGTGTTGCATCCTGTGGAGGGTTAATTCCTCTAATTGTATTTAAGCTTCTCTGATGTAATAAGTTGTCCAAATCAATAAAGAAAGTTCTATTTTCTATGTGCAATTTCTCTTGTTGTGCATTTTATGATTTACCCCCTTCATCAAGTGGTATCAGAGTAAGGGTTCCTGAGTGTGTAGATAGATCACCAATCGTGAGGTGGTTTGCAATAGGACCTGAGGTTGTGGGTTTGCAGCAAAGATCAAGACGCCTCCATGAATAAATCATATTGGGAGGAATGATTTGATGAAAGAGGGTTTTAGAGCCCTACAAAGGCAAATTGATGCATTGCAAGAGGAGCTACAAAGAGGGTTTGAGCTGAGAACAAGAGCAGAAAGTGAAGATGAAGTTGAAGAAGAGCTATCTGAGGAAGAAGATGTTGCAGGTTGTTGAGGGCCATTTCTAAGATTGGAAAGAGGCCCAGGATTGAAGTTTCTACATATTCTAGAGATTTAAATCTAGAATACCTTATTGATTGCATCAATGACATGGAGGAATATTTTGAGTATGAAGATGTGGAAGACCCAGATCAGGTCAAATTTATAAAAATAAAATTGAAGGGCCATGCCAGCATTTGGTGGAAGGAGGTCTAGTTAGAGAGGAATAGAAGAGGAAAAGGAAAGATCACCAGATGGGATTAGATGGTGGAGAAATTGAGGAAGTAGTTCATTCTTGTGGACTATGAGATGGAGTTGTTGAAGAAGCTGCAAGGATTGAAGCAAGGCAACAAGTCTATTAAGGAGTATACAGAAGAGTTTTATAAGATTACTATCAGAACCAAACATGCAGAGGCCAACAAGGAGAAGGAAGCCCATTACATTAATGGGTTGAGACCAAGTATTCAAGAGAAGTTGAGCTTGGTTAGAATTACCACCATAGAAGATGCATACCAGTTTTCCCTAAAGGTGGAAGAGAAGATGAATAAAAGATTTTACAGCAAGCAAAGGGGAAGAGGTAGGCGGAAGGACTGGTGGAAGACCCTATGGGGGCTAAAATGTAGATTCAAAGAAAAGTGAAGAAGCCAGCATCATTCAAAATCAAAGAGGAGATAATACCTACCATGCCCGGGGTGTGAAAAATGGTGAGCAAAGAGGAAGAGGAAGAGACAGACCTGCGCAAGGACCTAGAAGATGAAGTTTTAGAGGAACCTGTTTCCAATGTGGAGGACATCGAGCATATGAGTGTTGAAAACATCAAGGAAGGACAAATAGAAGACCTAAAGGTGATGCATGAGTTGCACATGTCAATGAGGATGTGCAATCTAAGTGCTCTAAAGATGCTGAAAGGGGAGAAACCCTAGTTTTTAGAAAAACTTTGTTGAATGAAGAGAAAGAACCCAATTAGTGGAAGAATTTATTTTGCAGAAGGTGCAAATGTGAAGGTAAGCATTGTGATATTATTATTGACAATGGAAACACTAATAATCTTGTTTAAGAGGAGATGGTTGACAAGTTGAAGTTGACAAAAAGAAATTATTCACATCCATATAGAATTGCATGGTTTGCAAAAGGACCATAGGGCTTTGGTCAATGACCAGTGTTTAGTGAAGTTCAAGATTGGTGACTACCATGATGAGGTTTTGTGTGACATCATACTGATGGATGCATGTCATATGTTATTGGGGAGACCATGGAAGTATGATAGGAGCATTGTCCATGAAGTCCATGCAAACACATACTCCCTAACAAAGGATGAAGTTCTTCATAAGTTGAAGCCCTTGAAGGAGGTGGAAGAAAAGGTATGTAGTATTACTAGAATTTTCTTGGTAGATGGCAGAAAATTTTTGGAGGGTATGAACCATGTGTGTGATTGCTTTGCTTTGATTCCTAAGATTAGTCAAGAGAAATGTGAAGATGTACTAGAAGAAGTCTTAGAAATCTTTGAAGAATTTCAAGATCTTGTCTTTTATAATGTACTAGAAGGTTTACCACTAGTGAGAAAGATAAGTCATCAAATAGATTTGATACTAGGAGTTAGTTTGTCGAATAAGGAAGCCCATAGAATGACTCTAGCAGAGAGTGAAGAGTTGAATAGACAAGTTTAGGAGTTTTTGAGTAAGGGATTGATAAGAGAGAGCCTAAGTCCATGTGCGGTACCTACAGTACTAGCACCAAAGAAATATGGAGAGTGGAGAATGTGTACTGAGTCTCGAGCCATAAATAAGATCACGATCAAGTACCCGTTTTCATTGCCAAGAATGGATAACATAATGGATTGTTTGAGTAGAGCCAAGTACTTCACAAAGATTGACCTAAAGTGTGGCTATCACCAGATCTAAATTAGAGAAGGAGATGAATGGAAGATAGCCTTCAAGACAAAGGAGGATTTGTATGAGTGTTTAGTCATGCCATTTGGGCTAACCAACGCACCGAGCACATTCATGCAGCTCATGAATGAGGTACTGAAAGAATTTTAAGAAGTTCTATTATTGTTTATTTGGATGAGCATTTGATGCATATCATAAGAGTTTTAGAGAAGCTGAGGGAGGAGAAGTTGCTTATTAATCTAAAGAAATGTAGTTTTGCAAAGAAGGAGTTGGTATACCTGGGATTTTTTGTCTCAAAGGAATGTCTTAAGATGGACATAGAGAAGTTGAACGTTATCCTTGAATGGTCTATGCCAAGGAGTGCCATAGAGGTAAGATCTTTTCATGGTTTGGCAAGTTTTTACAGAAAGTTTATCAAGAATTTTAGTAGCATTTGTGCACCCCTAACTGAGACAATGAGAGGGGATAGAATGGAGTTTAAATGGACTAAAGGAGTAGACAAAAGCTTTGATACATTGAAGCAGAAAGTTAAAGAGCAACATGTTTTGGTACTTCCAGATTTCAATAAGGTATTTGAGGTAGATTGTGATGCAGGTGGTAGTGCTATAGGAGTTGTTTTGAGTCAAGAAGGTAAGCCCATTACCTATTTTAGTGAGAACCTTAATCATGCCAAAAAAAAGTATTATGTTTATGATCAGGAATTTTATGCAATAGTTCAAGATTTGAATAAATGGAGACATTATTTGTTGCTAAAGGAGTTTGTTTTATATACTGATTATCAGGCTTTGTTGTATCTTAATAGTCAAGGAAAGTTGAACCAGAGGCACTTAAATGGGGGTTGAGTTTTTGTAGAGATATACTTTTGTTTTGAAGGATAGGAGTGGGAATTCCAATAGAGTTGTCAAGAAAAGTTGAACCAGAGGCACTTAAATGGGGGTTGAGTTTTTGTAGAGCTATACTTTTGTTTTGAAGCATAGGAGTGGGAATTCCAACAGAGTTGTAGATGCCTTGAGTAGAAGGCAAAATTTGTTGACAAAAATGAAGATAGAGGTTGTTGGGTTTGATGAGCTCAAAAGTTTGTATCCTAAAGATCTAGATTTTGTAGAGGCCTAGAAAGCTTGTTTAGAATTTGTTACTTTGGACAGGACACAATGGTTGCATTTCATAATCCAAGATGGCATGTTGTTTAGAGGAAGCCAGTTGTGCACTCCAAGGAGTTCCATGAGAGTGAACTTGATTAAGGAGAAGCATAGTGGAGGATTAGCTGGACACTTTGGTCAAGATAAGACCATTTCTATTGTTGGTGAAAACTATTAGTGGCCACAGTTGTAGTAGGATGTAAGGAAATTTGTCCAGAGTTGTAGAGTATGTCAGATGGTGAAAGGAGCAAGTTAGAATACGGGTCTATATCAACCACTACCTGTACCAAAGAAGCCATGGGATGATATTAGTATGGATTTTGTTCTTGGTTTACAAAGGACACAGAGAGGACATGATTCTATTTTTGTGGTGGTGGACAGATTCTCAAAGATGGTACATTTTATTCCTTGCAAGAATACTAATGATGTTGTTCATATTGCAGAGTTATTTTTTAGGGAGGTGGTGAGATTACATGGTCTACCAAAGAGCATAGTTTCAGATTGAGATACCAAGTTTGTTGGTTATTTCTAGAGGAGATTGTGGAAGAAATTGAAATAGATTTGAAGTTTAGTTCTACACACCATCCACAGACTGATGGATAAACAAAAGTGTTGAATAGGAGTTTGGGTAACCTGCTATGATGCTTAGTAGGAGATAAGCCCAAGGGATGGGATTTGATTTTATCATAGATAGAATTTGCTTACAACAATTATGTCAATAGGAGTACTGGTAAATCACCATTCTTGATTGTATATAGGAATAGTCCAAGAAATGATTTAGAGTTAAGGAATCTAGACAAAGGAGAAAAGACAAGTGCGAGGCTAAAGACTTTGCATAACACATGAAGAATTTGCATGAAGAGCTGAAAAAGCACATTAATAAGATGAATATTTAGTACAAGGCGAAGGCAGATCAGAAGAGGAGATATAAGAAATTTTAGTTAAGAGATGAAGTCATGGTTTACTTGAGAAAAGAAAGTTTCCCAAATGGAACATACAATAAGCTAAGAATGAAGAAATTTGGACCATGCAAAATTTTGAAGAAACATGATTCAGGAAATGCATATTAGGTGGAGCTGCCAAGTGAGATCAACATTTCCCCTATTTTCACCATTTCTAATTTATCAGAATATCATGAAGGTGGAACAAAGGATGGACCAATAGAAGAACAATGGAGTATTCTGGCATCTACTTCAACAGAGTACATAGAAGAGATCTTGGATAGCCATGTGGGAAGAAGTACTTAGAGTAGACAATATAAAGAATATCTGGTGAAATGGAAAGTAAGGCCTTTTGAAGATTCTTCTTGGTTGTCTAAGGTAGAGGTTGACCATTTGGGTTTTCCTCACATAAACACCTGAGACGTGATAGGGTCACTTCTCAAATTACCCCGGGTGTCTGATGTAGGAGCATCTACTAGTGTAAGGGTAATCTTGCATCACCCAAAAAAAGATGTGTTTAAAAATTATTGATGTTCTTTCTATTTCTTTTAAATATTTATGGTTCTAGTTCCATAATTACTTGAATAGTGATGTAGAACTTTTAGTATTTCTAAACTGCTAAAAATAACAACTTGCTATTTTTAGAAAGTTTGCATTTGGGCATGAATTGAAGTGAAAATTTATATGAGGCTTCATAACTAAAAAATAAGACCATTGGTGAAGGAATCACACAAATATCATTTGCGAGATGAAAGATATTATAGTTTTTGTTTCCCAAAAAATGCCTAAAAATTATTCAAACTCAGGTTTGAGGCAATAAATGGCCACGTACGGGCCCGAAAATGGCTGGAACTAGAAAAGTCAGTTCCTAGCGTGCAGAGCGCTCCGCGAGATTTATGACACATAAAATAGATTATCAATCCAACACCTGGATCAAAAGTTATGGCTCCCAGAAGTTGACCTATTTTTGGAGGGAGATGCAAATTTTGAAATTAGGTTGTTGGTCACAAAAAAGGCTATTAATAACCATTTTTGGGAACCCTAGGTAGTAGTAGAGTTAAGGGGGGAAGTGTAGAGTCAAGAGTAGGTGGGAAAATAGAAACCTTGATAGATTTGGGGTTACATGTGGTAGATGATTCTAGAGTCTTGTGAGAGGAAGTTGTAATGTGTTGCAGCCTGTGGAGGGTTGATTCCACTGATTGTATTTGAGCTTCTGTAATGTAATAAGTTGTCCAAATCAATAAAGAAAGTTCAATTTTATGTGTGCAATTTCTCTTGTTGTGCATTTTATGATTTACCCCTTTCATCAATTCTCACCTTAGATGTGCAGTTATGTTTGACATTACTTTGTTATTTCATTCATTTAAAAAAAATTGTCTAGTTTGTATAGTACAATTGTGTTGTTCTCTAGAGTTCCATGGTAGGGCATTATAGTTTTAATGCTGGGAGGAAGATGAGAAAACCATTTTGTTTCTTGACCACCAAGGCTTGGAGAAAATAGTCTCATCAAATAAGTATTCTCATATGAGACTTCTAAGCAAGCTATGTAGAACTAAGCTATGTAGAACTCCCTAAGGTGTTCCCTAGGGTCTCCATTTCCTTTGTATTTATCAAATATGGGTGTTTCAAAATTTTTGGGAAAGGGAGGCATGTATAAAGTCCTATCAAATGTATATGAGAAAATATCCTTGAAAGAATATTTCTTCCTCTTGTTTCCATGTTGCATTTCATCAACCTTTTGGATTAATGCTTGGACAACACTGGCTAAATATTTGTTGGGTGGTGGTTTTGGGATGTAGGTTTGTTGATTTTGCATTAATTTTTGGAGAAAAGGTAGAATTTTATTTTGGAGTAGAGTTTGGTGTTGTAAGTTTTGGTTTTGGGCAATTTGATTTTGAAGAGTATGGTGTTATTGGAATGTGAGGAGTTGTGGTAGGATGTGTGGTGGGAGTTGTTGATTTTGGTAAGGATTTTGTTGTGTGTTTTGACTAGAGGATTTGATGGGTGCTTGTGAGATGGGATTTTGTACATACGTGAAATTGGGTGAAGGGTTGGATGTGTTATGGGGTGGTTTTGAGAATAAGTGGGTTATGAAAGCTATGGTGTTAGCATCAAGTTGGGGAGCACATGTTGAAGCACTAGGGTGTGTGGTGTTGTTGGGGATGTTTAGGGTGATTTGTTGTGTAGATGTGGTGATGGTGGATGTTGATATGGTCAAGATATTTGGTATGGTCAATGTATTTCTAGGGATTGTAGATGTAACATTTGAGTTTGTGGGAATTGTAGATGTAGTGATGTTGGAGGCTTGGGATGTGTTAGGGATGGTATGGGATGTGGATGGTTCTAATAATGTAGTGATGTTAGGTATGGTAGCACCATTTTTGAGGAGAAAATCAAGATATCTATTGGGGTCTGACATTAGGACTCTATCAAGTATATCCATGGAGTCGGCGTCTTGTGAGAAATCTAGGACATTTTGATCTATGTTGTTGGTGTTAGATGGAGGTGCTTGGGGTTGGATGGGGAAGGGATTTAGCATAGCATTGGCGTCAAATGATGGTACTTTTTGGACTATGGGGATGTTGTTTTGGTCAGTTGTAGGCATGCGTATGCCAAAGGTATTCCTAAAAGGTTCCATCTCCTTGTTTTTCTTAGCTTGTGATCTTGTCACAGGCATGCAATGGTTTTGGTATGTGAATTTGGTTGGATGGATGGAGATCAAGACCTTAGAGAATAGATTTAAATTATTGGACCCAAAGATAGGTGGTGATGGAGGTGTGGTGAGAGACAAATAGAGGTTTAGCCTTAACAGGATGATATCTAAAAATTCTAAACCCTAAGGGAAAATAGTGATATGGATATGATATGGTAGGATATAGGTCTTCATCTTGAGAGAATAAAAATATCAAAAGCTCTAAACCTAAGGTATGATATGTAGGGATGATAAATCTTGGAGGTTAGGACCTCAAAGATAAATGGGTAATTTGATTTTAAAAAAATTTGGACCAAAGGAGATGGTAGGAAAATATGAATGAAAAGGGGAGGTGATGATGTGATTAAGATTGTTTCTAATCTATGCTTTGGATAACAATCAACCAAGGGAGACCCTAGATAATTTAATGGATTTTGGATAATAATCTAAGGAATCCTTAGGTGTTTTGGATGTCTTGGATGGTTTGATGATATTTGGGGAGGATGCTCAAATCAAAGGTAAAATAAAATAAATCTAGATCTTTGAGTTACAAAATGGATCTTTCTTTTACTCAAGGTAGACTTATGACCTTAGGTAAAAGGAGGATGATTATTCTACTTGTAGGTAGACTAATGACCAACAAGAAAAATGGGATGTTAAAAGAATAATAATCTCTAGATTTAATTCTTTTCTCAAAAATTGATTTGGATATGGTTGATATTTTGGATGTTGGGTGATTTTGATTTTGGATTTGATGGATAGAATTATGAAATGTTGGTTTTGGAATAAATTTTGGAATGGATGGGGTGAAGATCCAAAAAGTGAAAATCAAAGGATTATGGTTAAGCTTGGTGACTAATGAGATGGATGGTCCAACAGTCAAAATGATTTTTCTCTAAGGTCACAATGAA
The DNA here is from genome assembly GCA_027924645.1 of Cunninghamia lanceolata. Lineage (NCBI taxonomy): Eukaryota > Viridiplantae > Streptophyta > Pinopsida > Cupressales > Cupressaceae > Cunninghamia > Cunninghamia lanceolata. Next base: position 784,532 of record BSBN01000149.1, on the reverse strand, counting down.
GGTGTATGAATGAATTTTTGGGTAAAATGGTTGTGGGCTATGGTCAAATGTGAATTAGGCTTTTGATGAATTTTGACAAGATGACCATAGATTAGGATTGGGAAAGACTCAAGGATTCCAAAACAATTTTCTTGAGACATGTGCAGTTTGATCTCTAGATGGCACCAAATTCTAGGGATAAGGCACCAACATAGAGGGTAATGGTGCTAGGAATTTGACAAATGGCACCACAACAGTGAATTAAGGCATAAGGGAAAATGGCACTATGATAAATTTCTAGGCACCAAACAGAGAAGTTTTGTCACCAAAATGAAACAATTTCTTTGATTTCACTTGGGTATTTTGCAAATTTTGGCAAATATTTAGACTTTAGTCTCAAATTTTGGATTTTTTAATGTCAAATGATTGATTCAATGATGTGAAAGGTTTGAATGGTTCAATGATGGAGGTGATTTCAGATAATGTCAATGATAGTTTTTTGGCAAGGAATACAAACACTCCAAACAAGGAAATACAATGGCCATGGTTTGATGTGAAGTATAATCATGATGTGTATGTTCAAGAAGCCCCTCAAGGCCCAAATTTCCATAGGTATAAGTACAATCTAAAACACTTGAAGACAATGCTTATTCTACCTAAGGTCAAGGTGAATGGCAATTTGTCAAGGCCACAACTTGGAATCTTTGACTCAAATGCAAACACACTAATTACTAAGTGTGTCCATTATATTGTCTTCTTGAGAGAGGCTGGTTAGGGGCCTCATGTACAGGAATGATGATGCAACCACCCTTTCTCCAAAAATCTATGTATAGCTTATGCTAAGTTGAGGATTCCCATCTCATTTGAAGGGAGCCATATGGTGAGAATCTTGAGAGGATTATGTGTCCTCTTACCTTGAACAAACTTCCATAAGGTCAAAAAAGGGTAGGATTCTAACCCAAGGCATTTAGTGGGGGATATTCGAGGGACCAACATGTTATGAGCACCTAGGAAGCAACTTAAGGCTTTAACTAGTCATACTAGGAGTGTCATATACACAAGGTACACCTCCATTCAAACTAACACTATACGATAAGAGCTAATACCGGTTAGACTTGGCTTTTGCCTTATCCTCTTTTATATAGTGGACCAATCGAAAGTACCACTTGAGGTCATTCCCTTGGGGTGAGTACTTCTTTTCCCATAAAGGCAGGCCTCTCTAAGAAAATTAAAAAGAAGAGAATAGAACCATTTCTCTTCACCCAAGATCCTTATGAAGGCAAGGGGGGAGGATACTTTGATTCTATCCCTTAGGATCTACTAACACAATGTACAAGTGCACAAAACACTTCAAACAAGTCTAAGTTCTTTTTAATAACCCAAATAGGACAGCTTCTACATTTGTTGTAAACAATGTTTATTTTAAGTGCACCAAAAGTAAATGTTTTCTAAGCTAAGCACACAAAGTTCATTTTAGTGCACCAAGGTAAATGTTTCTAAGTTAACAAAACCCTACAAGGAAACATTAGTAGTTTGATTTTTTATCATCAACAAATGTTATCTTTCCCTACAAAATGTGTTAATGACCTTCTCAGACCCCAAAAGTTAATATAGAAAATAGTACCAAAATAGTTAGAGATAGTGTCAAAAAATAGAGAAATAGTGCTATAATCGATAAAAATGGCATTTAGATATTAACAGGCAAATATTTTGACCGATAGCAGAGGAAAAAACCAGATGGCACCATAGATAGACTAAATAGAACCAAACCCATAGATGGCACTAAAATCTATAAAAAATAGTGGAAAAATATCAAGAAATGGTGTTAAAGTGAGTTTTTACCTACACTTACCTTGTTTTGTTGAGACTGATAGCTCCAAACTGGGTGTGGATAGCGCCAAAGTGCAACAGCTTCCCTAAAACCCACTTAAAAGCCCATTAGTTTTAAAAATACCAACTCAATTCAAGTTAGAATCTCCTTCTCTACGAAGTATACTCAAGAAAAAAAGGTTGTATGTGCAAAATAAGTCAAATGCAAGACAAAATATGGTTAAGGTTAGATGAATTTTTTTTCACATCAATCCCTATAAAAAATTTGACATTATGTTGCGTTATCTTAGTGTTAGTCTGCTAAAAATAGGGAGGATACATCCCTAAAAGTTGCTAAAAACCCTTAAAAAGGAATTAAGACAAATTTTCAAGCACAAAAGGTTAGCATTGATGTCATAGAAAATAGCACCAAAACAGTCAGAAATAGTGCCACTATAAGACCAAATGGTGCCAAACAGAAAGTGTTTCGCACTAAAATCTACAAAAAAAGTCTTTTTTCACAAAAACTCAAGCAAGATTAGTAGCTTGGAACCATGGGGTCCCACCGGGCGTGCCAAATGAAGATGAGGAAAACAAATGAAGTCAAAAAATATAAATAAAATGCAATAAAACACAAGTTAAATACCTTCAAATGTAATCTCTCTCCTTGATAAGGTTGAGAGAGTGTACCCTTACTCTCTAGCTTTACCCATGGCTTACTAAATGTGAAATGCTCTGAAACTATGCAACAAATCAATAAAAGCCTAGCTCTAGATGCTCAAATGGCTTTACAGAAGTGGTTTTTATAGGGTTTTTGGAGGGAGATTTGATCCAATGGTTTAAATTCAAAGTAGAGATAAATGGATGAGGATGAATGTGAAATGGAGGGCTTAGATTTGATCAACAACAATGGAGGGATGAGAATAAATTGAATTTTTAATTCACCTTGGGAAGGGGTGTTCATTAATGAAGTTAGACGAGATGGATTAGAAGGGAATTTTAAATTCTTTGGGGTAAGAGGTGAGGATTAGAAATAAATTTTTAATTCATTTGGGGAATAGTTCTTACTAAATGTGAAATGTGACATGTTAGGTGTGTAAGAACTCATTAATGAAATTTACGACAAATGTGTATAAAAAATTGTCTTGTGTTGAATAAAGACCAATTTTCATTTGTGCAATGCGGGGAGGAGTGTTAAGTGGGGTTTGACCAAACTAATCAAGGGGGTTAGTTTAATTAATACGGTTGTAGTAAATTAGTTAATGGATTAATTAAATATGGATTCATTTAATTAATCTTAGGTCTAGGGGATAGGTAGGTTAGACTTGCTAATTAAATAATAGGTATTTAATCAACTAGGATAGGGGTAGGTTAATTAGTAGGCTAAATTAACTAGATAAACATAATTTATCTAATTAATTAGGTTTAGGGGAATGGTGAAATTAACCAAATAAATATTTTCATATTTATTTAATTAATTGGGCTAATGTTAGTAATGTGATATCATAGAATTAATTACATTAATTCAATTTAAAAGATGAAATGATGAAGAGAAAGTGAATGATCAGGTGTTGAAATGTGTAATTAATTAAATAAAAAATTAATTAATTAATTGGATGATGTTCGAAAGATAGTCTATGTTAGTGAAGACATTTTTAGGTGAGTTAGGTGTCTACATATTGTACTCATGTAATGTTGTCTTATTGGTTTAAAAATGGGCCCTATATAGATTAGGTTAGCAAAAGTTTATCATAAAAGTTAGGCTTATGAGCATTACAACAATCTAGAATTTCAAATTTTTGGTTTTGTCAAGCCCAAACAATCAAAATCCTTTATCCACAAAACTGTGACTTACATCAAAATTATTTTCTTTAAGAAAATTCAAATTATGCGTTACTTTAAAATTCTTTTCTTTAAGAAAACTAAAATTGTGCTCTACCTATAGTTGATTTGGTGGTAGAATTTTCTTTTTCCTTTGTGAATTATTTAGTGGATTTTAATGGGTATTCTATGCATATTATTTCCTAATGGTGAATATCAATAAACTAATACAGTAAAACAACTATGCATCAGGCCTTGTCTCCGTTATGTGATCAATAGAGCGAGGCCTTTCACCCTCAACAATGCATTGCCTACAGTGTTGTGTATATTGCTTTCCCTCCAGTGTTTTTCATAGTAATAGTATGATCCTTTACAAAGAGGAATAGTAATATCAACTTCTTGGATTCATGCTCTTAAATCTTTGTGAATCTCCTCTTGCAATTATTTTGTAACTGTAGTAGTCCAAGAAGCAAGAAAGTGTGTTGAATTTCAGAATTATTTACATCAGCTAAAATAGGTTTATAAACAAAGGACTACCTGTAAATGATGGAAGAAGTCACGAGTAAGAAGCCAAATTTCAGGCAGTATAAAACATGACCAATGTCATGTTTGTTTTTCTATTTATTTCTAAACTTTTGCATTCACTTTCAGAATCTCTCACCGAAATTACACATACAGATTCTGTATGGGGGGTAAATGCAAGAAAAGATAGATAAAAATTATTTCAAATATATGTTTTAAAGATCTCTCCAAATAGGTGAGATATAACCTCTTATGATATTAATGATTTTATAGATCAAGAAATTAAAGCATTATTTTAGATGATAATTTTTAGATAGACAATGACATGAGTCAGTATTGAAACCACTGATGAATGGAGACTAACAATTGAGTTAAATGCATCAAGCATATGATATGTAGACTAAATCTCTTGTTTGAACCTCCCATCATGTGCAATGGAACACCCATAGATGTGTAGAATAAGAGCAGAAAAATTTAACATAAGTTATTTAAAATATCAAGGCCCTACTAATTATTAGACATAACTATTATTGCCTTGATTTATTATTGTTGTATGGTAACATAATCTTAGTGGTAAGATTTAGTAATTGGTGATTTCACATGTATGTAGTTATCACTCTTCATGTATTCACATTATGATTAATTAGAGACACTACTCTAAATCATCTTCATTGTTTATTTCATGATATTATTTTGTCTTATTTCAAATATAATCATACCCGTAATACTTATCATTCAAAAAAACCATTCTAACTTATTGTAACAGAAGGAGTTCATCATTGTTGGTTTGTTTTCAGCTAGCATGTGATTAAATAATGTATCAGGGGTAAATAGGAGCAATTGGAAGCTAAGTTGCTCTAGAAGAAGAAGCTTAATATTTCTGTTGTATTTTCAGCTAGCCGAAGATTAAATTTGGAGTAAATAGGGGAAATTGAGAGTAATTTGAGGTACACAGTTCAGAATTTAGGTCTTTGTTGCTTTGCTTATAGCTAGTGTCTGAATAAATATTAGGGATGAATGTGGGTGATTAGGAAAAACTTTGTCATTCCTATTTAGCTTTCAGGTAATGGTTTAATAAATATTGGGATAAATTGTGGTGGTTGGAACTAATCTAAGGTATATAGTAAAAGTTTGTCATTACTGCTTTGCTTTCAGGTAAAAACTATTTTTATCTTTTCTTTGGAAAGTGAGATGAAAAACTATTTACGATGGTTTCATGAGGGAATTTAGTAACATGGATTTTCTATTATCCTACATTATTTACCTAATGTGGTTTACTTAATGTCTTGATTGCTTATAATTTATCTAGGGGATGACTTTGAGGGCACCAATAGATATACCACTTCTTCTTGGCTAAATGAGAGGCCTAGTTCTCTAATGGTTTGCCCATGATTTAGTTCTTTGACAATTTGCTCATGATTTAGTTCATGTGATTATTGATTTAATACTTACTCCATTAATGTAAAAACATAATTGAATTTCTCTATTAAAATTAAAATTAGGGTTAAATTTTTTAGTGATTTTTGGTTTTTATTTCAAATGATTATTTATATATTATCTCTTTATAGAAGTGTTTTTCCTACAATGCGGATTTATAATGAAGAAAATAGTTATAGTAACTAAATACTACACGTAATGATTTTTAAATAAAAATATAAATGTATAGTTTTTTTTAAAAAAGTGGTAAAAAACCACTAAAATATATTAATAAAAAAGAGATTACAAAATGCCAGATTCAGAAAGGCATACCAGTAGGAAAGAATCTAGCCAAGAAAACCTCCAGTTATAGCCTAATTGTGAACAGATACAACAAAAATCAACTCAATAAAGAGTCAAACTAGTAGCAACATCTGTAGCTTAATTCGGAACAAAGTTCATATAGTATTACATACAAAAACAGCTGACTAGACCAACCAATAGTCAGGACAAAAAACTAACTGAATACAAAACAAAAAAGTGCCTCAACGCCCAGTCAATCGGCAATCTCAATGATCTGTAAGGCACGACCCGCTTCAGGACCGTCCACATTTGCTTACTGGGGAGGAGGAGGAGGTAGAGGGGGAGGGACGTAGTTAAGTAAGAAATGTAATGCATTAAAAACTTTTGTAGATTTTGCTGCCACTTGATTCCCCAGCTCCCTCCGGTGACAATGGATGGCATTTTTGAAGGAAACCACACAATTGCTTTGAAGCCCATGCATAAAGGCATTGAATAGGCAGTGGAGTGCAGGTGTCTGAAACAATAACCTACAGTCAAATAAACCTCCCACGAGAGCAGTTCCTTCATGCAAGTCATAATCCTCTAGTGCAGAATTAAAAGAGTCAACAGAAAAATGTACATTCTGTATAAACGTAACACCCAAAACCCTTACCCTTTCACCATTTTGTAAAAGATCCATCGCATTAGAAAGAAAATACGATGCAGCTTGAGAGGGATAAATAGCCACTGGAGAAAAAAGGAAAGTAGAATCACAAACTTGAACAATCGCTCTGCCAACAGAAGTCTCATAAACCTTAAAGACTTCCTACAAAGAGTTTAGATTAGAAAGACCAAGGAGGGGTCGTTCCCAATTCCTAATTGGCCAAGAAATTTTGGAATTCTGCTGAACAGAGCCCATGCTAAAAACTGAAGAAACTTGAAGAGTACGAAATGCAGCAAATAAAATAAACTTTTAGAGCAGAGCTTAATCATCAAAAAACAAGAAAGAGATGAGTAAATAATGATCATAACATAGAATTTAAAGAAAGAATTGAAGTGCCAACTCCCTCGTGCAAACTCTACCATCTGCACTTATAACACATAACAAGGTACATCACATCCACCGAAAAGATAAGTGAAAATAAATAAATGACGTCAAGTAATACGCATGAAAAACTGGGAGAAAAAGAATAGAAAGATGATAAATATCTAATAAAATCTGCCAAAATTGCTAAAACTAATTCGAAATATCCTTCTCCAAAATAGCACTAACTCTAGGAATCCTAGCAAAAGATTTAGAATCCCATTCAAGAATATCAACATTTGAACTGAAAGCAAGGTTAGCCAAAAAATCTGCTAAAACGTTACCTTCGCGATAAATATGCATAATTTGAAAAGAATGAAAACGTTTCAAAAGATCCCTTCCAAAATTTAAAATGTAACCGATTTTCCAACTTGGAGAGGAATTATTTGAAAAAGCTCTAACAATATTTAGGGAATCACCTTCCATGATAATACTTGTGAAACCACTTTTGACAGCTAAATTCAGACCAGCTATTAAAGCCAAGGCCTCAGCCTCATTATTTGAAATTATACCCAGCTTGACTGACAAGGCTCTAAGGACTATTCCCTGATGATTTCTAATAACACAATCAGCACTTGAAATTCCTAGATTACCTCTGCTTACGCCATCAAAATTAAGCTTAACAAATGATTCAGGCGGAGGGATCCATTTGACAGAAGAACGATCAGTCTTAACATCAAACATAAAACAATTAGAATTAGGCAACTTTAACTATTTCCAATTTTTTAAAATCATATTATCCCAATTTGTGAAGATTAGAGAGTCCTCCTTCTTTGAAAAAAAGGATGCTAGAATCACTTCTGAAATGGATTTTTCAACTTTGCCCAAAATTACATGGAGAGGATTGCTTCTTTTCTTAAACAATCTGTTATTTCTTTCTAACCATAAAGACCAGATAATAATACTTGGTGAAACAACCCATAAAATAGAAAAGGTAGACTTGGGGAACAGCAAAGGCCAACTTTGGAAAACTTGAAGTAAAGAAAACAGAAGGGGGCCCGACCAATTTAGTTTAGAGAGAAGCCAATGCCAGACTTGAGAGGAGAAGCTACAGTTTAATAATAAATGATCCACCGACTCCTCCACCTCAAGACAGAAAGGGTAGAAAAAAGAGGTTGTAATCCCAAATTTAGATAGTCTATCACTTGTTAGAATATGGTAGTTCAGTGCTAACCAAGAAAAAGCTCTTGCTTTAGGGAGACAAGGCTCACTCCAACATAGCTTATAGGGCCAACGTGAGTCTGAATTAGAATCCTTACTAGTAAGACTTAAATAACCAAGTTTTACTGTGTAACAACCAGATTTTGAGGGGGCCTAGACCAGTTTATCCTTTTCACCTGAGATAAAAAGACATCTATTTTTCAAAATTGTCTTCAACAGAGTCTTCTACTCTTGAGGGATCAAGAAATCATCAAAAATTTTCCCTTTAGCTTTACTAATATTCACATTATTATCAAACTCAAAGTAATCTTTAACTTTTGTTCCCCAAACCTGACACAGAAAAGACTTAATCTCTTGAAGACCCTATGTATTAACGAGAGGAGGGTAACTATTCCAAGAGTCATCCCAGAAAAGGGCAGACTATCCATCATGAATAACCCATGTTAAATAGGGTGAAATAACTTCACGACAACCAATCAAGAAATTCCACATGTGAGAGCCCTCCATAGGATTAAGTAATGTAAATATTCTTTTAGGAGAAAAAGAATCTAGATGTTTTGCATACATTAATTTACCCCATTTAGAATCTGATTTTTGATACAAATTCCAAACCAGTTTGGCTCCAAGAGCTTTATTTTGTGCTGCAATATTAGGAATTCCAGCTCCCCCTAACTGTTTAGGAAGGCAAATTTTATTTTAAGATATTAAAGTAATTCTTCTCCCATTAGAATTGGAACCATTCCACAAAAATTTTCTTAGAATAGTCACAATATACTACAAAATGGTTTTTGGAACCTTCAGAACTGAAAGCAAGTAGACTGGAATGGCTGATAGATCTGTTTTGATCAACAAAATTTTTCCTACCAATGTAAGCCATTTGCCTTTCCAAGAAGAAATTTTAACTTTAATACTTGTAATTAACTTATCCCAAAACAAATTTTTAATTGAACCTGAAAATAGAGGAATACCCAAATATCTCGAGGGTAAAGTGTCAATTTGAAAGCCTAGAAATTTAGCTATCCTTTGTTGTACCAACATAGAAGAAAAGAAAAAGAAAATTTTAGATTTACTATGATTCACTTTTTGACCCGAAACAAGACAATAACTATTTATAACTTCCTTCAAGACTTTATCTTCCTTCATCACAGGTTGACCAAACAACAAAGTGTCATCTGCAAACAAGGCATGTGTAATAGAAAAAGGAACTCTAGGAATATTTATCCCTTTCCAGTGGCCCATCAAATTCTTACTCATAATTAATCTACTTAAACCTTCGGCCATTGAGATAAAAAGAAAAGGGGAAAGAGGATCACCCTGTCAGATTCCTTGAGAAGACTAAAAGAAATCAGATTGAGAACCATTGATCAAAACTGAAAAACTAGCACCAGACACAAGAATAAATCCATTTGCACCATTTTGAGGAAAAACAAAAAGTCCCAGGACACTCGATCATAAGCTTTGAACATATCCAACTTCACCAACATAGCTGGGAGTTTATGTTGATGTATTGAGTGTAGAACCTCATGTGCAACCAAAGCACCTTCTGAAGTTTCCTTACCTAGGACAAAACCACCTTGTTCGTCTAAAATAATTTTTGGGATTAGAGTAGCAAGTCTTGAAGTAATGGCTTTTGAAATAATTTTATAAAGAGCATTACAAAGTGATATGGGTCTAAAATCAGCATAGGAGGAAGGGGAAGCAACTTTTGGAATTAAAGCAATAAATGTGGAATTAATTTCTTTCAGAATACTCCTATTTCTCCTAGCTTCCTCTACCACCAGCCAAATATCCTTGCCCAAAAAATCCCAACATTTTTGAAAAAAGAGAGGAGTGAAACCATCTGGGCCAGAGGATTTGTCTGGATCTAGGGAGAAGACAACTGCCTTGATTTCTTCTAAGGTAAAACGCTTCATCAATGCCTAATTATCTTCTGGAGAAATCAATTTAGGAATATGAGATAAGACTTCTACAACAGTTGAATTTGGGATAGGAGTTGGATCTTTAGATAAAAGTTTCTGAAAGAAATTAATTCCTTCTTTTTGAATGAGGGATTCTTCTAACAATATATTTCCCATAGAATCTTTAATGGAAAAAATGGAATTCTTTTGCCTTTGCAGCATAGCTGAAACATGAAAAAATTGTGTTATGATCACCTTCCTTTAACCAAGTTTCCCTTGACTTCTGTCTCCAGAAAATTTCTTCCCGGACTAGAATTTCCTCTAAATCAAATTGAAGAGATTTCATGCATTCAAAAGAGGCATTATCCATGCCTTTACTAATAATAGTTTCATTTAACTGAAGCAATTGAGATTGAAGAACTATTTTTTGGGAATAAATGTTGCCAAAAGAAGATTTATTCCATTCCAAGATTTTACGTTTCATAAATTTCAACCTTTCACTGACCCAAAACATACGTGAACCTTTAACATAAGGAGCATTTGACCACCAAAATTTTAATAAGGATAAGAAGTTTTTATCTCGAAACCACATGGATTGAAATCTAAATGAAGCCCTGTGGATCTACCTTCGAAAAGAAGCATGGATATGAACAGAAATAGGAAAATGATCAAAAGAAGTAAAAGGAAGAACAGAAGTACCAAGAATGTTAGACTCAAGACACCACTCTGAAGAGAAAAGAAATCGATCCAGACGTTCTGTAATATTAAAAAACCCTTTTCTTCTATTAGACCAAGTAAAACTCCCATTCAATAATGGACTGTCAATTAAAGCATTATCAGAAATAAAATCTTTAAAATCCTCTATTACCCTCTGAGGAGGGTAAATTCCTCTTAATTTTTCTGTTAAACAGGAAATGGCATTAAAATCCCCTCCTAAAATAACTTTCTCACCAGATAACTATTCTAGAAGCGCTGATAATATATCCCAACATTATTTTTTTCTCTGGTTGCAGTAGGTCCATAAATATTGAAAAGCCAAAAATTCAAACAGGAAGAAGTGATTTTAACCAAGCAGAAATTTGGGATAGAACAAACTAACTCTATTGCACAGACTTTACTATCCCACAAAATAGCCAGACCTCCTGAAGCCCCTTGAGAAGGGATATGAATATATTTCCATTTTACCCAACTCGAAAAAATAAAATCAGCTTGAGATGAAGATAATTTTGATTCTTGAAGTAATACAATATCAGAACCTGAGGAATCTGACTGACACTTAACCAAGCGTCGCTTGTTAGGGGTGTTGATGCCCCTAACATTCCAAGAAAGAAGCTTCATTGTTTGCAGGGAGAGTTTCTAACTCTCCTTGATCTCAGACATGTATCCAAGGTGACCTGCAAACTAGCTTTTATCTCTTCTTGAGTTTTAAAGGACTTTGGCTTACGTCCCCGCTTAGAGGGAGACAGAGAACTCTATTTAGGAGGTGAATCCTGACTAAGCGATTGAGAAATAGACAACTTTGTAGCAAAATCAAAAGCATCACTTTCTTCTCCTAGAGGAGGTACTGGGTCAACTTTCCCTTGGCTTAAACAAGTTGGATGAACTAAACTAGGAACAGAAATATTAGAAATGGTTGAATAATCTACAAAAGTATTTGTCTTTTCTGAAATTACCTCATATGCTAATTCATCGATAAGATCCGAGGCAACTTTACAAATAGTTCTTTCAACAAAAGCATTAGCTTCCTCTTCAGTAAAAGGAAATCCATTCGACCCTGTTTTAGGCATTTCATTGACTATTTCCCTAGAATAATTTTTCTCGAAGCTAAAGGAATTAAACAGATTTTTCTTAATTTTATCACTAGGAAAATCAGGGGTTGCAATATCCTCAGGGTTACCAACTGCAAATTCAAAAGAACATTCTTCTTCTAACCCTGTAGTAGTCTAAAAATTTTCTTCAGAAATAGGGGAATTGACAAAATGATTGAGAGAAGCTTCCCCTATATTAACAAAATCTAAATTCTCCTTGGCAAAAGAATTTTCTTCAAAATCCTCACAGGCTTTACTTGACTGCAACATTTCCGCGTTATCGATAGCCATGTGGTTTTCAAAGACAATTACTTGTTTCCAATTTCCAAATTTAGAGTGAAACTCCATAAATTTGGGAAAGGGAAACGAAGTATTGAGAACTAATGAAAACCTAACTGGCAAATCTGGCCTTTGAAAGGAGGATAAATCATGCTTTATGAAGAAACCCAATTTCTTGGCACAAAATTCAATAGTGGAAAAATCCCTATATTCTAGAGGTAAATTTGGCAAAGAGATCCAAAAAGGAACAAAATTCATATTAGCTTTAACCAGGTTAGAATTTGGTTCCCCTTTTTGGAGACAAATCCCTTTGCCACAATAAAACCACAATTTCTGACTAAGGGTTTCATCCCGAAAACCCCCATTTGCAAAAACCACCATAAAAACACATAAATCTTTATGCAAGAAGAAGACGTCCGAAACCCCATGCCATGTAACCCTAACCCAAGCAAAAAATTCATCAAAATTAAATGTTGGGTTCCAAACCTTACCAATAAGGGCTCAGGAAGTAAGATATTAAACATAGGGGTTTACCATTTCCTCGGGGATTTGAATGTTTACAGTCTCCATAGAAACCCTATCCTCCTAAGTAGGACCCTCGCCAACATGATTGTGAGTAGCCTTAACTATTTTTTCCCTCCAAACCTGACGAACCCCAGAAAATTTGTGTGTAGAAGCAGACTAGAAATGTTGGCCATAGTGTCTACCGACATACCCAAGGTTGTGGTATCGAGAAGAGTCTGGACGCACCGGATAGCTTCTGTGACGCACATTACAAAAATCCTCTCGAAACCATCTGCACGCATACTCCGGATAAAATGAACGCCTCCATGCCCTAAGTGCATCGAAAAACAAACTTTGTTGCGAAGGTAAAGGTCTTCGAGTGAAGACCCCATTATTTTGTCGCATTATTTTGTCGCAATTCACATACTTTAAATATAAATGTATATTATGTAGTGATAGGACTATAAATATTTGTGCCTATTGGTCATTTGATAAGACCTTTGGTGTTTTTACTAGTTATATTAAATATAGTTACCTATCCTCAATTAAATTAGTTGCACCATGTCAACCTCCAATTATATTCGTCATCATTTTGCTTGAGCTTTTAAACTAATATTTAATTCAAAGAATCAATTTTTTTTTAACAGAAAAAGGTGAGAGGCACCCATAGATTAAGATAATAAAATTTTTAAAGATAACAAGGCCAAGGCCAAAATTTAGAGACCAACAAAAAAATAAAAAGAAGCCCTTAAATAGAGCTGATAAAACAAAATTTGGATAGAATAAATCCCCCTTAGACAAGAGGATAGTAATATTGATAAATGCCCCCACCTACCATGAGAGAGAACAAACAAACTTGCCCCGTGCACAGCCAAACACAAAGTAGAAACTAGGCAGAGCCGCTGAGAGGCCACCAAGAAATGGACAGGAACCAGAAAAATAGACAAAACTGTAAGGAAAGAAGAGGTGCGGAATACAGCTTCCCTAATATCAATTTAGAGAGGATAATGCACACTGGTATCTTTCAATTCAAAAACCACAAATGAATACAACAGAAAAGTAGAATAAACAATCAATACAACACAGAATGACACCAGTTTTACGTGGGAAAACCCTTTCAGGTAAAAAACCCACCACCACAATAGAAGCTATCTTTATTATAGTAAACTGAAACATTACAATAAAGATCCTAGCTCTTTTTGCTCAGATATCGATTCTTTTACAATTATACAAAGCCATTTATTTCATTTGTACATCTACAGAATAAACTGTATAATTCAAATCTCTTCATCAATCATCAACGACACCAGCAGATCTGTATTTATTTCTAGTCTTCAAGAGCAAAAACATTATTCAACTTTTGCCCTAATTGTTTGATATAACTTCTCCAGCGTCGCTGCCATCAACTATCATAACTATTCACATTCTTGCAAGATGTTTAATCCCACATCCACAAGGTCACAGACAACATTTCGGTTTATACCTCTAAATGCTCAGTAATTCATCGTCGACAGTTTTGTTGCCGACGATGCCAAACTATAGTCTCATCAGAATAACCTGCTCCATCGGTAAGCGCTTCACTTCCTACATCGATAGTTCAATGTCTTCGTGATGCTCAAGTCCTCCATCGTTCATCGAAAAGATCTCCTCCATTTGTCCAGACACTTTACACTGCCCCGATGAACTATCTCACATATCAGGCAATGTCTTTAAACTCCTGCCGATAGTTATAGTCTATCTGATAGTAGTGACTATTGGTGTAACACAAAGTCATCTGTAGAGCCAACTCGAGATCTGCCGATAGTGTTCAGTCATAGTGATGACTGTTCACATTGAACCTTGAACCTGCTAAACTCTTGATCAGTTCAATGAACCCTTGAACCATTGAACCCGATGAACTTACAAAATGATTCAATGAAGAACAATAATTAAACATGAGGTTCAAGCAGTAATTTGAGACACAAGTTCTCTTCAATCTCCCACTTGTTGAAGAGATTACTGCTACCTCTTAGTCCTCATTTGATTATTGAGAACTATGGGCCCGAAGACCCATTTCATCTGAACACCATTTGAACTTGGCTGTGCCCACTAGTTTAGTTAAGGCATCAACAACATTTTCCAAGGTGTAAACCTTTTCCAGCTTCACCTTCCTATCTTCCACCATATCACAAACAAAGTGATATTGGACATCAATATGTTTTGTCCTAGCATGAAATGTAAGGTTCTTTGCCAAACATATAGCACTTTGAATGTCACAGTGTATTTGTATCTACCCTACATTAAAACCAACATCAGAACACAACCTCTTCAACCAAATGGCTTCTTGGCATGCATGAGTAGCTACCATGTACTCTGCTTCTATTGTGGACAAAGCGACTACAACTTGCTGCTTACTCATCCAACTGATAGCACCACCATTTAACATGAATACATATCCACTGGTGGATCTTCTACTATCAATGTCCCCTACCCAATCAGAATCAACATATCCCTAAATGCTGATAGATTTCTAAGATCCAATTGAGTTTCCATGATAGCAAATAGTATAATCAGAAGTTCCCTTCAAATACCTCATGGTTCTCTTCATGGCATCCCAATGTGACCTACCTGGATTCGTCATAAACCAGCTCAAAACTCCCACTGCTTGGGTAATGTCTGGTCTAGTATAGACCATTACGTACATTAAACTGCCAACATCACTTGCATAAGGCACTTTTTTCATATCGTCTATTTCATTCAAAGATTCTGGACAATCTTCAATAGATAGTTTCGTTCCCTACAAAATTGGAACAACTAACTATTTAGAATCAAACATATTAAACTTATCAAGAACATTGGTAATATACTTGCTCTGGCTAAGCCAAATCTTTATCTTTGATCTATCCCTTTTGATTTCCATTCCCAGAATGTACTTTGTTGCCTCCAGATTCTTCATTTCAAATTTCAAGGACAATTGAGATTTTAATTCTGAGATCATCCCCTTACCATTGCCAATGAACAACATGTCATCCACATATAGTGCAATTATAAGAATCTGATCACCATCAGTTTTATAATAGACACAGTAATCAGATTTAGATCTCACATATCCCAAAGATAAAACATACGTATCAAATTTCTGATACCACATTCTAGGAGATTGCTTCAAGCCATAAAGAGACTTTTTAAGTTTACATACCAGATGTTCTTTACCTTTTTCCATAAAATGGTCTGGCTGGGACATATAAATTTCTTCTTCAAGGTCCCCATGAAGAAATGTTGTCATCACATCCATCTGCTTAATTTCAAAGTCATATGCTGCTGCAAGTGACAACAGAAATCTAATGGATGTCAGCTTAGCTATAGGAGAAAAGATTTCTCCATAATCTATACCTTCCTTTTGGGAATACCCCTTAGCAACCAATCTTTCCTTGTACTTTTCAATACGACCATCTAGACCATATTTTTTTTTAAATACCCACTTACAGTCCATAGGTTTTCTACCTTCAGGCAAAGGCACCAGATCCCAGGTTCCATTTTTCTCCAATGATGACATTTCACTTTCCATGGCTTCCAACCAAGAATCTGAATCAGGTAGACTAATAGCTTCTTTCACAGTCCTAGGTTCATCAGTATCAGTAAGCAAAGCATAGGCACAACTTGAATCAAGTACTGAAAATCTATACCTATCTGGTTGTCTTCTTTCATGCGTAGATCACCTCAATCGCTGAGGTGTTGGTTCAGGTTCTTGCTCTAGATCTGAATCTTCGGAGCTACTTGAACTCACATCTAAATCATCTACACTTGGTGCTTATTGTTCCTCTTTTACAGGGGTCAGAGGAATATTAACAACACTCTTTTCTTTCTTTTCTTCTGTCTTCTCTGGCTGAGGATCAATAACCAAAGGTTTCAGCTCTTTGAAAATTACATTCCTGCTGTAAATTATCTTTTCAGTTTCAGGATTCCAAAGCTTGTACCCTTTAACACCAACTCCATAGCCAATAAAGATACATTTGACTACCTTGTTATCCAACTTAGATCTTTTTACCTTAGGAATATGAGCATATGCCTCATAGCCAAAGACACGAATATGTCTTAGAGAGGGCTTCTTTCCAGACCATGCTTCCATAGGTGTCTTATCAACCAATGCCAAAGTAGGAGAATGATTCAACAAGTAACAAGCTGTAGCAACTACCTCAGCCTAGAACCTTTGTTCAAGACCAGCATAACTCAACATCCTTCTTGCTTTCTCCATCAATGATAGATTCAACCTTTCAGCAACTCCATTTTGCTGTGGAGTATAAGGTGTAGTCCTATGCCTTTTAATTCCATGATCAAGACAAAATTTATCAAAATCTGCATTGCAATATTCAACACCGTTATCTGTTCTCAAAAATTTTATTTTTCTACCAGTCTGGTTTTCCACAAGATTTTTAAATTCTTTAAACTGACTGAACACTTCTGATTTATTTTTCAAAAAATATACAAATGCCCTCCTTGAATAATCATCAATAAATGACACATAGTATCTTGATTTAGATAGAGAAGGAACATCAACTAGACCACAAACATCAGAATCTACATAGTCCAAAACACCAGAAGATTTATGAGAACTAGAGTAAAAAGAAACATGGTTCTATTTTCTATATATGCAATGTTCACAAAAATTAAATTCCAGATTACAATCAATCAACCCATCTACTAGGTTTTTGTTCTTCAAGGTTTTTAAACCTTTTTCACCTATGTGACCAAGTCTATGATGCTAGAGCATTATTTTCTCTGTAGGAAGTTTAACTTCCATAGAGTTTGCATCATGTGTTACAATAGTAGCTTTTTCAGATTTTACAGAGACATTATTACAGTACACTGGTTTAGCATCTAACCTATACAAAGTTCCAATGCATTCACCCTTTGCTAGAACAATAGAACCTCTAGTCATCTTACAACCACCATTCACAAAAGTAACTTGCACTCCAACATCATTAAGCTTACTAACAGAAAGTAAATTTTGAGCCAGACCTGGTATGTGTAGTACTCCATTCATTCCCTTTATTCTACCATCCGGGAACTGGATTCTGACTCTTCCTCGACCAACAATTTCTAGTGTCGAATAATATTCCAAGAACACCTTCCCACCAGCATATGGTTCATACTTAGTGAACCATTCTCTATGAGATGTCATATGAAAAGATGCTCCTGAATCCACCAGCCATACATCTTTAGATGCAAGTGTTGCGAAGGCAGCAATGAAGGCATCAGCATCACTTTGAGAAGAATTAGTGTTAGAGAAGTTCTTCTTCTTCTTTTTCTCCTCTTTGTAGTCTTTTCTGATGTGTCCTTTCTGGTCACAATTCCAGCACTTCACCTTGGACTTCTTACCAGGAGATTTTGATCTCCCCTCTAATTTAGACTTAGACTTCTTGTCCTTCTTGTCTCTTTCCTTTGATCTACCTTGAACGAATAGGGCCTCTTTGGCTGTCTCAGAAGATCTCCTCGACATCTCTTCAGATAACAGCGAGGCAACAACTGCTTCAGTTGTAAACATGGTTGTTGTACTTCCAATAGCCATCACAAGATTATCCCATGAGTTAGGTAAGGAACATAACAGAAGCATACTGCGATCCTCTTCTTCTATTTTTATGCCTACAGAAGTCAACTACGCAACAATTGTATTAAATGTGTTTAGATGATCTGCTACAGATGCTCCTTCATCCATCTTCAGAGAATACAACTTCTTCCTGAGGAAAAGTTTATTCACCAAGGACTTGCCCTGGTAAATATCTCCCAACTTCTTCCACAAATCTTTGGCTGACTTCTCCTCATGGACATTCAATAGAATAGAATCTGCTAAACTCAATCTTATCAGTCCTCTGGCTTTCCTATCTGCCAAATCCCAATCTTCTTGCTTCATGCCTGAAAGTTTAACCCCAAACACAGCAACCCAAAAATCTCTATCAACTAGTACATCTTCAAACTTAAGTTTCCACAACTCAAAGTTGTGCCATTGAACTTATCAATGTCTATTTTTCCTGATGTACTTGCCATCTTATTTAATAAAATAGACCACTACAAAACTCCCACTCACAGAACTGACACAAAAAACCCAACCTACAAAAAGGATAACACAACTGGCCAAGCTCTGATACCACTTGTAAGGAAAGCAGAGGTGCAGAATACCACTTCCCTAATGTCAATTTAGAGAGGATAATGCAGACTGGTAACTTTCAATTCAAAAACCACAATAGAATACACCATAAAAGAAGAATAAACAATCAATACAACACAGAATGATAGTAGTTTTATGTGGGAAAACCCTTTCGGGTAAAAAATGCACCACCACAATAGAAGCTATCTTTATTATAATAAACTGAAAGGTTACAATAAAGATCCCAGTTCTTTTTTCTCAGATATCGATTCTTTTACAATTATACAAAGCTATTTATTTCATCTGCACATCTACAGAATAAACTATATAATTTGAATCTCTTCATCAATCATCAACAACACCAGTACATCTGCATTTATTTCTAGTCTTCAAGAGCAAAAACATTATTCAACTTTTGCCCTAACTGTTTGATCTAACTTCTCCAGTGTCACTGCCATCAACTGTCATAATTGTTCACATTCTTACAAGATGTTTAATCCCACATGCACAAGGTCGTAGACAACATTCTGGTTTATATCTCTGAATGCTCAGTAATATCATCGTTGGCAATTTTGTTGTTGACGATCCCAAACTATAGTCTCATTGGAATAACCTACTCCATTGGTAAGCGCTTCACTTCCTACATCAATAGTTCAATGTCTCCATGATTCCCAAGTTCTCCATCCTTCATTGGAAAGATCTCCTCCATCGGTCCAGACACTTTACACTGCCCCGATGAACTATCTCACATATCGGGCAATGTCTTCGAACTCCTGCCGATAGTTAAAGTCTATCCAATGGTAGTGACTATTGGTGTAACACAAACTAATTGGTAGACCCAACTCAAGATCCACCGATAGTGTTCAGTCATAGTGATGACTATTCACATTGAACCTTGAACCTGCTGAACCCTTGACCGGTTCAATGAACCCTTGAACCATTGAACCTGATGAACTTCTAGAATTGTTCAATGAAGAACAATGATTAAACATGAGGTTAAAGCAATAATTTGAGACACAAGTTCTCTTCAAAAACATCAAACCCCACCAAGAACTGAAACATCAACCACCACCAATGCCAGGCCCAAAAAGAAACACAATGCCCAACACCCCCCTCACGTCGCTGCCGGGGCTGCAGGAAGGTTCTGGTCATCCAACTAACTAGCCGCAGCTGGGAGGAAGCCTTCTTTAGGGTTTTCCAAGGCATAGTGAGGCATACACAGAGCTAAATCAGGAGAGTGGACTCTGAGAAAATGATGGCCAAAAACACATCCTTAATTTTGCAATCTTTTTTCTTAGTAATGAGGAAGCAATGCGACTGCAGCATGCTATCAAGTTCATCACTGTACAAAGATTTAATACTTTTTTACAAAGCCCTATAGATGGCTTACTAAGAGGAGGACATGCACAAAGAGACGAGATTGAAGAGACCTCTGATTAGGGCATCACCCTAGTCCATGTTGTAAGCAACCACTGTCGTTTCCCACCTGTCAACTGTGTAGATGTTTTTGGAGAACAACCCTGTAGCTAAAGAATGCACAAACTCGCCATCCACTACTAAATCCATAATATTAGATAGGAGCTAGGTGACCACATCTGAGTAGTTTAAAACTTGACCTTCATAGCCTCTTATCTAGGCATGACCAACAATGTTCCTGACTGCAAATTGCATTAGAGTACAGTCCCAATCAAGCAACGTCATCAAATCCGCTAATTTGACCCTACCCCTAATCTCTGGTTCCCACTCCAGAGCTGGGAAAAACAACCTTTGATTGAGAAGTGTGTCAACCATTGGAGCCTATTCGCTGAGAGGAGAGGGAAAATGGAATAGAAAACCTACAAAGAAACTAGCCCGACAAATAGAAGCCTAGCAACAGAGAGAAGGAAGCTAAAAATAGAAAATGTCTTCTTTTAACACAACAAACAGCCCATAAGTAGAAGAAAACAAGCAAGTAGATAGAGGATGGTGGTGACATCACGTAATCAAAAGACACCAGTAAAAGGATTGAGATGCCACCTCGGGAAAGGGTCCATCAGTAGAAACTTACCACGCATCCTTAATAGGCTATTCCCATTGTACAAGCTAAAGCTGTCAAGGAATTGCTTAGCCCTTATTTAAAACAAGCAAGTTGGTCATATCACCTCTCTTTAAGAAACATATGATGGAGGATTCATGATCCCAAACTAACCACCCAATCTGGAGAAAAGCACATAACAGTCTCAGATCACTAGATATTGAAAAGGACTACTTACACCTCTTCCACGAACTTGTCAGAGGCTGGTGGGAAAGAGTTAAAACTACAAATAAATAAGGGGACCGATCCTATCAGGGAGTCACTGCCGATCTAGTTCAAAATCAAAATGGGCAAGAAAATGTCACATCTTCCAGCTCGAACGGCAAGGGATTTGACAGGGGGAATAAATGAAATCCCATCTTGTGATCACCATCTTGCTGTCATATCAGATGTTTGAAATCCATCTGTTCTACTTAAGGGTGATCATAAATACATCCGAGGCTTTAAAATCAAACTGCCATTTAAGACAAAGAGGAAGTTGTTTGAAAATTAAACTAGAGAGCAAACGGTAGCGAGCTGTGTCAAAGTCAAACCAAATGAATGCTTGGCACTTCTTCCATCTCATTTGCAATGAGATTAGTTAGATTTGTATGGTCTTTTTCTCCAGCTAGATATAGAACAGATGCATTCTCTTGTTCAATGGCTAGATTAACTAGCAGATCTGCCACCTTATTGCCTTCCCTTAGAGTGTGGGAAATAAGATAATTATCCAATTTATTCAGAAGGTGGTGGCCTGTTGGAGAATGTAATTGAGCTTCCAGTTATCCAGTCCTTTTCCTTTGATGGCATTAATGACTATCAAGGAGTCACCCTTTATCCAAAGACTATTAATTCCTTTATCAACTACCAGTGCTAACCCATACACAAGAGCCCATGCCTTCGCCTCATATTGGTTCCACTGGGAAGTCTAGTCGATTTGGCTGCAATGAGAGAGCCATCCTCTTTTCTAATTACACATCTAGTACCTGAAGGACCTGGACTACCTCGACATGCTCCATCAAAGTTCATCTTGAAGAAAGGGGGGGATGGTAGAATCCATCTTACATCATCTCTTTTTAACACAGGCTTAACTTTCGCTGAAAGGCTGTCAAAACCTAACTTGAACACTGACGGCTAAAATAAAAAAATTGCCACATCCCATTTAGACCATACTAAGTTTCTGATGTTAGTGAGTCTAAGAAAAGAAATTAATTGATCCAAAATTACCGCTTCTAACCTATCACAGACCTGACTCACAGAATTAGCTTCCTTTCTAAAAATACGGATGTTCTTTTCCTACCATAGATGCCAGATAACCATTGATGGGCCAATGTCCCACAGACAGGCTAAGTGGGAGTTTACCACTGGATGAGGCCAATTCATAAACATTTGAAACAGAGATTTGGATAATGGACTAGTGCAATTAAGCTTTCTGAAAAGCCAGAGCTAACATTCTCTACTGAAGGGACACTGCAGAAGAAGGTGATCTATGGACTCTTCCACACCTCCACATAACACACAAGGGAAATTTGGCCCTAGCCCCACCCTTTTAATTTGATCTCCCGTCAAGATCTTATTGTGAAAATTAGTTTTAATTATGAAAATTTTAAATCATCTCTCTAGTACATGTAACTGTAGAGTATGAAATGCCTCATTAAAGAGAAATAATAGCTAAAAAAATAGGTGTTGCAGTGCAGGGCTAAAAATAAGTGTCACAGTGAGGAAGATATAAAACAGCTTTGAAGTGTAGGGCTAAAAATAAGTGTTGCAGTGATGAAGATATAAAACACATAAATATATAAAACACCTTTGAAGTGCAGGGCAAAAAATAAGTGTTGCAGTGCAGCACTAAAAATAAGTGCTGCAGTGGCTAAAAATAAATGTTGCAGTGCAGGGCTAAAAATAGTTGTTGCAGTGGCTAAAAATAAGTGTTGCAGACCATAACTAGCCACTTAAAAAGAAATAATAGTCATGAAATAAAGAATCATGTGGTGGCTGTTATTAAAAAATATATGATATTTTTCTTTTTTATATAGTTACCTGAAGATTGAAGGATAACTGAGACTACAATAAGCTTGAATCGAGAATATTACAGTAGCCCCAACATGGAAGATAATCAACAATAGCAGAATGTTGATGAGCATCCGTACCTGGAGCTTGAATGTGTTGCACACGTGGCATCTGTGTGAAGCCCAATTTGTAAGTAGTCTACAGTTTCTCCTGCATTCTTAGACTTATTCCTCTGGAAACCTATTCCTTGTAACGGCCATCTTCTTGGCATGCGGTTGCTGCAATACAGAGGCTCTGAGGATGGTTAAAAATGCAGGAGGAAGTTCTGTGAGATATAGCATGTGATATTGAATAGCTGTTGTTCCAAATACAGATGTGTATGTAATACAGAAAGAGAGAGAGATGTATTGATATAATAAAATGCCCTTCGTTGTGGATGTAGCCAAATACTGGTGAACCACGTTAAATCTTCTTGGTCTTCTATGTGTGTTGTTTTATGTTATTTCATTCTGAGCTTTTGTTTTGATCTGCTATTCTTATCTTAGTTCTGTTATTCTATTTTTGAATTTACAATTGGTATCAGAGCTCTGTGTGTAGCTCGGTCCAGGAGATAGCCTGTGAAGTTTTTTTTTGGGAACCTATACAGCAATCAAAATGGATGATTCAGAAAAATAGAAAATAGAGAAATTTACAGGCCAAAACTTTGGTCTTTGGAAAGTGCATATGGAGTCTCTTCTTATCAAACAAGACTTGTCACTCGCCTTACTAGGGAAAACCAAAGGACAAGGTACTATGAAGGATGAAGACTGGGAAAAACTCGATATGAAAGCCAAGGCAACTATATTTCTCATTGTCCAGCAATGTACTATTTAATGTCTCAAATGAGAGTACTACACAAGAGCTCTGGGAAAAGCTCTCCAAGCATGTATGCAATTGCTTCTACTTCAAATAAGGTATTTATTATGAAGAAATTATATAACCTAAAAATGAAAGAAGGTGGGGTTATGTCCAATCATCTGAATGAATTTTACACCTTAGTTACTCAATTAGCTTCGGTGGGTATCAAGTTAGATCCTGAGATTAAAGCTATTTTGCTAGTGTGTTCCTTACTAAATAGCTGGGAAGGTGTTCTCGTGGCTGTGAGCACTTCTGTAGCAGCCAAGACTACATTGGTTTTTTATGACATTGTAGCTACTCTTCTCAGCGAAGACATGAGAAGGAAACATCAGGAACCCTCATCAAGTGATGCTCTAATAGCTATAAGTATAAACAATAGGGGAAGAAGCCATGACAGAGGTAGATACAACAACCGGAGAAGGTCACAATCTGGTCCGCAATCGAAGTCTAGGGGCAGAACCGATGCGTGTTGGTTTTGTGGAAAACCTGGACACAATAAGAAGAACTACTGGAACTATAAGAAAGCTCAAGGCAACGTGAGCACAAATAATCAAGAAAACACTCCAGGTGATGGTGTTTTGGTTCTATCAGCAAGTGATACAAATGCATATTTGTGGGTTCTTGATTCCAGCGCCTCATTTCATGCCACTTCATGCCATCAAGCTTTCATAAATTTTCAAGAAGGTAGATTCAGTAAGGTGTTTCTTGGTGACAATAAAGAATGTGACATCTTAGGTAAAGGTGATATCACATTAAATCTAAAAAATGGAGATAAATTAACTTTGATGGATGTTAGATATTGATGAAGGGGGTAAATCATAAAACACACAATAATAGAAATTGAACACAGAGAATAGAACTTTCTTTTATTGATATGGGCAACTTATTACATTATAGAAGCTTAATTACAATCAGAGGAATCAGTCCTCCACAGGCTGCAACACACTACATCTACCATCACCAGGCTTTGGAATCTTTCACCTTCTGTAACCCCCAAATTAGCTAGGGTTTCTGTTTTCCTACCTATTCTTGACTCTACACTTGCCCCCTTAACTCTACTACCGCCCAGGGTCCCCAAAATAGCCATAAATAACACTTTTTGGTGGCCTCCAGCTAAATTTCAAAATTTACAACTCCCTATAAAAGTAGGTAAACTTCCAAGAAGCATAACTTTTGATCTGGGTGTCCGATTGACGAACCGTTTTAGGCGTCAAAAATCTCGCGATGTGAACTATTACACCAAAAATTTGTAAATAGATTTTTGTCAACTTTTCAGGACGTTTAGGGAAGTTTTAGGGCCTCATATCTCATTTCAGAAATTTTTAGGGGCTTTTCAGAAAACAAAAACTTTAATATCTTTCAGCTCACAAATGATCTTTGCCTAATTCCTTTGCCAAAGGTCTTATATTTCCATTTAGTAACTTTCTACAAGTTTTCACTTCAATCTGTGCCCAACTGCAAACTTTCCAAAAATAGCAGGTAGACTTTCCAAAACAGGCAGGTTGTTATTTTTAGTAGTTTTGAAAAATTGAAAGTCCTACATCATTATTCTAGATATTATGGAACCAGAAACACTAATTATAGAAAGAAATGAAAACAACTACAATGATTTTGAATTAACTTCTTTTTGGTTGATGCAAGATTGCCCTTACACCACTGGATGCTCCTGCATCAGATATGTACCCATGTTAAAAAGAAATTTAATTTCTGTTAGTCATCTTATAGGCACTGGATGCAATGTTAAATTTTCTCTTGAATCATGGAAAATTACAAAGGGGCTTTTAGTAATGGCAAGAGGAAAGAAACAAGGTAATATCTATATTCTGGACTATTTTGGTGAAGTGGGAGCTGCCTTGCCGACTATGGACAGTGGGTCTGAAATATGGCACAAAAGGCTTGGTCATATGAGCCAAAAAGGTCTTCAAGTTATTCTTCAGCACAATTAGCTTCCAGGCCTCAACTCTATCGATTTAGAACTATGTGAACATTGCCTTTATGGTAAACAGTACCGAACTAGTTTCATGAGAAAGGGGCATGACAAGAAAACTACTCCGTTGGAACTTGTTCATTCTAACGTTTTTGGTCTGACTTGGGAACTTCTTTTGGTGGAGCAAATTATTTTGTAACCTTTCTAGATGATTGTACTCGAAAAATCTGGATTTATATGTTGAACAAAAAATCTGAGGTATTTTCAAAATTTAAAATTTTTAAGGCTGCTATTGAAAACTAGATTGGGCATAAAATTAAATGCCTACTAACAGACAATGGTGGAGAATATTGCTCTTCAGAGTTTGATTCTTTTTGTGTAGACCATGGTATTCGATGGATCAAGACCATCCCTTATACACCTCAAGAGAATGGTGCAGCTGAGAGGCTAAATCGCATGATACTTGAGAGAGCTAGATGCATGCTCTCCAATGCTGGATTGGGCAAAGAGTTTTGGGTAGAGGCATGTAATACTATTGTGTATTTAATCAATTAAGCTCCATCGTCTAGGCTGGGTTTTGGCATACCTAAGGAGACATGGCTCGGCAAATAAATTTCCTATCAGCATTTGCAGGTGTTTGGCTGTGCCGCTTTTGTTCATATTCTGAAAGAGCAGAGAACTAAGTTAGATTTTAAATCAAAAAGGTGTGTTTTTCTCGGCTATGGTGAAGATCAATTTGGCTCTCATCTTTGGGATCCAATTGCAAAGACCATAATCCATAGCCGTGATGTTGTGTTTAATGAGAAGGATTTTCCAGGTTTGCAACCTTGCAATTCACCTCTGCCGGAATATGTTGATGTGGATTTGTTTGATAATGGTAAGGTCAAGCAACCTACCATCTCTTTCTCTCAGCCACTTGTTACATCTATACATTCTTATATCTCAGGAGCTCCTATTTATTCAACTACCATGCCTTCAGTTGGATGCACTATTCCCACCCACTCAATTGGTATGCCCTGCATTATTGCTACACAACCTCCCAATGCCCATTCGGTGCCATCTAATACATAAATCTAGCCACCCATAGTTCTAATGCTGCCCTCCCCAAGCTATACGCTACCCTCCCTAAACACTTCGCTGCCTTTAGAACTTAATACGTAACCTTCATCACATGTGATGTTGTCTTCCAATAGTCATACACTAACTTCTACCTGTCCATCGCAGCTGTCAATAATCCCAACGCAGCATTTGTTTGGTCATCTGCTACCCTCTAAATAACCAATGTAGCCTTTAAATCTTTCAATGCTGCCTTTAGACTCCTCAACGCAACCTCCAACACCTCATTCACTACCTTCACAAAGTCATACACTGTCATTAAACTATCCCACGCTACCTGTCTTCCCTTCAATGTAGCCATCTATTGGTCTCTCGCTGCCTATAAATACTCCTACGCAGTCCACCAACTACTCAACATTGCCTCCAACGTAGCCTTTCTCACACTTTACGCTGCCCTTTGCACATTCAACACAGCATTTGCTTGACCCTACGCTACCTGTGTTATGTCCAACATAGCCTCAAACAAATGAATAGGGCAGTGTGACTGGGCAAAGCACTCCAGGTGCACAAATACAGAGGCAAGGGAGTTTTCCTCAGGGACCTCTACAATTAGAGGTTGATGATGTTCAGAATTTATAATAGAGACTAAATCTAGATTCCAATATCTAGCTAGAGCAAGGTACACAATTGAGGAGATCTACCCGTGAGAAGAGGCGGCCTACAAAATTTGATGACAACGAGTTATTGCACTCTGATTATGTAGAGCTAGAAACTTATAAACAAGCTTGTAAGCATGAAAATGCACACAATTGAATGGCAGCCATGAACGAAGAAATGGAGTCGTTGAGAGTCAATCATACCTAGGATTTGGTTCATCTTTTACCAAATTGAAAGCCTCTCAAGAACAAATGGATTTATCATTTGAAAGATGAAGATGGAGGAAGTAAAAGATACAGGGCCAGATTAGTCGTCAAGGGATTTGATCAACAAAAATGTATTGATTTTTCTAAAATCTTTTCTCTAGTTGTCAGAATGGACACAATCCATGCTGTGTTGGGTTTGGCAGCCATTTGGGATTTAGAACTTGAGCAACTCGATGTGAAAACAACATTTTTACATGGAGACATTGATGAGGATTTATACATGGAGCAGCCTGAAGGCTTTGCTTAACCAGGTAAGGAGCATTTATTTTGCAAGTCAAAGCAGAGTTTGTATGGGCTGAAGCAAGCTCCAAGACAATGGTATTTAAAATTTGACCATTTCATGACTGATAACAACTTTATTCGGTGCGAATCAGATCCTTGTGTTTACCACAAGAAGCTCAATACTAGTGAGTTTGTCATTCTTTTGCTCTATGTTGACGATATGTTAGTAGTTGGTACTAGTGTTCAGATTATTGGTTAGCTGAAGCAACAGTTGGCTCTTTATTTTGCCATGAAAGACCTCAGACCAGCCAAAAGAATACTTGGGATGTACATATTTAGAAACAGAAATAAAAGAGAACACAGGTTGTCCCAAGAAAACTACATTGCCAAAGTGTTGGACAGATTTAATATGTCTCATGCTGAACCGGTATCTACTCCTTTGGCTGATCATTTCCACTTATCTTCAGCTATGTGTCTAAAAAATTACGAAGAAGATGAACAAATGAGGTCTGTTCCATATACATCTGCATTTGGCAGTATAATGTATGCAATGGTATGTACTCATCTAGACATTGTACAAGCAGTTGTTGTTGTGAGTAGATTCATGAGTAATCTAGGCAAACTACACTGGTAGGTAGTTGAGTGGATTCTACGGTACTTGAAAGGTACTTCACATTTTAGTTTATGTTTTGGAGGTACTGACATTCAGCTCTGTGGTTATGTTGATTCAGATATGGCCAGAGATTTAGACAAACACAGATCTACCACTAGTTATGTCTTTACATTTGCCAGGGCAGCCATTAGTTGGGTTTCTTGATTGCAACAAGTTGTAGCCATGTTATCAACAAAGGCTGAATACATTGCGCTCTCGGAAGGAGCCAAAGAAATTATATGACTTGAGCGTTTGTTGACCAAACTGGGCTATCTGAAATTAGTATTTCCATTATATTGTGATAGCTAAAGTGCTATTCACATGGCCAGAAATTCAGCTTTCCACAGTCGAACCAAGTATATTAACCTTTGATACCACTTTATCTACCATGTTATTGACGAAGGCAAGTTCCAGGTCACAAAGATTGACACAAAGGTTAATCCGGCAGATGCATTAACCAAGATTGTTCCTCGAGAGAAGTTCAAATTTTGTAGATCTTCTCTCGGTCTTGTTCCTCTATGACACTGAATTTCACGAAGGGGATCTCTCTTAGAGCAGCTTCATTATTGATCCCATTGGTCTTCAAGTGGGAGATTATTGGGCACATGGCATCTATGTGAAGCCCAATTTGTAACCGATCTGCAGTTTCTCCTGCATTCTCAGACTTATTCCTCTAGCAACCTATTCCTTGTAACGGCCATCTTCTTGGCATGCGGTTGCTTCAATGCAAAGGGTCTGAGGATGGTTAAAAATGGAGGAGGAAGTTCTGTAGGATATAACGTGTGGTATTGAATAGCTGTTGTTCCAAATACAGATGTGTATGTAATACAGAAAGAGAGAGAGATGTATTGATATAATAAAATGCCCTTCGTTGTGGATGTAGCCAAGTACTGGTGAACCACGTTAAATCTTCTTGTTCTTCTATGTGTGTTGTTTTATGTTATTTCATTCTGAGCTTTTGTTTTGATCTACTGTTCTTATCTTTGTTCTATTATTCTATTTTTGAACTTACAAAATGGAGAGGTAGCCCCAACATGGAAGATAATCCACAATAGTAGAATGTTAATGAGCATCTTGAAATGAGAGGTAGCCCCAACATGGAAAACAATCCATAATAGCAGATATTTAATGAGCATCCACACTTGCAGCTGAATCAGATTATGCATGGGCATCTGAAACAGCTGTAGAATGTGAATTTGAATATGAAACACATCAAGAATGTGAATGTGAATATGAATATGGAACACGTCAAGAATTTGAATGTGAATATGAAACACATGAAGAATCTGAATGTGAATATAAAGATGAAATGCATGCAGAATCTAAGTCTGAATGTGAAGATGTCGCAGCAGATGGAACAGAGCAAGAATCTAAATGTGAATGTCAATGTGGTTTCACAGTCAATGGAGACTGTCGTGGCTTCTGTAACAGCAACTCCTTGAACTTCTGCCAACATGACTCAGAGCCTTCAATCTGAATATGAATATGAAACATGTCAAGAATTTGAATGTGAATATGAAACACATGAAGAATCTGAATGTGAATATGAAGATCAAATGCATGAAGAATCTAAGTCTAAATGTGAAGATGTCGCAGCAGATGGAACAGAGCAAGAATCTAAATGTGAATGTCGATGTGGTTTCACAGTCAATGGAGACTGTCATGGCTTCTGTAACAGCAACTCCTTGAACTTCTGCCAACATGACTCAGAGCCTTCAATCTGGTACATTATTTCAATCTTTTAGTTTTCTGAAAGGCTCTTTGCTTGTTTTGAGATTGTGCCCTATTCTATCTCTAATTTCCTTTTAAGTATTTATTCATATTTCGGAAAGCCCGAATTCCAATTCTCTAGTTTAAATAGATCTTCCTTGCCATTGATGCTGCTCTTACATAGTACCAATCAGAATCATAGGGCGCAAGTTCCTTAAATGTAATGTGCATTCGATGATGTTGATGAAACAAGAAATCACTGATCATGTCCATATATAATCATATTCAAAATTATTTTAAATAGAGTACTTGCAAATGCTAGAAAAGTCTTCATCCATATGTTATCTTTATTTCAATTTATTCATCAAATGTGATAGTATTGAATATTTAGAAAAATATTTCCAAATAGTATAGAGTATGAGATGCTAACTATTTTTTTTATATTAAACAAAGCAAATATTTACAAGGAATAAAGCAGTCTACAAGGACTGCCAGAAAGAATAGAACCGACAACATATAACACTATTACAAAATACCTATAGAACTAAAACATAACAGCTCACATAAAAAAACTAGCATACATCAACTGTCAGCTGCAGCACAAGACAAAAGAGCCATATAATGACATCATATAACACCGATGCAAAATATAAACCTACAGAACTAAAACCTAATAGCAGGGATAAAGAAGAATGAACTCTATTAATAGAGCCACCAACAAGATCATTGCCCCCAAACTCGAAGGAAAGAAATTGATGCTAAGTCTTGTTCAAGCTTGATTGTAACATTCTCCTATATCTTGAATTTGAAGAACCATCTTGAAATGCTTCTTTGCATCTGTCGTAGTTAATTTATTTGTAGTGGCTTGGCACATATTCTATTATTCAATGTATTTGGTGATGCATGTTTTGGTTCCATTTAATTTGTAATGTTAATGTACATAATTACTAATGAAGTTATCTCACAGAGAGCGGGGAAGTTAGACTCTTTCAACTCATTGTCAATGCATAAGGGGAGGTAAGAACTTTGGTTGGTTTGCAGTTATTTTTTCATTGATCTATTTTGCTTAGAAAATAATTTTTTGGTGTCATGGTTTTATTTCAGGATGAGCAACTATTTATGATCAGGATGTAGATACTTGGAAATTCGACTATTTATATTTCTGATATAAGCCTTCTATTGAAAAACTTTCAATTAGGTGATGTTTTGAATGAAAAACTCTCACACATTGTGGTGGTTTTATTCATTGTGAGTGTAATGTCCCTTACCTAGTTTGCCCTAGAATTCACTTGTGGATTAGATTTAGGGTTTCTTCTCTTTAAATATTCTCTTGGTATAGTACCTGTAACAACATATATATATATATATATACAAATCCATATTGCCATACGTCAGTTCTAATATCAATTACCCAACAATTCAACATAATCAACTTACAAATGAAAACACATAAGAAAGAAGAGACAATCAACTAGCCAGGGGGTGCGGAATCATAAATCCTTAGTAGCCTAAGGCCTACCACAGTCCTATTGCCCAATCCCTTGACTCAGGCCTACGGGGCATATCATATTGCCCATTCCCTCATCTTGGGCCTATGGGGCATAATCTAATGTGGGACCCCCATCCCTCCATGATCCCAACCCTTAAGCCTACAGGGCATAACACCCATTCCTGATCTTGGGCCTATGGGGATAGAACCTAGATGGGGTTTATAAGCAATCTACTAAGGTTATGCTTCCACATCTCCTAGCTGAATCACAGACATAATTTATGCAGTCTTACTCACATTTCAAGCATTTACGATTATACAGTAATATATGACACAACATGAGTTATATCAGAGTGCAGCAAAAGAAAGAGATTAAAATTTCCATTTATTCATCAAAACCAGTGCAGGCAATAATTTAGTTCATTTTAACAGACAAGTATCAGGTTATTGATTTAATAACAATATTCTTTCCTTTATTCTGTGATGGTGCCAAATCAGAATTATTTCTGTCTATGCTAAGGACTATCCCAGTCCATCAAAGTTTTATGTTAGAACTATTTTCAGATTTGAATTTATCTTGAAAGGCCTATGTCAAACCATATGTATATGCATTTAAAAGAATGAAAAACAATTTACACTCTCGTCACTGATATTTGATGAAGAAACTGTATATTAAATGAGACAAACAGAGGATACACATTATGTGAACGGAGGGAATAAATGTTAGGACTGAGTGAGGAATCTCACCTGAGCCTTGATGAACACATCATCAATTTCTTATGCCTCATATGAATATGCTGCAATTATTGTCTTTAATTTCATAATATAAATAAATAAATATATATATATATATATATATATATATATATATATATATATATATATATATATATTCTAAACTTAAGAAAATATATATATCTTATTCCCTCTTGATGCTGGTATGCTTAGTTATGTACTTCACTTTAGAATATATATATTCTTAATTTTAGTAAAGTATGTTATTCTCCTTTATCTTTTTCCTATTGAATGAATGATCCATGGCTAATGGATTGTAACTTCCATTGTAATTTTGTTTTGTGTTTTTTATTCTGATGAGATATCTTCACAATGCCCACCAATATTCTCTTTTATATCTTGATCGGTGCCTTTTCATCAATAGTCACCACTTTATATGGTGATCGCCGACCTATTTGTTCATTCACTACTTAGTTAATATTATTTAATAATAATCACTCCTTTATAAGAGTGTCTACTATTGTATTCGCTGCTTGTAAGGAATATTAATAGTTACTTAACAATTACTATTTTATTCTCTTATATGAGATATTTGCTGCCAAAAGTCAAGTCTTATATTATATATATAAATATATTTATTTATATATATTTATAATGTTATAATAATATTTATTTATATAAGATTATATATATATATTTAAATTATAATATTGCATATTTAATATTTATGCTTATTTATATATTTATAATATAAAATAGTCATAATGATGTTATATTTATATATTATAAATTATATAATAGTATTATTAT
Organism: Cunninghamia lanceolata; assembly: GCA_027924645.1. Lineage (NCBI taxonomy): Eukaryota > Viridiplantae > Streptophyta > Pinopsida > Cupressales > Cupressaceae > Cunninghamia > Cunninghamia lanceolata. Next base: position 751,361 of record BSBN01000149.1, on the reverse strand, counting down.
ATTATATAATAATACTTAAATCAATAATACAATAAATATATTGTATTTTCATAATATTTATTAATATTATTATATATGTTGATTAAATATATTTGACCAAAGTGATTTCTCTATCCATGATGTTTAAATCTTTAATTTAAATAATGCATTAATATGGGGACATGACAGTGAGCTAGTGATAGATTGAACTTTTTTTTTTTTAAGCAACTGCCTTTAAGAAACTTGTGTATGCTTTGGTGGAACATACAATTTTTACCAGAAAATGAATTCTTCTAAACACAATCTTTAAAAGCAAGCAATGCATCTTTCTGATGTAAATGGTAAGGAGGCCAGGTGAACAATAGGCTAGCAATTGCCCAGACAACAAAAGAACATTAAATTAAATTATTTTTTTCTAAACTTATGAGTTTAGATCAGATTTGTTTCTAGCATATGAGTTTGAGGTCTAATTATATAGGTTGTTATATCTCAAGGATCTTTGTATAATTTTCTTTAAAATAATTTTTTGGGTAATAATTTTACAATTGTATGTTTTCAATGGTAATTGACTTGGATTCTGAAGACCCAAAACTTTTGACTTGGAAAAACTTCGCAACTAAAAATATACTTACATTTCTTAAAAAAACACAAATACTATGCAAAATTGGAATATCCCTCAACAAATATTTTCCTATTCCACTCATATTTGCAATGGTCAGTTTAAAAAATTTACTTTCAATTATTAGATCAGCATAGACAAAACCATAGACACTTATAATTAACATAGTCAACTGATAACGATTCTAATCAACTGATCATTGGCACTGCATTTAGCAAATTCAGAAATACATAAGAAATTGGATACCTTTCAAGTGCGAATCCTCTATCCTTTATACCTATTTGTTGATGGGTATGTAGAGCAAGCCGGTGTTAAAGATTGAACATGAGTTGGTGCCAAACAAATTCGACATGGAGTCAATCTCAAATAAAGTGTTAGGTTTAAAATATTTGCATGTTGGTTTAAAATAGTAAAAGTATATTTGAGAGTGGTGTATTTATTGTGACATTTGATTATGATCCACTACAGCCATGCATTGAATTTGATTTTATTTGATTTTATTTATTTGCTATTTTTTATTTTTGTTTACTCCTTACATGAATCTAAAATTTTCAGCCCTTGTTGTGACGCCTCTAGGCGTAATAATTAATATTATTATTATTTATAATAATATATCATTATATGCTATAATATAGTGTTTAAAACACTCTTAGTGAATTAAAATATTATTTAGGTCATGCCAGTGGAGGGGACATGACAATCCTCCCACCCCAAATATTTCTTGTCCTCAAGCAATGTCAACTCTAGAATCCTTGCCCACTCCATGTCAAGGTAGTGTACCATGTGGTGAAGCTTGTTGATCCTTGACACTTTTCATTTTCTGATCATGATTCCCCATGCTCCAACATTCCAAACAGCCAAGCTAGGGTGGTAATTCCCCCTCGAACTTTCCTTTTCATATGAAGTCCAATTTTGGCATGCTTCCATGATCATATTTGGCATAGGTCAAACATTGTCATAGTAGAGTATCTTACCCTGAAGGGCTTCCTTGATTACCAAACATACACTTCCATTCTTCTTAATTAAGCCATTCTTGGGGTTCCATTTATAATGCCTCGAAGTGTCATGCCCTTCCCATCTGCTTTGAATTGGAACTCCATTGATTGCTAGTTTTGCCAAAATCTCCTAAGCGAGTACAACCATTGCACACCCAGTACTATGTCCATTTCTCCCAATCCCACAATGTAGAAATCATCCTTAACTTGGTACCCTCTGAAGGATAGGTGGGATGATGTATACGCCCTCTACAAGGCATAATAATATGTTCGTTTGCAAGCATAACATTGAACCCATCAAACCTTTCTACATCCAAATCTTTCTTTGAAGCGAAATCTACATCTATGAAATTATGAGTAGCCCCACTATCAATTAGTACTGTCACTTGGTGTCCTTGCAAAACTCCTCGAATCCTAAAAGGAGGGCAAGAGTGCCCATTGGAAAACTCTCAAACTCATCCATCTTCATCTTAGGTATGGTTTCCTCCATCTCTAAATCTTCTTTGGGAGTACATGCTATGTAATGTATTTTCCCTCTTCCTGAGCATCTATGTCCGACCTCCCATGGCTCTCTACAAGAGAAACATAACTTCTTCTTCCAAACCTCATTTTTAGTTTCTTCATCCTTGTTTGGTTTAGGAGGGAGTGACATTGATGAAGGGATATCTTTCTTAGGCTGCTTTGCAGGTGCATTCTTAGGGTTGAACATGTTCCTAGTTGTAGAAACCTCCAACCTCAACAGCCTTTCAATCGCACCTTGTAGAGATGTAGGATGAAAAGAACTCACTAAGCCATGGAGTGACTCCATCAATCCCTCAATAAACTAGTACATGAGTCTTCCTTCAATAATATCTGGAACCATGGCTTAAATTATGTAAAATTCTACAATTGTTAATTCTCTATAATACCTCTCCAGGTTCTTTTGATCAAATCTATCTATAGTCCTCTATGTCAAATCAGCATATGCCACAATATGTTGATGCCCTTGTGTGATAATTATAGGATACCACCATCAATGTGCAATCCCATCCAAATGAAGAATAAAAAACTTGATAGCTTCGTCCTCTTCCATAGGATTGAGTGAGAGGTATGTGTCTAGATTTTGAACCCAAGCTCTTGTAGTGAACTTCTTTGAACCATCAAAAGTTGGAAATTTCATCTTACTCACTTTATGTTGTAGGTCTCTACTACCTTGTTGCATAGGTTTCTTCCCCTCGGTCCACTCTTAGGTTGATAGAATTGTGTGAATGGGAAAGTGCATCTAATCTCTGGATCAACCCTTGAATATTCTTCAATACAAGCATTGAGGTCATCATCTATTGGAATTTCTTCCTCTTCTTCTTGGGGTCGCTCCACTCTAGTAAACAAGGTGTGTTGTGTGAAATGGGGTATTGTTCCAATTGAAACCCTTCTGTGATTTGTGCAGATCATAGCTCCATTCTAATTTCTATTACTACCTTCATCCCCATTATTTGGTCCACATTTGCTAAGATTATTCAATATTTGCCACATTTGCAGGGGCTATTTGTGTTGATTGTTCTTGTTGTTTTTCCATTTGATTATACCTCTTTGTAAGTTGTTGTAACTGCATAAAATCTCTCCAATCATCTTGATCTTCCATCTTCTCCTTACCTCTGCTTCCAATTCCAACTTCAATATACTGTCTTTGCCTCTAGTTTCATCCTCTCTCTTTCTAGGGTATATTGGTCCCGTTGGCTCAAATGCATTAACCAATGTCTCCCTCAGACTGGTAGGACAACTTGCTTTGATACCACTAAAATATCCCTCAACAAATATTCTCCTATTCCACTATGATTTGTAATGGTTAGTTTACAAAATTTACATTCAGTTATCAGATCAGCATAGACAAAACCATACACACTGACAATTCACATAGTCAACTGATCATTAGCATCAAGGCTCTCATTGTTACACAAATTTGTATGGTTGATCACTCCAAAAATGTTATCACTACTTGGATATAAAGAACACTACATGATTGGTGCTTTAGCAGTATAGATATATGTAATAATATTCAAAATTTGATATCTAATTTAGGTGCTTACAAAATGCATGTATAAAAAAGTCACGAACTATGGGTCCTGCACATAATGACTAGTGTGCAATGATTGTGTATGCTTTGGTGGAACATATAATGTTAACCAAAAAATGAATTCTTCGAAACACAATCTTTAAAAGCAAGCAATGCATCTTTTTGATGTAAATGGTATGCAGTTCAAGTGAACAATGGGCTAATAGTTGCCTACACAACAAAAGAACACAAAATTAAATTATTTTTTCTAAACTTAAGAGTTTAGATCAGATTTGTTTCTAGTATCCGAGTTTGAGGTCTAATTATATAGGTTGTTATAGCTCAAGGATCTTTGCATAATTTTCTTAAAAATAAATTTTTAGGTAATAATTTTACAATTGTATGTTTTCAATGGTAATGGTAATGACATAAGATGTTATAACTTCTTACATATAACCATAGTTCTAATATAGAGAATTGACTTGGCAAAACTTCGCAACTAAAAATATACTTACATTTCTTAAAAAAACACAACTACCATGCAAAATTGAAATATCCCTCAACAAATATTTTCCTATTCCACTCAAATCTGCAATGGCCAGTTTACAAAATTTACATTCAATTATCAGATCAGCATTAGACAAAACCTTAGATAGTCAGAATTAACATAGTCAGCTGATAATGATTCTAATCAACTGATCATTAGCACTGCATTTAGCAAATTCAGAAATACATAAAAAATTGGATACCTTTCAAGTATGAAATTCGGTGTTAAAGATTGAACATGAGTTGGTGCCAAACAATTTCAACATGGTGTTGACTTCAAATAAAGTGTTAGGTTTAAAATATTTGCATTTTTGTTTAAAATAGAAAAATCATATTTGAGAGTGGTGTATTTATTGTGGCATTTCATTATGATCCACTACCGCCATGCATTGAATTTTATTTTATTTATTTGCTATTTTTTTCTTTTGTTTACTGGTTACATGAATCTAAATTTTTCAGCCATTGTTGTGATACGTATGTGCATCACAACAAGGGCTGAAAAAATAAAAAATAGCAAATAAATAAAAATATTATTATCATTTATAATATTATATTATTATTTCATATAATATAGTGTTTAAAACACTCTTAGTAAATTAGAATAATAGCTATCTCATCCCAGTAGAGGGGACATGACAATCCTCCCACCCCAAATATTTCTTGTCCTCAAGCAATGTCAACTCTAGAATCCTTACCTGCTCCATGTCAAGGTAGTGTACCATGTGGTGATGCTTGTTGTTCCTTGACACTTTTCATTTTCTAATCATGATTCCCTATCCTTCAACATTCCAAACGGCCAAGCTAGGGTGATAATTCCCCCTTGAACTTTCCTTTTTCACTAATACTTCATAGGAAGTCCATTTTTGGCATGCTTCCATGATCATATTCGACATGGGCCAAACATTATCACAGTAGAGTATCTTACCTTGAAGGGGTTCCATGATTATCTTCTTCCGAAACATACACTTCCATTCTTCTTAATTCAACCATTCTTGGGGTTCCATTCATAATGCCTCGAAGTGTCATGCCCTTCCCATCCACTTTGAATTGGAACTCCATTATATGGTAGTTTTGCCAAAATGTCCCAACTGATTACAACCATTGTACACCCAATACTATGTCTATTTCACCTAATCCCACGATGTAGAAATCATCCTTAACTTGGTACCCTATCAAGGATAGGTGGGATGATGTATATGCCCTCTACAAGTCATAATAGTATGTTCATTTGCAACCATAATATTGATCCCATCAAACCTTTCTAAATCCAAATCTTTCTTTGAAGCAAAATTTGCATCTATGAAATTATGAGTAGCCCAACTATCAATTAGCACTTCATGTCCCTACAAAACTCCTCAAATCCTAAAAGCATAGTATTTGGGTGCTTCTGAATGGAGGGCAAGAGTTCCCCTTGGAAAACTCTTAAACTCATCCATCTTCATCTTAGGTATGGTTTCCTCCATCTCTGAATCTTCTTTGGGAGTACCTGCTCTGTAATGTATTTTCTCTCTTCCTAAACATCTATGTCTAACCTCCCATGACTCTCTACAAGAGAAACATAACTTCTTCTTCCAAACCTCATTCTTAGTTTCTTCATCCTTGTTTGGTTTAGGAGGGATTGCGATCGGTGAAGGGATACCTTTCTTATGCTTCTTTATAGGTGTATTCTTAGGGTTGAACCCAAGCTCTTGCAGTGAGCTTCTTCGAACAATCAAAAGTTGGAAATTTCATCTTACTCACTTTATGTTGTAGGTCTCTGCTACCTTGTTGCATAGGTTGCTTCCCCTCAGTCCACTCTATAACAACCCTACATTGACTAAATCAATGTTTTGTGAGGGGGGTCGTGGCATATGAAGTGGCAAGAAAATATCTATTCTAGGTGGAGAATTGAAGGCTTGTAGGGAACGACTGCAGATAGATAGTTAATGTGAGAGGAGGAAATATCTGCTAAGTGGGTGAGTGATGGTATCAGGATAAGGAGGAAAGAAAATATTTGATCTGTGCAAGGTGAGTCAACACATTTTGGTAGAGAGGAGAGGGGTTTTAAAAAAAAATAGAGCAAGCATATCTTTGAGGAGATTGGAGGCTCTGGAAAACAAAAAAAGAAAGTTACAAATTGAAAATGGCTCAGGCAGAGAAGACGCCTCATTCACAGGCTAAGAAAGAAGAGAAGAGAGGACAAATATAGGAGTGTGACAAGTCTACAGAGGAGTGCGACCAGTCAAAAGGGAAGTACAATTTTTTAGAGGTATTTACCTCATCTCTTTGTCTTTCCAACACAAAAACTATGATTTGGTTGCTATGTTTGAAGGAAATCTGCCTAGATTTATTCCAACGCAAGACATTTACATTGCCTCATTTCTTGAATTTATTCCTTTTACATTCAAAACTCTTTTTTAATTTGTTGAATTAGAAGGTTTTCTAAGAAAGATCATGTGTTTTTTGATTTATAAGTTGTGGGATAAAACCAAGGTTTTGATTTTATAGAGAATATTATGAAGGCAGCCACATAGAAAGTTTGGGTTAAGGAGACTATAAACAAAATCAACAGCATAAGCTAGAAAGGCCTGAAGGATTTGACATGAAAATGGCAAGAGCATGAATAAGCTTTAAAAATATGGGCTATGGCAATCCAACTAATGAATAGAAGTGAAAATTTTGGCAATTCCTGTAATTAAATGTTGCAGCTTCGTAAATTGACTCTGAAGCAGAACCCGAGCAAATTCAGAAAATTGAAGTTGAGGAAATTAAAATATATAGTTATAGATGGGGCTCAATTTTAACCTTTAGAATACCAAGCCTTTTGTTAGATCTCCAGCATAATAGATGAGTAAAATGATTTTTAAGGCTATTGTACATTTGAAATGATATTTACCATAGATCTTAGAATACATATCAGATTCTCCAAATATCAACAACTGAACATAACACAATAGTTTGTTAAATAGTTTAAACATAGATGTCATTATGTTAACAGTTTAAAAAGAAAGATTAGTGGAAGATATCTTCATGTAGCAATAATACAAATGAAAGGTGTAGATTTAGATCTGAAAATGTAAATATTTATATATTTTTGTCTGTACACATAGTAGCTTAAGTACAAAATGAGAGCAGAGCTACTTTACGTGACGACAAACCAAAAGAAACATTAGAAATTATATAATCCACTTTTCTCTTTTGGGCTAACACAAAGGGGGTCCCATACACCAAATTGGTGTCTTGGTAGGTAGTCATTATGCAAAATTCAGGTTGTGAGTAGACTTACAAGACCATTTATTGTGTTTTCTTGATATCCGTGTGTTCCTCTATTTTTAATTTCTACACTAGTCTTTTAGTCTTTTTGCATTCCTCATTTAGTCAAATGAGATGAACAAGGTCTAGGCATTAGACTAGTCTATTGGAGTGGCTCTCTACGGGCCTGGCACCCGCAAGTGGCTGCCAGGGGAACTAGTAGCAGAGTTACATTAATAAGTGATAACTAAATAAAAACATTGGGGTAAAAACACTAATAAGATAATTAGATCTCATGCATGGCCTTGAGTGCTTTTAAAGGCTAAGGATGCAATGAGAAGGCCTATCCATCTGCAGGGCCTTGAGTCATCTGTCTGCATGGCATGGATTTGGGTACGATTGAGTCTCCTTATCTACATGAGAGGAGTACTTAGTTTAGTGTGATGCCATCCCTTTGAGCACTCATGATGACACTCCATATGATTACACTATAGTACCTAGTACCTTAGCAGTCATGAGTAGTACCCAGCCTATGACTTGGATGAGTACACCTGTTCTATGACTTTGGTTGTATGCACTATTCTCCATGTCTACTCTGTGTCTGATGTGAGCGTTGGCCATCTTGTATCTGGTTGTTGTTGTTCTTCCATTTGGGCCTTGTGACTATCTCTGAGCATGGTGGGGTGGTCTCTTATGAGTCCACATAGTTGGGAGGCATTTCCACCACCATTGGGGACTGGCAAACAGGTTTTGGAGCACTAGTGAAGATGTTCCCTCTCTCTATCACTTATTTTAGTTATTGTACCCATTCAGTCCTTGTATCATATTCAGGACTATGTTATTGTACTTGTATCATATTCTAGATTATATCATTGTAATTGTATATGCAGTTATGTAATTGTACTCTCTTAAGATAGAAGTTATAATCATTAAATTTAATAAGAAGAAATGAGATGTTTCCTTTTGGTTTATGGATTCCGGTGTGGGTATAAGATTCGTTTGTACTATGTTGATTATGGACTCATGTTTATACTTAGATATGGGATTAGGAATATTTTCTTTGGTGTTTAAAATGAACATAATTGTTTTAATGTTTCCTCTGGAGAGTGAATTACTCATCTTTTCTAGGTTGCACATTCGGCCATACTTGGCCATGAATGCTATTGATATATCAAATTGGCAATCGAATCTGTGTATGTGGTTACTGATGTAAGAAAAAAAAAAATTGTTTCTCTTTTAGCTCTTACCCTTCGGGGGTTACATAGTAGGATGTTACATCTAGTATTAGAGCCCATGTTCAGACATTGGGAGCTCTAGCTTACATGAGCCTTCTATGTTTTGTTGCGCTTGGCGTGTGTGGCATGAGCTTGTTATATTATTTTACAGTCTGTTTTTATTCTTTCATTCCTTACTATGGTGTATAGTTCATCCTTATGATGATCTATTTTGATGTGTTCTTTGTTCCTTTAGGATGCCTCCTAGGGGCAGAGCCAAAGGTAGAATTAGAGGTTTAGCCACTATTCTTCAATGTAGCACCCATCATAATGCTAATCAGGGTAAAAAGGGTAATAAGGGTGAGTATCCAGAGGAACCGCATGTTTAGAATCCAGCTGAAGGGCTCAGGGGTGCTCATGTGTTAGCTCTTTTACAACAAATTATGGACCAATTAGGACCTCATTAGGAGGTATGTCATGAGGCGGAGTCACACCCTTCTTGTTAGGATGGTCAGGGTCCTAGAGTTGAGCGTGAGCATTCTCATAGTCAGGATCAGTCAAAAGTAGTTGTTGTGAGGGATAGGGTGGATGGAGACAATGTTGCTATAGGTGGCATGAGGGATCTTCTTAGAGCTCATCCCCCTACTTTTGATGGTTCTGGTATAGGTACTACCAAGGCAAAGACTTGGTTGATCAATCTCAATCGGTGCTTTGCTATACATCCATATAGTAGCAATACTATAGCTCGATGTGCCATTATGCATCTCAAAGGTTTTGCATCTACATGGTGGAGAGTAGAGGAATAGAAGCTTCCCCTAGACATTGCTTCTGTGTCATGGGGACTATTCTTAGAGAGGTTCTGTGCATGATTTGTTGCAGACTACTATTGGCATAGATGTGCTGATGAGCTCCATGAACTTTGTCATTTGACTATGATAGTGGATCAGTATGAGCACTGCTTCTTTGAGCTTAAGTGATATGCTAGCATTTTTTATGATGAACTGATGTTAGTGCAACATTTCATCAAGGGCTTGAATGCCTGTATCAGTGGTGGTGTTCATGTGTTTGAGCCGAAGACCTTAGAGATTACCACGAAGAAGGCAAGGCTGATAGAGGAGAATTTGTCTAGAGGCTTTAGTGGTTAGGTGGGTGTTCAGATTGGTAGTGCCCCTCCTTTAGAATTAGTTGCTCGAGGTACCCAGTCTCAGGGAGCTAGAACGTCTAGATCTCAGATCGTAGCTGCTAGATCTGGTCAGTGATAGAGGCATAGGTCTACAAAATCCCAATAGAGTGGTTTGACACAAAGTTTTTAGAGTGAACATCAGAGTTCTAGGGGTGGTGGATCCTAGCAGTCACGTGCTCTATTTTTGGGCCAAGGTTTTGGCAGGGGTGGTTGTTATGCTTGTGGGCAGCATGGTCATATAGTTGCCCAGTGTCCTCAAAGATCAGTGGCTGGAGGTAGTCAGAGACAGGCTACTTCAGAGCCTAAAGTAGGTGATGCTGGAAGATCACATAAAGTTATTATGGTGGTTGATAATAGTTAGGATGAACATTAGGGTACCGTGGTTGAGTATTCAGGTCGAGGTGGACGGGAAGCTTTCTTTGGAACCCGTACGTATCCTTCAGCATTAAAGGTTGACCCTCAAGAGTCGGGACATAGAGTAGGTAAGGGTCCAATGGGATCCTAATGGTGAGTCCTTAGCATCTTGGGAAGATGCGGTGAGGATGAGAGACCTTTATCCATATCTTTTTGCAAACTTCTAGAGGATGTAATGACCCTTGTGTTCATATTATGGTTTTTGCTTATCTTGATGGACTTAGATGACTGTATACTTTGTTTTGGACTATGCGTCTTGTTCTTATTTTCTATTGGCACTAGTAATGTGCAATCTTGATATTTTTATGATGTGGACATTATTATTACTTATGATGGATTTCATGCTTACATGATTGATGTTGCTTTGGCTATATGTTTTATGTATATGCACAGTTACCTTGACGTGTGCTTGGAGTGTTACAGGTACTAATTATCAACTCCACCTGGATCACGGGCCTGAGCGTACTCTTATTATCCCCAATGGTGGTTACTGGAGATAGTCATAGGCCCTATTCCCTATACCCTACCCTAGCCCACTACACCTAGTTAGTGCAGTGTTTCCGTGTTGTGGTCTTACTGTCTGGATTACCTTAAGGTCATGTGTAGTTTGCCAGTGTGATGGTTGAGCCTTTTCTCCCTGGTTTACATTGATTGTACCGAGTTCATGGACTAGTGTTTGCATTGGCTGCATCTTGTGTTTCCAGGCTTCCAATAGTAAGCCTAGTCCTAGGGGGTAGGATGTACAACCCTACATTGACTAATTCTATGTTTTGTGAGGGGGGTCATGGCATATGATGTGGCAATAAAATATATATTCTGGGTGGAGAATTGAAGGCTTGTAGGGAATGACTATAGAGAGATAGTAATTTAAGTAAAAAATGAGAGTAGAGCTACTTTAGGTAACGAAAAACCAAAAGAAACATTAGAAATTATATAATCCACTTTTCTTTTGTGGGCTAACACAAAGGGGGTCCCATACACCAAATTGGTGTCTTGGTAGGCAGTCATTATGTGAAATTTAGGCTATGAGTAGACTTGCAAGACCATTTGTTGTGTTTTCTTGATATCCGTGCATTCCTCTATTTCTGATTTCTACACTAGTGTTTTAGTCTTTTTGGATTCCTCGTTTAGTCAAATGAAATGAACAAGGTCTAGGCATTAGAGTGGTCTATTGGAGTTGGTCTCTATGGGCCCGGGGCCCGCAAGTGCCTGCCAAGGGAACTAGTAGCAAAGTTACATTAATAAGTGATAACTAAATAAAAACATTGGGGTAAAAACACTAATAAGATAATTAGACCTTGTGCATGGCCTTGAGCTCTTGTAAAGGCTAAGGATACAAGGAGAAGTCGTATCCCTCTATGGGGTGTTGAGTCATCAGTAAGTCGGGCATGGATTCAGGCATGATTGAGTCTTTTTGTCTGCATGAGAGGAATACTTGGTTCCATGTGGTGCCATCCCTTCGAGCACGCATGATGACACTCCATATGATTACACTTGAGTATCTAGTACCGTAACAGTCGTGAGTAGTACTCAACCTATGACTTGGATGAGTACACCTATGTTATGACTTTGGCTATATGCACTGTTCTCCATGTCTGCTCTATGTCTGATGTGAGTATTGGCCATCTTGTATCCCCTTGTTGTTGTTCTTTCATTTTGGCCTTGTGACTATCTTTGAGGACGGTGGGGTGGTCTCTTATGAGTCCACATGGTTGGGAGGTGTTGCCACCACCATTGGGGACTGGTGAATAGGTTTTGGAGTACCAGTGGAGATGTTCCCTCTCTCCGTCACTTCATTTAGTTATTTTACCCATTCAGTCCTTGTACAACATATTCTAAACTATGTTATTGTACTTGTATCATATTCTAGATTATATCATTGTAATTGTATATGCAGTTATGTAATTATACTCTCTTAAGAGAGAAGTTGTAATCATTGAATTTAATGAGAAGAAATGAGATGTTTCCTTTTGGTTTACGGATTCTGGTGTGGGTATCGGATCCGCTTGTACTATGTAGATTATTGATTCATGTTTATACTTAGATATGGGATTAGGAATATTTTCTTTGGTGTTTAAAATGAATATAGTTGTTTTGATGTTTCCTTTGGAGAGTAAATTAGTCATCTCTTTCGGGTTGCACATTCGGTCATACTTGGCCATGAATGCTATCGATATATCAAATTGGCAAATGAATCTATGTATGTGGTCTACTTATGTCAAAAAAAAATATTTGTGTTTGTCTTTTGGCTCTTACCTTTCAGGGGTTATGTTGCGAGATGATACACACTCTTAGCTTGATAGAATTGTGTGAATGGGATAGTGCATCTAATCTTTGGATCAACCCTCGAATATTCTTCCATACAAGGATTGAGGTCATCATCTGTTGGAATTTGTTCCTCTTCTTCTTGGGTTCACTCCACTCTAGTAAAAAGATGTGTTGTGTGAAATGGGGTATTGTTCCAATCGAAGCCCTTCTATGATTTGTGTAGATCATAGATCCATTATGATTTCTATTACTACCTTCAGCCTTATTATTTGGTGCACATTTGCTAAGATTATTCAATATTTGCCACATTTGCAGGGGTATTTGTGTTGTTTGTTCTTGTTGTTTTGCGATTTAATCGTACCTCTTTGTAACCTGTTGTTGTAACTACACAAAATCTCTCCAATCATCTCAATCTGCCATCTTCTCCTTACCTTTACCTCCAATTGCAACTTCAATTTACTTTGTCTTTGCCTCTAATTTCTTCTTCTCTCTTTCTAGGGTATATTGGTCCCGTTGGCTCAATTGCATAAACCAATGTCCCCCTCAGGCTAGTAGGACAAATTGCTTTGATACCACTAAAATATCCCTCAACAAATATTGTCCTATTCCACTAATATTTGTAATGGTCAGTTTACAAAATTTACAATCGGTTATCAGATCAGCATAGACAAAACCATACACACAGACAATTCACATAGTCAACTGATCATTAGGATCTGGGCTCTCACTATTACACAAATTTGTATGGTTGATCACTCCAAAAATGTTATCACTACTTGCACATAAAGCACACTACATGATCGATGCTTCAACAGTATAGATACATGTAATAATATTCAAAATTTGATAACTAATTTAGGTGCTTACAAAATGGATGTATGAAAAAGTCACGAACTATGGATCCTGCACATAATGACTATTGTGCAATGATTGTAACTAGATGACTATAATGATCTAAGAGAACTCAGAAAATAGTAGTCTATCAATCAATTAGGATATATAATTCATGCAGAACTCATTCACATATCTTTGATCACAACAGTATTTCAGATAAGATATTATTCTCAATAAGTCATTAATAAATAGTAGTTTACAAGCGATGATTTTGATTCATACACCCAATGTTAATCTAGTGAACAACTATTTTACATTAGTTTCCATAATATAATAGATGTGAAGATCTTAATTAGTTTCCCACTCATAAGCAACGTCAATGATATCCATCAGTTGACATACAATTCCTTGGAGATTCATTGGTCTACTCCCAATTCGCTGAAAGTATATTGCGGACTGATGGATAAGGAATTTTCATACACTGTTGGTAAGTGATGCGCTACATAATATGGGTGCTTTTGACTCCAGATCGACTCCCTAATCTTGTCATTCTCTTGCACTCATGTGTCAGAGACACCTGATCACTCTATGAGCTATACGGACCTTGTAACAATAGATGATAAGCTTTCACGACTTGTATGAACGTTTGGTGAGAATAGTCACTTGAGCTACATCCACTCGCGACTTGAAACTGTATCTAGTTGTTGTCTCTGCTATTCATGGGGCAAAGAAGTCTTTAGTAGTTATATCTGCCTTGTAAAGAATAGATCATTGATACAATACTCACGAAGTCCTACAAGAATTGTTTCACAACAAACAAAGTTACTACGAAGGGGTTTCGTCCTACCTGAACATCTACAAATGGAGGTTTGCATCATAGCTGAAAATACAATTGCAATTAGTGAATTCAAAATAAACTAGCAATTGCATTGAATGCGCAACAGAGTAGTCATAGGAAAGTTTATATAGGTTGGACATAATGTTGTTACATAGTGTTTATTTACCACTACATAGTTAAATAATTTTCTGCATTATACCATAGCATTACATAGTGGTTTTAATAAGTCATCAAAAGGCCGAATATAATTTTAAAATTGTCCCATGGAATTTAAAAATAACTAAAAATCAAGAAGTTCCGCTTGGAGTATATTGTCCACATTACAATTAACTCAGCCTATCCTCTCATTCAGACACAATGATCTGGTGTCAAAACTGGATTGAACTCTATCCCCTATAATTTGAAACCTAGCATAAAGAACAATCCATTGATATCTCATGCATCAAAAACCTTGACTTTCTGATATTTATGCTAGTTACTACTCATTGATTTTGTGACTCTAATGCTGGATACTGTTCATATTTCAAGAAAGTGTTTAAAACACTAAACAATCTTACAAACATGTAGACACACTTTGATACTCCAACAATCTTTGACAATATGTAGACAAACTTTGATATATTCTAAAGACCATTTTGGCTTGAAGAACATTTAAATCAAACTAAAGATTTGGAAATTATACCTAATTTACTCAAAAATAATTTAATATAATGAATAATGAAAGGATTACATTTCATATGACCATTCGTCTAAAGGCTTGGGGTTTTGTCCTTGTGTGTGATTGTTGTAGTCTTTCCACACTTGAGGGCATTTAAGGGAGCAAGGTACTCATCTCTTGGGTTATATCCACCAAAAACCCTCAGGTAAAATTGCTGCCCTAGGTATTGCCTTTCCCATAATGCAGACCTCACACTCCACATCCCTAAATTGTCCAGTGAGACTAAAATTGCTCTAAGCCTCACAAACATAAAATAAAAAAATAAACCTAAAATTAGAAGAAGAATTATTCAGTGAGAAATTGAGTCTTGTTTCCCCTTTTTACGGGCATTCATTGGTTGCAATATTCTACCTGATAAGCATTTAGGTGAAGAGAATAGTGTAACTGAATTTCTCCTAAAAATCTTTGGTCAATGACAAATTCCAGGTATATGTAGTACTATTCATATAAAGAAGACCCCAAACAATAAGGACACTTACCAACAACACCATAGAAGCTGGATTTTCAGATATTTGATGGATGGAAATGTTCAAACACCTACAAAACATGAAGAGAGACTAATAACACATAAATGTTTCTTGCAACTTCAAAACATTATCATCTTTATTAGCCAAAATAAATAGAAGCAAAGGTGTAAATAAAGTGATAGATTGTAGGTTCAAGTTCTATGATGGTTGCTAGAATGTAAGCACTACATTCAAAAATAAAAGCAAGGAAACAATAAAGTTGAATCCTATTCGAAATCAAATTTATACTTCAAGATAGAGCATAAATAGAATTTAAACAATAAAATTTAACCAAAATAAATTACCAAATATGAATTCCATTGTTGCAAGTGGATGTGTTCAATATATTTGGCAGCATGTCAATAGAATTTAAACAATATATCTAGCTCTATCCCTCTTTCTCTATTCCCCCTAACTCTAATTCTATCCCAAATCACAATTTTATCTCTAACCCCAACCATAATTCTAACTCTAACCCGAACAATATTTTTGGTTATAAAGATTTCCCTAATTGTAACCTTAACTCTAATTCTATCCCTAACCCTAACCCTAATTGTAATTGTAAGACAAATGTTAACCATATGTTTTTTTGGTTATATATATTTGTTCTAATTATCTCTCTTTGTCTCTTTCTCTCCTATCTATATCTCTATCTTTTCCACTCTCTATATCTATCATGCGCTCTATCTATAACTCTATATTTATTTTTGAGTATTTTGTTGAGAATCTATTCTTTATTAATAACAAACATTTAATTAATCATTTAAAAATGAATAAAAGGAATACAATCCAATGAGCTCCTCTTGCTTACATTTTACTAAGTATTTGTAATTGTCCTACATTTTATTTGGTCTCACTGTTTTATAAAATACAAAATATATCTACATTTATTTTTGAATATTTTTTTATCTATTTTATTATTAATAAAAAAACATTTAATTAATCATTTAAGAATGGATAAAAAGAATACAATCCAATGAACTTCTCTAGGTTACATTTTATGTAATGGTCCTACTTTTTAGTGCCTTTTTGTGGAGCATTTTTTTTAAAGCTATTTTTATTTGATCTCACTGCCTTTATAGAATATAAAATATATCTATATTTATTTTTGAATATTTTGTTGACAATCTATTTTATTATTAATCAAAAAAATATTTTAATTATTTAAAAATAGATAAAAGGAATATAATCCAGTGAGTCCTATCTCTAATTCCAACCCTCACTATAATTCTAACCTTAACCCTAGAATTATATTTGTAACCCTAATTCTAACCCTATTCATAATTCTATCTGGAAATCTAACCATAATTCCAACTCTAACCCTAAATTTTTTTAAATAAATATTTTACCAAATAGGCAAATGCAGGGAATCCTGCTTCATTCTTGGCTCTCACACTCCATGAAGTGTCCATGGCCCATTGCTACAAAATCCAAGCATCATACCCAATTAATCGACCACCTTGAAAATTACATATACCCATTCACATAAATCTTAGAATCAAATGCAATAGCCATGATCAACTAGTGCAAAACTCAACTATCATAACCAATCAATAAGTATTTCCTACATTGCCCACATGGATACTCATCATAGAATCTAAATGCTATGTGGAAGGAAGTTTCTGAACCTTGATTTTTCAGAACATACCAAACTTAGATTTGCATCACTTTGTCGCCATTAAAAATTGCTTATAGATTCCAAGTAGTTATAAGCAGTCTGTTTAAAGTAGAGTAATAACAGTAAAATTTAGAACATGCCAAATTATATTTTCCATCGCTTGCAGTAAAATAAAAATTACCTGTAGAGCATGTATGCTGGAGGAGTTGAGTAGCACAGGGGGAAATGACTACAGTGTAATAAAGGCAAAATCTGAAGGCAAATAAGAACAAACTAGTGATCTGCTGATCACAAAACAAACCACTTCAAGATCTTTGAACCAGATGGCTCTGATACCAAATGAAGGCAAATAAGAACAAACTAGTGATTTGTTGATCACAAAACAAACCAAAATGCAAAAACCCAGATTGCCTTAGAGATGAAGAGGCAGGGCATCAATATATAGAGTTTGAGAAACACAAAGGACACAACCACTACACCAACCACTCAACCTAAAAGTCAAGGAAGGCAACTACCAACTCAATGGGCCCAATGGACATTACAAAGATGTCAAAGATTGCTACTGTACATGCTGTTGACTATTGCATATGTCAAGGATGGTTGCTATATTTTATAATTGCTGTCAAAATCTTTAGATATTAATAATTATCATTTAAAATCAGCCATTTTTTTGTGAACCACTCAGACATTACACAACACCACCACTCACAGTTGTAGCCATAGGTTATGCCTCTCTGCATAATAGGCAAATTTGGATACAAGGCAAAGCCATGCCATGGTCACACAAACTAAAATATTTGTAAAGTTCAATGTCTGATCAAAATAATAGTGATCGCAATCTAAGAATCAAAAATTTCTTAAATGTAATTCATCTCAACCTTTTAATCTCCAACAACCAACAAGAAATGCAAAAACTACAGTAAAGAGCAGTGGGCCCTTCAAAAGCTTACCATGGTGTTTGCAACAATGTGCAGTGGAAATACCCAAAACACTCCAACATATGCTAGAAAACCTGAAATAAGGCACCATCAATAAATTTCAATATAAACACCAATCCAGAGATGGAAACTAAAATAAAGTTGAAACCTAAAATTATCTATTAATGATTTGACTTACTTCACAGAAGCCTCTTCTAAGTTGTGATAACCCAGTTAATTATTACACCTTTCAGACTGGTAAAAGAACTAAAATATGCGTGTTATTTGTTATACCCTTCAGATAGATAATCCCACACGGTATTGGATAGGTTGTGTAAAAACAGTCCCAAGATAATAAAAACAAAACAGCAATAGCAAAACAGAGATAAAACAGGGCAAACAAGTTGAATAACTCAGAAATATATATTCATCTAACTTGCATTACATCCAAAATACTTGTCCAGCAGCTCTCTCTAATCACATATATATAGCTACAGAAGCTTTGACGCCTAGAAGCTTCTAGCATTCTAGATGATTCTAAAATCCTAGAATGTTCTTTTCTAGAACAGCTGGAAGTTTCTCTTAGAAAGTTCTTTTCTAGAACAACTGGAAGCTTCTTCCTAGAATGTTCTTTGGAAGACTTCTAGAAACATTCTAGACAATCTTAATAATTCCTAACATCCCCTTTAAGATTGGCTAGAATAATACAAACATAATACAAAGGAGAGGGGAACATTATACTACTATCCCCCTTAATGTTCACCTCTAGCATACGAAGCATGCCTCTTAATTTTAAGAATTTGGCTTCAGTCATACTCTTAGTGAATATATCAGCTACTTGTTCTTCACTTGGACAAAACTAAAGATTGATAATAGATGCTTGAACAAGATCCCGAATGTAGTGAACATCTATCTCAATGTGCTTTGTTTTAGCATAAAAGACTGGATTGTTGGCAACCTGTATGGTACTTTGATTGTCACAATACACAATACTGGCTAAACTTTGTAGAAAACTAATTCAAATAGGAGATTCCAAATCCAAACTGCTTCCTTGCTTGCTTCTTTTGCTGGTCTATATTCTACTTCACATGAAGATAATGATGTAGTTGTTTGTTTCTTACTGCTCCATGTAATAGGGCCTAATCCAAGATTGAAAACATAACCACCAGTAGATTTCCTAACATCTATATCACCACCCCAATCTGAATCAGTAAATCCAACCAAAGAAATTGAAGACTTATAGCCATAGTAGATTCCAAAGTGTATGGTTCCATGGATGTATCGTAAAATTCTCTTAGCAGCCAGCCAATGACTTTGTTTAGGTGCCTGCATAAATCTAGATACAAGATTGACTGCAAAACAAATATCTGGTCTAGTATGAGTTAGATAAACCAAGCTACCAACAAGCTGTCTATATAAAGTGGCATCTACACTCTTGGAAGTACATTCTTTAGTAAGCTTGCCTCTGGATTGAAATGGGGTAGATGCTGGCTTGCATTCAAGCATGTTAAACTTTTCTAAAAGGTCCAAAGCATATTTTGATTGTGAGATGAACAATCCATCATGTAATCGACAAACTTGTAAGCCAAGAAAATAGTTTAGTTCACCCAAATCACTCATATGAAATGTCCTCTTAAGATCTGATTTTAAATCATTGATTAACCCAATATTTGGTCCAGCAATGAGTAAATCATCTACATAAATTGCAACAAGAAGAATATCATCTTAGACTTTCTTCACATAAAGATTGGGATCTGACTTACATCTCTTAAATCCATGAAGCTGAAAATGCCTATCAATCTTCTCATTCCATGCTCGTGGCGCTTGTTTAAGACCATAAAGTGACTTCTTTAATCTACAAACAAGATTAGGATGTTGCTGATCTACAAAACCTGGTGGTTGATCCATATATATTTCTTCATATAAATCTCTATTTAAGAAAGTATTTTTGACATCCATTTGATGAATATGAAACTTACAGCCAAAGAAAGAATAATTTTAACTGTATTCATCTTAATGACAGGAGCAAATGTTTCTTCATAATCAACACCCTCTTTTTGATTGAATCCCTTAGCAACCAATCTAGCCTTGAATTTTTCTATAGCACCATCTGATTTAAATTTTGTTTTATAAACCCATTTGCAACCAATAACATTCTTACCTTGGGGACGGGGTACAAGTTCCCAAGTGTTATTCTCTATCAATGCATCATATTCCTCTTTCATGGCTTCTTCCCACTCTTTCTTTCCTCTAGCTTGCTCATATGAGATTGGGTCATTTCCTTGTAAGACTTTGGCCATGAGAGCACTACCATTCCTTCCTTGGATCTTTGAGCCTTGTCTATATATTTCTTCAACACTCCTTGTCTTTTGTCTAGCTAAAATGCCACCTTCTTCATCATCACTACCTGCAGAAAATGGCTGAGTACAAGCATTAGTAGTTTCATTTTCAATAGTATTATCATCATCAGTAGTGCTCACCTCATCCTCATCAATATTGGCTTCATTTCTTTCTAAAATATCTAAAATCAGAAACATTTGTTGTTGTAGAGTGAGAGGAAGTGGCTGTAAGTTGTGAAAGCTCATCAAACTTTACATCTCTACTAACAAAGACCTTTCTTGTTGTCAAATCATATAACCTGTAAGCCTTTGATTCTTCACTATAACCCACAAACAAACACTTATGACTCTTTGGTTATAACTTTTCCTTTTTTCATCAGGAACGTGTGTCCAAGCAATGCACCCAAATACTTTAAAATACCCAATGTGGGGCTTTCTACCACTCCAAGTTTCTTCAGGGGTGATAATTGGGAGGGATTTAGTGGGAATTCTATTCACAATATATGCAGCACAAGAAACAGCCAAACCCCAAAATTGATTATGCAAACTTTTAAAATGCAACATACAACAAGCCATTTATAAAAGAGTTCTATTCATTCATTTAGCCACCCCATTTTGTTGAGGAGTATAAGGAACTGTTCTTTGCACCTTGATACCATAATTTTCACAAAATGACTCAAATGCATAATTGCAATATTCACCCCCATTATCCGTCCTTAAACACTTAATTCTTTTTCCACTTTGATTTTCAACTAATGCCTTAAACTTTTGAAAAACTTCAAATACTTCACTTTTCTTTTCAAGAAAATAAACCCATACTCTCCTACTGTAATCATCAATAAAAGTTAGAAGGTACCTGGCACCTGAAAGTGAAGGATACCTTGGTTCACATAGATCACTATGAATGAGCTACAATGGATAATTAGCTCTCCATGCTTTGCCTGAATCAAAAGGATCTCGATGATGTTTTCCTAACACACATCCTTCACACACACCTTCAAAACCTAAAATTTTTGTCAATCCACTAACCATATCTTGTAATTTTCTATAATTTATATGTCCAAGTCTAGCATGCCAAAGTTTTGACATATAAATAGCCTGAGCAATAAAAGCATGAGAGAGTGTGTATTCATCATCAACAAACCCCACAAATTTAAATAGACTCTCTTTATTATCAACTCTACCAATAGCAATTATATTGCTTGGGTCTTTTCTATCTCTAACAATAACTTGATCAGCGGTGACAACAAACTCATATCCAGCTTGAACAATTTTATATATTGAAATAAGATTCACCCCTAATCCTTCAACCAGCAAAACATTTTTTAAAGACCCATTCGTTACATTAATAGTGCCTGTTCCTAAAATTGGAAGTCTCATTTTATTGCCAATAGTAATTTCTTGATCTGAATTCTTCCCTTCATAAAAATCAATAAACAAAGATCTATCCCTAGTCATGTGATATGATGCCCCTGAATCTAAAATCCATTCTTTGTTAGAATCTGAAGCAAAGTATCTCCCCTTAACACTACTTTTAGGTCTAGTAATTACCTCCTTCTTTGATTTCTCTTGCCTTTTCAAAGAGATGGCTACGAAGCTATGCCTATCCTTCTTGCCATCCTTGAACCTTTCTTGCTTGGGCTTGTACTACTGCCTTTCATTGTCACTCTTCTTCAAACAAAATTTCTCCATGTGATTTTCACCTCCACAATACCTGTAAATAATCGATTTCCTTCCAACTTGCTTTTCTGCAGAATCATTTCTAGAAAAATGGTTAGAACCATCATTTCAAAATTTATAATTTCCTTTCCAATTCTTCTTTCCATCATATCTAGAAAATTTACTCTTGGCTGCATATGCATGAGTCTTCTTAATATGCCCTTCTTTAATAAGCTAAACCTCTTCATCAAGAACAGACTTACAAAATTGATCAAAAGTTTGCTGGGGGGCATTGGGAGTTAGTTGGAGAACCCTTTTCCTTGATTATTTAAATACCTTGTATGGCTGGGGAAGCTTACTTTCAACCATTGCAATCAACTGAAAATATTTTTTTGCATATTCAGCACCTATTTTCTTCAGCTGAGCATTTAAAAATGTAACTTCATTAAAGTAATTAGATATTTTTTCAAAATCAGAAGGATCTAAATTTACCAATTTTTCTTCTATGCTAAACATGCTAGCAATATCTGCATCTTTATAATTTTTTTCTAAACTCTCCCATAGCTCTATTGGATTATCGATATCAACAAATCTTCTATTGAGATCAAGACTTAAAGCTTTACCAATAATACCTCTAGCTTGTTCCAACTTGCATTTTCATAGCTCCTTTTCTTTTTCACTTTGGGGTTCTCTAATTTCCTTGTTCACTATCCTCCATAAAGCCTTTTCCCTCAAAGCATTCTTGACTGTAATCTTCCAATCTGCAAAACCACTTCCATCAAATATTGGCAATACTTCATTTGTTGAGCCCATGTTAGCCAAAAAACAAGTCTTCAAACAAATATTATTCTACCAAAATATGAACCCTATAGACAAATCACTTCCAGCAATATATTTGCCCTACAAACAAATCACTCTAGCATTGTATTTCCAATTGAACCTCTAGCTGAATCTCTAGCTGAACCTGGAAAAAAAAATCTAGCTGAACCAGGCTCTGATACCATGTAAAAATAGTCCCAAGATAATAAAAACAAAATAGCAATAGCAAAACAGAGATAAATCAGGGCAAACAAAGTTGAATAACTCAGAAATATATATTCATCTAACTTGCATTACATCCAAAATGCTTGTCCAACAGCTCTCTCTAATCACATATATATAGCTACAGAAGCTTTGAGGCCTAGAAGCTTCTGGCATACTAGATGATTCTAAAATCCTAGAATGTTCTTTTCTAGAACAGCTAGAAGTTTCTCTTAAAAAGTTCTTTTCTAGAACAACTAGAAGCTTCTTCCTGGAATGTTCTTTGGAAGACTTCTAGAAACATTCTAGACAATCTTAATAATTCCTAATAGGTTGATGGGCGTGTAGAGCAATTCAGTGTTAAAGATTAAACATGAGTCGGCGCCAAATAGTTTCAAAATGGAGTCAACCTCAAAGAAATATTATTATTAATATAATTAATATTATTATTATTTATAATATTGTATTATTATTTCTTATAATATACTATTTAAAAAAACTCTTAGTTAATTAAAATAATATTTATCTCATTCTATGAAAGGGTATATGACAAAAATCCAGTTACAAAATTTATCAAATGAGTGTAAAATGTTGGGGAGGTGGTTTCTATTAGATTTGAATAAAAAAGTACAATATCATATCACTACAGAACATTTGCCCAAAGTTACCTCTTGATTTAAACCACAAGTGGGTCAAACGAATAACTAGTTAGCATTTACCCAAAGTTACACAACTAAAGCACAAGAAGAAAGTAATAACAATGAAGAATCAGTAGAACATACTTAATATATTATTGCATAAGAAATGTTCATCCTACGGGCCACTCAAAAATTGATGGATCCCAAACAACCTACACTACCTAGCTAATAAGAATAATTGGCTTACTTGCAAAGTATCTACAGTACAATCTAACCCCTTTTTACAATCACAAATATACCTAAGTATTACTTTTTTTACCATCACATACAAATCTCACTATTTGTATGCTCCCTCTTTTCTTTGTCCATTAAAACTAGTCGCAAGCAACTCTTGCTCTTCCAATGATGTGTATATAACAGAAGAGCCAATCTTGCAATGTCACTTATTTATAATTGAAGCTTCAAGAAATCTGATGCTTCAACCTCTAGTCAAATGTACACTTCATTTTATCCAAGTAATTATATTCTTCACTCTCTTACTAGTTGACCATGGACTTCTCTTTTTACTTCCACAAAGGTTGTCTTTCTCAACACTTATACAAGTGTGTACTTCACCTTGTGTACCTATATATGGCACAAATGTCACAACGAATAGCCTTGGCGGGGATATTGTAGGTTACTCAAACTCCCAAACACACACAACTAGAACCACACACCGAAACTCACAATGCATGCTTCCAACAAAATCACAACAAAATAAAAATAAACTCTTTTTGGGTGATGCAAGATTGCTCAAATTGCGTCAATTATTCCTCAAATATTGGGAAAACATAGATAATTATCATTACCTCCAATATTTAGTCCTTACCTTTTGTGATTTGAATATCTTGAAATGGATTGCTATCTCCTTTTTCTAGGAGTTGAGTAAAGGACTTCCTAAGGCATAGCTAGGGTATATAGGGTTTAAAACAAAAAAGGAAGCATGTTAATAGAGATTTATGCATGAAATCTTGTGCATGATCAATTTGTATTTAATTAGCAAAATGGTGGACAACACACTAAACTACAAATAACATTGAATATTGCAAACACAATGAAGCAAAAGAAAGATGCTTTAATCTAATAAATACAAATGATATATGATGCAATGTAAATGGAAGATTTATTAAAAATGGGTCTTATCTACATAAATGTCACATCTTTGCAGTTAGATGTTTTTCCATGAAATTGCTTTACTCTCTTTTTAGATGAAGCACCTTGATAGCTACAGACAAGTGCATATAGAAATGAAGTATTCAGCCTTGGCAATTCAATAAGTCATTCATTATGCATGTATTAAAAACAATGGGTTAGTAATTAAGTAAAAACACCAAAGGTTCTATCAAATGGCCGATAGGCACAAATATTTATAGGCCTATCACTAAATAGTTTATATTTTTATTTTATGGAAAGTCATTACATGTAGTTGTTGGTAGACAAGGCTATAAATACAATAAGAAATTCAAATTTTTTTTACAAATAAAAATAATTGAGTCGTATTAGATGAATAAGCACATGAAATAAATCGTGAAAGAACTAAATAAATTCTAAGCAATCAAAAAAATAGCTAAACCATGTAATGACCCGTGTTCATAGTTTGGTAAGGCAGTTATTGTTGCAGAGAAAATATCTTTTGGGCTGAGCGAATTTATGGAGGATGGAGGATGCCACAGCGTAGGTCACCCTCCTTTTGCCTGGTAAATGCCTGAAATGTTAAATGTGGGAAGAAAATATCTGAAAGTGGGTGATCGAATTAATTGTTTCTGTTTGACTAGACAATAAATGAGTTAATAACTAAAGATCATGGATCTTCCACGGTAGTTACCGGGAGGGCAGGGGAAGGACAAGAACGCAATTTCTGTTCTCTATGGCTGTGAAAAGAAATGGGTAAGAGCGGTTGAGAGCAGGAGGACGTCTCCACAAAGGGTCATGTCAAAATGGCTCATAAGACCTATGGTTGTTAATTATTTATGGGGAAGTAGTTGTGTAGAGACACGGGCCTAGATTATCAAACCCTGCAATATTTTTGTCTCTGTGAAGAACTCTGCAGGAACTTTTGTTTAAGGACGCTTTCTTTAGTGGTGTTTTTTTGACTTGGCGTCCTCCTATAAAAAATGAACTTGCAGATCCAAAAATTTGGAATTTTTTCATTCCCTTAGTATGTGGTTCACTTGGTGAAGAGGTTGTGGCCCTGATTTGTTGAAGCGGCCATGATATGTTAAAGCATCTCTGATTTGATGAAACTGAAGGAAGATCACAAATCACGTGATGATGATGGAAAAGATTAGAGGTGCATTGAAGTGGAGGGCGATATAGCAGCTGAAGAGGAGCGTGGTTGGTTTTGACGTATGTACCTTAGTTTGTTTTTTCAAGCACAAACTAAAATATGTCTACTACAATTTCTTAACCCACAGAAAAAAAGCCGAAACCCCATCGCTATTAACAAAAAATTATAATATCTGACAGAAATCCACTTTCCATTATGCCTTAATGGATATCCATCTCTCCCATTTTGGCTCAAGCAGTGAGGATGCTGGCTAAGGTTTTTGGATTTGGCTTTGCTCCGCCATCAGCATTTGCTTAAAAGTTCCTAAAGCCTTTTTGAAAGATCCATTTTGTGTGTATCCTACAATCTTTGCATACTGAGATGACATCTATTGAGGCACTCTGCCTACTGCTCGCCTGCCTCCATCAGCGGCCATGTGGCACAGATTGTGGGCATGCTGGCAAAGGCCGTGGTCTTGGCTTTATAATAGCCCATTTGTATTTGCTAAGAATTTTTTTTTAAACCTTCTCAACCGATCCATTTTGTGTATATACTAGAATCTTTGATGTCCATAAGACCGTTGACCTTTTAGGCTTTTTCTGAAATAGAAGTTCCTGCTGTGAGTGTACGACTGAATGCTGTAACTGAAGAACTAATATAAGGGATCTCACCTGTATTACTATGTAATGTTGGCTATCATTTGCTATTTAGAGGTAAACATGCCACTGGAATGTGTGCTAGGAGTTCAACATCTTGTATTTATTTTTGGGTTTAATCCTCTGTTTTCTTCCTATTCGAAATGAGCCTTTCTCGTGGGATCCAACACTACAGACTAAATTTATGGTTGATTGTTCATTTGAACTAGATAATTCCAACAATAGGGAATCTGAGGTTATACTATGTCCACAAATCCAAGTCATTATAATTGGATATGTGATGTGGCCATAAGATAGATTCCTTTTAATTCATCATGCAATTAGTGATGAATTCTTACATTTTATTTGTACCTACTATTTAGAAAGGCTAAATTATTTGTTTGATGAGATCACAATATGAGAAGTTTATAATCCCCCAACAACCTTAGGAAGTTTATTTTCAAAGTCATGGGTCACTGTTGTAATATTAACGATGAATGCTTTTGTCATGATTTCTATTTGAGTGAGCTTAGTCATACTTGACAACCCTACCAAATGATCATGTTATCTTGCCTTTCTTATTTCACTATATCATGAAGGTTTGTGCTATGATTTGCTTATTAACTAGTCCTTACTATGATCATTTGTGTCATATCCGTAGTATGGATAGTGATTCCTAGTTGGTTGTGCTTGAGTGCTTGATTGTAGTGTTTACACCATGTCTTGTGTGTGTAAGCCTTTATTCCCCTTGTAACTTGTGTAAGATTTGCTTGGCCGATGTGAATACTTAAATAGCAGTTTTTACTTGATGGATTTAATTGATGTTATCATGGATGGTGATTGGTTATTGAATTATCTATATTTAGTTTTTTATGCCTTGTTTGGTTAAACGAGATGAGATTAAGTCTAGGATATTGAGTCCTTGCACATGGCCTTGAATTTTTGTAAAGGCTAAGGATGCATATGAGAAGGCCTAGATCCGTCTACAAGGCATCGAGTTATCTGTCTATGGGGGATTGATTCGAGCATGTTTGAGTCTCCTAGTCAGTATGAGTAGTGTAGTTGATTTTGTGTGGTGCCATTCCTTTGAGCACGCATGATGATGCCCCATCCAATCTACACTCTAGTGTCTAGTGCCTTGGTAGTTGTGAGGAGTACTTGACATTCTATTTGATGAGCATCTCTATGTTATGACTATGGCGTTATGCATTATTTTCTGTGTCTACTCCGTGATTGATGTGAGTGTTGGCCATCCTCTATACCCTTGCCTTTTTACTTCTATTTAGACCCTGTGACTATCTTCGAACATGGTGGGGTGGCCTCGCATGAGTCCACATGGTTGGGAGGCGTTGACACCACCATTGGGGACCGATGAATAGGTTATTGGAGCACCAGATTGGATATGTTCTCACTCTTTGTTACCCCATATGTTGTTGTACCTATTCAGTCATTGTATCATATTTAGGACTATGTTATTTTACTTGTATATCATACTCATGGCTATGCCATTGCACTGTATATTCTTTATGTACTTGTACTCTCTCAAGAGAGAAAATGTAATCATGCAAATTAATGAGAACAAATGAGATGTTCCCTATTTAGTTTATGGATTTCAGTGTGGGTATCAGATCCGCTTGTACTATGATGTTTTTGGATTCATATTTATAATCTGGTATGGGTTATAGGAACATTTGGGTTGGTGTTTAAAATGAACGTAGTTTATTAATGTTTCTCTAGACAGTGATTTAGTCCTCTCCTATGGGTTGTGCATTCAGCCATACTTGGCCATGAATGTTGTCAATCTATCAAATTGGAAACCATAATATGGGCATGTTATCACTTGTTATTCAAAAAAATATTGTTAGCCTCTTTTGGTCCTTACCCTTCGGGGTTGCAGGGTAGGATGTTACATCTTGTATCAAAGCCCATGTTCACACACTGGGAGCTCTGGTGTACTTGAGCCTTATATGTTTCACTATGTTTGGTGTGTGTGGCGTGAGCTTGTTATATTGTTTTTATAGTCTTGACTGCTTTCATACCTTATCATAGAATTAGTGGGTTAAGTTACAACCCCATTCTTAGAAATCGTGGAGGAAATAGGCTCCTTTGCCTTACCTTAATGGGACTAGAGTGTTGACCTTGGTTGAGAGTCTCCCATGGTTAAGAGTGATCACCCTCCCATGTTATAAGATGGGGGTAGGAATGTTCTACCTTATGTATTTGTAGGTTGAAGGTAACTTGGGTTGTCTAATTACCCTTGCTTAGACATGCTCTTCTTGTGTCTTCGTTTATTTTGCTAGTGAATGAAATGACCCTAATTGGTCATGAATTGCTATTGTAATTCTTTCTTGTATCATAGATCATAAATGATGGTAGGATGTAGCTATTTGCAGATGTGGACAGACTAGTTTGATTGCTCCATGCTCTCTTCTAAGTGTTGGATGATTGTTGATTTTTCTTCTAACCTCTTAATGTGCTTGAGTTGCTACCATTTGTCATCCTTGATAACATATTGAAGTCATTAGAATACTAATGGTGCCTTAAACCTTCACTTAGTAGAATTTACATGTTTTGTATAATGAATATTGGATGGCATGTAATGTTTTGATTTGAGGAGAAATTGGTTACATGTTTATTAGTGCCTCCTTACTTAATGAGTTTACATGAGAATGATAATTGCTTAGTGGATATATCTTGTCGATGAAATTTGATCTCCTCAATTACATTGTGATTTTAATGGGGTCATATAGGTGAACACTTGTACTTTGATGCAAAATGAAAATAGTGAATGCTAAGGTGATAAGAATGTTACATATCTTGTTTTGAGTGAACAATTGCATTTCATTGACACGACCATGGTTACTTAAGCTAATATGTATGGATGCAAATGTAGTGAAATGATTAGAGTTCCTCAAACAAAACTCATTTCATTATAATATTAGCATCTGATTCTCTTGTGAACTAATGGTATTCCTGTGACTTGTGACATGATGTCACATTATGTGTCATTATGAGATGTATATTATTATGTGATTATAGAAGTGACAGTAATAATGATTGTGAAAAATGTTACTTATATTTATGCATTGATGTAAAAGTGATAGTGATGATGCTATACATGTTCATACACTATTGTGTTATGTTGATAGAATTGCAAAGTAAATTTATAATCTTATGAGTAATGAGTTTCTCTTGTGAAAAGAGGAAAATTGATATGGCTATTTGGGAGTACCTATTGTTTGGTAAAGTTGTGTATCTTACACTATGTTGCATAGTCATATGTGGGCTATAGTTATGCCTGGGTAAGAGAAATTCTGATTGCATTCCCCGTGTTGTCGACATCCATTGATGTATTCATGTTGAGTATTGTGATTAATTAATTCTTGAGATGTGTGCTCATGGGATGGTGATATTGTGTACCCATCCATGGAGGGTATGTTTGGATTATGTGTATGGGAGAAAACCATACCATTTATGTGTTTTCTATTGTCACCCTATTGACTGCCAACCTAAGGGTTGTTGATAGGTCAGTATGTGGAAACAAAGTTCCTTGGGAGGGAATTGCATGACATACATATAATGGTGGTGCAAAATGATGGCGATCATTTCATCCTCTCAGGAAAGTAAGTTCACTACTTCCCCTTATTAATGGAATAGATACTTGGTTCATATAGTATTATTGTAATCCCCTCAGTTCCTAAGGATGATGTTAGTTGTGATTGAGCACCTGTGATAGCTATGATCTTACCCTGATGTGATTGTTTTACATATGATACCAACCCTCCACTGGTGTTCTGACACAGTGCTAGTGAGGATGTTGTGTTGCTTATGGTAGCAAGCTAAGCTCGAGGACACGATGCCATGTACCTAGATGCGTGAAGGTGTAGTATATATGTTGTGTCTCTACTTGTGCTGAGAGGAGTGGTTTCTCATGCAGAGTAGAGGGCTTGCTCAAGAAGGCCTCAATTCTGATCAGTTGGCATGCGAGTGGAATCTAGCCATGTGCACCTCTAGCTCGGTGTGTAGCAGCATGTGCTTTCTCCATGGGTACACACTATGTGGGATGTTCGTATGAGTAGGACATTGCCATGCGGTATTCGGCCATTGCGTACTTTCTCTGCTTGGCATATACCATGCGCAGTTGCATTGCATGAGGTATGTGACTTGGGAGTTCTGACACAATACCTTTCCATGTGAGGGTTGCATGGGTTGGTCACACCCACATGAAGGACTATGGAGACAGTCACGTTTATTTTCCTCCTTCCTTGTGTGGCGACTAGAGATAGTAACATAGTGCTGTAATGTATATATTTCAGAGTTTGTGGAACTTCTCTTCGGTTATTGGTGGATTTTATTTTTCTTATGTGGACTAGCACTTTAGTTTATCTTCCCTGTATTGGTTTAGCCACAGATTATGATTTTCTTTGGCATGTAACTCTTATGGTTACATTTGATTTATTGTTGAAACTATGCACATTTTTCTTATCTTACTGTTGGAATTGAGATTTATTCTTCGTTATTGACATTCTTGGTAGCTAAACTAATTGACTTTTCTATTTTTGAATACTGGTCTTGTGTTGTGATTTGATTCCTCATCAGGTATGGTGAGATCAACCTATTTGAGTGTATACGAGGAAACAGACGCAAGGAAACCCTTAAGGATGGGGGTATGTGTGAGTTTTTCTAAGCTCTAACTCACTACTTTCCTATTGTTTGACTATCTCTTGGAGGCTAAAACCCTTACACAAACAAGAGTTATGTCATTGTGGCATGTATGGAAGGGATGACTAGGTGGGTCAATGCCATCAAGAAACATGGTTATGGATATTGGACATGGTTATTGGTTATGGATTCATGGATATAATTGGATATGGATGGTACTACGAGATCTATGTGAACCCCTATGTAACCTTGTGATGCGAATGAGTATTGATGTACATGTATGTAGTTGCATATTAAAATATAGAAGAGAACAAAATTTGCATCATTATGCCTTGAAAAGTGACAAACTATTGCATTATATGTAAAGAGATGTCATGCATGTTATGAAATTAGAGGTTGAAATTATTTATATGTGTGTATGTCTACTCCATTTTATAGATAGCCACATATAAAAGTTAGAGAATTGAAAAAATTTTGTCTTGAAATTGTATTTTGCTGCAATTTA
The DNA here is from genome assembly GCA_027924645.1 of Cunninghamia lanceolata. Lineage (NCBI taxonomy): Eukaryota > Viridiplantae > Streptophyta > Pinopsida > Cupressales > Cupressaceae > Cunninghamia > Cunninghamia lanceolata. The sequence continues at coordinate 719,686 of BSBN01000149.1, read as the reverse complement.
TGAGAAAATTGTGTGGTTTATGCTAGTATATATGTACAAATTCATGATTGTTGCTTTTCCTTGATGAATTTTGATATTATTATGATATTGACATGATTGGTTATAATGATGGATTACATGCTTATTGTTTCTTCGGCTATAATGTATGTTATATGCACATGTGCTTTGACATGCGATCAGAGTGATGTAGGTATTAGGTACATCAACTCTGTCTAGACTCTTATTATCCCTGATGGTGGTTACTGGAGATAGTCATAGGCCCTATTCCCTACCCTAGCCACTATACTCTGCTAGTGCAGTGTTCCCCTATTGTTGTCTTATCATCCGGTTACCTCACGGTAATGTCTAGATTGCCCAATGGTCATGTGTAGTTTGCCAGTATGGTTTGTCAAGGTATCATGTTATGGGTTGTTGGTATTTTATTTGGTTTCTATTAATCTTATTATGTGGTCTTATTCCTTGTTGATGTAGAGAAAATTTTTACATGCTAATATATATTTTGTAGGAAATTAGTGCCTTGCCTATTCCTTACCCATGTTCTAGGACTGATTGCATGTAATTATGCATGTGATAACCTAATTTTTATAATTGTATCGAGTTTCATGGACTAGGTTGTACTTTGGCTGCATCTTAGTGTGTGTAGGCTTCTAGGAGTAAGCCTAGTCCTAGGGGTAGGATATAATGACCTCGTGTTCATAGTTTGGTGAGGCAGTTATTGCTATAGAGAAAATATCTTTTAGGCTGAGTGAATTTATGGAGGAGGATGGAGGAGGCCACAGGGTAGGTTGGCATCCTTTTGCCTGGTCAATGCCTAAAATGATAAATGCGGGAAGAAAATATCTGAAAGTGGGTGATTGAATTAATTGTTTTTGTTTGACTAGAAAATACAAGAGTTAATAACTAGAGATCACAGATCTTCCACGGTAGTGATCAGGAAGGCAGGGCGGGGACAAGAATGCAATTTTTGTTCTCTCTGGCATTGAAAAGAAATCAGTAAGAGTGGTTGAGAATAGGAGGATGTCTCCATAGAGGGTCACATCAAAAGGGCTCATAAGACCTATGTTTGATTATTTATGGGGAAGCAGTTGTGTAGAGACTCGGGCCTGAATTATCAAACCTTGCAATACTCTTATTCCCTATGAAGAAATCTGCCAAGCACTTTTGTTTAAGGATGCTTTCTTTATTGGTAGTTTTGGAGTTGGCATCTTTCTATCAAAAATGAACTTGAAGATCCAAATAGTTGGAATTGTTTCATTTCCTTACTATGTGGTTCACTTGGCGAAGAGCTTGTGGCCCTGATTTGTTGAAGTAGCCTTGATAAGTTAAAGCATCTCTAATTTTCTAAAATTGAGGGAAGATCACAGATCATGCAATGATGATGGAAAAGATTAGAGGTACGTTGAAGTGGAGGGCGATCTAGCAGCTGAAGAGGAGTCTGGTTGGTTTTCAGGTATTTACCTCAGTTCTTTGTTTTTTCCAGCACAAACTAAAATATGTCTGCTGCAATTTCTTAAACCATAGAAAAAAATTGAATCTCTATCTTTAACAAAATACTATAATATCTAATAGAAATCAACTTTCCATTATGCCTTAACGGATATCCAAACCTTGTTCCATCACTCCCATTTTGGCTCAAGTAGTGAGGATGCTAGCTAAGGTTTTGGGATTTGGCTTTATGCCCCCAGTTGCATTTTCTTAAAAGTTTCTAAAGCCTTTTTGAAAGTTCTATTTTTTGTTTATCTTGCAATCTTTGCATCCTAAGGTGACATCTTTTGAGGCACTCTACCTACTGCTCACCTGCCTCCATTAGCAACCATGTGGCACAGGTCATGGACATGTTGGCAAAGGTCGTGGTCTTGGCTTTATAACAGCCCATCTGTATTTGCTAAGAAAGTTTTTCTTTAAGCCTTCTTAACTGATCCATTCTGTGTATATACTACAATCATTGCAGTCCATGAGATCACTTATCTTTTAGGCTTTTTGTGAAATAGAAGTGCTTGCTGTGAGTGTACAACTAAATGTTGTAACTGAAGATCTAATATAAGGGAGCTCGCCTATATTACTATGTAATTTTGGCTATCATTTGCTATTTAGAGATAGACATAGTGCTAGAATGTGTGCTAGGAGTTCAACGTCCTGTATTTATTTTTGGATTTAATCCTTTGTTTTCTTCTTATTTGGAATGAGCCTTTCTCATGGGATCCAACACTATAGACTAAATTTATGGTTGATTGTTTAGATGAACTGGATAATTCTAACAAAAGGGAATCTAAGGTTATACTATATCCACAAATCTAAGTTGTTATAATTGGATATGTTATGTAGCCATAAGACAGATTCCTTTTAATTCATCATGTAGTTAGTGATGACTTCTTACATTTTATTTGTGCCTACTATTTAGAAAGGCTGAATTATTTGTTTGATGAGATAATTAGTTGAGAAGTTTATAATCTCCCCACAACCTCAGGAAGTTTATTTTCAAATTCATGGGTCATTGTTGCAATATTAACCATGAATGCTTTTGTCATGATTTCTATTTGAGTAAGCTTAGTCATACTTGACAACCCTATCAAATGATCATGTTATCTTGCCTTTCTTTTTTTACTGCATCACAAAGGTTTGTGCTATGATTTACTTATTATCTAGTCCTTACTGTGATCATCTGTGTCATATCCGTAGTGTAGATAGTGATTCCTAGTGGGTTGTGCTTGAGAGCTTGATTGTCATGTTTACACCATGTCTTGCATGTGTGTAAGCCTTTATTCCCCATGTAACTTGTGTAGGATTTGCTTAGTTGATGTGGATACTTGAATAACAGCTTTTACTTGATGGATTTAATTGACATTATCATGGATGATGACTGGTTATTGAATTATTTGGATTTGATTTTGTATGCCTCATTTGGTTAAATGAGATGAGCTTAGGTCAAGGATATTGAGTCCTCATGCATGGCCTTGAGCAATTGTAAAGGCTAAGGATGCATATGAGAAGGCCTATCCATCTGTGGGGCATTCATTCGAGCATGTTTGAGCCTCCTCTTCGGTATGAGTAGTGTACTTGATTCTATGTGGTGCCATATCTTTGAGCACGCATGATGACTCCCCATCTGATCTACACTCTAGTGTCTAGTGCCTTGGTAGTCATGAGTAGTACCTGACATTCTATTTGATGAGCATCTCTATGTTATGATTGTGGTGTTATGCATTATTTTCTGTGTCTACTCCGTGATTGATGTGAGTGTTGGCAATCATGTATACCCTCCTTGCCTTATTACTTATGTTTAGGCCTTGTGACTATCTCTGAGCATGGTGGGCTGGTCTTGTATGAGTCCACATGGTTGGGAGGCATTTCCACCATCATTGTGAACTGGTGAATAGGTTATTGGAGCATCAGATTGGAGATGTTCTCACTCTCTGTTACCCTGTCTTTTGTTGTACATATTCAGTCATTCTATCATATTCAGGACTATGTTATTGTACTTTTATATAATACTCATGGCTATTGCATTACACTATATATTCTTTTATGTAGTAATCTCTCAAGAGAGAAGATATAATCATGCAATTTAATGAAAAGAAATGAGATGTTTCCTATTTGGTTTACAGATTCTAGTGTGGGTATCGGATCTACTTGTACTATGATGCTTCTAGATTCATGTTTATAATCTGGAATGGTTTATAGGAACATGTGGGTTGGTGTTTAAAATGAATGTAGTTTATTAATGTTTCTCTAGAGAGTGATTTAGTCCTCTCCTGTGCGTTGTGCATTCGGCCATACTTGGCCATGAATGTTGTCAATTTATCGAATCGACAGCCATATTATGTGCATGTTATCACTTGTTATTCAAAAAAATATTCTTACCCTCTTTTGGCCCTTACCCTTCGGGGTTGCGGGGTGGGATGTTAAAAACTATGTAGTACCTAAACAATGTAGCATAATAAAAATCCATGTTTCTAATTTGCTATCGACCAAGCATTACACAAAATAACTCTTAAAATTCATATATATATGAAGTGTGTGTTTGAATCAATTTTGTGCAAAGTAATTGAACTAACATTGTGTGAAGAGTGTGCTTTAACTTCAGAATTCACTTTGTGTGTGTTTGTTCTTCGGCATATTTGAACTCAAGTGTTTACTTGTGTCTAATTGAACTAACTTGTGTATGAAGCATGTTTAAAATTTGGCACATGTTCACTTTCTATGTGTGAAGTGTGTTTTTTAACTTTGACATTCATTTTGTGTGAATTGTGTGTGTGAAATTTAATTTGGGCATTCACTTTATTTAGTATGTGTATTTGAACTTTATCATGTTTTATAAATTTGGCATGCACTTTATGAGTGTGTTTAGAGTTTGGAATGTTTTAAACTTAAGTGTTAATGCATGCTTGTACTAAATTTATGTGAATGAATTATGTTTGAACATTGGCATATTCACTTTTTGTTTATGTAAATTTTGTGTGTGTGGGAAAGCTAATTTAGGCATTCACATTGTAGTGTGTATTTTAAAAAAATAATTTTGGTATTCACTTTGTGTGGTATATGTGTTTGAACCAACTTTAGAATTTTTTGTGTATCTATGTGAGCTTGAAAGAACTTTTACATTTAGTTTTTCTTTATTTATGAATGAACTTAAGCTAACACATTTTGTGGAGTGAATGAACTTCACCTATCACATTTTGTGGAGTGTATGAACAAACTTTGATATTCAATTTGTGTAGAATGCAATTGAAAGATTTCAAATTCTTTATTTTGTGCGTACAAATGAGCCTTGGATATCATTTTGTATAGGGTGTATGAATGAACTTTGATATTCACTTTTGTGGAATGTGCTTGAACGAACTAACATTCCTTTTATGTGTGTGTGCATGAATGAACTTTGGATATCATTTTGTGTGATGTATGATTAAAATTTGATTTCCACTTTTTTGTGAAATGTGTCTACAAACAAACTTCAATGATGTTCATTGTGAGTCTTTCTGTGTTTGAATAAATTTGGACTTTCATTGTGTGTGTGTCTAAATAAACTTTGACATTCATTATGTGCATGTTTGAAAGTTAACTTTGGCATTCACTTCATGTGAAATGTGTGTGTGTGTGAAAAATATTTAGTTTTGTCATTCAGTTTGTGTGAAGTGTGTGCCTATGTATTTGAATGAAATTGGTCACACTCTATGTGTGCATGCATGTGTCTATGAATGAGGTTTGGCACTCACTCTATGTGTATACAAAAACACTAATGGTCACTTTGTGTCAAGTGTATGTGTGTGTGAATTAACTATGGTTTTCATTTTGTGTGGGTGGGTAGGCTTGAGAGTTAGCTTTGGTATTCACTGTGTGTGCACATGTTTATGTGAATGAACTTTGGCATTCACTTTATGTGTGTAAGATGTGTATGAACTAGCTTTCACATTCACTTTGTGTGTGTGACTAAACTAAATTTTACATTCATTTGGACTTGAGTCATTTATTGTTTGTGTATTACCATCTAATTTTATCATATGAAGCATATGTTTGAACTTTGGCATCGCCTTAAAATCATATCCTAAAATTAAAAATTAAATATAAGTTAGACTAAAAAAATTAGAAATTAAATCTAAGTTAAGTTAAAAATAAAATTATAAACTCTAACCCTTAGTATAGACCTTCGAGTAGCCTCTTTGAAAATAGTATGAAGTATGCAGCTTCAAGGCTTTATGAATCTATGATCATCCTCAAAAAAATACTTTATATGTACCTTCTTTTGATCTTTAGAGTAATACTACATTTTGAATACCCTAATTCTAACTCTACTTCTAAGCTAAACCCTATTTGTAAACCCTATCCCTAAATCTAACTATAACCCTAACCCTAACTGTATCTCTAACATTACATAATTTGGCAGCTATAAGTTATTCTATCTAAATTATTTATGCCTTAAGTGAGAAAGTTATTTGATCTCTTTTCAATAGTTGGAAGTAGATAAAGTATTAGATGTTTAGTTATATTTTCCTTTTAAGGTCCACAGTATTTCTCTTGTTCTAGATGGTGTTATTTATTAATTTATATTATAGGCCCTTTTTGGTAATTCCATGGCAATTAAGAGCTTAAGTCTTTAAGCTATAATGAAACTGCTACCTCTAGTTTTTCCTTTTTAGGAATTTTTTTGTAATTCTCTACTCATATTTTTATATATTTGATTTTTTATTAAATCATGATAAGATTAATACCAAGTAATTATCTCTACTTACCCTTTAAAATAAATATTATAACTATAAGATTAGTTTATACTGAGGAATTTTTGTATGTAGTATGATCTATAGTTGCCCTTTAAAGGACTTTCTCATATTAGCTTTTATGAGCATTTATCAAAAAATCTTAATCTAACCCTTTACACAAACTAATATACATTATTATTTAAAAATTAAATAATAACATGTTATGCCTACATATAATTTAATTTAGAAATGGAAATATATAAAATTATAATTTTGTTTTTAAAAAGTAAGACATAAATTGAAAGATTAATATGAAATTTTAATATCAGGATTCAATAATCTAAAACTGAATAATTCCTTCATAAATTATTTATGGAGACTTCCCTTATAGAAAAGTTAAGGATAATAACCCTTCACACAAACTAAAATCTAATTCAAAATAGAGACAAAAAGATCAAGCCTTCATGAATTCAACAACTATCTTTGAATAGTGAGCATCTACACGTTTTACAAGCTTCTGAGGAAGACAAACTGTAATGTCCCCTTCTGGCAAGTCCAAATTTTACTCAATGTTGCACATAATTTCAACTTGTACAAGAGAACATTAATAACCAATTCATCTTCAATTAGAGTTGATATCCATGAGTAATTATCAATATCAAAGCTCATATACTTTTCACATTTCCTCTTAGGGTTAGTAACCTTATAATCATAATTCAATATGCATTTCACATTTCCTCATATATTCTCTTTTTCTATCTATTCCCATATATATCCTTCCTTTTGATGATTGATCCTCTATCGGTCCTTTATCTACCATAATCCACTAATAATGTTTGCCTTGTATCTCTTTATGTCAATGATGCCTTTAGTTCGGAGTCACTGCCTTCCTCTGCATTAGAAGGCTATGTACCAATCTTATTGACAAAACACAATGCACTTAGATCTGATATAAGAAATGTCTTCAAAGGATGTTGGAATGTTGATCGCTACCACTAATTGACTGATAGATGATGGTGTAACCAGCTGCATACAAGCACCGTCCTTCTTGCAAAATTACTGCTATAGGGATGTTTGCTAGATACCAAAGACCACCAAATGCAAATTGCTATACCCTGGATGTTGGTCGCTATCTTCAACAAGGAAACTCTTTACACTATGGTGGTGGGTAGGGACTACAAATCCACGTGCACCTTGAGAATATGTTCGCTGTTGTATAAAACTGGGTTGTGATACAAATCGGTGCTCAGAGATAGTCATCAATAATGGCAATCTAGCATATACACAATATTGTAATCCCTAATTTACTAATTATATGTAATCGCTGGACTTATAAGATGAGGTTCATTGATTAGATGACTAATGTATTCCATGAGTTTCTCCTGTGCCTTTATGCAGATCTGCTGATCTGTATATTATTTCTGCTCCAATACTTAGGGAATATTTCTTATTTTATTCCTTACTTTGATAATCTCTGTTCACAATGTAAACCGTTGCGTTTAATTCAATTTCCATCCCTCCTAAATCTACCTGAGATTTGAGTGATATTGTCTTGTTTTATCTATTAAATGATGATTCGATGATATGCAGCTCGTTCCCTTATTCCTTTCATCAATGATGAGTTTCCAATCTTTGATAAAGATATGTGTTGTTTGATTTGAAGACCCCCGGTAATCGCTGCTCCTTCCTTCATGTTTTTTATTCTAATCAGCTTGTGTTTTAAAATGAAGTGTTGATGTTCAATGCTGGTCTGCTCTGATTTCCAAAAGATTTCTACCTAAATCAATTGCTGCTATGTAATATGTTAGCTGCCTTTCCTCTTAATCAGTCTTCCTTAGAATCGCTGCCCTATCCCCTTTTTCCATCATGACTTTTTCCTTAAATATGGTCATTCTTTTAATATGAATAGTCATTTCTCATATGAATCGCACCCCTCTATAATGATATGCAATTCTTCATTATAATATTTAGTATTTATTATATAATAATAATAACATTAATAATTATATTATTATATAATAATAATATTAATATATAATATTTATACTATATTATAATTATAATCATCTATAATATATTTATTATTATATTAAAATATATTATATTTGTTATATTATTATAATAAATGATTATAATAATATTTCTTATTTATTTTTATATTTAAATATATAAATATATTTATTAATATATTATAATAATTATAATAATAATATCAATATTGATAATATTGTTTTTTAATTTATATTATCATTTATAAATATCATAAATATAAAATATTTATAATATTATTTAATATTAATGTTTATATACGATTGATGATGACAAACACTATATTTGATGGAAATGACTTCTCTACCTTTATCATTGCGTAATCTTTAATTTAAACAATGCCTTAAAATATGGGGACATGGCAAACCCTCCCCACTCGAAATTGCTTGTCCTCAAGCAATCACCGTGGAGTTCTTTTGTACTTATAACATCTATTTTCTGATGGGTTTGACTTAGAATGAGCACGCTTGATTGACAGTGATCCCATGGAAGAGTATTCATGATCAATAAACATTTGTTTGATGTGTTTGGATAATAATGGTGTGATGTAAGTATTATAGATTAAGAAGTTTTGAGAGTATTGAGATTCCAAGATTCAAATGATGAAGACATTCTTGTAGTTTTATCTTCGACATGTTATTGATCTTCCAAATTTGAGGAGTCATATTTGTTGAAGAGTAATTAATTATGTGATGTCAGGATCACAAAAGATTCGGTAAGCCTTTGTTTGAATAGTGACATGCTTGATGGAATACAAGTATTATAGATGATTTTAAAGAATGATCCTAGAAATCTGAGTTATGGGCCCATAACATAAGTATTGGTTTTATGTTACTTAAATGAAGAGAAGAATTCAAAAGAGATTTTTGGAAGAAGGGGTCCAATATAGAAATGAATTTGAATCATGGGTTTTTGTGATTAATGAAATTAACTTTTTATGTTCTATACTTCCCTAATGTCTCTTTGAAGGATATGCTAATATTTCCTAGGTCTCAGGGTGGATAAACCATCCCTCCCTAGTCTCCATGTGGCACATGCCATTCATATGGAGTGTCATAGTCCTTATGTGGCACATGGAATTCGTATAAGGTCCTTTCGATCTAATGTGGCGCATGCCATTCATAATAGATCGCCTCAAACTCATGTGGCACATGCCATTCATATGATGTCCGCCATTTGTTCTTACCTTATGTGGCTCACGCCATTCATATAAGGTACCTTCGATCTAACGTGACGCATGCCATTCATGATAGATCACCACAGACTCATGTGGTGCATGCCATTCATATGAAGTCTGTTATTCTCATGATTGCCCTCTCTACATATGCCATGCTAGGAGAGTGAGATTACTAAGGTGTCCTGGTAGCCACTCCCTAAGCCCAAAGGCAGTACCCTTCATACTAAAGGCAGAATCCCTCTGGCCCATGTGGGCTCATTACGTCCCCCCTTAGGTGGTGTACCTAGAAGAGGGCCCTCACACTGTTTCCTTCATTTCTTCTTCTCCATCATAGCGAAGGTATATGTAGAATAGTGTAATCAAAATCACATCATTATTTACTTACAAATATAGGTAACATATTATACTCCCATATGAGTATCCTCTCTCTTATTTGCTATTATGCTTCCCTCGATATTTTTCTTTTGGGTGCTTCGTCCTTGAATCAATTTTCTTTCCTTCTTTTACTTGCACTTATTTCATTCTCCTCTTGTATGTCTTTGTTGGATATGACTTCTATAATCTGTGCTTGAGTTATTTTTCCACATTTATGCCCCAGCTTACATTTTTGGTTGCATCAAGTTCTTTCACAGGATAGCAGGTTGATAGCTCTGATACCACTGTAATGTCCCCTTCTCACAAGTCCAAATTTTACTCAACCTTGCACATAATTTCAACTTGTACAAGAGAACATTAATAACCAATTCATCTTCAATTAGAGTTGATATCCATGAGTAATTATCAATATCAAAGCTCGTATACTTTTCACATTTCCTCTTAGGGTTAGTAACCTTATAATCATAATTTAATATGCATTTCACATTTCCTCATATATTCTCTTTTTCTATCTATTCCCATATATATCCTTCCTTTTGATGATTGATCCTCTATCGGTCCTTTATCTGCCATAATCCACTAATAATGTTTGCCTTGTATCTCTTTATGTCAATGATGCCTTTAGTCAGGAGTCACTGCCTTCCTCTACATTAGAAGGCTACGTACCAATCTTATTGACAAAACACAATGCACTCAGATCTGATATAAGAAATGTCTTCAAATGATGTTGGAATGCTGATTGCTACCACTAATTGACTGATAGATGATGGTGTAACCAGCTACATACAAGCACCGTCCTTCTTGCAAAATTATTGCTATAGGGATGTTTGCTAGATACCAAAGGCCACCAAATGCTGATCGCTATACCCTGGATGCTGGTCGCTATCTTCAACAAGGAAACTCTTTACACTATGGTGGTGGGTAGGGACTACAAATCCACGCCCACCTTGAGAATATGTTCACTGTTGTATAAAACAAGGTTGTGATACAAATCGGTTCTTAGAGATAGTCGTCAATAATGGCGATCTAGCATATACACAATATTGTAATCCCTAATTTACTAATTATATGTAATCACTAGACTTATAAGATGAGTTTCATTGATTAGATGACTGATGTATTCCATGAGTTTCTTTTGTGCCTTTATGTAGATCTGTATATTATTTCTGCTCCAATACTCAGGGGATATTTCTTATTTTATTCCTTACTTCGATAATCTCTGTTCACAATGTAAACCGTTGCCTTTAATTCAATTTTAATCCCACCTAAATCTGCCCGAGATTCGAGTGATATTGTCTTGTTTTATCTATTAATTGATGATTCGATGATATGTAGCTCGTTCCCTTATTCCTTTCATCAATGATGAGTTTCCAATCTTTGATAAAGATATGTGTTGTTTGATTTGAAGACCCCCGATAATCGCTGCTCCTTCCTTCATGTTTTTATATTCTAATCAGATTGTGTTTTAAAATGAAGTGTTGATGTTCAATGCTGGTCTACTCTGATTTCCAAAAGATTTCTACCTAAATCAATTGCTGCTATGTAATATGTTCGCTGCCTTTCCTCTTAATCAGTCTTCCTTAGAATCACTGCCCTATCTCATTTTTCCATCATGACTTTTTCCTTAAATATGGTCATTCCTTTAATATGAATAATCATTTCTCATATGAATCGCACCCCTTTATAATGATATGCAATGATTCATTATAATATTTAGTATTTATTATATAATAATAATAACATTAATAATTATATTATTATATAATAATAATATTAATATATAATATTTATATTATATTATAATTATAATCATCTATAATATATTTATTATTATATTAAAATATATTATATTTGTTATATTATTATAATAAATGATTATAATAATATTTCTTATTTATTTTTATATTTAAATATATAAATATATTTATTAATATATTATATTATAATTATAATATTAATATCAATATTGATAATATTATTTTTGTATTTATATTATCATTTATAAATATCATAAATATAAAATATTTATAATATTATTTAATATTAATGTTTATATACGATTGATGATGACAAACACTATATTTGACAGAAATGACTTCTCTACCTTTATCATTGTGTAATCTTTAATTTAAACAATGCCTTAAAATATGGGGACATGACACAAGCCCTCACAACTGTCTGGATCTCTCGTATGTTGAGGATATTCTTTTTGTTGTGGCGAGTAAAGTAGGATGACTTGGTTGCAATATTCTAAAACATCTCATTGGTAAACTTGTGCATAATTACCATAGCTTTGCTTGAAATATTGATATCTAAGTGCACTTGCTTGAGAGTTGTAATCAAGTAGATCATAAAAGATCCACTTGTTCTTTTTATTTATTTCTGTACCTTTGTCATCTTGACCTTTTGTACGTACCTTCTTTTCAACCTTACAAACCTTGTTTTTTCTACAGATTTGTCAATCATGGCCTCCTTTTCCTCAAGAATGGGCCTCTTCTCTGTCTTTTCTACCATTGATAGGCACTACAAAAATTATATCATAAAATTAGAAATTAAATCTAAGTTAAGCTAAAAATAAAATTATAAACTCTAACCCTAATTATAAAAAATAAAACAGTCAAATCAAATCTAAAAACTAATCTAATTATCAACACATCATATTAAATATTTGCAATTGTGTTTAATCAATAATACCATGATTGATTGATGAATGAATTTTCAAGCGACCATATATGGGCATGAACTCCATTTTCCTTTCTACCATTTTTATTAAAAACATGTAAAAAATAATATCATATCATTCATTTTTATTTCATAATTCTTCTCAATATAAAATAAATTGTAAATACAATTCTCGACTATATTATTAAAACCAATTCAATACTTTAGGAAAAAATAAACATATAATATTATTAAAAAATTTAGCAACTCCAATCACAATAAAAACTAATAATAATATTTACTTGACACGAGTGGGCTTGGAAGTAGCCATCCTCTTAAGAAAATATAAAGATAGAGAAAGAGGGCCAAACAAGATGCATACAAACATTCCCCTTATATAACTAAAACAAAATAATTTAACAGAACACATTTTAACACAAATTAATTTCTAAACAACCCATAATACAATTATGAAGATGAATATTTTCCTAAATGTATTATATTTAAGAAGTTAAATAATAAAAGTTGTATAAAATAACTACATAGAGACAAGAAAAAAATTAGCATTTAAATAAAATCACATCTTTATATTTTTAAAGAGTTGTGGAGCTATAATTTTGATAAATATTAAAACTTACCAAAATGATATTGAAGTTTATATATATCTATATATATAACCAGAAAAACTCTTCATTTGGTTTTTTAAACTATTTTTTTTGTTCAAAAAAACAAAAGCACTATTTTTATTTTACTCTATGCTATGAATTTAATAAATTACTTGAACGAGAAAAGATATATATATATATATATATATATATATATATATATATATATATATATATATATATATATATATATATATATATATATATATATATATATAACACTATTTTTTCTGTATGCTATCTTTTAAAAATATTAGAATAAATATATTATTATAATCTATAATATAAAATTTTACGATATATAATATATTATATATTATACTTCAAAGATTTAACCAATCAACAAAGAATTCAAAGAAAAAAAATTAAATAAAATCAGAGGTTTATATTTTTAAATTAAAAAATAAAGAGTTGTAGAGCTATTATTTTAGTATTTAATAAAACTTAACAAAATGATATTAAAAACATATAAAAACTCTAATTTTACAGTACATTGTTTTAATTTTCTCCATACTTGTTTTTTTTTTAGGCTCTCAAATTTCTTCTTCTTGTCACTACATTGTTTTAATTTTCTTCATACTTGTTTTTTTTTTCTGCTGGCTCTCAAATTTGTTATTCTTGTCTGCATGTAGGGTTGCAGGATCACAAATGAGAGAATTTGGAATGGAGGTGTTTTACAAATTATTTTAAATATTTATTGTATTTGTCATTTTAAATATTTATTGTATTTGTCATTTTAATTGCAGCTCCAGTATTCACAAAGAAGATGGTATGCATGTAGGTGCTAAGAGGAAAGGAGATCAGATTTACCTACAGTTTGATTGCAAGGTACAAAAGATGGCAAAAAATCCAAGATCAGAAACCTCAATTTTCTTAGTGGGGTTTGTCTATATATGGTAGGGTTTGTATTATTTTAAGTATATCCAATTAATAATATAATTCTTGTATTTATTGTTCATGCCTAGATCAACAAAATATATTAATTCTATAAATCTCTCTCTCTCTCTCTCTCTCTCTCTCTCTCTCTCTCTATATATATATATATATATATATATATATATATATATATATATATATACTCTTGATTTGATTTTTTAAACTGTTTTTTCTTTACTATCTTTTTTAAAATTAGAATACTCTATAATTTAGAAATTTCTAATTTTAAAGATTCATATAGTTAAAGAATGTAATAAAAAGTTTTTTTTTTTTAAAAGCTCTATTTTCACTCTATGCTATGGATTCAATAAATTACAAAGGAGGGGTATATATATATATATATATATATATATATATATATATATATATATATATATATATATATATATATATATATATATATATATATATATATATATATATATATATATATATATATATATATATATATATATATGTATAGGAAATTGTGGATAGGATTGAAACAAAGTTATAAATATATGAATTCTCATATTTTGATATGTGTCTAGTAGATATGTTGCGTGGGATAACGGGCAATGTAGAAAACAACTCTACTAACAAATTTTCTATGAAAAAAAGGAAACTGGTTAGAACATTGAGTTATATCCACCAAAGCATGAATGAAATGATCTTTTTTTAATCAGATATTAGAATTGGAATGCTTTATGTAGTACTAATTAAGCAGAACCATGTTAGTACTTCCTCAAACAATAAACAAACTACTCATTTACTCATACCTATATGCTCATTACCAATCCAAAATTTGAACTCTCAAGGAATTTTGAATATCTCTCAGTAGTCCTCAACAGAAGGAAGATATATGATGTCTTATACATGGCCCAACAACACGAAGAGGTAACGCTTCTTAATGGGGATTCTTCTGCCATAATATTATTTTTCTAAAAATAATATAGTTAATATTATTTTTGCAATAAAATTTATTATATTGTAAGTGTGCCAGGGTCTTTTTATAGACCACATGGTTGTGGCCTTTCCAATAGCCGCCATGTAATAGCATGCACAATTTTATTTTAATAAATGTATTGATAGTAATTAATGCTTTAAAATATAAATTGAGGCTAATATAGTTAATATTATTTTTTCAATAAAATTTATTATATTGTAAGTGTGCCAGGGTCTTTTTATAGACCACATGGTTGTGGCCTTTATAGAAGTCGTCGTGTAACAACAGGCACCCTGTAAGAGTAGCCACTATCAAAATCTATTGATAGTAATTGATGCTTTTAAATATAAATTGAGGCTCATATAAGCTCATTCTGTTTAATTACCTCAATTTATATATATTTTTTTAACTTGTTTTATATGGACGACCAATTTTTAGAAAAATTTTGGACCACACAAAAAGGACAACAAAATTTTTCAAATGTTTTTGTAATTTTGGATTTTAGAGCTATACAAAAGAAGCATACAAGGATCCTTGTTCCACGGATTAGCTTTGGGTGTGATAATGTGGTGTGGGGCACAGGATTTGATGTTTTAGAATTCCAAGCCGTGGGGAATGCATGGTATGGAAAGTCATGATGGAAAGAGGACTTACTGGATGGTGGAACCGGCCACTACACATGGCACTTAAAATAGGTTTTCACCATGGTACTTATCCAAAACGTCACTGAAGTGATTTTCACCATTGGACAACTTTATTCAACTTGGGTTTTTCTTGATTTTTCAATTTTTTGTGTTTTTTCCTATTTCTTTATTTTTTGTACTTTTTTTCTTTGTGATACTTGACAAGTCATGCATAGAACCTTTTCATATGCAGAATGTTCATGGGTTCATCTAGAGGCTGCCCCTTAGGTGTTGCAAGCTGTAACAACATATGGTCCCAACCAATTGGGCTCAAACTTTCCCTTTTTAGTGTGCTCTTGTAGATTTTTTTGGTTCTCCATAAGGATAAGGTCACCTACTTCAAACTTACAGTTCTTGATTTTCTTCTTATAGCTCCCACATAGGCAATTTTTGTAGGCTTGCAGATGGTTGAGAGCATCCAAGTGTTTCTCATCTAATACTTCTAGTTCATGCAGCCTTACAACTCAATATTCTTCCTTAGTGAATAGATCTTGCAATGAAACACTGAGTGACGGGAGCTCAACCTCAATAGGTAAGATTGGTTTAGAACTGAATACTAGGGAATATGGGGTGGCTCTTGTGGGTGTACGAATACTTGTGTGGTAGGCCCATAGGGAAGGATTGAGTTGGAGGTGCCAGTCACGACCAGTTTTATTAATCATCTTCTTTAGAATGCGCAAGATGGTTTTGTTAGAAACCTCATCTTGACCATTACCTTGGGGGTAATATAGTGTGGAAAAGCAGTGTTGGGTATGGAACTTCTCGCACAAGGTGTAGACTTCTTAGATCTTAAATGGTTTCCCTGAGAGGAACATCCTGCAATAATATAATGAAAAATGTACGAAATAACAGAAATATATAAATAGTAGAAACACAAAGGAATTTATTGATCGTAGGCCACTGCAAGGGGGCAACCTCCTTTGAGCAAGATCAATACAATAAATTTATGGATGCCTTCTTTGGCCTCAACACATACTTATATACTAAGTCTAATCAAAACAACAACTACTTCCCACGCATGTGGGATAATACAATATGCTTATGGGATGATTACAAAGCATATGCATCCATAGCTACTAATATACTAACAAAGTAAAGAGAAGGGTTAAACACAAGTTCTTAACATCTGCTCCCTCTTAGAAAATCTTTTTCCTCAAAGCTTAAGATGTGGAAATTGTTGTTGAATCTGAAAGATTGGTTCCCATGTTGCATCCACTGGGTACATTCCATGTCACTGAATTAATACCTCTGTGATAGATCAGGAGCCAAGTTGACAGGGGTGCTTGCTGAGGATTATCTCTGGCTATAGAAGAATAGATCCTTCATTATCAAGTTTTGGTAAAACAATTTGTGCTCTAACGTTGGTTCCAAGAACTTTTAGTAGACAAGAGACATGAAATACTAGGTGAACTTGGTAAGAAGGTGGGAGCTCCAATTTATAAGCAACCAACCCAATCTTCTAAAGAACTTTATATGGCCAATAGAACTTTGGAGCTAGCTTATGATGCCCTTTGAGATTCAAGGATGATTGCTTGGACGGCTGTAGGCGAAGAAAAACCATATCACCTACTTGAAAAGTTCCCTTGCAATGGTGCAAATCTTCCTATTATGTCATTCTATTTCTTTCCATGTAAAGATTGTCCTACAAGATGCTAAGAATATGATCCCAGGTTCAGAGAATCATGTCGACTACCTGAATTGGTGAAGAAAATGGACTAGGTTGCATCTAAATGGAATGGAGTCAGGAAATCATGTCATGTGAATTATTCTTAAGAAGATTTTCCATGCGATGTGAACTTATAATGATGAGAGACCCCGGTTGTAAGTCCTTCAATGTGTGTTGCCCATTGTCTAAAAACTGCATCCAAAGTTCAGCAAAATCCCATAAGATGGGTCCAAGTGTGCATAACCATTCAGCTTCCAATAGTACATCACATCCACCTAAGGGCAAGGAAAACATGTTGGAGTGTAGGTTATAATCTCCAATAGAGATATACACATTGCGACACTTCCCTCTGTAAGGTAATGTACCCCCATTGGCAATCATGACTTCAAAGTTGGAGCAAAGATGGAAAAAACAATTAGCCTATTCCATTATCCAGAGGTCAATGAAGTTATGAGTGCTACTAGAATCAATAAGTATGGTAAGAGGGAGCTTCTTGAAGTAATCCTTTACCCACATGGTTTGTAGGGTGGTGACTCTTGCTACAACATGGAGAGAGATCTCTGGGTGGTCTTCTTGAGAAGCAGGTTCAACAATCAGCTGTTGAAATTATTCCTAATCATTTTCTATATCTTGAGCACCTACCCAAACTTTAGTGTTGGGCGGAGAGTCCACATTCATTAGGTGGAGCTTTTTCTCAACACATCGATGGCCTCAAGTGAATTTCTCATCATAATTATAACAAAGTCTGTTTTCTCTCTGTGACTACATCTCTGCTTCAGTCAAACGCTTGATAGGAGTAGTTCTAGGAGCTAGCATTGTTTGAGATTTTAGGGAAGCTATATTACTGAATGAAACCAAATTGGAGTTGGATCGTTGTTGACCTATGATCTTGTCCTCTGTGAACTTATCCAACCCTAGGGCTTCCATCACTATGTTGGGATGGAACATTTTAACCTCTAATCAAAATGCATCCTTCAGACCACTAACAAAACAACTCTGAAAGAATTCATAAGATAATCCCTCCATTTGATTGGCCAATTTTTCAAATTTAGCTTAATATTCACTCACAGTGCCAGTTTGGGGAAGTTTAGTGAGTGCTCCTGTGAAGTCATCAAAAGCACTAGAGCCAAATCATTGCAAAATGAGGTTGCAAAAATCTATCCATTTTGGCTCGTCATGAGCCTTGATATACCAATGGAACCATTGAAGGGCTTCATGTTCCAAGTGAAAGGATGCAAGTGGGACTTTGTTGACATCAAAAGTATTATGCAAACTAAAATATTATTCTACCTGGTATATCCATGCAGTTAGATCATCACCATTGAAGTGAGGAAAATCAAGCTTCGGTCCATGAAAATTACTGGAAGAAGAAAACCTAGTGTCTGCTAAAGACTCTGGCTACCGTCTGTTGTTTATTGTTGAATGCTGAAGATTGAGTCTGAGAACTTTTTCATCAAGATCTTGGATTTTGGTCTTGAGGGCTGCAATTTCATCTTCCATGTTTTTTGCTCCTATTTGGGTTTCAAACATAAATAGGAGATGTTTTTTGGGAATGGGTAGAAAAACATGTACTAAAACATTTTTAATAAAGGAAAATTTTGATTTGGGGAAAATTGTGATGGGTAATTGGGGTTTGACTAGCTTTTGGACACTTCCTAAGGGAAATAGAAGAAGAAAATGGTGATTTCAGAAGCAGGGTTAAAGAATGGGAAAATTTTTCCTAGAGAGACAAAGGAACAAAAATATAAAAGGAACACTATGGTAAAATCTCAAAGAGATTGGGTGAGAATCGAAGAAGTTATGGAAAACAGTAAAGTTAGACAAATGTGGGATTTTTGGATTCGATAAGTGAAATTTGGGATAGGGCCCTCAAAGAAGGAAATGTGGAGAATGAAATTGTAGGTGTTCCAATGGATTTTGGGAGGAAACAAAGCTATAACAAGAAGTATATGATGAAAAAATGATTTTTTTTTCTTTTCTTAGAAACGATTTGTCAACTGCTATGGATGGATTTAATCTACGATTTGCTAGTTGTCAATAGATATGGGCCCCAAGTATGTTTTGCTTCCCTAAGGTTTAGGGGATTCACTCAACTACCAATGTTGTCTAATGGCTTGTGTATTGGGGTAGTACCCCTCACTTTACGGCTCAAGTAAAACTAATAACTGCTTTCCCACAAACAATAGCTCTTGGTTTACCTCACAGATGGGAACTAGTCAATTAGTTATGGGCTATTACCCTTTCTGCTAGTAAGTCCTCTCAATGGGCTAGCTACTTCAGGGTTCCTATGGTACTCCTCACAAGAGTTTTAGGGCTATATGCCCAAGCACTTCCCACAGTTAAGCAGAGAGGGATATTCCCTGATCTAAACCTATAATTGAAATGAACAACACAAATGTGAAAAAAAGATCCACCATAATAATCACAATGCCTGGAGGCCATTGCAGAAAACAATTTGACAGAAATTCCACCTAGTGAGCCAAAGAAAGCACTCTGATACCAGATGAGAGGAACCTCCTGCAATAATATAATGAAAAATGCACGAAATAACAAAAATATATAAATAACAGAAACTGAGAAGGAATTTATTGATCACATGCCACTTCAAGGGGGCAACCTGCTTTGAGCAAGCTCAATACAATAATTTTGTGGATGCCTTTATTGGCCTCAACACGTACTTATATACTAAGTCTAATCAAAACAACTACTACTTCCCATGTATGTGAGCTAATACAATATGCTCACGTGATGACTTACAAAGCATATGCATCCATAGCAACTAATATACTAACAAAGTAAAGAGAAGGGTTAAACATGGGTTCTTAACATTCCTGTTATCTATGATAATGGAATGAGGAATGTCATAACGACATATTATATAATGGAGGATAAATTTGTCCATTTGGATACCTGTGGTGAAAGTGAGCGGAATGGCTTTGACCCACTTAGTGAAATATTCAGTGGAAGTGATGATGAATTTGTGGCCATTAGATGATGGAAGGTGAATCTTACATATGAGGTCGATTCCCCAGTATGAAAAAGGCCAAAGACTCATTATCAGCTGCAACTCTTGTGATGGTACATGGATGAGATCCCTAGGTTGCTAACATGGCAAGCATTTATTCACAAACCTATAAGCATCTCGCTCCATGGCCGTCTAGTAGTGTCAAGTTCTCATAATCTTCTTCACTAAGGTTGGTCCACTAGAGTGTGCCCCACAAATGCCTTCATGCACCTCTTGCAAGGCCACTTCAGCTTCCCTAGAGTTGAGACATCATAGAAGTGTACCATCAAGATTTCTTTTATATAGAGTGTCTCCTATGAGGGTGAAGCAAGAGGCTCTGCTAATAAATCTTGTGTTGAGTGGATGATATGTTTGGTGGGATAATGTTGTCATGAAGATACGTGTAAGTCTCTTGATACCACGAATATAAAGGACCAACAATGTCGTACACCAATTCTGGTTGTAGAACATCATAAACTGGTATGGGGAGCTCTTCAATTGGGAACTCACACTTTTTTCTATCCTTCCAAATATCAACCAAGGACCCTATCGTGGCCATGGCATCTGTTGCTTTGTTATTCAATCTTAGATTCTATTTAAAATGGATATCATCAAACTAATCTTTGAAGTCATCAACCATTCTTTTATAGGGTAGGAGCTTGTCATCATTTGTCTTGTACTAATAGTTTACCTGTCAGATGACTACTTGGGAGTCTCCATAAACCATTGGCTTCTCAATTTTCCATTGTATTTCCATGCAAAGATTTGTGATTAGGGCCTCATACTTTGCTATATTGTTCGTGCATGGAAATGTGATCTTATAGGATTTTTCAATGGTGTCTCCTTGAGAGGTAACAAACAAGATGCATGCCCCCAAGCCATGATGTGTGTAAGACCCATCAAAATATATTTTCCATGTTTCTGTTTTTGGTGCTACTGTCAGTATGGATTCATTTAGAAACTCTGCAAGTAGTGGTTATTCTGTGAGGATTGGTGTACCGACTAATTGATCAGCAATTACCTATCCTTTGACAGCTTTTGTTTCTATGTATTCAATATCAAACTCACTCAAGATCATAACCCATTTAGCCATTCTTCTTGTAAGACTTTCTCTTGTCAATAGATACTTTAGCGGGTCAATCTTGGCAATGGGCCTAGTCTTATGATTAAGCATGTAGTGTCTCAATTTCTATGAAGTGAAGACAATAGGGAGACATGCTCATTCAATTGGTTTATAATTCAGCTCATAAGTTACCAAGTTGTGGGTGATGTTGTTACATCCCTAATTTCTAACTTGCTATACTTTTACTTTTTACTTGGATGTTAGTAAATTTATTGTGATGTTATAATTTAATGACAAGGAAAAATATGGATTATAATGAATATCATTTATTAGAATCATAGAAATGATTATGTCATTATCGATTTAATAATTGCATTATGAGATTTGATTTATTAGCTGAATTAATTGAATAATGATGCACTAATCACATAATGTTTGATGACAAGTGAAAAAGGATTGTACGTTATCAGATGACTCAGAGAAAAGAGAGAGAGAGTATCTTTCGAGGAGAGAGATATAGACCTCGGGTTACGAGTGATTTATTTGCCAAATTGAGTATAAAATGTGAACTATGGTGTCATAGGAGGTAAGCTTTGTCTTGTCAGTTTATTTCTGAACCAAATCGATAGGTAGTCGATATTGTTTTCAAAACATGCTAAGTCATATTAAGTCATCTTCATCGTTAATAATGTTAATGATGTCATTTAAGTTTGATTTATAACTATTTACAATCAACGTAAATATTACGCCGTTATTGTCATAAAATGATTATCTTAATACTATTATTAAGATATTTGATGTGTTATAATGATTTGTAAATGTTGAGACGTTTTTGTCAAAGTTATTATTATGTGATATTTGTCAACAGATTATAATGGGGAGACAAGCTCAACCCAATCATGATATCTATATTTCATGGTTTAATAATATCTTATTAATGAATAAACTATATCTGCCTAATGAAATGGGCAAAGATATGAAGTTTATAATTGATGTGATCAATATAATGATTATTGATGTAATATATATATATAATGCCTTTGCATCATAAGAGGATAATACCTCTTAATGAGTCGATGGCATTGAGAGAGAGGGCCGTAAGCTAAAAGATAGTAGAGTCTATATAATTGTTAGTAGTGGATCGAACCACTTATTTATTATCATTAAGAGATCAGTTATGTTTAAAAATGTTGTGTCGGCCTCTTCCAAAGGAGAGTCCATGGTACTAACACCCCACTCGGTGAGCTCTCCATGTTTTGTGTCTTCCTTTATCATGTGTAAGACTCGGCTATTTGTGAGGTTTTCAGTTGTAACCGAAGCTGTTATGTGGACTGACTATGCATTCATTTTACCTTTAACTGAAAGCATGAGAGAGCGAAGATACGGTCAAATCATCAAGAGTCTAGTTAAAGTCTTTAAATGGCATGACTCACAGAGAGTCGGGGGGAGATAGGAATCAATCGGGAGAGAAAAAGAAATGAGTAGTGATTAGAGAGTGGGGGCAACAGTTTAATCTTTTGATAGGAAAGAAGAGTTTAGGCAGTGCATCAAGAGGAAACATGGAGAGGAAGATCTATGAGTAGTGAAGATAAAATACCTTAGTGGAAATCTCTACAAGCTTAAACGTGGGAATTTGGACTGCCGACAAAGTGGTGATTTCAATATAAAGATTGATAGAGAGAAGTGTTAACAAGGGCGATCTTTGGCTATAGAAGAACACTTAACAGGTTCTTCTGATTTTCAATGTTATTTTAATTGCTACATATAAATAGCCTTATGATCTGTACTATAGATAGTTTCTAAGTCAAAATAAGATTAGTGAAATTTGGGTAGGAAACATAGGTAAATAACTCTCCTCTTGATCATATGATGAGAAAAGATACTAAGTTAGTGTATGGTGGTTGGCATTTAAAATTGATCTCACTTTTATTAAGTTAGAGAGTATAACTAAAAGCTCATACTTCTTATACCAATATGTTGTGATTTTACAATAGCGACAGTATTGAGTTTTGAGTAAACTATGTCTCTTAATATTTAGGTCTCCTATTCACTGTATGCAATAGTTATTGGTAGTATGTGTGTGTGTGTCTGTGTGTGTGTGTGTGTGTGTGTGTGTGTGTGTGTGTGTGTGTGTGTGTGTGTGTGTGCGCGTGTGCGTGTGTGTATATTTGAGTGGGACAGTTGTGGCTTGCAGGGATTATCTAGATAATAGAACTCCTTCAACATATAAGGAACTGATGGGGTCTAATTAGGAAATATTGATTCCTAATAAGCATCCCTTTATCTTTCAAATATACACCAAGTATAATGATTTCTCTATATCTAATTTTGTAAAGAAAACTCTAAATCTCATCTTCTTTCTAGCTCCTTTTAGAGAAAGAAATTTGAGCTAACCTCATAGAGGATAGAGCATTAGGAACTTGGCCAAAACTCAATGATAACCCAATAGGGTGATAATTATTCTATATACCTTGTTATTTCCATATTTTGATAACTATTTCAAATAGAACAATAATGACAAAACATGAACCCTAGTTATGAAAATATTTTGACTCGTCATAAGGGGATATTACCTCAAAGTAATAACATATAGAGTAGGGTTGAAAACCTATTCAATATTTGATAGAACAACTTAAGGATGTAAGTATTGAAGTATTAATGATCCAGCCATGGATGGAAAGGTATATTTAACCTTTTAATCAAAAGAGGACTAATAGATAATTGTTAATACGATATTCTTACTTCTTAGAATAAGTATGTTTGTTATTCCATTGGATTAGAATAGGATAAATAAAACCTCAATATAACCTAGAAGGGTTAAGGATTATCTGACAACACCTTTATGCTTATAAATCATTTTAAGTTACTTTATGTGGGTAGAGATAAAAGGGTCGAGAGCCCTAATTTAGTAAATGTTGATATCTATCTTATCGAAAAGAGATTGGTTTTAGTCGACAATGTTTAACCTTAGGTAGAGAAACTTATTTGATTGATTACAAATTTTCTTGGGATATAAGTCATAAGCCTCGGGTTTGCAAGCATGCAAGAGGTACTATTAAAATGTTTAGTCAAACATAAAGCTTATTATACCTTTATAGTCACATCTTATCTTAGCTATTACTTGTCGATAAGTGTTGAATCTCAAATGTTGCAAAGATTCAAAGAGAGATACCCAAGAATCAATAGTCATTTCATAAGGATTATGAAGCAATGGTAGTGTCTTGTGAATCCACCTGAGTCCAAAAGACTTGATTTGAGTTAGACATCACTCTTTAGTTAAACCTCAACTTGACCTAGATATGGTAATTGTTTATATTAAATCATTGAGATCATTATATAGATCGTGATTGAAGGGTCAAGTGCCCTAACTATGTATAATTATTCTTATTGGTAAGAAAGTAAATAGTTTCCTAGACTACGATGCTTATCCTAGGTAAGGTAACCATCTTAGTTGTTATAAATTGATTTGAAAATTCTTATGAGTTGATAAGTCTTAGATTTGGGGTATTGCAATGATGCAATGAGAATTCTCATAGAGAAAGGTAGTCAATAAGGTCAATGGAAAATAGATAGTGAATGTAAACTTGTCTAGGTCAAGAAGACTAAAATATTGAACTGTCTTGACTTCATAAGATTGAAAGTAGTTAAGCAAGTTGAATTGTAGCAAGATTATAGTATCCAAGTCGAGTTGGGGTGGGTGAACATTATGACAACATTCATTACGAATATCGATTTATATTTAAACTATGGCCATAGTAATGCATATGTCGCTATATGCATTGTCAGTTTAGTGTATCTCGATTGCACAACCTATCAGAAATCATACTTAGCTAGAGGGTATCTAGGATTATATGGTTGATAGAGTTGTGTAGGATACAACACTATGTACTTAGAAAGGCAAATTACCATTGGTCTTCTTTGGTCTATATTCCTTGTGAAGGGTAGGACCACTTCCTATGTGGAATTTGTGTGGGAGACCATCGGTCTATGGATGGAGGTAAATCACTAGAAAGATACTCTCTCTCACTCTCTCACTCTAGCAGAAGACATGCCAAGGCTTGCGATAAAGATGTCAGATTTCCAGATGTAGTTTATCTTTGAGACTTGTGTTTATTGAGACTATGTAAAACATTATCTAATGTAGATATTTGTGATTGATTTACTTTTGTAAACATTGTACTTCAGAAAGACAATATGATTTATTGTATTTTGTAGTGAGAAATCTTGTAATTGTAGTTACTTGATTATATGTTGAATAAAAGAAAAATGTTCTCTTTCTCATTTTTACCTTGTTAAATTACTTTATGGTAAATTGTTGGTTTTTACTATGTTTATAGAATGTGGATGTTACTTATGGTATCAAAGCTACCGGTTTCAATGCTAGGTTTTATGAGTCCACTATGGTAACTTGTAGTCAACATTATACGGTTAGCTAATGTTTGAATTTTCTTATGCTAGAATGGCGTGGAGAAGAACCAAGAAAATAGCTAGGAAGTATGTTCCCCAACATTTTCTTGAATTAGTGGTTAAGAAGAAACCTATTGAGGAGGTTGAACTTAAAGAGCATATTATTTACTTTGAAGGTGCATGGCTGGAGGATTCATAGACTTTTGTTGATGTGCTTAAGCATATTTGACTAGAAAGAAAACAATGTTTTGAACTGGCTAAGAATCCTACTATTTCTATTTGTGTAGTAAAAACCTAGTAAACTGTAGCCAGTTACAACATGTCACTTCAAGGTTGATGTGATGCTTCAGTTTTAGGAAAAAGGTGTTGGAGGAGTATTGGTGTATACATCCACCCTCTATGTTTGTTTAATTGAAAGATTGTAAATTGACAGTGACAAATAGTCTTGTCATATCAACTATATAAATAAGGATGTAGTATTCCTGCATAAATTACAATAAAGATGACAATGTTTTGTATCAACCTTTTGATTGTTATGAGATAAATATGTTTGATGTTTTGAATCACTTAGATACATAAAACTTTTAGATAACTTGTTTTTCTGGGTGAGAAAAATAACATGTATCATTCAACGACCCAACAAGGGTGAGTGTATAGAAGAGAATAAACCATCAGTTAATCTCTTGATCAAAATGGATCAATTCTAACCATGTTTGTAAAAACCAAGGAGATACTTGGTATTTTAGAAAAGAAAGTATGAGATCAAGGAAACCCTGAAGGGGGAAAATGAGATTTCTCATGGGATGAGAAATGAAAATCACCAAGAATATAGAGTGAGTAATGGAAAACCTGTAACCATAGACCCTAAAAGGAAGCAAAGGATAGGCTTTCCGTAGAACTGTTCTAGATATGAAGGAAGTCATTTCACCAAAGTTGATGGAACAAGTGATTGAAGCAACTGAAAATTTTATTCCTCCTAGAGTTGGGGATGAGTTATCTAGAAAAATACCTTATTGTATGATAGTTATAGAATTAATGCAATCAAGCCCCATTACAAGAATTATTGGCTAAAGGTTTGATTATATCCAATATTTTACCATGGCGTGCACTAGATATCCTTGTCAAGAGAAAGGACATAACTTTGTAATTGAGTATTTAGTGTCATGTGCTCATTAAAATAATGATAAGGAACAAATATCTTTCACCACGTAATGATGACTTCTTTGATTAGATGTGCGAAAGCTGCAATGTTCTAAAAGATTGATTGGAGATCAATATATCATTAGTCAAGATTGAAGGATGAGGATATCCATTAAAATAACTTTTGGATAAGAAATGGGCACTAAGAGTTTGCAGTGTTGTCTTTTGGATTTACAAATGCCTTGTCGCATTCATGAATCTCATGAACAGTATTTAGAGATTCTTTAGATATGTTTGTTCTAGTCTTCTAGAAGATATAAATTATTTATTCTAACAATGAAGGAGAACATTACCAACATGTGCAAGTGATTCTACAACGGTTAAGAGAAATGATTGTAGTGGACAAATAGATGGCAAGAGGTGATTGATCTATTAGAAGAGAAATTACAACACCAATTCTATGAATTCCTACCCGAAGGACAGTTTGAGGGAAAACTAATGCCTTAGGAGAAGTATTAAGAGGTGTACCTATACTTGATGAGCAAGTTAAGCAAGCTCTTGTGGAAAATCTTAAAGATTCAAGGTATGATAGGTTTTCATTTTTGAGTCTCACAGACTAGTGAGTTTCAGAGAAAGAATATATGTTTCTAATTCTTCTAAAATAAGAAAACTAGTGTGGAAAGAAGTTCATATGGCACCATACCCAGGACATCTAGGGGTAACCAATTACTAACAGATGTAAAACCTCTTTAATTCATGAAAAGAATAAAGAATGATGCTGCGAGATTTATAGCATATTGTCTAGAGTGCTAGAGGGTAAAAGTAGAACATCAACACTTATAGGATTGTTGTACCCACATGACGTGCCAGAGTGGAAATGGCAAGTTACTAGTATGAATTTTATGCAAAGTCTTCCTATGTTTGGAAATAGACACGATACCATTTTGTAGTTGATAAACTCTTGAAGGTAGGACATTATATAAAAAGGAATTGGACTGATGGAGCATCAGTGTTAACTCACAAATTTGTGCAAGAGGTGTTTAGATTGCATGGTTTTCCTGAGAAGGTTATCTCAGATAGAAATATGTGTGAAATGTCAAGGTTTTTGGAAAATGTTCTTTGTGCTAAGGACTGAAAAAAAAAAAGAGTACAATTTATCATCCTGAGAACAGATGGTTAAACTAAGAGAGTTAACCAAGTTTTGGAAGATTTGTTTCAAATATATTGCATGCAATAGCAATATAAGTAGGGAGACTACTTATCACATGAAATTATTAGGAATACCTAACTTTTTGGCTTGAATTGAAACATTAAACAGAAAGATGTCGAACTCCTATAAGCTGGGTAAGGTATAAGATAGGATTAGCATTAGTTTATAAATGTTATAAGAAATGGATTAAAAGTTTTAGCTAATCAGAAAAGATGAATGGAAATTGATAATGAATAGAAAAGCTACGTTGATGTTAAGTGTACACCAAGACAATTCTCGGTTAGAGAAGGAAAAATTCTTTTAAGGGTCAAACCCTAGAAAAAGTTTCATAAAGTGTGGAATGTATTCTAAACTAGTTCCTAAGTATAAAGGACTCTTCTAAATATTCAAGGTTATAAATTCTATTGAATTTAAAAATCAATCCATTACCAGTTATTGCCAGGAGGCATAATGTTTTTTGTGATTTATATATGAGAAATATATTTATGTGATATATGAATATTATATTCTATGAATGTTTTACACGTACAGAACCTAGGAAAGGTTATGATCAAGCTTCTTAAAATGCTTGAAGTTGGCAAGCAATGCTTGTGTAACATAGAGGTTATGTAGTGTAAGTTCCAGTGGGACCAGAATGTATAGAATAGTATTACATGGAGGGGAAATTACAATGAATTCTACTAGAAATTTCCTCATTTATTTTATGCTTCTAGCAGTTAAACAATAAATTTTCTTTTTAGTTGCATTTTGATACTTTATATTATCGAGGACGATGAATCTTTAGGGGAAGGATATGTTACATCCCTAATTTCTTACTTGCTATACTTTTACTTTTTACTTGGATGTAAGTAAATTTATTACGATGTTATAATTTAATGACAAGGAAAAAAATGGATTATAATGAATGTCATTTATTGGAATCATAGAAATGATTGTCATTATCGATTTAGTAATTTCATTGTGAGATTTGATTGATTAGTTGAATTAATTGAATAATGATGTACTGATCACATAATGTTTGATGACAAGTGAAATAGCATTCCACGTTATTAGATGACTCAAAGAAAAGAGAGAGAGAGTATCTTTTGAGAGAGAGATATAGACCTCGGGTTACAAGTGATTTATTTGCAAAACTGAGTATAAAGTGTTT
Source organism: Cunninghamia lanceolata (assembly GCA_027924645.1). Lineage (NCBI taxonomy): Eukaryota > Viridiplantae > Streptophyta > Pinopsida > Cupressales > Cupressaceae > Cunninghamia > Cunninghamia lanceolata. The sequence goes on along the minus strand of BSBN01000149.1, from coordinate 690,381 downwards.
AACAAAAACATGAAATGTGGTGTCATAGGAGGTAAGCTTTGTCTTGTCAGTTTATTTCTGAACCAAATCGATGGGTAGTCAATATTGATTTCAAAACTTGCTAACTCGTATTAAGTCATCTTAGTCATTAATAATGTTAACGATGTCATTTGAGTTTGATTTATAACTATTTATGATCAACGTAAATATTACGACATTATTGTCGTAAAATAATTATCTTAATACTATTATTAAGATATTTGATGTGTTATAATGATTTGTAAATGTTGAGACATTTTTGTCAAAGTTATTATTATGTGATATTTGTCAACGGATTATGATGCAGAGACAAGTTCAACCCAATCATGATATTCATATTTCATGGTTTAATAATATCTTATTAATGAATAAACTGTATCTACCTAATGAAATAGGCAAAGATATGAAGTTTATAATTGATGTGATCAATATAATGATTATTGTTGTAAGCAATATGTATATATAACTGCCTTTGCATCATAAGAGAATAATACCTCTTAATGAGTCGATGACATTGAGAGAGAGGGCCATAAGCTAAAAGATAGTTGAGTCTATGTAATTGTTAGTAGTGGATCGAACCACTTATTTATGATCATTAAGAGATCTGTTACATTTAAAAATGTTGTGTCAACCTCTTCCAAAGGAAAGTCTGAGGCATTAACACCCCACTCGGTGAGCTCTCCATGTTTTGTGGCTTCATTTATCATGTATAAGACTCAGTTGTTTGTGAGGTTTTCAATTGTAACTGAAGATGTTATGTGGACTGACTACGCATTCATTTTACCTTCAGCTGAAAGCATGGGAGAGTGAAGATAGGGGTGACTCATAAAGAGTTTGGTTTAAGTCTTTAAATGGCATGACTCATGGAGAGTCAGGGGGAGATAGGAATCAACGGGGAGAGAAAAAGAGATGAGCATTGATTAGAGAGTGGGGGCAATAGCTTAATCTTTTGACAGGAAAGAAAAGTTTAGGCACTACATCAAGACGAAACGTGGGGAGGAAGATCTATGAGTAGTGAAGATAAAATACCTCAGTAGAAATCTCTACAAGCTTAAATGTCAGAATTTGGACTGTCGACAAAGTAGTGATTTCAATACAAAGATTGATAGAGGGAAGTGTTAACAAGGGTGATCTTTGGCTGTCAAAGAACACTTAACAGGTTCCTTTAATTTTCAATGTTATTTTAATTGCTACATATAAATAGCCTTATGATTTGTACTATAGATAGTTTCCAAGTCAAAATAAGATTAGTGAAATTTGGGTAGGAAACATAGGTAAATAACTCTCCTCTTGATCATATGATGGGCAAAGATACTAATTTAGTGTATGGTAATTGGCGTTTAAAATTGATCTCACTTTTATTAAGTTGGAGAGTATAACAAAAACCTCATACTTCTTATACCAATATGTTGTGATTTCACAATACCGACAATATTAAGTTTTGAGTAAACTATGTGTCTTAATATTTAGGTCTCCTCTTGATATATGCTATAGTTATTGGTAGTATATATATTTGAGTTGAACAGTTGTAACTTGCAGGGAATATTTAGATAATAGAACTCCTTCAATGTATAAGGAACTGATAGGGTCTAATTAGGAAATATTGATTCCTAATAAGCATCCCTTTATCTTTCAAATATACACCAAGTATAATGATTTATCTATATCTGGTTTTGGAAAGAAAACTTGAAATCTCAGCTTCTTTCTAGCTCCTGTTAGAGAAAGAAATTTGAGCAAACCTCATAGAGGATAGAGCATTAGGAAAGCCAAAACTCTATGATAACCCAGTAGGGTGATAATTATTCTATATACCTTGTTATTTCTATATTTTGATAACTATTTCAAATAGAACAATAATGAGGAAATACGAATCCTAGTTATGAAAATATTTTGACTCTTGTCATAAGGGGATGTTACCTCAAAGTAATAACATATAGAGTAGGGTTGGAAACCTATTCAATATTTGATAGAACAACTTAAGGATGTAAGTATTGAAGTATTAATGATCCAGCCATGGATGGAAAGGTATATTTAACCCTTTAATCAAAAGAAGACTAATAGATAATTGTTAATACGATATTCTTACTTCTTAGAATAAGTATGTTTGTTATTCCATTGGATTGGAATAGGATAAATAAAACCTCAATATAACCTAGAAGGGTTAAGAATTATCTGACAACACCTTTATGGTTATAAATCATTTTAAGTTACTTTATGTGGGTAGAGATAAAAGGGTCAAGAGCCCTAATTTAGTAAATGTTGATATCTATCTTATCGAAAAGAGATTGGTTTTAGTCAACAATGTTTAACCTTACGTAGAGAAACTTATTTGATTGATTGCAAATTGTCTTGGGATATAAGTCATAAGCCTCGGGTTTGCAAGCATGCAAGAGGTACTATTAAAATGTTTAGTCAAACATAAAGCTTATTATACCTTTATAGTCACATCTTATCTTAGTTATTACTTGTCGATAAGTGTTGAATCTCAAATGTTGCAAAGATTCAAAGAGAGATACCCAAGAATGAATAGTCATTTCATAAGGATTATGAAGCAATGGTAGTGTCTTGTGAATCCACCTAAGTCCAAAAGACTTGATATGAGTTAGACATCACTCTTTAGTTAAACCCTAACTTGACCTAGATATGGTAATTGTTTATAATAAATCATTGAGATCATTATATAGATTGTTATTGAAGGGTCAAGTGCCCTAACTATGTATAATTATTCTTACTGGTAAGAAAGGAAATAGTTTCCTAGACTACGATGCTTATCCTGGGCAAGGTAACCATCTTAGTCGTTATAAATTGATTTGAAAATTCTTATGAGTTGATAAGTCTTAGAGTTGGGGTATTGCAATGATGTAATGAGAATCCTCATAAAGAAAGGTAGTCGATAAGGTCTATGGAAAATAGATAGTGAATGTAAACTTGTCTAGCTCAGGAAGACTAAAATATTGAATTGTCTTGAGTTCATAAGATTGAATGTAGTTAACCAAGTCAAACTATAGGAAGATGATAGTATCCAAGTTGAATTCAGGTGGGTGAACATTATGACAACGTTCATTGTGAACGTCGATTTATATTGAAACTATGGCCACAGGAATGCATATGTCTCTATATGCATTTTCGGTTCATTATATCTAGATTGGTTCATTGTCTCTAGAGTGCACAACGTATCAGAAATCATACTTAGCTAGAGGGTATCTAGGGTTGTATGGTTGATAGAGTTGTGTAGGATACAACACTATGTACTTAAAAAGGCAAATTACCATTGGTCATCTTTGGTCTATATTCCTCATGAAGGGTAAGGCCACTTCCTATGTGGAAGATGTGTGGGAGACTGTCGGTCTGTGGATGGTGGTAAATCACTAGAAAGATACTCTCTCTCTAGCAGAAGACATGCCGAGGCTTGCGATAAAGATGTTAGATTTCCAAATGCAGTATATCTTTCAGACTTGTGTTTATTGAGACTATGTAAAACATTATCTAATGCAGATATTTGTGACTGATTTAATTTTGTAAACATTGTACTTAAGAAAGACAATATGGTTTATTGTATTTTGTAGTGAGAAATCTTGTAATTGTACTTACTTGATTATATGTTGAATAAAAGAAAGATTTTCTCTTTCTCATTTTTACCTTGTTAAATTACTTTATGGTAAATTGCTTGTTTTTACTGTGTTTATAGAACATGGATGTTATAGATGTAATATATAGCTCTTTCTTGTCACTGCTCGTCATGCTATTCCAACAAGGCCGCTATAGTTGTTTATGTTCTTGAAATATACAAAAGGAGCTGTTCCCCTTCTTTTGGTGGGATGAGGATAGGTGGGTTAGGAAGATATTCTTTTAGCTTCTGAAAGGTGTTCTGGTACTGACTATCCCATACGAAAGCTATATTTTTATGGAGAAGATGTTGAAACGTCTGGCACTTGTCGGTAACCTGTGCTATAAAGTGCCAGATGGATTGGAGTTTTCCTTGTAGGTTTTGGAGTTTCTTAAGTGTCTTAGGTGGAGGCATCTCTACTATAGATTTGACCTTGGTGGGATCCATTTCATTTCCTCTTCTCAACACAATGTACCCTATAAGTTTTCCACAGGTGACCTCGAAGACACATTTCTTTGGATTCAGCTGCAAGATATACTACTCTAGCCTATCAAAGATCATAGCCAACATATTTAAGTGTTCTTCTCTATTTCTAGATTTTTGCAATAGATCATCGACATAGTCTTCCATTATGCTATGGAAGAGATCATGGAAAATGACCACCATCGCCCTCTGATATGTAGCACCTTTATTCTTCAAGCCAAAAGGCATCACAACCTAGCAGTATATCCCCCATGGACATATAGAGGATGTTTTATGCTAATCTTCTTTTACAATCCTGATTTAATTGTACTCTAAAAAATTGTCCATCAAAGACAACATCTCGTGATTGGCCTGTGAGATATACTATGATGTCGATGTTTGGTAGTAGAAATTCTTCCTTATGGTAGGCTTTATTGAGATCTCTAAAATTTGTGCAATATTGGATCTCCCCAGTGAATTTGGCTATAGGTATACTATTGGACACCCACTTAGGGTAATCTATTGGCAGTATAAACCCCACATCTACGAGTTTCCTAAGCTCCTCTTTATTAAGGAGCACTATTTGCAGATTCATCTTCATTAGCTTTTGCTTCACTAGTTTTGGATCAGGACATATCGCAAGATGATGAACAATTGGGGTGGGATCTAGTCCCGACATGTTGGCATAGGTCCATGCGAAGTTATGGCTCCTTTGTTTGAAAAAGGATAAGAAATTCTCATGTTCCTTTGGTGTGAGGGACTTAGCTCTGAATGTGATTTTTGGTGCTTCTTATGTTCCAAGATTCATTTCCTATGATGCTTCAATTAGGATAAGTGATCTTTCCTAATATAGTTTGGATACTTCAAGAAGTTCCATGCTCTCATCTCCTAGTGCTTCATGGAGCTTTTCACTAGGTGATACATCCTTTATTATGATTTTTTCTTCACCTAAAAGTGCCACAAAGTGTTTTTCACTAGGGGTGTTATTTTTATTTTTATGTTTTTGTGACTAAGAGCTTGGGTGGTCTCCCATATGTATGTAGATGTGTTTAGTTCCATGATATAGCTGGCCTTATTGTCTCCCAAGGGAAAATGATCTATAACCCCCATCATCTTAGCTATTGCTTCATTGTTCTGTGCAACATCAAGGACATGAGGGCCTTCTTGGTCCCAATCTATAAGATGGAGGTAAACAAGAGGCAAGTCATCAGAGGTGGATGGTATGGTGGTTAAGGTATTGATGGTACATATGGAGGACTTGAAGAAATTGACAAAGTCACTAAAGGATTCTTGATGGTCTTCTTTGTTGATGTTGTCGACTACAGGGAAGGCCTTAGCAACCTCGCTTAAGATACATTCATCATTAGCAGGGGTAGGCTCTTGTTTCCCATACCCTAACCCATGAAGATGTGGATTTCTTTCTACTTAGATTGGCTCTACAATCCCCTGCTCATGAAGGCCTAAGCCACCTTGTAATTTGTATCCCATGTACTTAAGAATTTTGAGACCCTTCCCATAGATCTTGGTTGGAATAGTAGGAGTGTCTTGTTCTACTTTTTCTTCCTTGTATAACCATGAAAATATGTCTTTGAGAACATCTTGGTCAAGGAGATGCTTCTTCTCAAAGGTAGGTGATGGATTGCACTTGATGATCACCGTAGAGACTTGTTCTTCCCTAGGAGCACCAAATGTTTTAGGAGATGGCAATAGTCCCACACAAAAGGCACCGTGTAGGTCATATTCACCACATGCCATGTCACTTAACTTGATCTTGACTTTAGGTGGAGGGGATGTTTGCAATGTAGTCATGATGTTGGAGGGATCGATCTATGAACATGAAGGTACAAGATTGATCTGTGAGGTGGTTTTTTTGGCGGCATTGTTGTACGAGCAAAAAGTGAGGTTATGTCCTTCTAAGAAATTGTAATATTGGAAAGGATGGGGATTGGCATAGATGGTAACTTCTATGTCATAATGGTGTGATGTAGGAGCATGTGAAAGCATTCAAAACAATTCAGACAATTAACAGTGAAGTTGCATAATGAGAGGGCAACCTTGGAGAATACCACATTTAACTGCATTTGTATATCATAGGCCGCGAAGTTGGACTTAGTATCTAGACATCATCATCTACAACATATCCAAAATTCAAAGCATTTGGGTTCATTTATGGAGAGATATTGCTATCATAAGATTACATTTATTCATCTATTTTAACAGAGTAGAGCTGTCAGTGTTCAGTGAAGTCTAATTGGCTTGCAGAGCAATCCCATGACTTATAGAGCTAAAAGGAACATCATTCAAGGAAGTTGAGGACTTGGCTAACCTTCATGGAGATCTGCACAAATTTTTATGTATCAGCAGAGAAATACCTTATGTTTAGGTCTGACCTACCTGTGTACACAAGTTTCATACTAGTCATTGCAATTAGGCCAACTTGATAAGGATTTCAAGGCTTCTGGAGGATATAAATGAGCAATAAAGATTTGTTACAAAGCACTAGTGACAGTATGAACAAGTATGAGAAGACATGAAGCAAATTCATAAGTGTTTTGATCCAAAGAAGAAGTAGAAGTGAAGAAAAGTGCAAAGTAGAAAACATAATAAGTTGCAGAGCAGAGAATCGAGAAGCTGATGAAAGAAATCATGAAGTAATGTTCATATATGAATGTTTGTAACCCTAGGCTGTAGCCTAGTATCTATAAAGCCCAAGTGGCATATGTAATGTGTTTTGAGATTATTGGTTAATAATTTTGTTACTGTAGAAATAACCCACTTTACCCAAGAAGGCAGCAACAAAAAGACACCAACAAATGGAGTAATCATTGTGAATGCAATGATTATCCTCTGCGTTTGAGAGGGACAGCTCCCTCATATGATGAGGGCTTTTGGATTTTATGTACTTTTAACTAGAAAGTATGAAAAGGTAGAAAAAAGAAACAAGAAAAGATGGAAGGAAAGGAGAAGAAATTTGTCTACGAACATAGGCACACAACACAAACTCACACAATGAAGAGGTAGAACACTAACAATAGAGACACAAAGTCCTCTAATAATGTCTGCAAATCAAAAGAATGTAGAAGGAATTGCAAAAAATAAAAGGCTAAATGAACATAACAACAATTAACCTCTATGAAGAAACCATGGACATAAGAACACAATTCTTCATTAATGTAAAAATCAAAACCAGAGTTCAAAGCCTCTAGTAACCCCTTATACAAAGCTTCTCCATTACACAGGGCAAAAAAACAATCCTTACAATGAAATAACAATCAATTTTTATAGGCTCACCTTGGATGGGAAACCCAAAAGCCATCCACCAAAATAACTCACAAATTAAAAGAAAACCAAAGGTCGTCTATTCAGCTTCTATTTTGTTTACTTGTAACAATCTTTGCCAGTGTACTCTCAACTAAAAAGAAACAATCAACTTCAGAATACTTGAAAGTACATGCCTCCTTACTAGGAGCTCCGCAATTATACACCCCCAACCCCACCCCCCCCCACACTATGGCCAACCAACACAATAACAAGAGGATTGAGTCTAAAAATCATCCTAATAACATATACCTCCTTCATGCAGATAGGAATTGTCGGCTCCTTTGTTCATGTAGAAAATACATGGAATGTCTTGAATGGTCTTGGCCAAGACTAATGTCAGTCTATATGACATTGTTACCCTCCTAGCACTTGTAGCTAAAGGACTTTGCATCCAATTGGACTCTAGAATGTTAATGTCCTCCTCTTTACCAATGTGAACCTTTCCATGGGAAAGGAGAGTATGTGCTAGTCATGCTCCATCCTAGATGATTATGGGGATGCATCTTTGTAGGAGACTGTTCTCCATATATCCATCTTGGTCATCTGGAAGCACATCCCTTCTAGAGAAGAGTTTTAATTTTTGCATGTTCAAGTTACCTGCGATGGTGGTATCCACATCATGTTCACAACTATCTACCATCACTATTGAACACATAAATACAGGATATGAACCAAGTAGGGATTTTACTACTGACAATCTAAATGCAGCTTCATCAATAACTAGTAATTTCACTCGAGAAAGCCTTTTTATAATCTTGTGGCTGAATGTACTGTATTGTTTGCCAATGTTTCTTGTAAACTTTTACCTGAATAATAGCCTTATTAAATGCTAAATTTGTTCTCTATACCAAGTCACATTGTATATGCTCTTTATATTCTACTACATCAAAACCTTTGAAAACAAATTGAAACAATGTCTTCAAGCTTTCAAAATTTGGTGTACTGCTTATCTTGCTCAGGATCTTAGCTAAGCATTTGAACTTTATAGCATTTCCATAACTTCCTTGAGAGTATGACCAGATCCATGTGCCACATTATTCATGACTCCGTCATAACTTTCCGATTTGCACTATCAAGTTCTTCATTAGTCATGAAATCCATCATTGTCATGAATATTTTAATGCATGCTTGGCTACCAAAAGCATTCCCATCTATGATATCTAACAAAAATCCACACGTTTAATGGAGGTAAGCTCCGAGACTTTGCACCAATGGAGAATGATGGCAAAAGGTAGTGGAAACTGGCGTTATAACTTCTATTCAAGCTTTTCCAATGAACAACTTTCCTTTTAAGCACCAAAATTTGTATTATGACCTTAAGGAGGAAAAATGTAGGCGGAGGAGATGGTGTTGGTATTACACCTGCCAACTCTATCTGCATGAAAGTTTCTAAAAACTTTTCAACTGGTTCATTTTGTGCCTATCCCACCATCATTGCATTTTAAGAGCTTGACATTATCCTTGTCAATTACACCTTCTCCAATTACACCTTCTCCATGTTTGCACATTTTACATGCATGCTCATAGCATTTCCAACTATAATATCTGACAAAAATCATCTTTCCTCATGCTTGGCACCATAAAATTATTCGTAAATCGTAAAATTTTATTATAAGTTAATATAATATAAGATTCTTATTTATAATATATATTATTTTATAATAATTTGTCATAGAAATATAAGTGATGTTTTCTTTTATAATGGTTATTTTGAACATCTTTTAAAATTGATATAGAGATATAAATTAAATTAGAATATTTTCAAATAATGTTTATTTTCAATAAATTTTAAAAGTCAATTTAGAAATAAATCTTTTCTTTGTTTTATTGTTTTATTTTTATTGTCTATACTTGTTAATATGTTATTCATTGTTTATTATATAAGGAATAAGTACAACTTTACAAATTACAATTACACATATTAAGAAGAGATGTAATTAAGAGTTGATTTACAAATAGAAGGATAAAAAAGAATTGTTGCTACTTCCTCCATTGTCATTCCATTTGGCAAGGTCACCTTTTTATCAGTGCACCAATATGCCTACGTTAGAGCCAAATTGGAAAAGTCAATTCCTATGGCAATTGAAAGTTCTCTCAAAGTTCTAAAGGAGGGTAAGTTGGTTTGTGGAGTGGAAGGGCTGCTCTTAAGGTACAACTAATATTGTGTGAAACTTATTGCTTTTAATCTTTTTGAAATTTCGTTTGAATGATTGCAATTTGCAAGTGTGAATTGTATTGGAGTGTTTGCTTCAAGAAAAAAAATCTTTCATGTTTCTTTCAATTTATAGTTATTGATTTTTTTAGGACTTCAATTTACACAATAGAAATGAATTTATATGTGTTTATGTCCCTTTTGATAGCTATAATTTTTTTAATGGTATTTTCATCTTTTGTTGAAAGAGTTGGGAGTTGTTGGTCTTCTTGTTTGTAATTTTTTTTGTGACTTTTTTTAGCAGTCTTTAGACTATTTTTTGTAAATTGCATTCTTTTAAAATAAAAAAAATTCACTGAACATTTTTTTGACAACTTAAAAATTTTATATGACAGGCAGGGGTAACCGTCAAATTCCTGCTTGGCACGAGCTGGCGGGAGGTTTTGACGTTACCACTGCCAATGCATTCATTTGATCATTTCTAAAACCTTTTCAATAAATCCATTTTGTGTTTATCAACTTCTACAATGCCGCGGCCTTTTGCTGTGCTTTCACATTTCCATGCGTATTCCTGCCAACATTTTTAATCACAAATATCTGAGAGTGCCCCTCGTAAAGCTTTGTTTGAAGGCTCTTGGTTTGGCATTTCAGTATACAAGCTGGTGAAATTCGACATCTAGCTAATTGTGTCATGCATACTCGCCCACTCGAGCTTTTCCAGTTATAATATCTGACAAAATTTTCGCTTTGGATGTGTTGTCACTGTTTTGTTGTAGTTCCACTAGTGAATTAGGCAATTTTTTGGCGTTATCACTATCAATCACTATTACTGGAAGTTTCTAAATTCTTTTCAACTGACCCACGTCATCATTATCTCGTCCTTAGCACATGAGAAAGGCCATGAAATTTTCTTTTGCATGTGTATCGTCCAAATAATCTCCAACTATAAAATATGACAAAAATCTTCTTAATGCGTTGTTGCTATTTTAGCATGGACGTGGACGGGGAATGCATTGACAAATAACGTGAAAACTGGAGTTGCAATTATCACTTGCGTTTTATTCACACTTCCACGTTTCACACGGATGAGGACTTGGGTGTTTTCAAGCATAATATCTGGAAAAAATCTCTCTGCTAATATTCCTGTTTGGACACAACCTAGAAATGCTGGTGAAGAAGACGTGGACTTGGCGTTACGCCAACTAATTGCGTTTGTTTGAAAGTTTCTGCAGCCATTTAAACAAATCTATTTCGAAAACATATCCTGCAGCCATCAATGGATTCCATGACATAACATTTCTAAAATTGACCATGTTGTGGCCTATCTGTGATTCCACATTCGAAATGAATACCTCCTTCAACTATTTCACCATCTAACAGAAAACGCAACAATGTTTGCACTTTGAACTGCTTCAAGTGATTCATAGCATCATCAAATAGATACTCATTCTCTGTATCAAATGCACTTGTAACCTCATCTTCTTCGTACTCTACTGTTCCGGGAACTGTCCCTTTAGGGTACAGAATGGCATCAGGTATTCTCTACAACTCATATGAAGATTCTTTCTCATTTGATAAACTGCTACCCTCATCACAGTGAATCCTATAATCTCGAAACTCTGGGTGAGGATCACTTGGGGATTCTCTACACATTTTCACCTATCAATGGTGCCCTACATGAGAAAAGCGGCTAGGATGAATATCATATAGTAAGACCTCAAATTTTTGCATTTCAACTCTAGGATGATGAATTGCTTAGGTCAAACACCAGTACAAGTGCATCACAGTGTCCAAATAGAGAACAAACACTCTCTCTCTATATACTTTTACCAATATGTGAAATCCAAACCCAAACATTTGGCAAAATACCCATCACATCATTAGCCAAGAATCAATGCAGATGGGATAAAATCTGTTGCAGCAAAGCAAACATGTAATAATCTTCAGGACAGATATCACAAGTTCCTGATGTGTAGTTGTAACCAGAAATGGGAATGAATGTCGAACTTGGCAATGCTTTGAGAACCAAGAACTCATACCATGTAAGTGGTAATGTGATTGTCTCTGCCTATGTCAGCAAACCCAACATTTCCTCACATTGCAAGAAACAAAGCCATGAAAACCAGTAAGGCAAAAGGAAATCCCACATCGACCATGCACTTGAAGGATTTAATGAGAATTGCATTAGTGAGTTCAAAAAGTATAGTGCCTCCTTTAGCCAACTTTTTCAACATAACGCTGTGAGATCAAAACTAGAGTTGCTACTTAGAACAAGTTCCTTTATATCAACAATTGCCCATGCTTATGAGTGAATCGGGGACATGAGATGATACAAGACATTTATAAATGAGGTGCAACACTAAACACTTTATCAAGCTAGAATGAAAGAATGACCACACATGTGGCTCAAGGAGACAAACAAAATCAGTGAATTTGAGTTGACAATGCGCAATGGGGAAAAGTTTAAAATTTTCAGAGGTATAAAATGTGGACAAAAATAGGCTCTAATTGGGGACAAAGCCTGTGAGGGATGTAGAGAAACCTAAAATCTCAGGTGAAGACCAGTACGGATCCGTTGGGCCATAGAGTCAAGGGGAACAAAAGGAGACCCTAAACAAAGCCAAAAATAGGGCAAAACAAGAAAAGAAACTAAACTACAATCACAACAAAAACTCCTAATATGTACATGGCAAGAAGGCCCTACCTACCTCCGATGACTCTAGAATGGTTATACAAATTGATTTACGGGCTGCGAGAAGTAGTAGCCTCTATGAAATAACAATTGACGAATGAGGAGCCTAGACTCTATGAAATAACAATTGACGAATGAGGAGCCTAGACACAACCACCTGCCAGCTTGCGATCACCATGATCAAATTAATAAGAATGACATTATATAAAGACCCTCTAGATATGATTTGATGGTAAAGAATCCACTCTTCATTATATACTTCTACAATAGGACGACTCATGTCATCACTTCCCAACATATATGACTACTGGCATCTATCTGTGTAACCTTGTGGGTAATATCATAATGCACTTGATTTTGCAAGCAAGGAGTAACCAATCCTCAAATTGAACAACCCAAACAAAAATTATGATTTAAAAACCCCTCTTTAGTGCAGTATGTGGAAGTGTCTACCCCAATATGTTAATGCATATGATCATTCCCTATGGCAGAGAGATTAACATCCCATGCCTAAAAATAACCAGTTGAATCATTGGAAGACCAATGATCAGCCATATACAAAATTGGAAGAGAGTTAGACTGAAAATCTGAATTGCAAACAATATCTTTATGTGCTTGAAAATCACCCCTAACTAGAACAATCTCCTCTTTCTCTATGAGATTTGGCTCAAAAGTTTCATGCTGCACTTCATTAGCCCTGTCCATAGTCTGTGGATGAGACATGACAACTTCTTCTCCACACAAAACTCCATCCTCAGGTGCATTAAAACACCAATTCAGAATGTAAACAATATGACGTTCAGCACATTCAGTTACTTGATCACTTCCATCAAGGATATTATGGTTATTTATAACACCATCTTCCAAGTTTTGTTTAAAAATTATAGCATTCAAATTTTCAAAATGAAAGGATTCATATGTAAAATCATTCCTGATCTCTTCTTGTAGCCATACCTCCATATTATCTTGCTCAGGAAATGTGAAGGCTTCATATTCAACTTGCATGCACTTTGGAGAGTGGATATTCAATACCTCATCTTTGTGTTGTGTAGCCTCAAGTTGCTACTCATCGCTAGTAAAAGTAAATGATTGCATTTTTGTAGTAGATAAGGAGGCCAATACAACATCATCTAAACTACCATCTTTACAATTTGAACCATTGGAGAATTGTTCATCTTCTACATCACATGGGGAACTTACAGGTTCAACATTATCTTCTTCATAATTGAAATAGAAAGTTTCCATTCTTCTATTAGCATGAGGTTTAATTCGTACATTGCTCACCTCTTCTCTACAAAAGTGCTTTTGATAAAAAATAGTGAGATTGAGGTATTCATCAGAAGGAGGTTGCGTATTTAGGAAACCTGTAGTGTGAAAACTTTGTTTGTGCATAATGGACTTCCTCACAGGTTCACTGCTCAAATTATTTATAACCTAATTTGTTTACCAATGACCACTCAAAATCAAATCATCTTCTATTTTCACAGCCTCTTGTTAAGAAATTTTAATATCATTCACTTTACTTTGTTTCAACTCAAATTAAACATCAGGATGCAAAGAGGAAATAAAAGTACAACGCTGAAGTTGCTCACTTGGTTGAATGGAAGTCAGAATCTTTTTGAGTAGCTAGTTGAACCTATCCACAAATTCTCTGATGGATTCATCTTCTTGCTTTTGTATATGGAAGAATTGACACAAAAAAGCAAATTCATCAACATGACCCTTATATCTTCCCAATAAATTCTTCTTCAATGAATCCCAATCAATAGTATACTTATTTTCCAAATAACAAAACCATTTTTTTGCAGGCCAAATAAGGGACTCAATAAATAATGTTACAAAAACATTTTCTTCACTTACCCCCAAAATGCCGTATGCAACTATGAATGCCATAATATGATCTTCTGTATCTTGAGAGTCCTCTCCACTGAACTTTGGAAAATGTTTTCTTGATCCTTCAAGCAAAGGTGAAAACTGAGGAAAACATAGAGGTCTAAAATAATTTCCCCATGGCTGAGGAGAAACCAATGTCATACTGCAAATCTGAAAAATAAATCAGCAGGGATCTTCGTTAGAACAAACTACTTCTAAATACATTCCCCTTCATAGAGCTGCCAGCCTCCATCCTCCAGGAGGTTCCTTTACATTTTTGAGAAAAGAAGATGCCAACACTTCGATTTCTTTCCACAATGGAGTTGCCAAAAATTTCTTGGTTAATAGTTTTGTTACTTCAAAAATAACCCACTTCCCCCAAGAAGGTAGAAACAAGAAGACACCAACAAATGGAGTAATCATTGTGAGTGCAATGATTATCCTTTGCATTTAAGAGGAACATCTCCCTCGTATGAGGGCAGTTTTTGGATTTTAGGTACTTTTAACCAGAAAGTATGAAAAGGTAGAAAAAACAAAGAAGAAAAGGTGAAAGGAAAGGAGAAGAAATCTACCTGTGAACATAGGCACACAAGACAAACTCCCACAATGAAGAGGTAAAACACTAACAATAGAGATACAAATTCCTCTAATAACATCTACAAATCAAGAGCATGTAGAAGGAATTGCAACAAATAAAACGCTGAATCAACATAAGAACAATTAACCTCTATGAAGAAACCATGGACATAAGAACACAATTCTTCATTAATGTGAAATCAAAACCAAAGTTCAAAGCCTCTAGTAACCCTTTATAGAAAGCTTCTCCATTACATAGCACTGGAAAAAAGATCCTTACAATGAAATGCCAATCAATTTTTTAGGCTCACCTTGGACGGGAAACCCAAAAGCCATCCACCAAAATAACTCACAAATTAAAAGAAAACCAAAGGTCGTCTCTTCAGCTTCTATTTGGTTTACTTGTAATAGTGTTTGTCAGTGTACTTTCAACTCAAATACAACAATCAACCCTAGAAAACTTGAATATACCTGCTTCCTTACTAGGAGCTCTGCAATTAGACCCCCCTACACTATGGCCAACCAACACAATAGCAGAAGGATTGAGTCTAAAAATCATCTTGATAACAGATACCTCCTTCATGAAGATAGGAATTGTTGGCTCCTCTATTCTTGAGACTAGTGTCAATCTATATGACATTGTTACCCTCCGCGCAACCGTAGCTCAAGGAATATGCATCGAATTGGACTATGGAATGTTAATATCCTCCTCTTTACCAAAAGTGACCCTTTCCATGGAAAAGGAGAGTATGTGCTAGTCGTGGTCCATCCTAGATGATTATGGGAATGCATCTTTGTAGGATATTGTTCTCCATATATTCATCTTGGCCATCTGGAAGAACATCCCTTCCAGAGAAGAGTTTTAATTTTTGCATTTTCAATTTACCTAGGATGGTGGTATATGCATCATGTTCACAACTATCTGCCATCACCGTTGAACACAGAAGTACAAGATATGAACCAAGTAGGGATTTACTACTGATAATGTAAATGCAGCTTCATCAATGACTAGTAATTTCACTCGAGAAATCCTTTTTTATAATCTTGTGGTTGAATGTACTATATTGTTTGTTGATGTTTCTTGTAGACTTCTACCTAAATAATAGCCTTATTAAATGTTGAATTTGTGCTTTGTACCAAGTCATAGTGTATATGATCTTTATACTCTACTGCACAAAACCTTTGAAAACAAACTGAAACAATGTCTTCAAGCTTTCAAAATTTGGTACTGTAACAAAAATATCTGAGTACCCCTTATCTTGCTTAGGATCTTAGCTACGCATTTGAACTTTCTAGAATTTCCATAACTTCCTTTAGAGTATGACCAGATCCTTGTGCCATGTTATTCATGACTCCATAAGTTTCTAATTTGCACTATCAAGTTCTTAATTAGTCATGGAATCCATCATTGTCATGAAATTTTAATGCATGCTTGGCTACC
The DNA here is from genome assembly GCA_027924645.1 of Cunninghamia lanceolata. Lineage (NCBI taxonomy): Eukaryota > Viridiplantae > Streptophyta > Pinopsida > Cupressales > Cupressaceae > Cunninghamia > Cunninghamia lanceolata. The sequence continues at coordinate 674,240 of BSBN01000149.1, read as the reverse complement.
AAAACCATTCCCATCTATGATATCTAACAAAAATCCACACATTTAATAGAGGTAAGCTCATAGACATGGCACTGATAGAGAATTATGGCAAAAGGTAGTGGAAACTAGCATTATAATTGCTATTCGAGCTTTTCCAATGAACAACTTTCCTCTTAAGCACCAAAATGTGTATTACAACCTTAAGGAGGAACAACGTACATGGAGGACATCATGTTGGTATTACACCTACCAATTGTATATGCATGAAAGTTTCTAAATACTTTTCAACCGGCTCATTTTTTGCATATCCTGCCATCATTACGTATTAAGAGCTTGGTGTTATTATTGTTGCCAATTACACCTTCTCCGTGTTTTCACATTTTGCACATGCATGCTCATATCATTTCCAACTATAATATTTGACAAAAATCATCTTTCCTCATGCTTGGCGTGGACTGGCAGGAGGTTTTGATGTTACCGCTGCCAATGCATTCATTTGAATGTTTCTAAAACCTTTTCAACAAATCCATATTGTGTATATCAGCTTCTACAATACCATGGCCTTTTACTGTGCTTTCACATTTCCATGTATATGAAAGGAAGCTAGGTGTGCTTTGACATTTCCATACATATGCATATAAAGGGGAGGAGAGTGCAAATTCAATTTTATCCTTACAATTACAGATATGTTAATCCACAAATAGAGATATTGTAGTAAACACATACATAGGAATGTAAGATAGAAGAAGAGAGACACAACATATACGTGTGGAAAGCCCTTATGGGCGAAAAACCCCACACTCCAAAACATAGCTCAAATATATTACGTAAACAATGAAGGTTACAATACAATCACAGAGCCAATGCTCTTGCATGAGTCTTCAACACTCGTATCTGGAGATGATCTAGTAGCATAATAGTCCCTATCAAACCTGTAATACTTCTCTGAAAAGCACCTATTTTTATAACAAATACAAGGCAAAAATAGCTCCACATAGGGATGGGTGTCCAACATGGCATCATGGCCCAAAACCCATTCCTATGGACACTTGTCCAACTCTGTAGGATGCTTCTGACACTTGTCAAGTTACCCCATCCCAAGGAAGTCACCTATTTCTAGAATGGGCTATGACAAATGCTCTTACGACTCTTACAACCATCATAGAATCTATCATATCTATCATAACTTACAGCTATAAGAGAATCTATCATACATAGGCTATAAATAGCATATTCTCTTACAACATGTTATAGTCCACCTTGGGGTACCCAAAGATGCCTTTTTCAAAGATGCTCTTCAAAACATGTCTTCACTTGTCATAGAATCTCCTATTTTTGACTCTTACATGTCATAACTTCGTCATAGGAATCTATCATGACCGTTACGGTCAATATTCCCTTACACAATATCCAAGATGCTGACACATGGCAAAATATTCCTACCCCTAAGTGGGACACCTATCTCATCATGTGAGGACAAAAATACATATGGTCATATGCCATGTAGGATGATACATCTTCGTGCCAACTCCCACAATATGACAACATAGGATTTCCATCCAATTAATACAATAGGGATTAATAAATAAATACAATGTAAAAATACAAGGAATTACCAAGGTTGAGACACCTTAATTCCCAACATTCTCCTACTTGTCAAACACCTTGTAAGAGCCAATAGAATCAACAAGATTTTAACTGCTATAGGCCGAGAGTCTCATAGACTCCAAACACCATCTGAACTTCTCTATGCCCACTAGTTTTTTCAATGCATCTGCAACATTCTTAAAAGTATCTACCTTCTCTAAATTTACCTTCCCATCCTCTACCATGTCTCACACGAAGTGAAACTTTATATCAATATGCTTTGTTCTGGCATGGAAAGTTGGATTCTTTACAAGGCAAATCACACTCTGACTGTCACAACCAATCGTAATCTATCCTGCATCAACACCAATATCTGAACATAATCTCTTAAGACAAATGGCTTCCTTACAAGCATGAGTTTCTTCCATGTACTCATCTTTTGTCATGGACAAAGTAACTATAGGTTGTTGCTTACTCATCAAACTAATTGCACCACCAAACAAAGTGAACACATATGCACTGGTGGATCTCCTACTGTCAATGTCACCCACCCAATTAGAATCCACAAATCTACGAATACAAACTGAATGTAGAGGTCCTAGAGCATTACCATGATAGTATATGGAATACTCAGAAGTACCCCTCAAATATTTGAACACTCGCTTAATTGCATCCCAATGTACCCATCTAGGATCAGCCATAAATTGACTAAGGACTCCCACTGCTTGGTCAATGTCTAGTCTTGGATAGACTATGACATACATAAAACTACCAACAACAATAGTATAAGGTACTCTGCTCATGTCCTCCACCTCACTAGGAGATTTTGGACAATCATTAACATACAACTTTGTCCCCAATGAAATAGGAACACACAATGGTCTACAATCTGCCATGCTGAGCCTATCTAACATGGTCTACACATACTGACTCTGGCTTAACCAAAGTTTTATGTTAGCTCTGTCTCTTCTGATTTCCATTCCCAAAATGTACTTGGCTACTCCTAAATCTTTCATTTCAAACTGTGCTGACAACTGAGACTTAAAATTAGAAATCATATTCTTACCCTTCCGAATCAGCAACATATCATCAACATATAATGCAAGAATGAGAATACGATCATTATCTAGCTTCTAGTACACACAATTATCTGATTTGGAATTTAGAAATCTAATTGACAACACAAAGGCATCAAAACTTCAAGTACCACATCCTAGGAGACTGCTTCAAACCATACAAAGACTTTCAACTTGTAAACCAAATTTTCTTTACCTTTCACTATGTAATGCTCTGGCTGTGACATGTAAATCTCTTCCTCCAAATCACCATGAAGGAAAGTGGTCTTCACATCCATCTATTTTACCTCTAAGTCATAAGTAGTTGTAAGAGATAATAGAAATCGAATGGATGTCATCTTTGCAATGGGAGAGAAAATTTCACCATAATCAATTCCCTCCACTTGTGAATACCCCTTCATAACCATTCTGGATTTGTGCTTTTAAAAACTGCCATTTGCACCAAATTTCTTCTTGAACACCCATTTACATCCAATGGGTTTCTGTCCTTCAGGAAAAAACACCAAGTCACATGTTTTATTCTTTTCCAAAGAAGCCATCTCATCTTCCATGGCCTCCTTCCAGGAACCTGCATCTTTCATGCCCATAGCCTCTTTTACTGTTAGAGGCTCATTAGTATTAGCGAGTAAAGCAAAAGTACAACTAGAATCAAGTAATGAATAACCAAACCTATTAGGTTGCTTTCTCATTCGTGTAGACCTCATCAATGGCTAAGGTTGAGGTTCTACTTCTTCTTTTGAGTTTTTAGAGCTGCTAGAGCTCTCATCATCATCAGGTCTCATAGGGTTTGTCTAGTCAGTCTTCTCACAGATAGAAGTAAGCTGAACTGCATCCTCTTGCTTTTATGTCTGTTCTGGCTATAGAACAATGGAATAAGGTGTTAGCTCTCTAAAGATAACACTTTTGCTATACAACACTTTTTAGTCACAGGATCCCAAAGCTTGTATCCTTTCACACCGACACCATAGCCAATAAAAATACATTTGACAACCTTATTCTCCAATTTAGACCATTTCTCCCTAGACACATGTGCATATGCCTCACAACCAAAAACATGAAGATATATAACTAAAGGCTTCTTGCTAGACCACACCTCCATAGGTGTCTTACCAACAAGAGCTGATGTAGGAGATCTATTTATCAGATAGAAAGTAGTAGCTATAGCTTTAGCCCCAAACTTTTGTTTGAGGCTTGCTCCACTAAGCATACTCCTAGCCTTCTCCATTAGTGTCTTGTTCATCCTCTTTGCAACTCCATTTTTTTGTGGGGTGTATGGAGTTGTCTTATGTCTTTCAATCCCTTGCTCTTTACAGAACTTATTGAACTCTTCTGAACAAAACTCATCACCATTATCAGTTCTTAAACACGTAATCTTTTTACTAGTCTAATTTTTAGCAACGGCTTTAAACTCTTTAAACCGACTAAAGACTTTAGTCTTGCTTCTAATAAAATAAACCCATGTCCTACTATAATCATCTATGAAAGATATAAAATATAAAAATTTTGAAATATAAGGAACACTAATAGGACCAAACACATCAGAATGAATAAGATCTAATACACTAGAAGACTTGTGAGAACTAAAATAAAATTAAACACGGTTTTGCTTTCCATAAATGCAATATTCACAAAAGTTAAACTCAAGATTACAATCATTTAACCCCTTAATGAGCTTTTTATTTTTCAACGTATGTAGACCCTTCTCACTAATGTGGTCATATCTCAAATTCCATAACATAGTCTTTTCAATAGGAAGCTTAGCTTCCAAAGAATGTGCACTACCATGAGAACTAGTTACAATAGATTTCTTCACTACTTATTCAGATGGTGGGGATGAAGTGACTGCAACTCATTTCTTTGAGTCAGAAGAACTATTGCATTGTGAAGTGCATGCCTCTAGGTGGAATAGAGTACCCCTCCGAGTACCCTTCGCAAGCACCATAGATCATCTAGTCATCTTGCATCCATCCTTCAAAAAGATAACCTACACACCTACATCATCCAACATACTTACAGAAAGCAATTTTCGTGTAAGGCCTAGAATGTGCATAACTCCAATGATCCCCTTCACTCATCCATCAGGGAATCAGATTGAGACTCTTCCATGACCAACAATCTTCAGATGAGAATCATCTCCTAGGAACACTCTTCCACCATCAAACTCTTCATATTTCATGAACCAGCTTTGATGCGAGGTAATGTCGAATGGTGTACCAGAATCAATCAACCACACATCATTAGATGCATGGGTAGCTAGGGCTGCGATGAAGGCATCACCATCATCTTGTGACTTGTTAGAATCTGAATCAGGAGCTTTCTTCTTCTTTTTCTTCTCCTCTTTGCATTCCTTTCAGAAATGCCTAATTTTCCCACAGTTCCAACAGAAAGCCTTGAACTTTCCAGTAGGTTTGGATCTCCCACGAGATTTGGATCTACACTTTTCACCTTTCTTGTCCTTCTTCTTCCCTTTCTCTTTGGGTCTTCCATGAACTGCAAGAGCCTCTTTGTCTGACTCGGTTGTCTTTCTCCGCATCTCTTCAGATAACAATGAAGATACTATATCATCCATCTTGAAGGTGGTTGTAGTGCTTCCAATAGCCATGACAAGATGATCCCATGAATCTAGTAAAGGACAAAGTAGGGTCATACATGGATCCTCCCCCTCCATTTTCACACCCAAGATGTCAACTGTTCAATGATCATGTTGAAAGCATTCATATGGTCTGTAACATATCCTCCATCTTCCATCTTTAGAGCAAATAGCTTCTTTTTTTAGAAAAGGCTTGTTTACTAAGGACTTGGCCTGATAAACATATCTCAGCTTCTTCCAAAGATCTTTTGCGGTCTTCTCCTCATGGACATTCAACAAGACAGAGTTAGCTAAATAGAGTCTTATGAGAGCCTTAGCGTTCTGATCTTTGAGGTCCCAACTAGCTTGTGACATTGCTGCAGGTTTTGTTCTATTAATGATTTCCCATAGGTCACGATCAACATGTAGATCTTCCATCTTGAGTTTCCACAACTTGAAATTAGTGCCATTAAATTTCTCCACCTCTAATCTTCTAGATGTGGTTGCCATCTCCTTCCTGCAACAAGATACAAAATACTTTGCACAAAACTCCCACTCAACCTAAGATTAGCTCAAAAAATCCCTACCCAGCAGCTAGAACCAAAATTGGCCACACTCTGATACCAACTGAAAGGAAGCTAGGTGTACGGAAAATACTTCCTACACTAATCTAATGAGGGGAGGAGAGTGCAAATTCAATTTTATCCTTAGAATTATAGATATATTAATCCACTAATAGAGATATTGTAGCAAACACATACACAAGAATGTAAGACAAAAGAAGAGAGACACAAGATATACATGGGGAAAACACTTATGGGTGAAAAACCCCACACTCCAAAACACAACTCAAATGTATTATGCAAAAAAGGAAGGTTACAATATAATCACAAATATAATGCTCTTGTAGGAGTCTTTGACACTCATATCTAGAGATGATTCAGCAATATAACAGTACCTGTCAAACTTGTAATACTTTTCCTCTCAAAAGCACCCGTTTTTATAACAAATACAAGGCAAAAATGGCTCCGCATAGGGATGGCCATCCAAAATGGCCTCATGGCCCAAAACCCATGTCTATGGACACTTGTCCAACTCTATAGGATGCTCTTGACACTTGTCAAGTCACCCCATCCCAAGGAGTTTGCCTATTTCCAAAATGGGCTATGACAGATGCTCTTACAACTCTTACAACCGTCATAGAATCTATCATAGCTATCATAACTTATAGCTGTAAGATAATCTATCGTACATAGGCTATAAATAGCATATTCTCTTACAACATGTCATAGTCCACCTTAGGGCTCCCAAAGATGCCTTTTTCAAAGATTCTCTTTGACACATGTCTTCACCTGTCATAGAATCTCCTATTTCTGACTCTTACATGTCATAACTTCGTCATAGGAATCCGTCCTGACCGTTACTGTCAATCTTCCCTTACACAGTATCCAAGATGCCAACACATGGCAAAATATTTCTACCACTAAGTGGGATGCCTATCTCATCATGTGAGGACAAAAATACATGCGGTCATATGCCATGTAGGATGACACATCACCGTGCCAACTCCCACAATATGACAACATACGATTTGCATCCAATTAATACAATAGGTAATTAATAAATAAATACAATGTAAAAGTACAAGGAATTACCAAGGTTGAGACACCTTAATTCCCAATAGCGTATTCCTATTAGCATTTTTAAACACAAACATCTGATAGAGCCCATCGTTAAGCTTTGATGGAGGTCGATACTTGGTTTGAAGGCTCCTGGTTTGGCACAGTAGCATACAAGCTAGTGAAATTTTGCACCTAGCCAATTGTGTTTTGCATACTCATGCACTTGAGCTTTTCCAGTTATAATATTTGACAAAAATTTCACTTTGGATGTGTTGTCACTATTTTGGTATAGTTCCACTGGCAAAGTAGGCAATTTTTTGGCATTATCACTATCAATCACTTGTACTGGAAGTTTCTAAATTATTTTCAACTCACCCACCTCATCCTTATCTTGTCATTAGAACATAAGAAATACCATGACTATTTCTTTTGCATGTGTATTGGCCAAATCATCCCCAACTATAAAATATGACAAAAATCTTCTTAATGCATTGTTGTTATTTTAGCATGGACGTGGGCAGGGAATGCATTGAAAAATAACATGAAAATTAGAGTTGAAATTATCACTTACATTTTATTCACACTTCCACGTTTCCCACATATGAGGATTTGGGTGTTTTCAAGCATAATATCTCGCAAAAATCTCTCTTCTGATATTCCTATTTAGACACAAGATGGAAATGTTGGCGAAGAAGATGTGGACTTGGCGTTATGCCAAATGATTGTGTTTGCTTGAAAGTTTCTATAGCCTTTTCAACAAATCTATTTCAAAAGCATATCTTGCATCCATTAATGCATTGCATCACATAACATTTCTAAAATTGACCATGTCATGGCCTATATGTGATTTCATATTAGAAATGAATACCTCTGACTATTTCACCATCTGACAAAACTACAACAATGTTTTCACTTTGAACCATTGAAAGCTAATGTGCTATGATCAGAAGAGCATGCCCTTTATCAAATGATTCATAGCATCATGAACCAGATACTCATTCTCTATATCTCATGCACTTGTAACCTCATCTTCTTTGTACTCTTCTATTTCGAGAACTCTCCCCTCAGGGTCCAGAATGGTATCACGCATTCTCTACAACTCATATGAAGGTTCTTCCTCTTCATTTGTTAAACTGCTATCCTCATAAGAATGAATCCTATAATCTCAAAATTCTAGGTGAGGATCACTTGGGGATTCCTACACATTTTCACCTATCAAGAGTGCCCTGCATGAGCAACGCAGCTAGGAAGAAGATAGTATAGCAAGACCCCAAATTTTCGCATTTCAACTCTAGGATGATGAATTACTTAGGTCAAACACCAATACAAGTGCATCACAGTGTCAAAATAGAGAACGATCACTCTCTCTCTATATATTTTTACCAATATGTGCAATCCAAACCCAAACATTTAGGAAAATACCCAAAACATCATTAGCCAAGAATTAATGCAGATGGGATGAAATCTATTGCAACAAAGGAAACATGTAATAATCTTCAGGTCATATATCACAAGTTCTTGATGTGTAGTTGTAACTAGAAACAAAAATGAATGTCAGACTTGGCAATGCTTTGAGAACCAGGAACACGTACCATGTAAGTGGTAATGTGATTGTCTTTGCCTATGTCAGCAAATCCAACATCTCCTCACATTGCAAGAACCAAAGCCATGAAAACCAATAAGGAAAAAGGAAATCCCACCATTGACCATGCACTTGAAGGATTTAATGAGGATTACATTAGTGAAAAAAAAGTATAGTGCCTCCTTTAGCCAACTTTTTCAACATAAAGTTGTGAGATCAAAACTAGAGTTGTTGCTTAGAACAAGCTCCTTTATATCAACAATAGCCCATGCTTATGAGTGACTCATGGACATGAGAGGATAGAGGACATTTCTAAATGAGGTGCAACACTAAACACTTTATCAAGCTAGAATGAAAGAATGACCACACATGTGGCTCAAGGAGATAAACAAAATTAGTAAATATGACTTGACAATGCACAATGGGGAAAAGTTTAAAATTTATATAGGTCAAAAATGTGGACAACAAAGATCATAATATAAAGAGGAGTGATCTTTAAAGGCTGGGTTTTTCCCTTTTAGGGTTTTCCCAGGATATATATGGTGTCGTGAGTGTATGAACATCTCTTTCTTGTTGTGTTAGCTTTTTACTTCTGTTTCACCTCTGATCAATCATGTTGTTAATAGTTTGAGGCTGCAAGGTTGGACAATCACTCACTGGACCCTCCTAACCTTAACTGCATCAAGTGGTATGAAAACTGGTTGGGAATCTGTTAGGATGATTGTGAATCTATTGGAAGTGTGAAACCCTAGAAAGAATAGATTAATCAATTAGAGCAGTCACTTGTAGTATGTAGACAAGAGAATGAAAGTCTGAGATCTAAGCCTAAAATTTGTGATGTTTCTTATGATACTAATGATTTGTGTCATGATATAGAAGTTTCTTTGGAAAGTGAGATTAACGATAATAGTCTGGCTGAACCTATAGTGGTTGGTGATGGTATTGGTTTCAAAATCATGCATAAAATGGGATATGAAGTATAAGGATTGGGAAAGCATCAAAAAGGAATTATATAACGTATTGAACCAATAATCATATGAAGAAGTGAAGGCCTTGGATATGTTAGAGGTAAGGATGTTGTTACAACTTCAAACAAATCAAATCTGTGAAGAAAAGGTATGTATTTTCTCATTGTAATAGACATGGACATGAAAAGGAATTGTGTTGGGATCTATACCCTTGTAAGTTGTATGGACTAAGGAATCATTCTTAAAAGATGTGTTGGAATAAAATTGGAAGAAGAAAGCCTATGAAAGATTGTATGTAGGTGGATTATGGATGGATTGATGGAGCAAAATGGAAACATGTTACTTGTACGTTTAGAAGGTTGGATAGATGGAAGTATTCACATGTTGGAGAGAAAAGAGGATATGGATCAGGATGCAGAGAAAGTAGACCTTATGCAAAGCAGGACAAGGACAGTAATTCAAACTATAGAGGGAGAAATGATAGGAGTCATAATTCTTATCACAATGAAGGATAAAAAAGAGATGAAAGAGGATTTTCCAGAAAAAGAACCTATTTTAAAGTTTGGAGGAGAAAAGAATCAAGTCGTGTATGTCAACAAGAACCTGTTATCGGAGAAGTTAATGATGAGGAAATAATAACTGGTGCAGATGAAGTTTATGCAAAAGAAGAAGAACCTATTGACTCACTAAAATTAATAGAGAAACTAGAAGAAGGTGAAGCATTGATCTTAAGAAGAATTTTGTTGTAGACTAATCATCTGAGAAAATAGTACAAGATAAAGTTTGTGTGTGGACAAGTGGGCAGGTGCAAAAAGTTGGGGGGCCAAAAAGTGGCCAACTTAAAAAAAAGATAGACATAACGCGAGCACGTTATAACATGCTCGCATTATGATTTGGTGTTGCCGAGCCTACACCAAGCCATAACGCACTCACGTTATAACACGAGCGCGTTATGTGCTATATATATATAAAAAAGCATCATTCAATTTCATTATTTCACAACAAATTACAAGAAACCCATAGCTTGAAGAGAGAAAAGAGCATGCTCGTGTTATCTAAGATCCAATCGTTAGCTATTTCTCACCGATTCATCATCAAAATGCTTCCACGACATTGGGGAAATTGAAGAACTAAGTTTTATTAACTTTCTTGTGTGAATTTGTTGCTAAATAGGTAGGTTAAAATAGTTTTTGATGTAAATTTCTTAAATTTACAGGAGTTGTTAATGCACCTCCTCCTCCTTCTAAAAAATCCACAAAATCTTCCATCACCTGAACAACAAATACCTACTGAAGAAGAACCCCAACCACAAAAACCTCTATTTATTCCTAAATATGCCCTTGAAACATAAGAAAATATAATGGGGCAAATTGAAAACAATAAGAAACAAATTGAGGACATAATTGCAAGGTTGAAAGAACCTGTAACTTCAACCTTGCATAGATCCATGCTTGCTCAATCCCTTGAATCTATGTTATCAAATGTAGATTCAATAAGCAAGCAAATCACTAGTTGGATAGAAAAGAGGAGAGAATTTAGAGAGTATTATGTTGACAAGTTGTCATATGAACAAGTTAAAAATGAACAAAGTACAAAGTTGAACTTGTGTTCTATTTTCACAAAGCCACAAACAAATGAATCTCTACCCCTTACATGCAAGAGGTTCCCTATCCTTTAGTGTAACAACCAAGTGAATAAGGGACAATTTTGTGCAAAGGTGGTGGATGGTTTTTGACCATCCTCCATGCAACAATAATGAGGTTCCGCAATATTTTTTGATGAAACTCTACTATGAGTTTATCAAAAATAAAGTGCCAAATTATTTTGATATGTGGGAGTTCTAGGGTAGAGGTAAGGGATCAGTACAAGATAGACTAGGGGCACGTGTTGACCCACAGCGGCTAGTGAGATGAGCAATCGCCATACTAGTCCATGAGCACGTTTCTATCCCTTCCATTGTGAAGGAGAGTGTTGAGGTCGAGACACTTCATTCCATTAGTACCTTGACCCAGAGCATCTTACAACATGCTACTCCTGCAGCACAACATGGGCTGGGGGAGAGTTCGAGTACAGTTCCACCCCATACTTGTCAGACTTATGGGTCAACATATGGTTATGACTGCATGGATAGTCATGACACAGGTGCATAGGCCACATCTGTAGTTGAGCAGATGGTGATGACAGATACCCTCCTAAGTGAGACTTTTAGGTAAATCTTAGCAAGTTCATTGAATTTAATTTATTAATTTTTATTTTTGAAACACAAGATTAACTAGTTTAGTTTTATGATTTTAATGAAATTTTAGGGTCATAGCATTGATGTAGTTTTTCAATGGTTCTCCACCTACATATTACACTCCATCTACTATTGGGGTATGTAACTAGTAAACAATTATAAATATTACATGTGAATAGCATCGTTATATGAATGGTATTCTAATATCTGATTTTGGATGTTGAATACGTTAATATTGGAGATTTCACAGAAACACCTGCCAGTGGTTGTGGACTTCAAAGCTTCACGGAGGTAATAAAATAAATAGTTTAATGAGTGAATTGTACTTACTAGATTTTTGTATGTGACTTATGTGCTTTATTGTGAACATGTGCGTATGTTAGCAACCATGATTTGCATCACTATTATAGTTTTCATAATTGAATAATGTTGTTTTATTTCCAGATGATGCAGGTTGCGGAGACACCTCCCGATGTTCATAGGGCAATGGAGCATGGTGTGTCCTCTATGATTCATAGGTCCATGCCATTAACGGGGGTATGAGGCAGATTAGTAAATTTCAATTTACATTCATTCTTATAGTTGTTTATTTTTTTAAAATCAAAAGATTATTGATTTGAAGTTTAATTTCTATCTAGATGGTTTTCTATAGGACATGACATCACCATAGGCTAATCTAGCTACTAAGGCAAATGAAGAGACATATTATATGGTAGCGGTAAGTGATTATTTTATTAAATGATTCATCTTTTGTAACATGTAATTTCTATATATTAATGTCTATACTTTTTATTGTAACAACTACATATGCATGAACAACTAAATAAGAGGAGCATCCCTCGGGTTCATAGTAGACCACCCACATATGCGTCTCCATCCCCTAGAAGATCAAAGGCTTCCCATGATCTATTCTCTTCATCAGATAGAAGGGAATGACTTTTTATTGTGTTCCTTTGTTGTATGCCTATATGGCATTTGTGGATATATATTTTGTATTGCATATAGTTGACATTGTATGCTTATATGGCATTATTATAAGCCTATATGGCTATTTTGTATAAATGTTATACTTATATCGATAGATATTGATGTATGCCTATGTGGACATTTGGTTAATACAAATCTTTTTATTGATGGCATCCATATTTACATTATAAATCCATGTTTGAATGGATATTTGTAGATGGTTACTTCAAATATTGAAAGTCTAGTTGTATTACATAGGATTTTTTTTTATCCAATAAGCCAGCTATTGTTATTCAAGTATCACCTAAACCTCATTCTGGAACTAAAAGATAAAAGTTCTATTAAAAATAAAAATGAATCGTCATGTTGAATAGAAAATATTCATATTCTTTATGAGTTGCTCAATTAAAAATATTTAAATGAGTATGCTGATCCATATTATTTATGAGTTAGTCAATTGAAAATATTTCTTAATTTCTTGTTATTATACCATATTGGGATGCAAAGAGTATGTTTGTTGTTTTGAATAAGATAGTCAAAATCATATGCTTAGGAGCACTTGATGACCATTGTGGTCATTAAATGTAATTCCTCTCACATATAAGGCACGGTTATGAGAGTACATTGAGTCTTACCTAATTTTAGTATGCAACATAACATTGGGGCTATAGGCTTCCATAATTCATCAACAATCAAGGTTCAAGGTTGTCATTAAAGTCAAAGGGTTAAGGTTGTTTGTCATTGATGTCAAGGTTGATGCCATGATGTTGATAAGGTGATACAGTGATTCCAAGTAGGTGATGGTCATGAGGTGCATTATGTTGTGAATATAGTTTTCATGATAAGGTCTCTCAATTCATGTTGATGTTGCACAAGACAAACATGGTTCATATGATGCAAGGTTCATGTTCATGGTGGATGTGGTTTTGTTCATGCAAGGTTTTGTTGTGAATATGGTTTTCATGGTAAGATCTATCTTGGAAGGTTGATATGATGAAAGGTTCATGTTCATGGTGGATGTGGTTTTGTTCATGCAATAAGAAGTCAAAGAAAACACAAGCTTTCATAATCCAAGAGGAGTCATGAGTTTGATTTGAATGTGAAGTTGTTCATGTCTTAGAACCCTATGCCTATGATAAGTGTCATACTCTAATGTCTTTCTTCTCATATGCTTGAGGTCTCTAAAATGTCCTAGATATCTCTTGATGAAAGTTAGAATGCTTAAGTCTTTCTTATTGATAGTTAAGGTTTGCATATTGGGCATTAAACCCTAAAAATAATCTACTTTTCTTAAGACTTTAAAACCCTCAATTGCTTGTCATGTGTAAAGTGCACTTTTGTTTTAATTTAATATTGACTTATAATCACAAGTTGCTATCACTTAAATCAACCTAATAAAGGTCATATTTAATTGATATGAGGGTGGGAAAAAGGATTGGAAGGGCAGTATTTAAAAGTAATTTGGAATACAAATAGTCATCTCTATGCGATTGAATTTAATGGGTATGCCTTTATAAAAGGCTAAAAGATAGCTTTATGCAAGATATCATGGTATTTGTAGCATTTGAAGATTGAAGACTAGTTAGTGTTTGTAGTTTGGAGTGTTTCGACATGTTTGGGTATGAAATAGGACCATGAATAGCCTAAACGTACCCATCTAGACGCATTGGAATTGTCGGTTTGGCTACATGAGGAGAAGAACAAAAGTTACACCCCTTTGCAACTTTACACTGCCTCCTTTTGATGATTTTTGGGGTAGCAGAAAACCTTTCACCATGGGAAAACGCCTCAAAGATATAAATAAATGAGGGAGGTTATTGTAGAAGGACCCTACATGATCATGTTACCTTAGTTAGAATGTATCTAAGTGACACAATTTCTGAGTAACAGCTCCTCAAAGATTGCTACTTTTTGCACTTTGGACTCTTTAGGGATATCGCCGGTACAATGTAGCTTAGACTATTTCAGCATGTTTGGGTGCCAAACATGACCATTCCTAGACTAAACATACCCATCCAGATGTGTTGGAACTATTATTTTGGCTACACAAGGAGAAGAACAAAAGTTACACCCCTTTGCAACTTTCAACTGCCTCCTGACAATTTTTGGGGTAGCAAAAAAGCTTTCACCATGGGCAAATGCCTCAAAGATATAAAAATTGAGAGAGGCTATTGTAGACGGACCCTAGATGATCACATTACCTTAGACAAAATGTCTCTAAGTGACATGGTTTTTGAGTAACATGTCATCAAAGATTGCTATCTTTTAGCACTTTGGAATCTTTAGGGATATCGTCGATACAATATAGCTCAGACTATTTCGTCATGTTTGGGTGAAACAAAAGACCATGCCTAGCCTAAACATACCCATTCAGACACATTGGAATAGTCAGTTTGATCACATCAGGAGTAGGACAAAGGTTACACCTCTTTGCAACTTTACACTACCTCCTTCTGATAATTTTTGGGGCAGCAGAAAACCTTTCACCATGGGCAAATGCCTCAAAGATATAAAAAAAAGAGAGGTTATTATAGAGGGACTCTATATGATCGCATTGCCTTAGACAGAATGTCTCTAAGTGACACAGTTTCTGAGTAACATCTCATCAAAGATTGCTACCTTTTTGCACTTTGGACTCTTTAGAGATATCGTCGATACAATGTAGCTCGGACTGTTTTGGCATGTTTGGGTGAAAAATAGGACCATGCCTAGCGTAAATGTACCCATCTGAATGCGTTGGAATGGTCAATTTGGTTGCATCAGGAGCAGGACAAAAGTTAGACCCCTTTGCAACTTTACACTACATCCTTCTGATGATTTTCGAGGTAGCAAAAAACCTTTCACCAAAAGAAAATGCCTCAGAGATATAAAAATTTGAGAGGTTATTGTAGAGGAACCCTACATGATCATGTCACCTTAGGCGGAATGTTTCTAAGTGACATAGTTTCTAAGTAACAAATCATCAAAAATTGCTTTCTTTTTGCACTTTGAACTCTTTAGGGATATCGTCGGTACAATGTAGCTTGGACTATTTTGGCATGTTTGGGTGAAAATCACAATCATTCCTAGCCTAAACGTATGCATCTAGATGCATTGGAAGTGTCAGTTTGGTCACATCAGAAGAAGGACACCAAAAATGCAAAAGTTGTTTTGTGCAACTTGACAACATTGACACTTTTTTGCAACAAGACTCAAAGACTCAAACTGACCCCAAATGACTCAAATCAACTCAAAAGCATATGAAATGGTCTTAGAAGACCTTATTACATACAATTGACTCAATCTAAACAAAATTTCACTTTTTTACCCCTCTTTGAGGCATGACAACCTAGGTACCCCTGCACCATTAGTGCAACTGAAGTCAATAAAGTTTTCCTATTAAGAAAAAGAGCTTCCCTTAGCTTCAAGAAATATACATATTCTACACTAACAAGGCCAACCACATGAAGGTGGAAGCTCATTTGGCCTCACTTAAGACCTAAGACACATGTATTCTAGTAGACGTAGGACACTTAAGACACCTATTGTATAGTATGTATCTAGATTTTATAGACATAGTAGACCTAAGACACCTAGTCTTTATACCTTACCGTAGTCTAGACCTAAGTCAACTAGACACCTAGATTATAGTTCTACCTAAGACACCTATAATGGTGACCTAGTTGACATATAGTACCTACCTAAGACACCTACCTAGAAGACACCTAGATTAAATTATAGAAGACACCTAGATATTTCTAGATTATACCTTATTCTAGTCTCTAGATAGGTCGTTGATATATAGTATCGACCAAAGACACCTAAAATAGATTAAATACATTTTTTTCTAGTCTCTATCTACCTAGTTGACATATCGTATATACCTAAGACAGAATTAGAAACACCTATTATCTAGTTAGAAACCAAGACACCTAGAGACACCTATATTTTATACATTACCTAGATTTTATACATTATTCTCAGGATCAACTTTATCCATCACTTAGGTCTAACCCCATGAAGCATAACATGATGATGTAAAATAGTGTATATGTGTAAAAATGTAGCAGCAAATAAAAAAAGACAAACCTTACAAATTAATGTGCATACTTACAACTCAATGTAACATGACTTAACAAAATCAATGTGAATACTTACAAATTAATCTAATGAACCATTCGAGTCTACTCTACTATTTACTATGTCAAGTATTGCTTCATGGTTAGACTCACGCACCTTCCACAAGCTCTTGTTAAAAGGTCTACTCCGATATTGTATCAAATGAACATTGGATGCCATGACAAGCTTCGAGTAGTGAAAAATCTTCTGATGTGTGTCAAAGTCCTGAAACAGCCTACCATTAACAATCTTATGTGGGTACCTTCTAAGCCATGTTCCAGTAACAACCACTGACCCTATAGGGTATTTGATGTTTTCTCCATCTGTAACTGGGGCCTCCAATTTCTTTTTGGCCTCAACACAATGACACAAGCAATAATCTGTTCCCTCTTTGTGATCTTGATCTACAATAACTGCATATACATGCCCTACATTGATATGTGTAGCAAATTAGATGAAATTAGTCAACATTACAAAAACACTACAAAGTAAGATGACATTAGGAATTTTAAAAACTATGCAAATAGATATATTACCTAGTTGAACTAGATCTGATATGTGGTCAAAGTTAACTGATGATTCCATCTATGTTAGTTCCAGTGCCGTCGAGGGTTGATATGTGTCAAGTGGGCTAACATAACTTAACTGCCACTCGTCCACCCATTCATTTGACATGCACTCATCCCAAGCTTGAATTGTATAGGAAGAACAAAAGCATGACATCTTCTACGTATGGATACTCCATGAACCTTCAATTGAGGTTCTGAAAGACTGCATCTCACTTAATCCTGTTAGTGTAGAACAGTCCTCATATGGTGCAATGTTAGTATCATCTATCAACCAAAAAAATCTACAAACTGAAGACTTACCTTCATTACCTAGACCCATGGAAACATTACACCACTCGACAATCAATTTTACATCTGTTAACTTTGCATTGTCTTTATACTTTAACTCTTCTCATACTATGGCTCTTTTGATACATGCTCCTGCACCACCATGCTCCTCCTTTCCATGCCCGACCTCACAAAAGTTCCACATATGTTGAATACCTGTAAAATTATGCCTCCTACTTAGCTAATAGAAATTCTATGAGTTCTTGAATTGTTATGCATAGTTATCCGACCATATGATATGTTGACTATACGATATGCCCCTTCTAGCCAAATCATTATAGAACACCTGAAAGAAACCTTGCACGAACTATGTAGAATGTGTACGATCATCACTAATATAGAAATGATACTCCATCACGATCTTTTTGTGATCCTCTGTACTATCATTCGCATGAAAAAATGCGATGTGTGCAAATATAGAAACTTGTGTGGAGTTATAATATTGTGATTACACCTCATGATGTGGCTATAGACTATAGTTCTCTACAAAGTTGACAACTGAAACAATTCTACAAATTGGAAATGTGTCCTTACATAATATGAATTGCAAGTCCAACCATCGAGCTCTATGGACATGTCTTGCATACTCATACACTATGTTGTCACGAAATATAGGCATAAACTAATACACTGGAATCTTTTCAATAACCAATTCACACCTCTTGGCTTCTTTACCATATTTTGTATTGTATGCCACTATTTTGTACCTTTCAAACTCTACAAGTTCATTTCCAACCACATGTGTTCTTTCGATATGTTCACATATTGGCATATGTTGCAAGCCACCGCAACAATGCCATGTGCCATCCAAGCATAATTTCTTGTAGATTATTTGACCTTCCTCTCTTTCACATAAAATTCTATATATGAATTCTCTTGAATATGTTGGTGGGGCATGTATGCCACAACCATGCAAAACATTGTTAGTATATGCAAATCTAAACATATAGATCGATAAACATCAAAATGGTTAGAAAATTCAATATGTAATCTACAACAACATTTAGTGCATGTGTGATTTATCTTGACATAGAAAGATTTTAGCATTTTAAAATATCTTTCACAAATTTTAATTTGAGTATACTTCTCTAGAAATTTACCAAAAAACTGTGTTTGAGTCTCATCCAAAAAATGCTTTGGATGTGGCTCATGGTTATGACTACTGATTCTCCTTCTTACCAAATCCCTTTGATTTGGAGTTACCCTTGTGTAATTCTTCCAAAATTCTTCAATTAATGATCTCAATGCTTCAACAATTGGTTTATCTTTTTGTGGTAGTCTTCTCGAGAATGCCCATAATTCATTGGCATTAGTGTCCTCAATTCTTTGGCATCTCCCAACAACTCTTGATAATGTTTTACTATTAATTCTCAATGCTTTACTTGTCTTTCTAATGAGATGATCTTTCCTTGTTTGACAACTTACTATAGTCGATGTAATCACACACTGTGTTGCATTACTATCTTTTGTGTGTAAGGTGTTACCCACACTTTCATATGCACTCATTAGATTCTTGACAATAGATTTTTCACATGAAGCCACTAATGTTCTGAACCCAAGAATCTTCATGATGGACCTATACTTTATACTTCACATCATTTCAACGAATAGTCGACATCTTACGGTCTCATTTAACTTTTCAAAGAACAATCTCCAAATCTTATGAGCATATCTTCTACAAGTACATTTTGAAATCTTATCTTCCATTGGGTGCAAAATATTCTCATTAATATCAATCAAATACTTTTCCTTTCTATGCAAAATTCTAGGTGGTGTTAAGTTAGGTAAATTCTCAACATTAAGAATTTCATCATTATTTAAATGAGATGTGCTAGATGGCATACCTTCAATCGAAGATTGAATAGATGACATACTTTTAGGTTGAGGTGGGAACAATGGTATACCTTCTTCATCACATGTGAGTGATGATGTACTCTCAACTTGAGATGCGGTAGATGGTGTCCCGACATGTTGAATTACGGTAGAGGACGTGTCTCCAACTATGGTATTCAAATCTCTCATAGCACGAAGTTTTTGCATTCGTTCTCTTTGTGCCACTAATACCATATCTCTTTGTGATGGTTGCAGTTCCTCTTCAATTGGCATGTCTTCATTTATCATGTCCAATTTCCTCTTCTCACGAAGTTCCCTCATAGCCGCTACTTTCTTTGCATTCTTATCTTCTATCTCTTCCTGTGTTGGTTTATTTCTCGATCATTTCTTTGGCATGATGGAGAATTTGTCTATAGCATGATAAAGAAACCAATATTAGTTCCTAAGAAATGAATCCATACAAATAACTAAAATATATGTGATTCAACCTTTCATAGAAAATGTACATACAATCATCATGTAAAAGAGTAAATGTCACTCAACCAAAATAGGTATAAAGCATACAAAGCAAATTATTGCAGCCATACAAAGCATTATTGCACAATGTTGTTGTATCCATACAAAGCATTATGGTACAAAGTTTACTTCAGTCCTAGACGAGGATAAGGTCAAAGGAGAGTCACCTATTGAAGCTACTAGGATTTGGATCAAGAAGTTGAAATTTGGAATTGAGAAGGTGTTTTGTTGGTAATAGGGCTACTAGGATTTGGGTGGCTTGTGAAGGAATAGACAACAATTGAAGAGTGTAGACTTGAGTAAGGCTTTATAATGGTTGTGTCTAAGTTCTTGAGGGGTAAGAAGACCTCTAGTAACCTTCTTAGGTTTTGAAGTATTGAAGACCCTCTTTGTGCCTTTGTATAGGGGGATTGCTTGAGAGGAAAGATTATGAAATTTGAAGAAACTATTGGTATGAGCCCTTTGGATTGAGTTGAACCCTACCTGTGCATCACATACCTAGGATTGTCATAAAAATCATTAGACTAATCTTAGTAATTTAGGGTATTGAATGGTATATAGTCGATCAAGGTAACCACCATCATGTTCTAATAAAGGACAATTAGGAAATTTTGAAATATTGTTGTGTCATGTGCATACAAATCATCATGAATAGGTGCATAAGGAATGTCCTAGCCCAAGATATGTGCATACAAATCATCATGTTATGTGCATACTTGTATGATTTTGGCACCTATTCATTTGTATTTCAACTTGTTAATATGACAAGATAATAGTGGGATCGTATTTTTATTATGTTGTAAGGATTTATTCTTGTATATTTTGACATCATGGTACGTTAAGGTCTTTTTATTACACATAATTATTAAAGAGCCCAAGTGTAGAAAGTATACATGGCATCATGTCCGATTGTAGGCTGCTTTCTTGATTGGGACTGTGTCTATTTTAATTAATGTTGACCTTTGAGATATCTTTTATTATGCATACCTTGAACTAATTTAAAATATAGTCTATTATATAAACACAAGATATGTATACATAGTCTTTTATTATGCATACTAGAGACAAGTGATAGAAACATATATGATAAAGCATGATAAAGTAATTCAAATAGAATTAAGGAAAATGTAAAGAATATGCATGTAAAGACTTGACATACCTAAAAAATGGAGATTCAAATGGAGAGAGTACCCAATTATGTAGTGTTTTTTTCATCTTGCATCAAACTCCTCAACAATTTGAGTTTTTCACCACTTGCTTCCTTTTCATTGTTAAATTGAATAACACTCAAATATAATTAGTAACAACAATACTATTAACCAATCTATAATGTTAAATTCCCAAAATTGAATCACAATTAACATGCAACACTACAAAAATTGAAACTTGAATAGATATATATGAAATTTGATGTGAAAACTATGTTATTTCCTCCTTCTCAAGTTAGCAAAGTAGAAAAGGTGGTTGAAAGATCATGCAAAGGTGGTAGAATGTGTAAAATGTGCATGTGAACTTCCCAATAGCAAGAAAACACTTCTTTTTTGTTTGAACACACACATAATCAGCATGAAAATAGAGCATATGGGCCTGGATCATGGGGGTCTAGGTTTTTTTACCATTTCTATAGAAAGAAAAAATGCGAGCGCGTTATAATGAGCTCACATTTTGTCCTGCTATAAATTGATCCATAAATATTTGTGCCTATCTCACCTTTGATAACACCTTTGCAAATCTCACCTCTAGTTCCATTAGCTCATGTTCTATCTCTCACCTCTCTATAACTCACTTATCTCTCCCCCTCACCTCTCTACCTTTCCCCTCTCTATGTCTCTCAGTTGCTCCTTGTCTACATCTCCATCCATCCTTAGACATCTAGGTCTCACTTAATCCTAAACCCTAAATACTTAACCATCAACCCTTAAACCTTAAATCCTAAACCCTATCCCTAAACGCTCAACACTTTACCTTAAAACCTATCCCTAAACCCTTAGCACTTCTCCTTAAGCCCTATTCCCTCAACCATAAACCCTAATCCCTCAACCCTAAACCCTACACCCTATCACTAAACCCTAATCCCTTAACCCTTAGCCCTATAGCCTCAACCCTCAACATCAATCCCTAATCCCTCAACGCTTAACTCTAATACCTCAACCCTAAACCCTATCCCTAAACCCTCAACACTATAACTCAAACCCTAATCCCTAAACCCTTAACCCTAAACCCTATCCCTAAACCATAAACCCTAATCCCTTATTCCTAAACCCTCCAACCCTAGCCCTAATCCCTATACCCTCAATAATCTACTTTAACCCTAATCCTTTGACCCTCAACTCTATCCATAAACCCTCAACCCTTAACTCTAATTCATCGACCCTCAAGCCTATCCCTAAAACCTCAACGTCAAACCTGAATCCCTAAACCCTCAACTCTAATCCCTCAACACTTAACCCTCTCCCTAATCCCTCAAAACTATACCTTAAACCCTAATCCCTGAACCCTGAACCCTGAACCCTAAACCCTATCCCTAACTAATCTCTCAACCCTCAACCCTAATCCCTCAACACTCAAACCTAATCCAACATCCCTAAACCCTAAACTCTATCCCTATTCCTAAACCCTCAACAGGCTCGATACTATACCTTAAACCCTAATCCTGTATCCCTAAACCCTCCAACCCTATCCCTAATCTCGATACCCTCGACACTCTACTTTAAACCTAATCCTTCAACCCTCAACGCTATCCCTCAACCCTAAATCCTAAAACCTCAACCCTTAATATCAAACCCTAATCACTCAACCCTTAAAACTAATCCCTTGACCCTCAACCCTATCCCTAAACCCTCAACCCTAAAACCCCAACCATCAACCCTCAACATCAAACCCTAATCACTCCACCCTTAACTCTAATCCCTTGACCCTCAACCCTATCCCTAAACCCTCAACCCTAAAACCTTAAACCTCAATGCTCAACACCAAAACCTAATCCCTCAACCCTTAACTCTAATCCCTTGACCCTCAACACTATCCCTAAACCCTCAACCCTATAACCTCAACCCTCAACCCTCAACGTCAAACCCTAATCCCTCAACCCTTAACTCTAATGCCTCAACCCTAAAACTTGAACCCTCAACGTCAACTCCTAATCCCTCAATCCTTAAATCTAATCACTCAACCCTAAACCCTCAACACTATACCTTAAACCCTAATCCCTCAACCCTAAACCCTAAACCCTATCCATAAACCCTAATCCCTCAACCCTCAACCCTAATCCCTTCTCAACCCTAATCCATCATCCGTAAACCCTTAAGACTATCCCTATTCCTAAACCCTCAATGGGCTTGATACAATACCTTAAACCCTAATCCCTTATCCCTAAACCCTCCAACCCTATCCTTAATCTCTATACCCTCAACACTCTACTTTAACCCTAATCCTTCGACCCTCAACCCTATCACTAAATCCTAAACCCTACAACCACAACCGTTAACCCTCAACATCAAACCCTAATCCCTTAGCTCTTAACTCTAAACCATTGACCCTCAACCCTATCCCAAAAACCTCAACCCTCAACATCAAACCTTAATCCCTCAACCCTATCCCTAAACCCTCAACCCTAAAACCTGAACCCTCAACCCTCAATGTAAAACCCTAATCCCTCCACCCTTAACTCTAATCCCTGGACCCTCAACCCTATTCCTAAACCCTTAACCCTCAAACCTCAACCCTCAACCCTCAACATCAAACCCTAATCCCTCAACCCTCAAACCTAATCTCGCAACCCTAATCCCTCATCTGTAAACTATAAATGCTATCCCTATTCCTAAACCCTCAACAAGCTTCATACTATACCCTAAACCCTAATCCCTTATCCCTAAACCCTCCAACTCTATCCCTAATCCCTATACATTCAACACCCTACTTTAACCCTAATGCCTTGATGCTCAACCCTATCCCTAAACCCTCAAATCTCAAACCTCAACCCTCAACGTCAAACCCTAATCCCTTAACCCTTAACCCTAATCCCTTAACCCTAAACCCTATCCCTAAACCCTCAACACTATACCCTAAACCCTAATGCTTCTCTCTTGGATAATGAAAATAAATTCTACAAAAATGTCATATTTTCCATCAGCTAACAAGAGTAAATGCCATCCATTGAAATCAGGAGAGGTCCTTGAAGTGCAGCTTAACTCTTTAGATTCATGAGTTGTCCTTTCTTGTATCTCACATCTTGGGCCATATTGTGTGCTATAAATTCTCTAAGTTTCTAGTTCCATCACTAAAATTTTCTAGCTGAAGTGAATATTCAAATTATATGGCATGCTTTTCTGGCCCATCTGTGGTTCATTATGCCAATAGGTGTACACACTATGAGAAAAGATTTGCATCTAGTACATCCACAATGAGTAATTAATAGTTGAAATTAGAAGGATGATCATTATGAGAAAATATTTGCATTAGGGTACATCCATAGTGGGAAATGAATGGTTGAAATCAAAACCTTTGGTCAACATTAAGTGAAGATTTTTTACTAATATTTTTTTAAAAGATCAGCATACTCTCTCCACCTATTTTCTTGAATTTAAATCAGAGCCATAAAAATGTGCACACATCTACTCCCAATGTATAACCTAGGTGTAATTAAAACCATCAACTAGGTAAAATAAACAACTTTGGCCATAAAAATCAATTAGTCTTTTAAAAATAGATATTAGTAACTATACATTTTAGTACCATTTCTTTCTTGATTTTCTATTTTTAATTAACTAATTTTTGTTTGTTTTAGACAAAATATTACAATCCTCATGAAGATCTTTTCTTATCTAATTTTCTCCTTTTATCTTTGTCTTGTCCTTGCCCTCCTAGAAGTTCTTTAAGAAGGATCCTTATTTTATCTTTTGATCTATATGAACTCTAAACATAAATCTATGTTTCTTGTTGTCCACCTACTCAAAGATGCAAATGTCTCCTTCCTTGATATTATTATGATGTACAAAATATGCCCACCCCACACTTAGGGAAGGTATATTGTTATGAAACAGGCAAATAATCCCCCATTGTTTACTGGCTCTATCCACAAGAACTACTAAACTTTTTTCTCTTGGCAATTGTAGAGAACATTCACCTATTTTTGTCAACTCCTGCATTCCCAAACCATTACAAAAATAAGTTATTTTAACCCAATAAATAGTTGATTCCATTGATTTAATACTCTACTATTAAAGCATAGCCTTCACACAAATGCAGATGTTCATATTATAGAACACTACATTATATTAGACTATTCTAGAGATCCCTCAGAAAAATGTAATAACAAAACTGATTTGCCTTATGTTAGCTTACAATTAAACCCATTTTTTTTTACAATCTTCTCTTAATAAAGTAATCTAGTAATAAGAATAAAAGGCAGAGAACTTGATCTTACTAGTATGCATGGTCGATTTACATTCCTTGACTTCATTTTCATTGAATAAAAAGGTTTATTTGATTTGAAAGGTGGGGCAGAGTTCACTGTCATGTGCTTTTCTAGATGATAGGGTCCATAATGTCCAGGGTTCTTCAATGAAAGGCCTATAACAAAATTAAGTTTTTGTTATACCAATCCTCCTGGTAAAGCTACAATTCAAATGCATGCTTTGAAAGTTGAAATAAACTAAATTAGACTTACAATTTTGATTTTCTTGCATTGCTTCAACATCATTGTCTTTTTCATCAGAAACCAATTCAATCAGCAACTTGATGCCCATTGGTTGACTTGAGCTACATCCTCTATTAGAAGAAGGGCATTTTTTTTATCTATATCAATGTTGGTATTCATAAGCTAAAGAGCATTGATATTTTTCACACACCCTGTTCTTTGAAATATCTTAACCTTAAAATATGACTTGAATATGTACTTGAACACAACAAAATCTCAAATCTCTATCCCATGATGATTCACAAAATTTTCCCAACCCTGCCTAAATTCCATTTTATTTATGGTACCCCCTAATTGCACATCCCACTCCTACCCACCTGGGCCTTGCAACACCATATATTCATCTGTGTTGTCTATAAACTGTGAAACACATTACACAATTAGATTTCACAAGTTCTTAATATTGTACAAGAAATAATAGAACGAAAAATAACATATAGAGTTACCAATTTTTATGTAAAGTCTCCAAGCATAACTTTGAAGAAGGAGGCACACCCATTAAACTAATTCATTCAACAACTTTCTGCCCATTGGTTGACTTGAACTACATACTCTATTAGAAGAAGGGCATCTTTTATCTATATCAATGTTGGTATTCATAAGCTGAAGAGCATTAATGTTTTTCACACACCCTGTTCTTTGAAATATCTTAACCTTAAAATATGACTTGGATATGTACTTGAACACAACCAAATCTCCAATATCCAGCCCATGATGATTCACAAAATTTTCCCAACCCTACCTAAATTCTAGTTTATTTTTGGTACCCCTTAATTGTACATCCCTAAACCCTAAACCCTAATCCCTTAACCCTAAACCCTAATCCCTAAACCCTAAACCCTAATCCCTAATTATAATTTATGGTACCCTAATCTCTAAACCCTAAACCCTAATCCCTTATCCCTAAACCATAAACCCTATGGACCTAAATCCTCAACTCTCAACACTTAAACCTTAAATCCTAAACCCTATCCCTAAACCCTCAACCCTCAACACTATACCTTAAACCCTAATCCCTCAATCCTAAAATTTCAACACTAAACCCTATCCCTAATCCCTCTACCCTTAACACTCTACCTTAATTCTAATCCCTTGACCCTCAACCCTAAACGCTATCCGTAAAGCCTCAACCCTAAACCCTAATCCCTCAATGTCCTAAACCCTGATCCCTTATCCCTAAACTCTAAATCCTATCCCTAAACCCTCAACTCTCTGTTGGGAATTTAGGGGTCTCAACTTTGGTAATTCCTTGCATTATTTATATTTGTAATTATTAATTCATTGTCTATTTTGTAAATAATTGTAAATTCCATATTGTCATGTTGTGGGATGTGGCACGGTGATGTGTCATCCTACATGGAAGATGACAACTTGTAATTTTGTCCTCACATGAGGAGAGAGGTGTCCCACTTAGTGGTAGGAGAATTTTTTCATGTGTCGGTATCTTGGATGTTGTGTAAGGGAATGTTGACCGAAATGGTTATGACATATTCCTATAATGAAGTTATGACATGTAAGAGTCAAAAATAGAAGCTTGTAAGACAGTTGAAGATATGTGTCATGAAGCATCTTTGAAAAATATATATTTGGGTGCCCCAAGGTGGATTATGACATGTTGTAAGAGAATATACTATTTATAGCCTGTGTATGATAGATTATCTTATAGTTGTAAGTTGTAACCGCTATGACAGATTCTATGATGGTCGTAAGAGTCGTAAGAGCATTTGTCATAGCCCATTTTGGAAATAGGTGACCTCTTTGGGATGGGGATTGTGGACAAGTGTCAAGCACATTCTACAATGTTGACCAAGTGTCCTTAGGTGTGGGTTTTGGGCCATGAGGCCAGCTTGGATGCCCATCTCAAGATAGGACCGATATTGCCTTGTATATTCTATATAAACAGGTGCTTGGAGGAGGAGATGTATTACTTGTATTACAGGTACTATTATGCTATTGGATTGACTCCAGACATGAGTGTTGAAGACCATTGAAGCTTACATTGCAAGTGTATTGTAAACATTATTCAGTTTTGATAATATATTGTGCAGGTTTCTGAGTGTGGGGTTTTTCACCTAGTAAGGGTTTTCCCCACCGTATATCTTGTCTCTCTTCTTTTGTCTTCTTTCTGGTTCTATGTGTATTGCTGCAAATCTCATGTTAATGGTTTAACATTACTATAATAGTTAAGATTAAATTAAATTTACATAGCTCTCCCCTCATTAGATTAGTGTAGGAAGTGATTTCCACACACCTAGCTTCCTTTTAATTGGTATCAGAGCTTGATCACCTTTGGTCCTAGTTGTTGTGTAGGGGTTTTTTGAGCTAATCTTAAGTTGAGTGGGAGTTTGTGCAGAGTATTCTAAATCTGATTGCAACAAGGAGATGGCAAGCACATCTAGGAGGATAGAGGTGGAGAAATTCAATGACAGTAATTTCAAGCTGTGGAAGCTCAAGATGGAAGACATGCTTGTAGGCTGAGACCTATGGGAAACTATCAATGTAACTAAACCAGTTGCAATGTCACAAGATGACTGGGATCTAAAGGATCGAAAGGCTAAGGGTCTCATAAGACTTAGTCTTGCTAATTCTATTTTGTTAAAAGTCCATGAGCAAGCTACTGTAAACTTTCTTTGGAAGAAGTTGGGAGATGTGTATCAAGCCAAATCCCTGGTTAATACTTGGGTGATGACTCTCATCTAAAGATTATTGGTCATGGAAGAGTCTCTATCTCATTCCTTGATGGACGAGTGAAGGGGATCTCTAGGGTCATGCACATCCCAGGCTTAGTATGAAACCTGCTTTCTGTAATTATGTTGAATGATGCAGGTGTGCATGTTGTCTTTTTGAAAGAAGGATGCATGATGACTAGAGGAGCTATGGTACTTATTAAGGGTATTAGGAGAAGTACTCTATTTTCGTTGGAGGCATACATTTCACAATGCAATAGTTCTTCTGACTCAAAGAAGAGGGCAATAATCAATTCATCCCCACCATTTGAATGAGCAGTGGAAAAATCTGTTGTATCTAGTCCTGATCATTGTAATCATGCCTTGCAAGTTAAGCTCCCTACTGAAAAGACAATGTTATGGCATAAGAGATTTGGCCATATTGGTGAGAAGGGTTTGCGTACCCTGAAAAGTAAAAACCTCATTGAGGGGTTAGATGATTGTAATCTTGAGTTCAATTTTTACAAACATTCCATATATGGAAAACAAAACTGTGTTTAGTTTTACTCGAGTTCTCATAAGTCTTCTAGTGCGTTGGACCTTTTTCATTCTGATATATTTAGTCCTATTAATGTTCCTTCATTATCAAAATCTATATACTTTGTATCTTTTATACATGACTACAGTAGAAGGACATGGATTTATTTTCTCAGAAGCAAATCTAAAGTCTATAGTAAGTTTAAGGAGTTTAAAGCATTTGCTAAAAATTAGACTGGTAAAAAGATTAAATGTTTGAGAACTGAAAATGGTGGTGAGTTCTATTCTATAGAATTCGATAAATATTGCAAGGAACTTGGGATTGAAAGACATAAGACAACTCCATACACCCCGCAGCAAAATGGAGTTGTAGAGAGGATGAACAGGACACTGATGGAGAAGGCTAGGACTATGCTTAGTGGAGCTCACCTAGAATAAAAGTTTGGGGCTGAAGTTGTTGCCACTACTTGCTATCTTGTAAACAAACTCTCCTACATCAGCTCTTGTTGGGAAGACACCCATGGAGGTGTGATCTAGTAGAAAGCCTTCAATAAGGCATCTTCGTGTTTTTGGTTGTGAGGCATATGCACATGTGCCTAGGGAGAACCGGTCAAAATGGGAGAATAACGATGGTAAGTGTATCTTCATTGGCTATGGTGTCAATGTGAAAGGATACAAGCTTTGGGACCCTATGGCTGAAAAAGTGTTGTATAGCAGAAATGTCATCTTCAGATAACTTGCACCTTCTTCCACTATTTTACAACCAAAAGAAAAAGAAATGAAACAGGATGTTGTTTAGTTTCCTACTACCCCTAAGAAGACTGAATAGAAAGACAATGTTGGACCTGATAATGAGGAGAGCTCTAGCAGCTCTGAAAGCTCAGATGAAGAGGTTGAACCTCAACCTTAGCTCTTGAGGAGGTCTACACAGATAAGAAAGCAACCTAAGAGGTTTGGTTTTACATTACTTGATTCTAGTTGTGCTTTTGCTTGCTTACTAATATTGATGAACATATAACTGTATCAGAGGCTATGGACATGAAAGATGCAAGTTCCTAGAAGGAGGCCATGGAGGATAAAATGGCTTCTTTGGAAAAGAATCAAACTTGGGACTTGGTGCCTTTGCCTGCTGGATGGAAACCCATTGGATGCAAATGGGTGTTCAAGAAGAAGTTTGGTATAGATGGCAGTGTTGAGAAGTATAGGACAGATTGGTTGCGAAGGGGTATTCACAAGTGGAGGGTATAGATTATGGTGAGATCTTCTCTTCCATTGCAAAGTTGACATCCATTCAATTCTTATTGTCTCTCCTAGTAGTTTATGACTTAGAGGTAGAACAAATGGATATGAAGACAACATTCCTTCATGGTGACTTGGAGGAAGAAATCTACATGTCACAACCAGGACATCACATGGTGAAAGGTAAAGAAAATTTGGTTTGCAAGTTTAAGAAGTCTTTGTATGGTTTGAAGCAGTCTCCTAGGAGGTGGTACTTGAAGTTTAATGCCTTAGTGTTGTCAATTGGATTTGTGAGATCAAAATCGGATCACTATGTGTATTATAAGTTTGACGGTGATCCTATTCTCATTGTTGCATTGTATGTTGATGATATGTTGCTCATTGAGAAGGGTAAGAATATGATTTCTGATTTTAAATCTCAGTTTTCAACACAAATTGAAATCAAAGATTGAGGGGCAGCTAGGTACATTCTAGGAATGGAAATTAGAAGAGATAGAAATAACAGAAAACTTTAGTTAAGCTAGAGTAAGTATGTAAACATTGTGGTGGATAGGTTCAGCATGGCAGATTGTAGACCATTGTGTTCCTATTTCTTTGGGGACAAAGTTGTCTATTAAGGATTGTCCAAAATCTCCTAGTGAGGTGGACATGAGCAAAGTACCTTATGCTAGTATTATTGGCAGTTTGATGTATGCTATAGTCTGCACAAGACTAGACATTGCCCAAGTAGTGGGAGTCCTTAGTCGATTTATGGCTAAACCTAGACGAGTATATTGGGATGCAGTTGTGATGGGTAAAATGGGATAAATAAAACTAATTATAAAAACACAAAACATCAATGGAATGTACAGATAAAAGGATTTAAAATATAAGAAAGAGAGTGATAATCACAACTTTTTTACCTTGCGATTTCCATTGTTCACCTATTCTCGTTTGATCTTTTGGTGATGAAGATGGCCCTCAGGAAGCTTGCTTCCTTGCTTCAATTCCACAAGATGACAAGGAGAAATGGCTCAGATACTTGTTGTGTTGAAGATGAGCTTGAACACAATATGAAATGGATGATAGATGGTATGAGAGTGGGGGTGCCAATGGCACGCTATGGATTCTATAGCATAAGTTTACTTGAAAGCTTGATGATATGAAATAGAAGAAGAGGGTTGTATTTATAGACTTGAGAAGGAGAAGATCAATGGTAGAGGATGTTCGAGGGAATGTGCATGAATAGAAGAAGGACATGTGTCATTCAAAAAGATGATTTATTGAGTTAACTTCTTTCTTGATGAGGATGAGTTTTTATTTCTTAAATTAGAATATATTTTTCTAATTTAAGAGCTTTGTCGATAGCTTTAAATTAGTTAACTCAGCTTTTGCTTTTGTGTGACAAGAAGAATTTTTTTTTAGAAGATATTGAAGATTTTTTCGAAGATAAGAAAGCATAATTAAATCAATAAATTTATTTAATTACTTGTAGATAATTTGGAAGAATAAATAAAATATTTAAATATATTTTATTTTTTGAGATTTAATTTAAATAAATTTGGATTTTATTTAAATTTGAAAGGATGAAAAATTTAATTCAATAATTAAAATTATTTAATTATTTAGAAGAATAAAGTTGATATAGATGAAAGTGAATCAAATAAATAAATTTATTTATTTATTTATTGATAGAGGAATATTAAGATGAAATAAATATTTAAAATATTTATTTAGGTAGAGTCATGTCATTTTTAGGTGTATACATTTTGCCCCTCTTTGATGCAATGTGTTTTATCACGATTCAAAGAATAAGAATTTTTGACAATGATACATGCCCCAATTTGCCTCTGGTATAAGTTTAATGACGCCCTCGGGAGATTGGACAAGAAGATAGCAGAAGTCATGAGACAGACAATCTCATGAAGAAGAAGGTGGAAAGTGGGTTAGGATGGAGAAAAATAGGACTTGGTTTAGAGGAACAGATATGAGAAGTAGTCACAATTGTCACACAGTCAGCTATGGTTCACTTGCTATATATAGGAGCTGGGTCCACAAGTTCTATTCATTTGCACACTTGTCCTTAGTTGATTGGTCTCTTAGAGCTTAGTAGAGTAGAGGAGCTAGAGCAGTCGATAGAGATATGGATATTCCGCATGAGGAGCACTGGTTTAAGCAAATTTGATGGTTCGATCAGCCACTTAAGGCAGGACCACCGGAATGTAGTTCGACAAAACTCTCTAAAAGTCAATTATTAGGTGAATAAATTCTTAGGAAAAAAAAGCTAGGACAAATGCACCGAACTACAGTTTGGTGCATATGTTCTCTGAAATGGCGTATATACCGCGAAGTCGCACAACTAAGAGATCTTATGGCACATATGATAGATGTCTGCATATAGGCTATGAATTGGCGCATCCATTGTCGAACTACGCATGTGACACTAGAAGCGGCGCATGTGCCAGAGCAGCGCATACACATCAAGGATTGGTGCATTCATGGTGAAGTGGCACATATGATATGAATTGGTGCACCTGCCACCTAGTTTGGCACATTTGCACTAGGATAATCAGTTGACTTAATGAAATTAACCCAATTGGCACCTTGATCAATGCATCAATTGATGAGTGATCTCTGAGATTGCCGAGAATCTAGTCAAGAGATGATATGATGCTTTGATTAATTTGATATGTTAAGTCAATGATAGGATAGTTTGATTGCTTTGAGTAGGTTTACTTGGATATGAATTTTCTTGATGCTATGCTTTGCCTAATTATAGGAGGATATCTGGGATACCCTGATGTCATGAGAGCAGTTCCCTTTGCCATTGTTGCAACAGTATATGTTGATAGAGATAGACTGTGAGGCTCTTGGTGCTATGGGCTTGCATTATATTTGTTTCATGCCTGAGGTTCGCGCAAACCACTGTTTGTTGACTACATCAGTGGAGCGGTTCGATAGCGAGGATGGTACATTTCATCTACCAACCAGGGAGATGGTGATCACTCTAGGATGTGTACAAGATTCTACATCTCCCTATTCAGGGAGAGTTGGTAGAGTATGAGTCATAGCATGACGCAAGATTAGCTGAGTGCAGATGCATTTTTGATGACCCAGGGTTGGTTGAGCAGGTGATTTCATGGTAGGACATTCATGAATGCTATGACTACTTCCTAGGGATAGTGGCAAGACTGATTGGTGTAGTATGCCTCATTAGGAGGTCCCACAGGTTTCTAATTAGCTAGGGGAGGGTGTTGGAGAGCATGATTATGGATGGGACTTGGTATGCATGGGGTGTGTGCATGCTAGCACACTTATACAGGGATATTTACTAGGTTGTGTATCACAGAGGTGACAGCTTGTTGGCAGGTGTGTCTCTTTTGTAGTTTTGGTTATGGGAGCACATAGCTATCACACAGTTGATATGCCTTTTTCACAAGCAGAGAGGTGAACCCTACAGCTATTGTTATTCAGGCGTGATTTCCTAGCACAAGCTGGGGAAGCTCGAGTATTGGAGACACACATTTGATAACGTGGATCTAGTTATCTGGCACCCATACCTAGACTGTGAGGTATGGGAGGATGAGGCAGATGACCTTTCATATTGCTTCCAGACTCAGTGGCTCATTGGCAAGACAAGTTACATATTAGAGCGGCAGATTGTGAGCAGGGTACACAGGTAGTTTGGTAGAGTACAGGACAGGTGCGATTCGCAAGGACCCATGCAGAGAGATATAGGTGGGGACCCGTGGCATCGTATGAGGAGGCCTTGGTAGACTTTCGACAGATCCCCTACGTAGCATGGCCTATGAGGAGAGACATAGTGGATATAGGCATGACGCCCAATTACGAGGACTGGTTCGCTGCTCATCCATTTCCCAGATATTCAGGACCTAGAGAGTTCGCTTCTCATATAAATGAGGAGGATTCAGATGATGAGGGTGGAGTTGGCAGGAGGAGGAGATGGAGAGGGGAGAGGAGGTCAGGGAGATGATGGTGGAGATGGAGGAGGAGGAGGAGATGGATGAGGAGGAGGTAGACAAAGATAGAGGAGGTGGTCCAGGGAGGGACCTTCAAGTCAGTAGGAGGTTGTACAACCACAGGCTGTAGGGTAGGTGCAGGTGCTAGTATAGCAGGTGGTACCGCAGAAGTAGATGTCACCACCACAGTAGGTGGTACAACAATAGGTGCAAGGATAGGGACAGGGATAGCAGGCTCTGTAGCCTGACTTACAGCAGCAGGCTATGGTTACATTGCAGGGTTAGGTTAGGCAGTTGAGGGCCCACATGAGAGCAGCAGAGAGGCAGATGTAGGATGGATATTGAAGATATCTAGAGAGAGAGATGGAGCCTTGGTGAGTGTGCGGGTGATGAGAACGGAGAGAGATGCAGCCGTGGTAGCCCTTGGTATAGATGGTACTTCAAGCTTTTTGGTTTCACAGGTGTAGTATGCACAAACACAGCTGGCCCAGATACAGGGTGAGCTTACTAGAGTGTAGGCTCAGGCTCAGTATTATAGAGGTTTATACCACAAGGCAGTGTTAGCGGACTAGCGTGCGCCTAGTTACAGGATTCAGTTTGCAGCATCACAGAGGGCAGGTGGATCCTAATATGTGGCATCAGTGAGAGACCCCTAGCAGTCAGGGGGAGATAGAGGAGAGGACAGCGTAGGGAGTAGTGCTCCACGATAGTAGGGTTAGGCAGACTTGGACAATTATACCAATTTTTGATTTGATGTACATATTTTCAATGGATGAGATAGCCTATTACGTATTATTTTGCCCTGAGACATGTATCACTATCTTTTTGTACTTTGTATACATTTCATGACATGACTCTAAGAGATGGACATATATTTTGATATGCTGTACATTTTGACATGTTTTATGCTTATATGATGATGCAGTTTATTGATGTTCTACATGCATGTGTTCTATCTTTATATGCTATGGATGCAATCTATCTTATGATGTTCTGTATATGTGATGCATACTAGATGGATTTGGGATGATTTGATATGCAATGCAGATGTGAAATGTTATTGATATGTTTATGTATCTCTATATGTATTTGTCTATGTTTTTTATTTTTGTTAAGATATATGGATGCAAATGTATGTGGATGACCTAATGCACTTATTATGTATGCAAATGATTTAATCATGTAAATGACTATCTCATGTGATATGATGTGTTATCTATGCTATGTTTTTGATATGCCCAAATGTACTTAGTCGACACAGAGATGATATGGATAGGTGGAAGAAAAGGAATGAAGAAATACAGGCTTTCATTTCATATTTTGTAGGATTTTCTTATTGTATGGTCGATATGGATTTCTAGATATGGGATGGATGTGGATACTTTGTCATCATTAGAGTGCAAGTACTTTGCTTTCATCATTGGGTACGTTTTGTTTCTTTTCTCTTTTTAAAATGTTGTAAGAAAATACAAGCATCTAGGTATAATTAAACTAAGATGACCTGAGTATTCCTTACGTGGATTTTGATATAACAAGTTGATGCAAGCATCTAGTCAAACTTGAATCTAGATGACCTAAGTACTTCTTGCATTTCAATAGACAAGGATTGCCCTTTTTCATGTTTAGACCTCTGAAGTCCTCGATGATCTTTTGCTGATCATGTCATTAGACAAAAGTCATCACATTACTAAAGTTTCATCCACAAATAGCAGACAAAGAAAAAGATTATGCCCACATCATAACATCTCTAGCTTTTGGCATTCTTGAGTAGCATAAGAAGACATAATGACAAAAATCCAAGACTTTGTAAGTTAACCTGTTCAAAAAACATTCTTGTATTAGATGTGTCTTTTTGCCATATTTGATATAGAATTAGTTTGAGTTTTAAGGTATATGTTGGGTTTTCTTTGGATAGGTTGATGTTTTGTGTGTCAAGATTTTTGTTTTGGGAAGCTTGCTTTTGCTGCATGTGCTTGTCTAGTGAAAGGTATCACAATCCTTATTAGTATCCTCTTTTTATAAAATGTGGCATTCCAGAATCTAAATCTGCAACCAAGTCAAGGAGTTGTCCCTAGTTTAGACAAGGATCAACTTATTGTGGGTGAGATGACAAACAGATATGGAGAGACAGACCCTAAGGAATTGACCTAGTGCCTCGGGGTGAACCTGATGGACCTAAGACCTAGGTGATTGAAAAGATATAGAAATGGTATGGATAGCAGGATAGATGACACTTTGACGGAAGGGACAGGAAAGGCGTGGAGTAGAGCAGAGTGGATCCTCGGGGGTGCATTGAGAATGGCCTTGCCTACGTGATAACTCAGAGGCGATGTAGTTCGACAATGGTTCAAAGGACTGGTTCAAGATGAATGATATGATGCACAAAACAGACATGATGTCACAATAGATGGAGGAAGTGGTTTGTCACAGATAGCGCTTGTTTACCAGGTTTTCACCACTTGCTTTTATTTGTATGAAAGCTAAAAGTACACATGATGCCTATTTGTCAGGTTTTCATCATGGTACTTATCCCAAGTGCCTATTTTCCAGGTTTTCACCAAAGGATGATTTCTTTTGTTAGTTTTCCTTTTTTTAAAATTTTTTTGCTTGTTTTGTTTTTGATCATTTTTCTAGCTTTTTTTGTTATTTTTGACTCCCTTGCATTGAGGTTTAGGTATAGAACTTGCAAAATTGCATGTTGTTGATAGGGTCATCAAACAATTCATCTTCAGATGTAGCCAATTGATATGCCCCTGACCCATAAGCTGCAATGATGACATAGAGACCTAGCCAATTGAGTTCAAACTTGCCTTTCTTTTCTCGATCTTGCTAGTTTCTAGGATTTTCTCTGAGGACTAAATCACCCACTTGGAATACTCAGGGCTTAACCCTGTGGTTGTAACTTCTAGACATCCGTTGTTGATAAGATTTTAGGTGATTAAAGGCATGTTGCCTTCTCTCTTCAAGCAGTTCTAATTCTTGAAGTGTGGACACTCTATATTCTTCATCATATATGAGGCCTTTTAACGAAACTTACAAGGATGGGATCTCAACTTCAATGGGCAAGATGGCTTCAGATCTGTAGACTAGGGAGTATGGTGTTGCACCTGTGGTTGTGTAGATGCTTGTGCGATAGGCCCATAGTGCTTGATTTAATTGGATATGCCAATCACGACTGACATCATTGACAGTCTTCTTTAGGATTTTCAAGATGGTTTTATTTGTTGCCTCCACCTGGCAATTGCCTTGGGGATAATAGGGGGTAGGGAAGCGGTGTTCGATATGGAATTTGTCACATAGTTACCTGACATCTTAATTTTTGAAAGGCTGTCCATTATCCATGATAATGGACGAAGGGATACCATAGTGACAAATGATATAGTTCAAGATAAAGGAGGCAATCTGCTTGCCTATGATATTGGCTAAGGGCATAGCTTCAATCCACTTTGTAAAGTACTTAGTGGCAATGATTATGAATTTATGGCCGCTGGATGAAGGAGGGTGAATCTTGCCCACTAAGTTGAGTCCCCACTGACAGAAAGGCCAAGGAGTTGTTAATGGTTGTAGTTCTTGTGCTGGTACATGTATCAGGTTCCCATGGATTTGACACTTCTTGCACTTCTTTACAAAATGATAAGAATCTTGTTCCATGGTTGGCCAGTAGTATCCCACGCGAATGAGTTTCTTGGCTAGGGTAGGGCCATTAGAGTGGATCCCGCATATAACATCGTGTACTTCATTCAGGGTAGTTTGATATTCCTCAGTATCAAGACATCTAAGGAGAGTACCATCGAGACCTTTGCGATATAGGGTATTGGCGACAATGGCATACTGGGATGCCTGATAGATGAAGGTTCATTTTTGGTTACTGGAGAGATCAGGTGGGAGGGTATTCTCTTTAAGATAGGAAAATATTTTTCCATAGAGGGGGGAATCAGTTCTGACAATGTGGCAAATGATATGGCATTCAAGGGTGTCATATGTAGGATGGGATGCTGGCTCTACCAAGAACTCATAAACGTGATTGATTATTTGGGATATCGAGGAGAGATACAATCATTGCCATGGCGTCTACAGCTTTGTTCTCAATTCTTGGTATCTGTTCAAAAGGGACCTTGACAAAGTATTCTTTGAAATCATCTACCATTCATTTTTAAGGGATTAATTTCTCATCTTTTGTTTGGTAGTTGTCATTTACTTGATTTATGACCAGCTGTGAGTCACCATACACCTGAAGTTCTTGGATATTCCATTCAACTACTAGCTTGATGCCAATGACTAGGGCTTCATATTCTGCTACGTTGTTAGTGCAAGGGAAGAGTAATCTATAAGATTTAGGGATGGTGTCGCCACTAGGGGTGATCAACAAGATACCTGCCCCTAATCCATGCTGAGTGTATGAGCCATCAAAATACATTTTCTAGGTTTTTGTGGTTATGTGAAAGATAGATTCATCTAGAAATTCAAAGCTCAAAGGGCTATCATCTATTAGAGGTGCATCTGCCAGTTGATCTACAAGTACTTGGCCTTTTATTGCTTTCCTGTCTACATATTCAATGTCAAATTCACTGAGAAGCATGACCCATTCGGACAATCTACCTGTTAGGACTATTTTGTTGAGTAAGTACTTGAGCAGATCAATTTTTGCTACTAGTTTGATCGAATGTGACAACATGTAATGTCTCCACTTTTGTGAGGCAAAGACCACACCAAGACATGCTCTTTTGATTAGTGTGTATTGTAGTTCATACCCAACAAGTGTTCGACTGATATAGTATATTGCTTGTTCTTTCCCTTCATAATTTTGTTGTGTGAGGAGAGCTCCCAGATCTGTTGGTGTGGCCGAGATATACATCAGCAGAGGTTTATCCTGAATCAGTGGCATCAATACAGGTGGTTTCACTAGATATTCTTTTAACTGCTAAAATGCTTGTGGACATTCTTATGTAGGAGGTGGGAAAATGGGTGGCAGTTGTCTGCCAATTGAGAAATGAATGTTCTGATAGATTGTAGTTTTCCCTGTAGGGACCATAGCTGAGTGAGATTCTTAGGAGGTGGCATTCCATGATTGCCTTCACTTTAGCTGGGTCAAATTCAATTCCATTGGTGGACACTATGTATCCAAGTAGCTTACCTGAGGTAACCCCAAACATGCACTTCTTTGAATTGAGGTCCACATTAAACTATTTGAGTCTTTTGAAGATTTTGTCCAGTACTGCTAGGTGTCCTTCTCTTGTGAGTGATTTTGCCAAGATGTCATCAACGTAATCTTCCATTATAGTGTGCATCATGTTGTGGAAGATTGTGGTCATAGCTCTTTGATATGTTGTACTGGTATTTTTCAAACCAGATGGCATGACACACCAACAATAGGTGCCCCAGGGACATGTAAACGTAGTTTTGTGTTGGTCTATCTGGTTGTATCCAGAAAAACCATCCATTAGTGATAGCATGGTGTACCCTACCATGAGATCTACAATAATGTCAATCTTTGGCAGGGGGAAATCATCTTTTAGGCCAGATTTCTTCAAGTCCCTGATGTCATTACATATTCAGACTCTGCCATCAGGTTTGGCAACTAGTACTATGTTTGAAATCCACTCAGGATAGTCTATTGGTCTGATGAATCTGGCATCTAACAGTTTCGTCATCTCTTCCTTCACCATGAGGGCCACATGTGGGTGCATCTTTCTTAGTTTTTACTTTACTGGCTTATCTCCTGGAGCTAAAGATAAGTGATGCATTATGAGGTTCAGATCTAGCCCTGGCATGTCTAAATATGTCCAGGTGAAGTTGATTTGTTTTCTCTTGAAGAATTCAATGAATGATGGCTTTTCTTGTGCTATTAAAGACTGTGCCATGTGGATCATTCTAGGATTATCACCTGTGCTAACATTGATTGGCTCTGTTGGTTCTATCAGTATTGAAGATCTCTCATGATGTGTGAAATTGGGTAGAGGGTCAAGCCTTCCATCCTTCGGTGCCTCTGAGAGGTTTTCACCATTGGATACGTCTATATTTTTACTTTTTTCATGATCTAACATTGCCACAGAGTAGTTTTCACCATTAGTTCTTTCTTTCATTTTGGCATTTTTAAGACTGAAAGGCTTGGCACTCTCTCCAAAATAGGCCTTGTCATTGAGTTCTATAGCATATCCAGCTCTGTGGTCCCCTGCAGGTATATGATCTCTAAGCTCAAGATAGGCTATGATGGCCTCATCATTCTAAAAGGTATCAAGCTTAGGGGTAGTGTCTTTTAAGTCTGAATCTATGAGTTCAGGGTGTAACAATGGTAAGGGGTCATTGGGTTGGTCTTGTTCGATGGTATTGATGGTTAAGATAGAGGTGTTGTGGAGGTCGTTATAAGCACAGACAAAGTCTGTGATGGTGCTCTCTATTAGTAGATCTGTCAAGGGGGGTATCATTCTTTCCTCACAACTTTCACTATTGTTATTATGTGAGTCAAACTCTAATGGTCTAGCCCTTGGACCTCATCTCTTGTTTACATGGTTTGGGTCATACTCGTGGACAACATCGATATCTTTTTTGTCACAAGATAGCTCCC
This sequence comes from Cunninghamia lanceolata, assembly GCA_027924645.1. Lineage (NCBI taxonomy): Eukaryota > Viridiplantae > Streptophyta > Pinopsida > Cupressales > Cupressaceae > Cunninghamia > Cunninghamia lanceolata. The sequence continues at coordinate 633,648 of BSBN01000149.1, read as the reverse complement.
AGAGACTATCCCACTCATATTCATTGGAGTCAGTCTCACTTCCCAGTTGTAGTTGTTGAATTTGATCAACCAGATTACTAGCAGGCATTTCTGGTTGTTTACCTTTACTCTTATTTGCTCTGTTGGTTCTTGATGTGCCATGTAACCTAGCCCTATAGTGTCTCAGGCTATTAAGGTCTGAGGTTGGATGGGTTCAGTGATACCATCTTTTCTTGAACTGAGTGGACCATGTCTTTCATACCCCATTCTTTGTAGCATTTGGAATCCTTGACCATATTGTTCAGTCTGTATAGTGGTGTGATGGTCTTGTTGTGTTGATGGACTGTCTTCATCCTTATATAACCATTGTAGGATATCCTTTTCATTGCTCTCATCTTTGAGGCTTCCCCATTTGATAAACGGACCTTTGGTAGTTTTGTCTTTTTTTTGTTTGCTTAGAGTAGGTGTTCCATATGATCTTGGAGATAGGGGGAGTTGTGCCAAATAGAGGGATTGGGAGATTGTGTACTCATCCAATCCCTTATCTTTGAATCTGAGGTCAGGTTGAGAAGCCTTTGATGTGGAAGCAAGTGAAGCAAGGTCAACACGGGATGAAGAGGAAGTAGAGGCATGGTTGTTAGGTATCACCACTTCAGGTTTAGGATGAATGGGGTTACAATACTAAAATGGGTTGGGGTCACCTTGGATGGTGATCTCTTGACCTTGTTGGGGAATTTGATACACTGGTGGTATGTTGACGGCACTACTTTAAGAGCATGTATCCATGGTCTCCCAAGAAGAATGTTATATGCTAGCTCCATATCGAGGACTTGGTAAGCCACATATTTTACTTTAGGTCCCACTCTAATTGGTAAGGTAATTGTTACCTTGGAAGTTCTCTCCTCCTCATTGTAGGCTTTGATAGTGATTTTCTTTTTTGGATCAATAGCTTTCTCTGTAAACCCCAATGCAAGGATTAGCTTTAAGGTACAAATATTCAAACCAGCTCCTCCATCAATTAGAACCTTTTTTATCTTGTGTTTGTGGATGAAGGCTTCGATATGAAGAGAGGCGTTATGAGGGGTGATTGACATATCATCCTTTTAAGTGAATAATAGGGAGTGAGGTGAGGTAATGTGACCTACCATGGTTTGAAACTATTCTTCGGCTAGGTTCGTTGGAATGGAGGCTTCGAAAAGAGCTTTGTCAAGTATGGCCCTATGGGAAGGGGACAGACACAGAAGTTCCAGAATGGAGATATGTGCACGTGTCTTATGTAGCTGATCCAAGATATTGTACTGATTAGTCAGAGGGGAGGAGGCTTCTCTAAGAGTGACTTTATTACTATGGGTGGTAACATTACAATCTGGATCTTTGTTTATAGTGATCACATTGATGCATGAATCACTTTCTTAGATGTGGTTAAGAACATAGTCAAAGGTGACGTTTGTGTAGTTCACATTGTTAGTTCCAGTGTTGTTTTGGTTGGAATGTCCTTCCTACTCATAATTGGGAAGAGGATCCTTGAATGCTTGGTGATCATTATTAGAGGTATGTCTGTCAAGTGACACTTTATTTTGCTTGATCAAATCTTGGATGGTGTGCTTGAGTGCAATGCAGTCGTTGGTTTTATGCCCCCTGTTTTGGTGGTACTCACAAAAATCATTGTCATTCACCAAGGAGGTTTGACTTTAGGTTCATATTCCCATGCTATTGGAAGTGTTATGATCTTACTTGTGATTAACTTCCGTAGGGTGGTTTCCAATGATTCTCCCAAAGGTGTAAATTTTCTCCTAGGTTGAAAATTTGTAAACCGTGATTCAATGTTTCTTGGTTTGTTTTGTGGGGGTTGTTTTGTGGATTTGATAAGTTGAAGATTGGTTGTTTTGGTGCCGCATTCTTTGCATCTACCACCCCATCATTTACAATGATTTTGTTCTTTGTCCAGAATCTTGGTTTATCTACGTTGGTGTTGGTAATAGAAGTGTCCTTATAGAGCTTTATTTGACCTTTGGTGATTAAAGCCTTTTCGATGATTAGACCCATCTCAATGACCTTACTAAAGGAAGTAGGACACTGGACCTGTATCTAATAGCTTAGGTCAGTTTGTAAGTTATGGATAAACATTTTGAGCATTTGTTTTTTAGGCATTTGATGTGGGCACTTACTTGCCAGTTGTCTCCACCTTTTTGCTTGGTGTTACAAATGTCTAAGATTGAGGTGTCATACTCAATATTATAGGAGAAGTGTGTGACAAATTTGTCCACAAGTTTGTTAAAGGTTCTAATCCCAGGGGATTGTCTAGAAAACCACTCCATGGCTTGTCCTCCTAAGCTTCTTGGAAAAAGTCACATAAGATAAGTATCATTGTGGGTGACTTCAAGACATGCAGTGTTAAATTCCCTAATGTGATCCCTTGGATCACCTTTTCCTTGATATTTATCAAATTTTGGCATCTCAAATTTTTAGGGGAAAGGTATCATGATCAAGGTTCTATCAAAAGGATATGGTGAAATATCCTCTAGGGAATAATGTTTAGTTGATGCTCATGTTTGCATGTCTGTGAATTGTTGTTGTAAAGCTTGGATTTGTTGGGTCATTAAGCTTAAGGCATCCATGGAATCAATGGTTGCTTTGCTTTTGTTTGCGAGTATTTCCTTATGTGTGCTTCCCTCAGTTTTTCTTTCTTCATCAGGTTCTTTTAGAGCTTCTACGTCAAAATCTTTAGAGAGCTTGACTCCTAGTTGTGCTAGGTGAAGAAAGAATTTAGTAGGGTTTTGGGCAAGTACCTTATCCATTATGTGTTGAAATCTTTGATCTTGCTGTGTTTGGAGGACATCTTCCATAGAAATTTCCTCATCACTGTCATGAGAGGTCTGAATAGTTTTCTCAGCCATTTCAATCTATTTTTGTTTTTGTGACCTCGTTAAGACCATGCAAGGTGACTAGAGATGGGATGAAGTGAGTTTGAAAGTTTTGAATAAGGGGTGCTAGAATGTGCTAAAATTTGAGAAAGGTTCTCCTTAGATCAATTGGTGTCAAACAAGTTGGGTGAACAAAACAATAGTCGAAGTAAGGATGATAGAAATTTGTTTACTTAATCTGGACTAGTCTTGTACAAGCCACTAGTGGAGTTTCGAGAGAAAAGGATAAGTGATCCTTCATAGTGGAGACTCACTAGGTTTGTTTGAGGTTTTGATGTGATCAAGAATAGCTTGGTTCTCACCTTGTTGGATTTTAGAAGAACTTTGTGAGCTTTTGGATGATGTAGTGTGGGAAAAGCATCTATGGTGTGAAAAAAAGGGAAATGGTTGACTTGCATGATTTTAATCAGATCTTGGAACAATTGAGATAGGTTTGAAATGGGTTTCTAAAAAGTTGATAGTTTTTCTCCTAGGAAGTACAGAATAGCTCTCTGATTTGGATGCACAATAGTAAATGTGCAAGAACAGAGTGTAAAAGCGCCATAGGTCACAGTAAATGAACAAATCTGGTAATTTTTAAATGCACCGCAACAATGTTCAAATGTGCTATAAGTCTAAGCAAATGTGCTACAGGTCGCTATAGACATGCCGTTCTAGTTTTCAGCTTGGTTTTGCATAGTTTTTAGAACATTTTTTGAAAAAATTCTATTTTTTGGTTGAAAACTTAGTCTTTTTGAATTCTGATGTTCAATTATGGCAAAAGACACAACAAGTGCATAGAAGTTTTCATGATTTTTTATCTTTTGTTATTTTTTGTATTTTTGGACTTTTTGACACAAGAACAATCACAAACTAGGTTGAAAAGGACAATATTTGTTGAGTCCCCTAACTGTGCATATTCAAAGCATCTAGCTCCAGGATCTAGTAGCACCGGATCCCCTCCACGACACTCACTTCTCACGCATACCATATTTGGGTTTCCTTAGGCTCGTACCCCCATCGAATCGTAGGATTGTCCCTGCTACCTCTACTAAGAATCACATGAATCGGGGCTGCCTCAAAGGTTCCACCTTTTATGCCAACAAATAGGGGTTTTTGGTATACTAAACAAATGGCTAAGTAGTCAAGGTAACCATTCAAGTGGTTACACGTGTGGTAGTACTACTCTCCGTTATGGAGTCTCCTAGCCTCCAATAGTTACGCCTTGGAGGGTTTTGGGGGAGATTGGCTGTCGGTTTAACACAGCGGCACTCATTGGAGGAAGCTTTCACCTCAAGCACAATTTATTTTAAGTAGATTGGTAGGGCTTGGCTTTAGCTTGTTACCACTTAGGGTCATTCCCACTTGGATAGGTGGGCATCCAAGGGCAGGCCCCTCTAAAGGTTATACACAGGGAATAACAAGTCTAGCATTCTGGTCACCCATTAAAGGAGAGAGCATAAGCCTGTTGTCATTCAATAGACACAGAAGATAGTGGTTAATCCAATCCTATTAAAAGGGAAAAAAACTAAATGTGTTATCTACTTCGGTACTCATGCATTTGTTAACTTTGAAGTGTTTAAAGATAGCAATGGTTCATTTCCCTTTGTGAGATAGCAATGTTCTAACTAAGAAAGATAGCAATAATGCAAAGATAGCAGTAATGCAAAGATAGCAATGGTTGTTCATTACTATCCTCCTAGTTAAGGACTACGTGAGATTTGCATGCATGCATTTTGTTTTTTTACTTTTTCCTCTAATTAATCTAGGATGATTTAATTAGTGCGGCTAAATGATCTATCCAGCCTCTAATCCTGCAAGACAAATGTTAGCATAAAATCCTCAAACTACAAGAAATCCTAAAATCAGAATGAAGATCAGATGCGCCGCTTATCAGTTTGTATGCACAAAAATAGAGACTATAAGCACCGTTTTACAAATGTGCTAATACAGATGTCAAAAGTGCAGGAAGAATAGGTAGAAGCACCATTTCTACAGATGCACCATAAAAAAATATGCAAGTGTCATGCTCAAGGGTGTATGCTCCAAGATTATGTAGGTGCCGGAACAGGAAGTATATGCACCATCTCAGAGGATGTATGAGCCATAGTACTGTAGGCACTTAAACAAAAAGTAAAAGTGCCAGCTCAGAGGTTGTTTGCGCCAGAAGTTTGTATGCACTAGAACATGTTGTAGATGTGCCTCGAGATCGATCAAATGTGCCAACTGAACCTATTTAAAGCCTATACAGAATCTGTACAGAACCTATCACTTAAAAACTCAAATTTTTTGTTAGATTAGGGGCAAGAGCCCCACGGTGGGCGCGAGAAATGTGATGCATAAAATGGGATAAATAAAACTAATTATAAAAACCCAAAACATCAATGGAATGTGCAGATAAAAGGATTTAAAACATAAGAAAGAGAGTGATACTCACAACCTTTTTACCTTGCGATTTCCATTGTTTTCCTATTCTCATTTGATCTTTTCATGATGAAGATGGCCCTCAGGAAGCTTGCTTCCTTGCTTCAATTCCTCAAGATGACAAAGAGAAACGGCTCAGAGACTTGTTATGTTGAAGATGAGCTTCAACATAATATGAAATGGATGATAGATGGTATGAGAGTGGGGGTGCCAATTACGTGCTATGGATTCTGCAGTACAAGTTTACTTGAAAGCTTGATGATGTGAAATAGAAGAAGAGGGTTGTATTTATAGACTTGAGAAGGAGAAGATCAATGGTTGAGAAGAAATAAGAGGATCAATGGTAGAGGATGTTCGAGGGAACGTGCACGAATAGAAGAAGGACATGTGTCATTCAAAAAGATGCTTTGTTGAGTTAACTACTTTCTTGATGAGGATGAGTTTTTATTTCTTAAATTAGAATATATTTTTTCTAATTTAACATCTTTGTTGATATCTTTAAATCAGTTAACTCAGGTTTTGCTTTTGTGTGACAAGAAAAATTTATTTTTAGAAGATATTGAATATTTTTTAGAAGATAAGAAAGCATAATTAAGTAAATAAATTTATTTAATTACTTGTAGATAATTTGGAAGAATAAATAAAATATTTAAATATATTTTATTTTTTGGAGATTTAATTTAAATAAATTTGCATTTTATTTAAATTTCAATGGATGAAAGATTTAATTAAATAATTAAAATTATTTAATTATTTAGAAGAATAAAGTTGATATAGATGAAAGTGAATCAAATAAATATATTTATTTATTTATTTCTTGATAGAGGAATATTAAGATGAAATAAATATTTAAAATATTTATTTAGGAAGGGTCATGTCATTTTTAGGTGTATACAGTAGTTAAGAGAGTGTTCAGATATTTGAGGGGTACTTTCGAGTATTCCATATGCTATCATGGTAATGTTACAGGACCTCTGCATTCTATTGATATTCATGGATTTGTGGATTCAGATTGGGCAGGTGACATTGATAGTAGGAGATCCACTAGTGCTTATGTGTTTACACTATTTGGTCGTGCTATTAGCTGGATGAGTAAGCGACAACCTATTGTTTCTTTGTCCATGATAGAAGCTGAGTAAATGGCAGCAACTCATGCTTGTAAGGAAGCCATTTAGCTTAAGAGATTGTGTTCATATATTGGTGTTGATGCAGGTCAAATTACGATCAGTTGTGACAATCAGAGTGGAATTTGCCTTGCGAAGAATCCAACTTTCCATGCCAAAAAAAAGCATATTGATATTCAGTTTCACTTCGTGTGAGACATGGTAAAGGATGGAAAGGTAAATTTGGAGAAGATAGATACTTTGAAGAATGTTGCAGATGCATTGACGAAGCCATTGAGCATAGAGAAGTTCAGATGGTGTTCGGAGTCTATGGGCCTCTCGTCCTATAGTAGTTAAATCATGTTTTTCTATTGGCTCTTACAAGGTGTTCGACAAGTGGGAGAATGTTAGGAATTAAGGTGTCTCAACCTTGGTAATTCCTTGCATTATTTATGTTTGTATTTATTAATTCATTGCCTATGTTGTAAATAATTGTAAATTACATATTGTCATGTTGTGAGATGTGGCACGATGATGTGTCATCCTACATGGAAGATGACAACTTGTAATTTTGTCCTCACATGAGGAGATAGGTGTCTCACTTAGTGGTAGGAGAATTTTTCCATGTGTCAACATATTGGATGTTGTGTAAGGGAATGTTGATTGAAATGGTTATGATGGATTCCTATGACAAAGTTATGACATTTAAGAGTCAGAAATAGAAGCTTGTAAGATAGGTGAAGACATGTGTCATGAAACATCTTTGAAAAAGGCATATTTGGATGCCCCAAGGTGGACTATGACATGTTGTAAGAGAATATACTATTTATAGCCTATGTATGACAGATTCTCTTACAGCTATAAGTTCTAACCGCTATGACAGATTCTATGACAGTCATAAGAGTCGTAAGAGCATCTATCATAGCCCATTTTGGAAATAAGTGACCTCTTTGGGATGGGGGCTATGGACAAGTGTTAGGCACACTCTATAATGTTGACCAAGTGTCCTTAGGTATGGGTTTTGGTCCATCAGGCCAAGTTGGATACCCATCTCAAGATAGAACCAATATTGCCTTGTATATTCTATATAAACAGGTGCTTGGAGGACGAGATGTATTACAAGTTTTACAGGTACTGTTATGCTGCCAGATTGACTCCAGACATGAGTTTGAAAACCATTGAAGCTTGCATTGCAAATGTATTATAAACATTATTCAATTTTGATATACATTGTGCAGGTTTCTGAGTGTGGGGTTTTTCACCCGATAAGGGTTTTCCCCACCGTATATCTTGTCTATCTTCTTCTGTCTTCTTTTTGGTTTTATGTGTATTACTGCAAATCTCATTTTAATGGTCTAACATTGTTGTAATAGTTAGGATTAAATAGAATTTACATAGCTCTCCCCTCATTAGATTAGTGTAGGAAGTAATTTCTGCACACCTAGCTCCTTTTCACCCTCAACCCTAATCCCTCTTGACCTTAAACCCTCAACCCTTATCCACCCCTCTCCTCCCCTATCTGCCTCACCCCCATCTCTACCCTTGATAGTATACATACATACATATAGGCATACATATATACAAACATACATACATACATGTTTAATAACATTGAACATAAAATAATTCAAGGGGCACATAACGTGAGTGCGTTATAATGTGCTTACGTTATGTCAAACATGACAAACATTGAACAAACTTTTGCGAAAAAGAAAAAAATACAAAGTAGAACATAACACGAGCACGTGATAATGTGCTCATGTTATATTTTGCTTTGGGAATCCCAAGCCTTAGGCTTGGGATTTACTTTGGATTTCTAACCCAAAGGCTTGGAGTGCCTTCCCAATGTCTAGAGACGTGTTTTTGTATATTCTACTAGATTTCACATAATTTCATTCGTGCTAACCCTCAAATTTGCACGTGTTTCATGGTTGAACAAATCAAACACCTAGGTAATATTAGGCTTTCTCTTAGCTATTTAACGATGTAATTTTTTTTACATTTTGACAATGTTAAGCCTTTCATCTTTAATTTCTGTTGTTTGTGTCTGTTTTTGGGCAAAAAGTAGTGTTTGGTCTTTTTTTCATTGTAAATTAACCGTTCATTGAAATTAAAAAAAAATATTTTTAGAAACTAGACTTCATTCTACACATATTTAAAATTTTTTGATTTTCAATTAGTTTTCAAAATTTATAGGGGTAGTGCAGCCAAAATTTTGTTTTTCAGGATGTGTCCATTTTGAAAATTAGTAAAAAATCAAATATTCATTAAAAATGTATTAGAAAAAATGGGCATAAACTACATGTTGTTAGCTAATTTCTCATCGAAGCAATTTTTAAAATACCAAAAAAGGTTAACCTTTTGAGGGAGCCACAAAACATGCTATGTTATGTTTTATTGATAGAAACAACACCAATTTATGTGGCTCCTTCTTTTGAACCCCTTAATCTATACCATTTAAAAAAATAGTAGTTTAGGAAGTAGACTTAGAGCCCTACAAACATTGTTTTGGTTTCATCTCCAAATTTTGAGTGTAACTATGCTCAATTTCTCATCCAAAACCAATATTTCCTGATTTCAGAAAGAAAAAAAAAAGTGGCCACTTAAGACCCCTTTTTGGCTCGCCATCTTCTTGCACTTACCCATGTGTGAAGCAGAGAAGGAAAAGGAAATTCATATTGCAGAGAAAAAGGGAATGACAAGATATTCTACAAGAGGAGAAAGATATATACAAAGCAGAAAATGTAAGATTTTGGTGAGTGTAGAGGAAATTGTGTCAGGAACCTGAAATTGGAAAGTGTTGTAGAGGGAATTCAAGAATGTATTGACTGAATCAACAGAGAACATGATTTTTCCACATGATACATGAATAATTGTATAAATCTGTATCAAAATTGATATATATATATACTCTTGATTTGATTTTTTAAACTATTTTTTCTTTACTATATTTTTAAAAATTAGAATACTCTATAATTTAGAAATTTCTAATTTAAAAGATTCATATAGTTAAAGAATGTAATAAAAAGTTAAAAAAAATAAAACAAAAGCTCTATTTTCACTCTTCTGATATATATATATATATATATATATATATATATATATATATATATATATATATATATATATATATATATATATATATATATATATATATATATATTCATCTAGTTATAACTCTATTTAAATCCTATCCACAATTTCATATATATATATATATGAAATTGTGGATAGGATTTAAATAGAGTTATAACTAGATGAATTTTCATCTTCTAATATGTGTAGCAAATATGTTGCCTAGGATAACGGGTGATGCAAAAAACAACTCTACTAACAAATTTTCTGTGAAAAAAAGGAAATTGGTTAGAAGATTGGGTTATATCCACCAAAGCATGGATGAAATGATTTTTTTTAAAATCAAATATTAGAATTTGAATGCTTTGTACAGTATTGATTATGCAGAATCATGTTAGTACTACCTCAAACGAAAAAGAAACTCCTCATTTACTCATACCTATATGTTCATTAACAATCCAAAATTTTAACTCTCAAGGCATTTTGAATATCTCTTGGTAGTCCTCAATAGAATGAAGATATGTGATGTCTTATAAATGGCCCAACAAAATGAAGAGGTAACACTTCTTAATGAGGCTTCTTCTTCCATGATATTATTTTTCTAAAAATAATATAGTTAATATCATTTTTACAATAAAATTTATTATATTGTAAGTGTGCCAGGGTCTTTTTATAGAACACATGGTTGTGGCCTTTACAGCAGCCACCTTGTAATAGCATGCACACTTTTATTTTAATAAATGCATTGACAGTAATCAATTCTTTTACATATAAATTGAGGCTAATATAGTTAATATTATTTTTCTAATAAGATTTATTATATTGTAAGTGCACTAGGGTCTTTTTATAGACCACATGGTTGTGGCCTTTACAGAAGTCATCATGTAATAGTAGCTTCCTTGTAAGAGTAGCCACTATCAAAATCTACTTATAGTAATTGATGCTTTTAAATATAAGTTGAGGCTCACATAAGCTCATTCTATTTAATTATTGTTACCATTTTTCACCATAGCTCAAAATTGGTAGAGCTGATGCAACAAATTCATTTTAGATTGAAGGTTAACATTCTTTTGTTATAAGTTATTTACATAGTTATTGTGTTTCACTGATAATTGTAGTGTTTTTCAGGATAAGCAAGAGAAGGTCATAGCCATCATTACCTTGAAGGTCTTTAATTTTTGAAGTTGTCTTATGTTCCTACTCCTGATCTTGACATAAACCTACAAAAATGTGGGAATGTCCTATTAGAGCTCCAGTTATGAGATCTCTATATCCTAGTAGAAGAGGCATAACACATTGTTTATAATGCATTTATCAATGAACATCATCCACATGCAAGAAGAGCTGAGAAAGAAACAATCATAGAATTTCAATGTTTTATTCTAATCTATTTGTTTCATGTGTAGGTATATGATAAGTCATGTAGCTTTCTGATGGCATATCATAGCATGTGGAGTAGAATGGGATCCCACAAGGGTTGAGCTCAGCATGCTACCCCCAAGTCTTAAGAGGATTGTGGAAAGAGTCTGAAAGAGAAGTAGTGTCACATAACGACCATGCAAAATAAAGACAATTGTCTCATGTTTTGATCATATCTCAAAAAATATGATCTACGTTTTTGAGATTTTTGGATAGAAATTAGAAGACAATAAGGAGAAAAAACCTGTTAAATTACTCACAAACCCAGTTTGTAGTCTTCGAGGAACAGTCAGAGGCACAATACACAACAAAATGAAGATAGCAATCACGTGTTTTAATCATATCTCAAAAACTATGATTTGGGTTTTTGAGATTTGTGGACAGAAATGAGAAGATTATGAAGTGCCAAAACTCTTTAAATTTCTCACCTACCTAGTTTATAATTTTGTAGGAATCTTCACAATGGTGGGCCCTCTTTCTTTTTGCAAATTTGAAGCTGCAAAAAATAATTGTAAAATGATATTTAAAGTAATATCCTATAAATTGCTTATAAATATTCATTATTTCTGCAGTTAAAACAAAGTAAAGAAAATAATATCTTTATTTTTTTGAGTTTTCTTTCTTTTGGGAAGACATGGACAAAAATAAGCCTTGTATTATTGTTTTGTAAAAGAAAATCAAAAGAGGTAAGATTAGGCAAATCAAACGGAAAAGCTGCAGGACCTATTGTAAGACAAATATTAAAGCAATGTTCTTTATAAATTGCTTTCAATATTTCTTCATTTTATGCAGTTAAAACTATTAAAGCAAATCAAATATTTTTTTCTAGATTTGCTTTATTTTGAGGTAGATGAGGACAATAAAAAAAACTAAGCTTTTATTCAGCAAATAAAGCTTGTTTTAAAGTAGATTTTTTGTGAGGTCTACCTTTAGGAAGATTTTGGCAGCTTTCATATACATATTGGAGGTGATTTGAAAGCTTTATTTTTGGCTTTTTAGTGGAGCTCGAAAATGGATCAAATTTGGTATTCTAGAAAGATTTCTCAGCTTTTTCCTTGGGAGATTATTTGGAGTTATAAATAGGGGAGAAAGGCTTAGTTTTTCTGGGAGTTGATATCTTTGTTTCTTCTCTCTTGAGCACATGCAAAGAGTTTGTAAACTGATCTTGGCTCATATTTTTCAGAATTAGATGTACCCCTTTTAGTTCAATACATCAAAGCATTCATGTTTCATATTTTTTGCCTCTTTTCTAACTTTGATTTGATGTTTTCACTATGATTATGATGTCTAATCCTCTAATTATGTCTTGATGTTATTGAAATTTATGGAGTTATTGCCCATCTAATCTAGGTTGCATGTTGTTTTTTAATTAAACCTTCATACAAAGTACTTTTGGATTGCTAGACTTAGGTGAAACTGAGAATGTTACAAGCTTGAGAGTTGTTTGTGGGTAAAATTTTATATCATCTTTAGATAAAATAGAATTTCATTCTAGTTATTCCACATCCCTTTTCTTAGACAAGCGATTAGTTTAGAAAGACCATAAGGAGAACCAGCTCACTCTGGAGATTCACTCTTGCTATAGGAAACCCACATCCTGAGAGTGTTTCCATGTGTCAATAGGTGGCTAAGTCTTCTTTGAGCTTAGCAGGGTGTATATCTGATTGATAACAATTACCTCTATATATATATTATTTTTCAACTTATTTTATATGGACAACCAATTTTTTTAAAAAATTTGGACCACGAAAAAAGGAAAGACTACTAAAAAAATTATTTTTTATTTGGACTACCAGATTTTGTAATTTTGGATTTTAGAGCTGTACAAAATAAGCATACAAGGATCCTCATTCCACAGATTACCTTTGGGTGGGATAATGTGGTATGGGGGACATGATTTGATGTTTCAAAATTCTAAGCCATGGGGAATGCATGGTATGGAATGTCATGATGGAATGAGGACTTACTAGATGGTGGAACTGGCCACTACACATGGTGCTTAAAATAGGTTTTCAACATGGTACTTATCCAAGGTGTCACTGAAGTGATTTTCAGCATTGGATGACTTTATTGCACTTAGGTTTTACTTGATTTTTTAATTTTTTAATTTTTTTTTCTATTTTTTGATTTTTGGTACTTTTTTCTTTATGATACTCGATGAGTCATGCATAAAACCTTTTCAAATGTAGAATGCTCATGGGTTCATCTAGAGACTGCCCCTCAGGTGTTGCAAGCTGATATTCCCCTGATCCGTAGCTGGTTGTAACAACATATGGTCCCAACCAATTGATCTCAAATGTTCCCTTTTTAGTGAGCCCTTGTAGATTATTTTGGTTCCCCATAAGGACAAGGTCGCCTACTTAAAACTTGTAGTTCTTGATTTTCTTGTTATAGCTCCTGTGTAGGCCATTTTGGTAGGCCTTGAGATGGTTAAGAGCATCCAAGTGTTTCTCATCCAGTAATTCTAGTTCATGCAGCCTTGCAACTTGATATTCTTCCTCAGTTAATAGATTTTGGAATGAAAGGCTGAGTGACAGGAGCTCGACCTCAATAGGTAAGATATCTTCAAAACTGAATACTAGGGAATATGGGGTGGCTCCTGTGGGTGTACGGATACTTCTGTGGTAGGCCCATAGGGAAGGATTGAGTTCGAGGTGCCAGTCATGACCAGATTCATTAATCATCTTCTTTAGAATGTGCAATATGGTTTTGTTAGAAGCCTTGGCTTGACCATTACCTTGGGGTTAATACAATGTGGAAAAGTGGTGTTGGATATGGAACTTCTCGCATAAAGTGGAGACTTCCTGGTTTTTAAATGTTTTCCCTAAGAGGAATGTCCTGCAATACTATAATGAAAAATGCATAAAATAATAGAAATATATAAATAGCAAAAACACAAAAGGAATTTGTTCATCGTAGGCCACTTTGAGGGGCAACCTCCTTTAAGCAAGATCAATGCAATAAATTTGTGGATGCCTTCATTGGCCTCAACACATACTTATATACTAAGTCTAATCAAAACGACTACTACTTCCCATGCATGTGGGATAATACAATATGCTCACAGGATGACTTACAAAGCATATGCATCCATAGCTACTAATATACTAACAAAGTAAAGAGAAGGGTTAAACACAGGTTCTTAACATCCCCTCCCTCTTAGAAAATATTTTTCTTCAAAGTTTAAGATGTGGAAATTATTGTTGAATCTGAAAGAGTGGTTTCCATGTTGTATCCACTAGCTACATTACATGCCACTGAATTAATACCTCCATGATGGATCGGGAACCAAGTTGATAGGTGTGCTTGCCAAGGATTATCTCTAGCTCTAGAAGGATGGATCATTAATTATCATGTTTTGGTAAAATAGTTTGTGCTCTAATGTTGGTGCCAAGAACTTTCAGTAGACTAAAGACATGAAATACTGGGTGAACTTGGGAAGAACGTGGGAGTTCCAATTTATAAGCAACCAACCCAATCTTTTGAAGAACCTTATATGACCCATAGAACTTTGGAGCTAGCTTATGATGCCCTTTGAGTTTCAGGGATGATTGCTTGGATGGCTGCAAGTGAAGAAAAACAATAGCACCTACTTGAAAATTGTGTTCCCAATGGTGTAGATCATCCTATTGTGTCATTCTATTTCTTTCCATGTGAAGATTGTCTTGCCAAATGTTGAGAATCTAATCCCAAGATCAGAGAATCGTGTCGACTACTTGAACTAGTGAAGAAAATAGACTAGGTTACATCTAAATGAAATGGAGTTGGGCAATGACATCATGTGAATTCTTCTTAAGAAGATTTTCCATGCGATGTGAACTTACAATGCTGAGAGACACCAGTTGTACACCCTTCAATTTGTGTTGCCCATTGTTTGAAAACTGCATCCAAAGTTCAATAAAATCCTATAAGATGGGTCCAAGTGTGCGTAACCATTGGGCTACCAAAACTACATCACATCTTCCTAAGGGCAACGAAAACATGTCAAAGTTTAGGTTATAATCTCTTATAGAGATATGCACATTGAGACACTTCCCTTTGTAAGGTAATGTACCCCCATTGGCAATCATGACTTCAAAGTTTGAGCAAGGATGGACAAAACAATCAACCTGTTTCATGATCTAGGGGTCAATGAAGTTATGAGTGCTACTAGAATCAATGAGTATTGTAACAGGGAGCTTCTTGAAGTAACCTTTAACCCAAATGGTTTGTGGGGTGGTGACTCCTACTACAACATGGAGAGAAGTCTCTGGGCAGTCTTCTTGAGAAGAAGGTTCAACAATCAACTGTTGAGATTCTTCCTGATCATCTTCTGTATCCTGAGCATCTACCCAAACTTTAGTGTTGAGCAAAGAGTCCACACTTAATAGGTGGAGATTTTTCTCAACACATCGATGGCCTCAAGTGAATTTCTCATCACAATTATAACAAAGTCTTTTTTCTCTATGTGACCACATCTCTACTTTAGTCAAATGCTTGATAGGAGTTGTTCTAGGACCTAGCATTGTTTGAGATTTTTGGGAAGCTGTATTGTTGAATGCAACCAAATTGGAGTTAGATCATTGTTGAGCTATGATCTTGTCCTCTGCCAACTTAGCCAACCCTAGGACTTCCATCATTGTGTTGGGATGAACAATTTTAACCTCTAATCAAATTGCATCATTCAGACCACTGACAAAACAACTCCTAAAGAATTCATAAGACAATCCCTCCATGTGATTAGCTAATTTTTTAAATTCTATTTGATATTCACTCGCAATACCAGTTTGGGAAAGTTTAGTCGGTGCTCCTATGAAGTCATCAAAAGCATTAGGGCCAAATTGTTGCAAAATAAGGTTGCAAAAATCTTTCCATTTTGGCTCATCATGAGCCTTGATATACCAACAGAACCATTGAAGAGCTTCATGTTCCAAGTAAAAGGATGCAAGTAAGACATTGTTGCATCAAAAGTATTATGTAAATTGAAATATTGTTCTCCTCGGTAAATCCATCTAGTCAGATCATCACCATTGAAGTGAGAAAAATCAAGCTTCAGTCTAAGAAAATCACTGGAAGAAGAGAACCTAGTTTCTTCTGAAGACTTTGGTTGACATCTATTGTTTATGGCTAAATGTTAAAGATTGAGTCTGACAACTTTTTCATCAAGATCTTGGATTTTGGTCTTACGGGTTGCAATTTCATCGTCCATGCTTTTTTACTAATGTTTGGGTTTCAACGATAGCCAAGAGATGTTTTTTGGGAATGAATAAAAAAAGATGTACTAAAACATTTTTAGTAAAGGAAAATTTTGATTTGGGGAAAATTACGATTGGTAATTGGGGTTTGACTAGCTTTTGGACACTTCCTAAGTGAAATGGAAGAAGAAAATAGTGATTTCAGAAGTGGGGTGAAAGAATGGGAAAATTTTTCTTAGAGAGACAAAGGAACAAAAATATGAAAGGAATGTTGTGGTAAAATCTCAAAGAGATTGGGTGAGAATCGAAGAAGTTATGGCAAACCCTAAATTTAGACAAACGTGGGATTTCTAGCTTTGATAAGTGGAATTTGGGATAGGTTTCTCAAGGAAGGAAATGTCCAGAATGAAATTGCAGGTGTTCCAGTGGATTTTGGGAGGAAACAAAGCTGAAACAAGAAGGATATAGCAAAAAAATGATTTTTTTTTCTTTTTCTACAAACAGTCTATCAATTGCTTCCCTAGAGTTGAGACATCATAGAAGTGTACCATCAAGACTTATTTTATACAGAGTGTCTCCTATGAGGGTGAAGTGAGAGGATCAGCAAATAAATATTTTGTGTTGCCTGGATGATAGGCTTGGTGAGATAATGTTGTCATGAAGATACATGTAGGTCTCTTGATACCAGGGAGATAATGGACCAACAATGTCACATACCAATTCTGATTGTGGAATATCGTAAGCTGATATGGAGAGCTCTTAAATCAGGAACTCACACTTTTTGATATCCTTCCTCATATTAACGAAGGACCCTATTGTGGCCATGGCATCTACTGCTTTGTTATTCAATATTGAAATCTATTCAAAATGCATATCATCAAAATAATCTTTGAAGTCATCAACCATTCTTTTATAGGGTAGGAGCTTGTCATCCTTTATCTTGTAGAAATTGTTTACCTGCAGGATGACTACTTGGGAGTCTCCATAAACTATTGGCTTCTCAATTTTCCATTATATTTCCATACAGAGATTTGTTATTAGGGCCTCATACTTTTCTACATTGTTCATGAATAGAAATGTGATCTTATATAATTTTGGGATGGTGTCTCCCTGAGGTGTAACAAATAGGATGCCTGACCCCAAGCCATGATGTGTGTAAGACCCATCAAAATACATTTTTCGTGTTTCTATTGTTAGCACTACTGTCAGTATGGATTTGTTCAAAAACTATGCAAGCATCAGTTGTTCTATGAGGATTTGTGCATTAGCTAATTGATCAACAATTACCTATCCTTTGATGGATTTTCCTTCTATGTATTCAATATCAAACTTAGTCAGAATTATAACCCATTTAGCCATTCTTTTTGTAAGAGTTTCTCTTGTCAGTAGATACTTTAGTGGGTCAATCTTGGTAATGAGTTTAGTCTTATGATTAATCATGTAGTGTCTCAATTTCTATAAAGTGAAGATAATAGTGAGACATGCTCATTCAATTGGTGTATAATTCATCTCATAAGTTATGAAGTTGTGGGTGATGTTATATATAGTTCTTTCTTTTCCCTACTTGTCATGTTGTGCCAAGAAGGCTGCTATAGTTGTTTCTATTGTTGAAATGTACAAAAGGAAAGGTTCCCCTTCTTTTAGTGGGATGAGGACAAGTGGGTTAGCAACATATTCTTTAGCTACTCAAAAGTGTTCTGGCACTGACTATCCCATATGAATGTTGTATTTCATGGAGAAGATATTGAAACGACTGGCACTTGTTAGCAACCTATGCTATAAAGGGGTGGATGGATTAGAGTTTTCCTTGTAGGCTTAGGAGTTGCTTATCTGTCTTAGGTGGAGGCATCTCTAGTATAGCTTTGACCTTGGTGAAATCCATTTCATTTCCTCTTCTCATCACAATGTACCCTAGAAGTTTTCCAGAAGTCTCCCTGAAGACACATTTCTTTGGATTCAACTGAAAGCTATACTGCTTGAGCCTATCAAAGATATTAGCCAACATATTTAAGTGTTCTTCTCTAGTTCTAGATTTTCCCAATAGATCATCGACATAGCCTTCCATTATGCTATGGAAGAGATCATGGAAGATGATCGCCATCACCCTCTAATATGTAGCACCTGCATTCTTCAAGCCAAAAGGCATCACAACATAGCAATATATCCCCCATGAACATATAGAGGATGTTTTATGTTGATCTTCTTTTGTGATCCTGATTTGATTATACCCTGAAAAATAGTCCATCAAAGACAACATCTCATAACTGGCAGTGAGATCTACTATTATGTCGATGTTTGGTTTACAAATTCTTCCTTCAGGTAGGCTTTATTGAGATCTATAAAATCTATGCAGCATCAGATGGCCCCAGTGAATTTGGCTATAGGTACAATATTGGACACCCACTCAGGGTAATCTATCAGGCATATAAACCACACATCTAGGAGTTTCTTGAGCTCCTCTTTAATAAGGAGCACTATCTAGGGATTTCTTCCTTAGCTTTTCCTTCACTAGTTTAACATTAAAATGTACCACAAGATGATGAACATCTGGGGAGGGATCTAGTCCTGGCATGTCAGCATAGGTCCATGCGAAGTTATGGCTACTTTGTTTGAAAAAGGCTAAGAAATTCTCATGTTCTTTTGATGTGAGGGACTTGCCTCTAAATGTGATTTTTGGTGCTTCTCATGCTCCAAGATTCATTTCTTGTGATACTTCAATTAGGATAGGTGATCTTTCATGATATAGTTCAGATACTTCATGAAGCTCCATGCTCTCATCTCCAAGCACCTCATGGAGGTGTTCACTAGGTGATACATCCTTTATTTTGATTTTTTCTTCACCTGAATGTGCCACAAAGTAGTTTTCACTATGGGGTGTTATTTTTATTTTTATGTTTTTGTGACTAAGAGCTTGGGTGGTCATGGTCTTCTTTGTTGATGTTGTCAACTACAGGGAAGTCCTTAGCGACCTCTCTTAAGAGAAATTCATCATTAGTGGGGGTAGGCTCTTGTTTCCCATACCCTAACCCATGAAGATGTAGATTTCATGCTACTTGGATTGGCTCTACAATCCTCTGCTCATGAAGGCCTATGCCACCTTGTCCTTTATATCCCATGTACTTGAAAATTTTGAGACCCTTCCCATAGATCTCAATTGGAATAGTAGGATAGTCTTGCTCTGCTTCTTGTTCCTTTTTATAACCATGAAGATATGTCTTCTAGAACATCTTCATCAAGGAGATGCTTCTTCTCAAAGGTAGGTGATGGCTCACACTTAATGATCACCGTAGATACTTCTTCTTCCCTAGGAGCACTAATGTTTTAGGAGATGGCAATAGTCCCATACAAAAGGCACCATGTAGGTCATATTCACAACATCCCATGTCACTTAACTTGATCTTGACTTTAGGTAGAGGGGATGTTTGCAATGTAGTCACGATGTTGGAGGGATTGATGTATGAAGATGAAGATACATGATTGATCTGTGAGGTGGTTTTATTGGTGGCATTGTTGTATGGGAAGAAGGTGAGATTGTGTCCTTCCAAGAAACTGCAATATTGAAAAGGACAAGGATTGGCATAGATGGTAAATATTGTGCCATTATGGGGTGATGTAGGAGCATCCAAAAGAATTCAAAATAATTGAGAAAATTGATAGTGATTTTGCAGAGTACCTCAATGGAGACCTTGAAGAATACCACATTTGACTGCATTTGCATATCAAAGGCTACAAAGCTAGACTTTGTATCTAGACATCATCATCTACAACATATCAAAAATTCAAAGAATTTGGGTTTTATTTTAGAAGAGATATTGCTATCATAAGATTACTTGTATTCATCTATTTTAACCGAGTAGAGCTATCAGTGTTCAGTGAAGTCTAATTAGCTTGCAGAGCAATCCCATGACATGTAGAGCTAAAAGGAACATCATTCAAGGAAGTTGAGGACTCGTCCGACCTTCATGGAGATTTGCATGAAGTTTTATGTATCATCAGAGAAATACCTTATGTTTAGGTCTGACCTACCCATGTACACACATTTCATACTAGTTGTTGCAATTAGGCCAAATTGATAAGGATCTAAAGGCTTGCAGAGGATATAAATGAGTAATAAAGATTTGTTCCAAAGCACCAGTGATGAAATGAACAAGTATGCAAAGACATGAAGCAAATTCATAAGTGTTTTGTTTTGAAGAAGAACAAGAAGTGAAGTAGAGTGTAGAGCAAAGAACATAATAACTTGTAGACCAGAGAATCAAGAATTTGGTGAAAAAAATCATGAAGTAATGTTGCTATATGAATGTTTGTAACCCTAGGTTATGGCCTAGTATCTATAAAGCGCCGGTGGCATATGTAATGTGTTTTGAGATTGTTAATTAATAGTTTTGTTACTATAGAAATAACCCACTTCACCTAAGAAGGCAGCAACAAAAAAAATGCCAACAAATGGAGTAATCATTACAAGTGCAATGATTATCCTCTGCTTTTGAGAGGGATAACTCCCTCGTATGATGGGGGTTTTTGGATTTTAGGTACTTTTAACCAGAAGGTATGAAAAGGTAGAAAAAAAAAAAGAAAAAAAAAAAGATGAAAGGAAAGGAGAAGAAATCTTCCTATGAACATAGGCACACAGTACAAACTCCCACAATGAAGAGTTAAAACACTAACAATGGAGACACAAAGACCTCTAATAATGTCTACAAATCAAAAGCATGTAGAAGGAATTGTAATAGATAAAAAGGTTGAATGAACATAATAACAATTAACCACTATGAAGAAACCATGGACATAAGAACACAATTCTTCATTAATGTGAAAATCAAAACTAGAGTTCAAAGCCTCTAGTTACCCCTTATACAAAGATTATCCATTACACAGGGCTAGAAAAAAGATCCTTACAATGAAATGCCAATAGGGTTTTATAGGCTCACCTTGGATGGGAAACCCAAAGGCCATCCACCAAAATAACTCACAAATTAAAAGAAAACCAAAGGTCATCTCTTCGGCTTCTATTTTGTTTAATTGTAAAAGCCTTTGCCAACGTACTCTCAACTCAAATACAACAATCAACCCTAGAAAACTTGAAAGTACCTACTTCCTTACTAGGAGCTCCACAATTAGGCCCCCCACACTATGGCCAACCGACACAATAACAAGAGGATTGAGTCTAAAAATCATCCTGATAATAGGTACCTCCTTCTTGCAGATAGAAATTGCTGGCTCCTTTATTCCTATAAGAAATACATGGAATGTCTTGAATGGTCTTGGCCAAGACTAGTGTCAGTCTATATGACATTGTTACCCTCCTAGTAGTCATAGCTTAAGGACTTTGCATCCAATTGGACTCTGGAATATTAATGTCTTCCTCTTTACCAAGGTGACCCTTTCCATGGAAAAGGAGAGTATGTGCTAGTTGTGCTCCATCCCAGATGATTATGGGGATGCATCTTTGTAGGATACTATTCTCCATATATCCATCTTGTCCATCTAGAAGAACATCCCTTCTAGAGAAGAGTTTTAATTTTTGCATTTTCAATTTACCTAGGATGGTGGTATCCGCATCATGTTCACAACTATCTGCCATTACCATTGAACATAGATATACAAGATATGAACCAAGTAGAGATTTTACTGCTGACAATGTAAATGCAACTTCATCAATGACTAGTCATTTCACTCGAGAAAGCTTTTTCTATAATCTTGTGGCTGAATATATTGTATTATTTTCTAATGTTTCTTGTAGACTTTTACCTGAATAATAGCCTTGTTAAATGCTAAATTTGTGCTCTATACCAAGTTACAGTGTATATGCTCTTTATATTCTACTACATCAAAACCTTTGAAAACAAACTGAAACAATGTCTTCAAGCTTTTGAAATTTGGCACTATAACAAAAATATCTGAGTACCCCTTATCTTGCTCAGGATCTTAGCTAAGTATTTGAACTTTCTAGTATTTCTATAAATTCCTTGAGAGTATGACCAGATCCACGTGCCATGTTATTCGTGACTCCTTCATAAATTTCCAATTTGCACTATCAAGTTCTTCATTAGTCATGGAATCCATCATTGTCATGAACATTTTAATGTGTGCTTCGCTACCAAAAGCATTCTCATCTATGATATCTAAAAAAAATCTACACATTTAATGGAGGTAAGCTCCCAAATTGGCGCCAACGAAGAATCATGGCAAAAGGTAGTGGAAACTAGCGTTTTAACTACTATTCAAGATTTTCCAATGAACAACTTTCCTTTTAAGCACCAAATTTTGTATTACAACCTTAAGGAGTGTTGTGATGTTCACAACATGCCCCATTTTGCTCCTT
Source organism: Cunninghamia lanceolata (assembly GCA_027924645.1). Taxonomy (NCBI): domain Eukaryota; kingdom Viridiplantae; phylum Streptophyta; class Pinopsida; order Cupressales; family Cupressaceae; genus Cunninghamia; species Cunninghamia lanceolata. Next base: position 611,246 of record BSBN01000149.1, on the reverse strand, counting down.
AGCAAAATGAGGACCCCTGCTGATGTTTTGCTTTTTGCTTCTGCTTGTGTTTTTTCTGCTTTCTGGCGGTTTGGTAAAAATGAAGGTCAGGTGCATCATCATCATGATATTGGATGAGGTAGGTCATCATCATGAGGTCAGTTTGTCAAAGTTCATATTTTGTTTCTATGACCTCATATTTAGAAAGAGCTTGAAATTTCATGCAGGTTTGCCTTTTACTTCACTTGAAAATTCGTCCATATGTGAAAGTTATGCACGGTCAAAGTTTTGGTCAAACCTGATAATTGCAAGTGATCATCATATTTTTTCATGTTGTCAAGGTCATCATGATCTTGGTCTATCACCCGATAAAAATCATGCAGTCGCAATATCCGGATGTCAATCTTAGGTGGTAGTGCCCTTTACCCGTCAAAAGGCCTTATGCACATCGTGAGCATCATGATTTTTTTTAGGAGGGTCATATTTTATAAACTCGGTTTTGCTGTATGAAGTACATCATCATCATATTTGAAACGCCCCTCCGATAATATCCTGAGGTTCAAATATCATGATGACGTCAACTTTAAGTCATAGTTTACCCGTCGAGCGGTCTGTATCGCGAGCATCATCATGATATTTTTGCATCGCCTGATCTTATAATATCATGATGATATTATAAGATCACCCTGACTTAGAAAATCTGCCATCGGCATATTTGCATGCGCATGTTTAAAATTCTATCAGAGGGTCATCATCATGATATTTGCTGAACTTCACGAATATGATGATGACGTCTTCATATCCTCCTGATCTCCTTTTGCATGAACACCATGATCATCATCCTGATCTTTCACGAGAGGGTCATTCGCTGAATTTCGCTAAGTGATGGAGACATCATCATGATATTCGATAAGAGGATCATCATCTTCATATCCTCCTGATCTCTGGTTAGCGAAATATCATGATGATCACCCTATCTATTAAGAAGAAGGCGATATTCCATTCCTCAACAGCATGATCATATTTTGAATATCACCCTAGCGCTAACCTGATGATGACCTCAACTCATCCTTGTGCTCCGAAAACGAAGTATGATGATTACGTCATCATGATAATTCGATGAGGTAGGTCATCATCATATTTTTATCCTATCCTATTGTCAAGATCATCATGATCTTGTTTGTCCACCTGATATTTCGTAAAGTCCTCCTGCCGATGAAGTAAGACCTTTTTAAAAGTATCCTGATGATCATCATCATCACATTTTTCCCTTCGACAGGATATTTTCCAAGACATGATCCGGTTGGCAAAATATCATGATGACGTCATGTTCTAAGTTTAACGAAGGCTCCGGATATCATGATGACGTCATCCCGATCTGATAAACGAAGAAGCTAATATCCTGATGATCATCATCATCACATTTTCCCTTCGGTAGGATATTTTCCAAAGCACGATCCGGTGCACGAATATGATGATGACGTCTTATTCTGAGTTTGACAGAAGCCCCAAATATCCTGATTATCATCATCATCCTGATCTTTCGAGAGGGTTGCCTTGGCCGCAAAGGGGTCGTATGATCATCATCATCCTGATCATGCTCCTTAGGTGACCCGATATTACAATTATCCCCCGATCTTAACGAAACATGATGATGACGTCATCTTTTGCATTTTAATGAAAACTGAACATGACGATGACGTCACCATCATCTTCCTTTCCTCAACAGCATGATCATATTCCATATCCTCCTATTCTTCTTCAGCATGATGATGATGATGATGTTGTTCTTTTCCCCAATATGCAGAAGCGAAATATCATGATGACGTCATCTGGACCTTCAGAAGGGAGAGCATCATATTTCTAGAATATCATGATGATGAAGTGAATATTGACCAACATGTTTTTTTGACGCGCTGATAGCGATAGTCATGCCGATGGGCGGGAAATGAGGCGGTGGAATTTTAAAGTGTTTTTTTGGCCCCTGTGGCATTTTTCCCGGTCAGCGATAGTTGACCCGATGAATTTTGAGCAGTCTGAACGCATTTTGGACGCGTTTTGAGAGTATTCTGGATCTGATCTCTGTGATTTTGCGTAGTCACTTGGATTTAAATGGTTATTTTAATTTCATGTTGTTTATGCGATAAATGAAATACTTATTGCTTGTCTTATCTTGCAGGCTTGCAGTTGAGGAAGCAGCTGGAAAGTCAACACAGTGACCTCATGGAGGAGGGAAATCTGATCTCAGGAGCAGGAAGATAAGGATGAAATGCGAAAAGTCAAGGCCATTCAAGTAAAGAACAAGGTTGCAGCTGAAGGTATTACTGCAACAGATAAACAGAAGTTATTACCCAGCTGCCGGAACTTCTCAGAAGGGGCAATATTTCGCCCAGATTTGACACTGCTCAGAGATATTTTGAAGAGCTGGTTCACCTGTATTTATTGCTGTAACCAGGGGTTTGAACCAGGGGTTCAGTTAGGTTTTTTGCTATAGTGAGGACAGTCAGAATGTCTTTATATTGTGCCTCTCTACACTGTAATATTTTACACAAGGATTTTAGGATTTTGCCAGAATTGTAGAGTCTTTCTGGGCATAGTTTAGAAGTAGAAGAAGGAGGTCGCCTGTTTGTCTGCAGTAAGGTGCGCGTGGAATGTCTGGCTGCCTTACTGTATCTGTAAAGCTTGTAAGTTCTCTGTAGTATGATCAATGAAACTAAGAGTCATTCTTACATTGTAAATCATGTATGACTATTCGTTTCTAATACAATAGAATCTGGAGTTCTGCATCTATCTTCTGAGTGTTCTCCTGCTCTTCTTTGTGTTTTGAAATATTTTCTTTGAGAGCTTGCAATTTTAAATGTATGTTTGTGAAAATGCTCAGAACTTACATTTAAGGTTTTTACTGTGGATTTGATCAAATTACTGTGGTATTTACATAGTGCATAACAGAAACAATTAGATCCTTCGGTAGATTAATGAGGTATAGATTAGATCTTTCTAACTTTTCCCAACCCATCTGAAATATTTAGCTGAAAACATAGAAATCTAAAGGAAATTGTCTCAAATTTGAAGAAGCATGTATAACAGAGCTATAAGTGGATAGTTTTCATAAATAGATAAAGAAGAAAGATGCAAAAATTCAAGAAAACTATCTAAAACTTGCAGCCCGGTAACACTTGTATGCAAATGAACAGAATACTTGTTGAAATCTATGACCTCTTTGCATATTCTTAGTCCAGTAAGCCACCAAACAAACCTAAACTACGTAAGGCCCCTTGAACATTACAGCTTCACATTGACCAACTGAACTTGACCAACCGAACCATTGTAGACTTGGGATTAGTTGAATCTCAAATGATTCCTTCTTATCTTTCAAGTATAGTTTCAGTTCATTATATGTGAATTTTAACTTATTGTTATGATTGCATCAAAACAGTCATCAACAGTTTTCTGGCGCTAGAAGGAGGGCCTGATTTGGTTTAGGGTTAAAATTTTGAGTTTTAAATGTTATATTCTGAGATATGTTAGATCTCATAAAATTTCAAAGGCCTAAAAAGTTGAAAGAAGGTCCCATTTTTTAATGGACTCATATAGGGACAGTTTTCAAGTTGACATTCCTTCATTTCAGAAAGCTTTGAATAACCAGCTTTATCCTAAAAATTTATATAGCTATGGTTTATTTGGAAGGTGTAGGATACATAAGTCCGCAGAGCATGGTGAGCTTAATTGTCTATCTTTTCTTACAAGATTAGATTTATATTTGAAAGGACTAATCTCTCTCTCAGATGTGTATAAGGCTAAAAGTTGGCAGGGAAATGAGGAGATTATTGAGCGACAGGAGGATGCAGCATCAACGGTCATTAAATGTGCAGAGGATACAAAGATGGAACCAATGCTAGGAATAAAGGATAGTAAGATCTCTTTCCAGGAATCATGTGATGGTAAGAAAAAAAATCTGTCTTTTCGTCAGGATTCGGCTGTGATTAAAGTTAGTGAAAAGTATAAATATCCTAAAAAATGCAGAGAAGAAATCACAGCTCATGTCCCTTTTCTAGATAATAAGCAAAAAGGATTTAATGAAAAAGAAAAGGAAAGTGAGGTTCATCTTGATACATTTGATAAATATATAGAACTATTAAGGAATATTTGTCAAGAAGAAACCTCTGGGTTTGACCTGAAAAGTTTTAACGAACATGATTTGGCAAAGAAGTGTAAACAAGCATTGGTAGAATTAAAATGCACTAAAATTGATGAGATCCCTACTATAGAAGCTAATCAAGTCATAGAAAAGAAAGTAAATCCTAGTGTTACAACTGACTTCTTTGAATTAAATGATCAAAATCAAGATTGTTGCAGGTCAATAAGATTAGACTCTTCACTAAATGACAAATGTGAGTCATCTGATGAACAATTCTTGAAAAAAGAAGATACATAGGATCATGAAGCTGCTGTACACAATCAGACATCCCCCCCATGCTGTGTTGAAAATAAAACAGGGGAGTACTCCTATCAATCAAAAGATGTTGTCCCACCTTTACTCTCAAGTGATTTAGAAATGATTAAATTCTGTATATCAGATGATGATGAAGATACTTACTTAAGTGCTGATGTGCAGGAAACTAATGAGAACATTGAGAGGTTTGCTAAATTTGAGGATAAACTGAACATCCAGAATGAAGGAACAAGGCTGGATGAAGATGAAGAAATGATACATCTAGAGTCATTCATCTTTCAACTTAAAAAAGGACTAGACATAGAGCTGGGCAATGAAAATGCAGAGCTAAATGAAGAGCCAGCTATCAATAAACAAGTGTGTTCCACAGAGCTAAAGGCACATCAGGTTGTCTCTTTCCTTTCCTTAGTAAACAATGATAAAGGCTATTTTGATTATGGAAATTCAAGAGATAGGACATGCATGTGGATTAATCATAACCCTGATGAACTGCCTCAGTTACTAGTCATTAAGAGCTATTCTGATAAACACAATGAATCTAGAATACCAGATTTTTTTTCAAAATTCAAAGATAAATCTGCTATGATGAGGACCATAACTAGTACCCTACTACTCCTGCACAACCTAAAGAAATATGCAAGTAGGGGTGTTCTTGGGTCTTTTTCCTGGGTTTCTAATTGCCTTGTAGAGGCTTGTATATAGTCTGGTAGGGTAGTTGTTTTTGTTTTTTTTGTGTTCTTCTTTTGCTGTTTTCTTTTGGGTTAGTTGTTTGTTTAGTTCCTTTTTGTTTGTTTTTGCTTTTGTTTCTTTCTGTTTGTATAGTTTTTCTTTTGTTGTGTTGTTTGTACAGCCTGTTTGTTTGGTCTGTTTGTTGTCTCCCCAGCAGGGATCTTTATTTTACTTTAGAGTATTAAGGAGCAAAACTAGCAACCATTCAAAACAGTATAAAATTTAGGATATTCAGGTTAACCATTTGCAATTTACACATAACCTGTCACTGTCATGAATGTAGAGAGTTGTTCATCTTCAGAAGTTTTGTATTCAATAAATGTGATTGAGCATTCGAAGCAGGTTTCTCATGATGACACACCTAAAATCCTTGGGTTTGTTGAACTTACCAGTGTAGATATTAGGTGAAAAATCAGAGGTCACCCTTGCTACCATTACAATTCTCAGCTTAATTTCAGCAAGTGTCCACTCCTTGCATCATGAAGTTACAAATTGCTATATCTTATGAAATCTTTCAAAATTAGAAAACAAAAAAAATAAATAAATAAGTGAATAAAACAGATTATACTGAAAATCCAGATTAAGCCATCTAAGTAACTCTACCGGGGCTATGGACGCTCGCTGGCAGTGGGGCTCTACTTAGGAGAATTGTAACGATAACCTTGCCGGGGCTATAGACGCTCACTGGCAGCAAGGCTCTATCCAGTCGGCTATGAGGGAATATCCTCACCTACGTAGGCTAATGTCAGTCACTGGTTTGTTCAACCGATCTTCAAGATGAGGATAATTAATCACATGCACACAACTAAACTGAAAATGGAAATTCATGCATCTTTATTGAATACTTTGAGTCTCAAGCTGAATAGTAATTTGCAGGAAAGATAGTTGGAAGTTATGAGTTCATTTCATCTAGTTTCTTTGAACACTCTGAATTTAATTGTTTTGTTTTGGTTGCTAGTTGTTGTGATGTTCACAACACGCCCCATTTTGCTCCTTAGCAAAACGAGGACCCCTGCTGATGTTTTGCTTTTTGCTTCTGCTTGTGTTTTTTCTGCTTTTTGGCGGTTTGGTAAAAATGAAGGTCAGGGGCATCATCATCATGATATTGGATGAGGTAGGTCATCATCATGAGGTCAGTTTGTCAAAGTTCATATTTTGTTTCTATGACCTCATATTTAGAAAGAGCTTGAAATTTCATGCAGGTTTGCCTTTTACTTCACTTGAAAATTCGTCCATATGTGAAAGTTATGCACGGTCAAAGTTTTGGTCAAACCTGATAATTGCAAGTGATCATCATATTTTTTCATGTTGTCAAGGTCATCATGATCTTGGTCTATCACCCGATAAAAATCATGCAGTCGCAATATCCAGACGTCAATCTTAGGTGGTAGTGCCCTTTACCCGTCAAAAGGCCTTATGCGCATCGTGAGCATCATGATTTTTTTTAGGAGGGTCATATTTTATAAACTCAGTTTTGCTGTATGAAGGACATCATCATCATATTTGAAATGCCCCCCGATAATATCCTGAGGTTCAAATATCATGATGACGTCAACTTTAAGTCATAGTTTCCCCGTCGTGCGGTCTGTATCGCGAGCATCATCATGATATTTTTGCATCGCCTGATCTTATAATATCATGATGATATTATAAGATCACCCTGACTTAGAAAATCCGCCATCGGCATATTTGCATGCGCATGTTTAAAATCCTATCGGAGGGTCATCATCATGATATTTGCTGAACTTCACGAATATGATGATGACGTCTTCATATCCTCCTGATCTCCTTTTGCATGAACACCATGATCATCATCCTGATCTTTCACGAGAGGGTCATTCGCTGAAATTCGCTAAGTGATGGAGACATCATCATGATATTCGATAAGAGGATCATCATCTTCATATCCTCCTGATCTCCGGTTAGCGAAATATCATGATGATCACCCTATCTATTAAGAAGAAGGCGATATTCCATTCCTCAACAGCATGATCATATTTTGAATATCACCCTAGCGCTAACCTGATGATGACCTCAACTCATCCTTGTGCTCCGAAAACGAAGTATGATGATTACATCATCATGATAATTTGATGAGGTAGGTCATCATCATATTTTTATCCTGTCCTGTTGTCAAGATCATCATGATCTTGTTTGTCCACCTGATATTTCGTAAAGTCCTCCTGCCGATGAAGTAAGACCTTTTTGAAAGTATCTTGATGATCATCATCATCACATTTTTCCCTTCAGCAGGATATTTTCCAAGACATGATCCGGTTGGCGAAATATCATGATGACATCATGTTCTAAGTTTAACGAAGGCTCCGGATATCATGATGACGTCATCCCGATCTGATAAACGAAGAAGCTAATATCCTGATGATCATCATCATCACATTTTCCCTTCAGCAGGATATTTTCCAAAGCACGATCCGGTGCACGAATATGATGATGACGTCTTATTCTGAGTTCGACAGAAGCCCCAAATATCCTGATGATCATCATCATCCTGATCTTTCGAGAGGGTCGCCTTGGCCGCAAAGGGGTCGTATGATCATCATCATCCTGATCATGCTCCTTAGGTGACCCGATATTACAATTATCCCCCGATCTTAACGAAACATGATGATGATGTCATCTTTTGCATTTTAATGAAAATTGAACATGACGATGACGTCACCATCATCTTCCTTTCCTCGGCAGCATGATCATATTCCATATCCTCCTATTCTTCTCCAGCATGATGATGATGATGATGATGTTGTTCTTTTCCCCAATATGCAGAAGCGAAATATCATGATGACGTCATCTGGACCTTCAGAAGGGAGAGCATCATATTTCCAGAATATCATGATGATGAAGTGAATATCGACCAACATGTTTTTTTGATGCGCGGATAGCGATAGTCATGCCGATGGGCGGGAAATGAGGCGGTGGAATTTTAAAGTGTTTTTTTTGGCGCCTGTGGCATTTTTCCCGGTCAGCGATAGTTGACCCGATGAATTTTGAGCAGTCTGAACGCATTTTGGACGCATTTTGAGAGTATTCTGGATCTGATCTCCGTGATTTTGCACAGTCACTTGGATTGAAACGGTTATTTTAATTTCATGCTGTTTATGTGATAAATGAAATACTTATTGCTTGTCTTGTCTTGCAGGCTTGCAGTTGAGGAAGCAGCTGGAAAGTCAACACAGTGACCTCATGGAGGAGGGAAATCTGATCTCAGGAGCAGGAAGATAAGGATGAAATGTGAAAAGTCAAGGCCATTCAAGTAAAGAACAAGGTTGCAGCTGAAGGTATTACTGCAACAGACAAACAGAAGTTATTACCCAGCTGTCAGAACTTCTCAGAAGGGGCAATATTTCGCCCAGATTTGACACTGCTCAGAGATATTTTGAAGAGTTGGTTCACCTGTATTTATTGCTGTAACCAGGGGTTTGAACCAGGGGTTCAGTTAGGTTTTTTGCTGTAGTGAGGATAGTCAGAATGTCTTTATATTGTGCCTCTCTACACTGTAATATTTTACACAGGGATTTTAGGATTTTGCCAGAATTGTAGAGTCTTTCTGGGCATAGTTTAGAAGTAGAAGAAGGAGGTCGCCTGTTTGTCTGCAGTAAGGTGCGCGTGGAATGTCTGGCTGCCTTACTGTATCTGTAAAGCTTGTAAGTTCTCTGTAGTATGATCAATGAAACTAAGAGTCATTCTTACATTGTAAATCATGTATGACTATTCATTTCTAATACAATAGAATCTGGAGTTCTGCATCTATGTTCTAAGTGTTCTCCTGCTCTTCTTTGTGTTTTGAAATATTTTCTTTGAGAGCTTGCAATTTTAAATGTATGTTTGTGAAAATGCTCAGAACTTACATTTAAGGTTTTTACTGTGGATTTGATCAAATTACTGTGGTATTTACATAGTGCATAACAGAAACAATTAGATCCTTCGGTAGATTAATGAGGTATAGATTAGATCTTTCTAACTTTTCCCAACCCATCTGAAATATTTAGCTGAAAACGTAGAAATCTAAAGGAAATTGTCTCAAATTTGAAGAAGCATGTATAACAGAGCTATAAGTGGACAGTTTTCATAAATAGATAAAGAAAAAAGCTGCAAAAATTCAAGAAAACTATCTAAAACTTGCAGCCCGGTAACACTTGTATGCAAATGAACAGAATACTTGTTGAAATCTATGACCTCTTTGCATATTCTTAGTCCAGTAAGCCACCAAACAAACCTAAACTACGTAAGGCCCCTTGAACATTACAGCTTCACATTGACCAACTGAACTTGACCAACCGAACCATTGTAGACTTGGGATTAGTTGAATCTCAAATGATTCCTTCTTATCTTTCAAGTATAGTTTCAGTTCATTATATGTGAATTTTAACTTATTGTTATGATTGTATCAAAACAGTCATCAACAGTTTTCTGGCGCTAGAAGCAGGGCCTGATTTGGTTTAGGGTTAAAATTTTGAGTTTTAAATGTTATATTCTGAGATATGTTAGATCTCATAAAATTTCAAAGGCCTAAAAAGTTGAAAGAAGGTGCCATTTTTTAATGGACTCATATAGGGACAGTTTTCAAGTTGACATTCCTTCATTTCAGAAAGCTTTGAATAACCAGCTTTATCCTAAAAATTTATATAGCTATGGTTTATTTGGAAGGTGTAGGATACATAAGTCTGCAGAGCATGGTGAGCTTAATTGTCTATCTTTTCTTACAAGATTAGATTTATATTTGAAAGGACTAATCTCTCTCTCAGATGTGTATAAGGCTAAAAGTTGGCAGGGAAATGAGGAGATTATTGAGTGACAGGAGGATGCAGCATCAATGGTCATTAAATGTGCAGAGGATACAAAGATGGAACCAATGCTAGGAATAAAGGATAGTAAGATCTCTTTCCAAGAATCATGTGATGGTAAGAAAAAAAATCTGTCTTTTCGTCAGGATTCGGCTGTGATTAAAGTTAGTGAAAAGTATAAATATCCTAAAAAATGCAGAGAAGAAATCATAGCTCATGTCCCTTTTCTAGATAATAAGCAAAAAGGATTTAATGAAAAAGAAAAGGAAAGTGAGGTTCATCTTGATACATTTGATAAATATATAGAACTATTAAGGAATATTTGTCAAGAAGAAACCTCTGGGTTTGACCTGAAAAGTTTTAACGAACATGATTTGGCAAAGAAGTGTAAACAAGCATTGGCAGAATTAAAATGCACTAAAATTGATGAGATCCCTACTATAGAAGCTAATCAAGTCATAGAAAAGAAAGTAAATCCTAGTGTTACAACTGACTTCTTTGAATTAAATGATCAAAATCAAGATTGTTGCAGGTCAATAAGATTAGACTCTTCACTAAATGACAAATGTGAGTCATCTGATGAACAATTCTTGAAAAAAGAAGATACAGAGGATCATGAAGCTGCTGTACACAATCAGACATCCCCCCCATGCCGTGTTGAAAATAAAACAGGGGAGTACTCCTGTCAATCAAAAGATGTTGTCCCACCTTTACTCTCAAGTGATTTAGAAATGATTAAATTCTGTATATCAGATGATGATGAAGATACTTACTTAAGTGCTGATGTGCAGGAAACTAATGAGAACATTGAGAGGTTTGCTAAATTTGAGGATAAACTAAACATCCAGAATGAAGGAACAAGGCTGGATGAAGATGAAGAAATGATACATCTAGAGTCATTCATCTTTCAACTTAAAAAAGGACTAGACATAGAGCTGGGCAATGAAAATGCAGAGCTAAATGAAGAGCCAGCTATCAATAAACAAGTGTGTTCCACAGAGCTAAAGGCACATCAGGTTGTCTCTTTCCTTTCCTTAGTAAACAATGATAAAGGCTATTTTGATTATGGAAATTCAAAAGATAGGACATGCATGTGGATTAATCATAACCCTGATGAACTGCCTCAGTTACTAGTCATTAAGAGCTATTCTGATAAACACAATGAATCTAGAATACCAGATTTTTTTTTAGAATTCAAAGATAAATCTGCTATGATGAGGACCATAACTAGTACCCTGCTACTCCTGCACAACCTAAAGAAATATGCAAGTAGGGGTGTTCTTGGGTCTTTTTCCTGGGTTTCTAATTGCCTTGTAGAGGCTTGTATATAGTCTGGTAGGGTAGTTGTTTTTGTTTTTTTTGTGTTCTTCTTTTGCTGTTTTCTTTTGGGTTAGTTGTTTGTTTAGTTCCTTTTTGTTTGTTTTTGCTTTTGTTTCTTTCTATTTGTACAGTTTTTCTTTTGTTGTGTTGTTTGTACAGCCTGTTTGTTTGGTCTGTTTGTTGTCTCCCCAGCAGGGATCTTTATTTTACTTTAGAGTATTAAGGAGCAAAACTAGCAACCATTCAAAACAGTATAAAATTTAGGATATTCAGGTTAACCATTTGCAATTTACACATAACCTGTCACTGTCATGAATGTAGAGAGTTGTTCATCTTCGGAAGTTTTGTATTCAATAAATGTGATTGAGAATTCGAAGCAGGTTTCTCACGATGACACACCTAAAATCCTTGGGTTTGTTGAACTTACTAGTGTAGATATTAGGTGAAAAATCAGAGGTCACCCTTGCTACCATTACAATTCTCAGCTTAATTTCAGCAAGTGTCCACTCCTTGCATCATGAAGTTACAAATTGCTATATCTTATGAAATCTTTCAAAATTAGAAAACAAAAAAAATAACTAAATAAGTGAATAAAATAGATTATACTAAAAATCTAGATTAAGCCATCTAAGTAACTCTACCGGGGCTATGGACGCTCGCTGGCAGTGGGGCTCTACTTAGGAGAATTGTAACGATAACCTTGCCGGGGCTATAGACGCTCGCTGGCAGCAAGGCTCTATCCAGTCGGCTATGAGGGAATATCCTCACCTACGTAGGCTAATGTCAGTCACTGGTTTGTTCAACCGATCTTCAAGATGAGGATAATTAATCACATGCACACAACTAAACTGAAAATGGAAATTCATGCATCTTTATTGAATACTTTGAGTCTTAAGCTGAATAGTAATTTGGAAGAAAGATAGTTGGAAGTTATGAGTTCATTTCATCTAGTTTCTTTGAACACTCTGAATTTAATTGTTTTGTTTTGGTTGCTAGTTGTTGTGATGTTCACAACACGCCCCATTTTGCTCCTTAGCAAAATGAGGACCCCTGCTGATGTTTTGCTTTTTACTTCTGCTTGTGTTTTTTCTGCTTTCTGGCGGTTTGGTAAAAATGAAGGTCAGGTGCATCATCATCATGATATTGGATGAGGTAGGTCATCATCATGAGGTCAGTTTGTCAAAGTTCATATTTTGTTTCTATGACCTCATATTTAGAAAGAGCTTGAAATTTCATGCAGGTTTGCCTTTTACTTCACTTGAAAATTCGTCCATATGTGAAAGTTATGCACGGTCAAAGTTTTGGTCAAACCTGATAATCGCAAGTGATCATCATATTTTTTCATGTTGTCAAGGTCATCATGATCTTGGTCTATCACCCGATAAAAATCATGCAGTCGCAATATCCGGACGTCAATCTTAGGTGGTAGTGCCCTTTACCCGTCAAAAGGCCTTATGCGCATCGTGAGCATCATGATTTTTTTTAGGAGGGTCATATTTTATAAACTCGGTTTTGCTGTATGAAGGACATCATCATCATATTTGAAACGCCCCCCGATAATATCCTGAGGTTCAAATATCATGATGACGTCAACTTTAAGTCATAGTTTCCCCGTCGAGTGGTCTGTATCGCGAGCATCATCATGATATTTTTGCATCGCCTGATCTTATAATATCATGATGATATTATAAGATCACCCTGACTTAGAAAATCTGCCATCGGCATATTTGCATGCGCATGTTTAAAATCCTATCGGAGGGTCATCATCGTGATATTTGCTGAACTTCACGAATATGATGATGACGTCTTCATATCCTCCTGATCTCCTTTTGCATGAACACCATGATCATCATCCTGATCTTTCACGAGAGGGTCATTTGCTGAAATTCGCTAAGTGATGGAGACATCATCATGATATTCGATAAGAGGATCATCATCTTCATATCCTCCTGATCTCCGGTTAGCGAAATATCATGATGATCACCCTATCTATTAAGAAGAAGGCGATATTCCATTCCTCAACAGCATGATCATATTTTGAATATCACCCTAGCGCTAACCTGATGATGACCTCAACTCATCCTTGTGCTCTGAAAACAAAGTATGATGATTACGTCATCATGATAATTTGATGAGGTAGGTCATCATCATATTTTTATCCTGTCCTGTTGTCAAGATCATCATGATCTTGTTTGTCCACCTGATATTTCGTAACATCCTCCTGCCGATGAAGTAAGACCTTTTTGAAAGTATCTTGATGATCATCATCATCACATTTTTCCCTTCGGCAGGATATTTTCCAAGACATGATCCGGTTGGCGAAATATCATGATGACGTCATGTTCTAAGTTTAACGAAGGCTCCGGATATCATGATGACGTCATCCCGATCTGATAAACGAAGAAGCTAATATCCTGATGATCATCATCATCACATTTTCCCTTCGGCAGGATATTTTCCAAAGCACGATCCGGTGCACGAATATGATGATGATGTCTTATTCTGAGTTCGACAGAAGCCCCAAATATCCTGATGATCATCATCATCCTGATCTTTCGAGAGGGTTGCCTTGGCCGCAAAGGGGTCGTATGATCATCATCATCCTGATCATGCTCCTTAGGTGACCTGATATTACAATTATCCCCCGATCTTAACGAAACATGATGATGACGTCATCTTTTGCATTTTAATGAAAACTGAACATGACGATGACGTCACCATCATCTTCCTTTCCTCGGCAGCATGATCATATTCCATATCCTCCTATTCTTCTTCAGCATGATGATGATGATGATGATGTTGTTCTCTTCCCTAATATGCAGAAGCGAAATATCATGATGACGTCATCTGGACCTTCAGAAGGGAGAGCATCATATTTCCAAAATATCATGATGATGAAGTGAATATCGACCAACATGTTTTTTTGACGCGCCGATAGCGATAGTCATGCCGATGGGCGGGAAATGAGGCGGTGGAATTTTAAAGTGTTTTTTTTGGCGCCTGTGGCATTTTTCCCGGTCAGCGATAGTTGACCCGATGAATTTTGAGCAGTCTAAACGCATTTTGGACGCGTTTTGAGAGTATTCTGGATCCAATCTCCGCGATTTTGCGCAGTCACTTGGATTTAAACGGTTATTTTAATTTCATGCTGTTTATGTGATAAATAAAATACTTATTGCTTGTCTTGTCTTGCAGGCTTGCAGTTGAGGAAGCAGCTGGAAAGTCAACACAGTGACCTCATGGAGGAGGGAAATCTGATCTCAGGAGCAGGAAGATAAGGATGAAATGCGAAAAGTCAAGGCCATTCAAGTAAAGAACATGGTTGCAGCTGAAGGTATTACTGCAACAGACAAACAGAAGTTATTACCTAGCTGCCGGAACTTCTCAGAAGGGGCAATATTTCGCCTAGATTTGACACTGCTCAGAGATATTTTGAAGAGCTGGTTCACCTATATTTATTGCTGTAACCAGGGGTTTGAACCAGGGGTTCAGTTAGGTTTTTTGCTGTAGTGAGGACAGTCAGAATGTCTTTATATTGTGCCTCTCTACACTGTAATATTTTACACAGGGATTTTAGGATTTTGCCAGAATTGTAGAGTCTTTCTGGGCATAGTTTAGAAGTAGAAGAAGGAGGTCGCCTGTTTGTCTGCAGTAAGGTGCGCGTGGAATGTCTGGCTGCCTTACTGTATCTGTAAAGCTTGTAAGTTCTCTGTAGTATGATCAATGAAACTAAGAGTCATTCTTACATTGTAAATCATGTATGACTATTCATTTCTAATACAATAGAATCTGGAGTTCTGCATCTATCTTCTAAGTGTTCTCCTACTCTTCTTTGTGTTTTGAAATATTTTCTTTGAGAGCTTGCAATTTTAAATGTATGTTTGTGAAAATGCTCAGAACTTACATTTAAGGTTTTTACTGTGGATTTGATCAAATTACTGTGGTATTTACATAGTGCATAACAGAAACAATTAGATCCTTCGGTAGATTAATGAGGTATAGATTAGATCTTTCTAACTTTTCCCAACCCATCTGAAATATTTAGCTGAAAACGTAGAAATCTAAAGGAAATTGTCTCAAATTTGAAGAAGCATGTATAACAGAGCTATAAGTGGATAGTTTTCATAAATAGATAAAGAAGAAAGCTGCAAAAATTCAAGAAAACTATCTAAAACTTGCAGCCCGGTAACACTTGTATGCAAATGAACAGAATACTTGTTGAAATCTATGACCTCTTTGCATATTCTTAGTCCAGTAAGCCACCAAACAAACCTAAACTACGTAAGGCCCCTTGAACATTACAGCTTCACATTGACCAACTGAACTTGACCAACCGAACCATTGTAGACTTGGGATTAGTTGAATCTCAAATGATTCCTTCTTATCTTTCAAGTATAGTTTCAGTTCATTATATGTGAATTTTAACTTATTGTTATGATTGCATCAAAACAGTCATCAGCAAGGAGGAAAAATGTACATGGAGGAGGTGGCGTTGGTATTACACCTGCCAACTATATCTGCATAAAAGTTTCTAAAAACTTTTCAACTGGTTCATTTTGTGCCTATCTCGCCATCATTGCATTTTAAGAGCTTGGTGTTATCCTTGTCAATTACACCTTCTCCATGTTTTCACATTTTGTATGCATGCTCATAGCATTTCCAACTATAATATCTAACAAAAATCATCTTTCCTCATGCTTGGTGTGGGATAGTGGGAGGTTTTGACATTACCACTACCAATGCATTCATTTGAATGTTTCTAAAACCTTTTCAACAAATCCATTTTGTGTATGTCAACTTCTACAATGCCATGGCCTTTTTCTATGCTTTCACATTTCCATACATATTCCTGCCGACATTTTTAATCACAAATATCTGAAAGAGCCCCTCATTAAGCTTTGATGAAGGTCGATTCTTTGTTTGAAGGCTCCTGGTTTGGCACAACAATATACAAGATGGTGAAATTCAACAACTAGCCAATTGTGTTTTGCATACTCATCCACTCGAGCTTTTCCAATTATAATATCTAACAAAAATTTCACTTTGGATGTGTTGTCACTATTTTGGCATAGTTGCACTAGTGAAGGTAAGCAATTTTTTTGGCATTATCACTATCAATCACTTCTAATTGAAGTTTCTAAATTATTTTTGACTAACCGACCTCATCCTTATCTCGCTGTTAGAACATGAGAAAGGCCATGACTTTTTCTCTTGTATGTGTATCAGCCAAATCATCCCCAACTATAAAATATGACAAAAATCTTCTTAATGTGTTGTTGCTATTTTAGCATAGATGTAGGTGTTGGTATGTGGCAACTGATCATGCAAGTATTGTACACTAGTAATGTATCCACGCTGGGGTTTGAGGTCAGGCTCGGCCTCTAGCAAGGGTTTGGGGGTAGTAGCGCTCGAGAAGTAGGGATTTGGGGTTGTATCCCCAAAAAAAAATTCCCTCTTTTCAGATGATCAGAGTCAGTTGTTAATTTTTTGTTGACCGACAAAACAAAAATGACATTGCAACACCCTAATTCTAGAAGCTTCCAAAAAGCGTGTTATAAGCGGCTGGGATGTATGTTACTGAGAGGTATTCATGAGATTGTAATGTATTTTGGACTGGATAATAAAATCATTGCATGGCTAAGTTTCTATGGATGTAGCCCATTTTAGGTGAACCACGTTAAATTTCTGTGTTGGTCTCTTTTGTGTTGTTCTTCATTATTATATTTGGCTTATTTAATCTACAGATAATTGTTAGTGTTTATTGCTCTGATCTACCCTAACCCTAACAACTGGTATCAAAGCAGGATGTGTTTGATTATGATTTGTAGGAAGGTCTCACAGTTGAGTGGGAGTCTCACGGTTGAGTGGGAGTCTCACGATTAAGTGGGAGCAATGGCAGATGAGGGTGAATTAAAGGTAGATAAATTTAATGGGCAGAACTATCAATTATGGAAGATGTAGATGGAGGATTATCTCTATCAGAAGGATTTATGGAGGCCATTAGAAGGAAAAGCCAAGAAACTGATAAAAATGATTGATGGGGATTGGGATCTTCTAGATAGGAAGGTACTAGGAACCATTTGGTTATGCCTGGCACTATCTTTGGCATTCAATATAACATAAGTGATGACAGCAGATGGTCTAATGAAAGCTTTGGCTATATTGTATGAAAAACCCTTAGCCTCTAATAAGGTATTTCTCATGAAGCGTTTGTTTAATCTAAAAATGATTGGAGGCAAATTTGTGTCAGATCATTTAGATGAGTTTAACATGATTACTAGTTAGTTAACTTCTATAAAAGTGAAATTTGATGAAGAGGTAAGGGCCCTCTTGGTTTTATGTTCTTTGGTAGAAAGTTGGAATATCTTGGTAATGGCCATAAGTAACTCTATATCTGGTTCAAATACTTTGAAATTTAATGATGTTGTTGGTGTTATACTTAGCGAGGAAATGTGATGGAAAAGCATAGGTGAGACTTCAACTTTGGGTAATGCTTTGACTGTAGAGAACAAGGGAAGAACAAACAAAAGCAGAAAAATCCCTACAAATCATGGGAAGTCACAAGGGAAGACAAAGAAAGACAAATCTAAATTTGGAGGAAGAATGGATTGCTAGCACTATGGAAAGCCAGGACAATTGAAGAAGGATTGTTGGTCTGGAAAGGGCAAGCAAGGAGATAGATAACATGATGACAGTAAGGAAGCTAATGTTGCAAGTAATAAATTACAGGATGCTTTAATTTTTTGTTTAGATAATGCTAATGATTCTTGGATAATAGATTCAGGGGCTTCATTTCATGCCACACCCCATAAGAAATATTTTGTAGATTATGTTCATTTCAGGGGCTTCATTTTAGGGGCTTCATCAACTATAGGAAAAGAAGCATGAACATGCCAAAAAAGAATATGTGGTGCTGGATGAGATTCCAAAAAATAAAATGCCAGTGGTACTTGATACTCAATAACAACAAGTTATCCCACAGACTCTTGCAAGTGTTAGACATTCTACAAGGATAACTAGACCTCCAGAAAGATTTTCTCCATCATTATATTCTATATTATTAACTGATTCTGGTGAACCTAAAAGTTATGAAGAAGCAATGCAGGTAGATACCAAAAAGTAGTGGGAGCTAGGCATGAAAGAGGAAATGGATTCCTCGTTGCTGAATCAGACTTGGGACTTGGTCCAATTGCCTGCAAGTAAAAGATCATTACCAAATAAATGGGCTTACAGGTTGAAGGAAGAAGGTGGAGGCAAGAAGAGATATAACTCCAAATTCGTGGTAAAAGGTTTTGCATACAAAAAAGGTATAGATTTTGATGAAATATTTTCTCTAGTTGTAAAGATGACTTCTATTAGAACTATTCTAAGTCGTGTGGTTGCAGAGGACTTGTGTCTTGAACAGCTAGATGTGAAAACAACTTTTCTCCATGGGGATTTGGAAGACGAAATATACATGCAGCAACCATAGGGATATGAGGTCAAGGGTAAGAAGGATTTTGTGTGCAGGTTAAAGAAGAGTTTGTATGGCCTGAAGAAAGCACCTCAACAATGGTATTTGAAATTTGATAGTTTTATGGCTGAACAAGGTTACAAAAGATGTCATTCTTATTATTGTGTTTATTTCAAGAAATTGGTTAATGGCAACTATATTATCATGTTGCTTTATGTTGATGACATGCTTTTTGTGGGGTCTGACATGTAGCATATTAATGAACTTAAGAAGAAATTAGCAAATTCATTTGCTATGAAGGATTTGGGTGCACCAAAACAAATCCTTGGTATGAGGATCACATGGGACAGGACAAAAAAAATTATTTTTATCCCAAAGTGAGTTTATAGAGAAGGTGGTGAAAAGGTTTAACATGTAGAATGCAAAAGCAGTTAGTACACCTTTGCCTAGTCATTTTAAGTTGACTAAGGAGATGTGTCCAAAGACACAAGAGGAGGAAGACAAAATGTCTAAGATACCATATGCATCAATAATTGGTAGCTTGGTGTATGCAATGGTATGTACAAGGCCAGATATTGCACATGTAGTGGGAGTTATGAGTAGGTGTATAAGCAATCCGAAAATGGAACATTAGAATGCGGTAAAATGAATTCTTTGATATTTGAGAGGTATTACTTCAAAGAAACTATGTTTTGGAGGAACAAATTTTTCTCTAATAGGATATGTTGACTCTGATCTGGCGGGTTATATTGATAGTAGGAGGAGTACTACAGGGTATGTTTTTACTGTAGGACGTACTGCAGTCAGTTGGATTTTAAGGCTGCAAAAGGTTGTGCTTTCAACCACTGAAGCTGAGTATGTTGCTACTATAGAAGCTAGCAAGGAGATGATTTGGTTACAACATTTTCTAGAGGAATTGGGGCAACAACAAGAAGATAGCCCTTTGTACAGTGATAGACAGAGAGCCATTCATCTTGCTAAGAACTTAGCCCTGCATTCAAAAACTAAGAATATATAGCTCAGATACCACTTCATCCAGTCAGTTTTGGAGGATCAACAGTTGAAGCTAGAGAAAATTCACACAAGTGAGAATCCTGTAGAAATGTTCACAAAGACTGATACACAGGAGAAACTAATTTCCTCAATAGTTTCTATTGGCCTTCATGACTGATAATGGTGGAAATAAGAAACTAGCCATGCCTATAATCTAGTGGGAGCTACAAGAGCACTGGTGTCATCCAAGATCAGTCTCCAAGTGCTAAATTATTTGATGTGAAGCCTGATCATTCTCCAAGTGGGAGATTGTTGGTATGTGGTGACTGATTATGCAAGTACTGTACACTAGTAATGTATCCTCATCGGGGTTCCAAGTCAGTTGTTAATTTTTTTCCCTCTATTTTGTATGATCAGAGTCAGTTGTTAATTTTTTGTTAACCAACAAAAGAAAAATGACATTGCAAAACCCTAATTCTAGAAGCTTCCAAAAAGCATGTTATAAGTGGCTGGGATGTATGTTATGGAGTGGTATTCGCATGATTGTAATTTGTTTTACACTAGATAATAAAATCATTGGATGGTTGAGTTTCTGTGGATGTAGCCCATTTTAGGTGAACCACGTTAAATTTTGGTGTTGATCTCTTTTGTGTTGTTCTTCATTGTTATATATGGGTTATTTAATCTACACATAATTGTTAGTGTTTATTGCTCTGCTCTAGCCTAGCCCTAACAACCAGCAGGGAATGCATTGACAAATAATGTAAAAATTGGAGTTGCAATTATCACTTACATTTTATTCAGACTTCCATGTTTCACATAGATGAGGACTTGGGTGAACAAGATGGAAATGTTGGTGAAGAAGACATGGACTTGGTGCTATGCCCACTGATTCCATTTACTTGAAAGTTTCTACAGCCATTTCTACAAATCTATTTCAAAAGCATATCCTCCAACTATTAATGCATTCCATGATATAACATTTCTACAATTGACCATGTCGAGGCCTATTTGTGATTCCACATTAGAAATGAATACCTCTTTCAATTATTTCACCATCTGACAAAAACCACAACAATGTGTGCACTTTGAACTATTGAAAGCCGATGTGCTATGACCATAAGAGCAAGCCCTTTATCAAGTGATTCATAGAATCATGAAACATATACTCATTCTTTGTATCAAATGCACTTGTAACCTCATCTTCTTCATACTCTTCTATTCCAGGAACTATCCCCTTAGGGTCCAGAATGGCATCATTTATTCTCTACAACTCATATGAAGATGCTTCCTCCTCATTTGATAAATTGCTACCCTCATCACAATGAATCCTGTCATCTCAAAACTCTAGGCAAGGATCACTTAGTGATTCTCTACACATTTTTACCAGTCAAGAGTGCCCTGCATGAGCAAAGCATCAAGGAAGATGATCATATCGTAAGACCTCATTTTTTTGCATTTTAACTCTAGGATGATGAATTTATTAGGTCAAACACCAGTACAAGTGCATCACAGTGTCCAAATAGAGACTGGGAACTCTCTCTATATATAGTTTTACTAATATGTGCAATCCAAACCCAAACATTTGGTAAAATACACATCACATCATTAGCCAAGAATCAATGTAGATGGGATTAAATTTGTTGCAGCAAAGAAAACATGCAATAATCTTTAGGACAAATATCACAAAGTCTTCATGTGCAGTTGTAACCAGAAATGGGAATGAATGTCAGACTTGGCAATGCTTTGAGAACAAAGAACTCATACCATGTAAGTGGTAATGTGATTGTCTCTGCCTATGTCAGCAAATCCAACATTTCCTC
Organism: Cunninghamia lanceolata; assembly: GCA_027924645.1. Lineage (NCBI taxonomy): Eukaryota > Viridiplantae > Streptophyta > Pinopsida > Cupressales > Cupressaceae > Cunninghamia > Cunninghamia lanceolata. The sequence continues at coordinate 589,694 of BSBN01000149.1, read as the reverse complement.
ACATTGCAACAACCAAAGCCATGAAAACTGGTAAGCCAAAAGGAAATCGCACCATTGGCCATGCACTTGAAGGATTTAATGAGGATTGCATTAGTGAACAAAAAGTATAGTGCCTCTTTTAGCCAACTTTTTCAACATAAAGTTGTGAGATCAAAACTAGAGTTGTTGCTTAGAACAAGTTCCTTTATATCAACAATAGCCCATGCTATGAGTGAATCAGGGACATGAGATGATAGAGGACATTTATAAATGAGGTGAAACACTAAACACTTTATCAAACCAAAATGAAAGAATGGCCACACATGTGGCTTAAGGAGATAAACAAAATCAGTGAATCTGAGTTGACAATGTGCAATGGGGAAAAGTTTAAAAAAATTTAGAGGTAAAAAATGTGGACAAAAATAGTCTCTAATTGGGGACAAAGACTGTGAGGCCTGCAGAGAACCCTAGAATCTCAGGTGAAGACTAGTGCTGATCTGTTAGGCCATAGAGTAAAGGGGAACAAAAGGAGACCTTGAAGAAACCTGAAAATAGGGCAAAACAGGAAAAGAAACTAAACTACCAGCACAACAAAAACTCCTTATATGTACATGTCAGGAAGGCCCTACCTTTGATGACTCCAGAGTGGTTATACAAATCCATTTATAGGCTGGGAGAAGTAACAACCTCTGTGAAATAATGATTGATGAATGAGGATCCTGTACACAACCAGCTACCAATTTGTGATCACCATGATCAAATTAATAAGAATGGCATCATATAAAGACCCTCTAGATCTGATTTTATGCTCAAGAAGCCACTCTTCATTATATACTTCTAGAATAGGATGACTCATGAAAGCATTGCCCAGCATATGACTACTAGTATTTGTCTGTGTAACCTCGCGTGTAATATCATAATGTACTTGATTTTGCAAGCAAGCAGTAACCAGCCCTTGATTTGGACAATACAAACAAAAATTATGATTTAAAAACCACTTTTTAATGCAGTATGTGGAAGTGTCTGCCCCAATATGTTCTTGCATAGATCATTCCCTATGGCAGATAGACTAACATCCCATGCCTGAAAATAACCAGTTGAATCATTGAAAGACCAAACATTAGCCATATACAAAATTGGAAGAGAGTTAGACTAAAAATCTGAATTGCAAACAATATCTTTATGTACCTAAAAATCACCCCTAACTAGAACAATCTCCTCTTTCTCTGTGAGATTTGGCTCAATAGTTTCATGATGCACTTCATTATCCCTGTCCATAGTCTTTGGATTAGACATGACAACTTCCTCTCCACACAAAAATTCATCCTCAGGTGCATTAAGACACCAATTCAGAATGCAAACAATATAACATTTAGCACATTCAATTACTTAATCACTTCCATCAAGGCTATTATGGTTGTTTATAACATCATCTTCCAAGTTTTGTTTAAAAATTTTAGCATTCAAATTTTCAAAATGAAAGGATTCATATGTAAAATCTTTCCTAATCTCTTCTTGTAGCCATAGCTCTGTATTATCTTTCTCAGGAAACATTAAGGCTTCATATTTAGCTTGCATTCACTTTGGAGAATGGATATTCAATACCTCATCTTCATGTTGTGTAGCCTCAAGTTGTTGTTCATCACTGGTAAAATTAAATGATTGCATCTCTGTAGTAGATAAGGAGGCTAGTACAACATAATCTACACTACCATCTTTACAATTTGTACCATTGGAGGATTGTTCATCTTCTATATTACATGGGGAACTTATAGGTTCAGCATTATCTTCTTCATAATAGAAATAGAAAGCTTCCATTCTTCTATCAGTCCTGCATTACTCACCTCTTCTCTACAAAAGTGCTTTGGATCAAGAATAGTGAGATTGAGGTATTTAGCAGAAAACTTTGTTTGTGCATAAGGGACTTCCTCACAGGTTCACTACTCAAATTATTTAAAACCTGATTTGTTTTCTAGAAACCACTTGAAATCAAATCATCTTCTATTTTCATAGCCTCTTGCTAAGCAATTTTAATATCATTCACTTGACTTTGTTTCAACTCAAATTGAACATCAGGATGCAAAGAAAAAATAAAAGCACAAAGATGAAGTTGCTCACTTGGTTAAATGGAAGCCAAAATCTTTTTGAGCAACCAATTGAACCTATCCACAAAATCTCTGATGGATTTGCCTTCTTGCTTTTGTATATGGAAGAATTGATACGACAATGCAGCTTCATCAACAAGACCCTTACATCTTCCCAAGAACTTCTTGTTCAATGAATTCCAACCAGTAGTATACTTATTTTGCAAAAAACAAAACCAATCTGTTGCAGGCCCAATAAGGGACTCAATAAATAATCTTACAAAAATATTTTCTTCACTTACCCCCAAAATGCTGTATGCAACTGTGAATGCCAGAATGTGACCTTCTGCATCTTTAGAATCCTCTCCACTAAAATTTGGAAAATGCTTTCTTGATCCTTTAGGAAAAGGTGAAAACTGAGGCAAAAAGAGAGGTCAAAAATGATTTCCCCATGGCTAAGAAACCAATGCAGGGGTTATGATATCAGCAGGGGTTTTCACTAGAACAAACTGCTTTTAAATATGTTCCCCTTCATAGAGCCGCCAACCTCTATCCTCTGGGAGGTACCTTTAAATTTTTGAGAAAAGAAGATGTTGACACTTCGATTTCTTTCCCCAATGCAGTCGCCAAAAATATGTTGGTTAACAGTTTTGTTACTACAAAAATAACCCACTTCGCCCAAGAAGTCAAAAATAAAAAGACACCAACAAATGGAGTAATCGTTGTGAGTGCAACAATTATCCTCTGCATTCAAGAGGGTTATCTCCTTCGTATGATGGGGTTTTTTTTTATTTTAGTTATTTTTAACCAGAAAGTATGAAAAGGTAGTAAAAAGAAAGAAGAAAATAGGAAAGGAAAGGAGAAGAAATCTGCCTCTGAACATAGGCACATAACACAAACTCTCACAATGAAGAGGTAAAATACTAACAATAGAGACACAAAGTCCTCTAATAACATCTACAAATCAAGAGCATGTAGAAGGAATTGCAATGGATAAAAGGCTGAGTGAACATAAGAACAATTAACCTCTATGAAGAAACCATGGACATAAGAACAAAATTCTTCATTAATGTGAAAATCAAAACCAGAGTTCAGAGCCTCTAGTAACCCCTTATACAAAGCTTCTCCATTACATAGGGCCAGAAAAAAGATCCTTACAATGAAATGCCAATCAGTTTTTATAGGCTCACCTTGGATGGGAAACCCAAATGCCATCCACCAAAATAATGAGCATAAATTAAAATTAAACAAAAAGTCATCTCTTCATCTTCTATTTGGTTTACTTGTAACAGTCTTTCTCAGCGTACTCTCAACTCAAATACAACAATCAACCCTAGAAAACTTAAAGTACCCGCTTCCTTACTAGGAGCTCCACAATTAGAACCCTCAAACTATGGCCAACAACCACAATAACAAGAGGATTGAGTCTAAAAATCATCCTGATAACAGATACCTCCTTCATGCAGATAGGAATTGCTGGCTCCTCTGTTCCTGTAGGAAATACATGGAATGTCTTGAATGGTCTTGGCCAAGACTACTGTCAATCTATATGACATTGTTACCCTCTTGGCAGCCGTAGCTCAAGGACTTTGCATCGAATTGGACTCTAGAATGTTAATGTCCTCCTCTTTACTAAAGTGACCCTTTCCATGGAAAAGGAGAGTATGTGCTAGTCATGCTCCATCCCAGATGATTATGGGGATGCATCTTTGTAGGATACTGTTCTCCATATATCCATCTTGGCCATCTGAAAGAACATCCCTTCCAGAGAAGAGTTTTAATTTTTACATTTTCAATTTACCTAGGATGGTGGTATCAACATCATGTTCACAACTATCTACCATCATCGTTGAACATAGAAATACAAGATATGAACCAAGTAGAGATTTTACTATTGATAATGTAAATGCAGCTTCATCAATGACTAGTAATTTCAGTCGAGAAAGCCATTTTTATAATCTTGGTGTTGAATGTACCGTATTGTTTGCCAATGTTTCTTGTAGACTTTTACCCAAATAATAGCCTTATTAAATGCTGAATTTGTGTTCTGTACCAAGTCACAGTGTATATGCTCTTTATATTCTACTGCATCAAAACCTTTGAAAACAAACTGAAACAATGTCTTCATGCTTTCAAAATTTGGTGTTGTAACAAAAATATCTGAGTACCCCTTATCTTGCTTTGGGATATTAGCTAAGTATTTGAACTTTCTATCATTTCCATAACTTCCTTGAGAGTGTCAACAAATCCATGTGCCACGTTATTCGTGACTCCCTCGTAAGTTTCCGATTTGCACTATCAAGTTCTTCTTTAGTCATGGAATCCATCATTGTCATGAACATCTTAATGCATGCTTGGCTACCAAAGCATTCCCATCCATGATATCTAACAAAAATCCACATGTTTAATGGATGTAAGATCCCAGAGTTGGCGCTGACAGAGAATGATGGCAAAAGGCGGTGGAAATTGGCATTATAACTACTATTCGAGCTTTTCCAATGAACAACTTTCCTTTTAAGCACCAAAATTTATATTATGACCTTAAGGAGGAAAAATGTATGTGGATGATGTGGCATTGGTACGACACCTACCAATTGTATCTACATGAAAGTTTCTAAAAACTTTTCAACTGGTTCATTTTGTGCCTATCTCACCATCATTGCATTTTAAGAGCTTGGCGTTATCCTTGCCAATTACACCTTCTCCATGTTTTGACATTTTGCATGCATGCTCATAACATTTCCAACTATAATATCTGACAAAACTCATCTTTCCTCATGCTTGGTGTGGGCTGGTGGGAGGTTTTGACGTTACCACTACCAATGCATTCATTTGAACATTTCTAAAACCTTTTCAACAAATTCATTTTGTGTATATCAACTTCTACAATGCTGCAACCTTTTGATGTGCTTTCACATTTCCATGCATATTCTTGGTGGCATTTTTAATCACAAATATCCTATAGGGCCCCTCATTAAGCTTTGATGGAGGTCGATGCTTTGTTTGAAGGCTCCTAGTTTGGCACAGCAATATACAAGCTGGTGAAATTCAGCATCTAGCCAATTAAGTTTTGTATACTCATCCACTCAAGCTTTTCCAGTTATAATATATGACAAAAATTTTGCTTTAGATGTGTTGTCACTATTTTGGTGTAGTTGTACTGGTGAAGTAGGTAGTTTTTGGGCGTTATCACTATCAATCACTTCTACTAGAAGTTTCTAAATTCTTTTCAACTAACCCACCTCATCCTTATCTTGTCATTAGAATATGAGAAGGGCCATGACTTTTTTTTTTCCATGTGTATCGGCCAAATCATCCCCAACTATAAAATATGACAAAAATCTTCTTTATGCGTTTTTGCTATTTTAGCATGGATGTGGGTGGGGAATGCATTGACAAATAACATGAAAATTGGAGTTGCAATTATCACTTGTGTTTTATTCACACTTCCAAGTTTCACACAAATGAGGACTTGGGTGTTTTCAAGCATAATATCTGGCAAAAATATCTCTTCTGATATTCCTGTTTGGACACAAGCTAGAAATGTTGGCGAAGAAGATGCGGACTTGGTGTTATGCCAACTGATTACATTTGCTTGAAAGTTTCTACAGCCAATTCAACAAATCTATTTCGAAAGCATGTCCTGCAGCCATTAATGCATTTGATGACATAACATTTCTACAATTGACCATGTCATTGCCTATCTGTAATTCCACATTAGAAATTAATACCTCCTTTGACTATTTCACCATCTAACAAAAACCGCAACAATGTTTTCACTTTAAACTGTTGAAAGCGGATGTGCTATGACCATAAGAGTGTGCCCTTTATCAAGTGATTCATAGCATCATGAAACATATACGCATTCTCTGTATCCAATGCACTTGTAACCTCATCTTCTTCGTACTCTTTGGCGCTGGGAACTATCCCCTTAGGGTCCACAATGGCATCACGTATTATCTACAACTCATATTAAGATTCTTCCTCCTCATTGTTGTTGCCTTAAAAATTCGAACTTGAAAATTTAAAAAATTTCAGTGCATTCTCCACTATGCCTTGTTGTTGAGTCAAAATGTCTTACCATTTGCAAGACTTTAAAACTTTAATTTTTCCTGACCCCTAAAGTTTAAAAGTTTCCCAAATTTCTTGATTTCTCGATTTCATTGTCGGAGATTCTCATAGTTTTTGAACTTCATCTTGACGGTTCAAAGGTTCTCAAAAAGCCCGACTTGCCGACTTACCCTTTTGAAATCAGAGATTGAAGAACTTTTTGGAAGTGTTATATTCCTTGTCGGGAAAGTCAAAGGTTTTTGAAGATCATTCCAATAGTTCAAATGATTGTTAGAGCTCCGATGCCCTGACCTCACTCATTGTCGGGAGTTTTCAAATCTTGTGAACTTGTTACATCCCCAATTTTTGTCTTGATTATATTTTTTACTTTTACTAAAACATAAGTAAATTTATTATGATGTTTAGATTAATGACAATGAAATACATGGATTATATTGAATGTCATTTATGAAATTATGGAAATGATTATGTTATTATCAATTTAATATTTGGTCTATGAGATTTGATTTATTATTTGAATAATGATGCACTGATCATAATTCATTTGGTTACGAGTTTGATATACTAACTCTCAGAGAGACAGACAGAGAGAGAGAGAGAGAGAGAGAGTATCTTTCGAGGAGAGAGATATAGACCTCGGGTTACAAGTGGTTTATTTGTCGAAGTCAATTTTGAGTGTTTAATGTAAAAATGTGTACCAAAGTGTCATAAGAGGTAAGTCTTGTCTTGTCAGTTTACTTCTAAACCAAATCGACAGGTAGTTGATATTATACAATCTTTTTAAGTCATAGTAAGTCATCTTAGTTGTTAATAATGTTAATAGTGTCGTTAGAGTTTATGTGGTGACTATTTACATTTAACGTACAAATTATGATGTTATTGTCGTAAAATAGTTACCTTATTATTATTAAGTCACTTGAGATGTTTTAACTGATTCTTAACGTTAAGACTTTATCATCATGTTAGATTGGCATGTTTTTAGTGAAGGAATGTGATAGGGAGGTAAACTTGACCCATTCACAATATCTGTAAATCATTATTTTATTGCTATTTTTCTTTTTGATTAAATCATAACCATTGAATGAGATCGATGATATGTAAGTCTTGTTTAATATAAGCCATAGATATATTTATAAACTGAAGAGGATAATAACTCACATTATTTAATCAACTTATCAATCGAATAACCTTGGGCATGTTATTTATGACACCCACATTAATTTGAATGATAGAATTTGGATCACTTAAAGTGATTAACAATAATAACCATCAACAGTTATGCTTGTGTTGACCTCTTTTAAGAGGGAGTATGGTATTATAGTTGCATACATTGAAAACTCTCAACATTTTGTGCCTCAAATGAACATGTGTTTATCTTTGCTACATAAGTGGGATCGGTTGTAAACCGAATGAGAGAGTGGTCAGTTGTGTTGGAACCATAAAAAACTTCATATTTTTCACTGGCCTTCGTCCACTTGCCCTCCAATATACCATGAAAATTTATCATCATATGATCCATACATATTGCAAAATTTGTGTGACGAGATCCATATCATAACCTCTGTTGATAAATAATTCCATGTATTTGACTCTTTTAAGCATTTTCCTAACCACAGTCAACAAAAAAGAACAATTGATCTTTATCGGCAAGACTATGTGCATGTCTTGTAGATCAAATAAGTTGTGAGCATCACATTGAACACTTCAAGCATATCAGAAAGACATAAATAATATCTTGCTGATAAAAACTCATCGGCAAGAGAAAGAAGGTCAGAGTGAAAATCTCAAGTCATACCGATCTAAAAGGTCATGCCGATGGACACAATTTCGACAAGAGTATCACCGATAAACAAAAGCTATAAAGGAAACTCATTGGCAAGACATCATAAAAGTCTCACCGATAAAAACTCATCGACAAGACATTATACAAGTCTCACTGACGAAAAACTCATCGGCAAGAGAAAGAAGATTAGAGTGAAAATCTCATGTCATACCGATCTAAAAGGTCATGCTGATGGACACAGTTTTGGCAAGAGTCTCACCGATGAACAAAAGCTATAAAAGAAACTCATTGGCAAGACATCATAGAAGTCTCATCGATAAAAAACTCATCAGCAAGACATTATAGAAGTCTCACCAATGAAAAACTCATCAGCAAGAGAAATAAAGGTCGGAGTGAAAATCTCAAATCATATCGATCTAAAGAGTCATGCCGATGAACATAGTTTCAGCAAGAGATATATGTACTCTCACCGATACATCGATACACTGGTTATATCAACATGACATATACCATCAGAACAATTTTTTTATGTCTTCCTGACTATGCAAGTCATTGTGATGAACTGAAGAGTTTCCAAGGAAAGTCTCATCAATGTATCCAAATGAATTTAAATATTTGTTTAAAATCACTGGGAAGGATAAATCATGCTAGTGAAATAAATAATGGTGAAATATTAGTTAAAATAAAAAATACATGAAGTGAGCCCCCGAAGATGAATAATCAATATGTTTGTGGATATCAGAGAGGGTGTGCTGAATATCTCTACAAAAAACTAGATGGAGAAATAACAACGAAGAATAAACAACATTAACGGGAAAACAAATATTGATAGAATGTGATTATATTTTTCACACTTATATAAAAAGGGTGTCGAGGTAAATGGATTTCACTTAGAAGTAAAAGAAGATGAGGAAGATTTAAATACTAGATAGATAAAATATTTCACGGAAATCAAAATGCAAAGTGAAAATTTAGCGAAGTTGCGAAGTATTTTTCACCAAGATGTTAAATATTTCACTAAGGGAGTAAATATTTGTTTACCTGAAGGAATATGGAAATGCATACAGTTAAATATAAACTATTTCCAGTGAAGGTAAATATCAGGGTGAAGATTAAAGAAAAAATAATTATTATTATTTTCATCGGAATAAAAAGGTGGAGAAGATTAAAATTAAAATTAAAATATTTTAATCTATTAAAGATAAAATATTTTAGTTTGTCCAAGGTAATTAATTAAATGAAGAGCTACAACAGAAGGGTGAGTAAAGGGTCATAACCCAGGAAAATATAATACATATATACCAGATGAAATCAAATGGGAATCATCAACAGTAGCAGTGGGTTAGAAAATCATTATTAGTAGAGCAACAAGCATTAGAATGAAAAAATAAATATCACAATGGAGACTTTATATACATTATAAAAGTCTTTTTGGAGCAATTAAAGAAGGAGTATTTTTATTTAATGTTTCAACCTTTGTTGTTCAACTATTTGTTGATTATCATTCACATATGTTATCTGTGTTTTCTCCAAAATGGTCTCCCATGTTATTTAAATTAATATGTCAACAATATATTTAATTTATCTGATCACATTTGCTGACTCTGTGTGTGCTAATTGATTGGTTTCATAGAAAATTTGATTTAAGTCCTCTTAAGTGACTTAGTTTACTAGTCTCCACCTGGAATTAAAATCCTTTGAACTAACCATCTTAATTGGTTTCCTTCATGTTTGAATTAAAATCCTTTTTAGTTGTTCACAGTAACTTGAGAGAATATCATTGGGATTGGGTAAGAAGAGTACAAATAACCTACAACCTTGCATGTTTATACAAGGTATAAACATCTCAATTGTGCCAAATAATTTGAGTTAAGCCTAGAGGGAATAAAACATTAATCATACACATTCTCACTCCATTTTCCCAAAATAGATAAAACAATTGTCATCATAAATACCATTTCAAAATCTTATTCATAATTTTCAAATCTCAAACATTAGCATTAGAAATTATTCACAAACATTATAGCTACTTCTCACCTATTTGCCACCATGAAGGTTACACCAAAATCTACTTTAGCCATTAAGGTATACCCACCTAGGTCTAGTAGAACCTAAAGTCAAGAAGGTATTATCCTTGTGCCTGTTAGCCAGAAGCATGAAGAGAGATTGGAAACCTCTTAAGGTGTAAAATCCTATGTTTTTGAGACCTAACAGAATTGGTGACTCCGTTGGGGAACTAATTCAGAATCTGGTCAAAGATCATGTCATCACAGAGTCAATACATTTTTTGAATACAGCTTGGGAACTCTGTTGGTAAGGACGCAAAATGACATAATCATTTTCCTACTCATGAAAAGTAGGTGGCGACTCTAAAAGAATTATAATATTATCCAACAATGAATGAAAGAAGATCTCTATTCCAAGAGAGTCCTAAGAAAAGGTGGACAGACAAGCATGGATCTACTTATGGAAAAGAACATCAAAAGGCAAATGAAATGGAGGGACAAATGGAAGAAAATCAGGAGGGGTTTGTTGATCACACTGTCATTGATTTTGATAGTATGACTAACCAAGAGATTGAAGTGTATCTAGAATGGCAAAGACAATAGCTCATGAGACTACAGATGATATAAGAAAGCTAGGAACTGCATAGACAATTGGCACAATTGGACATCCAGGCATCAAAACCACCAAAATATGTCCCTCCACAAGGTGGTAATATTAATTCGCATGAGCCCTATCGAAATACATATGCTCTAGGAACTTCAATAGTATCTCATATGCATACCATAATTCTATCCAGCATAATATGCCACCACAAATCCCTAGCCTATAAGTACAAGTAACATTCCCCAATACTATCCACCACTAGGACAATGGTATGCCCCACAATATCATGACCAGCATATGTCACATAAAAATGTGCACTCTCATCAACCCACTTAACAAAATGCTTACCATTAGCCCCCATATGGATATCATATGCAGTAAATAAAATTTACACCACACTTGGAGCCACAACATATTCCAACAACTAATAAAAATGCATATGCTATATCAAAAGATAGAAATTTTTAAAATATAAATTCTTTTGTTGTCCTAGCCCACCCGCCACAATATATGACACAACGGTTTAGGGAGGAATAGGATGACAATTTTCAAACAGGGAAAACTCATGATGAGGAGGAAATGCACATATCTAAAAATAATTTTCAAAATTATTCAAATACTTTGTATGATGAAATAATAGAAGGAGAACAAATGACATTCTTCCAAGGAGTGTTGGAACACAAATTTCATGTGTATTCAAACCCATTCTATGAAGAGGATGAAATACTTTTAGATAGACAGGAAAGTGAATATGTTGATAATGATGATGATGAGTCCATAAATGAAGGGAAGTCATATGATGAAATGAGCATAGTCAATTATTGTGATGATGATGAAAAGAACAATGAGCACTCCCATTTTTCAGATCAGCCAAGAGGTCAACTCACAATGCATGACAATAAGAAGAATAATGAAAAATGTTGCATTCAAGAGGGATACTCTTCATGTAGCAAAAATATATAACATAGAAATGAGATTGTTCAGATTATACTTGACTTTCAGCTGCACAGTGAGGAAAAATATACCTACAACATTGAGCATGGAAAATTGATCAAAGATATGAATATACTCAATAAAATAAATTTTAAAAATATTGGAGGATTGGCTTCACTACAGCATGACAAAAATCAAATTTTTGACAGAGGACAATTTGGCTTTTTATTTATTCTAGTGGCATTGAACCATCAGCTATGGTGTGGTTTTTTTCAAACCATATCATTTGGCAAACGTAACATTTGGACTCTATTTTCCATGGAATAGGCACTGGTCTACTCCCTAGAGATCTGGGATCTTGTGATGCCCACAAGGGGCATACATCCCCAATCAGAGCCATTGTTGGAACTAGAAAAAACTTCATATTTTTCACTAGCCTTCATCCACTTAACCTCCAATATACCATGAAAATTTATCATCATATGATCCATACATATTGCAAAATTTGTGTGACAAGATCCATATCATAACCTCTGTTGACCAATAATTCCATGTATTCTACTCTTTTAAGTATTTCCCTGACCACAGTCAACAAAAAAGAACAATTGATCCTTATCAGCAAGACTATGCCCAAGTGTTGCTGATCAAATAAGATGTGAGCTTCACACTAAACACTTCACACATATCGGGAAGACGTAAATAATCTCTCACCGATAAAAACTCATTGGAAAGAGAAAGAAGGTCAGAGTGAAAATCTCAAGTCATACCAATCTTAAAGGTCATGCCGATGGACACAGTTTTGGCAATAGTCTCACTGATGAACAAAATCTATAAGGGAAACTCATTGGCAAGACATCATACAAGTCTCACTGATAAAAATTCATTGTCAAGACATCATACAAGTTTCACCAATGAAAAAATCATCAGCAAGAGAAAGAAGGTCAAAGTGAAAATCTCAAGTCATACCAATCTAATAGGTCATGCCAATGGACAGAATTTTGATAAGAGTCTCACCGATGAACAAAAGAAATAAAAGAAACTCATCAGTAAGACATGATTAAAGTCTCACCGATAAAAAAGTCATTGGCAAGACATCATAGAAGTCTCACCATTGAAAAAATCATCGGCAGGAGAAATAAAGGTCGGAGTGAAAATCTCAAATCACACCGATCTAAAGAGTCATGCCGATGAACACAGTTTTGGCAAGAGATATATGTACTCTCGCTGATAAATCAATAGACCAATTATATCAGCATGACATATACAATTGGAATATTTTTTTATGTCTTCCCGAATATGCAAGTCATTCTGATGAACTGAAGAATTTCCAATGAAAATCTCATCGATGTATCCAAATGAATGTAAATATTTATTTAAAATCATCAAGAAGGATAAATCATGCTGGTGAAATAAATAGTGGTGAGATATTAGTTAAAATCATTAATACATGAAGTGAGCCCCCCTGAGATGAATAATCAATATGTTTGTGGATATTAGAGAGGGTGTGATAAATATCTCTTCAAAAACTAGATGGAGAAATAAAAAGGAAGTATAAGCATCATTAACAGGAAAAAAATATTGAAAGAATGTTATTATAGTTTTCACACTTTTGTTAAAAAGGTGCTGAGACAAATGGATTACACTTAGAAGTAAAAGAAGGTGAGGAAGATTTAAATAAATGTTAAGGAAGGATTAAATACCTAGAAGATCAAATATTTCACGGAAATCAAAATGGAAAGTCAAATTTTAGTAAAGCCGCGAAGTATTTTTCACCAAGATGTTAAATATTTCGCTAAGGGAGTAAATATTTATTTCCCTGAAGGAATATGGCAATGCATACGGTTAAATATAAACTATTTCTAGTGAAGGTAAATATTAGGCTGAAGATTAAAGAAGAAATTATTATTATTATTTCCACTGGAATACAAAGGTCAAGAAGATTAAAATTAAAATTAAAATATTTTAATCTATTAAAGATATTTTAATTTGTCTGAGGTAATTAATTAAATGAAGAGCTGCAATAGAAGGGTGAGTAAAGGGTCATAACGCAAGAAGATATAATATATATATACCAGATGAAATCAAATGGGAATCATCATTAGTAGCTTAGTAGGTTAGAAAATCATTATTAGTAGAGTAGCAAGCATTAGGATAAAAAAGTAAATATCATAATGGAGATTTTATATACATTATAAAAATGTTTTTGGAGCAATTGGAGTATTTTTATCAAATGTTTCAACCTTTGGTGTTCAATTATCTATTGATTATCATTCACATCTATTATCAGTGTTCTCTCCAAAATGGTCTCCCATATTATTTAAATTAATATGTCAAGGATATATTTAATTTATCTGATTACATTTGGTGACTCTGTGTGCTCAAATTGATTGGTTTCACAGAGAAGTTGATTTAAGTCCTCTTAAGTGACTCAATTTACTAGTTTCTGCCTAGAATTAAAATCTTTTGAATCGATCATCTTAATTGGTTTCCTTCGTGTTTGAATTAAAATCCCTTTTGATTGTTCACAGTAACTTGAGAGATTATCATTGGTATTGGGTAAGAAGAGTACAAATAACCTATAACCTTGCATGTTTATACAAGGTATAAACATCTTAAAAGTGCCAAATAATTCGAGTTAACCCAAGAGGCAATAAAACATTAATCATACACATCCTAACTCCATTTTCCCAAAATAGATAAAACACTAGTCATCATAAATACCATTTTGAAAATCTTATTCATAATTTTAAAATCTCAAACATTAGCATTAGAAATCATTCACAAATATTACAGCTACTTTACACCTATTTGCCACCATGAAGGTTACACAAAAATCTGCTTTAGCCATTTAGGTTTACCAACCTAGGTCTAGAAAAACCTAAAGTGAAGAAGGTATTATCCTTGTGCTTGCTAGCTAGAATCATGAAGAGAGATTGGCAACCTCTTAAGGTGTAAAAACCCACTTCTTTGAGACCTAACAAGTTGCATTACCAATTATCTTACATTCGATGGAGTGGTAGAAACCATTTCATTAAGAGCTTTGAAGCATCATTAATTGGCACGAATCACCTTGATCATAAGGGAAATAAGATTCGTAGTTAGGAGACACACATATGGGAGATCATTTTGTTAAAACTTAGAGAGTAGGTCACAACAAGAACACAGGCATGTGGATGCCATCATTTAGGCTAAGTGAATAGTAAACATAGATGTAGATAACGCTTGTGCCATTGCCAGGTATCATTCAATACCTATGTGAAAACAATAATAGAATTGTAAGGATTTATAATGCCTTTTGTTTGCATGCTTCAAAGAATTGATATTATCCCGTTTTATATGTCTGTGATATTCGATTCTTAATCAACAAACCTGTTAATGAGTGTTTTCATTATGTTTAAAACCTTTGGAGTTAATGATTGTCACCATTATCACTGTCTGGCCAAAGCTATTAAAGGCTATTAGCCTCAGTCAAAAACCATAGAATTGTCTAGAAGTGGGTCTATTGAAATATATTATTGTAGAATGATATTCTAATACACCGTAGAGGTCTTCTTTATGAGTGGTCGATTATGTAGAAAAATACAGTCAATTAAGAGAAGGTTCAATATTAAGAATGACCGAGAGTTGATTATTGAGATATTTTATACCATTCTTATACATATATCAAGTACCGTTTAGAACTATGATAGGATTGTAAACATAGTTGAGTAGGATGCTTAAATCCTTGAGGTGATTAATGGAAGTATAAGAACCAATTCTTGTTAAGATACAAATAACTATAATGGTTATTTTCCAAGAGAACTTAGAATCTCATTAAGCTTAGGAAGATACCTTTTTCATTATAAATCAAGTGATAACTCAATGGAAATGCTTCGATAGAAATATGAAGGATCATAGGGTTATCCTTACTTAGTAATTTTTACATGAGAATATCTTTGTAGGAAACTAGTATGATATGATTAAATGATGTCTAACAAGATAGGAATTTGAGAGGAAACATTTTTGAGTATATATATGTGTCGTGACTATTGAAGTAATCATGAATAGGTAAATCAAGAATATTCATATTTTCATATAAGAGGAAATATCTATTTTCAACAATACTTCACTCCTTTTCAGTTTAGATAAACTATGAGTTGTTATTAACCTAGTCTCATTGATATGAGTTTCAGATAATTTGTAAAGCCATATTATTATGGGATATTATGTAAAACTTAGAGTTGAACTGAAAACAAATGATTAGATAAGAAATATAGATTTGTCTAAGTTTGAGAAAAACTAGTATCATGTCAAAATGATTCAACTGAATTGTCAACTTAGTTGATAAGGGAAAAATTGTGGAAATACGACAGTATCCAAGTTGAGTAGGGGTGGGTGATCACAATGACGATGTTCATTATGATTGATATTGATAATAAAAACTTTGGCCAAAGTAATGCATTTGTTTTCTACATGCATTGTCGATTCACTATATCTGGATTGCTCATCATATCGGAAATCATACTTAGCTAGAGGGTATCTAGGGTTGTATGGTTGATAGAATTGAGTAGGATACAACACTATGTACTCGAAGCGGGTAATTTACCACTGGTCACCTTTGGTCTATATTCCTCATGAATGGAAGGGCCACTTCCTATGTGGAAGATGTGTAGGAGACCATCGGTCTATGGATGGAGGTAAATCACTGGAAAGATACTCTCTCTCCAAGAAGACCATATGCCAGGACTTTAGATAAAGATGTTAGTTATTCAGAATCAAAAATTATTCCAAAATTTGTATATATAATTGTTTTACTTTTGTAAACATTGTAATTGAGAAAGACAATATAGTTTATTATATATTGTAATGAGAAAATCTTGTAATTGTAGTTACTTAATTATATGTTGAATAAAAGAAGAAATTTCTCTATCTTATTTTTACCTTGTTGAATTACTCCATGGTAATTCTTTTGGTTTTTCTATGTTTTTAGAACTTGTATGTTACAGAACTCCTTAAAATTCAAGGTTCTAAATCTGTCCCAACTCCTGACTAGTTGGTATCGATGACACTACTATTCTGATATGAGGTTTGATGGTTCCATTTCCCAGTTTTCAAGATATCTCCATCTCATCTGATTACTCGTGTGGTATGTAATGAGAATGTCTTTTCAAGAGTTATGAAATGCGAGCTCAATCTTCAGACTCGTTTCTCAAGATGAAAAATCAATGATGCATTAATTACCTCTTAAATGACAAGTGTAACAGAGCTCACCAAGGTAGTAGCATGACATTAACAAGTTTAAAAACCATCATTACTTACTGGCGTAATTAATCAAACTGACTGTAGAGAAAGGTGACAGGTGCTCTTTGAATTCAGTCTTTCTTATCGACCAAGTTATCTTTTAGAATGGGACTTCCTAACAATAATGAAATTTGGGATGATGAGCCTATGTTTGTCCTACAACCTGATTTACATTGACCCAAAGAAGGACAGATTGATATCATCTCCCAGTTGCACATAGTTGCTTGGAAGGAGAAAACTAGTTATGTTGAATACCGCAGAGCATTTTTATCTTAGAAGAAGAAGAAGAACATGCTGAGTTGTGTCAACTTTTTATGGAAACTCACCTGGAATTAGGAGCTAGGGCCATCTAATGCCACTTGTCTTGCATGGATGAAGTTCTTTTGTAATTAGTGATGGTAACCACAATTAAGATATAATGTAACCATTTCCATTTTAAGATCACTTTCTTGATAGTAATTACTTAAAAAGACAATTCTGAACAGTTATGATTTTGGAGGTTTTGAAAAACTATAAAGAGAGGACTTTCGAAGGAAGGAGGATCTTTTTCCAGTTGTCTGTGATTAGGGGAAGGGGAGCAAGTTTATTCTATTTTATTCTTAGTTATATTTTTCTTATCTCAACTTATGTATAGAGGCATTGCAAAAACTTTGAGTTTTGTTATATTTAAGAAATGCAAAATTACTTACAAAACTTTGTGTCTCCAAGTATCTTCTATGACTGCAATGGTGCTTGTGTCAATTTGTAATTTCTCTTCAATATTGCTTCTTTTACATTTGTATGTATTAAGGAGGAATATTACTGTGTCTTTTAATCAATCTATCCTTGTTTGTGAGTGTTGGATAGGTTGGCTATGTATCATTTATCTACATTCATTTCTTTATGGAATCAATCATGCACATCTATTTCATGGTGATGGGTAGATGTTAATGTACATTTTCTGCTTTCTTGTTAAAAGCACGCCTTATATTTTTATTCATTGCATATCTTAGGAGGGAGATGTAACTTTAAAATTCAGAGGAAGGTTGTCAATCCAATGGCAACTTCTCCAACTGTTAGTATTGTTTGTTCTTCTTCTCAGGCGTCGTGAGTAACTTTCTCCATTTATTTTCGAAGGACAAATCTATTCACTAACAAATTTTTTTGTGACACTACTGGGGAATCAAAAGTGATAGACTAGTGTTATTATTTTTTAGAAATTTGAAGGTGCCTCCTCCATGGCGGAGGTTTGCGACTCTACAAAATGGAATGTGTCCAAAAGCAATTTATTCTAGCAAAGATTCCTATTTGATTTCATTTTCAGATTTACATTATAGCCTTGGTTTCTCCCCAGCCATGGGGAAATCATTTTGGGCCTTTTTCTTTGCATCTATATTCACCATTACCTGAAGGATCAAAAAAATATTTCTCAAAGATCAGTGGAGAAGACTCTCAAGATGCTAAAAATCACATTCTTGCATTTACGATTGCATACAAAGTTTTGGGTGTAAGTAAAGAAGATATTATTATTCGGCTATTTATCAAATCTCTTATTGGGCCTGCAGCAGAATGGTTTCATCATTTAGAAGTGAAATGTATATCAAATTGGGATTGATTGAAGACTAAGTTCTTCAAAAGATTTAAAAGTCATGTTGATGAAGCTACCCTATTGTATCAATTTTTTCACATCCACAAGCAACAAGAAGAATCCATCAGAGATTTTGTGGATAAATTTAATCAGCTACTCAAAAAGATTCCTACTTCTATTCAACTAGGTGAGCTACTCCAACTATGTACTTTTATTTCTGCATTGCATCCAGATGTTTAGTTTGAATTGAAAAGGAGTAAAGTAAATGACATAAAAGTTGCTTAGAAAGAGGTGGTAAAGATTGAAGATGATTTGTTATTAAGTGGTCTATGGAAAAGTCAGGTTATGAGTAATTTGAATAAAAAGCCTATTATGTAGAAATATTATTTTTCGCCTATAGGTTTCCATAATACTTGACCTCCTTCTATTGAATGCTTCAATCTCTCTATTTTTTATGAAAGAATTGATGCATATTATCTACATAGTGAGGGAAATAATGATGTATCTATAAGTCTACCATGTAATGTAGAAGATGAACAATCCTCCCGTGGTGTAAATGGTAGAGAAGCTTATGCAAATAGCATTGTTTTGGCTCCCTTGTCTACTGCAAAAATACAATCATTTACTTTTTCAAGTGATGAGGAGCAACCCGGGGTTACACAACATGAAGATAAAGAGTTGAATGTATTTTCTCCAATATGCATGCGAGTTGAACATGAAGGCATCACATCTCCTAAGTCAAATAATACAAAGGTATGGCTGCAAGAAGAGGTCATAAATGCTAAAAAATTTAAGCAAGATTTGAAAGGTGAGGTTAAAAATGGTCATGATAGCTTTACTGAAGGTGGTCTAATAGATAAATGTAATAAGTGTCATAAGTACCTTAACACATGCAATGATGAATTTTTATGTGGAATATTGGACAGAGATGGTCACATTACTGAAATGAAAATGAATGTAGTCACTTGTAAGAAAGAAGCATTTGATAAAGTGGACAAAAAAAAGCCTGACAAGAGGATAGATGAATTGCATTCTGAATCTCCATGTTCTCTCAGTGATGATTTTTCTTGTGCAAGAGGAGAAGAAGTTCTTTTTACCACACTTGATCCCATGCTTGTAGAACATGGTATTCCAGAATCACAATCAATAGTCACACTTCCAGAAAGTTATTCATCATGCAATTTACAAAAAGAATGCTTCATTCGTAACATTTTCTGTCCAAGTTTCAGTGTTGATAATGAAGTTATGATCGATACATAGCTAGAGTATGTGACTTTCAAGTTTCATGAAGAGGATAATAAAGGAGAGGTACTATAGCTAAAGGTGTGTGAAGAATCCATCATTGAGTCACTTTTCTTTGAAGATGCAATTATAAATTTTGAGAATGATTCATCAAATGATGCTTGTGTTATAAATATATGCGATAATTTTGATGAGGAGTATGATAAAGTGGGCCATATAATACAACAATCAGTTTCAACACAAAAAGAGAACATTGTTTCTGTTGAAGGTGATTTTAAGCCTACAAGTACAAGTAACATTCCCCAATAGTATCCACCAGCAGGACAATGGTATGCCCCACAATATCGCCACCAGCATATGTCACATAAAAATGTGCACTCTCATTAACCCACCTAACAAAATGCAGCAAACCGCCATATGGATATCATATGCAGCAAAATATTTTTACACCACACTTGGAGCCACAACATATTCCATCAACTAATAAAAAAGCATATGCTATGTCAAAAGATGAGAGAAATTTTCAAAATATAATTTTTTTTGTTGTCCTAGCCCACCTGCCACAATATATAAGTCAATAGTTTGGGGAGGAAGAGGATGACTATTTTCAAACAGAGAAAACTCACGATGAGGAGGAAATACACATATCTAAAAATGATTTTCAAAATTATTCAAATCCCTTGAATGATGAAATAATAGAAGGAGAACAAATGACATTCTACCAAGGTGTACCAGAACACAAATTTCATGTGTATTCAAACCCATTCTATGAAGAGGATGAAATACTTTTAGACATGCAGGAAAGTGAATATGTTGATAATGATGATGATGAGTCCATAAATGAAGGGAAGTCATATGATGAAATGAGCACAGTGGATTATTGTGATGATGATGAAAAGAACAATGAGCACTCCCATTTTTTAGATCAGCCAGCAGGTCAGCTCACAATGCATGATAGTAAGAAGAATAATGAAAAATGTTGCATTGAAGAGGGATACTCTTAATGTAGCAAAAATATATCACATAGAAATGAGATTGTTTAGATTATACTTGACTTTCAACTGCGAAATGAGGAAAAATATACCTGCAACATTGAGTATGGAAAATTAATCAAAGATATGAATACATTCAGTCAGATAAATTTTAAAAATATTGGAAGATAGACTTCACTACATCGTGATGAAAATCAAATTTTTGATAGAGGACAATTTGGCTTTTTCTTTATTCTGGTGGCATTGAACCATCAGTTATCTTGTGGTTTTTTTTAAACCATATCCTTTTAGGGAAAACGTAACATTTGGACTCTATTACCCAATGGGGTAGGCACTAGTCTACTCCCTAGAGATCTAGGATCTTGCTATGCCCACAAGGGACATACATCCCCAATCAGAGCCATTGTTGGAACTAGAAAAAAATTCATATTTTTTTCTAGCCTTCATCCACTTGCCCTCCAATATACCATGAAAATTTATCATCATATGATCCATACATATTGCAAAATTTGTGTGACAAGATCCATATCATAACCTCTGTTCACCAATAATTCCATGTATTTGACTCTTTGAAGTATTTCCCTCACCACAGTAAAAAAAAAAGAACAATTGATCTTTATCGGTAAGAATATGTCCAAGTGTTGCCAATCAAATAAGCTGTGAGCTTCACACTGAACACTTCAAGCATATAAGGAAGACATAAATAATCTCTAACCGATAAAAACTCATTGGCAAGAGAAAGAAGGTCAGAGTGAAAATCTCAATTCATACTGATCTTAAAGGTCATACCGATGGACACAGTTTCAGCAAGAGTGTCACAGATGAACAAAAGCTATAAAGGGAACTCATCAGCAAGACATCATACAAGTCTCACCGATAAAAATCATCATTAAGACATCATACAAGTCTCACTGATGAAAAACTCATCGGCAAGATAAAGAAGGTCAAAGTGAAAATCTCAAGTCATACCGATCTAAAAGGTCATGCCGATGGACACAATTTCAACAAGAGTCTCACTAATGGACAAAAGCTATAAAAGAAACTCATTGGCAAGACATCATACAAGTCTCACCGATAAAAAAAATCATCGACAAGACATCATACAAGTCTCACCGATGAAAAACTCATTAGTAAGAGAAATAAAGGTCGGAGTGAAAATCTCAAATCATACCAATCTAAAGAGTCATGCTGATGAACACAGTTTTCGTAAGAGATATATGTACTCTCACCGATAAGTCCATAGACCAGTTATATTAGCATGACATATACCATCGGAACAATTTTTTATGTCTTCCTTACTATACAAGTCATTCTGATGAACTAAAGAGTTTCCAAGGAAAGTCTCATCGATGTTTCCAAATGAATTTAAATATTTGTTTAAAATCATCAAGAGGGATAAATCATGCTAGTGAAATAAGTAATGGTGAGATATTAGTTAAAATAAAAAATACATGAAGTGAGCCCCTCGAGATGAATAATCAATATGTTTGTCGATATCAGAGAGCGTGTGCTGAATATCTCTTCAAAAAACTAGATGGAGAAATAACAAGGAAGAATAAACATCATTAACGGGAAGACAAATATTGATAGAATGTGATTATAGTTTTCACACTTTTGTAAAAAAGATGCCGAGGGAAATAGATTACACTCAGAAGTAAAAGAAGGTGAGGAAGATTTAAATAAATGTTAAGGAAGAATTAAATACCTGACAGATAAAATATTTCATGGAAATCAAATTACAAAGTGAGAATTTAGTAAAGCTGTGAAGTATTTTTCACCAAGATGTTAAATATTTCACTAAGGGAGTAAGTATTTGTTTACCTAAAGGAATATGGAAATGCATACAATTAAATATAAACTATTTCCAGAAAGGTAAATATCATGGTGAAGATTAAAGAAGAAATAATTATTATTATTTTCACTAGAATACAAAGGTCAAGAAGATTAAAATTAAAATTAAAATATTTTAATCTATTAAAGATAAAATATTTTAATTTGTCCGAGGCAATTTATTAAATGAAGAGGTACAATAGAATGGTGACTAAAGGGTCATAACCCAAGAAAATATAATATATATATACCAGATCAAATCAAATCGAAATCATCATCAGTATCAGTAGGTTAGAAAATCATTATTAGTAGAGCAGCAAGCATTAGGATAAAAAATAAATATCACAATGGAGACTTTATATACATTATAAAGGTCTTTTTGGAGCAATTGGAGAAGGAGTATTTTTATCTAATGTTTCAACCATTGGTGTTCAATTATTTGTTGATTATCATTCACATCTGTTATCTATGTTGTCTCCAAAATGGTCTCCCATGTTATTTAAAGTTATATGTCAAGGATATATTTAATTTACCTGATCACATTTGTTGACTCTATGTGTTCTACTTGATTGGTTTTGCAGAGAAGTTGATTTAAGTCCTCTTAAGTGACTTAGTTTACTGGTTAACACCCAAAATTAAAATCCTTTGAACTAATCATCTTAATTGGTTTCCTTCCTATTTGAATTAAAATCCATTTTAGTTGTTCATAGTAACTTGAGACAATATCATTGGGATTGGGTAATAAGAGTACAAATAATCTACAACCTTGCACATTTATACAAGGCATAAACATCTCAAAAGTGCGAAATAATTCAAGTTAAGCCAAGAGGGAATAAAATATTAATTGTACACACCCTGACTCCATTTTCCCAAAAGAGATAAAACACTGGTCATCGTAAATACAAATTCAAAATCTTATTCATAATTTTCAAATCTCAAACATTAGCATTAGAAATCATTCACAAACATTATAGCTACTTCACACGTATTTGCCATCGCGAAGGTTACACAAAAATCTGCTTTAGCAATTTAGGTATACCCACCTAGGTCTAGAAGAATCTAAAGTCAAGAAGGTATTATCCTTGGACGTTTTTGAGACCTAAATGAATTGGTGACTCTGCTTGGTAACTAATTTAGAATCTAGTCAAAGATCTTCTCATCACAGAGTTAATACATTTTTTGAATACAACTTGGTAACTCTATTGGCAAGGATGTAAAAAGACAATCATTTTCCTACTCATGAAAAGTAGGTGGCCACTCTGAAAAAGTTACAATATCACCACCAGCATATGTCACATAAAAATGTGCACTCTCATCAACCCACCTGAAAAAATACTTACCATCAGCCCCCATATGGATATCATATGCAGCAAAATATTTTTACACCACACTTGGAGCCACAAGATATTCCAACAACTAATAAAAAAGCATATGATATATCAACAGATGAGAGAAATTTTCAAAATATAAATTTTTTTGTTGTCCCAGTCCACCCAGCACAATATATGAATCAATAGTTTGGGGAAGGAAGAGGATGACTATTTTCAAATAGGGAAAACTCATGATGAGGAGGAAATGCAAATATCTGAAAATGATTTTCAAAATTATTCAAATCCCTTGTATGATGAAATAATAGAAGGAGAACAAATGACATTTTGCCAAGGTGTGCCAGAACATGAATTTCATGTGTATTCAAACCCATTCTATAAAGAGGATGAAATAATTTTAGACAGACAGGAAAATGAATATGCTGATAATGATGATGAGTCCATAAATGAAGGGAAGTCATATGATGAAATGAGCATAGTCGATTATTGTGATGATGATGAAAAGAACAATGAGCACTCCCATTTTTCAAATCAGCCAAGAGGTCAACTCACAATGCATGATAGTAAGAAGAATAATGAAAACAAATTCATTGAAGAGCGATACTCTTCATGTACCAAAAATATATCACATAGAAATGAGATTGTTCAAATTATACTTGACTTTTAGCTACACAATGAGGAAAAATATACCTACAACATTGAGCATGGAAAATTGATCAAAGATATGAATACATTCAATCAGATAAATTTTAAAAATATTAGAAGATTGGCTTCACTACAACGTGATGAAAATTAGATTTTTGATAGAGGACAATTTGGCTTTTTCTTTATTCTGGTGGCATTGAACCATCAGTTATGGTGTGGTTTTTTTCAAACTATATCATTTTAAGGCATATGTAACATTTGGACTCTATTGCCCAATGGAGTAGGCACTAGTCTACTCCACAAAGATCTAGAATATTTCTATGCCCACAAGGGGCATACATCCCCAATCAGAGTCATTGTTGGAACCAAAAAAAACTTCATATTTTTTGCTAGCCTTCATCCAGTTGCCCTCTGATATACCATGAAAATTTATCATCATATGATCCTTACATATTGCAAACTTTGTGTGATAAGATCCATATCATAACTATGTTCACCAATAATTCCATGTGTCTAACTCTTTTAAGTATTTCCCTAACCACAGTCAACAAAAAGAACAATTTATCTTTATCAACAAGACTATGTCTAAGTGTTGCCGATCAAATAAGATGTGAGCTTCACACTGAACACTTCAAGCATATTGGGAAGACATAAATAATCTCTCACAGATAAAAACTCATCAGTAAGAGAAAGAAGGTCAGAGTGAAAATCTAAAGTCATACCAATCTGAAAGGTCATGTTGGTGGACATAGTCTTGCCAAGAGTCTCACCGATGAACAAAAACTATAAAGGAAACTCATCAGAAAGACATCATACAAGTCTCACCGATAATAACTCATTGTCAAGACATCATACAAGTCTCACCGATGAAAAACTCATCGGCAAGAGAAAGAAGGTCAAAGTGAAAATCTCAAGTCATACCAATCTAAAAGGTCATGCCGATAGACACAATTTCAACAAGAGTCTCACTGATGAACAAAAGATATAAAAGAAACTCATCGGCAAGACATCATACAAGTCTCACCAATGAAAAACTCATTAGCAAGAGAAATAAAGGTCGGAGTGAAATTGTCAAATCATATCAATCTAAAGAGTCATGCCGATGAACACAGTTTCGGCAAGAGATATATGTACTCTAGCTGATAAGTCGATAGACCAATTACATCAGCATAACATATACCATTGAAACAATTTTTTTATATCTTCCTGACTATGCAAGTCATTCTGATCAACTAAAGAGTTTCCAAGGAAAGTCTCATCGATGTATCCAAATGAATTTAAATATTTGTTTAAAATCATCAAGAAGGATAAATCATGCTGGTGAAATAAATAATGGTGAGATATTAGTTAAAATCAAAAATACATGAAGTGAGCCCCCTGAAATGAATAATCAATATGTTTGTGGATATGAGAGAGGGTGTGTTGAATATCTCTTCAAAAAACTAGATGCAGAAATAACAAGGAAGAATAAACATCATTAACGGGAAAACAAATATTGATAGAATGTGATTATAGTTTTCACACTTTTATAAAAAAGGTGCCAAGGTAAATGGATTACACTCAGAAGTAAAAGAAGGTGAGGAAGATTTAAATAAACATTAAGGAGGAATTAAATACCTGGCAGATAAAATATTTCATGGAAATCAAAATGCAAAGTGAAAATTTAGTAAAGCTACGAAGTATTTTTCACCAAGATGTTAAATATTTACCTAAGGGAGTAAATATTTGTTTACCTGAAGGAATATGGAAATACATACAGTTAAATATAAACTATTTCCAATGAAGGTAAATATTAGGGTGAAGATTAAAATTAAAATTAAAATATTTTAATCTATTAAAGATAAAATATTTTAATTTGTTTGAGGCAATTAATTAAATGAAGAGCTGCAATAGAATGGCGAGTAAAGGGTCATAACCCAAGAATATATATATATATATATATATATACACTAGATGAAATCAAATGGAAATCATCATTAGTAGCAGTAGGTTAGAAAATCATAATTAGTAGAGTAGTAAGCATTTGGATAAAAAAGTAAATATCATAATGGAGACTTTATATACATTATAAAAATGTTTTCAGAGTAATTGGTGGAGTATTTTTATCTAATGTTTTAACCTTTGGTGTTCAATTATCTGTTGATTATCATTCACATTTGTTATCAGTGTTGTCTCCAAAATGGTCTCTCATGTTATTTAAATTAATATGTCAAGGATATATTTAATTTATATGATCGCATTTGCTGAGGTTGTCTGCACAAATTGATTGGTTTCACAAAGAAGTTTATTTAAGTCCTCTTAAGTGACTCAGTTTACTAGTTTCCACCTGGAATTAAAATCCTTTGAACCAATCATCTTAATTTGTTTCCTTCCTATTTAAATTAAATCCCTTCCAGTTGTTCACAATAACTTGAGAGAATATCATTGGGATTGGGTAAGAAGAGTACAAATAACCTACAAACTTGCATGTTTATACAAGGTATAAACATCTCAAAAATGCCAAATAATTCGAGTTTAGCCAAGAGGGAATAAAACATTAATCATACACATCCTGACTCCATTTTCTCAAAATAGATAAAACACTGGTCATCATAAATACCATTTTAAAATCTTATTCATAATTTTGAAATCTCAAACATTAGCATTAGAAATCATTCACAAATTTTACAACTACTTCACACCTATTTGCCACCATGAAGGTTAAACAAAAATCTACTTCAGCCATTTAGGTATACCCACCTAGGTCTAGCAGAACCTAAAGTGAAGAAGGTATTATCCTTGTGCCTAGTAGCCAAAAGCGTGAAGAGAGCTTGGCAACCTCTTAAGGTGTAAAAACCTACTTTGTTGAGACCTAACAGGTTGCATTACCAATTATTTTACATTCGATGGAGTGGTAGAAACCATTTCATTAAGAGCTTTGAAGCATCATTAATTGGCACGAATCACCTTGATCATAATTATCTTGAGTCAAAAATGATTGAATTATGTAGAAGTCGGTCGATTGAAAGATATAATTGTAGAATGATATTCCAATACACTGTATAGGTCTTCTTTATGAGTGGTCGATTATGTAGAAAAATATGGTCGATTAAGAGAAGGTTTGACATTAAGAAGGACCGAGAGTTAATTATTGATATATTTTATACCATTCTTATACATATATCAAGTACCATTTAGAAGTATGATAGGATTGTAAACATAGTTGAGTAGGATGCTTAAATCTTTGAGGTGGTTAATGGCAGTATAAGAACCAATTCTTGTTAAGTTACAAATAACTATAATGGTTATTTTCCAAGAGAACTTAGAATCTCATTAAGCTTAGGAAGATACCTTTTTCATTATAAATCGAGTGATAACTCAATGGAAATGCTTCGATAGAAATATGAAGGATCATAGGGTTATCCTTACTTAGTAATTTTTACATGAGAATATCTTTGTAGGAAACCAGTATGATATGATTAAATGAAGTCTAACGAGATAGGAATTTGAGAGGAATCATTTTTTAGTATATATATGTGTCATGACTATTGAAGTAATCATGAATAGGTAAACCGAGAATATTCATATTTTCGTATAAGAAGAAATATCTATTTTGAATGATACTTCACTCTAAATTTCAATTTACATAAACTATGAGTTGTTATTAACCTAGTCTCATTGATATGAGTTTCGGATAATTTGTAAAGCCGTCTTATTATGGGATATTACGTAAAACCTAAAGTCAAAATGAAAACAAATGATTAGATAAGACATATAGATTTGTCTCAGTTTGAGAAAAACTAGTATCATGTCAAAATGATTAAACTAAATTGTCAACTTAGTTGATAAGGGAAAAATCGTAGAAATACAACAGTATCCAAGTTGAGTAGGGGTGGGTGATCACAATGACAACATTCATTATGAATGATAATGATAATTAAAATTTTGGCCAAATTAATGCATTTGTTTTCTACATGCATTGTCGATTCACTATATCCAGATTACTCATCCTATCCAAAATCATACTTAGCTAGAGGGTATCTAAGCTTGTATGGTTGATAGAGTTGAGTAGGATACAACACTATGTACTCAAAATGGGCAAATTACCACTGGTCACCTTTCATCTATATTCCTCATGAAAGGAAGGGCCACTTCCTATGTGGAAGATGTGTGGGAGACCATTGATCTGTGGATGGAAGTAAATCACTGGAAAGATACTCTCTCTCCAAGAAGAAGATATGCCAGGACATGAGATAAAGATGTCAGTTATTCAGAATCAGAAATTATTTCAAAATTTATATATATGATTGTTTTACTTTTGTAAACATTGTAATTGAGAGAGACAATATAGTGTATTGTATTTTGTAATGAGAAAATCTTGTAATTGTAGTTACTTAATTATATGTTGAATAAAAGAGAAATTTTCTCCATCTCATTTTTACCTTGTTGAATGACTCCATGGTAATTTTTTTGGGTTTTCTATGTTTTTAAAACTTGGATGTTATAGAACTCCTTAAAATTCAAGGTTCTGAATTTGTCCCGACTCCCGACTAGTTAGTATCAATGATACTACTATTCTGATATGAGGTTTGATGCTTGTGTTTCCCAATTTTCAAGATATCACCATCTCATCTAATTACTCATGTGGTATGTAATGAGAATGTCTTTTCAGGAGTTATGAAATGTGAGCTCAATCTTAAGTCTCGTTTCTCAAGATGCAAAGTCAATGATGCATTAATTACCTCTTAAATGACAAGTGTAATGGAAATCACCAAGGTGGTAACATGACATTAACAAGTTTAAAAGCCATCATTACCTACTGGTGTAATTAATCAAACTAACTGTAGAGAAAGGTGACAGGTGCTCTCTGAATTCAATCTTTCTTACTGACCAAGTCATCTTTTAGAATGGGACTTCCTGAGAATAATGAAATTTGGGATGATGAGCCTATGCATGACCTACAACCTGATTTACATTAGCCCGAAGAGGAACAGATTGATATCATCTCTCAGTTTTGCATAGTTTCTTGGAAGGAGAAAACCAGTAATGTTGAATACCGTAGAGCAATTTTTCATCCTGGAAGAAGAAGAACATGTTGAGTTTCATCAATTTTTTATGGAAATTCACTTGGAATTAGAAGCTGGGGCAGTCTAATGCCACTTGTCTTGTGTGTATGAAGTCCTTTTGTAATTAGTGATGGTACAATTATGATATAATGTAACCATTTCCATTTTAAAATCACTTTCTTGATAGTAGTTACTTAAAAAGACCATTTTGAATAGTTACGATTTTGGAGGTTTTGAAAAACTATAAAGGAAGGACTTTCAAAGGAAGGAGGATTTTTTCTAGCTTTTTGTGAACACAGGAAGGGGAGCAAGTTTATTCTGTCTTATTCCCAATTATATTTTTCTTAGTTCAACTTATGTATAGAGGCATTGTAGAAACTTTGAGTCTTGTTATATTGAAGAAATTAAGAATTACTTACAGAACTTTGTGTCTCCAAGTATCTTCTATGATTGCAATTATTCTTTTGTCAATTTGTAATTTGTCTTCAATATTGCTTCTTTTATGTTGGTATGCATTAAGGAGGAATATAATTGTGTCTTTTAATCAACCTATCCTTCTTTGTGAGTGTTGGATAGGTGGGCTATGTATCATTTATCTACATTTATTACTTTCTGAAATCAATCATGCACATCTATTTCATGGTGATGGGTAGATGTTAATGTACCTTTTTTGCTTTCTGATTAAAAGCACACCCTATATTTTTATTCATTACATATCTTAGGAGGGAGCTATACCTCAAAAATTTAGAGGAAGGTTGTCAATCCAATGGCAACTTCTCCAACTGTTAGTACTGTTTGTTCTTCTCAGGCATCGTGAGTCATTTTCTGCATTTATTTTTGAAGGAGAAATCTATTCACTAACACTCATTTGATAAACTGCTATCCTCATCACAATGAATCCTATAATCTCAAAACTCAGGGTGAAGATCACTTGGGGATTTTTTCTAGAACGAGACCCTGTTTTATAAATTTTGAATTTTAGACCCACTATTTGCTATGGTTTTTGGGTCAGAGAAAAGGGTTGGGAACCCGACCCTTGGCTTTGGACCTGGTTTGACCTGCAAGTTGAAGGTCTTGTCAATGTCACAACAAACTAGTGAATTTAGGCATATGTCTTGTTGACTTTTTCCTAGACTGGATGCTTATTCCCAGATATCCCTACAAGGTAGCCATCAGTGATCAACAGGAGCTCTGGGCCAGGGGGTCAACAGTATAGGAGATAGACTCTATATTTTATCTCCTCTTCTTCTTCAGGCTCTGCAAGACCTAGGGGGGTATTCCCTACTCAACATCCATAAGGATATGCATGCAAGGCTAGGATGTTGACAGAAAGCAGATAGTCCTCCTGTAAGTAGACCAAAACTGAAAGATAAGGGCAAAGGGGCTAGCTTTGGGCCTATTTGCAGTTGTAGACAGAGGACTGAGGTTCCTAAAACTAACTCTAATGTCCTAATGTTGGTTTTAGATTTTGCTTTGGAGTTTAAGTGTGGATGCAGAGCTAGATATGGTTATAACACAAAACAAAGCATGATTGGTGCCTATCCAGGGCCTGGAGTCAATAGACATACACCTGTGAATGATCAGCATAAACAACTAAAACTGGATTTCAAGGGGATATATGTGATACCTGCCTTTCAGGCATCTCCCAATACAAAGTGTTAGGTTATCTCTACTTATGGTATCCCTACTGCAGTATATCCCTCCCAATGTTCAACCTGAAAACAGTTTAATCTACCCCTTGAGTAGAAGTTAAAAGGTCAGACAGTCAACATAGGAATTCTATGCTCTAGAATCTAAACATTACCAAACATCCAGATTCAGAAGAAGAATACATGCAATACTGGAGACAGAATCAACACAACACATGCCAAACAGCATTTCTCATATAAGTTTAATCATGAAATCAGTGGGTTCATGCCAAAAACAAACAACAGGAGATACATAAACTCACAGGTAAGCTGTACAGAGCAACCAGATCAGCTTGTTATGCATTACAGAGCCAAAATCATCAACTTTCAACAACCACAAATGAACAACACAACCTGCTTATAACAGCCAGGTAGGTGCTCAGCAATTAATTACATTGTTGACCAAAATTTTGCCAGATACACAGTATCATGAAAATGGCGCTCAAACACAACCGGATTGGCGCCCAAACTTGAATGCAGCAGGTAGGGGAGGAGACAGGAAGATTTCTCGAGCCCTGCGCCATCATCCGCTGATTGACACCTTCAGTCGGGTACCAGATCGACCCACGCCATCGCCCATACCTCTGCAACCTTCGCCATTAATGGCGCACCAACCCGCGGCCTAGGGAAAATCATCATACAGACCATCGCAAGCTTTTCCCGCCGAGACTCATCATCATGATATTTGAAAATGCAGGATAACAATATCCCACATGCACCCCGCGATGACCTCAATAACACTTTATATACTAGGTCATGAGCATATATCATGTCGGTGCTTTTGCTCCTGACGACACTAGTATAGACTTCATCATCATCATCTTCCAGCAGCATGATATCCTGTTGTTCGAAAAATCACCCTGACGTCATCATGATATTTGAAATATAACCTTCATGATAATCGGCACAACCTGATCCTTCGGAGGAACATCCTCCTGCTGAGCTTACAACAAAAGTCTGGCCGATGAACATCCTGATGACGTCATCATCATATCCTGCTGACGTCATCATCATATCCGCCTACTGCGCACCTCCTCACATCCGGACGACGTCATCATCATGTTTGCAAATATCAGGAGGTCTCTTCAAGATGATCAGTTGTTAGAAATATGACCCCCGCGGACCTTGATGACGTCATCATCATATTAACATCATCATGATATTCGGAAGACAACCGGATATTTGGAAATATCCTCCTGACGTTCGAACATCAGGTTGCACTGTAGCTCCTCTGTAAGATCAGGGCGATAACTGAATATGATGATGCTGCTTGAAAAGATCACCCCTAGTAGATAATGCGCGAAGCTAGCAGGCGGATATCTCCTTAATATCAACATCATCATGATGTTCGAACAAACATATATCCGGGTGATATGAAAATATCACCCCCTCCTTCGCGAATATCATGATGCAGATAGGCAGAAAGAAAAATATCACCCTGATATACGGATGACGTCAGCATCATCAAGATGAGAAACAAAGAACAAGAAGTGATACAACATCATCAGGATGATATTGACTAAGATCATCCTGACGTTCCAAAATATGATGACCCTAGTGAATATCGGGTCGCAATTACAACTCTTCAACAACATCATCAGGATGATGTTAACCAAGATCACCCGATGATAAAAATATCACCCCGGCGAAATATCATGAAGGCAGAAAATATGATGACCTCCGCAAGCAGCAGGATGATAACTGGAAATATGATGATGATGAACACGACCCTTAGGAAAAAACAAGTTAGGTCGAGCAATTCAAAGAATAAGCAACATCATCATCATGCTCGCGCAAGGTGATAAATGGAAGATCACCGGAGACTTTGAAACATCACCCTCGCAAGCAGATGCAGGTGCACTGTAGCTCGGCAGCATCATCATGATAAAAACCAAACATCACCCGATGACTGAATATGATGATGACGATGAAAAACCCAGTCGACGAAGAACATGATGATGCAGACCATCGAAGACAAGATGATGATGATGACCTCCTCCTCAGGAAAACATGATGCTGCAGTTGAAAAATGCTGAGGAGGTCCAACACTTAGAAAAAATGGGCAAGAAGATAAAGGCTTCAAATGAAGAAACCTCCTGATCATGATAAATCAACCCCTGGTCAAAATGAGTGTCAACAGTGGCTCCGAATGGGGACGTGCAGGTGAAAACCTGCAGCGAGAACCAGATCTCCGGGCAGACCTGACAAAAAGCCAAAAAACGCGAGCTGTACAAGGCATTTACACTACATACATATTTTACAAATGTGCACAGCAACCAGTCATTATGCAAAATAGAACTTAAGGAATTGGCCATGCACAGGCAATTCCAGAATTTCACCATCTAGGGCCTGGAGGAAATAAGAATCCTCCCCATGAGTATTGCAAACCTGATATGGGCCCATCCATAAGGGTTGAAACTTACCATGTTTACCCTTTTCCTGATCTTTAGCATTCCAAATGAGCACCAGATCATTTACTTGAAACTTCCTTTTTGTAGCTCTCCTGTCAAACTGATATTTCACCCCTTGTTGTCTTTTGAGATTGATCTGGTGGGCTCTCCTTCTGTCTTCATCCAATGCAACCAGCTGATTCACTCTTTCTGTCATGGGATCTTCAATCTCCTCATCATCTTCTTGAATGAATCTGTAAACTGGTAGGAGATTGTTTATGGGCAGTCTAGCTGATGCACCATATACTAGCTCAAAAGGTGACTTCCCAATAGCCCTTTTCACAGTCACTCTGTCAGCCCATACTGCTAAATTCAACTTTGAGTCCCAAGCTCTCTTGTTCTTGTCCAGTATCCTCTTGACAATTTTCATGATGCTCCTATTGCTTGATTCTGCTTGACCATTTCCTTGTGGGTGATATGGTGATGTATATGACAGGCTTATCCCATACCTGTTGCAAAAATCAACAAACTCACCTGATCTGAAGCACATAGCATTATCAGTGATTATTTTAGATGGTACTCCAAACCTGATGATGATGTTCTCTAGTATGAAATCTGTCACCACCTTACTTGTAGCTCTTTTAGTTGGAATGGCCTCAATCCATTTGGTAAAGTAGTCAGTTGCCACCAAAATCCAACTGTGTCCCCCACTTGATTTGTCTGCAATTTCCCCTATAAAATCAATTCCCCATTGCTGGAATGGAGCATCCACAGGTACAGTTCTGAGGGGTAAAGCACCATGATATTTTAGCTTTCCTGAGAATCTCTGGCAAGGGTCACACTTCCTTACTAACCTCTGTGCATCTGAAAAGAGAGTGGGCCACCAATATCCTGCCCTGAGAATTTTATGAGCTGTTGTTTGGGCAGTATAATGGCCACCACATAATCCTTTATGCATGTCAATCAAAATATTGTTAGCCATATTCTTATCCACACATCTCAGCAGCACACCATCAGGATTTTTCCAGTACAGCTCACCTTGAACAACAACATACCTGATTGCATGTAGCTTCAGAGTCCTCTTTTGATTGTCACTGAAATGGGAAGGACAATTCAGATTTTGCAAATAATAGACAATATCCTTGTACCATTCAGATCCTGATGCACTTACATTCTCATCTTGGACTGCATTAACTTGGCATGCTTCCAAGTTTGACTGTGCCATCATCTTGGCTAGTCCTTGTCCTCTTATCAATTTAGTAACTTGTATGTCTATGTTGAATTCCTGCAGTTTGTTTATCCATCTGCACCTTCTTCCAGTCACCTCCTGCTGAGTGAATATGTCTTTGACTGCAGCATGAGGTACATATGCAATTATATGTGACCCTACCAAGTATGGTCTGAAACTTTTAATGGCTCTAACAAGTGCATATGCCTGCTTTTCCATAATATCATACTTCAATTCAGAGGCCTGCAGGGACATACTGAAGAAGGCGATGGGCTGTTCAAAACCATCTTCATTTTTCTGTAACAAACATGCAGCTACAGTATGAAAGGAAGCAAATGAGAACACCTGGAATGGCCTAGAAAAATTAGGAGATTTAAGAACAGGGGCCATCTTTATTGCCTCTTTGATATTCTGAAATGATTCTGTTGCTTCCCTTTCCCAGTTGACAGTTGCATCCTTCTTCATCATCTTGGAAATGTTCCTTGTGATCTCTGCAAAGTTGGGAACAAATCTTCTGACAAAGTTTACCTGTCCAAAGAAGGACTGAACTCCTTTCACAGTTTTTGGCATTTGGATCCTGTCAATGGCTGCCACTCTGTCTGGATCTATCCTGACTCCATCCTTGGAAACAATATGTCCCAGAAGCTTTCCTTCAACTACTCCAAAGGCACACTTCTTTGAGTTTAAAGAAATACCATATTCTAGTGCTCTTATGAAGATCTGCTCCAGATGCATACAATGCTGCTCTTCTTTCTTTGAGTAGGCAGTCAGGTCATCCTGATATACTACCAGGATTGAATCAATCAGCCCTGCAAAAGCAACATCCATTGCTCTTTGAAATGTAGCACCTGCATTTGTTAGTCCAAATGGCATTCTAACATACACATATGTTCCCCATGGAGTGGTAAAGGCAGTCTTATACTGTTCTGATTCTTTTACCTTCACCTGGTTATATCCTGAAAATCCATCCATCATGGATAGGAGTTCACAACCAGTCACTTTCTGCAACATAGCTTCCATATTAGGCAATGGATAGTTATCCTTCAAAGAGGATACATTCAAGTTCCTGAAATCCACACAAAGCCTAATATCACCATTCTTTTTCCTGACTGGGACAAGGTTAGACACCCAAGTTGAATGTCTGATGGGCACAATTATTCCAGCATCCCTGAGCCTTTTGAGTTCTTCCTACATCTTGGGAGCTAAGGTAGGATTTATAGGCCTTTGCCTCTGTCTAAATGGCTTAGCTTCAGGCTTCAGTGGGATCTCATGCTGGAATAAGTCTTCTCTATAAGCTTTTAGGTCCTCATATGACCAAGCAAAAACATGTTTATACCTTTTTAGCAATGCAATCAGCATACTTCTTATGTGTGGTTTGAGCTGTTTGCCAATATATACCTTCTGAGGGGCCTGAGATGTCCCCAAATTTATTTCTTCTAAATCCTCCTTATTTGTGGGGGATGTCCTTGTGACCATTTTGTCTCTACTGTCAAAGGCTCTTTCCAAAGCCACTAACCCTCTAGGGATCTTGTTAGTCTTCAACTGGATGATCTCCTTCCCTACAAGAGTCTCTTTTCCATCTACAGTTTCTACAAAAGCTTGGAAATCAATCTGTTGGTTCTCATACTCATCTATGCAGTGCAAAAATTTCAGCAAATCCCTATCATCATTAAAAACTTGCCAACTGCATATGTTTTCTGGTATGGCAGGCCTAATTTTAACTTCTACATCTGTGACACCTGACAGAGTGATGTCATCTGGCCTTATTGCAACATTGGCTAAGAAATCAGCCATAACATTTTTTGACCTTTCTACCCAGCCAATTGAAAATGCATCAAATAACTCAATAGTATCCCAAACAGCATGCTTGTATTGTTTCAGTCTTTTATTCTTTGCAGCATACTTATTTCTGATTTGGGATACAATCAGCTCAGAGTCTCCAAATACTCTTAACATCTTAATTCCATGTTTGAGAGCAATATTCAGGCCTAAAAGTAAAGCCTCATATTCTGCAATATTATTTGTGCAATCAAACCTCAGCAAGAAAGAGGATTTGAGGAGCTTACCAGTTGGAGACAGGAAAACAACTCCAGCTCCAGAGCCTTCTTTTGCACAAGCTCCATCAAAAAACATGGTCCATAACCCTTGCTGATCTAGCTCTCCAACACAGGCATTTTTCTTTTTGTCTTCTGCATCATCTGAGACAACCTTGAAGTTATCACAGTCAGTGTCTACAAAGCACACCTGTTCATTTGCTTCTTGGTCTTCCACTGTCTCTGATGATCTTTGCTCTCTAATTAGCTTGACATCCCTGCCATTCATTGGAATCATGGCATATGATAGGTCCAGCTGCATACTTCCACCAATTAGTGCTGCCCATCTTCTTGACAGCAACATACCATACTGTGGCTTGATGTCAACCACTGTTATATTCATTTTGTATCTTTTTTCAGGAAATGCTGCCAGCTTGAAATCTACATCCTTCATGATTCCAATAACTGGTACCTCTCTGGCATCCATAGCATAACATTTCCCACATGCCTTGTCAATCTTTAATCCAGTTTGTTGCATGATAGCCAAAGGCATGACATTTGTAGATGCTCCAGAGTCAAGCATACAATTTCTAATTATTTTACCATTTATAACTAGGGAAACATAAAATGGTTCCACCTGTGAAGGACACTTTGTCATGGTCATTCCTAAATAGACTTCAGGAGTCTCATCTTCTTCATTACACATGACCTGTTTCTCACCCTGGGTCTGATCATTTTGCTTAGCTTGAAAAGGTACCCCTGAGATTAGGGATATTGTCCTATTCTTGATCTCTTCCACTTTCATGAGTTCCATAAGTGGAACAGAGACCTTTACCTGAGTGAGGATCTGGGCTATATCAAATGGAGCACAGTTTTGTACAGCAGTTGTAGCTTGCTCCACAATCTTGCTTTTATCCTGAGCTGATTTAGTTTTCATTTTCATAGTTCCCTGATCATCATTCTTATCTTGGGAACCTCTACTTTGATCTTCAGCCTGAGGGGTTTTGTTTTCTGGTCCTTGGAAATCATGACCTGTTCTGTATCTGAAGTTCTGTTTGTTATTTACCCACTGC
Source organism: Cunninghamia lanceolata (assembly GCA_027924645.1). Classification (NCBI taxonomy): domain Eukaryota; kingdom Viridiplantae; phylum Streptophyta; class Pinopsida; order Cupressales; family Cupressaceae; genus Cunninghamia; species Cunninghamia lanceolata. The sequence continues at coordinate 551,893 of BSBN01000149.1, read as the reverse complement.
CTTTTTTGTGGTTCAGTTCCTTTATGACCATGCATCTGCTGACCTGCAGAAATATCTTCTGGCTGATGTGGGCTGCCAACCTGATTTTTACCTCTGAGATTGTAGTTGCTCTTGACCTAAGCAACTGCTGCAGCTGTGAAGGCTCTGATTTCCTCATCAGAAGGTCAGTGTAAGCTACTCAGAAAATTGTGTGAGTTCTGAGCATACACATAATTATCCTCATGATCTTCATCATATGGGGACTGTTGGCAGGCCTGAACCTGATCATCTGTCTTCTCATCAGCACCATATAGAGTATATCCATTGCCTATAGACATCATGTTAACATCATCATCCTGCACATGATGTGGCTCATTGCACTCATTACAAGATGTAGCATTATCATACAAAGATTGGGCAATCATGCACTGTGACTGTGAATGTGGCATCTGACAGATTATACACCACGGAGCATCATCAGCAATATTTATAGTTTTCTTTAGGGGATCAGGAGTTTCCTTGGCATGTTGAGCCCTCTGATTTGTGTTGTTACGTGAAAATACAGGCTTACCATCATGCCAATTGGTGTTATAAGGCATATCATGTAATGATGGCCTCTTTTCCTGTCTTTGATAGACTTGCCTATCAGGACCCATCCCTTTTTCACTTCTAGCTAATCTATAGCTCAGGTCCTTAACAACATTTGCCAGTTTGTCTATCTTATCTTCAGGAGCAGATGTACTACCTTGAGTGTTCTGAGGCTTATTTGGATTCTGCAGAATTTTTACATCATCCCTTCTATTTGTCTTGCCTGATGCTTTCCTATTGTTTTCAATATTTACTGCAATCCTGAAAGCATCCCTGAGAGTGGCAGGACCTTTATCTCCCAGTCCATATGCAGTCTTTGCATCAAAGGCATTGATGTACAAAATTATGCACATTGGTTCATTTGGCCTCATATGATGTGGCAATTTGTTCAACACTTTAGTAAATCTTGCATTAAAGTCTGCAACCTGCTCATTTGACCCTTTGGTGATGCTGGTGAACTCATTTACAAAGAAGCTAGGGTCAGTCTTATCACCATATTGCTCCTTGAACATCCTCTTAAAATCATCCCATGATGATATACTCCGGTCAGGCAGATTCCTGTACCATTCTCTTGCCTCATCTATTAAGGATTGCATGAATGACTTCATGAAAACATCCTCATGCTCAACCTCAAAATTGTCCATGACATTTTGGAAGGCCTTTAGATGATCTTCTCCTGACACTGTGTTGTTTCCTGAAAACTTAGGCACTTGCAGCCTCAGATGCTTATCAATGGGGTTAGGATACCCAGGAATACCATCAAACACCAGCTGCCTGAATCTATCTAGCTGCATAGGCTGTCTGTTTGGCTGATTAACATTAACATTTCTATTTGCATTTTGGTTTCCTGCATTGTTTAGTGGTATCCTAGCATCATTCACATTTTGTCTGTCATCATGATGCTGATGATGCACTTCATATCTTTGCTGATGTCTTTGCATATTTGCATTCTCTAGAGTAGGAACTGAATTATTTTGGGTAGTTCTCAAGGCTTGCACTTTCTGCTGTATATCATCTCTGATTTTCATGGCTTGTAGGTATTCTAGTTCTGCTCTTAGGCTTTTGATTTCTTCTGCCAATTGTTCATCCTTAGGTCTGGAGGTAGATGGTCTCATACCATTTGGGTCATCATCTTCATCATCCCTCAGAGACTCTGCCTCTTCAAACCTCTCACTTGGGTCTAGAAAAGGGCGTTCTTGGAACACCTCTGACCTCATTCTCATGCTACCACCCTGTTGCCTCTCATATGCACCTTGGATATCTGCTTCTGCACTTGAAAAATAAGGAGCATGCTGTCCTGATGGCCTAGGGTTATCTTGTACCTCATCACTTTTTCTGGGGGAGCTCTCATGACTAGCTGAGACAGTTCCCTTTCTTCTATACATCATTCTTTTTGTTAATGGTAACTCTTGAAATAAAGGAGTTTGTTGGGATCTTCTCCCCTGCATATAATTTTACTTTGACCGGTTGGGAGATTACTTCGGAGTCGCCACCTATTTCTAGGAATTGTTTTCTTCTGAAAACCAGGGTTCGTTCACAAGGTTCCCCAGGGTGTTTTCTTCTGTTACTGACTCAGATGGGTCACATATATATCACTGGAGATGATTAGATAGCACTTTTACTCCTCAGTCCCCAGTGGAGTCACCAATTTCTATTGACTTTTTCCTAGACTGGATGCTTATTCCCAGATATCCCTACAAGGTAGCCATCAGTGATCAACAGGAGCTCTGGGCCAGGGGGTCAACAGTATAGGAGATAGACTCTATATTTTATCTCCTCTTCTTCTTCAGGCTCTGCAAGACCTAGGGGGGTATTCCCTACTCAACATCCATAAGGATATGCATGCAAGGCTGGGATGTTGACAGAAAGCAGATAGTCCTCCTGTAAGTAGACCAAAACTGAAAGATAAGGGCAAAGGGGCTAGCTTTGGGCCTATTTGCAGTTGTAGACAGAGGACTGAGGTTCCTAAAACTAACTCTAATGTCCTAATGTTGGTTTTAGATTTTGCTTTGGAGTTTAAGTGTGGATGCAGAGCTGGATATGGTTATAACACAAAACAAAGCATGATTGGTGCCTATCCAGGGCCTAGAGTCAATAGACATACACCTGTGAATGATCAGCATAAACAACTAAAACTGGATTTCAAGGGGATATATGTGATACCTGCCTTTCAGGCATCTCCCAATACAAAGTGTTAGGTTATCTCTACTTATGGTATCCCTACTGCAGTATATCCCTCCCAATGTTCAACCTGAAAACAGTTTAATCTACCCCTTGAGTAGAAGTTAAAAGGTCAGACAGTCAACATAGGAATTCTATGCTCTAGAATCTAAACATTACCAAACATCCAGATTCAGAAGAAGAATACATGCAATACTGGAGACAGAATCAACACAACACATGCCAAACAGCATTTCTCATATAAGTTTAATCATGAAATCAGTGGGTTCATGCCAAAAACAAACAACAGGAGATACATAAACTCACAGGTAAGCTGTACAGAGCAACCAGATCAGCTTGTTATGCATTACAGAGCCAAAATCATCAACTTTCAACAACCACAAATGAACAACACAACCTGCTTATAACAGCCAGGTAGGTGCTCAGCAATTAATTACATTGTTGACCAAAATTTCGCCAGATACACAGTATCATGAAAATGGCGCTCAAACACAACCGGATTGGCGCCCAAACTTGAATGTAGCAGGTAGGGGAGGAGACAGGAAGATTTCTCGAGCCCTGCGCCATCATCCGCTGATTGACACCTTCAGTCGGGTACCAGATCGACCCACGCCATCGCCCATACCTCTGCAACCTTCGCCATTAATGGCGCACCAACCCGCGGCCTAGGGAAAATCATCATACAGACCATCGCAAGCTTTTCCCGCCGAGACTCATCATCATGATATTTGAAAATGCAGGATAACAATATCCCACATGCACCCCGCGATGACCTCAATAACACTTTATATACTAGGTCATGAGCATATATCATGTCGGTGCTTTTGCTCCTGACGACACTAGTATAGACTTCATCATCATCATCTTCCAGCAGCATGATATCCTGTTGTTCGAAAAATCACCCTGACGTCATCATGATATTTGAAATATAACCTTCATGATAATCGGCACAACCTGATCCTTCGGAGGAACATCCTCCTGCTGAGCTTATAACAAAAGTCTGGCCGATGAACATCCTGATGACGTCATCATCATATCCTGCTGACGTCATCATCATATCCGCCTACTGCGCACCTCCTCACATCCGGATGACGTCATCATCATGTTTGCAAATATCAGGAGGTCTCTTCAAGATGATCAGTTGTTAGAAATATGACCCCCGCAGACCTTGATGACGTCATCATCATATTAACATCATCATGATATTCGGAAGACAACCGGATATTTGGAAATATCCTCCTGACGTTCGAACATCAGGTTGCACTGTAGCTCCTCTGTAAGATCGGGGCGATAACTGAATATGATGATGCTGCTTGAAAAGATCACCCCCAGTAGATAATGCGCGAAGCTAGCAGGCGGATATCTCCTTAATATCAACATCATCATGATGTTCGAACAAACATATATCCAGGTGATATGAAAATATCACCCCCTCCTTCGCGAATATCATGATGCAGATAAGCAGAAAGAAAAATATCACCCTGATATACGGATGACGTCAGCATCATCAGGATGAGAAACAAAGAACAAGAAGTGATACAACATCATTAGGATGATATTGACTAAGATCATCCTGACGTTCCAAAATATGATGACCCTAGTGAATATCGGGTCGCAATTACAACTCTTCAACAACATCATCAGGATGATGTTAACCAAGATCACCCGATGATAAAAATATCACCCCGGCGAAATATCATGAAGGCAGAAAATATGATGACCTCCGCAAGCAGCAGGATGATAACTGGAAATATGATGATGATGAACACGACCCTTAGGAAAAAACAAGTTAGGTCGAGCAATTCAAAGAATAAGCAACATCATCATCATGCTCGCGCAAGGTGATAAATGGAAGATCACCGGAGACTTTGAAACATCACCCTCGCAAGCAGATGCGGGTGCACTGTAGCTCGGCAGCATCATCATGATAAAAACCAAACATCACCCGATGACTGAATATGATGATGACGATGAAAAACCCAGTCGACGAAGAACATGATGATGCAGACCATCGAAGACAAGATGATGATGATGACCTCCTCCTCAGGAAAACATGATTCTGCAGTTGAAAAATGCTGAGGAGGTCCAACACTTAGAAAAAATGGGCAAGAAGATAAAGGCTTCAAATGAAGAAACCTCCTGATCATGATAAATCAACCCCTGGTCAAAATGAGTGTCAACATATCTGAAGGCCTTTTTTGCAGAAGTTTTTGACAAAATTAAAACCCATTATAGATGAGATAGTGTAGATTCCAAATTGGATTATTTTTTCTATTTTTGAATTAATTTCTAATGAAACAGGTCCATAAACTTGAATTATCAGGGTTTTTTAGTATTTTAATAACTTTTTATTAAAAAAATTGTAAAAAAAATTATACGAAAACGTACTTCAGACAATTCTTTTCAATTTGAAAAAAAATCAAAAAATGATAAGTTTAGGTCATCTTATGCGTGATGTACACGATGATTTTTTAAAACACCAAAAATGGCCAATTAAAAATTAACAAAAAAAAATATTCAATAAAAAATTACAAAAAAATATGGAAAACGTGCTTCAGTGAGCTAGAAATCTTTTTCCAAAAGAATTTAGAAAAATATGATTATTTAGGTCAAAATATGGATGAGGTACACGTGCATGGTATAGTAAAAAAAGTGACTTTTAAACAGTGATTTTTAGAATCGCCTATTAAAAATCAATTTGTGTCATCTGGGTATTAAAAAAAATTACATATTTGGAAACTAGTCTTCGAGTACTACATTTCATATTTGGTGACCTTTTCCAAGATTCCACATTTAAGTGCTTCAAATTTTTAGGTCAAATGTGACAAATTCTAAAAATCAGGGAAAACACTTCCACTTTTTGGCCAAAAAGTGGACTCAACTTCTTGCACACACCCACACCCTATATTTTTATTCGTTGCATATCTTAGGAGGGAGCTGTAACTTTAAAACTTAGAGGAAGGTTGTCAATCAAATGGTAACTTCTCCAACTGTTAGTATTGTTAGTGCTTCTTCTCAGGCATCATGAGTCACTTTCTCCATTTATTTTCCAAAGACAAATATGTTCACTAACAGATTTTTGGCAACTCTGCTGGGGAATCGAAAGTGATAGACTAGTGTTATTATGTTTCAAAAATTTGAAGGTGCCTCCCCGAGGGTGGAAGTTCATGGCTCTACAAAATGGAATGTGTCTAGAAGTAATCTATTCCAGCAAAGATTCCTATCTGATTTCATTTTCAGATTTACATTATGGCCTTGGTTTCTCCCCAGCCATGGGGAAATAATTTTGGGCCTCTTTCTTTGCATGTATATTCACCATTGCCTGAAGGATCAAGAAAGCATTTCTTGAAGATTAGTGGAGAAGACTCTCAAGATGCTAAAAATCACATTCTTGCATTTACAGTTGCATGCGGAGTTTTGGGTGTAAGTAAAGAAGATATTTTTATTTAGCTATTTATTGAATCTCTTATTGGGCCTGAAGCAGAATGGTTTCATCATTTAGAAGGGAAATATCTAACTAATTAGGATTGATTGAAGACTAAGTTCTTTGAAAGATTTAAAAGTCTTGTTGATGAAGCTTCCCTATTGTATCAATTTTTCCACATCCAAAAGCAAGAAGAAGAATCCATCAAAGATTTTGTGGATAAATTTAATCGGCTATGCAAAAAGATTCCTACTTCTATTCAACCAAGTAAGCTACTCTAGCTATGTACTTTTATTTCTGCATTGCATCCAGATGTTTAGTTCGAATTGAAAAGGAGTAAAGTAAATGACATAAAAGTTGCTCAGCAAGAAGTGGTAAAAATTGAAGATGATTTGATATTAAGTGGTTTATGGAAAAGTTGGGTTATGAGTAATTTGAATAAAAAGCCTATTATGTACAAACATAATTTTTCACATATAGATTTCCATAATACTCTACCTCCTTCTACTGAATGCTTCAATCTCTCTATTTTTTATTCCAAACATTTTAGGAGAATTGAAGTGCTGCAGGAATTAAACCTCATATGGATAAAAGAATTGAGGCATATTATCTACATAGTGAGGGAAATAATGATGTATCTATAAGTCTTCCATGTGATGTAGAAGATGAGAAATCCTCCCGTGGTGTAAATGGTAGAGAAGGTTATGGAAATAGCATTGTTTTGGCTCCCTTGTCTATTGCAGAAATAGAATCATTTACTTTTTTAAGTGATGAGGAGCAACCTGGGGTTACACAACATGAATATAAAGAGTTGAATGTCTTTTCTCCAATATGCATGTGAGTTGAACATGAAGGCTTCACATCTCCTAAGTCAAATAATACAAAGGTATGGCTACAAGAAGAGGTCATAAATGCTAAAAGGTTTAAGCAAGATTTGAAAGGTGAGGTTAAAAATGGTCATGATAGCTTTATTGAAGGTGGTCTAATATATAAATGTAATAAGCATCATAAGTACCTTAACACATGCAATGATGATTTTTATGTGGAGTATTGGATGGAGATGGTCACATTACTAAAATTAAAATGAATGTAGTCACTTGTACGAAAGAAGCATTTGATAAAGTGGACAAGAAGATCCTGACAAGAGGATGGATGAATTGCATTCCCAATCTGCGTGTTCTCTCAATGATGATTTTTCTTGTGCAAGAGGAGAAGAAGTTCTTTTTACCACACTTGATCCCATTCTTGTAGAACATGGTATTCCAGAATCACAATCAATAGTCACACTTCCAGAAAGTGATTCATCGTGCAATTTACAAAAAGAATGCTTCATTCCTGATTTTTTCTCTCCAAGTTCTAGTGTTGATAATGAAGTTATGATCGATACACAGCTAGAGTATGTGACATTCAAGCTTCATAAAGAGGATAATTAAGCAGAGGTACAATAGCTAAAGGTGAGTGAAGAATCCATCATTGAGTCATTTTGCTTTGAAGATGCAATTATACCTTTTGAGAATGATTCATCAAATGAAGCTTGTGTTAGAAACATATGCAATAATTTTTATGAGTATGATAAATTGGGCCATATAATACATGAATCAGTTTCAACACAAAAATAGAATATTGTTTTTGTTGAAGGTGATTTTCAGCCACATGAAAATATTGTTTACAATATAGATCTTCAGCCTCATCTACTTCCCACTTTGTGTGAGACATGCATGGCTAATGTTTGGTGTTCCAATCATTCAAATGGTTGTTTTCAAGAATGGGATATCAATTTACCTTCTATAGAGAGAGGTAATTATGTACAGAAAAATGTTGGGGCAGTCAAAGAGGGTTCTTTATCTTGTGATGTTTGTGTGGGTTGTCCAATGCGGGGGCTGGTTTCTCCTCGATTGCAAAATCAAGTGCATTCTGATATTACACATGAAGCTATGTAGGTAGATGATGGTAATCATATGCTAGACAATATTGATGTAAGTTGTCAAATCAGAGAAGTGTACAACAAGGAATGGCTTTTTGGGCATTAAGACACATCCAGAGGGTTTGTATGTGGTTCCATTCTTATCAGTTTGATCATGGTAATCACCGGTTGGCAACTAGTTGCTTGTGGGTTTCTTGTGCATCTAACATTACTCTGCATAGGCATCTATTTCTCCCAACTAGTTAATAGATTTGCATGACCATGTTGAAGTATCTGAGGTAGGATCTTCCTACCATGTACATAGTAGGAGTTTTTGTTGTGCTGGTAGTGTAGTTGTTTCCTTTCCTATTTGCCTTGTTTTTGTCCTATTCTGGCTCCTTTGTCTCCCGTGCTCTCCAACTCTATTGCCCAATGGATTTATGAACTGGTCCACATTTAATGTTCTAGGTTCCTTTCTTCATCCTTTGCAGTCCTCATCCCCAATTAGAGCCTGTTGTTGTTGCCTAAAAGATTTGAACTTCAAATTTTTAAAAATTTTTAGTGCATTCTTCACTGTGCCTCCTTGCCGAGTCAAAATGTTTTACCATTTGCAAGACATTAAAACTTTAAATACAGTTCAAAAGTTTCCTAAATTTCTTGATTTCCTGATTTCATTGTCGAAGATGCTCATAGTTTTTGAACTTCATCTTGATAGTTCAAAGGTTCTCAAAAAGATTGACTTGCCGACTTACCCTTTCGAAATTAGAGATTCAAGAACTTTTTGGAAGTGTTCTATTCCTTGTTAGGGAAGTCGAAGGTTTCTGAACATCATTCCAATAGTTCAAAGGATTGTTAGAGCTCTGATGCCCCGACCTCACTCATTGTCAGGAGTTTCCAAATTTTGTGAACTCCTTAAAATTCAAGGTTCTAAATCTGTCCCAACTCCCGACTAGTCGACATCGATGACACTACTATTTTGATATGAGGTTTGATGGTTGTGTTTCCTAGTTTTCAAGATATTGCCATCTCATCTGATTACTTGTGTGATATCTAATGAGAATGTCTTTTCAGGTGTTATGAAATGCGAGCTCAATCTTAAGATTGGTTTCTCAAGATGCAAAATTAATGATGCATTAATTATCTCTTAAATGACAAGTGTAGTGGAGCTCACCAAGGTGGTAGCATGACATTAACAAGTTTAAAAACCATCATTACTTACTGGCGTAATTAATCAAACTGACCGTAGATAAAGGTGACGGTGCTCTCTAAATTCAATCTTTCTTATCGACCAAGTCATCTTTTAGAATGGGACTTCTTGGGAATAATAAAATTTGAGATGATGAACCTATGCCTCTCCTACAACATGATTTACATTGGCCTAAAGAGGAATAGATTGATATCATCTCCCAGTTGCGCATAGTTGCTTAGAAGGAGAAAACCAGTTATGCTGAATACTGCAGAGCAATTTTTGTCCTAGAAGAAGAAGAAGAATGTGCTGAGTTGCATTAACTTTTTGTGGAAATTCTTTTGGAATTAGGAGTTGGGGTAGTCTAATGCCACTTGTCTTGCATGCATGAAGTTCTCTTGTAATTAGCAATGGTAACCACAATTTTGATATAATGTAACCGTTTCCATTTTAAGATCACTTTCTTGATAGCAGTTACTTAAAAAGCTTGTTCCCAATAGTTAAGATTTTGGAGGTTTTTAAAAACTATAAAGGAAGGAGGATCTTTTTTCAGTTGTCTGTGAACAGGGGAAGGGTAGCAAGTTTATTCTATCTTATTCCCAGTTATATTTTTCTTAGCTTAGCTTATGTATAGAGGCATTGTAGAAACTTTGAGTTTTGTTATATTGAAGAAATGAAGAATTACTTACAGAACTTTGTGTCTCCAAGTATCTTCTATGATTGCAATTGTTCTTGTGTCAATTTGTAATTTATCTTCAATATTGCTTCTTTTATGTTGGTATGTGTTAAGGAGGAATATAACTTTGTCTTTTAATCAATCTATCCTTGTTTGTGAGTATTTGATAGGTGGGCTGTGTATCATTTATCTACATTCATTTCTTTCTGAAATCAATCATGCACATCTATTTCATGGTGATGGGTAGATGCTAATGTACCTTTTCTGCTTTCCGGTTGAAATAAAACCCTATATTTTTATTCATTGCATATCTTAGGAGGGATATGTACCTCTAAAATTCAAAGAATGGTTGCCAATCCAATGGCAACTTCTCCAACTATTAGTACTATTTGTTCTTCTCAGGTGTCGTGAGTCATTTTCTACATTTATTTTTGAAGGACAAATATGTTCACTAACACTCATTTGATAAACTACTACGCTCATCACAATGAATCCTATGATCTTGAAACTCAAGGTGAAGATCACTTTGGGATTCTCTACAAATTTGCACCTGTCAATAGTGCCCTACATGAGCAAAGTAGCTAGGAAGAAGATAATATACCAAGACCTCAAAGTTTTGCATGTCAACTTTAAGATGATGAATTGCTTAGGTCAAACACTAGTACAAGTGCATCACAGTGTCTAAATAGAGAATGAAAACTCTCTTTGTATATATATTTTTACCAATATGTGCAATCCAAACCTAAACATTCTGCAAAATACCCATCACATCATTAGCCAAGAATCAATGCAGATGGGATAAAATCTGTTGCAGCAAAGAAAACATGTAATAATATTCAGGACAGATATCACAAGTTCTTGATGTGCATTTGTAACTAGAAACAAGAATGAATATCATACTTGGCAATGCTTTGAGAACCTAGAACTCGTACCATGTAAGTGGTAATGTGATTGTCTTTGCCTATGTCAGCAAATCCAACATTTCCTCACATTGCAAGAACCAAATCCATGAAAACTAGTAAGGCAAAAGGAAATCCCACCATTGACCATGCACTTGAAGGATTTAATGAGGATTCCATTAGTGAACAAAAAGTATAGTGCCTCCTTGAGCCAACTTTTTCAACATAAAGCTATGAGATCAAAACTAGATTTACTGCTTAGAAGAAGTTCCTTTACATCAACAATATAAATGAGGTGCAACACTAAACACTTTATCAAGCCAGAATGAAAGAAGGACCACATATGTGGCTGAAGGAGATATACAAAATCAGTGAATCTGAGTTGACAATGCATAATGGGGAAAAGTTTTAAATTTTTAGAGGTGAAAAATGTGGACAACAGAGATCATCATATAAAGAGGAATGAGCTTTAAAGGTTGTGTTTTTCCCTGTTAGGGTTTTCCCAAGATATATATGGTGTCATGAGTGTATGAATGTCTCTGTCTTATTGTGTTAGCTTTTTACTTCAATTTCACCTATGATTAATCATGTTGTTAATACTTTAAGGCTATAAGGTTGGACAATCCATCACCAGACCCTCCTAACCTTGACTGCATCAAGTGGTATCAGAGATGGTTGCAAATATGGTGGGATAATTTTGAATCCATTGGAAGTGTGAAAACCTAGATGTAATGTAACATCACTCCCTATTGTCCAGTGGTGAGTTGGTGGAAGGAGAAATAGGAGCTGGCTGCCCAGTTGTAGGATTGATTTGATATCATTACGTCACTCATTCGTATGAGAAGAAAAATCTATGTGGGGGCATAAAGAAAGTTAGTTCTTTTTTTATCTTTTCTTTCCCCATGCCATATACGATGGCTCTTGGGAGGAGTAGGTAAAACTATTTATAGCTGCAGAAAATATCTGAAGACATAGTTAATGCGAGGAAGAAATATCTTTTGAGTTGGTGAGCGATGAAGTGAGGATAAGGATAAGAAAAAATATCTGATTAGAGGAGTAGAGTCAACGCAGTTTGGAGAGGTGGGTGGAATGTTAAATGCAAGAAGAAATTATCTTTGGAAGGGTGGAACAATGGATGTTTGGAGAGAGGAGAAGATCCAAAGCTCACTTTACTAGAAAAGAAACTCAATTTCTAATCTCTAATTTTAGTTTTTGTCTCATACAAAAATGGACAAATTAACAGATTAGAATGTAAGAATTCATCAGAAGACATGAATGGGCTCACAGCAAGGCCTTTCCATACACTTCTCTCACAGAGAGCAACCATAAAATAAATAGCAGCCTCATCTTGATTATCATCGAAACCCTCAGGAGTGCGACTACATGTGGGCAAGAATTGTCGGTAGAGTGGGACTCAAACTCATGACTGGTGTGGCAAGGGTGAATTAGTGGTGTTCACTGGGGCTTTTTGAGGATCAAGGAGACAACTTGACGTATTCCCATAACCTCCTAACCTGGTTGATCCCGCCCTTGATCTTGACAGCCTCGAGTTACCATCTGTAAGACTTATAGATGGGGAATAGAAAATGGTTGCAATAGTGAGAATAAATTAAGCCATTGAGATGGCAGAGGAGGCTGAACTTGATCTGATGATTTTATCCCATCATGAAAACCCTTCAGTTGTGAGACTAAAGGATTACATCAACACCCTCACATATTCCTCTTCCCTTCTTGTTGTATTTCTCGTGAGAAGGACAGGGGGCTATTCATTTTGGGGCCCTTTTCCTACATGCACAATGACCAAAGGGAGGGTAGAGAGTCAACGCCTCATTCTTGGAGGCTCTTCAAACAAAAACACAGAGAGAAAATACAAAGCAAGGGATGGCGACCACTGAGGAAAATAGATCAACTTGCAAGATCTGAGGTGCGATGAAGGGGATTGCAATTGGTTGAAGGTATTTATGTCAATTATGTGTCTTTCTAGCACAAAAACAAAAAAAAACTAAAGTGCATTTGCAGCTATTTCATTAAGCACAGAAAAATTGAAACCCCATGCTATCGTTTGAAGAACTATATGCCAAAAATTATTTCAATGCAAGATATTTACATTACCTCTGTTCTTGAATTTATTTTTAAAACTGCAGAACTATTTTTATTATTTCTTTAGACAAATGGCTCTTCAAAAGATCAGGCGAGTTCTGATTTGGTAGTTGTTAGGCAAATCAGGGGATTCAATCTATTTTAGGGAAAAATAAACAGGGGGTTTGATTATATAGAGCATTTAATGAAGGCACCCATATCTTAGTCCAAAACCTCTTTGTTTACAAACTTCTCTGATATATTTTAATTTTGACTCTCCTTAAAGAAAATTGGACGACTTTTGTTTTGATCAATACAATCTATTTTTTGCTAAATCTCCAGCCTAGTGGGAACCATCATTTGAGTTAGAATGTTATGGAACTAAAATACCTTAGCTGTAGCAATCTAGGTTTTTGCATTGAAATTTAGTCACATAATTTCTATTAAGAACATCTATCGTGCAATACAAGAACCCAGGAGGACTACTATAGGAGGAAAATCCAGTTTTCCTTTTTGTAAGCCTTTTTAACATTTTATTTTGCCATGTTAAATATGGTAAACAATATGCAAATCTGGCTGTGAAAAGACTTGCTATACCCTTTTTGTTGTGCTTATTCTTATTTTTATCCATTCATACCTTTGCTAATCGTGACCAAATTTGGGGTCACTGGAGTTATTATACAACTGATCTAACTGGCATAGGGTTGTTTTCAATAACACTACACTGCTTATGGAAGCTTTTGTCCTGTAGACCACATTCGTCTATTTCTAATTTCTACACCAATGTTTTATTCTTTTCAGATTTGTCATTTAGTCAAACAAGACGAACAAGGTCTAGGCACTAGAGTGGTCTGTTGGAGTGGCTCTCTATGGGCCTGGGGCCTGCAAGTGGCTGCTAGGGGAACAAGTACTAGAGTTACATTAATAAGTGATAACTAAAACTAAAACATTGGGGTAAAAACACTAATAAGATAATTAAACCTCGTGCATGGCCTTCAGCACTTGTAAAGGCTAAGGATGCAACGAGAAGGCCTATCCGTCTGCGGGGCATTGAGTCATCCGTCTGCGGGACGTGGATTCGGGCATGATTGAGTCTCCTCGTTCGTATGAGAGGTACTTGGTCCCGTGTGTGCCATCCCTTCGAGCACACATGATGACACTCCATATGATTACACTCTAGTATCTAGCACCTTAGCGGTCCTGAGTAGTACCTGACCTATCACTTCGATGAGTACACCTGTGTTATGACTTTGGTTGTATGCATTGTTCTCCATGTTTGCTCCGTGTCTGATTTGTGTGTTAGCCATCTTGTATCCCCTTGTTGTTATTCATCCGTTTGGGCCTTGTGACTATCTCTGAGCATGGTGGGGTGGTCTCTTAGGAGTCCACATGGTTGGGAGGCATTGCCACCACCATTGGGGACTGACGAATAGGTTTTGGAGCACCAGTTTGAGATGATCTCTCTTTCCATTACTTCATTCAACTATTGTAACCATTTAGCCCTTGTATCATACTCAGGACTATGTTATTATAATTGTATCATATTTTGGAATATATCATTGTAATTGTATATGCAGTTATGTAATTGAACTCTCTTAGAAGAGAAGTTGTAATCATTGTATTTAATGAGAAGAAATGTGATGTTCCTTTATTGCTTTATGGATTCTGGTGTGGGTATTGGATCCACCTGTATTTTATGCTTATGGATTCATGTTTTTTATTAGATGGGATTAGGAACATTTGTTTTGGTGTTTAAAATGAATTGTATCAATCTATCGAATTGACAGTTGAATCTATGTATGTTGTTTACTTATGTAAAAATAATAATAATAATTTATCTTGTCCCCTTTTGGCTCTTACCCTTCTGGGTGACGTGGTGGGATATTACATCTGGTATCAGAGCTAGGTTCACACACTAGGAACTCTAGCGTACTTGAGCCTTCTATGTTTTGTTGTGTTTGGCATGTGTGGCATGAGCTTGTTATATTGTTCTATAGTCATGTTGTTATTCTTTCATGCCTTAGTATGATGCTTAGGTTGTCTTTGTGATGATCTATTTTGATGTGTTCTTTGTTCCTTTAGGATGCCTCCTAGAGGTAGAGCCAGATGCAGAATTAGAGGTATAGCCACTATTCTTTGACGTAGCACCTAACATAATACCAATCAAGGTAATTAGGGTGGCAGTAGACTCTTTTGTTCGTAGTTGTGTGTTGGATTTGGGCACCTTCACTACCATAGTGGATCTCCATGTGTTGCCTTTGGGGTCCTATGGGATTGTTCTAGGCATGGATTGGTTGGAGACCCACCTAGCCAGTATAGATTGTTGGTGTAAGTTGGTTCAATGTGTTGATGATGTTGGAGAGCGTGTTGAGTTAGTTGGGGTTCAAAGACCCATTTCTCTCCATGTGATTTCAACTATACAGCTAAAGCATGCCATGCAGAAAGGTTGTTAGATGTTCACTATTTCCGTTAGTGATCTTGCTGAGGGTGGGATTCAGGAGGTATCTCTTGATGATCATCCTATTCTTTAGGAGTTTGCAGATGTCTTTCCAAGTGATATTCCAGGTATGCCGCCTAAGCACGACATAGACTTCTGTATCGATCTCATTCCTGGGGCGGAGCCTATTTCTCGGGCATCGTATCGCATGACTACTCAGGAGTTGGGTGAGTTGTGGTTGCAGTTAGAGGAGTTACTAGAGAAGGGTTTCATTTATTCTAGTGCATCCCCTTAGGAAGCACCTGTCATCTTTGTGAAGAAGAAGGATGGATTTCTTCGCTTGTGCATTGATTATCGCCAGTTGAACAAAGTGACGGTGAAGAATCGATACCCGTTGCCTCAAATAGATGATTTGTTCGATTAGATGAGGGGAGCCACGATGTTCTCCAAGATAGATCTGAAGTCAGGATACCATCATCTTTGCATTCATGAGGCAAACATTCATCGGACAACATTTTGTACATGCTATGGGCATTATGAGGTCATGGTTGTCCCTTTCGGGTTGACCAATGCTCCATTGGTTTTCATGAGTTTGATGAATGGGGTGTTTCATACCTATCTTGACAAGTTTGTTCTCATGTTCCTTGATGATACTTTGATTTATTCGAGGACTATGGAGGAGCATGAAGGCCATTTACGACAAGTGTTGCAGTGCTTGTGGGATAATCAGTTGTTTCGCAATTTGGCCAAATGTGAGTTCTTCCAGACTGAGGTGAGATATTTAGGCCACATCATCTCAAGAGAGGGTATCTCAGTGGATCCTTCTAAGATTCAGGCTATTATGGATTGGCCAGCAATAATGAATGTGACCAAGGTTCGCAGTTTCATGGGATTGGCAGTTTACTATCATTGATTTGTGAGAGATTTCTCTCAGGTAGCCCATCCCATCACTTCTCTTCAATGGAAAGGGAAGAAGTTTGTGTGGTCAGATCAGTGTGATTCAGCATTTCAAGCTCTTAAGGAGTGACTGACTAGTGCACCTATCCTGGTAGTGCCAGATTCTATAGGTGATTTTGTAGTGTGCACTGATGCTTCATTGGAGGGTGTGGGGGCAGTTCTCATGCAAGAGGGATGAGTGATTACATATGAGTCCCATAAGCTCAAGGATCATGAGCTGAACTACCCCACCCACAATTTGGAGTTAGCAGTTGTCGTCCATGCACTTGTGCATTGGAGACATTTCCTTTTGGGACATCGGTTTGAGTTGCATAGTGATCATCGCAGTTTGCAATATATCTTCACTCAGCCAAATTTGAATGCTCGGTAGCACTGTTGGATGGAGTTCCTCTGTGAGTATGACTTCGAGGTTCACTACATTCAGGGTAAGGAGAATGTTGTTACGGATACCTTGAGTAGGAGGAGACACGAGATTTCACTTTTACCTCTTGGAGTGGATTTACGGAGCCATATTTTGTAGTCACTTCCTAGTGATACTTGGTATCAGGAGGTGAGAGTAGAGATCAAGTCTGGGAGAGTCCTTGAGGGCAAGTTTGTAGGGTTCTCTCTCAAGCCTGATGGACTTTTGCAACATCTTGGTCCTATTTATGTTCCAGATTCTGGTGATCTTCGTTCCTCAGTTTTATCAGAAGCCCATCGTGCACCCTATTCAGCTCATCCAAGTGTCACGAAGATGCATGTTGATCTTTGATAGTTATATCATTGAGCAGGTTTGCGACGAGATATTGCTGATTTTGTGGCTCAATGTCTTGAGTGCCAACGGGTGAAGGTAGAGCATCAGCACCCAGCAGGATTGTTGCAACCTCATTCCATCCCTGGATGGAAGTGGGATACGATATCTCTGGATTTCATAGTGGGGTTACCTATGTCTTCGCTTCATCATGATGCTATTATAGTTACAGTGGACAAGTTGTCTAAGGTGGCACACTTCTCACCCATGAGATCTTCCTACACTGCATCGTTTGTAGCTCAAGTGTTTATGGAGGATATTGTGTGTCTGCATGGTATTCCTCATAGGATCATTTCTGATCATGATCCGGTGTTCACTTAAACTTTGTGGACTTCTCTTTAGCATGCTTTAGGAGCTCAGCTTAATTTCTTCTCTACATACCATTCCGAGACTGACTGACAGATGGAGCGGGTTAATCAGGTCTTAGAGGATATGCTTTGGATGTACATTATGGATCAACAGTCTTGTTGGGAGGACTATTTGTACCTAGTGGAATTTTCTTATAACAATGGGTATCACAGTTCTTTCAATATTTCTCCCTTCTAGGCCTCATATGGTAGGCCATGTCGCACTCCATTGAGTTGGGATTTCTTAGAGGATCAAGTTATTTTGGGTACAGAGATGCTTCAGGATATGGAGAAGTAGGTAGTGCGGATTAGAGAGCAGTTGGCTACAACTTAAGATCGGCAGAGGAAGTATGCCGATGCCCATAGGTTGGATTGCCATTTCTCAGTAGGTGACCATGTGTTTTTGAGAGTTCATCTGCGGAAGAGCCCCATCCATTAATGTAAAGGCTCGAATTTGGCACCTCATTTTGTTGGACCTTTTGAGATCCTAGAGAGGATTAGTCCTATTACCTATCGCCTTGTATTACCACCAATTCTATCATGTATGTCCATGATGTGTTCCATGTTTTAGTTCTTAGACAGTATATTCTTGATGTGACCCATGTTCTTGATTGGACTGCTTTGCAGGTTGAGGCAGACGAGCAACTTTCTTTCAAACTCATACGCATCCTTCAGCATCAGAGGGTGACCCTCAGGGGTTGGGACATAGAGCAGGTAAGGGTCCAATGGGATCTTGATGGTGAGTCCTCAGCATCTTGGGAAGATGTGACGAGGTGAGAGACCTTTATCCATATCTTTTTGCAGACTTCTAGGGGATGTAATGACCCCTATGTTCATCTTATGTTTTTCTTATCTTGATGGACTTGAATGACTATATATTTTTTTTGGATTACACATCTTGTTATTAATTTATATTGGCACCGGTGATGTACAATCTCGATACTATTATGATGTGGACATTATTATTACTTATGATGGATTTCATGCTTACATGATTGATGTTGCTTCGGCTATATGATGTATATTTATGCACAGGTACCTTGACGTGTGCTTGGAGCGTTGCAAGTACTAAGTATCGACTCCGCTTAGATTCACAGGCCTGAGCATACTCTTATTATCTTCGATGGTGGTTACTAGAGATAGTCATAGGCCCTATACCCTATACCCTACCCTAGCCCACTACACCCGGTTAGAGTAGTGTCCCTTTGTTGTGGTCTTACCACCTAGATTTCCTTATGGTCATGTCTACTTTGCCAGTCCATTTGTTGAGACTTTTCTCTTTGGCTTCCTTTGATTGTATCGAGTTTCTTGGCCTAGTGTGTGCATTGGCTGCATCTTAGCATTTGCAGGCTTCCAGGAGTAAGCCTATTTCTAGGGGGGTAGGATGTAACATCACTCCCTATTGTCTGGTGGTGAGTTGGTGGAAGGAGAAATAGGAGCTGGCTGCCCAGCTGTAGGATTGATTTGATATCATTACGTCACTCATTCCTATGAGAAGAAAAATCTGTGTGGGGGCATAAAGAAAGTTAGTTCTTTTTTTTTATCTTTTCTTTCCCCATGCCATATACGATGGCTCTTGGGAGGAGTAGGTAAAACTATTTATAGATGCAGAAAGTATCTGAAGACATAGTTAATGTGAGGAAGAAATATCTTCTGAGTTGGTGAGCGACGAAGTGAGGATAAGGATAAGAAAAAATATCTGATCAAAGGAGTAGAGTCAACGCAGTTTGGAGAGGTGGGTGCAATGTTAAATGCAAGAAGAAATTATCTTTGGAAGGGTGGACCGATGCATGTTTGGAGAGAAGAGAAGATCCAAAGCTCACTTTACTAGAAAAGAAATTCAATTTCTGATCTCTAATTTTAGATTTTGTCTCATACAAAAATGGACAACTTAGCAGAATAGAATGTAAGAATTCATCAGAAGACATGAATGGGCTCGTAGCAAGGCCTTTCCATACACTTCTCTCACAGAGAGCAACTGTAAAATAAATAGCAGCCTCATCTTGATTATCATCAGAACCCTCAGGAGTGCGACTGCACGTGGGTAGGAATTGTTGGTAGAGTGGGACTCAAACTCACGACTAGTGTGGCAAGGGTGAATTAGTGGTGTTCTCCAGGGCTTTCTGAGGGTCAAGGAGATAGCTTGACGTATTCCCATAACCTCCTAACCTGGTTGATCCCGCCCTTGATCTTGACAGCCTCGACTCACCATCTGTAAGACTTATAGATGGGGAATAGAAAATGGTTGCAATAGTGAGAATAAATGAAGCCATTGAGATGGCGGAGGATGTTGAACTTGATCTGATGATTTTATCTCATCATGAAGACCCTCCAGTTGTGAGACTAAAGGATTACATCAAGACCCTCATATATTCCTCTTCCCTTCTTGTTGTATTGCTCGTGAGAAGGACAGGGGGCCATTCATTTTGGGGCCCTTTTTCCTACATGCACAATGACCAAAGGGAGGGCAGAGAGTCAATGCCTCATTCTTGGAGGCTCTTCAAACAAAAATACAGAGAGAAAATACAAAGCAAGGGATGGCGACCACTGAGGAAAATAGATCAACTTGCAAGATTTGAGGTGCGATGAAGGGGAGTACAATTGGTTGAAGGTATTTATGTCAATTCTGTCTCTTTCTAGCACAAAAACAAAAAAAAAACTAAAGTGCATTTGCAGTTATTTCATTAAGCACAGAAAAATTGAAACCCCATGCTATCATTTGAAGAACTATATGCCAAAAATTATTTCAATGCAAGATATTTACATCACCTCTATTCTTGAATTTATTTTTAAAACTGCAGAACTATTTTTATTATTTCTTTAGACAAATGGGTCTTCAAAAGATCAGGCAACTTCTGATTTGGTAGTTGTTAGGCAAATCAGGGGATTCTATCTATTTTATGGAAAAATAAACAGGGGGTTTGATTTTATAGAGAATTTAATGAAGGCACCCATATCTTAGTCCAAAACCTCTTTGTTTACAAACTTCTCTAATATATTTTCATTTCGACTCTCCTTAAAGAAAATTAGATGACTTTTGTTTTGATCAATACAATCTATATTCTGCTAAATCTCTAGCCTAGTGGGAACCATCATTTGAGTTAGAATGTTATGGCACTAAAATACCTTAGCTGTAACGATCTAGGTTTTTGCATTGAAATTTAGTCACATAATTTCTATTAAGAACATCTGCCATGCAATACAAGAACCCAAGAGGACTACTGTAGGAGGAAAATCCAGTTTTCCTTTTTGTAAGCCTTTTTAATATTTTATTTTGCCATGTTAAATATGGTAAACAATATGCAAATTTGGCAGTGAAAAGACTTGCTATACCCTTTTTGGCATGTTTATTCTTATTTTTATCCATTCATACCTTTGCTAATTGTGACCAAATTTGGGGTCACTGGAGTTATTATACAACTGATCTAACTGGCATAGGGTTGTTTTCAATAACACTACGCTGCTTATGGAAGCTTTTGTCCTGTAGACCACATTCGTCTATTTCTAATTTCTACACCAGTGTTTTAATATTTTCAGATTCCTTGTTTAGTCAAATGAGATGAACAAGGTCTAGGCATTAGAGTGGTCTGTTGGAGTGGCTCTCTATGGGCCCGGGGCCCGCAAGTGGCTGCTAGGGGAACTAGTAGCAGAGTTACATTAATAAGTGATAACTAAAAATAAAACATTGGGGTAAAAACACTAATAAGATAATTAAACCTCGTGCATGGCCTTTAGTGCTTATAAAGGCTAAGGATGCAACGAGAAGGCCTATCTGTCTGCGGGGCATTGAGTCATCCATCTACGGGATGTGGATTTGGGCATGATTGAGTCTCCTCATCTGTATGAGAGGTACTTGGTCCCGTGTGTGCCATCCCTTTGAGCACACATGATGACACTCCATATGATTACACTCTAGTATCTAGCACCTTAGCGGTCCTAAGTAGTACCCGACCTATCACTTGGATGATTACACCTGTGTTATGACTTTGGTTGTATGCATTGTTCTCCATGTTTGCTTCGTGTCTGATGTGAGTGTTAGCCATCTTGTATCCCCTTGTTGTTATTCATCTATTTGGGCCTTGTGACTATCTCCGAGCATGGTGGGGTGGTCTCTTAAGAGTCCACATGGTTGGGAGGCGTTGCCACCACCATTGGGGATCGACGAACAGGCTTTGGAGCACTAGTTTGAGATGATCTCTCTTTCCATTACTTCGTTCAACTATTGTAACTGTTTAGCCCTTATATCATACTCAGGACTATGTTATTATAATTGTATCATATTCTAGAATATATCATTGTAATTGTATATGCAGTTATGTAATTGAACTCTCTTAGAAGAGAAGTTGTAATCATTGTATTTAATGAGAAGAAATGTGATGTTCCTTTATTGCTTTATGGATTCTGGTGTGGGTATCGGATCCACCTATATTTTATGCTTATGGATTCATGTTTTTTATCAGATGGGATTAGGAACATTTTTTTTGGTGTTTAAAATGAATGGTATCAATCTATCGAATTGACAGTTGAATCTGTGTATGTTGTTTACTTATGTAAAAAAAAAAATTAATTTATCTTGTCCCCTTTTGGCTCTTACCCTTCGGGGTGACGTGGCGGGATGTTAGAAGTAACAAGTGTCACCACTGAAGAAGATCAAGGAAAGAAAGATCTAGGTAGTCTTTTCAAATTAAGTTGTTTATCTGATTTGTTTCAATGGGGGAGATTCGAAAAAGGATGAAGAAAGAAAATGAAAACCTAATGTGTGAAAAGGATATTTTGGAAGGAGAATTATGTGAAATCAAGAGGTGTAATTCATAATTGATGGAAAGGATAAAAGAACTAGAAGAAGACAAATATGATGCCCTTGAAGATGAACTGAAAAATGTAAAGAGGAGGAATGAAGATCTAGAGGTAGATATGAAATTGTTTAAGGATGTCCAAAAGGGATTTGAAGAATTGGAAGAAGGATTCAAGTTGTTTGGAAAAGAGAAACATAGATCTAGAAGAAAGTTTGGAAGAACTAAAAAAAGAAAATAGTTTGCAGAAGAATGAAATATCAAGATTGAAAGAATAGATTAATTAGTTAGAGCAGTCACTTCGATTATGTAGAGAAGAGAATGAAAGTCTAATATCTAAGCCTAAAATTTGTGATGTTTCTTGTGATACTAATGATTTGTGTGATGATGTAGAAGTTTCTTTGGAAAGTGAGATTGAAGATGACAATATGAATGAACCTGCAGTAGTTGGTGATGGTATTGTCTTCAAAATCATGCATAAAATGGGATATGAAGGACAAGGATTGGGAAAGCATCAACAAGGAATTACAGAATGTATTGAACCAATAATTAGATCAAGAAGTGAAGGCCTTGGATATGATAGTGGTAAGGATGTTGTTACAAGTTCAAATAGATCAAATCAGAGAAGAAAATATATGTATTTTTCTCACAGTAATAGACATGGACATGAAAAGGAATTGTGCTGGGATCTATACCCCTGTAAATTATATAGACTAAGGAATCATTCTGAAAAGATGTGTTGGAATAAAATGGGAAGAAGAAAGCCTATGACAGATTATATGCAGGTGGATTATGGATGGATTGATGGAGCAAAATGGAAACATGTTACTTGTATGTTCAGAAGGTTGTATAGATGGAAGCATTCACATGTTGGAGAGAAAAGAGGATATGGATCAGGATCTAGAGAAAGCAGACATTATGCAAAGTGTAGGACACGGACAATAATTCAAACTATGGAGGAAAAAATGACAAGAATCATAAATCTTATCACAATGAAGGATACGAAAGAGATGAAAGTGGATTTTCTAGAAAGGGAACCTATTTTCAAGTTTGGAGGAGAAAAGAATCAAGAAATGTATGTCAGCAAGAATCTGTTATCAAAGAAGTTAATGATGAGGAAACAATAACTAATGTAGATGAATTTTATGTAGAAGAAGAGGAACCTATTGACTCACTAAATTTAATAGAGAAACTAGAAGAAGTTGAAGCATTGATCTTAAGAAGAATTGTGTTGTAGACTAGTCATCTGAGAAAGTAATACAAGAGAAAGTTTGTGTGTGGACAAGTGTGACGTAGAGTAGGAAAATGAAATTCATATTGCACAGTTAAAGAGAATGACAAGATATTCTACCAGAGGAGAAAGATTGTGTACTAGAGTAAATGGATAATGGGTAATGAAATAGAGAGCAGTATAGGATAAGTGTATACAAAGCAAAAAATGTAAGATTTTGGTGAGTGCAGAGGAAATTGTGTCAGGAACCTGAAATCAGAAAGTGTTACAGAGGGAATTCAAGAATGTATTGATTGAATCAAGATAGAACATGATTGTTCTAGAGGATGCATGAATGCATGGATTGACTCTTAAGTGATTGAGATAGACCTTGATCTTGAGGCAGCTTGTGGAGACGATTTGCCTAAACCGCATATCATTGAGGTAGTGCCAGGATTGCAAGTAGACCACCAAACCTAGACCATGAAAAGATGAAGAATTCAAGGTAGCTTGTAGAGAAGACTTTATCAGACCACTGATCATTGAGGTAGTGCAAGGCTTACAAGTAGAATGTAGAACTTAGAATAACTTGAGGTAGTTTTGTAGGGTGGACTTGAAGGGACCAATGACCTTGAGGTAGTTGCAAGTACCTAAAAATAAATCCCTGAACCTATCCAAAGATGCAACATTAATTTTTCCATAATATAGCCCAAAGTGAAGAGGCACTTTTCAAATAACCCCGAGAGTCTAATGTAGGAGCATACAGAAGCATTCAAAACAATTGAGATAGTTCACAGTAAAATTGCAGAGTACTGAGAGGGTGACCTTGGAGAGTACCGCATTTTACTACATTTGCATATCAAAGGTTGTAGAGTTTGACATAGTATCTAGACATCATCATTTACAACATATCCAACAATCAAAGTGTTTGGGTTCATTTCTAGAGAGATATCGCAATCAAAAGATTACTTGTTTTCATCTATTTTCACATAGCAGAGTCGTTAGTGTTCAGTGAAGTCTAATTGTCCTGCGGACCAATCCCATGACTTGCATACCTAAAAGGAACATCATTCAAGGAATTTGAGGACCTGGTTGACCTTCATGGAGATTTGCATGAAGTTTTATGTATCAGCGAAGAAATACCATATGTTTAGGTCCAACCTACCCGTGTACACACATTTCATACTAGTTGTTGCAATTAGGCTGACTTGATAACGATTTGAAGGCTTACGAAGAATATAAATAAGGATAAAGATTTGTTAAAAAGCACCAATGATGGAATGAACAAGTATGCTAAGACATGAAGCAAATTCATAAGTGTTTTGATATGAAGAAGAAGTAGAGGTGAAGTAGAGTGCAGAGTAGAGAATCAAGAAGATGGCAAAAAAAATCATGAAGTAATGTTGTTATATGAATGTTTGTAATCTTGGGCTGCATCCTAGCATTTATAAAGCCCAAGTGGCATATGTAATGTGTTTTGAGATCATAATATCAAGAGGAATGAGCTTTGAAGGTTGGGTTATTCCCTATTAGGGTTTTTCCAGGATATGTCTTGTGTCATGAGTGTATGAATGTCTCTTTCTTGTTGTGTTAGCTATTTACATCTATTGCACCTTTGATTAATCATGATGTTAATAGTTGAAGGTTGCAAGGTTGGATAGTCCCTCACCGGACCCTCCTAACCTGGATTGAATCACGGGGGAACTTCAAACATTGGTGGAAGGTGGAACGGACTGCTTGCATGGCATGGATCCATGGTCGGCCAAGAAGAATATTTTAGGGAAGATCAAGATCAAGCACATGACACTTAGTCTCTAATATTTTTTTTCCTACTTGAATAGGAAGCTTGATGGTACCTTCAGACAATCTCTCAATGTCATCATATCATTTGATGGTTTTATGGTGTGTTGTTGGATGCAAACTTTGATGTGTAGGGCTTCATTATGTAGGTCATCAAAGGTAGGAAAATCCTTTTCAGAGAATGTGTGATGGTGAGGTGAGGTGATGTGGTTCACCATTTCTTGAAATTGACCCACATTCAAATTAGGAGGGAATTGTGTCTCCATCAAGGCTTTGTCAAGAATTTCCTTATGGAGGGGAGATGTATGGAGTAACGTAGGAATGGAGATGTACAAAGCAACTTAGGAATGTGGATGTGGAGGGTTGATCATTGCTAGGAGCCCCATGTATAGAAACGTAGCTGTAACAAGTAGTGACAATGGAATTTGGGTTCTTGGCTCTAATGGTTATTGTATTGATGTGGTTACAATATTCTTCTATTCATCCCATGATAGAGTTGAAAGAAGAGGGAGCTGTACAACATTATATGCTTGATTGGATGAAGAAGTCTTTACTTTTCTATGATCAGGAAGAAGATCCTTATATGCTCCTAAGTTAGCATTTCATGATTGCTTTGGTGGTTCGTCAATGGTTATGTCACCACTATCAATAAGGTCTTGTATCTAATGTTTTAGCCTCATGCCATTAGATGTTTTGTGTCCTTTCACGTGATGGTATTCACAAAAGGTGTTCTCATTGATCAAGAGGGTTTGAATTGATTTTTTTCATAGGGTCTAATAGGGGGTAGAGTGATTAAACCCACCTTCACAAGATTGTTCAAAATATTTTCAATGGGCTCTCCTAAGGGTGTGAATTTTCTTTTAGGATTATTATTTTGTTTTGGTGGTCCTTTGGGCTCATTGATGTTATTTGTGGTGGATGTGCTTGGTGAGGTTGGATTTTGTACATTTTAAATGACTTTCACATTGGTGATGCCATCATTGAGAGTCTTCCTTTATGTTGTTGTTTTTATTATCATTGGTGTAAAGTTTTATGGATCCCTTAGTGATGAGGGCTCTTTCAATGGTGGTTCCTTTATCGATAATCCCCTCAAAGGTTGATGTACATTGTATTTGTAGATGGAACCCCATTTCTTGATTGTGGTTGGCCACAAAAACGGTGACAATTTGTTTCTTGAGAATAGGCCATGGGAGCTTTCTTGCTATGCCTCTCCATCATTGCAAGAAGGTGGCAAAGGACTCTCTGCTCTATTGTTTGGTGTTGCATAGGTTGTTCATTGATATTTCATGATCAAAGTTGTAGGAGAAATGGTTGACAAACTTTTCTGCAAGCTCATGGAATGTTTTTGTAGTGCCCCTCCATTCTCACCTTAGATGTGTAGATATGTTTGACTTCACCTTGTTATCTCATTCATTAAAAAAAAATTGTCTAATTTGTATAGTATAATTGTGTTGTTCTCTAGAGTTCCATGACAGGGCATTACAGTTTTAATGTTGGGAGGATGATGAGCAAACCATTCGGTGGCTTGACCCCAAGAATTTGAGGAAATAGTCTCATCAAATAAGTATCCTCATATGAGACTTCTAATCAAGCTATGTAGAACTCCATAAGATGTTCCCTATGGTCTCCATTTTGTTTGTATTTATCAAATTTGGGTGTTTCAAATTTTTTGGGAAAGGGATGCATGTATAACATCCTATCAAATGTATATGAGAAAATATCCTTGAAAAAATATTTCTTCCTCTTGTTTCCATGTTGCATCTCATCAAACTTTTGGATTAATGTTTGGAAAACACTAGCTAAATCTTTTTTGGGCAGTGGTTGTGGGATGTAGGTTTGTTGATTTTACATTAGTTGTTGGAAAAGGTGGAATTTTATTTTGGGGTGGAGTTTGGTGTTGTAAGTTTTGGTTTTTGGTGATTTGATTTTGAAGAGCGTGGTGTTGTTGGAATGTGAGGAGTTGTTGGACGTGTGGTGGGAGTTGTTGATTTTGGTTATGATTTTGTTGTGTGTTTTGACCAGAGGATGTGATGGGTGCTTGTGAGATGGGATTTTGTACATACATGAAATTGTATGAAGGGTTGGATGTGTTGTGGGGTGTTTGTGAGAATAAGAGGATTATGAAAGCTATGGTGTTAGCATCAAGTTGGGGAGAACATGTTGAAGTACTAGGGTGTGTGGTGTTGTTGGGGATGTTTAGGGTGATTTTTTGTGTAGATATGGTGATGGTGGGTGTTGATATGGTCAAGATATTTGGTATGGTCAATGTATTTGTGGGGATTGTTGATGTGGTAACATTTGAGTTTGTGGAAATTGTAGATGTAGTGATGTTGGAGGCTTGGGATGTGTTAGGGATGGTATGGGATGTGGATGGTTGTGATGATGTAGTGATGTTAGGTATGGTAGCACCATTTTTGAGGAGAAAATCAAGATATCTATTGCGGTCTGACTTTAGGACTCTATCAAGTATATGCATAGAGTCGGAGTTTTGTGTGAAATCTAGGACATTTTCATCTATGTTGTTGGTGTTAAATGGAGGTGCTTGGGGTTTGATGGGGAAGGGATTTAGCATAGCATTGGCATCAAATGATGGTACTTGTTGGACTATGGGAATGTTGTTTTGGTCAGTTGTAGGCATGCCTATGCCAAAGGTATTCCTAAAAGGTTCCATGTCCTTATTTTTCTTAGCTTGGGATCTTGTCACAGGCATGCAATGGTTTTGGTATGTGAATTTGGATGGATAGATAGAGATCGAGACCTTAGAGAATAGATTTAAATTATTGGACCCAAAGATAGGTGGCGATGGAGGTGTGGTGAGAGACAAATAGAGGTTTAGCCTTAATAAGATGATATCTCAAAATTCTAAACCCTAAGGGAAAATAGTGATATGGATATGATATGGTAGGATATAGGTCTTTATCTTGAGAGAATAAAAATCTCTAAATCTCTAAACCTAAGTTATGATAAATCTTGGAGGTTAGGACCTCAAAGATAAATGGGTAATTTGATTTTGAAAAATTTTGGACCAAAGGAGATGGTGGGAAAATATGAATGAAAAGGGGAGGTAATGATGTGATTAAGATTGTTTCTAAGATGCTTTAGACACCAATCAACCAAGGGAGACCCTAGATGATTTAATGGATTTTGGATGATAATCTAAGGAAATCGTTAGGTGTTTTGGATGTCTTGGACGGTTTGATTATATTTGGCGAAGATGTTCAAATCAAAGATAAGCTAAAATAAATCTAGATCTTTGAGTTACAAAATGGATTTTTCTTTTACTCAAGGTAGACTTATGACCTTAGGAAAAAGGAGGATGATTATCCTACTTGTAGGCAAACTAATGACCAACAAGTAAAATGGGAAGTTAAAAGGATAATAAGCTCTAGATTTAATTCTTTCCTCAAAAGTTGATTTGGATATGGTTGATATTTTGGATGTTGGGTGATTTTGATTTTGGATTTGACGGATAGAATTTGGATAGAATTATGAAATGTTGGTTTTGGAATAAATTTTGGATTGAATGGGGTGAAGATCCAAAAAGTTAAAATCAAAGGATTATGGTTAAGCTTGGTGACTAATGAGATGGAGGGTCCAATAGTAGAAATGATTTTTCTCTAAGGTCACAATGAAGGTGTATGAATGAATTTTTGGGCAAAATGGTTTTGGGCTATGGTAAAATGTGAATTAGGGTTTTGATGAATTTTGACAAGATGACCATAAATTAGGATTGGACAAGACTCAAGGATTCCAAAACAATTTTTTGGAGACATGTGTAGTTTGATCTCCAAATGGTGCCAAATTCTAGCAATAAGGTGCCAAAATAGAGGGTAATGGCACTAGGAATTTGACAAATGGCACCACAACAATGAATTAATGTGTCAGGGAAAATGGCACCATAGATGAATTTCTAGGTGCCAAACAGAGAATTTGTCACCAAAATGAGACAGTTGCTTGGATTTCACTTGGGTATTTTACAAATTTTGGCAAATTTTTAAACTTTGGCCTCAAATTTTGTATTTTTTAAGCTCAAATGATCGATTCAATGATGTCAAAGGATTCAATGGTTCAATGATGGAGGTGATTTCAGATAATGTCAATGATAGTTTTTTGTCAAGGAATACAAACACTCCAAACAAGGAAATACAATGGCCAGGGTTTGATGTGAAGTATAATCGTGATGTGTATGTTCAAGAAGCCCCTCAAGGCCCAAATTTCCATAGGTATAAGCACAATATAAAACACTTGAAGACAATGTTTATTCTACCTAAGGTCAAGATGAATGGTGATTTGTCAAGGCCACAACTTGGAATCTCTGACTCAAATCCAAACACATTAATTACTAAGTGTGTCCATTATATTGTCTTGTCGAGAGAGGATGGATAGGCACCTCATGTACTGGAATAATGATTCAACCACCCTTTCTCCAGAAATCTATCTATAGCTTATGCTAAGCCAAGGATTCCCATATCATTTGAAGGGAGCCATATGGTGAGAATATTGAGAGGATTATGTGTCCTCTTGCCTTGAACAAACTGCCATAAGGTCAAAAGAGGGTAGGCTTCTAACCAAAGGCATTTAGTGGGGGATATTCGAGGGACAAACATGTTATGAGCATCTAGGAAGCCACTTAAGGCTTTAACTAGTGATACTAGGAGTGTCATATACACAATGTACGCCTCCAATCAAACTAACACTACACAATAAGAGCTAATACCTGTTAGACTTAGCTTTCGCCTTATCCTCTTTTATGTAGCGGGCCAATTGAAAGTATTTCTTGAGGTCATTCCCTTGGGGTGAGTACTTCTTTTTCCACCAAGGAAGGCCTCTCTAAGAAAATTAAAAAAAGAGAGAATAGAACCATTTCTCTTAACCCAAGATCCTTATGAAGGCAAGGGGAGAAGATACTTTGATTCTATCCCTTCGGATCTACTAACACAATGCGCAAGTGCACAAAACACTTCAAACAAAATTAAAGTTCTTTTTCATAACCCAAATAGGAGAGCTTCTACATTTGTTGTAAACAAGGTTTATTTTAAGTGCACCAAAAGTAAATGTTTTCTAAGCTAAGCACACAAAGTTCATTTTAGTGCACCAAGGTAAATGTTTCTAGGTTAACAAAACCCTGCAAGGAAACGTTAGTAGTTTGATTCTTGATCATCGACAAACATTACCTTTCCCAACATAATGTGTTAATGACCTGCTCACACCCCAGAAGTTAATATAGAAAATAGCACCAAAATAGTAAGAGATAGTGCCAGAAAATAGAGAAATAGTGCTACAATTGATAAAATGGCATTAAAATATTAACAAGCAAATATTTTGACCGACAACAGAGGACAAAACTAGATGGCGCCATAGATAGACTAAATGGCACCAAACCCAGAGATGGCACTAAAATCTATAGAAATAGTAGCAAAATATAAGGAAATGGTGTTAAAGTGAGTTTTTACCTGCACTTACCTTGTTTGTTGAGCCCGATAGCTCCAAACTGGGTGTGGATAGTGCCAAAGTGCAACAGCTTCCCTAAAACCTTCTCAAAAGCCCATTAGTTTCAAAAATACCAACTCAATTCAAGTTAGAACCTTCTTCTCTACCAAGTATCATCAAGAAAAAAAGGTTGTATTTGTAAAATAAGTCAAATGCAAGCCAAAATATGGTTAGGGTTAGATGAAAAAATTTCACATGCATCCCTATAAAAATTTTGGCATTATGTCACCTTATCTTTGTGTTAGTCTACTAAAAATAGGGAGGATACATCCCTAAAAGTTGATAAAAACCCTTAAAAAGGAATTAAGACAAATTTTCAAGAACAAAAGGTTAGCATTGATGTCACAGAAAATAGTGCCAAAACAGTCAAAAACAGTGCCACTGCAAGACCAAATGGTGCCAAATAGAGAGTGTTTCGCACTAAAATTTGTAAAACACATCTTTTTTCACAAAAACTCAAGCAAGATCAGTAGCTTGGAACCATGGGGTCCCACCGAGCGTGCCAAATGAAGATGAGGAAAACAAATGAAGTCAAAAATATAAAGAAAATGCAATAAAACACAAGTTATACCTTCAAATGTGATCTCTCTCCATGATAAGGTTGAGAGAGTGCACCCTTACTCTCTAGCTTTAGCCATGGCTTGCTAAATTTGAAATGCTCTAAAACTATGCAACAAATCAATAAAATCCTAGCTCTAGATGAGAAGATGATGAAGAGGTTTTGGCATGAAAACAAAACAGTAAACTTGGATGCTCAAATGGCTTTGGAGAAGTGGTATTTATAGGATTTTTTGAGGGAGATTTGATCGAATAGTTTAAATTGAAAGTAGATATCAATGGATGAGAATGAATGTGAAATGGAGGGCTTAGATTTGATCAACAGCAATGGAGGAATGAGAATAAAAATGAATTTTTAATTCACCTTGGGAAGGCGTGTTCATTAATGAAGTTAGATGAGATGGTTTACAAGGGAATTTTAAATTATTTTGGGGAAGAGATGAGGATTATAAATGAATTTTTAATTCATTTGGGGAGTAGTTCTTATTAAATGTGAAATATGACATGTTAGGTGTGTAAAAACTCATTAATGAAATTTAGGACAAATGTGTATAAAAAATTGCCTTGTGTGGAATAAAGACCAATTTTTTATTGTGGAATGTGGGGAGGAGTGTTAAGTGGCGTTTGACCAAACTAATCAAGGGGATTTGTTTAATTAATATGGCTGTAATAAATTAGTTAATGGATTAATTAGGAGTTAAGATTAATTAAATAGGGATTCATTTAATTAATCTTAGGTCTACGGGATAGGTAGGTTAGACTAGCTAATTAAATAATAGGTATTTAATAAACTAGGATAGGGGTAGGCTAATTAGTAGGCTAAATTAACTAGATAAACATAATTTATCTAATTAATTAGGTTTAGGGGAATGGTGAAATTAAACAAATAAATATTTGCACATTTATTTAATTAATTGGGCTAATGTTAGTAATGTGTAATCATTGCCTTAATTATATTAATTAAATTTAAAAGACGAAATGATGAAGAGTAAATGAATGATCAGGTTTTGGATGGCGTAATTAATTAAATAAAAATTTAATTGATTAATTGGATGATGTCTGAAAGATGGTCTAAGTCATTGAAGACATTTTTAGGTGAGTTAGGTGTCTACAAATTGTACTCGTGTAATGTTGTCTTATTGGTTTAAAAAGGGGCCCTATATAGATTACGTTGGCAAAAGTTTATCATAAAAGTTAGGGTTATGAGCATTCCAACAATCTAGAATTGCAAATTTCTGGTTTTGTCAAGCCCAAACGATCAATATCCTTAATCCACAAAACTGTGACTTACTTAAAAATTATTTTCTTTAAGAAAATTAAAATTATGCCTTACTTCAAAATTCTTTTCTTTAAGAAAACTAAAATTATGCTCTACCTAAAGTTGATTTGGTGGTAGAATTTTCTTTTTCCTTGTGAATTCTTTTGTGGATTTCAATGGGTATTCTATCCATATTATTTCCTTATGGTGAATATCAATAAACTGATACAGGAAAATAACTATGCATTAGGCCTTGTCTCCAGTATGTGATCAATAGAGTGAGGCCCTTCACCCTCAACAATGCATTGCCTATAGTGTTGTGTATATTTCTTTACCTCTAGTGTTTTTCATAGTAATAGTATGATCCTTTGCAAAGAGGAATAGTAATATCAACTTCTTGGATTCATGCTCTTAAATCTTGGTGAAGCTCCCCTTGTAATTGCTTTGTAGCTGTAGTAGTCCAAGAAGCAAGAAAGTGTGTTGAATTTCATAATTATTTACGTCAACTAAAATAGGTATATAAACAAAGGACTCCCTATAAATGATGGAAGAAGTCACAGGTATGAAGCCAAATTTTAGGCAGTATAAAACATGACCAGTGTCATGTTTGTTTTTCTATTTATTTCTAGACTTTGGCATTCACTTTCAGAATCTCTCACCGAAATTACACAGACAGATTCTGTGTGGGGGGTAAATGCAAGAAAAGATAGATAAAACTTATTTCAAATTTATGTTTTAAAGGTCTCTCCAAATAGGTGAGATATAATCTCTTATGATATTAATGATTTTATATATCAAGAAATTAAATCATTATTTTAGATGATAATTTTTAGATAGAGAATGAGATGAGTCAGTATTGAAACCACTGATGAATGGAGACTAACAATTGAGTTAAATGCATCAAGCATTTTATATGTACACTGACTCTCTTGTTTGAACATTCCATCTTTAGCAATGGAACACCCATAGATGTGTAGAATAAGATCAGCAAAATTTAACATAAGTTATTTAAAATATCAGGGCCCTATCAATTATTAGACATAACTATTATTGCCTTGATTTATTATTGTTGTATGGTAACATAATCTTAGTGGTAAGATTTAGTAATTGGTGATTTCATAGGTATGTAGTTGTCACTCTTCATGTATTCACATTATGATTAATTAGATACTCTACTCTGAATCATCTTGATTGTTTATTTCATGATATTATTTTGTCTTATTTCAAATATAATCATACCCATAATACTTATCATTCAAAAAGACCATTCTAACTTATCATAATAGAAGGAGTTCAACATTGTTGATTTTTTTTTAGCTAGCATGTGATTAAATAATGTATCAGAGGTAAATAGGAGCAATTGGAAGCTAAGTTGCTCTAGAAGAAGAAGCTTAATATTTCTATTGTGTTTTTAGTTAGCTGAAGATTAAATTTTCGAGTAAATAGGGGAAACTGAGACTCATTTAAGGTACATAGTTCAAAATTTAGGTCTTTGTTGCTTTGCTTATAGCTAGTTTCTGAATAAATATTAGGGATGAATGTGGGTGATTGGGGCTAATTTGCAGTATGCACGGAAAAACTTTGTCATTCCTATTTAGCTTTTAGGTAATGGTTTAATAAATATTGGGATAAATTGTGGTGGTTGGAACTAATATGAGGTATACAACAAAAGTTTGTCATTGCTGCTTTGCTTTCAGGTAAAAACTATTTTTACCTTTTCTTTGGAAAGTGAGATGAAAAACTATTTACGATGGTTTCATGAGGGAATTTAGTAACATGGATTTTCTATTATCCTACATTATTTAGGTAATGTGGTTTACTTAATGTCGTGATTGCTTATAATGTATCTAGGGGATGACTTTGAGGGCACCAGTACATATACCACTTCTTCTTCGCTAAATGAGAGGCCTAGTTCTCTAATGGTTTGCTCATGGTTTAGTTCTTTGATAGTTTGTTCATGATTTAGTTCATGTGGTTATTCATTTAATACTTACTCCATTAATGTAAAAACATAATTGAATTTTAAAATTAGGGTTAAAATTTTTTTAGTGATTTTTGGATTTAGTTTCAAATGATTTTTTGTAGATTATCTCTTTCTAGAAGTGTTTTTCCTACTACAAAGCACTTACTAAAGATTTATAATGAAGAAAATAGTTATAGTAACTAAATACCACACGTAATGACTTTTAAATAAAAATATAAATGTATATTATGTCGTGATAGGACTATAAATATTTGTACCTATTGGCCATTTGATAGCACCTTTGGTGTTTTTACTAGTTATATTTTTTATTTTTTTATTTTTTTTAATTAAAAGAGGGTAAAAACTTTATTAATCAAATAGAGCAGTACAAAGCATAAAACCAGCAAGAGGCCCAAATGGACCCATAGACATCAAACAAGAAATCAAGAAGTGGTCATGCAACATCTCACATCCTCCATGACCAAATCCACCAAATCCTAAGCAAGATCCCCAAGTAAATTGTCCCAATCATCCACTAGCAAGGTCCCATTCTTCTTAGAAGCTCATTTGGCCAGCCCATTAGCCACCTTATTCCATTCCCAAGGGATATGAGAGATGGTGAGAGAATCAAATAATTCTCCAAGATTGGTGATTTGCTTAGCTACCACCGCAAGCTACCCACTAACATCTTCAAAATGCCTTCTATTTATCAAGTCTATCACCACCTGAGAATCTGAGTCATAGATAATCTTATTGCAGCCAAGGGCATATGCCTTCTTCAAAGCCAAAAGAATAGCCAAGGCCTCCATAAGATTATTAGAGTGTAGCCCCCTATATTCTGAGAAGAAAAACACAACCACCCCAGAAATATCTCTACCCACCCCACCAATGCCAGTGTGCCTAGGGTTACCCCTTGCAAACCCATTACTATTGATTTTCAAGACTCTAGTGGGAGGGGGCAGCCAATGCCCTTCCCTAGAAACCTTCCTTCTAGAACACCTGCTTCGCCCAATCTTGGGCCTTCCGGGACCCCCAACAAGAATCCCTAGATTATGAATCACTCTAGTATCACTAGGATCCACCGGGGCTAACAGATCACATTTAGCATATAAGGTCTCTTGCAAAGCCCCAAGGATGCGAGACCAAACTTCACCCACCAACAACTTCTTATCTAGAAAGACCTTGTGGTTGCGCTCCAACCAGATGTGCCATATAATAAAACTAGGTCCAATTGTCCACGTTATGTGCAGAAATAAAGTCATCACCAGAATGGGCCCAAAGTTCTGCCAAAACTCCTCTAGAGAAGAAGGGTGCCTGCGTTGCAAACTCCAGGCCCCCCACCAAAAATGCCAAATATTCCTAGTAAAAGGGCACTAAAAGAAAAGATGTGAAATAGTCTCAACATCTTTTGAGCATAAGAAACATAATGGAGGACCTTGGAAGCCACACTTACAAATGTTATCCCAAGTCAAACACCTGACATAAACCACCAGCCAAGAAAAGAAATTGCATTTTGGCCAAGAGAATTTATTCCAAATATTTTTCCACCAAGGAACTTCAGTACTACCCCAGGCTTGTCTATCCAAAACACGATACCCTGAAGCAACATTGAACTTCCCTTTTGGATCCGGACCCCAAACTAGCACATCCCACTCTGGAAGAGAACAACAGACTCTGTTAGCCAAAATGGAGGACAACTCCCTCCTATCCTCCAAAGATCCTCCCATGGGCCATTCCTGCATATCCTTCCACTAGTAAACAATAGTCTGCCTCAAAGTCTAAGGGGCTTTCAAATCCATCACTCTACTCCAACCAGCGTAAACAAAAATTCTACATAAGTCCCCCAAGTGAGGGTGCAAGGAGAGGATAGGTGGGAAGGCATCCCAGGAGTCATTCCAAAAAAAAGCATCAAAGCCTCTATTGTAGATCCAAAACAGGCCTTGTTTAACCAGCACAACCCCCCCTCTTGAGAGTATCCCAGATCATAGAACCTTTCCCTAAAAGACTAAATCGAGGCACCTCAGTGCTCTCCACCTCCCCAAGGTACTTGAAGGTAAGGATCCTGGCCCAATACTGATGTTGATATGAACACCATCTCCAGTATAGCTTAGCAACCAAAGCCTGTCCATTCCAATATGTCCCACACAAACCCAAACCACCCTCCTGCTTTAGCTGGCAAACAACTTCCCACTTAATTAAGCTCCACTTCTTTGAAAGGAGATTACCTGAGCAAAGAAACTACCAGCAGAGGCCCTCAAAATCTTTGATGAAACTTGAGGGAGTAGTCAACACAAAGCACATATATAAAGGAAGGGCCTACACCATGGACTTCAACAGAGTAACTCTGCCAGCCATAGATAACCATCTATAGGTCCAATGACAAACCAGCCCATGAAATTATCCATCACATCCTGTCAAAAACACCTGTGAAGTGGGTGCACATCGAGAGGGATGCTAAGGTATATAAAGGGAAGTTTCCCCACCTAAAACCTTAAGATCCTGGCAATATGCTACTGAATAAGCCTGGGGGTATTAAAGAAATAAATGCAAGACTTACTTTCATTAATGCTTTGACCTGAGGCAGCCAGGTAACAATCCAAAATATGTCACAAAGCAACTGCTTCAGCCACCTTAGCAACACCCATCAAAGCTGTATCATCCACAAACTGAAGATGAGTTTGACGAGGAAGAGAATTGCTCCAATTCCATCCCTGAAAGAACCCATCCATAACATGGGACTTAATGAATCTCCCCAAGCCTCCAACCATCAAGATGAACAAATATGGGAATAAAGGGTCCCCCTGTCGAAGACCTCTAGAAGCACCAAACAGATCCGAGGACTCCCCATTTATGAGAACAGAAAATGAGGAAGTCCTCATACAACTTATGACCCAGTCAATCCACTCACGACTGAACCCGAAGGCTTTGAGAATTTTGATCAAAAAGCCCCAGTTAACTCTGTCATAAGCTTTAGCCATGTGCAACTTTCTAGACATAGCCTTTTCCTTAGAAGAGGTCGTGGAGTGAATAGTCTTAGCCGCAATAACTACTCCATCCAAAATCTGTCTACCTGCAACAAAGCCCCCTTGTTCCTTCGAGATCAACTTATCCAGACATAGCTTCAAACATTCAACAATTAGCTTTGTAATGATTTTATACACCACATTGAACAAAGCAATTGGTCGAAAAAGATCTACAGAATTAGCACCCTCATGTTTTGGGATAAGAGCAAGAAACATGGCATTCATGGCTTGCAACATTTGCTTATTCTTAAAAGACTCCTGCACCACCTCCAATAGATCAAGGTTGATGACTTCCCAAAATTCTTGAAAGAACTTAGCCGAGAACCCATTAGGACCAGGAGCCTTCCCTTTTTTCAACTGAAACACTGCATCCTCCAACTCCTTCAAATAAATAGGTTTAAGAAGAGAAGCATTCATATCCGTAGTCACCAGAGAGGGAATACAAGCCAAGATAGAAGCTTCCTCCTCACTCACAGGTAGGCTATTTTTAGAAAAGAGAGAAAAGAAAAAACAAACTACCTCACAAGAGATCCCTGAAGAGGAAGAAAGAATAGAACCCTCAAGAGAGTGGAGAGAAGAGGTAAAGTTACCTTGTCTTCGAGCCTTCACCAATTTATGGAAGAAGGAAGTATTCCTATCCCCTTCCTGAAGCCAATCAACACGAGCCTTTTATTTCCAAAAAATTTCCTCACGAAGCTCCCATTCCTCAAGGTCTTTAACCGCACTAACCTCAAGCCTTCTTAAATTCGCATCAAGACCCTGATCCTAAATCTGCCTAGTGATAGAATCAAAGCACTCCTGGGCAACCCTTTTCCATTGAAACACATTGCAAAACTGATACTTATTCCAATGTTTCAATTTATACTTCACATATTGAAGCCTCTTCACAAATGAGTACATAGCTATACCAAAAGTAGGTCGTCCTTCAGTCCACCATCTAGAAACCAAGTCAAGAAGACTCTCCTCCCTGAGCCACATAAGCTGAAATCTAAAAGTTTGTTTCTTAGGACCACCAGCCAAACAGGCAGAGAATTTGATCGGCCAATGGTCTAATCTTCACCAATCTAAAATTTTAGAACTTGACAGCCACTTGTCACCCACCCAAAAATAGGAAACAAGAAACCTGTCTAACGGTTCAAAAATGGCATCATCCCCAAGCCTCCTATTATTCCAAGTAAACATGCCATTCAAAGGTTTGATATTCACAAGCTGGAGCTGAGCCAAATATCCCTTAGAAGATTAGAGGAGGGGTCTAAACAAGACACACCCCCCTTTTCTCCTCGAGGGAGGCAATTGCATTGAAGTCACTTTCCATAATCCAGGGGAGGAAAGGATCCAACGATCTCAAAAGATTGATATGAGACCACAGGAGAGTCTTACCAGGGACATCCGTCGGAGCATAAATGTTAGAAAGAAGAATTCTTTCCCCTGTCTCCAAACTAATTGCAACTAGAGAAATGGAAATCTACTAGCGATCCACCAAATAGGAGAAATTCGCCAATGATCCCAAAGGTAGGCAAGACCCCCAGAGCTGCCCTGCGCACCCACACACTAGCAAAACCCTCTGTTCCAAATCTTAGAAACACACTGCATCATACCATCCATAGATAACTTCGTCTCCTGGAGGAAAACCACATCCAGAGAATGAGCACTAACCAAGTCTCAAATAGCCTTTTTTCTAGGGATGCTATTCATACCCCTTACATTCCATGATAACACAATCATCGTGAAGGGTGAGAGAAGTGAGTATCCAATGTCTTCACCAACCCAGATTCCACCAATGTCTCTCCAGCCATCTTAACTTTCTCATGATTCTTCTTCCTCCCCACCTTCTGGGGCTTATCAAGAGCACACTTTTTTAGGGATTTTTGTTGTAGACCCAGAATAGGAGGAGGGCTTTTTTGTTACCAGAGTCTTTCGGACCCAGTCCACTGGTTAAACTCACCCTTTCATCCGAAGAGGCCATAGGGGTTTCCACCAAACCCCAAGAGTCCCCAAACCCAACATCGAGGGTAGGAGCAACTGAATCCATCACCACCTCAGAAGCCACCACAGGAACTAGGACCGAGGTAGTGACAAGCAAAGACTCAGAATTATGATCAAGTAAAAGAGAAGCTTCAACATGCATGTCAGAAGAAACCCCCTCCTCATGGACTAATTCATCAAAAGCCTCAAACTTGTTAAAAGTCTCCTCCTCTTGATGATCCTGAAGAGTCCTCTTCTGACCCCAATTCTTGTTTCATGCCTTAACTGGCACCAAGCCATCTTTATCTGATACCACCCCCTGCATGGGTGCTTTACCCTTTTCGGCCCTTGGATTAGATGAATTTTACTAGTTATATTAAATATAGTTACCTATCTTCAATTAAATTAGTTGCACCATGTCAACCTCCAATTATATTTCTCCTCATTTTGCTTGAGCTTTTAGACTAATATTTAATTCAAAGAATCAATTAGTTTTAATTATGAAAATTTTAAATCATCTCTCCAGTACACGTAACTGTAGAGTATGAAACGCCTCATTAAAAAGAAATAATAGCTAAAAAAGTTAGGTGTTGCAGTGCAGGGCTAAAAATAAGTGTCGCAGTGAGGAAGATATAAAACGGCTTTGAAGTGCAGGGCTAAAAATAAGTGTTGCAGTGCAGGGCTAAAAATAAATGTTGCAGTGCAGGGCTAAAAATAAGTGTTGCAGACCATAACTAGCCACATGAAAAGAAATAAAAGCAGTGAAATAAAGAATCATGGGGCGGCTGTTATCAAAAAATATATGATATTTTTCTTTTATATATAGTTACCTGAAGATTGAAGGATAACTGAGACTCCAGAAAGCTTAATCGAGAATATTACAGTAGCCCCAACATGGAAGATAATCCACAGCAGCAGAATGTTAATGAGCATCCGCACCTGGAGCTTGAATGGAGAGGGAGCCCCAACATGGAAGATAATCCACAACAGCAGAATGTTAATGAGCATCTTGAAACGAGAGGTAGCCCTAACATGGAAGATAATCCACAACAGCAGATTGTTAATGAGCATCCGCACCTGCAGCTGAATCAGAGTATGCATGGGCATCTGAAACAGCTGCAGAATGTGAATTTGAATATGAAACACATCAAGAATGTGAATGTGAATATGAATACGGGACACGTCAAGAATTTGAATGTGAATATGAAACACATGAAGAATCTGAATGTGAATATGAAGATGAAACGCACGAAGAATCTGAATCTGAATGTGAAGATGTTGCAGCAGATGGAACAGAACAAGAATGTGAATGTGAATGTCGATGTGGTTTCACAGTCAATGGAGACTATCGTGGCTTCTGTAACAGCAACTCCTTCGACTTCTGCCAACACGGCTCAGAGCCTTCAATCTGGTACATTATTTCAATCTTTTAGTTTTCTGAATGGCCCTTTGCTGGTTTTGAGATTGTGCCCTGTTCTGTCTCTAATTTCCTTTTAAGTATTTATTCATATTTCGGAAAGCCCGAACTCCAATTCCGTAGTTTAAATAGATCTTCCATGCCATCGATGCTGCTCTTACATTGTACCAATCAGAATCATAGGGCGCAAGTTCCTTAAATGTAATGTGCATTCCATGATGCCGATGAAACAAGAAATCACTGATCATGTCCATAAATAATCATATTCAACATTGTTTTAAATAGAGTACTTGCAAATGCTAGAAAAGTCTTCATCCATATGTTATCTTTATTTCAATTTTATTCATCAGATGTGGTAGTATTGAAAATTTACAAAAATATTTCCAAATAGTATAGAATATGGCATGTTAACTGTTTTTTTTTTATATTGAACAAAGCAAATATTTACAAGGAATAAAGCAGTCTACAAGGACTGCCAGAAAGAATAGAACCAACAACAAGAACATCAACTGTCAGCTGCAACACCAGAAAGAACAGCCATATAATGACAACATATAACACTGTTACAAAATACCTACAGAACTAAAACATAACAGCTGACATAAAAAAACCAGCATACATCAACTGTCAGCTGCAGCACAAGACAGAAGAGCCATATAATGGCAACATATAACACCGATGAAAAATATAAACCTACAGAACTAAAACGTAATAGCTGGGATAAAGAAGAATAAACTCTATTAACAGAGCCACCAACATGATCACTGCCCCCAAACTCGAAGGAAAGAAATTGATGCTAAGTCTTGTTCAAGCTTGACTGTAACATTCTCCTATATCTTGAATTTGAAGAACCATCTTGAAATGCTTCTTTGCATCTGTCTTAGTTAATTTATTTGTAGTGCCTTGGCACATATTCTATTATTCAATGTATTTGGTGATGTATGTTTTGGTTCCATTTAATTCGTAATGCTAATGTACATAATTACTAATGAAGTTCTCTCACAGAGAGCCGGGAAGCTAGACTCTTTCAACTCATTGTCAATGCACAAGGGGAGGTAAGAACTCTGGTTGGTTTGAAATTATTTTTTCATTGGTCTCTTTTGCTCAGAAAATAAAATTTTGGTGTCATGGTTTTATTTCAGGATGAGCAACCGTTTATGATCAGGGTGTAGATACTTTATATTTCTGATACAAGCCTTCTATTGAAAAACTTTCAATTAGGTGATGTTTTGAATGAAAACTCTCACACTTTGTGGTGGTTTTATTCATTTTGAGCTAGTGATAGATTGAACTTATTTTTTCGTAAGCAACTGCCTTTTAGAAACTTGTGTATGCTTTGGTGAAACATATAATTTTTACAAGAAATTGAATTCTTCGAAACACAATCTTTAAAAGCAAGCAATGCATCTTTCTGATGTAAATGGTAAGCAGGTCAAGTGAACAATGGGCTAGCAGTTCCCCAGATAACAAAATAACAAAAAATTAAATTATTTTTTTTCAACTTATGAGTTTAGATCAGATTTGTTTAAAGCATACGAGTTTGAGGTCTAATTATACAGGTTGTTATAGCTTAAGGATCTTTGTATAATTTTCTTAAAAATAAATTTTTGGGTAATAATTTTACAATTGTATGTTTTCAATGGTAATGACATAAGATGTTATAACTTCTTACATATAACCATAGTTCCAATATACAGAATTGACTTGGCAAAACTTCGCAACTAAAAATATACTTACATTTCTTAAAAAAAACACAACTACTATGCAAAATTGGAATATCCATCAACAAATATTTTCCTATTCCACTCAGATTTGCAGTGGCTAGTTTACAAACTTTACATTCAATTATTACATCAGCATAGACAAAACTATAGACTCTCAGAATTAACATAGTCAGCTGATAACAATTCTAATCAACTGATCATAAAAAAATTCAGAAATACATAAAAATTGGATACCTTTCAAGTGTGATTCCTCCTTCGTTTATACCTATTTGTTGATGGGTATGTAGAACAAGTCGGTGTTAAAGATTGCACACCCAATACTATGTCCATTTCACCCAATCCAATGATGTAGAAATCATCCTTAACTTGGTACCCTCTCAAGGATAGGTGGAATGATGTATACGCCCTCTACAAGGCATAATAGTATGTTCATTTGCAAGCATAATATTGAACCCATCAAACCTTTCTACATCCAAATCTTTCTTTGAAGCGAAATCTGCACTTTTGAAATTATGAGTAGCCCCACTATCAATTAGCACTGTCACTTCGTGTCCCTGCAAAACTCCTCAAATCCTAAAAGCATGGTATTTGGGTGCTTTCGAAAGGAGGGCAAGAGTGAAACTCTCAAACTTATCCATCTTCATCTTAGGTATAGTTTCCTCCATCTCCGAATCTTCTTTGGGAATACCTACTATGTAATGTATTTTCTCTCTTCCTGAGCGTCTATGTCCAACCTCCCATGGCTCTCTACAAGAGAAACATAACTTCTTCCAAACCTCATTCTTAGTTTCTTCATCCTTGTTTGGTTTAGGAGGGAGTGCCATCGGTGAAGGGATATATTTCTTATGCTGCTTTGCAGGTGCATTCTTAGGGTTGAACTTGTTCCTAGTTGTAGAAACCTCCAACCTCAACGGCCTTTCAATCGCATCTTGT
The DNA here is from genome assembly GCA_027924645.1 of Cunninghamia lanceolata. Taxonomy (NCBI): domain Eukaryota; kingdom Viridiplantae; phylum Streptophyta; class Pinopsida; order Cupressales; family Cupressaceae; genus Cunninghamia; species Cunninghamia lanceolata. Next base: position 508,313 of record BSBN01000149.1, on the reverse strand, counting down.
AGAGATGTAGGATGAAAAGAACTCACTAAGCCATGGAGTGACTCCGTCAATCCCTCAATAAACAAGTACATGACACTTTCTTCAGTAATATCTAGAACCATTACTTAAATTTTGTAAAATTCTACAACTGTTAATTGTCTAAAATACCTTTCCAGGTTTTTTTATCAAATCTGTCTATAGTCCTCTATGTAAAATCAGCATATGCCACAATATGTTGATGCCCTTGTGTGATAATTCTTTGATGCCACCATTAATATGCAATCCCATCCAAATGAAGAATAGCAAACATGTTACCTTCATCCTCTTCCATAGAACTGAGTGAGGTATGTGTCTAGTTTTTGAACCCAAGCTCTTGCAGTGAGCTTCTTCGAACCATCTTGTTGTAGGTCTCTGCTACCTTGCTGCATAGATTGCTTCCCCTTGGTCCACTCTTAGCTTGATAGAATTGTGTGAATGGGATAGTGCATCTAATCTTCGGATCAACCCTCGAATATTCTTCCATACAAGAATTGAGGTCATCATCTGTTGGAATTTGTTCCTCTTCTTCTTGGGTTCGCTCCACTCTAGTTAAAAAGGTGTGTTGTGTGAAATGAGGTATTGTTCCAATCGGAGCTCTTCTGTGATTTGTTCAGATCATAGCTCCATTCTGATTTCTATTACCACCTTCAGCCCCATTATTTGGTGCACATTTGCTAAGATTTTTCAATGTTTGCCACATTTGCTGAGATTTTTCAATGTTTGCCACATTTGCAGGGGTATTTGTGTTGTTTGTTCTTGTTGTTTTGCCATTTGATCGTACCTCTTTGTAACCTGTTGTTGTAACTGCATAAAAGCTCTCCAACCATCTCGATCTGCCATCTTGTCCTTACCTCTGCCTCCAATTCCAACTTCAATATACTGTGTCTTTGCCTCTAATTTCTTCCTCTCTCTTTCTAGGGTATATTGGTCCCGTTGGCTCAACTGCATAAACCAATGTCTCCCTCAGGCTGGAAAGATAACCTAGTTTTTTCAACAAATATTCTCCTATTCCACTAAGATTTGTAATGGTCAGTTTACAAAATTTATATTCAGTTCTCAGATCAGCAAAGACAAAACCATACACACTGACAATTCACATAGTCAACTGATCATTAGCATCTGGGCTCTCACTGTTACACAAATTTGTATGGTTGATCACTCCAAAAATGTTATCACTACTTGCACATAAAGCACACTACATGATCGGTGCTTCAGCAGTATAGATACATGTAATAATATTCAAAATTTGATAACTAATTTAGGTGCTTACAAAATGCATGTACGAAAAAGTCACGAACTATGGGTCCTGCACATAATGACTACTGTGCAGTGATTGTAACTAGATGATTATAACGATCTAGGAAACCTCAGATAATAGTAATCTATCAATCAATTAGGATATATAATTCATGCAAAACTCATTCACATATCTTTGATCACAACAGCATGAACTTACTTCAGACAAGAAATTATTCTCAATAAGTCATTAATAAATAGTAGTTTACAAGTGATGATTTTGATTCATACACCCAATGTTAGTCTAGTGAACAACTATTTTACATTAGTTTCCATAATATAATAGATGTGAAGATCTTAATTAGTTTCGCACTCAGAAGCAATGTCAATGATATCCATCAGTTGACTTCCAGTTCCTTGGGGATTCATGGGTCTACTCCAAATTCGCTGAAAGTATATTGCAGACTGATGGATAAGGGATTTTCATAGACTGTTGGTAAGTGATGCGCTACACAATGTGGGTGCTTTTGACTACAGATCGACTCCCTAATCTTGTCATTCTCTTGCACTCATGTGTCAGAGACACATGATCACTCTATGAGCTATATGGACCTTGTAACAATAGATGATAAACTTTCACGACTTGTATGAACCTTTGGTGAGAATAGTCGCTTGAGCTACGTCCACTCGCGACTTGAAACTGTATCTAGTTGTTGTGTCTGCTATTCATGGGGCCAAAGAAGTCTTTAGTAGTTATAGCCGCCTTTTAAAGAGTAGATCATTGATACAATACTCGCCAAGTCCTACACGAATTGTCTCACAACAAACAAAGTTACTATGAAGGGGTTTCATCCTACCTGAACATCCAGAAATTGAGGTTTGCGTCTTAGCTGAAAATACAATTGTAATTAGCGAATTCAAAATAAATAATAAAAATTGGATATGTTGATGGGCGTGTAGAGCAATTCAGTGTTAAAGACTGAACATGAGTCAGCCTCAAACAACCTACACTACCTAGCTAATAAGAATAATTGGCTTACTTGTAAAGTATCTAGAGTACAATCTAACTGTTAGAGTGGTGTGGGCATTGGGGGGGTAAATCAGAGTCTAATGTACCTTATTTTTTCTAAAAAATTAAACAAACATATGCTTCCAATATTTCAATGATTAAAACATTCATGAACTGAATGCAATCATAAAACTGAAATGAGGAACTCTCAAGCAAATTAAGCACATACTAGATAATAAGACAATAACACAATTTTGTCCTGAGTGGAAACCCTCTAGGGCAGAAAACCACTCGAAAAATTGTCTCACTGGCTTATTAAGAGAATCTCACTGATTACAGGGCTCAGTGGCATATCATTCTTGCCTCACTGGCATATTACTGTCATTACAATGTGTTTATAGGTATCAAGTACAGAGGAAAACTCTGTTTCGCAATATCACTGATATATCATCAAGAGTGTATTTCAAATACATACATACACACTTCACATTACAATAGAGATGTATATAACTAACTCGAGTTTTCTTAACTGTCAGCACAGTTAGGTCGAATGACCATATTTTTCATATTATAGAACAGTTTGAATGTCATATATCAGTTTCATCTCATAACAATTTTAGATTAAAAAATCCATGCGATCAATGGCAAAAGAGTTTTGTTAAAACCCTAACCAGAGTTATAGTCCCAAATCTCTGCCATGTTGTTATGCAAAAACATTTCCCATCGAATCCTTAGTTTTAGATAGTTATAATCATTTTTGAAATGGTTTTGAAACCCCATAACCGCATCTCTGTCAAGGAAACTTCTTTTAGTTTGAAACCCTAACAAATACTATATATCATAAAATCTTTCATGGAAAAGAAAAGAATACCCATAACTATCGCTGCCCAATAATAAAAAAAATGAATGAAAGATTGTAATAATAAAGTCACCTGGTGGCGGCCAAAAGAAATAACATAGTTGAAGATGAGATCAAAAACTTTACTACCATTGTCGCATGACCCAACACTATCTTTTCTAGAAGATTCTACCACATTTGCTAATCATTCCATATGTTTTCATGATGAAAAATAAATGGTCAAACCCTGGCTCAAGAAGAGCTCTAAACCAAGCTTTTCCTTGCATAATGAAAAATAAACAATCATATGTGCCTCGACTGGTTCTGCTGGTATGCCCTAGATGGGTTAGTCACAAAGATTGACTTATTCGAGCTTATCACCTGCACTTTGCTTTAGAAACCTTCTCAGCCAGAGAACCCTTTAAGACCCGATGACCTTTGTAAGAAGTCAAACACAAGTCCTTCCTAGGACTTAAGTCATATGAAGAGATGACCTTGTAACAATGTATGGAAAGAATAAATAAAAGATCAAAACAAATGTCTAGGTCCTCAAGTAAGAGAAAATATGACCTCCATTGTTTTATAAAATAAAGCCGAAACAAGAAGCATTGCACAACTATCATCAAGTCTGAGATAAATGCCATTGCCACTGAATAGAAACATGTATGCCGCTGCCATTGAAGAATACCATTAATTATGCTAGGAGAGCATGTCACCACAGGGCCAACCAAACATACTGAACTGTAGTGAGAAGAAAAGTAATTGAACATATAGTACAATGTCAACATTACAAATGTCTACATCAATAAAATGCCTTACACCATGGTGTCAAACTCCTAAAGCCATCATATATGTCAGCCAAAAGAATCAAGTTGTATATCAATTACATGTCATCAAACTATCCTGCATCAAAATTGCCCTGTATCAAACTGTCCTGAAACATAACACATATTGAGTTGTGTATTGTCATCAGGGACAACCATTGAGGGGAAACAAACTCCCCCTTTCTTGATGTTGGCAAAACACAACTTCCTTCTCCCCCTATTTGGCATCAAGACAAAGGGAAAAGAAAGCATGCTAATGCCTCTAAGAGCCTAAAAGTGAAACAAGGTCAGAAAGAGAAAACCATACCAACCATATCAAAACAATTCAATGAAGGAGATACATCCTGAGCATCATAAACATAAATTGAAAAATCAGCACCATAAAGAGCATAAAGAACATAGTCACATAGCATATTTACAGAATACAACTAATACATCAGGGCTATAAAATATGCAATACACTCCCCCTTAAAACATGTTGATGAAAAGATTACTGAAGTGAAAGACGAGAGAAGACTCCAAGTCTATCCCTCAGATATTCAAATCTGTCTTTTGGCGAAGGCTTAGTAAAAATATCAGCTATCTAATCTTTTGTGGAGACATATTTAAGAGCAACATCATTAGCAAGCACTTTTTCTCTGATAAAATGATATTTAATGGCAATGTGTTTAGTACGGGAATGCATGATAGGATTTTTAGTGATGTTAATGGCACTTGTGTTATCACATAAAATAGGAACAGGTTTAGTCACCTCTACTTGAATATCCTGTAAAGTTTGAGTCATCTACAAAGGCTTTAGCAGTAGACAATGAGACAAACTCTTGCTTCTTACTTTACCAAGCAACAAGTCTACCACCCAATAAATATGCTACACTAGAAGTACTCTTTTAGTCATCAGGACAACCAGCTGAGTCATCATTAGTATAAGCAAGCAAAGTGAAATTATTATGCCTTGGATACCATAGTCCATAATCAACAGTTCCATTAACATATCTAAGAATTCGTTTAACAACATTCAAATGAATTTGTTTTGGTGCACTTTGATACCTTGCTACTAAACAAACAGCTTGTATTATATCTAGTCTGGATGCTATCAAGTAAAGCAAACTAGCAATCATAGATCTGTATAGAGCTTGGTCTACACTAGGTGAGTCTTCATCCTTGCCATGTTTATAACTAGTTTCCATTGGTGTACCAACAGGTCTGCTGCCATCCATTTGAAATCTTGCAAACATTTCTTTGGCATATTTGGTTTGAGAGATAAACATACCTTTTGGAAGCTGAGAAACTTGTAATCCTAAAAAGAATGAAAATTCCCCTATCATAGACATTTCAAACTATTTTTTCATAACATCAAAAAATAAAAGTGACAGTTGATCATCATTACTACCAAAGATAATATCATCAACATAGACCACTAGAATAAGAATATTGTCATTTTTAGTGATAAAATACAGATTGCTATATGCTTCCCCTTTAGTCAAGCCTTGACTTTATAAAAATTTGTCTAACTTTGAGTACCAAGCCCTAGGATCTTTTTTTTAGACCATACAAAGCCTTTTTCAATCTATATACATGATTTTCTTTGTCTAGACAGATAAAACCCTCTGGCTGTTCCATGTACACTTCCTCCTCAAGATCACCATTTAAAAAAGTTGTTTTGACATTAATTTGGTAGACTTTAAAAAATTTATACATAGAGAAAGCAAGAAAAATTCTGATGGCTTCTAATCTAGCCACAAGAGCAAAGGTCTCATCAAAATCTATGCCCTCTACTTGTGAATATCCTTTACAGAACAGTCTAGCCTTATTTCTAACAACATTTCCTTTTTCATCAAGTTTATTCCTGAACACCTATTTAGCCCCAATAATATTTTTTTTTTCAGGTCTTGGGACAAGTTCCCAAGTTTTATTCTTTTCTATCTTAGCGATACTAAACACATATGAACCTGATTGTTTGCTTGAGCAATTTTCCTTCTAGTTTATATTCCTAAATCTATATCACCAATAATGTGCTCATGTGGCGACTGATCATGCAAGTACTGTACACTAGTAATGTACCTTGCCAGGATTTGGAGTTGGTTGTTAATTTTTTTCCCTCTGTTTTGCACGATCGGAGTCGATTGTTAATTTTTTGTTAACCGACAAAAGGAAAATGACATTACAAAACCCTAAATCTAGAAGCTTCCAAAAAGCATGTTATAAGCAACTGGGATGTATGTTACGAAGAGGTATTTGCAAGATTGTAATCTATTTTGCACTAGATAATAAAATAATTGGATGGCTGAGTTTCTATGGATGTAGCCCATTTTGGGTGAACCATGATGAGCCAAATAATTGACTTATTTAATTATCAATATTTTCATGCTCTAATAAACTTTTAAAAACATATTGGTATATAAATACATATTATTATAATTATACTTGTCTTGAGAATAGATTATGTTGATGTTTTGTTTCTATTATACTTTGATGAAATCTCTTTAATTTTGATACTTGAATGACATTTTCTATGTGCATATCTCATAATTTGTAGTATAAGTTGTGGATGTTAAATAATGATTGCAGCTGTTGAACTTTAGCTAAACTCTAGATAGCTCCAAAGGGCAATACTTCCTAAGTGTCATCCTCCCCTGAGTCAGTGACCTCCAGAAAATACTCCTAGAGACCATCTAAAAACCTGCAACACGTCCAAAACTAGCGCCTCAATCCTTGCCGCAACTCTTGATCACATCGCCATGTCACTGAACTTGGTGACCTAGATAACTGATGGTAGACATCAGTTCCAGCTATCACTACCACTAGGGACCCCACTAATTTAGGGAACTTACAGAGTTTGCCCTTCTAATCTCCTTATTTAGATCATGGATCTGGAGTTCCTTGCAACTGATTGTGTAGTTAAGCAAATAATACAGCTTGTTGTCCCAGTTCTAGTTCATAGGATTTAGTTAGTAACTAGATTTTCCTTTCAATGTAAGCATGCAACTGGCTATTCCAGTTTGCTACAGTGAGACTCGCAATTAGTATTTCTTTCCAATAAGGCTCAATTGTATAAGTAGAAGAGCCATCACACCTTTTTAAGTTAGTTCCTATTTTTCATCAATTCGTAGTTCATCACAGTTTGTTTTCAGCAGGAGAGAGACTTCTAAGTTTATGCATGTACGTTCTTTGAATGAGAATAAAATGCAAATGAAGGGAGATTTCTTTTGAAAGAAGTTGTTAAGGAAAGAGGATCCACTCTAGCTGGGAAAGTAGGGCCCGCTTCCCCATCTTGGAGGAGATCTCTCGTTATTCTATTTGTGTTATTTCTATCTCTATTCATTTCTTGGCAGCAAATTGTTATATGTGTTGTTTCCTATTATCTATTCTCACCTATAGGTTTATTCTTTAAAAATAGAAAATTATAAAAATTAGATTTGTTATATCTTTAAGCACTGTGATGTTCATAGTATTGCATGCCTAAGAAGTAACAATAGAGTTCATTTCTTTTCATCTCTCATTTCTGCAAGTGTGTTCATTTCCAGCAACTAGATTAAACATTCATTTCAGCATGTGTGTTTGTTTTAAGTGATTAGATTAGCATTTGTTTTAGCAAGTGTGTTTATTTCAGCAATGCTAGAGTAGTTTCATTCCAAGCAAGAATGTTTCTTTTCAAAGCAAATTAAAGTAGTTTATTTCATGAGCAAGAAGATCAAAACTCCAACTATGCAAGGGTCCCTAAACCAATCCTTGGTCTTTAATCGTTCCATCCCAAAAACCCCACAACAAGCAGTCTTATCATAGATTGCTCCAAACACCTCCAGATTGATAAAGAATAAATGATGATCTATTAACAAAGCCTACTCTGACCTCATCATTTTTGGCACCGTTGCAAAGGATAATCTACAAATCATTGTAGGTTTAAGGTGTCACTAATGTTGCAAGTATGGTTCTAAACGGTGTTGTCATTGGTGTCAACATACTCCTGTTGCATTGATGTCAAGAATTGGATGAGTTATGTGTTGAGGATATTGAGAAAATTAGCCCCATCAGAAATAGAGAAGAAAAGTGAAGACAGTAAAGTCCTATGAAGTAAAGATCCCATATAGTTGAAGATCAAAGTATGCGCATCAAAGGGTTTGTAGATATGTGTTTGAATGTTGTCCAGACAAGATTTCAGGGGTCCACATGAAGATCTAAAGAAGTTATGGGTATATGAGTAGAACTTGTTCTGGCAGCTATTCAGTGGTGACAGAGTGGCACAAATAGGTCTGGTAAGATCCGGAAATGCAATATCATGTTCTGTGGATCTGGTGGCATGTTTTAGAAGCTAATTCAAATCAACAACTCAATTGGTCTGTGGTTTGGAGGTCCGTGAGTGATCCTTCTAGTTTGACAGAGATGATTGGCTATGTTCTTGAGATTTCAGATGAAGATGCAAATGATTATAGTAAGCAGAAGTTGTACGGATGTTCTTAGTGATTCAAGCAAGCTTGTGGAGGTCTCCAAATTGTGTCCAGTTCGTGTTGGTGGTCCACATTGAAGATTGAGCATGTAGTTGAAGGTTTACATCCTAGTAATGGTGTTCTTCCCAGTCCTAGCCAACCAGATGATTTGCACCTATTGTGGATAATCTTGATGATATTTTACGAGGCATGGCATGTTCCTCAAAGAAGATTGAAGTCCCATCTATGTGTGTCCGATAGTGCAGTAATGCGCATGAAGTTTTTGTAATAAGTCAAGTTGTATGTTTATATTTACTCTATAATAAAATAAATGTATGATGTGCCAACTTTGATGATCATTCCAAAGTCGATGTCATGTATAAATAGGAATTGTGAAGTTGTTCAAAAGTATCCAATGTGGTCATGATGAGGAGGTGGTAAGGAAGAGGAGAAAAATAGTAGAGAAGAGGTGTTGAGCTTTAATGGAACTGATTCAAGCATAGTGAAGATGATAACTTCCAGTTCAAGTTTGTAAAACTTATTTTCTTCTATAGATAGTGAGTCTCTTGTAGGTAGTGTGCCTCTTGTGAGTATTGTGCTCGGCCGGTGAGCCCTAATTAGCAGGTGTCATTTCATTTCTCATATTCTTTTAATAGAGAATAAAATCTTGGGTTAGTCACCCCGTGATTTTTCCCTTAACCAGGTTTTCAACATTAAAATCTTGGTGTTATTTGTGTTGAGTTTGTTTCTGCTCTTAAATTATTGCATTATGCTTCCGTGGTTGAATCTTTGATATGCTGTTGAACTATAAGAAGCTTTTAAGTAAATAAGTAATAGAATTTTGTGACAACTGATTCACCCCCCCTCTCAATTGTCTATCCTTGAATCAACAATTGGTATTAGAGCTAAGTTCCTCTAAAAGAGATTAATCATTTGAGGAGATCGAGGATGTCTTCCTACAAGAAGGATAGTCTGAGGTTTGATGACACTAATTACACTCTTTGGAAAAGTTGCATGGAATGCCACTTGCAATGTATGGGAATGCAATATTGGACTATGGCTACAAAAAGGTATGTTCCTCCAAAGAATGGTCCAACAACTGTAGATGAAATCAGAGATGCTGAAGATAATCTTCAAGCTAAAGAAGCCTTACTAAGTGCCTTATCTAATTCAGAGCTGACAAATGTTATGGATTTAAAAACTACAAATGAGATTTGGGCAAAGATGAAACTTTTGCATGAAGGAGACAAATATGTTAAATGTGCCAACTACAAACTCTCAAAGGAAAATTTAGAAACCTGAAGATGAATGAAGATGAGAATATCACTACATTTATGCCAAAAGTAAATGAGCTTGTTTGTGGCATTAGGTGTGCTGGTGGAACCTTGGATGAAGATGAGATTGTTGCCAAAGTTCTCAGATCCCTACCTCCAGTCTACAAACACAAGGTTGCTACTATTGAAGAATTCAGATCTTTTTCAAATATCACAAGAGATCAATTGGTTGGAAAATTAGTTACATTTGAATTGGCTGAGTTTGGAGATGCACCCCCCAAGACTGAATCTGCATTCAAAGCTAGTGCCTCTATAAAAGGAAAACAAAGGTATGATCCAGGAGAGAACTCTTTAAAGAAACCATCATGTTATGAAAAATCAAGAAAAGATCTAGAAGAAGATGAGTCAAAAGATGTACAACTTGAAGCCCTTATTGCCAAGATATTGCCAAGAGGATCTGATAAGTATGAAGGAAAATTGCCTTTCAATTGTTTCAATTGTAACAAGATTGGTCATTTTGCCTCAAGGTGTCCGGAAAGATTTTCAAAGCCTAACCCTAATAGATCAGATTTCAAAAGAAGTGTTACTATGTTCAAGAAGATGATGATGAAGGAGTAACAGATGATGAACTAAGATAGGAACCAAATCCAGAAGTGACTGGGTGTTTATTGCCATTAAGGAAGAAGATCTAATGCCTATTGAATCTGCCAATCATAAGATAGAAAGAGCTATGGCTGCTCAGGTTGAAGAAAATGATGAATGGGTCATTGATAGTGGATGCTCTCACCATATGACTGGCGACAAGAACAAGTTCATAAACCTAGAAAGATATGAAGGTGGAGTTGTAAAATTTGGAGATAATTCTGCTGGCAAAATTAAAGGCAGAGGAACCATTTCTTTTGATGGTAAGAACAAAACTGGTGATGTTCTATATGTTGAAGGTTTAAAGTATAATCTTCTCAATGATGGACAGTTGGTAGACAAAGGTTATGATCTCCAGTTCAAAAATAGAAAATGCAAGATCTTTGAAATCTCTAGAATTGAGATTGCATCGGGTACTCAGACAAAAGGTAACATCTTTCACTTGGTTGGTACTGGCAGAAATTACTTATTTGTTCAAATTGATCAGAGTTGGTTGTGGCATAAGACATTGTGTCATGTGAATTCTGACAACATCATTAAGATAAGCAACATCTAGGCTATAAGAGACCTTCCAAGATTGGTGAAACCTCTAATAGCTTGTGCAAGGAATGTCAGTTAGGTAAGTAGAATAGAGTCTCATTCAAAAGTAAGGAACATTCTTCAACCGGATTGTTGGACTTGATGCACATTGATCTATGTGGTCCGGTAAGAATCAAGAGTATACAAGGAGATGGATATTTCATCTTGCTGATTGATAACCACTCCCGGATGATGTGGGTGACTTTCTTGAAATAAAAATTTGAAGCACTTGAGAAGTTCAAAATATTCAAGGCTATGGTAGAAAATGAAACTGGCATAAAAATAAAATGCCTCAGATTTCACAGAGGTGGAGAATTCACATCCGGAGAGTTCATTGAATTCTATGAGAAATATGGGATAAAATGACAGTTATCCACCCCAAGGACTCCACAGCTGAATGGAGTAGTGGAGAGAAAGAACCGAACCATCCAAGAAGCTTCCAGGACCATGATGATGGAAGCAAATGTTCCTTAGATCTATTAGAGAGAAGCTATGGGCACAACTGTTTATACTCTTAACTGGGTACAAATCAGAGGCAAGACTGGTAAGACTCTTTATGAGCTTTGGTTTGGCATCACTCCTATTGTGAAGTGTTTCAGAGTCTTTGGTAGCAAATGCTATATCAAAAGAGAAGAAGACCTTGGCAAGTTTGATGCTAGAAGTGATGAAGGAATATTCTTGGGTTACTCTACTCAAAGTAAAGCTTACCGGTGCTATAAAAAGAGATTAAGGAAGATTGTGGAAGGCACAAATGTGAAAGTTGATGAAGGCATATAAAATCCCTAAAGATACTATGAGTATGAAGTTGTGATCAAAATGATATCTCAGACCAAGAAGAACAAGTTCAAATTCCAGTCCAAATTTAGACTGATCTGAAGAATCCAGAAACACGGGAAGAAGAAACAAGCTTGAATGAACCTATCCAAGAATTAGAAGTGCAATTGATTCCCAAAACTCCTAGGTATGTAAGACTAAATCATTCTGAAGACCAGATCATAAGAGATAGAAGCAAATGTGTTCAAACAAGAAGAAATATTGCTCAAGATTCAGTGAAGTATTGTCTGATTTTAAAAGTTGAACCAAAAATAGTAAGTGAAGCATGCAATGATGAAAGTTGGGTTAAAGCAATGAAGGAGGAATTGATGCAGATTGAAAAGAATCACACTTGGGATCTTGCTCCTAGACCTAAGGACAAAAATGTGATTGGGACTAAGTGGGTTTTCTGGAACAAACTAAATGAAGATGGTGAGGTAATAAGAAACAAAGCCAGATTGGTCTGTAAATGCTATTCTCAAGTAGAAGGAGTTGACTTTGAAGAGACTTTTGCTCCAGTGGCAAGGATTGAAGTAGTCAAACTATTTCTTACCTTTGTTGCCTTCAAAGATTCCAAGGTATATTAGATGGATGTCAAGTCTGCTTTCCTAAATGGTGATTTAGAACAAGTGTACATTGAGAAACTGGATGGATTTCAATTGTCTGATAATGGAGATATGGTCTGCAAATTAAAGAAATCTTTGTATGGACTCAAACAAGCCCCAAAAGCCTAGTATGAAAGGCTGGACAAACATTTTCTAAAAATTAGTTTTAACAAAGGTACTACTGATAGTAATCTCTATTTTAATATTGATCATGAAAATATCTCGATAGTTGAAGTATTTGTTCATGATATTATTTTTAGAGGAAAAGATAGTATGTGCAAAACTTTTGCGAATCAAATGAAAAGTGAATTTGAGATGTCTATGTTTGGTGAAATGAATTTCTTCTTAGGTCTACAGATCACTCAAACAAAGAAAGGAATCTTCATATTTTAGACCAAATACATGAAAGAATTATTGAAAAAATTTGGGATGGAGGATTCAAAGGCAATGAATACTCCCATGGCTACTGGATGTAAGTTAAGTAAGGATGTTAAATCTCCTAAAGTTTATCAGAAGACATATAGGTCTATGATTGGGGGATTGCTCTACCTCACACAAACTAGACCTAACATTATGAATGTTGTTGGTCTTGTTGCCATATTTCAAGCTGATCCTAGAGAATCTCATGTCATGGCAATCAAGAGAATTCTTAGATATTTGAAGCGAATACTTGAGTATAGATTGTGGTATCCCAAGGATCATGATTTCTCTCTTCATGCTTATACTGATGCTGATTGGGTAGGTGATGTGGATGACCAAAAGAGTACCAGTGGTGGTGCATTCTTTTTGGGGAAAAGATTGGTTTCTTGGCTAAGCAAGAAACAAGAGGCAATATCTCTGTCTACTACAGAAGTAGAGTATATTGTAGTAGCGAGTAGTTGCACTCAAGTATTGTGGATGAAGCAAATGTTAAAAGACATCAGAGTGGAGTATGAACAACCTATCACAATCTTTTGTGATAATTCAAGTGCAATAAACATATAAAACAATCCAGTGCTGCATTCAAAGACAAAACATATATCCATCAAGTTTCACTTTTTAAGAGAGCAAGTGAACAAGAATGAAATCAGATTGGAGTTTATGCCCTCAAATGATCAGATTGCAGACATTTTTACCAAACTTGTACCTAAGGACACTTTTGAGTATCTTAGGAAGAAGCTAGGGGTTATTACCCCTTTGATTCTGAATTAAGGTGCATCGATGTGCATCTGTCTGGTGGAGCTCACAGTCATATGTTATGATCCAGATAGATGCTAGGTGGCTGCTACTTAGGGGGAGTAGTCAGTATGATTCTAAAGCATGAGAAGTGATTGCAAGTATGTGCCCTTTGCCACTGATGTCAAAGGGGGAGAGAAGACATGTGAAAAATAAAAAGTGGTTACTGATCAAAGAGGGAGCAGTAGAGGAAGAGAAGACATGTAAATGATTGTTGATGTTAGGGTGAGCTGTATCAGTCAGTAAGGAGAAGTGCTTGTCTTGATGGTTAAAATAGTTTTTCACATCATATGTTGCCATCAATGACAAAGGGGGAGATTGTTGCAAGTATGGCTCTAAACGGTGTTGTCATTGATGTCAACATACTCCTGTTGCATTGATGTCAAGAATTGGATGAGTTATGTGCTAAGGATATTGATCAAATTAGCCCCATATGAAATAGAGAAGAACAGTGAAGATAGTAAATTCCTATGAAGCAAAGATCCCAAATAGTTGAAGATTAGAGTATGCGCATCAAAGAGTTTGTAGATATGTGTTTGAAGGTTGTCTAGACAAGATTTTAGGGGCCCGCATGAAGATCTGAAGAAGTTATGGGTATATGAGTAGAACTTGTGCCAACAACTATTCAGTGGTGACAGAGTGGCACAAATAGGTCTGGTAAGATCCAGAAATGCAATATCATGTTCTACGGATCTGGTGGCATGTTTGGGAAGCTAATTCAAATTAACAACTTGATTGGTCTATGGTTTGGAGGTCTGTGAGTGATCCTTCTAGTTTGACAGAGATGACTAGCTATGTTCTTGAGATTCCAGATGAAGATGAAAATGATTAGAGTAAGCAGAAGTTGTGTGGATGTTCTTAATGATTCAAGAAAGCTTGTGGAGGTCTCTAGATTGTGTCCAGTTTGTGTTGGTGGTTCACATTAAAGATTGAGCGTGTATTTGAAGGTTTACCTCTGGGTAATGGTGTTCTTCCCAGTCCTAGCCAACCGGATGATTTGCACCTATTGCAGATAATCTTGAAGATGTTTTGCGAGGTGTGGCATGTTCCTCTAAGAATATTGAAGTCCCAGCTATGTGTGGCCAACAGTATAGTAATGCGCATGAAGTTTTTGTAATAAGTCAAGTTGTATGTTTATATTTTCTCTGTAATAAAATAAATGTATGTTGTGCCGACTTTGATGATCATCCAAAGTCAATGTCATGTATAAATAAGAATTGCGAAGTTGTTCAAAAGTATCCAATGTGGTCATGATGAGGAGGTGGTAAGGAAGAGGAGTGAAATAGCGAAGCAGAGGTATTGAGCTTTAATGGAATTGATTCAAGCATAGTGAAGCTGCTAACTTCCAGTTCAAGTTTGTAAAACTTATTTTCTTCTGTAGACAGTGAGTCTGTTGTAGGTAGTGTGCCTCTTGTGAGCAGTGTACTGGAGTAGTGAGCCCTAATTACCAGGTGCCATTTCATTTCTCATATTCTTTTAACAGAGAATAAAATCTTGGGTTAGTCACCCTGTGGTTTTTCCCTTAACTGGGTTTTCCACGTTAAAATCTTGGTGTTATTTGTGTTGAGTTTGTTTCTACTCTTAAATTATTGCATTATGCTTCCGTGGTTGAATCTTTGATATGCTGTTGTACTATAAGAAGGTTTTAAATAAATATGTAACAAAATTCTATGACAAATGATTTACCCCCCTCTTAGTTGTCTATCCTTGAATCATTAGATAAGACTTTCAATCCATTAGTTTATGAGAAGACCTAGGGACGCCTTAGGTCAATTCATTAGACATCCAATCTCATATATGCCTCTGGAAGCTAATTTAGAAGAACCTCCAGATCATTTGATCAATCAAGGATTACTAGTACTATCCAAGTCTTCCAACTCATCTACCACATCCTCAACCATGGGTGATTAGGAAAATCTAGCTATTAACAGAACTTTCTCTTATCTGATAGCCATCGTTCCTAAGTTAAATGAGCCTCCTATGAAAAAAATATCACCTGTATTTTTACCTACCTTTAGGGGGAAAATGTTAGAAGATCTAGACCAATTCCTATTCAAGTTCAAAGTTCTCTATCAAACTTATGACTACAGTACTGATAACCAAAAGCTGAAACTTTTCCCTTCCACTCTTAAGGAGTCAGCTTTGAGATGGTTCATGGGCTTGGCAGTAGACTCCATCACCACATGGGATGATATGGATATAGTTTTTCTTGATAAATATCAAGATTACTATAAAGTTAGGGATCAAAAAGGTGAACTTTTCTGCATTAAACAAATGGAGGAGGAAAACTTAGAAGACTATGTGGATAGATTCTTATTTGTCCCTAGGAGGTGTGGAAACAACCTAGATGAGGAACTAAGTAAGACCATATTTCTAAGAGGGAGTGATGATGATAGTAGAGAGGCATTAAATTTGATGGGTAATGGAGACATTAATAAGCAAACATTTGAAGAAATTATAGAAGTTTGCAGAAACTATTCTCGTACAAGAGCTAGCAAGAGAATTTTAAAAAGGGGTAGTAATAGTGATGTTACGAAAGTAATGGAGGAACTAGCAAATCTTAAAACTGACATCCTACTTCATTTGAATACCACTTTGGATAGCATGCAAGCAATACTAAACCCTTGGCTATTTATTACCTTCGTTGTAGGAAAAAACATCCACTTAGGGAGTGCCCTTTGAATAGAACTGAGTTGTGTAAAATCTATGAGAAAAATTATCCTACCAATGAATGTGGCCTGCTTCCTGAGATTAAAAATAGTCTGAAAAAGGTTCCAGCAGATGAGGAAGAGCTGAATTTTATTTGTTAGAAACAACCTACTTATGGATTTAATCAGTTTCAAAACCAATATGCCCCAAGAGGACACTCTTATAATGGACCCTGGGGAATGCAAATGTCAATGCAGTGGGGTTCATGGCCTCAACAAGATTGGACAAATCAATCTTGGTCCAATCCACAATGGTCAAAATAGAAACAATATCAACCACAATGGGCTTCTCAGTACAACCAAGGAATGAGGAGATTTGGAAACCAACCTCATGCCTTACTTCTAGGACCTTCACAACCTGCAAATGAAAATCCCAACGAGCAAGTAAACCAACAATCAATGCCCGCACAACTAGTTCCAAAACCCAAAAATAATAGGCCATAGCAGTAGGTGTACAATATTGATCCAAATATAGCAAACCTGAATGTGGTAGAGATTAATGATATCTAACTCCGATCTAGAAATGTGCCTGTAACTATACCTATTGAGGAAGTCATTGAAGAAGAAGAAGTGAGTCCTAAAGATGATACACAACAGTCCAATAAGAAGGCTAAAGCAAAGGAAATAGAAGAAATTATGAAGGAGACCTATGTTCCATTCCCAAAACGATTAAAACACGCTCCTTTACAATCTAAGGAAAACTAGCCCTCACATGATGACTCCCAATTAATTAGGGAACTTAGAAAAATGCACATTGAAGTTCCATTGTTACAGGTGATAAAAGAAATTCTTGAGATAAACCAGACCATTAAGAGTTTGTTTCTAAAACTTCCAGGAAGAAAAATAAAATTGCCCAACACTATCCAAGTAGAAGGAAAACTTGGGGATGTCCTATCAAGCAATATAATGCCTCAAAAGTATAGGGATCCTGGGAGCCTAGTCATTACGGTAGACATAAAAGTGGTATCTATTTCAAATGTTTTAATAGATTTGGGTGCTACCATTAATGTAATGATATTAGAAACTATAGAAGCTTTGTCCTTAACACACGTTCTGCCAACATTAACTATATTACAACTTGCAGACCTATCTATTACCAAATTGGAAGGATTTTGGAGGACATCATAGTCACTATTGATAGTTGAGATTATTCAGTTGATTTCCTTATCCTACAGACAAGAAAGAAATGATCTATTTACCCAGTAATCCTAGGAAGACCTTGGCTGGCTACAACAATATCACTTATTGACTGTAGATCTGGAAGTATGACCATTTCAAATGAAAAAAGACTTAAAGAATTTTCTATCTATCCTCCAGCCAAACCATTTATGTAATATGAAAATGAACCATGGATAGATGACTTGATGGATTCTGATGAAGAGCATGCCTCCTCATTGGCCATGGTAACAATAGTAGAACACTTTGAAGAATGTAACTAGGAATATAAGGAGCTAGAACCAAACAATGAACTCCCCTTATATAGTGCTACTCAGTAAGAGTTTTCCAGATGGCTCTGGAGAGACCCGAGAGGATCCTTCAAAGCTTTTAATTGCCCATACTCTAAAAAGATTGCCTCCCATGTAAGTTACCAACAAGCAAAAACTCTCCACCAAGTCATACCTCACCTTTGTCCTTTAAACATGTTGTTAAGTCCATATAGAGAACTTCTTTCTGTCCATGCTGGCATAAAACAAATCCCAGTCCAAACCAACAAAGAACTTTCTATCAGTAGTTGGTTAACAGAAGTGGAAGAGGTTTGGTTGGCAAAATTGTTATAGAACCACACCTAGAATTGTGCATGGGAATACAAAGATATGAAAGGAATCCATCCCAGTGTTTGTACACACGATATTTATACTGAGGATGTCTGACCTATTAGGCAACCTCAATGAAGAATCAACCCAACGTTAAAAGACATAGTGAAGGAAGAAATTGAGAAACTATTGCAGGTAGGATTCATTTATCCCATCTCTGATAGTCAATGGGTATCACCATTAGTAATAGTGCCCAACAAGAATGGGAAATGGTGAGTCTATAGAGATTATAGGGAGCTAAACAAAGCTACAAAGAAGGATTATTTTACACTTCCTTTCATTGACCAAGTCCTAGACAACCTCGCTAGAAGTCGCTATTTCTCCTTCTTGGATGGTTTTAGTGGCTACAATTAGATCTAGGGAGCTCTAGGAGATTAGGATAAGACAACCTTCACCTATCCATGGGGGACATTTTCCTACAGAGTCTTGCCATTTGGGTTATGTAATGCACTGGCCACATTTCAACGTGTTGTTTTTGCAATATTTATTGATCTAGAAAATATCTGCATAGAAGTCTATATGGACGACTTTATAGTGCATGGTGAAACCTTTGATGAAGCCCTAAATAGTTTAAATAAGGTACTTGAAAGATGAAAAGAACACCAGTTGTCTTTAAACCATGAAAAATGTTTCCTCGTGATGACCAAGGGAATTGTACTTGGTCACCACATCTCACAGGAGGGATTGAAAGTGGATCCCAAAAAGGTTGAATTCATAGTACAAATTCCACATCGTCAAACTCAAACGAAGGTAAGGAGCTTTTTGGAACATACTGGCTATTACAAAAGATTCATTGAAAATTTCAATCAAAAAGCTAACCCTATGTTCACTTTGCTAAAAATAGATTCCAAATTTAAATGGACACAAGAATGCCAACAGTTGTTTGAGGCTGTAACATTGGAAAATGTCCCATTGGGGGCTTTTCCCTCATAAGGTTTAGCTCCCAAGTCTTTAGCATGCATTCAGGACATTTTAGTTCATATTTTAACACCCCGATGGAATGAGACTTAAGTCCCATGGAAAATTGGACCTAGGTGGACCCCTTGAGCTATATCCTGCCCAAAATAGGACGGCAGGACTTGGGCACTCGTGCCCTAGTCCTGTCCTATTATGGGGCAGCCCCAATTTCTAGGTGTTGATTAGTGACTGTTATTAGGTCCCTTTGCCGACACGGTAAGTTTGAATTTTAAATATCTTGGCGGGAGTGCTTGTAGATGCATATATAAGCATGTGTAGGCATTCATTTGTAAACTAGATTCCAACTAGATTATCATTGTACACTCTAGGCATTCTCAAGGTGATTGAAGGCTTTCTATTGTGTGGCAAGAGCAAGCTTGTATGTTTTGTGTGTTGATATTTGCATATTTGAGCATCAATCTCCTCGTGGCATGAAGAACATCTTCCTCCATGAGAGCTTCACCACAAGGTGACATATCTTTGTATTTTTATCACTAATTCCTTTGGTTTTGGCCTCTGCCTCACAAGGGCATGCCCTCTTTATTTGACAAAGGTGTTTGGAGACTTAAGTGTCCTCTGAGGTTTGACTGAGGTAAACCTCTAAACACCACAACCCCCAAACCAAGTCTTGTGATTGTAGGTTATAGGTGTCGTATCCAAAAAAAGTGGAGTTACAAGAAGACTAGGTAGACATAAGGGATTCAAGATCTGAAGAAAATATGGACAAAAGAGCACTTCCAAGACTAGGGCGCTCACTCCAGTGTCCTCCGTGGACAGATCTGAAAAAATAGAAGTTACAGGGTTGATCAGTGTCTGAAGGAGGTCCAGATTTCCTGAAAAAGAAGATACCTTGGACTTGGGCCTACTCTAGTGTCCCTGATTATTCTTCTTTGGAACCCTGAAAATAGGTATTCTATAATTTGGTATTTTACTCCTGTCTATAAGAGCATTTTCCGTAATTCATTAATTTACTGTCGTATTTGCATTATTAGGGTTTTAATGGTCAATTAGACATAGGAGAAGGATAAATTAATAATTAATTCCCTAATCCAAATTTCCCAACATCTTAAAGTCATCTAGAGTATGATAGTGCTCACCACTTGACCCTAGATCCTTCAATGTTTAGTGGAGAGGCGGATTTTAACATCTAAACAATAAAGATTAATAAAATCCAATTTTACCCTAAATAGAGGCCATCAAAAGTGCCCTCATAACAGCTCTGGCAATAAAAGGACCAAACTGGGGAGAATTATTTCATATCCACATAGATGCTTCCAATCAGGCCATTGGGTCAGTATTAGGACAATTGAGTGAGACTGGAGGTATGCATGCAATATATTACATCAACAAAAACTTGAACCCAACCAAGAAAAATTACACCACAACTGAAAAATAATTTTTGGCAATAGTTTATGCTATCAACAAATTCTACCACTACATCACAGGCTATACAATCATCATACACACTAATCATGCAGCCATAAGATATCTGATGGACAAAGCTATAGTAGGAGGTAGAATTATCAGATGGTTATTATTATTACAAGAATTTGACATAACCATTGTTGATCAACTAGGCAAAGATAATGTTGTGGCTGACTTCTTGTCTAGATTGTAGGTACAGGGAAATAACAAACTAGTGGATGATACATTTCCTGGTGAACATTTGTTTGCTATGTCTATACAATCTTTGGGGTTTTCTGATCTGGCTAATTATCTGGTTTCAGGAAAATGCCCACAACACTTCAACTTGAAAGAAATTAGATGGCTAGTTTGGGAGAGCTCTAGATACAAGTGGGTAAATGGTTTTCTATTTAAAAATTGTCCTGATTATTTATTATGTCGGTGTGTACAGGAAACGTAGGTGTATGACATAATCCATGCATTTCACGATGAACCTTCTGGGGGACACTTTTCCACCATTAGAACAGGGCACAAAATCCTGGGAGCTAGATATATTTGGCCAACAACGACCAAAGATATTCACCAATATGTCAAGCAATGCGATCATTGTTAACGAATGGGATGTCCAACCTTCACCACAGAGATGCCACTCCATCCCCAAGTGACTTTAGAGCCATTTGAAAAATGGGGGATAGATTTTGTCAAACCAATTGACCCACCATCCAGAGAAAATCACTACATATTGGTCTTCACAGACTATGCCACCAAATGGGTTGAAGCAAAAGCACTGCCAGCAGCAAAGGTGGAGAAAGTTGCATATTTCCTGTACAAACATATCTTGCAGTGGTATGGAGCACCCAAAACTCTTGTCTCTAATCAAGGACCACAATTTATGTCTTCCATGATCAAAGCATTCCTAGAAAGAAATCATATCAGTCATAGGAAATTTCCCCATATCATCCATAGAGCAATAGTCAGGTTGAAGTAACAAAACCATCTCAAGCAAGAGGATAGATTGGGCCGATAGAATGATAGAAGTTGCTTGGGCTTATAATACTACCTAGAGATCAACAACTAACTTCACTCCATATGAGTTAGTTTATGGGAAGCACCTAGTGCTACCCATCGAATATAAGGTAGAGACATTTAGGACAACACTTGAAGTTGGCATTGATTTGATCGAGGCATAGCAACAAAGGATATTATGGTTAAATAGGCTGGATGAGATGAGAATGGAGGCACTTCAACATACAGAGTTAATCAAACAACAAAGGAAAGAATGGCATGAGAAGAACATCATCAGCAAGGACTTCAAGCAAGGAGATTGGGTCATGTTGTATGATTCTAAGTACCAAGATCTAAAAGGAAAACTACATACCAAATGGTTGGGGCCCTATGAAATTCAAGAAGCCTTTAGCAATGGAACTGTCCAGTTAGTTCCAATTGATGGAGATTGTAGAGTTTTTCTAGTCAACGAACATATATTGAAGTTCTATCATAAACTAGCCTCTAAAGAAGAATTCTTTGCCAAAATTTAGACTCAGATAGAACATTTCTCTGTGGAAGATCTTTCTTCCATGGGGATCATGCTCTAAATGACGATTCTTGAATGAATAAAGCAGTTGACGTTGAAAACTAGAAATGGCAGCCTCTCCTGTCAAAAAAATGGGGCAAATGTTGAAAACCAATGATGGTGGCTTTGCCTAGAGGAAAGACTGAAAACCAGAAATGGCAATCTTTTCTTTGAAATTCCCTTCATTCTCAATAAAAATCTTTTGTAGATTCTACAGATCTTTTTATGATATAACAAGATCTAGATGGCTCTAGATAGATCTAGATGGCTCCAAAAATCTCCAGATGGCTCTAGATGAATACCAAGCGGGTACCACCTTCTCAAATACCCTTGGGCACAAGACCAAATGTGCAGAGGAAATAAATTCGGTAAAAAATGTTGAAGTGACATAGGCAAGGTCATGGGTACTTTATGTAGGTATACTCTCTTCTCAAAACTCATATAATTATTTTAATGTGTATAACTATGCCACATGTTTCAAAAAGTAATATCATGCAGCTTCAACTTTTGGTACACAAAAATAGCAGTCTCAACAATGATTATGGGCTGACATGTGGCAGTAGGGTACTTGACAATAGATCTTGTGTATTCCCTAAGGAGATCGCAACACTTGGTCATTTTTTCAATTATTGCCACAAATGGAATAAGAGCCTGATTTGCAAATTCATAATAACTGTAATGATGACCAATGAAGGGGGAAGTACATCTAAATTGACATAAAGCTATAGTGGAATGGCGTCAGCTCTGGAAATGCATAGAAGGCAATTAAAATGGTGGCTCTAAACAAAAATTTTGTACACGCCATCCTACGGCAACACTCTGGAGTATCCGCCATGAGTACCAAAAGGATGGCCAGAACAAATTCTAACCTGCATGCAATAAAGAAAGTTTCCAATAAACCAAAGTTACAGTGTAAACCCTTTTCTCCAAATTGAATTTCTTCAAACTAGAGTAACAGATAGAAAGATAATTACCAAACATGGGACACAAAAGGAAGGCATAACTAGAAAATACAATCATTGACGATGCCAGTGCTCAGATTTTCTAGCAGGTGGGGTGGCTCAAGTTCTTACAGAAGTTTGAGAGTTTCAAGGCGGAATTGGTCCAAGAATTTGTTAAAAATTTCCACAAGACATTCACAACTGTAAAAGGGGTAAGGATTCCAATCAATTCTACTATAATTAGTCAAATTTCTGGAATAGCTATAGTAGGAGTTGATGTATTTGCCACTAAACCCTCGTATGAGGAGTTAATTTAGAACTTTCATGTCGCTCCGGAGCCCTTGCCTCGATAGATTGTTAGCAAAGGTGCCACAAAAGGCATCGACAAGAACAGTCTTCCAGATCCATGGAAGATTGTAGTCCTATGGGTTATAAAGTTCTTTACCTATGATGGCCAGTATGGAACTATACTTGGCCCTAAAATGAGATTAATTACACACCTGAGGCATGGTGCCAATAATCCACAATTTCTTATAAACATCCCTACCTTTTTGGACACTACATTGATAAACATGCTGACAAAATAGAAAAATAGAGAGGGTCAAGTTAGTCATGCAGGGTTAATCCATTTGATTATTAAACACCATTTCGTGCAGCAAGAAGATGAGCAAAAAGAATGGGAAAACTTTTTGGTTTTGATGCCATGGAAGAAAAGGACAAAGCACTCTTCTTCTACTGTGTCTATATCTGGTGAGGCCATCACCATGTCTTCAAATCCTTCCAAATCCCACTTCAAAAGGCTACAAAGAGGTTCCAAGGATTAGTGCCAATAGGGTGAAGCAACATCCTTCAGACCTACATAGATACTACACTCTCACACTTTTATTATTTCTTTGGATGAGGAAGATATTGAACCAATCCCCATTGCTCCAGCAAGGCAGTCCACCAAGAACAAATGAAGTAGCTAAGGAAATTGGTGAAATTGATATCCCACCAAAGGTACAAGAAACAATTGAGAAAGGTGGCGGCAGTGGCATTCCAGTGACAGTTGGCAAGCATGATGCTCTGAAGGCACCAAAGAATGAACCATTGCAACATGGCCACAGGTAGGGCAAATAGGTCATGATAGAGAGCTCTAGCTTTGAGGATACCATGGCATAGGATACCCAACATGCCCTTACCATTTCAAAGGTTGAACTTGAGTTAAAGCAATGTAAGACACAGTTGGCAGCCTTGTCCGAGTAAGTAAAAGCTAAAGATGAGGAGCTGGCGGTAGAAAGGGTGAAGGCCACTTGGGAAAAAGAAGAAAAGGAGAAAGAAATAGTTTCTTTAAAAAAAGAGGTGGATAATCAAGTGGGCATGATTGCCCAAAAGGACAAGAAAATCACTAGACTGAGATAGACTGCAACCCAACAAACCCCTCCCACCACATCCTTAAATGTTTATGCACAAAATTTATAGTTAACTAGAGATAACAGGCAACTCAGGGGTGAAATTGCAAATCTTCAAAGAGAGATGGAGATGTTGAGGCAGGAGAAAGCAAAGGTAGAGAAAAATCTAGCTCTCGCCTATGAAATAGGGGAAACCCTATTGGCACAAAGGGCACCCTCAGGTGTGTATGATCTTTTTCTAAGAGAACAATTTTTGAGATGGAAATTGTTACGCATTAGCTACAATTTGCCTTTTGATTTTGAGAATGAAAAAGAATTTGTTGAATGTTACCTTCAAAACCTGTCTGACCAGAGGAACCTTCTCTGTGAGTTTTTCCAACATTGCCACATTCTAGGCCATGTTGATACTTCTATGCTAAATCTTTATATAGGGGAACTCCAAATCTAGAGCTATCGGTCCCTATTGAGAAACAATAGATTATGGGAAGATAGAATTGAGGAGTATGAGACTGCTACTAGGAAAATTGGCCTACTAATGAGGCATGAAGCCTAAAGACTACATGGTTCAGAAACACTTTTAGAGCAAATGCTTATAGGCAGGGTATCACAGGCCAATATATACAAAATTTGAATTGTTGTATTGTTGATTTCTTTGTTGTTGAAGATTACCTTCCCAATGCCGTTGTGTCAAGCTATAGAGTACGGTTTGAGACACTCCCTAATGTACTAAAAAGGAGGGAACTAGTTTCCCCTACAAACATACGATGGATGACCGCAAAAGTTAGGAATCTCATTCCAATTATCCAAGAAAAGCAACATAACTAGATAGGAATGTGGTTTAGACCCCCACTGTTGCTTATGCCAGTACCCAAGCTCAGCCATCCTCAAGGTGAACCAATGTCACAGGAAAAATTTAGCAAATGGTACAACAAGATTCAAGAGAATGATGGGTTCCACCCCAAGGGAAGATAGTTGTTCCACTATAATGATGATGACTATAACTACAAAAAAATAATAGAGGGGAAAAACATACTTGATGGGGCCGTATAGTAGAGGCCATGAGAGCATGGCAGAAGCTAAGTGGAGAGGAGATGATGAGCCAAATAATTGACTCATTTAATTATCAATATTTTCATGCTCTGACAAACTTTTAAAAACATATTGGCATATAAATACATATTATTATAATTATACTTGTCTTGAGAATTGATTATGGTTATGTTTTATTTCTATTATGCTTTGATGAAATCTCTTTAATTTTGATACTTGAATGACATTTTCTATGTGCATATCTCATAATTTGTGGTATAAGTTGTGGATGTTAAATAAAGATTACAGTAGTTGAACTTTAGCTAAACTCCAGATAGCTCTGGAGGCCAATACTTCCTAAGTGTCATCCTCCCTTGAGTCGATGATTTCCAGCAAATGCTCCTTGAGACCCTCTAAAAACTTGCAACATGTCCAAAACTAGTGCCTTAATCCTTTCTGCAGCTCTTGATTACACCGCCAAGTCACTAAACTTGGTGACCGAGATAACTGATGGCAGACATCAGTTCCATCTATCATTACCACCAGGCACCCCACTAATTTAGGTAACTCATGGAGTTTTCCCTGCTAATCACCTTATTCAGATCATGGATCTGGAGTTCCTTGCAACTGATTGTGTAGTTAACCAAATAATACAACTGGCTATTCTAGTTCCAGTTCATAGGAATTAGTTAGTAACTAGATTTTCCTTTCAACAAGCATGCAATTGGCTATTCCAGTTCACTATAGTTAGACTCAAAATTAGTATTTCTTTCCAATAAGGTTCAATTATATAAGTAGAAGAGCCATCGCACCTTTTTAAGTTAGTTCCTATTTTTCATCAATTAGTAGTTCATCACAGTTTGTTTTATGTAGGAGAGACACTTCTGAGTTTATGCATGTACATTCTTTGAATGAGAATAAAATGCAAATGAAGGGAGATTTCTTTTGAAAGGAGTTGTTAAGCAAAGAAGATCATCTCTAGCTGGGAAAGTAGGGCTCGCTTCCCCATCTTGGAGGATATCTCTCATTATTCTATTTGTGTTATTTCTATCTCTGTTCATTTCTTTACAACAAAGTATTATATGTGTTGTTTCCTATTATTTGTTCTCACCTGCAGGTTTATTCTTAAAAAAATAGAAAATTATAAAAAATAGATTTCTTATATCTTTAATCACTATGATGTTCAGAGTATTGCATGCCTAAGAAGTAACAATAGATTTCATTTCTTTTCATCTCTCATTTTTGCAAGTGTGTTCATTTCCAGCAACTAGATTAAACTTTCATTTCAGCATGTGTGTTTGTTTCAAGCAATTAGATTAGCATTTGTTTCAGCAAGTGTGTTTATTTCTGAAATGTTAGAGTAGTTTCATTCCAAGCAAGAGTGTTTATTTTCAAAGAAAGTTAAAGTAGTTTATTTCATGAGAAAGAAGATCAAAACTCCAACTGTGCAAGGGTCCCTAAAACGATCCTTGGTCCTTAATCATTCCATTCCAAAACCTCCCCAACAAACAATCTTATCACAGATCGCTCTAGACACCTCCAGATTGATAAAGAGTAAATGATGATGTATTAACAAAGCCTACTCCAACCTCATCAAACCATGTTAAATTTTTGTCTTGATCTTTTTTGTGTTGTTCTTCATTGTTATATTTTGGTTATTTATGTTGCAAGTATGAGGGGAACCAGTGTTGTCATTGATGTCAACATACTCATATTGCATCGACAAGAAGGATTGGATGAGCTGTGTGCTGAGAATATTGAGAAAATTAGCCTCAGTCAGAAACAGTGAAGAATAGTGATGAGAAGAAGGCAAATATAGTGTATAGGTTGAGAACCAGAGGATGCAGATTAAAGGGTTTGTAGATATGAGTCTTGAGATGCTTCAGTTAAGATTTCAGAGGTTCACATAAAGATCTGAAGAAGTTGTGGCTGTCTGTGTGGAACCGGTTCCGGCAAGTGTTCAGAGGTGATAGAGGATCATAGAAAGGTCCGGTGAGGTCCAGAATTGTATTATCCTAATCTGTGGATTGGAAGTAGTGTTTGGAATGTCCTTGTGATGTGTCATCTTGAGTTGTACATGATTTGGAGGTCCGAAAGTACCTTTTGCATTATGACAGTGGCGACAGACTGTGTTCTTGAAGTTTTGGATGAGGAAGAGAAGAGATTCCAGTAAGTAGAGGAAGTGCGGATGTACCTGGTCATTCAGGCAGGCTTGTGAAGGTTCTTGGATCGTGTTGAGGTTGTGTTGATTGATCCGCATTGGTGGTAGAGCCCGGAATTGAAGATATTCTTCCGGATGAAGTTCTTGTTCAGAATAGCTGACCGGATGAGTTGTTCATCTTGCGAATGTTTTTGTGGTAGCTGACCAGATGTATTAATCATCTTACGAATGTTCCTATGGTTGATTACCGACTTACATGATTGTTTCTAAGTCGATGTCTTGTATATATAAGTGTTTGAGAATTCATTTTGTGGTGTGGATTGGGTGATGAGTGTGGCATAGCGAAGAGAAGTGTGAAAGGCAGAGCAGAGGTTTTGGGCTTAAATGGAACTGATCTAGACATGGTAGAGATGTCATTCTCCAGTTCAAGTTCATGATTCTTATCACTTTGTAGATAGTGTGCCTCCTTGTAGGCAGTGGGCCTCTTTGTGAGTAGTGTGCTCGGGCAGTGAGCCCTAATTGGCAAGTGCCACTCTTTTTCTTATTCTTCTAACTGAGAATAATCCTTGGGTTAATCACCCCGTGGTTTTTCCCTTAACCAGGTTTTCCAAATCAAAATCTTGGTGTTCAATGTGTTAATGTTTATCTGCTCTTGTGTTTATGTTTTATGCTTTCATGGATGATTAATTAATATGATGTTAACTAACAAAAGAGAATCGAGTGTTTAAAAGCAAAGTTTTTATACAACTAATTCACCCCCCCTCTCAGTTGTATGCCCTAGATCCAACAATTGGTATCAGAGCCAAGTTCCTCTGAAAGGAGCTTAACCACTTGAGGAGATCCAAGATGTCATCATACAAGAAGGATAGTTCGAAGTTTGATGGAACCAACTTCACTCTTTGGAAAGGTCGCATGAAATGTCACTTGGAGTGTATGGGAAAAGCATACTTAGCCATGGTCTCAAAACCATATGTACCCCCACAAGGTGGTCCGACAACTCTGAATGAAATCACTAAATTTAAAAATAATTTGCGGACCAAGGAAGCTCTTCTAAGTGCATTGAATGACTCAGATCTCTCAAATGTTATTGACCTACCAACTGCATATGAGATCTTAACTAAACTGAAACTTTTGTATGAAGGAGATGAGTTTGTCAAGAGCGCAAGGTTGCAAAGTCTGAAAGGAAAATTTGAAAGATTGAAGATGAGAGATGATGAAAACATCACTACCTTTATGCCAAGAGTGAATGAGCTGGTATGTGGAATTAGAAATGCTGGTGGAACTCTAGATGAAAATGAGATTATTTGCAAAATCCTCAGATCCCTTCCTGCTGCCTACAAAATCAAGGTTGCTGCCATTGATGAATTCAGAGCCCACACAACTGTCACAAGAGAACAATTGGCTGGCAAACTAGCTACATTTGAAATGACAGAGTTTGGAGATGATCCTCCCAAGACTGAATCTGCTTTCAAAGCCAGTGCCTATGTGAAAGGCAAATAGAGATTTGATCCAGGAGAAAAATCTTCAAGGAAGATGTCATGGTATGATTAAGCAAGAAGAGACATGGAAGAAGAAGCAGCAGAAACAGCTCAACTTGAAGCCCTCATTGCAAAGACACTGCCAAGAGGATCTGGTAAGTATGAAAGAAAACTACCCTTTAAGTGTTTCAACTGCAATAAGATTGGTCATTTTGCTTCAAGATGTCCGTTTGATCTGCAAGGACTAATACTAACAGATGAAGATTTCAAAAGAACTGCTATTATGTTCATGAAGAAGATGACAATGAAGGAGTAACTGATGATGAATTAGAATCAGGAAGCAAAGCCAGAAATGAATGGGTGTTTATTGCCATCAAGGAAGAAGATTCAATATCCTCTGAATCTATCAATCACAAGGTTGTGGAAAGAGCCTTGGCTGCTCAAGTGGAAGAAAAGGATGATTTGGTTATTGAGAGTGGATGTTCTCACCATATGACTGGTGACAAGAATAAGTTCTTAGATTTGGAAAGGTATGAAGGAGGAATGGTAAAGTTTGGTGACAATTCTGCTGGCAGAATCAGAGGTAGGGGAACTATTTCCTTTGATGGAAAGAGCAAAACAGGTAATGTACTATATGTTGAAGGATTGAAGCACAATCTTCTCAGTGTTGGTCAGTTAGTGGACAAAGGCTATGATCTCCGGTTCAAGAATAGAAAATGCAGAATCTTTACAAGCTCCAAAACTGAAATTGCATCCGGTACTCAAACAAAAGGTAATATCTTTTATCTAGTTGGTTCAAATAAAAGTTGTCTGTTTGTTCAAGTTGATCAAAGTTGGTTATGGCATAGAAGAATGTGTCATGTAAATTTTGATAACATCATCAAGATAAGCAATATTCAGGCTATAAGAGATCTTCCAAAATTGATGAAACCTACAAATAGTTTGTGCAAAGAATGTCAGCTAGGTAAATAGAGCAGAGTCTCCTTCAAAAGCAAAGATCAGTTCTCTACCGGATTGTTGGAATTAGTACATACTGATCTCTGTGATCTGACAAGAATCAAGAGTCTGCAAGGTGATAGATATTTCATGTTGCTAATTGATGACCATTCCCTAATGATGTGGGTCACCTTCCTAAAGGAGAAATCAGAAGCCCTTGAGAAGTTCAAAATCTTCAAAGCTATGGTAGAAAATCAAACCGGATTGAAACTGAAATATCTAAGGTCTGATAGAGGTGGTGAATTTACATCTAGTGAGTTCATTGACTTTTGTGAGAAGCAAGGTATAAGAAGACAGTTGTCTGCTCCTAGGACTCCATAGTAGAATGGAGTAGTTGAGAGAAAGAACTGGACCATCCAGGAAGCTGCCAGGACAATGATGTTGGAAGCAAATGTTCCTCAAATGTTTTGGAAAGAAGCTATCAGCACTGCAGTCTACACTCTCAATCGAGTTCAAATCAGAAACAACACCGGTAAGACTCCCTATGAACTCTGGTTTGGCATCACTCCTATTGTGAAATATTTCAGAGTATTTGGTAGCAAGTGTTATATTAAAAGAGATGAAGATCTAGGAAAGTTTAATGCTAGAAGTGATGAAGAAATTTTCTTGGGTTACTCCACTCAAAGCAAAGCATACCGGTGTTACAATAAGAGATTGAGGAAGATGATAGAAAACACTAATGTGAAAGTTGATGAAGGAATTGAGAAGCCCTCAAGATTTTATGAGTTTGATGAAGATGATCAAGATGGTGTTCAGGTTCAAGGAACTCAATCCTCTCCGGTAAGTCAGAGTCAGCCTGATCCAGTAAATCAGGAAGAAGAGATAGGTCTGAATGAGCCTTATCAAGAAGCAGCAGTGCAGGATACTCCCAAAATTCCAAGGTATGTAAGACAGAACCACTCTGAAGATCAGATCATAGGTGACAGAAACAAAGGTGTACAAACTAGAAGGAAAGTTGCTCAAAATCAGGATGAATGTTGTCTGATTTCAAAGATTGAATCTAAAACAATAAATGAGGCTTGCAATGATGAAAACTAGACCAAAGCAATCGAAGATGAATTGATGCAAATTGAGAAAAATTATACTTGGGATCTTGTTCCTAGACCTAGAGACAGGAATGTGATTGGAACCAAATGGGTCTTCCAGAACAAACTGAATGAAGCTGGTGAAGTAATCAGAAACAAAGCTAGATTGGTCTGCAAAGGCTACTCTCAAATAGAAGGAATTGATTTTGAAGAAACCTTTGCTCCGGTGGCAAGAATTGAAGCAGTCAGATTACTCCTTGCATTTGCTGCCTTTAAAGACTTCAAGGTATATCAGATGGATGTCAAGTCTACCTTCCTAAATGGTGATCTGGAAGAAGAAGTTTACATTGAACAACCGGATGGATTTGAATTGTCTAATAATGATGATATGGTCTGCAAGTTGAAGAACGCATTGTATGGATTAAAGCAAGCCCCAAGAGCATGATATGAAAGGTTGGATAAGCATCTTGTGCAGATTGGATTCAACAAAGGTACTGCTGATAGCAACTTATATTTCAAAATTGATCATGAAAATATTTTGATTGTTGAAGTGTTTGTGGATGATATCATTTTTGGAGGAAGAGATAGTATGTGCAAAACTTTTGCAAATCAGATAAAAAGTGAGTTTGAAATGTCTATGCTTGGTGAAATGAATTTCTTCTTGGGTCTGCAAATTACTCAAACAAAGAAAGGGATCTTCATTTCTCAGACCAAATATGTGAAAGAATTGTTGAAAAAATTTGGTATGGAAGATTCAAAGTCAATAAACACTCCCATGGCAACCGGATGTAGGTTGAGCAAAGATGATGACTCCCCAAAGGTAGATCAGACAAAGTATAGATCAATGATTGGTGGATTGTTGTATCTCACTCAGACTAGACTAGATATAATGCAGGTTGTTGGTCTTGTAGCAAGATTCCAGGATGATCCTAGAGAATCTCATGTTATGGCAATCAAAAGAATTTTTAGGTACTTGAAAGGAACAGTTGAGTATGGTCTATGGTTTCCTAGAGATCTGGATTTCTCTCTTCATGCTTACACAGATGTAGATTGGGCAGGAGATGTGGATGACCGGAAGAGCACCAGTGGTGGAGCATTCTTTTTGGGGAAGAGATTGGTTTCTTGGCTAAGCAAGAAACAAGATGTAATATCTCTGTCTACAACTGAAGCATAATACATTGCAGCAGCAGGTAGTTGCACTCAAATCTTATGGATGAAGCAGATGCTAAGAGACATTAAAATTGAATATGAAGAGCCTATCACAATTTTCTGTGATAATTCAAGTGCAATTAACATTTCTAAGAATCCGGTATTGCATTCTAAAACTAAGCACATATCTATCAAGTTTCACTTTTTGAGAGAACAAGTGAACAAGGAAGAAGTTAGATTGGAATATGTTCCCTCCAAGGATCAGATTGCAGATATCTTTACTAAACCTCTTCCCAAGGACTCTTTTGAATATCTCCGTGAAAAGTTAGGGGTCATGGCCCCTCCTATGATGAACTAGGATGCAGCGATGTGCATCAGTCTGATGGATATCACAGTCATATCTTGTGATCCGGATTGATGATGGGGAGCTGCAACTAAGGGGGAGTAGCTGGTACGATTCTGATGTATTAGAATTGCAAGTATGAGCCCTTTGCCATTGATGTCAAAGGGGGAGAGAAGACATGTCAAAAACAAGTGGCTGATGATCAAAGGGGGAGCAATAAATGAAGAGAAGACATGTGAAAAGTTGTTGTTGATAGGGGGAGCTGTGACAGAAAGGAGAAGTTCTTGTCTTGATGGTTTTTCACATCATATGTTGCCATCAATGAGAAAGGGGGAGATTGTTGCAAGTATGAGGGGAACCAGTGTTGTCATTGATGTCAACATACTCATATTGCATCGACAAGAAGGATTGGATGAGCTGTGTGCTGAGAATATTGAGAAAATTAGCCTCAGTCAGAAATAGTGAAGAACAGTGATGAGAAGAAGGCAAATATAGTGTATAGGTTGAGAACCGAAGGATGCAGATTAAAGGGTTTGTAGGTATGAGTCTTGAGATGCTTTAGTTAAGATTTCAGAGGTCCGCATAAAGATCTGAAGAAGTTGTGGCTGTCTGTGTGGAACCAGTTCCGGCAAGTGTTCAGAGGTGACAGAGGATCACAAAAAGGTCCGGTGAGGTCCGAAATTGTATTATCCTAATCTACGGATTGGAAGGAGTGTTTGGGATGTCCTTGTGATGTGTCATCTTGAGTTGTACATGATTTGGAGTTCTGGAAGTACCTTTTGCATTATGACAGTGGCGACAGACTATGTTCTTGAAGTTTCAGATGAGGAAGAGAAGAGATTCCAGTAAGTAGAGGAAGTGCGGATGTACCTAGTCATTCAGGTAGGCTTGTGAAGGTTCTTGGATCATGTTGAGGTTGTGTTGATTGATCCGCATTGGTGGTAGAGCCCAGAATTGAAGATATTCTTCTGGATGAAGTTCTTGTTCAGAATAGCTGACCGGATGAGTTGTTCATCTTGCGAATGTTCTTGTGGTGGCCGACCGGATGTATTAATCATCTTGTAAATGTTCCTATGGTTGATTACTGACTTAGATGATTGTTTCTAAGTCGATGTCTTGTATAAATAAGTGTTTGAGATTTCATTTTGTGGTGTGGATTGGGTGATGAGTGTGGCATAGTGAAGAGAAGTGTGAAAGGTAGAGAAGAGGTTTTGGGCTTAAATGGAACTGATCTGGACATGGTAGAGATGTCATTCTCTAGTTCAAGATCATGATTCTTATCACTTTATAGACAGTGTGTCTCCTTGTAGGCAGTGGGCCTCTTTGTGAGCAGTGTGCTCGGGCAGTGAGCCCTAATTGGCAAGTACCATTCTTTTTCTTATTCTTCTAACCGAGAATAATCCTTGGGTTAATCACCCCGTGGTTTTTCCCTTAACCGGGTTTTCCACGTCAAAATCTTGGTGTTTAATGTGTTGATGTTTATTTGCTCTTGTGTTTATGCTTTATGCTTTCATGGATGATTAATTAATATGCTGTTAACTAAGAAAAGAGAATCAAGTGTTTAAAAGCAAAGTTTTTATACAACTGATTCACCCCCCCCCTCTCAGTTGTATGCCCTAGATCCAACAATTTAATCTGTGCATAATTGTTAGTGTTTATTGCTTTGATCTACCCTAACCCTAACAATAGGCGGGGATTGCATTGATAAATAACGTGAAAATTGGAGTTACAATTATCACTTGCATTTTATTCACACTTTCATGTTTCACATAGATGAGGACTTGGGTGTTTTCAAGCATAACATCTGGCAAAAATCTCTCTTCTGATATTCCCATTTGGACACAAGCTTGAAATGCTAGTTAAGAAGACGTGGACTTAGTGTTACACTAGTTGATTGCGTTTGCTTGAAAGTTTCTACATCCATTTCTACAAATCTATTTCAAAAGCATATCCTCCAACCATTAATTCATTCCATGACATACCATTTCTACAATTGACCATGTTGTGGTCTATCTATGATTCTAGATTAGAAATGAATACCTCTCGACTATTTCACCATCTGACAAAAACCACAATAATGTTTGCACTTTGAACTGCTGAAAGACGATGTGCTATGACCATAAGAGCATGCCCTTTATCAAGTGATTCATAGCATCATCAAACAGATACTCATTCTTTGTATCAAATGCACTTGTAACCTCATCTTCTTCATACCCTTCTGTTTCAGGAACTATCCCCTTAGGGTCCAAAATGGCATCATGTATTCTCTACAACTCATATGAAGATTCTTCCTCCTCATTTGATAAACTTCTAACCTCATCACAATGAATACTATAATCTCAAAACTCTGGGTGAGAATCACTTAGGGATTCTCTACACAACTTTACCTATCAATGGTGCCCTACACGAGCAAAGTGGCTAGGAAGATGATCATATAGTAAGACCTCAAATTTTTGTATTTCAACTCTAGGATGATGAATTTCTTAGGTCAAACACCAATACAAATGCATCATAGTGTCCAAATAGAGAACAAGCACTCTCTCTATATATATTTTTACCAATATGTGCAATCCAAACCCAAACATTTCACAAAATACCCATTACATCATTAGCCAAGAATCAATATAGATGGGTTAAAATTTGTTGCAGCAAAGAAAACATGTAATAATCTTTAGGACATATATCACAAGTTACTGATGTCTAGTTGTAACCAAAAGTGGGAATGAATGTCAGACTTGGCAATGCTTTGAGAACCAAGAACTCATACCATGTAAGTGGTAATGTAATTGTCTTTGCCTATGTTAGCAAATCTAACATTTCCTCACATTGCAAGAACCAAAGCCATGAAAACTAGTAAGAGAAAAGGAAATCCCACCATTGACCATGCACTTGAAGGATTTAATGAGGATTCCATTAGTGAACAAAAAGTATAGTGCCTCCTTTAACCAACTTTTTCAACATAAAGTTGTGGGATCAAAACTAGAGTTGCTGCTTAGAATAAGTTCACTTATATCCACAATATTCCATGCTTATGAGTGAATTGGGGACATGAGATGATAGAGGACATTTATAAATGAGGTGCAACACTAAACACTTTATCAAGCCAGAATGAAAGAATGACCACACATGTGGCTCAAGGAGATAAACAATATCAATGAATCTGAGTTGACAATGCGCAATGGGGAAAAGTTTAAAATTTTTAGAGGTCAAAAATGTGGACAAAAACAGGCTCTAATTGGGGATAAACATTGCGAGGGATGCAGAGAACCCCAAAATCTTAGGTGAAGACCAGTACTGATCCGTTGGGCCATAGAGTAAAGGGGAACAAAATGGGACCCTAAACAAAGCTGAAAATAGGGCAAAACAAGAAAAGAAACTAAACTACTAGCACAACAAATACTCCTAATATGTACATGGAAGGAAGGCCCTACCTCTGATGATTCCATAGTGGTTATACAAATCCATTTATAGGCTGGGAGAAGTAGCAGCCTCTGTAAAATAATGATTGATGAATGAGGATCCCACACACAACCAGCTGTCAATTTGTGATCACCATGATCAAATTAGTAAGAATGGTATCATATAAAGACCCTCTGGATATGATTTGATGCTCAAGAAGCCACTCTTCATTATATATTTCTACAATGGGATGACTCATGTAAGCATTGCCCAGCATATGACTACCAGCATTTGTCTATGTAACCTCGTGTGTAATATCATAATGTACTTGATTTTGCAAGCAAGGAGTAACCAACCCTCGAATTGGACAACCCACACAAAAATTATGATTTAAAATCCCTTTTTAGTGCAGTATGTGGAAGTGTCTGCCCCAATATGTTCTTGCATTCATCATTCCCTATGGCAGACAGATTAACATCCCATGCCTGAAAATAGCCAGTTGAATCATTAGAAGACCAATCATTAGCCATATGCAAGATTGGAAGAGAGTTAGACTACAAATCTAAATTACAAACAATATCTTTATGTGCCTAAAAACCACCCCTAACTAGAACAATCTCCTCTTTCTCTATGAGATCTAGCTCAATAGTTTCATGTTGCACTTCATTATCCCTATCCATAGTCTTTGGATTAGACATGACAACTTTTTCTCCACACAAAAATTCATCCTCAGGCGCATTAAGACACCAATTCAGAATGTAAACAATATTACATTCAACACATTTAGTTACTTAATCTCTTCCATCAAGGCTATTATGGTTGTTTATAACATCATCTTCCAAGTTTTGTGTAAAAATTTTAGCATTAAAATTTTTAAAATGAAATGATTCATATGTAAAATCATTCCTGATCTCTTCTTGTAGCCATAGCTCCATATTATCTTGCTCAGGAAACATGAAGGCTTCATAATTAGCTTGCATGCACTTTGGAGAATGGATATTCAATACCTCATCTTCATGTTGTGTAGCATCAAGTTGTTGTTCGTTGTTGGTAAAAGTAAATGATTGCATTTCTGTAGTAGATAAGGAGGCCAATACAACATAATCTGCACTACCATCTTTACAATTTGTAACATTGGAGGAATATTCATCTTCTACATTACATGGGGAACTTATAGGTTCAACATTATCTTCTTCATAATGGAAATAGAAAGCTTCATTCTTCTATCAGCATGATGTTTAATTCCTATATTGCTCACCTCTTCAAATGTGCTTTGGATAAAAAGAAGTGAGATTGAGGTATTCAGTAGAAGGAGATTGTGTATTTAGGAAACCCCTAGGGTGAAAACTTTGTTTATTCATAATGGACTTCCTCACAGGTTAACTACTCAAATTATCTACAACCTGATTTGTTTTCTAGAGACCACTCAAAATCAAATCATCTTCTATTTTCACAGCCTCTTATTAAGTAATTTTAATATCATATACTTTACTCTGTTTTAACTCAAATTGAACATCAGGATGCAAAGGGGAAATAAAAGCACAAAGATGAAGTTGCTCACTTGGTTAAATGGAAGCTGAAATCTTTTTGAGCAGCCGGTTGAAACTATCCACAAAATCTTTGATGGATTCACCTTCTTGATTTTGTATATGGAAGAATTGACACAATAAAGCAACTTCATCAACATGACCCTTACATCTTCCTAAGAACTTCTTCTTCAATGAATCCCAATCAGTAGTATACTTATTTTCCAAATAATAAAACCAATCTGCTGTAGGCCCAATAAGGGACTCAATAGATAATCATACAAAAATATTTTCTTCACTTACCCCCAAAATGTTGCATGCAACTATGAATGCCAGAATGTGATCTTCTGCATCTTGAGATTTCTCTCCACTGAACTTTGGAAAATTCTTTCTTGATCCTTTAGGCAATGGTGAAAACTGAGGCAAAAAGAGAGGTCCAAGATGATTTTCTCATGGCTGAGGAGAAACCAATGCCATACTACAAATCTAAAAAATAAATCAGCAGGGGTCTTCACTAGAACAAACTGCTTCTAAATACATTCCCCTTCATAGAGCTGCCAGCCTCCGTCCTCTGGGAGGCACCTTCAAATTTTTGAGAAAAGAAGACATCATCACTTCAATTTCTTTCCCTAGCGCAGTCGCCAAAAATATGTTACTTAATAGTTTTGTTACTGCAAAAATAACCCACTTCGCCCAAGAAGGTAGTAACAAAAATACATCAACAAATGGAGTAATCGTTGCGAGTGCAACAATTATCCTCTGTGTTTGAGAGGTTTATCTCCCTCGTATAATGGCAGTTTTTGGATTTTAGGTACTTTTAACCAGAAAGTATGAAAAGGTAGCAAAAAGAAAGAAGAAAATATGAAAGGAAAGGAGAAGAAATCTGCCTGTGAACATAGGCACACAACACAAACTCCCACAATGAAGAGGTAAAATACTAACAACAGATAAACAAAGTGCTCCTCTAATAACGTCTGCAAATCAAGAGCATGCAGAAAGAATTACAACAGATAAAAGGCTGAATGAAAATAAGAATAATTAACATCTATGAAGAAACCATGGACATAATTAATGTGAAAATCAAAACCAGAGTTCAAAGCCTCTAGCAACCCCCTATACAAAGCTTCTCCATTACATTAGGGCCGGAAAAAAGATCCTTACAATGAAATGCCAATCAGTTTTTAGAGGGTCATCTTAGATGGGAAACCCTAATGCCATCCACCAAAATAACTCACAAATTAAAAGAAAACCAAAGGTCGTCTCTTCAGCTTCTATTTTGTTTACTTGTAATAGTTTTTGTCAGCGTACTCTCAACTCAAATACAACAATCAACCCTAGAAAACTTGAAAGTACCTGCTTCCTTACTAGGAGCTCCGCAATTAGACACCTCACACTATGGCCAACCAACACAATAACAAGAGGATTGAGTCTACAAATCATCCCGATAACAGATACCTCCTTCATGCAGATAGGAATTGCTGGCTCCTCTGTTCCTGTGGGAAATACATGGAATGTCTTGAATGGTCTTGGCCAAGACAAGTGTCAGTCTATAGGACATTCTTACCCTCCTGGCAGCTGTAGCTCAAGGATTTTGCATCGAATTGGACTCTGGAATGTTAATGTCCTCCTTTTTACCAAAGTGACACTTTCCGTGGAAAAGGAGAGTATGTGCTAGTCGTGCTCCATCCCAGATGATTATGGGGATGCATCTTTGTAGGATACTGTTTTCCATATATCCATCTTGGCCATCTGGAACAACATCCCTTCCAGAGAAGAGTTTTAATTTTTGCATTTTCAATTTACCTAGGTTGGTGGTATCAGCATCATGTTCACAACTATCTGCCATCGCCGTTGAACACAGAAATACAAGATCTGAACAAAGTAGAGATTTTACTACTGACAATGTAAATGCAGCTTCATCAATGACTAGTAATTACACTCGAGAAAGCCATTTTTATAATCTTGTGGTTGAATTGACTGTATTGTTTGCCAATGTTTCTTGTAGACTTTTACCCGAATAATAGCTTTATTAAATGCTGAATTTGTGCTCTATACCAAGTCATAGTGTATATGCTCTTTATATTCTACTGCATCAAAACCTTTGAAAACAAAGTGAAACAATGTCTTCAAGCTTTCAAAATTTGGTGTTGTAACAAAAATATCTGAGTAGTTCTTCATTACTCATGGAATCCATCATTCTCATGAACATCTTAATGCATGCTTGGCTACCTAAAGCATTCCCATCTATGATATCTAACAAAAATCCACACATTTAATGGATGTAAGCTCCCAGAGTTGGCGCCGATGAAGAATGATGGCAAAAGGTGGTGGAAACTGGCATTATAACTGCTATTCGAGCTTTTCCAATGAACAACTTTGCTTTTAAGCACGAAAATTTGTATTATGACCTTAAGGAGGAAAAATGTACGTATAGGACGTGGCGTTGGTACTACACCTGCCAACTGTATCTGCATGAAAGTTTCTAAAAACTTTTCAACTGGTTCATTTTGTTCCTATCCCGCCATCATTGCATTTTAAGAGCTTGGCGTTATCCTTGCCAATTACACCTTCTCCATGTTTTCACATTTTGCATGTATGCTGGTAGCATTTCCAACTATACTATGTTATAAAAATCATCTTTCCTCATGCTTGGCGTGGGCTGGCGGGAGCTTTTGACGTTACCACTACCAATGCATTCATTTGAACGTTTCTAAAACCTTTTCAATAAATCCATTTTGTGTATATCAACTTCTACAATGCTGCAGCCTTTTTTTGTGCTTTCACATTTCCATGCGTATTCTTGCTGGCATTTTTAATCACAAATATCCTATAGAGCCCCTCGTTAAGCTTTGATGGAGGTCGATGCTTTGTTTGAAGGCTCCTGGTTTGGCGCAACAATATACAAGCTGGTGAAATTCGGCATCTAGCCAATTGTGTTTTACATACTCATCTACTCGAGCTTTTCCATTTATAATATATGATAAAAATTTCACTTTGGATGTGTTGTCTCTGTTTTGGTGTAGTTGCCCAGTTGTACTGGTGAAGTAGGTAGTTTTTTGGCATTATCACTACCAATCACTTCTACTAGAAGTTTCTAAATTCTTTTCAACTAACCCACCTCATCCTTATCTCGTCATTAGAACATGAGAAAGGCCATGACTTTTTCTTTTGTTTGTGTATCGGCCAAATCATCCCCAACTATAAAATATGACAAAAATCTTCTTTATGCGTTGTTGCTATTTTAGCATGGACGTGGGTGGGGAATGCACTGACAAATAACGTGAAAACTGGAGTTGCAATTATCACTTGCGTTTTAATCACACTTCCACGTTGCACACAAATGAGGACTTGGGTGTTTTCAAGAATAATATCTGGCAAAAATATCTCTTCTGATATTCTTATTTGGACACAAGCTGGAAATGTTGGAGAAGAAGACGCGGATTTGGTGTTACACCAGCTGATTGTGTTTTCTTGAATGTTTCTACAGCCATTTCAACAAATGTATTTTGAAAGCATATCATGTAGTCATTAATGCATTCCATGACATAACATTTCTACAATTGACCATGTCATGGCCTATCTATGATTCCACATTAGAAATGAATACCTCCTTTGACTATTTCACCATCTGACAAAAACTACAACAATGTTTTCACTTTGAACTGCTGAAAGCTGATGTGCTATGACCATAAGAGCGTACTCTTTATCAAGTGATTCATAGCATCATGAAACATATACGCATTCTCTGTATCCAATTTACTTGTAACGTCATTTTCTTCGAAGTCTTCTGTTCCGGGAACTGTCCACTTAGGGTCTAGAATGGCATCACGTATTATCTACAACCCATATAAAGATTCTTCCTCCTCATTGTTGTTGCCTAAAAAATTTGAACTTGAAAATTTCATAAAATTTCAGTGCATTCTCCACCATGCCTCATTGCTGAGTCAAAATGTCTTACCATTTGCAAGACTTTAAAACTTTAATTTTTCGTGATCCCTAGGGTTCAAAAGTTTCCTAAGTTTCCCAATTTCCCGATTTCATTGTTAGAGATGCTCATAGTTTTTGAACTTCATCTTGACGATTCAAAGGTTCTCAAAAAGCCCGACTTGCCGACTTACCCTTTCGAAATTGGAGATTGAAGAACATTTTGGAAGTGTTCTATTCCTTGTCAGGGAAGTCCAAGATTTTTGAACATCATTCCAATAGTTCAAAGGATCGTTAGAGCTTTGATGCCCTGACCTCACTCATTGTCGGGAGTTTCCAAAATTTGTGAACTCCTTAAAATTCAAGGTTCTAAATCTGTCTTGACTCCTGACTAGTCAGCATCGACGGCACTACTATTCTGATATGAGGTTTGATGGTTGTGTTTCCCAGTTTTCAAGATATCACTAGATTATCTGATTACTCATGTGGTATGTAATGAGAATGTCTTTTCAGGAGTTATGAAATGTGAGATAAATCTTAAGACTCATTTTTCAAGATGCAAAAT
Source organism: Cunninghamia lanceolata (assembly GCA_027924645.1). Taxonomy (NCBI): domain Eukaryota; kingdom Viridiplantae; phylum Streptophyta; class Pinopsida; order Cupressales; family Cupressaceae; genus Cunninghamia; species Cunninghamia lanceolata. The sequence continues at coordinate 466,453 of BSBN01000149.1, read as the reverse complement.
CAATGATGCTTTAATTACCTCTTAAGTGACAAGTGTAACGGAGCTCAACAAGGTGGTAGCATGGCATTAACAAGTTTTAATACCATCATTACCTACTAGCGTAATTAATCAAACTGACTGTAGAGAAAGGTGACGGTGCTCTCTAAATTCAGTCTTTCTTATCAACCAAGTCATTTTTCAGAATGGGACTTCCTATGAATAATAAAATTTGGGATGGTGAGCCTATGCCTGTCCTACAATTTTTACATTGTCCCAAAGAGGAATAGATTGATATCATCTCCCAGTTGCGTACAGTTGCTTGGAAGGAGAAAACTAGTTATGATGAATATCGTAGAGTAATTTTTGTCCTAGAAGAAGAAGAAGAACGCGCTGAGTTGCATCAACGTTTTATGGAAATTCACCTGGAATTAGGCGCTGGGGCAGTCTAATTCCACTTGTCTTGCATACATGAAGTTCTTTTGTAATTAGTGATGGTAACCACAATTTTGATAAAATGTAACCATTTCTATTTTAAGATCACTTTCTTGATAGCGGTTACTTAAAAAGACCGTTCTGAAGAGTTACAATTTTGGAGGTTTTGAAAAACTATAAAGGAACAACTTTCAAAGGAAGGAGTATCTTTTTTCTGGCTGTTTGTGAACACAGGAAGGGGAGCAAGTTTATTCTGTCTTATTCCCAATTATATTTTTCTTAGCTCAACTTATGTATAGAGGCATTGCAGAAACTTTGAGTTTTGTTATATTGAAGATATGAAGAATTACTTACAGAACTTTGTTTCTCCAAGTATCTTCTATGATTGCAATTGTTCTTTTGTCAATCTGTAATTTGTCTTCAATATTGCTTCTTTTATGTTGGTATGCATTAAGGAGGAATATAATTGTGTCTTTTAATCAATCTATCCTTCTTTGTGAGTGTTGGATAGGTGGGTTGTGTATCATTTATCTACATTTATTACTTTCTGAAATCAATCATGCACATCTATTTCATGGTAATGGGTAGATGTTAATGTACCTTTTCTGCTTTCTGATTAAAAGCACACCCTATATTTTTATTCATTGCATATCTTAGGAGGGAGCTATACCTCTAAAATTTAGAGGAAGGTTGTCAATCCAATGGCAACTTCTCCAACTGTTAGTACTGTTTATTCTTCTTCTTGGGCGTCGTGAGTCATTTTCTACTTTATTTTTGAAGGAGAAATCTATTCACTAACACTCATTTGATAAATTGCTACCCTCATTATAATGAATCCTGTAATCTCAAAACTCAGGGTGAAGATCACTTGGGGATTCTCTACACATTTTTACCTATCAACAGTGCCCTGCATGAGCAAAGCAGCTAGGAAGAAGATAATACAGCAAGGCCTCAAAGTTTTGCATTTCAACTTTAGGATGATGAATTGCTTAGGTCAAACACTAGTACAAGTGCATCACAGTGTCCAAATAGAGAATGAGAACTCTCTCTCTCTATATTTTTACCAATATGTGCAATCCAAACCTTAACATTTGGCAAAATACCCATCACATCATTAGCCAAGAATCAATGCAGAATGGATAAAATATGTTGCAGGAAAGAAAACATGTAATAATCTTCAGGATAGATATCACAAGTTCTTGATGTGCATTTGTAACTAGAAATGAGAATGAATGTCAGAATTGGAAATGCTTTGAGAACCAAGAACTCATACCATGTAAGTGGTAATGTGATTCTCTCTGCCTATGTCAGCAAATCCAACATTTCCTCATATTGCAAGAACCAAATCCATGAAAACAAGTAAGGTAAAAGGAAATCCCACCATCGACCATGCACTTGAAAGATTTAATGAGGATTACATTAGTGAACAAAAAGTATAGTGCCTCCTTTAGCCAACTTTTTCAACATAAAGCTATGAGATCAAAACTAGAGTTGCTACTTAGAAGAAGTTCCTTTATATCAACAATAGCCCATGCTTATGAGTGAATCAGGGACATGAGATGATAAAGGACATTTATAAATGAGGTGCAACACTAAACACTTTATCAAGCCAGAATGAAAGAATGACCACACATATGGCTCAAGGAGATATACAAAATCAGTTAATCTGAGTTGACAATGCACAGTGGGGAAAAGTTTAAAATTTTTAGAGGTGAAAAATGTGGTCAACAGAGATCATAATATAAAGAGGAATGAGCTTTAAAGGTTGGGTTTTTCCCTATTAGGGTTTTACCAAGATATATATGGTGTCATGAGTCTAATGCAGGAGAATTCGGAAGCATTCAAAACAATTGAGACAGTTGACATTGAAGTTATAGAGTACTAAGAGGGTGACCTTAGAGAATACCGCATTTTACTGCATTTGCATATCAGAGGTTGCAAAGGTGGACATAGTATCTAGACGTCATCATCTACAACATATCCAAAATTCAAACATTTGGGTTCATTTTTGGAGTGATATCGCTATCAAAAGATTACTTGTTTTCATCTATTTTCACAGAGTAGAGCCGTCAGTGTTTAGTGAAGTCTAATTGGCTTGCAGAGCAATCCCATGACTTGTGGACCTAAAAGGAACATCATTCAAGGAAATTGAGGACCTGGTTGACTCATGGAGACCCGCATGAAGTTTTATGTATTAGCGAAGAAATACCTTATGTTTAGGTCTGACCTACCCATGTACACACATTTTGTACTAGTTGCAATTAGGCTGACTTGATAAGGATTTGAAGGCTCACAGAGAATATAAATGAGGAATAAAGATTTGTTACAAAGCACTAGTGACAGAATGAACAAGTATACAAAGACATGAAGCAAAGTCATAAGTGTTTTGATCTGAATAAGAAGTAGAAGTGAAGGAGAGTGCAGAGCAGAGAACATAATAAATTGTAGACTAGAGAATAAAGAAGCTGGTGAAAGAAATCATGAAGTAATGTTGTTATATGAATGTTTGTAACCCTGGACTGCATCCTAGCATCATAAAGCCTGAGTGACATATGTAATGTGTTTTGAGATCATAATATCAAGAGGAATGGGCTTTGAAGATTGGGTTTTTCCCTGTTAGGGTTTTCCTAGGATATATCTGGTGTCATGAGTGTATGAATGTCTCTTTCTTGTTGTGTTAGCTATTTACTTCTATTGCACCTCTGATTAATCATGATGTTAATAGTTTAAGGCTGCAAGGTTGGACAGTCCCTCACCGGACCCTCCTAACCTTGAATGCATCATGGGGAAACTTCAAACAATGGTGGAAGGTGGAAGGGACAGCTTGCATGGCATGGATCCATGGTTAGCCAAGAATATTATAGGGAAGATCAAGATCAAAAAAATGACACTTAGTCTCTAATATTTTTTGTCCTACTTTAGGAATCTTGATTGTACCTTTAGACAATGTCTCAGTGTCATCATATCCTTTGATGGTTTTACGGTGTGTTTGTGGATGCAGACTTCAATGTGTAGGGCTTCATTATGTAGGTCATAAAAGGTGGAAAGATCCTTTTTGAAGAATGTGTGATGGTGAGGTGAGGTGATGTGGTTCACCATGGCTTGAAATTTATCCACATTCAAATTAGGAGGGAATTGTGTCTCCATCAAGGCTTTGTCGAGAATTTCCATATGGAGGGGAGATGTGTGGAGAAACTTAGGAATGGAGATGTGCAGAGTAACTTAGGAAAGTAGATGTGAAGGGTTGATCATTGGTGGGAGCCCCATGGATAGAAATGCAGCTGCAACGAGTAGTGACAATGCAATTTGGGTTCTTGGCTTGAATGGTGATTGTATTGATGTGGTTAGAATATTCTTCTATTCATCCCATGACACAGTTGAAAGAAGAGGGAGGCATACGACATTATATGGTTGATTAGATGAAGAATCCTTTACTTTGTTATGATCATGAAGAGGATCCTTATATGCTCCTAAATTAGCATTTGGTGATTGCTTCAGTGGTTCATCAATGGTTATGTCACCACTATTAATAAGGTCTTATATCTAATGTTTTAGCCTCATGCAGTTAGATGTTTTGTGTCCTTCCATGTGATGGTATTCACAAAAGGGGTTCTCATCGAACCAAGAGGGTTTGAATTAATTTTTTTCATAGGGTCTAATAGGGGGTAGAGTGATTAAATCCATCTTCACAAGATTGTTCAAAGCATTTTCAATGGGCTCTCTTAAGGATGTGAATTTTCTCTTAGGATTATTATTTTTTTCTGGCGGTCCTTTGGGGTTATTGATGTTATTTGTGGTGGATGTGCTTGGTGAGGTTGGATTTTGTACATTTTGAATGACTTTCACCTCGGTGATGCCATCATTGAGAGTGTTCCTTTATGTTATTTTTGTTATCATTGGTGTAAAGTTTTATGGAGCCCTTAGTGATGAGGGCTCTTTCAATGGTGGTTCCTTTGTCGATAACCCCCTCAAAGGTTGATGCACATTGTATTTGTAGATGGAACCCCATTTTTTGATTATGGTTGGCCACAAACATGGTGACAAGTTGTTTCTTGAGAATAGGCCATGGGAGCTTACTTGCTAAGCCTCTCCATCATTGCAAGAAGGTGGGAAAGGACTCTCTGCTCTATTGTTTGGTGTTGCATAGGTTGGTCATTGATATTTCATACTCATAGTTGTAGAAGAAATGGTTTACAAACTTCTCTACAAGCTCATGGAATGCTTTTGTAGTGCCCCTCCATTCTCACCTTAGATGTGCAGATATGTTTGACATTACTTCGTTATCTCATTCATTTAAAAAAAAATGTCCAGTTTGTATAGTATAATTATCCTGTTCTCTAGAGTTCCATGGTGGGGCATTACAGTTTTAATTCTCAGAGGAAGATGAGAAAACCATTCAATGGCTTGACCACCAAGGCTTCGAGGAAATAGTCTCATCAAATAAGTAACCTCATATGAGACTTCTAAGCAAGCTATGTAGAAGTCCCTAAGGTGTTCCATGGGGTCTCCATTTCCTTTGTATTTATCAAATTTCAGCATTTCAAAAATTTTGGGAAAGGGAGGCATGTATAAAGTCCTATCAAATGTATGGGAGCAAATATCCTTGAAAGAATATTGCTTCCTCTTGTTTCCATGTTGCATGTCATCAACCTTTTGGATTAATGTTTGGACAACACTAGCTAAATCTTTGTTGGGTGGTGGTTGTGGGATGTAGGTTTGTTTATTTTGCATTAGTTGTTGGAGAAAAGGTGGAATTTTATTTTCAGGCAGAGTTTGGTGTTGTAAGGTTTGGCTTTGGGCGATTTGATTTTGAAGAGGGTGGTTTTGTTGGAATGTGAGGAGTTGTTGTAGAACGTTTGGTGTGAGTTGTTGATTTTGGTTAGGATTTTGTTGGGTGTTTTGACCAGAGGATGTGATAGGTGCTTGTAAGATGGGATTTTGTATATACGTGAAATTGGATGAATGGTTGGATGTGTTATGGGGTGGTTGTGAGAATAAGCAGGTTATGAAAGCTATGGTGTTATCATCAAGTTGGGGAGCACATGTTAAAGTGCTAGGGTGTGTGGTGTTGTTGGGGATGTTTAGGGTGATTTATTGTGTAGATGTGGTGATGGTGGATGTTGATATGGTCGAGATATTTGGTATGGTCAATGTATTTGTGGGGATTATGGATGTGGTAACATTTGAGTTTGTGGGAATTGTAGATGTAGTGATGTTGGAGTCTTTGGATGTGTTAGGGATGGTATGGGATGCGGATGGTTGTGATGTTAGATATGGTAGCAGTGTTTTTGAGAAGAAAATCAAGATATCTATTGGGGTCCAACTTTAGGACTCTATCAAATATATCTATGGAGTCGGTACCTTGTGTGAAATCAAGGACATTTTGATCTATGTTGTTGGTGTTAGATGGAGGTGCTTGGGGTTGGATGGGGAAGGGATTTAGCATAGCATTGGCATCAAATAAAATGTTCCATGGGGATGTTGTTTTGGTTAGTTGCAGGCATGCCTATGCCAAAGGTATTCCTAAAAGGTTCAATGTCCTTGTTTTTCTTAGCTTCAAATCTTGTCACATGCATGCAATGGTTTTGGTATGTGAATTTGGTTGGATGGATGGAGATCAAGACCTTAGAGAATAGATTTAAATTATTGGACCCAAAGATAGGTGGCGATGGAGGTGTGGTGAGAGACAAATAAAAGTTTAGCCTTAACAGGATGATATCTCAAAATTCTACACCCTAAGGGAAAATAGTGATATGGATATGATATGGTAGGATATAGGTCTTTAGCTTGAGAGAATAAAAATCTCAAAATATCTAAACCTAAGGTATGATATGTAGGGATGATAAATCTTGGAGGTTAGGACCTCAAAGATAAATGGGTAATTTGATTTTCAAAAATTTTGGACCAAAGGAGATGGTGGCGAAATATTAATGAAAAGGGGAGGTGATGATGTGATTAAGATTGTTTCTAAGATGCTTTGGATAACAATCAACCAAGAGAGACCCTAGATGATTTAATGGATTTTGGATGATAATCTAAGGAAAACCTTAGGTGTTTTGGATGTCTTGGATGGTTTGATGATATTTGGGGAGGATATTAAAATCAAAGGTAAGCTAAAATAAATCTAGATCTTGGAGTTACAAAATGCATGTTTCTTTTACTGAAGGTAGACTTATGACCTTAGGCAAAAGGAGGATGATAATTCTACTTGTAGGCAGACTAATGACCAACAAGCAAAATGGGATGTTAAAAGGATAATAAGATCTAGATTTAATTCTTCTCTCAAAAGTTGATTTGGATATGGTTGATATTTTGGATGTTGGGTGATTTTGATTTTGGATTGGACGGATAGAATTTGGATAGCATTATGAAATGTTGGTTTTGGAATAAATTTTGGAATGGATGGGGTGAAGATCCAAAAAGTGAAAATCAAAGGATTATGGTTAAGCTTGGTGACTAATGAGATGGAGGGTCCAATAGTTAAAATGATTTTTCTCTATGGTCACAATGAAGGTGTATGAATGAATTTTTGGACAAAATGGTTGTGGGCTATGGTCAAATGTGAATTAGGGTTTTGATGAATTTTGACAAGATGAACATAGATTAGGATTGGACAAGACATAAGGATTCCAGAATAATTTTTTGGAGACATGTGCAGTTTGATCCCCAGATGGCACAAAATTCTAGGGATAAGGCACCAAAATAGAGGGTAATGGCGCTAGGAATTTGACAAATGGCACCACAGCAGTGAATTAAGGTGTTAGGGAAAATCACACCATAGATAAATTTCTAGGTGCCAAATAGAGAAGTTTTGTCACCAAAATGAGACAGTTGCTTGGATTTCACTTGGGTATTTTACAAATTTTGGCAAATTTTTAGACTTTGGTCTCAAATTTTAGATTTTTTAAGGTCAAATGATCGATTCAATGATGTCAAAGGTTTCAATGGTTCAATGATGGAGGTGATTTCAGATAATGTCAATGACAGTTTTTTGGCAAGGAATACAAACACTCCAAACAAGGAAATACAATGGCCATGGTTTGATGTGAAGTATAATCGTGATGTGTATGTTCAAGAAGCCCCTCAAGGCCCAAATTTCCACAGGTATAAGCACAATCTAAAACACTTGAAGACAATGCTTATTCTACCTAAGGTCAAGGTGAATGGTGATTTGTCAAGGCCACAACTTGGAATCTCTGACTCAAATGCAAACACACTAATTACTAAGTGTGTCCATTATATTGTCTTCTCAAGAGAGGATGGATAGGGGCCTCATGCACTGGAATGATGATGCAAACACCCTTTCCTCGGAAAGCTATCTATAGCTTATGCTAAGCTGAGGATTCCTATCTCATTTGAAGGGAGCCATATGGTGAGAATCTTGAGAGGATTATGTGTCCTCTTGCCTTGAAAACACTGACATAAGGTCAAAAAAGGGTAGGCTTCTAACCAAAGGTGTTTAGTGGGGGATATTCGAGGGACCGACATGTTACGAGCGTTTAGGAAGCCACTTAAGGCTTTAAATAATCATACTAGGAGTGTCATATACACAAGGTACACCTCCATTTAAACTAACACTATATGATAAGAGCTAATATCGGTTAGACTTGGCTTTCGCCTTATCCTCTTTTATATAGCAGACCAATCAAAAGTACCGCTTGAGGTCATTCCCTTGGGGTGAGTACTTATTTTCTCACCAAGGTAGGCCTCTCTAAGAAAATTAAAAGAAGAGAATAGAACCATTTTTCTTCACCCAAGATCTTTGTGAATACAAGGGGAGAGGATACTTTGATTCTATCCCTCGAGATCTACTAACACAATGTGCAAGTGCACAAAACACTTCAAACAAATCTAAGTTATTTTTAATAACCCAAATAGGAGAGTTTCTACGTTTTTTGTAAACAAGGTTTATTTTAAGTGCACCAAAAGTAAATGTTTTCTAAGCTAAGCACACAAAGTTCATTTTAGTGCACTAAGGTAAATGTTTCTAAGTTAACAAAACCCAGGAAGGAAACATTAGTAGTTTAATTTTTGATCATCGACAAACATTATCTTTCCCTACAAAATGTGTTAATGACCTGCTCAGACCCCAAAAGTTAATACAAAAAATAGCACCAAAATAGTTAGAGATAGTGCTAGAAAATAGAGAAATAGTGCTACTATCGATAAAAATGGCATTAAATATTAACAAGAAAATATTTTGACCGACAGTAGAGGACAAAACTAGATGGCGCCATAGATAGACTAAATGGTACCAAACCCACAGATGGCACTAAAATCTATAGAAATAGCGGCAAAATATCCAGAAATGGTGTTAAAGTGAATTTTTACCTGCACTTACCTTGTTTTGTTGAGCCCAATAGCTCCAAACTAGGTGTGGATAGCGCCAAAGTACAATAGCTTCCCTAAAACCTTCTCAAAAGCCCATTAGTTTCAAAAATACTAACTCAATTCAAGTTAGAATCTCCTTCTCTACCAAGTATCATCAAGAAAAAAAGGTTGTATGTGCAAAATAAGTCAAATGCAAGCCAAAATATGGTTAGGGTTAGATGAAATTTTTTTCACATGCATGCCTATAAAAATTTTGGCATTATGTCACCTTATCTTTGTGTTAGTCTGATAAAAATAGAGAGGATACATTCCTAAAAGTTGCTAAAAACCCTTAAAAAGGAATTAAGACAAATTTTCAAGCACAAAAGATTAGCATTGATGTCACAGAAAATAGTGCCAAAACAGTCAGAAATAGTACCACTGCAAGACCAAATGGTGCCAAACAGAGAGCATTTCGCACTAAAATCTACAAAACACGTCTTTTTTGACAAAAAATCAAGCAAGATCAGTAGCTTGGAACCATGGGGTCTCATTGTGCATGCCAAATGAAGATGAGGAGAACAAATAAAGTCAAAAATATAAACAAAATACAATAAAACACAAGTTATACCTTCAAATGTGATCTCTCTCCTTGATAAGGTTGATAGAGTGCACCCTTACTCTCTAGATTTACCAATGGCTTACTAAATGTGAAATGTTCTAAAACTATGCAACAAACCAATAAAAGCCTATCTCTAGATGAGAAGATGATTGAGACATTTTGGCATGAAAACAAAACACTAAACTTGGATGCTCAAATGGCTTTGGAGAAGTGGTATTTATAGGCTTTTTGGAGGGAGATTTTATCCAATGGTTTAAATTGAAAGTAGAGATCAATGGATGAGGATGAATGTGAAATCAAGGGCTTAGATTTGATCAACAACAATGGAGGGATGAGAATAAAAGTGAATTTTTAATTCACCTTGGGAAGGGGTGTTCATTAATGAAGTTAGATGAGATGGATTAGAAGGGAATTTTAAATTCTTTTGGGCAAGAGGTGAGGATTAAAAATAAAATTTTAATTCATTTGGGGAATAGTTCTTACTAAATGTGAAATATAACATGTTAGGTATGTAAACTCATTAATGAAATTTAGGACAAATGTGTATAATAATTGTCTTGTGTGGAATAAAGACCAATTTTTATTTGTTGGATGTGGGGAGGAGTGTTAAGTGGGGTTTGACCAAACTAATCAAGGGGCTTAGTTTAATTAATATGGCTGTAGTAAATTAGTGAATGGATTAATTAGGAGTTAAGATTAATTAAATAGGGATTCATTTAAATAATCTTAGGTCTAGGGGATAAGTAGGTTAGACTAGCTAATTAAATAATAGGTATTTAATTAACTAAGATAGGGGTAGGCTAATTAGTAGGCTAAATTAACTAGATAAACATAATTTATCTAATTAATTAGGTTTAGCAGATAGTGAAATGAACCAAATAGATATTTACACATTTATTTAATTAATTGGGGTAATGTTAGTAATGTGTAATCATTGAATTAATTAAATTAATTCAATTTAAAAGACGAAATGATGAAGAGAAAGTGAATGATCAGGTGTTGGAAGGTGTAATTAATTAAATAAAAATTTAATTAATTAATTCGATGATGTCCAAAAGATGGTCTAAGTCAGTGAAGATATTTTTAGCTAAGTTAGGTGTCTTCAGATTGTACTTGTGTAATGTTGTCTCATTAGTTTAAAAATGGGCTCTATATAGATTAGGTTGGCAAAAGTTTATCATAAAAGTTAGGGTTATGAGCATTCCAACAATCTAGAATTTCAAATTTCTAGTTTTATCAAGCCCAAATGATTAATATCCTTAATCCACAAAACTGTGACTCACTTCAAAATTATTTTCTTTAAGAAAATTAAAATTATGCCTTACTTCAAAATTAATTTCTTTAAGAAAACTAAAATTGTGCTCTACCTATAGTTGATTTGGTGGTAGAATATTTTTTTTCCTTTGTGAATTCTTTAGTGGATCTCAATGGGTATTCTATCCATATTATTTCCCAATGGTGAATATCAATAAACTGATACTGGAAAATAACTATGCATCGGGCCTTGTCTCCATTATGTGATCAATAGAGCGAGGCCCTTCACCCCCAACAATGCATTGCCTACAATGTTGTGTATACAGCTTTCCCTTCAGTGTTTTTCATAGTAATAGTATGATCCTTTGCAAAGAGGAATAGTAATTTCAACTTCTTTGATTCATGCTCTTAAATCTTTGTGAAGCTCCTCTTACAATTGTTTTGTAGCTGTAGTAGTCCAAGAAGCAAGAAAGTGTGTTGAATTTCAGAATTATTTGCATCAACTAAAATAGGTTTATAAACAAAGGACTACCTGTAAATGATGGAAGAAGTCACGAGTATGAAGCCAAATTTTAGGCAGTATTAAACATGACCAGTGTCATGTTTGTTTTTCTATTTATTTCTAAACTTTTGCATTCACTTTCAGAATCTCTCACCAAAATTACACAGACAGATTCTATATGGGGGAAAATGCAAGAAAAGATAGATAAAACTTATTTCAAATATATGTTTTAAAGATCTCTCCAAATAGGTGAGATATAATCTCTTATGATATTAATGATTTTATAGATCAAGAAATTAAAGCATTATTTTAGATGATAATTTTTAGATAGACAATGACATGAGTCAGTATTGAAACTACTGATGAATGGAGACTAACAATTGAGTTAAATGCATCAAGCATCTGATATGTACACTGACTCTCTTGTTTTAACCTCCCATCATGTGCAATGGAACACCCATAGATGTGTAGAATAAGATCAGCAAAATTTAACATAAGTTATTTAAAATATCAGGGCCCTACCAATTATTAGACATAACTATTATTGCCTTGATTTATTATTGTTGTATGGTAACATAATCTTAGTGGTAAGATTTAGTAATTGGTGATTTCACAAGTATGTAGTTGTCACTCTTCATGTATTCACATTATGATTAATTAGATACACTACTCTAAATCATCTTGATTGTTTATTTCATGATATTATTTTGTCTTATTTCAAATATAATCATACTCGTAATACTTATCATTCAGAAAGACCATTCTAACTTATTGTAACAGAAGGAGTTCATCATTGTTGGTTTGTTTTCAAGTAGCATGTGATTAAATAATGTATCAGGGGTAAATAGGAGCAATTGGAAGCTAAGTTGCTCTAGAAGAAGAAGCTTAATATTTCTATTGTATTTTCAGCTAGCCGAAGATTAAATTTGGAGTAAATAGGGGAAACTGAGAGTAATTTGAGGTACACAGTTAAGAATTTAGGTCTTTGTTGCTTTGCTTATAGCTAGTGTCTGAATAAATATTAGGGTTGAATGTGGATGAGTGGGGCTAAGAAAAACTATTTTTATCTTTTCTTTGGAAAGTGAGATGAAAAACTATTTACGATGGTTTCATGAGGGAATTTAGTAACATGGATTTTCTATTATGCTACATTATTTAGGTAATGCGGTTTACTTAATGTCTTGATTGCTTATAATGTATCTAGGGGATGACTTTGAGGGCACCATTAGATATACCACTTCTTCTTGGCTAAATGAGAGGCCTAGTTCTCTAATGGTTTGCTCATGATTTAGTTCTTTGATAGTTTGTTCATGATTTAGTTCATATGGTTATTCATTTAATACTTACTCCATTAATGTAAAAACATAATTGAATTTTAAAATTAAAGTTAAAAATTTTTTAGTGATTTTTGGATTTAGTTTCAAATGATTTTTTGTAGATTATCTCTTTCTAGAAGTGTTTTTCCTACTACAAAACACTTAATGAAGATTTATAATGAAGAAAATAGTTATAGTAACTAAATACTACACGTAATGACTTTTAAATAAAAATATAAATGTATATTATGTAATGATAGGACTATAAATATTTGTGTCTATTGGCCATTTGATAGCACCTTTGGTGTTTTTAGACTAATATTTAATTCAAAGAATCAATTAGTTTTAATTATGAAAATTTTAAATCATCTCTCCAGTACACGTAACTGTAGAGTATGAAACGCCTCATTAAAAAGAAATAATAGCTAAAGAAAATAGGTGTTGCAGTGCAGGGCTAAAAATAAGTGTCGCAGTGAGGAAGATATAAAACGGCTTTGAAGTGCAGGGCTAAAAATAAGTGTTGCAGTGCAGCGCTAAAAAGAAGTGTTGCAGTGGCTAAAAATAAATGTTGCAGTGCACGGCTAAAAATAGTTGTTGCAGTGGCTAAAAATAAGTGTTGCAGACCATAACTAGCCACTTAAAAAGAAATAAAAGCAGTGAAATAAAGAATCATGGGGCGGCTGTTATTAAAAAATATATGATATTTTTCTTTTATATATAGTTACCTGAAGATTGAAGGATAACTGAGACTCCAGTAAGCTTGAATCGAGAATATTACAGTAGCCCCAACATGGAAGATAATCCACAGCAGCAGAATGTTAATGAGCATCCGCACCTGGAGCTTGAATCGAGAGGTATCCCCAACATGGAAGATAATCCACAACAGCAGAATGTTGATGAGCATCCGCACCTGGAGCTTGAATGGAGAGGTAGCCCCAACATGGAAGATAATCCACAACAGCAGAATGTTAATGAGCATCTTGAAACGAGAGGTAGCCCTAACATGGAAGATAATCCACAACAACAGATTGTTAATGAGCATCCGCACCTGCAGCTGAATCAGAGTATGCATGGGCATCTGAAACAGCTGCAGAATGTGAATTTGAATATGAAACACATCAAGAATGTGAATGTGAATATGATTATGGGACACGTCAAGAATTTGAATGTGAATATGAAACACATGAAGAATCTGAATGTGAATATGAAGATGAAACGCACGAAGAATCTGAATCTGAATGTGAAGATGTTGCAGCAGATGGAACAGAGCATGAATGTGAATGTGAATGTCGATGTATTTGGTGATGTATGTTTTGGTTCCATTTAATTCATAATGCTAATGTACATAATTACTAATGAAGTTCTCTCACAGAGAGTGGGGAAGCTAGACTCTTTCAACTCATTGTCAATGCACAAGGGGAGGTAAGAACTCTGGTTGGTTTGCAATTATTTTTTCATTGGTCTCTTTTGCTCAGAAAATAAAATTTTGGTGTCATGGTGTAGATACTTGGAAATTAGACTTTTATATTTCTGATACAAGCCTTTTATTGAAAAACTTTCAATTAGGTGATGTTTTGAATGAAAAACTCTCACACTTTGTGGTGGTTTTATTCATTGTGAACTAGTGATAGATTGAACTTATTTTTCCTTAAGCAACTGCCTTTTAGAAACTTGTGTATGCTTTGGTGGAACATATAATTTTTACGAGAAATGAATTCTTCGAAACACAATCTTTAAAAGCAAGCAATGCATCTTTCTGATGTAAGTGGTAAGCAGGTCAAGTGAACAATGGGTTAGCAGTTGCCCAGACAACAAAATAACACAAAATTAAATTATTTTTTCTGAACTTATGAGTTTAGATCAGATTTGTTTAAAGCATACGAGTTTGAGGTCTAATTATATAGGTTGTTATAGCTCAAGGATCTTTGTATATTTTTCTTAAAAATAAATTTTTGAGTAATAATTTTACAATTGTATGTTTTCAATGGTAATGACATAAGATGTTATAACTTCTTACATATAATCATAGTTCCAATATACAGAATTGACTTGGCAAAACTTCAAAACTAAAAATATACTTACATTTCTTAGAAAAACACAACTACTATGCAAAATTGGAATATCCCTCAACAAATATTTTCCTATTCCACTCAGATTTGCAGTGGCCAGTTTACAAAAGTTACATTCAATTATCAGATCAGCATAGACAAAACCATAGACACTCAGAATTGACATTGTCAGCTGATAACGATTCTAATCAACTGATCATTAGCACTGCATTTAGCAAATTCAGAAATACATAAAAAATTGGATACCTTTCAAGTGTGAATCCTCCTTCCATTATACTTATTTGTTGATGGGTATGTAGAGCAAGTCGGTGTTAAAGATTGAACATGAGTTGATGCCAAACAATTTCAAAATGGAGTCGACCTGAAATAAAGTGTCAGGTTTAAAATAGCAAAATTATATTTGAGAGTGGTATATTTATTGTGGCATTTCATTATGATCCACTACGGCCATGCATTGAATTTTATTTTGTTTGATTTTATTTATTTGGTATTTTTTATTTTTGTTTACTGGTTATATGAATCTAAATTTTTAAGCCCTTGTTGTGACGCCTCTGGGCATAATAATTAATATTATTATTATTTATAATATTATATTATTATTTCCTATAATATGGTGTTTAAAACAGTCTTAGTTAATTAAAATAATAGCTATCTCATCCCAGTGGAGGGGACATGACAATCCTCCCACCCCAAATATTTCTTGTCCTCAAACAATGTCAACTCTGGAATCCTTGCCCGCTCCATGTCAAGGTAGTGTACCATGTGGTGATGCTTGTTGATCCTCGACACTTTTCATTTTCTGATCATGATTCCGCATTCTCCAACATTCCAAACGACCAAGCTAGGGTGATAATTCCCCCTTGAACTTTCCTTTTTCATTGATACTTCATAGGAAGTCCATTTTTGACATGCTTCCATGATCATATTCAACATGGGCCAAACATTATCATAGTAGAGTATCTTACCTTGAAGGGCTTCCATGATTATCTTCTTCCCAAACATAAACTTCCATTCTTCTCAATTCAGCCAATCTTGGGGTTCCATTCATAATGCTTCGAAGTGTCATGCCTTCCCATCCACTTTGAATTGGAACTCCATTGTTTGGTAGTTTTTCCAAAATCTCCCAAGTGAGTACAACCATTGCACAGCCAATACTATGTCCATTTCACCCAATCCCACGATGTAGAAATCATCCTTAACTTGGTACCCTCTCAAGGATAGGTGGGATGATGTATATGCCCTCTACAAGGCATAATAGTATGTTCATTTGCAAGCATAATATTGAACCCATCAAACCTTTCTACATCCAAATCTTTCTTTGAAGCAAAATTTGCACTTATGAAATTATGAGTAGCCCCACTATCAATTACCATTGTCACTTCGTGTCCCTACAAAACTCCTCGAATCCTAAAAGTATGGTATTTGGGTGCTTCCGAAAGGAGGGCAAGAGTGAAACTCTCAAATTCATTCATCTTCATCTTAGGTACAGTTTCCTCCATCTCTGAATCTTCTTTGGGAGTACCTGCTATGTAATGTATTTTCTCTCTTCCTGAGCGTCTATGTCCGACCTCCCATGGCTCTCTACAAGAGAAACATAACTTCTTGTTCCAAACCTCATTCTTAGTTTCTTCATCCTTGTTTGGTTTAGGAGGGAGTACCATCGGTGAAGGGATATCTTTCTTATGCTACTTTGCAGGTGCATTCTTAGGGTTGAACTTGTTCCTAGTTGTAGAAACCTCCAACCTCAACGGCCTTTCAATTGCATCTTGTAGAGATGTAGGATGAAAATAACTCACTAAGCCATGGAGTGACTCTATCAATCCCTCAATAAACAAGTATATGAGTCTTCCTTCAGTAATATCTAGAACCATGACTTAAATTTTGTAAAATTCTACAACTATTAATTCTCTAAAATACCTCTCCAGGTTCTTTTGATCAAATCTGTCTATAGTCCTCTATGTAAAATCAGCATATGCCACAATATGTTGATGCCCTTGTGTGATAATTCCATGATGCCACCATTAATGTGCAATCCCATCCAAATGAAGAATAGCAAACTTGATAGCTTCATCCTCTTCCATACGACTGAGTGAGAGGTATGTATCTAGTTTTTGAACCCAAGCTCTTGCAGTGAGCTTCTTCGAACCATCTTGTTGTAGGCCTCTGCTACCTTGCTGCATAGGTTGCTTCCCCTCAGTCCACTCTTAGCTTGATAGAATTGTGTGAATGGGATAGTGCATCTAAACTTCGGATCAACCCTCGAATATTCTTCCATACAAGCATTGAGGTCATCATCTATTGGAATTTGTTCCTCTTCTTCTTGGGTTCGCTCCACTCTAGTAAAAAAGGTGTGTTGTGTGAAATGGGGTATTGTTCCAATCGGAGCCCTTTTGTGATTTGTGCAGATCATAGCTCCATTGCGATTTCTATTACCACCTTCAGCCCCATTAGTTGGTGCACATTTGCTAAGATTATTCAATATTTGCCACATTTGCAAGGCTATTTGTGTTAGTTGTTCTTGTTGTTTTGCCATTTGATCATACCTCTTTGTAACATGTTGTAACTGCATAAAAGCTCTCCAATCATCTCGATCTGCCATCTTCTCCTTACCTCTGCCTCCAATTCCAACTTCAATATACTGTGTCTTTGCCTCTAATTTCTTCCTCTCTCTTTCTAGGTTATATTGGTCCCGTTGGCTCAACTGCATAAACCAATGTCTCCCTCAGGCTGGCAGGACAACCTAGTTTTTTCAACAAATATTCTCCTATTCCACTAAGATTTGTAATGGTCAGTTTACAAAATTTACATTCAGTTATCAGATCAGCATAGACAAAACCATACACACTGACAATTCACATAGTCAACTGATCATTAGCATCTGTACTCTCACTATTACACAACTTTGTATGGTTGATCACTCCAAATATGTTATCACTACTTGCACGTAAAGCACACTACATGATCGGTGCTTCGGCAGTATAGATACATATAATAATATTCAAAATTTAATAACTAATTTAGGTGCTTACAAAATACATGTATGGAAAAGTCACGTACTATGGGTTCTGCACATAATGACTAGTGTGCAATGATTGTAACTAGATGATTATAATGATCTAGGAAACCTCAGATAATAGTAGTCTATCAATCAATTAGGATATATAATTCATGCAGAACTCATTCACATAGCTTTGATCACAACAGTATGAACTTACTTCAGACAAGATATTATTCTCAATAAGTCATTAATAAATAGTAGTTTTTTGATTCATACACCCAACGTTAATATTGTGAACAACTATTTTACGTTAGTTTCCATAATATAATAGATGTGAAGATCTTAATTAGTTTCCCACTCGGAAGCAATGTCAATGATATCCATCAGTTGACTTACAATTCCTTGGAGATTCATGGGCCTACACCCAATTCGCTGAAATCATATTGCGGACTGATGGATAAGGGATTTTCATAGACTGTTGGTAAGTGATGCGCTACCCAATGTGGGTGCTTTTGACTACAGATCGACTCCCTAATCTTGTCATTCTCTTGCACTCATGTGTCAGAGACACCTGATCACTCTATGAGCTGTATGGACCTTGTAACAATAGATGATAAACTTTCACGACTTGTATGAAGTTTGAACCGTTGGTGAGAATAGTCACTTGAGCTACATCCACTCGCGACTTGAAACTGTATCTAGTTGTCGTCTCTGCTATTCATGGGTCCAAAGAAGTCTTTAGTAGTTATAGACGCCTTGTAAAGAGTAGAGCATTGATACAATACTCGCCAAGTCCTACATGAATTGTTTCACAACAAACAAAGTTACTACGAAGGGATTTCGTCCTACCTGAACATCCACTAATTGTGGTTTGCGTCTTAGCTGAAAATACAATTGCAATTAGCGAATTCAGAATAAATAAATAAAATTGGATATGTTGATGGGCGTGTAGAGCAATTCGGTGTTAAAGATTGAACATGAGTCAGCGCCAAACAGTTTAAAAATGGAGTCAGCCTCAAAGAATCGATGGATCCCAAACAACCTACACTACCTAGCTAATAAGAATAATTGGCTTACTTGTAAAGTATCTACTGTTAGAGTGGTGTGGACATTGAGAGGGCGGTGAATCAGTGTCTTATGTACTTATCTTTTCTCAAAAATTAAACAAGCATATGCTTCCAATATTTCAATGATTAAAACATTCATGAACTGAATGCAATAGTAAAACTGAAATGAGACACTTTCAAACAAATTAAGCACATACCAAATAATAAGAAAATAACACAATTTTGTCCTGAGTGGAAACCCTCTCGGGCAAAAAGCCACTCAAAAAATTGTCTCACTGGCTTATTAAGAGAATTTCACTGATTATAGGCCTCACTGGCATATTACATCATCATTACCTCACTGGCATATTACTGTCATTACAATGTGTTTACAGATATCAAGTATACAGGAAAACTATGCTTCACAATATCACTGATATATCATCAAGAGTGTATTTCAAATGTATACATACACACTTTACATTACAACATATATATATATAAACTTCGTCTTCTATATTTGCAAGAATAACTAACTCGGGTTTTCTTAACTGTCAGCATAGTTAGGTCGAATGACCTTATTTTTCATATTATAGAATAGTTTGAATGTCATATATTAGTTTCATCTCATAAAAATTTTAGATTAAAAAATTCATGCGATCAATGGTAAAAGAGTTTTGTTAAAACCCTAACCAAGGTTATAGTCCCAAATCTCTGCCATGTTGTTATGCAAAAACATTTCCCATGAATCCTTAGTTTTAGACAGTTATAGCCGTTTTTGAAATGGTTTTGAAACCCCATAACCGCATCTCTGTCAAGGAAACTTCTTTCAGTTTGAAACCCTAACAAATATTGTATATCATAAAACCTTTCATGGCAAAGAAAATAATATCCACAAATGTCGCTGCCCAATAATAAAAAAACTGAATGAAAGATTGTAATAACAAAGTCACCTGGTGGCGGCCAAAAGAAATAACATAGCTGAAGATGAAATCAAAAACTTTACTACCACTATCGCATGACCTAGCACTATCTTTTCCAGAAGATTCTACCATGTTTGCTGATCATTCCATATGTTTTCATGATGAAAAAGAAATGGTCAAACCCTAGCTCGAGAGGAGCTCTAAACCAAGCTTTTCCTTGCATAATGAAAAAAAGATTATCATATGTGCCTCAACCGGTTCTGCCAATATGCCCTAGATGGGCCAGTCACAAAGAGTGACTTATTCGTGCTTATCACCTACACTTTTCTTTAAAAACCTTCTCAGCCAGTTAACCCTTTCAGACCCAATGACCTTTGTAATAAATCAAACACGAGTCCTTCCTAGGACTTAAGTCATATGAAGAGATTACCTTGTAACAATGTATGGAAAGAATAAATAAAAGATCAAAACAAATGTCTAGGTCCTCAAGTAAGATAAAATATGACCTCCATTGTTTTATAAAATAAAGCCGAAACAAGAAGCACAGCACAACTGTCATCAAGTCTGAGATAAATGCCATTACCATTGAATAGAAATATGCATGCCATTGCCACTGAAGAATACCATTAGTTATGCTAGGAGAGAATGTCACCACAGGGCCAACCAAACATACTGAATTGTAGTGAGAAGAAAAGTAACTGAACATATAGTACAATGTCAACATTACAAATGTCTATATCAATAAAATGCCTTACACCATGGTGTCAAACTCATAAAGCCATCATATATGTCAGCCAAAAGAATCAACCTGTATATCAATTACATGTCATCAAACTATCTTGTACCAAAACTGTTCTGTATCAAACTGTCCTGAATCATAACACATACCAAGTTGTGTATTTTCATCAGGGACAACCATTAAGGGGCAACAAACTCCCCCTTTGTCCATGATGGAAAAACACAATTTCCTTCTCCCCCTTTTTTACATCAAGACAAAGGGAAAAGAAAGCATGCTAATGCCTCTAAGAGCCTGAAAGTGAAATAAGTTCAGAAATAGAAAAGCATACCAACCATATCAAAACAATTCAATGAAGGAGATCCATCTCATGCATCTGAAACATAAACTAAAAAGTCAACACCACAAAGAGCATAAAGAACAGAGTCACATAGCATATTTGCAAAATATAACTAATACATCAACACTATAAAATATGCAATACACTCCCCCAAAAAACATGCTGATAAAAAGATTACTGAAGTGAAAGGCGAGAGAAGACTGCAAGACTATCCCTCATATATTGAAATCTATCTTTTGGCAAAGGCTTAGTAAAAATATCAGCTATCTAATCTTTTGTGGAGACATATTCAAGAGAAACATCATTAGAGAGCACTTTTTCTCTGATCAAATGATATTTAATGGCAATGTGTTTAGTATGAGAATGCATGATAGGATTTTTAGAGATGTTAATGGTACTTGTGTTATCACATAAAGTAGGAACAAGTTTAGTCACCTCTACTTGAATATCCTCTAAAGTCTAAGTCATCCACAGTATTTGTGTACAGCAAGCAGTTGCTGCAATATACTCAGCTTCAGCAGAAGACAATGAGACATACTCTTACTTCTTACTTTGCCAAGCAACAAGTCAACCACCCAAGAAATATGTTGCACCAAAAGTACTCTTTCAGTCATTAGGACAACCAGCCCAGTCATCATCAGTATAAGAAAGCAAAGTGAAATTTTTATGCCTTGGATACCATAGTCCATAATCAATAGTTCCATCAACATATCTAAGAATTTGTTTAACAACACTCAAATGAGTTTATTTTGGTGCACTTTGATACCTTTCTACCAAACAAACAACTTGCATTATATCTGGTCTAGATGATGTCAAGTAAAGCAAACTACCAATCATAGATCTGTATAAAGCTTGGTCTACACTAGGTGAGTCTTCATCCTTGCCATGTTTATAACCAGTTTCCATTGGTGTACCAATAGGTCTTCTGCCATCCATTTGAAATCTTGCCAACATTTCTTTGGCATATTTGGTTTTGAGAGATAAAAATACCTTCTGGAAGTTGAGAAACTTGTAACCCTAAAAAGAATGAAAGTTCCCCTATCATAGACATTTCAAACTCCTTTTTCATAACATCAAGAAATGAAACTGACATCTGATCATCATTACTACCAAAGATAATATCATCAACATAGACCACTACAATCAAAATATTGTCATTTTTAGTGATAAAATATAGATTGTTATCTACTCTCCCTTTAGTGAAGCCTTGACTTTACAAAAAATTATCTAACTTTGATTACCAAGCTCTAGGAGCTTGTTTTAGACCATACAAAGCCTTTTTCAATCTGCATACATGATTTTATTTGTTTGGACAGATAAAAACCTCTGGCTGTTCCATGTACACTTCCTCCTCAAGATTGCCATTTAAAAAAGTAGTTTTGACATCCATTTGATAGACTTTAAAATTTTTATACACAGAGAAAGAAAGAAACATTCTGATGACTTCTAATCTAGCCATAGGAGCAAAGGTCTCATCAAAATATATGCCCTCTACTTATGAATATCCTTTACAGACTAGTCTAGCCTTATTTCTACCAACATTTCCTTTTTCATCAAGTTTATTCCGTAACACCCATTTAACCCCAATAATATTTTTGTCTTCAGGTCTTGGGACAAGTTCCCAAGTTTTATTCTTTTCTATCCGAGCTATTTCCTCTTTCATGGCTTGCACCCGTAGATCATCTTGACTAGCTTCTACATATGTTTTAGGCTCTAACTGAGATACTAAACACATATGAACCTAATTGTTTGCTTGAGCATTTTTTCTTCTAGTTTGTGTTCCTGAATCTATATCACCAATAATGTACTCATGTGGATGATTGTTTTGCAACAACCTTTTAGACAGAGTATATGCAGAAGTTTTTCAAGATGTTTTAGGAGTTTTAGGACTTACATGTGCTTCTTGTGATACATCAAGATTCGATCCTTCTTCAGATTTTTCTGATTTTTCATGTATGGCAGTTTCATCTTCAAAATTTTCTTCTATTGATTGATTATAAGACTATTGTTCAACCTACTACAAATTCTCAACAACTTTGACATTCAAACTTTCAATTATCCTTCTTAGCCTCTTATTATACCATTTATAAGCTTTTCTATATGTGGAATATCCTAGAAATATTCCTTCACCACAACGTCATTCAAAACCACCTAAGTTATCCCCATCTCTTTTAATATAGAACTTCTACATATGTTTTAGGCACTAACTGGGATACTAAACACATATGAACCTTGTTTGCTTGAGCAATTTTTCTTCTAATTTGTATTCCTGAATCTATATCACTAATAATGTACTCATGTGGATGATTGTTTTGCAACAACCTTTTAGACAGAGTATATGTAGAAGTTTTTCAAGATGTTTTAGGAGTTTAAGGACTTACATGTGCTTCTTGTGATACCTCATGATCCGATCCTTCTTCAGATTTTTCTAATTTTTCCTGTATGGCAGTTTCATCTTGAAAATTTTCTTCTATTGGCTGATTATAAGACTATTATTCAACCTGCTACAAATTC
Organism: Cunninghamia lanceolata; assembly: GCA_027924645.1. Classification (NCBI taxonomy): domain Eukaryota; kingdom Viridiplantae; phylum Streptophyta; class Pinopsida; order Cupressales; family Cupressaceae; genus Cunninghamia; species Cunninghamia lanceolata. The sequence continues at coordinate 443,412 of BSBN01000149.1, read as the reverse complement.
TCAACAACTTTGACACTCAAACTCTCAATTATTCTTCTTATCCTCTTATTATACCATTTATAAGCTTTTCTATGTGTGGAATATCCTAGAAATATTCCTTCATCACAATGTGATTCAAAACCACCTAAGTTATCCCCATCTCTTTTAATATAGAACTTGCTGCCAAAAGTTTTAAAATAAGAGATATTTGCACACTTACCATGCCAAAGTGCAAAGGTTGTATACTTGGTTTTAGTCCTTCATTGAAGCCTGTTCAAAATATAGACCGTTGTATGAACAACTTCTTTCTAAAATCCATTCGATAGACCTGCATCATGAAGCATAGTTCTAGCCATTTCCTTAATAGTTATGTTCTTTCTTTCAGCCACCCCCTTCTGTTGAGGTGCATATTGCCTCTTTATCCCATGTTTTTCACAGTAATCTAGAAAGGTAGTAGAGGTATATTCACCTCCTTGATCAGATCTTAAACATTTTAGTTTTAAATCTGTTTCTCTTTCTAGCATCTTTTAGAAAATCTTAAATCTATCCAAGGCTTCAGATTTGTGTTTGAGAAAGGTGACCCAAGTCATCCTAGAATAGTCATCAATAAATAACATAAAATATCTCTCCATTTAGTGATCTAGTCCTTGTTGGACCACACAAATTAGTATGAACCAATTGAAGAGGCTCTATGCAAGAGTATTCCTTTGTTTTGTAAATGGCCTTTGTTTGTTTACCTTACTGACATTCTTATAGTCAAGATTAGCAGGTTTGGATATAACAGACATGTTTCTAACATTTTTGTTCTTGCTGATTTTGACTAAGTTGTCAGCATTAACATGTTCTAATCTTCTGTGCCAAAGTTTCCCTTCCTCTAGGTGAGTCATAAAGCACACATTATTATTCCCATCACTTGTATACCCATGTAAATTGTAGATATTTCCTTTTGTTTGTAAACCAAAGGCAATAACTAATCCTAATTTTTTAAGAATCTTGCATCCTTGTGAAGTAAACACAACATCAAACCCACTATCACAATTTGACTCACACTTAACAAATAATGAGTTAATCCTTCCACAAAGTAAACATCTTCTAAAGCAGTCGTATTCTTTGAAAGAATAGTTCCTTTGCCTATAACTTGCATACAATAATCATCACCAAACTTCACTGATCCTCCTGAACAACTTTCAAATGATGTAAATTTGCTTCTATCCCCAGTCATATGATGGGAATAGCCACTATCAATTATCTGGATGTCATTTCTTTTAGCTTGAAAGGCAACTTCAACTATCATGGCATCATCTTTCTTGCTGATTTTTGGAACCCATTTCATTCAAGACTATTTTGGAAGCAAATCAATTTCAGATTTGCAAAACTTGGCTATGTGTCCAAGTTTAATACAATGAAAACACTTTAAATTATTCAAGAAATTAAAAAGTTTTCCATTCAACATATTTGTTTGTTTTCTTGAAACAAACTTACAATTGTTTTCTCTATGCCCATACTGATGACAATGAAAGCAATAACCAGAAAATCTGAAAGAGAATTTACTTTTGATTTGATTGTTGTTTGAAGATTCACCCTTTATAAAACCTAGGCCAGTCATGTCATTGTACTCTTTTTGCTTACATAACATATCAGCAAGCTTGTTACTGTTGTTGCACATCTCAAGTTCTTTTCTAAGATTCACTATCTCGGCTTCTTGAGAACAACACTATTTATCTTGAACATTTAATTGTTCAAGTGAGTGTCTAAAATTATTTTTTTGTTCTCTTCAAGGTTTATTTTTAGATCAGTAATATATTTTTCCTAATCAATGATCAGTTTGTTTTGGATCAGATTTTATTTTTTAAGCCTTTTGACTTCTTCAAAGGCACATCTTAGTTATCCTTCCAAATCTATTTCATTTTCAGATTGGTCCATTTGTTCTACTTCTATAATAGCAGTGATTACTGCCATGAAAATTGTTTCATCAGCTTCCTCAGATGAATCTTCTGAAGCACTATCAGTAATATCAACAATTAAACTCTGCTTCTTTTTGAAGCATTTTTTCTTTCTGAAGTTTAATGGCTTTTTCCTAAACTATTTTATGTTATCCTCTTGTTCACTATCAAGATCCATGTTTGGACATTTTGTAGCATAACGACCTATTTTCCCATAATTGAAGCATTTAAAAGGAAGTTTCCCTTTATACTTTCCTAAACCTCTTCTAAGTTTACTAAAAAAGATAGATTCATCTTCATTGACATTCTTAGTTTCACGACTTGTTTTAGCCTCCTTTTTCATAGTTTTAAGAGTTGCTTCCTTGTTAGGGCTATCATTTTCCATTCTCATTTCATATGCAATAAAAACTCCATGAAGGGTGTCAACAGTTATTTTCTTCAAATCTTTTTCTTCAACCACAAAGGTTTTAGAATCATATTTGGGGCTTAGGGTCCTTAAAATATTCTTTACTATTGTTATTTCTTCTAATTTCTCTCCTAGACCTCTAATGTTGTTCATAGTTTCCTGAATTCTCTCAAGATATTTAGCTACATTTTCATCATCCTTCATGCCCATTCTTTCAAATCTTTCTCTAAGAGCTTGTAACTTAGCTTCTTTTATACTCTCATCTCCTTCATAAATATTTGAAGCTTATCCCAAATAGCTTTAGCTATATCACATTCCATAACTTTTTTTAAAACCTCATTTGACAAGCCACAATAGATAGCACTAGCAGCCTTTGAGTCACAATCAAGGGCCTTTTTTTCATCATCATTAGATGGTTTGCCTATAACACTACAACCAGTTTCAATGGCATCTCAGACATCATATCCTCATACTTTATATGACGAGTCATTCTATATTTCCAAAAGGTATAGTTTGTACCATCAAATAATGGTGCTTTGGATGTAGAGAGGCCATCTTGGAAAGACATGATAACCACTTTGCCAGGAAACTCTTAGGCTAATTAAACCTTTGAGAGAAGGGTTTGGCTCTAATACCAATTTTAGAGTGGTGTGGACATTGAGACGGGGGGTGAACCAGTGTCTAATGTACCATACCTTTTCTCAAAAATTAAACAAACATATGCTTGCAATATTTCAATAATTAAAACATTCATGAACTGAATGCAATCATAAAACTAAAATGAGAAACTTACAAGCAAATTAAGCACATACCAGGTAATAAGACAATAACACAATTTTGTTATGAGTGGAAACCCTCTAGGGAAGAAAAACACTCAAAAAATTGTCTCACTAGCTTATTAAGAGAATCTCACTGATTACAGGCCTCACTGGCATATCATTCTTGCCTCACTAGCATATTACATCATCATTGCCTCACTGGCATATTTCAATCATTACAATGTGTTTACAGATATCAAGTACAGAGGAAAACTCTATTTCACAATATCATTGATATATCATCAAGAGTGTATTTCAAATGCATACATACACACTTCACATTACTATATATATATATATATATATATATATATATATATATATATATATATATATATATATATATATATATATATATATATATATATATATATATATATATATATCATCATTCATATCAACTTCATCTTTTGTATTTGCAAGAATATCTAACTCGGGTTTTCTTAACTGTCAGCACATTTAGGTCGAATGACCATATTTTTCATATTATAGAATAGTTTGAATGTCATATATCAGTTTCATCTCATAATAGTTTTAGATTAAAAAATCCATGTGATCAATAATAATTTAAGAGTTTTGTTAAAACCCTAACCAGGATTATAGTCCCAAATCTCTGCCATGTTGTTATGCAAAAACATTTCCCATCGAATCCTTAGTTTTAGACAATTATAACCATTTTTTAAATGGTTTTGAAACCCCATAACTGCATCTCTGTTATGGAAACTTCTTTCAGTTTGAAACCCTAACAAATACTGTATATCATAAAACCTTTCATGGCAAAGAAAAGAATACCCATAATTGTCGCTGCCCAATGATAAAAAAATTGAATGAAAGTTTGTAATAACAAAGTCACCTGGTGGTGGCCAAAAGAAATAACATAGTTGAAGATGAAATCAAAAACTTTACTACCACTATTGCATGACCCAGCACAATCTTTTCCAAAATATTCTGCCACGTTTGTTGATCATTCCATATGTTTTCATGATGAAAAAGAAATGGTCAAACCCTCGCTTGAGAGAAGATCTAAACCAAGCTTTTCCTTGCATAATGAAAAATAGACTATCATATGTGCCTTGACTAGTTCTACTAGTATGCCCTAGATGGGCCAGTCACAAAGAGTGACTTATTAGAGCTTATCACATGCACTTTGCTTTACAAACCTTCTCAGCCAATTAACCCTTTAAGACCCGATGACCTTTGTAATAAATCAAACACAAGTCCTTCCTAAGACTTAAGTCATATGAAGAGATGACCTTGTAACAATGTATGGAAAGAATAAATAAAAGATCAAAACAAATGTCTAGGTCCTCAAGTAAAAGAAAATATGACCTGCATTGTTTTATAAAATAAAGCCAAAACAAGAAGCATAGCACAACTGTCATCAAGTCTAAGATAAATGTCATTGCCACTGAATCAAAACATGTATGCCACTGCCACTAAAGAATACCATTAATTATGCTAGGAGAACATGTCACCACAGGGCCAACCAAACATACTAAACTGTAGTGAGAATAAAAGTAATTGAACATATAGTACAATGTCAACATTACAAATGTCTACATCAATAAAATGCCTTACACCATGATGTCAAACTCATAAAGCCATCATATATGTCAGCTAAAAGAATCAACCTATATATCAATTACATGTCGTCAAATTGTCATGTATCAAAACTGTCCTATATCAAACTGTCCTGAATCATAACACATACCAAGTGTTGTATTGTCATCAGGGACAACCACTAAGGGGAAACACTAACTCCTTTTTACAAGCACAAATATATCTAAGAATTACTTTTTTTACCATCAGATACAAATCTCACTATTTGTATGCTCCCTCTTTTCTTTGTCCATTAAAACTAGTCGCAAGCAACTCTTGCTCTTCCAATGATGTGTAGATAACATAAGATTCAATCTTACAATGTCACTTATTTATAATTGAAGCTTTAAGAAACCTAATGCTTCTTCCTCTAGTCAAATGTACACTTCATTTTATCCAACTAATTATATGGTTCACTCTCTCACTAGTTGACCATGGACTTCTCTTTTTACTTCCACAAAGGTTGTTTTTCTCAACACTTATACAAGTTTGTACTTCACCTTGTGTGCCTATATATGGCACAAATGTCACAACAAATAGCCTTAGTGGGGAAATTGTAGGTTACTCAAACTCCCAAACACACACAGCTAGAACCACACACCAAAACTCACAATGCATGCTTCCAACTAAAATACAACAAAATAAAAAAATAAAAACTCTTTTTGGGTGATGTAAGATTGCTCAAATTGCGTCAATTATTCCTCAAACTATTGGGAAAACATAGATAATTAGCATTACCTCCAATATTTATTTTTGACCTTTTGTGATTTGAATATCTTGAAATGGATTGCTATCTCCTTTTTCCAAAAGTTGAGTGAGGGACTTCGTGAGGAATAGCTAGGGTCTATAGGGTTTAAAACAAAAAAGAAAGCATGTTAGTAGAGATTTATGCATGGAATCTTGTGCATGTTCAATTTGGATTTAGTTAGCAAACTGGTGGACAACACAGTAAACTACAAATAACAAAAAATATTGCAAACACAATGAAGAAAAAGAAAGAGGCTTTAATCTAATAAATACAAATGATATATGATGTAATGTAAATGGAAGATTTAATAAAAATGGGTCTTATCTACATAAATGTCACATCTTTGTAGTTAGATGTTTTCCCATGAAATTGCTTTACTCTCTTTTTAGATGAAGCACCTTGATAGCTACAGACAAGTGCATATAGAAATGAAGTATTCAGCCTTGGCAATTCAATAAGTCATTCATTATGCATGTATTAAAAAAAAATTGGGTTAGTAAATAAAAGCACCAAATGTGCTATCAAATGGCCAATAGGCACAAATATTTATAGGCCTATCATTAAATCTAGTTTATATTTTTATTTTTATGGAAAGTTATTGCATGTAATTGTTGGTAGACAAGGCTATAAATACAATAAGAAATTCAATTTTTTTTTGCAAATAAAAATAATTGAATGGTATTAAATGAATAAGCACATGAAATACATCATGAAATAACTAAATAAATTCTAAGAAATCAAGAAGAATAGGTGAACCATGACCCTATGTTCATAGTTTGGTGAGGCAGTTATTGTTGCGGATAAAATATCTTTTGGGATGAGCGAATTTATGGAGGAGGATGGAGGACACCGTAGGGTAGGTCACCCTCCTTTTCCTTGGTCAATGCCTGACATGTTAAATGCGGGAAAAAAAATATCTGGAAGTGGGTGATCGAATTAATTGTTTTTGTTTGACTAGACAATATAAAATTTAATAACTAGAGATCATGTGCCTTCCACGATAGTGACCGGGAGGGCAGGGTAGGGACAAAAATGTAATTTTGTTCTTTGTGGCGATGAAAAGAAATGGGTAAGAGTAATTGAGAGCAGGAGGACGTCTCCACAAACGGTCACGTCAAAAGGGCTCATAATAGCTATGGTGGTTGATTATTTTTGGGGAAGCGGTTGTGTGGAGACACGGGCCTAGATTATCAAACCCTGCAATATTTTTGTTCTCTGTGAAGAACTCTGCCAGGGACTTTTGTTAAAGACGCTTTCTTTAGTGGTGGTTTTGGACTTGGTGTCTTTCTATGAAAAATGAACTTGCAGATCCAAACATTTGGAATTGTTTCATTCCCTTAGCATGTGGTTCACTTGGTTAAGAGGTTGTGGCCCTGATTTGTTGAAGCGGCCTTGATATGTTAAAGCATCTATGATTTTCTAAAACTGAAGGAAGATCACAGATCACGCGATGATGATGGAAAAGATTAGAGGTGCATTGAAGTGGAGGCTGGTCTGGCAGCTGAAGTGGAGTGTGGTTGGTTTTGAGGTATTTACCTTAGTTCTTTGCTTTTTCTAGCACAAACTAAAATATGTTTGTTGCAATTTCTTAAGCCACATAAAAAAAAACCGAAACCCCATCCTTGTCTTTAACAAAAAACTATAATATCTAATAGAAATCCACTATCTATTATGTCTGAACGGATATCCATACCCTGTTCCATCACTCCCATTTTGGCTCGAGCAATGAGGATGCCGGCTAAGGTTTTGGGATTTGGCTTTATGCCGCTAGTTACATTTTCTTAAAAGTTTCTAAAGCCTTTTTGAAAGATCCATTTTGTGTGTATCCTACAATCTTTGCACCCTGAGATGACATCTCTTGAGGCACTCTGCCTAACACTCCCCTGCCTCCATTAGTGGCCATACATGGCATAGGTCGTGGGCATGCTAGAAAAGGTCGTGGTCTTGGCTTTATAACAGCCCATTTGTATTTGCTAAGAAAGTTTTTCTTGAAGCCTTCTCAACCGATCCATTTTGTGTATATACTCCAATCATTGCAATCCAGGTGACCACTTATCTTTTAGGCTTTTCTGTGAAATAGAAGTGCCTACTGTGAGTGTATGACTGAATGTTGTAAATGAAGAGCTAATATAAGGGAGCTCACCTATATTACTATGTATTGTTGGCTATCATTTGCTATTTAGAGGTAAACATGGCGCTGGAATGTGTGCTAGGAGTTCAACGTCCTGTATTTATTTTTGGGTTTAATCATTTGTTTTCTTCCTATTCAGAATGAGCCTTTCTCGTGGGATCCAACACTACAAACTAAATTTATGGTTGACTGTTCATATGAACTGGATAATTCCTACAACAAGGAATCTAATGTTATACTATGTCCACAAATCGAAGTCGTTATAATTGGATATGTGATGTGGCCATAAGACAAATTCCTTTTAATTCATCATGTAGTTAGTGATGACTTTTTACATTTTATTTGTGCCTAGTATTTAGAGAGGTTGAATTATTTGTTTGATGAGATCACAATTTGAGAAGTTTATAATCCCCCACAACCTCAAGACATTTATTTTCAAAGTCATGGGTCACTATTGCAATATTAACCATGAATGTTTTTGTCATGATTTCTATTTGAACGAGCTCAGTTGTACTTGACAACCCTATCAAATGATCATGTTATCTTTCCTTGCTTTTTTTTACTGCATCATAAGGGTATGTGCTATGATTTGCTTATTATCTAGTCCTTCCTGTAATCATCTATGTCATATCCATAGTGTGGATAGTGATTCCTAGTGGGTTGTGCTTGAGAGCTTGATTGTCATGTTTACACCGTGTCTTCTATGTATGTAATCCTTTATTCCCCCTATAACTTGTACAAGATTTGCTTGGCTGATGTGAAAACTTAAATAGCAGTTTTTACTTGACAGATTTAATTGATGTTGTCATGGATGGTGACTAGTTATTGAATTATCTATATTTGGTTTTGTATGCCTCGTTTGGTTAAATGAGATGAGCTTACATCTAGGATATTGAGTCCTCATACATGGCCTTGAGCACTTGTAAATGCTAAGGATGTATACGAGAAGGCCTATCCATCTGTGGGCATTGAGTTATCCGTCTACATGGCATTGATTTATGCATGTTTGAGTCTCCTCATCGGTATGAGTAGTGTACTTGATTATGTATGGTGCCATCCATTTGAGAACGCATGATGAGTCCCTATCTGATCTGCACTCTAGCATCTAGTACCTTGGTAGTCATGAGTAGTACCTGACATTCTATTTGATGAGCATCTCTATATTATGACTGTGGCATTATGCATTGTTTTACATGTTTGCTCTGTGATTGATGTGAGTGTTGGCCATCCTGTATACCCTTGCCTTGTTACTTCTACTTGGGCCTTATGACTATCTCCAAGCATAGTGGGGTGGTCTCATATTCATAGTTGACATGGTTGGGAGGCATTGCCACTGCCATTGGGGACTGGTTAACAGGTTATTGGAGCACCAGATTGGCGATGTTCTCACTCTCCATTACCCTATCTGTTGTTGTACCTATTCAATCATTGTATCATATTTAGGACTGTTACATCCCTCTTTTTGGAATTGATAATGCTATTTACTTTTCTTGCAAATTTTAGTTATATAATATGTTGTGGATGACATGGAAACTGGTGATGTGGATGGAGAAAGTTAGTTCTATGAAATTTTGGAATCTATTGATTATGATCAATGTGATATTATAAACTAAAATGCCTTTTTGTTTGGAGAAAATGATGTTTGGATATATTATGCTTTGATTTGGAATATAGGTGCTTTGACCACAAAAATTGTATGTGAGACTGTTGTTGCAGGAACAGGTGGACCATGTTCGACAGGAAGAGAAAGTATCTTTGAGAGAGGGAATAGACTCTCGAAATTAACCATGGGTGTTTGTTACTGAAAACGCCAAGCAGGTAGATAAACCTTGAAGCCTTAAATTTAGTCATGTTTACGATTGGGGTAGTTTAAGACTAGATGTCGACATCTGAAGATAAGGTTTAACACCTTTTCGTAAGTCGTCGAATATTTTGTTTATAGGTAAATAAATAAACTTATTTGTGGCGGATTTGTGAGTCACATCTCGTAGTCGAAAGACGCGAGAAGTCGTAATTGTGCGTCAAATGATTTAGAAAAACTTGTTTTGCGTTACGCCCAATCCATCGTGATTGCCGTAAAAACGCTTTGAACATGTGTTGGGAATTTATTCCTTTTTGAAAATTGATGGAAGTCAAATTTGAAGCCGAGATGGGCTATAACCTGTTTTGGTCGTTATTTGGAAGAATATTCCAAAATCACCTTAGTTTTATCTTGGTTAACGCGAGGTGTTTTTCGTTAGTTTGTTTGATGTCTGTTTCTTGTCAAGTGGACTCGGTTTACGCCCAAGTTCTGTCGTTTTGGACGTCTTCCATTTTGAATGTGTCTTTTCCCTTCGAGCTTAAGACTTGAGTTATCATTAAACTAATCTATACTTTCTTTATTAAGTCGGTCTTTACTCCTGTCTTTTCAACCTTGGAGACTCAATAAGCATTTATTATTTACCACCTTTTAAGAGTTTAACTCCTCAAATTGTGTTAGTTGCATATTGGGAAGTTAAGAAGCCTTCTTGTGCAAGTAAGTGGACGAGGTTGTTTTGCCACAACTGCCACGTCGCCATAAAGGAGCCTCCATCTTGTTAGTGGTCATTGTAAGTAATGAAGTCAGGTGACATGTAGCAACTGACCTCCTTTCGTTAAGACATGGGATGGCAGAGTTAAATGCCATGAATCTCCTTTGCCGTGGGCAGTTTGGGAGGTTGTTATTTTGTTGAGAAGAAATTGAAACCGGGAGTTAAATGTCATTCTTCTTCTTCGCTGTGTGTATGGCTAGGCATTAGTTTTCTGTTGTTAAGAAATTGAAACTGAGAGGTAAATGCCATTAAGTTTCATCGCCGTGGGAGTGTAGATGGTACTTTCTTTTGAAGAGGACATGGATAGGAGAGTACAGTGAGTTGAGAGACTAAGAAAGAAACCTGTGGATGTCGCTGAGAGCTCAGCAAGGGCAAGCTAGCAACATCAGATCTCTTAGCACAACGACAGGTTTCCATTCATTCTTTTTGTGCAGTCTATGATCAATATTTGTGTCTTATTTCTGCAATGATAGTGTAGGAAGCTTACAATGTATAGGATGTGATAATAATGCCATCTTACTGTAAGTTTTGAGGAGGTTGTTTACAATGAAACATTATCATTGTTGTCTTCTTAGAATATGAAAACAATGTTGTCTTCTCAGAAAATGATATCATTATATATCATGAACAAGACCATAATAATAATAGAACATAGTTTTTCAAATATATACACACTAATGCTGCTAAATGCATGATGCAAGTTGTGAACTATATTCTACTAGTTGTCGGCAATGATGTATGCATTGAGTTGATCTTATATGTCTGTAATACCAGCTCAAACTATCTTGTCTACACTCGAAATGTTAGTTTCTTAGTGAGAAGCCACATTGCACCACGTGCTTATTGTGAAGGAGTTTAAAACCTTAGATTTAATGCATGTTTCGACGTAGATTTTAGTTTGTTTGACAGCCGGAGGTGTAATTGTAATTGGCTGTGGTGTCGGGAGATAAAAACCAGAGGAGGACAATGTTTCAAAACATCTCTCTGTCCAAATAGATAAGAATCCCAAAAACAAAACATTGAATGTCAACAAAAGTAATTAGCTAGTATCTTATTAGGTTTTAGACATTTAATTAGAGGTCGACATATGAGTTGATCATCTCTAGTGTCTTAAGATAGACTCCAAGTCTTTTAATATCTTTATTTTATTACTCTTACCTCATTGAACCATGTGAAACCATTTGTTTTGGAAGGAGGTCTAGAGTTGAAGTATAAGTATTTATTCTTGGTTGAAAACTGTCATGCTTTTGAAATGAAAAGATAAGGGTGGGAAACTTGCATTTTGTGTCTTAATTAAGTTGCATGCGATGATTCTTGTGTCACTATTATCTTGAAGACCTCTATGAGTCTAAAACTTTAAAACTCCGGGCTTACGGATAATTGTATTATACACCTGAGTAAGTTGTATAAACTTATGGGAACTGTATAGTCAAGTTAGAGACCACTTAGGAGTGGATATTTTTAAACAATGTTTTAAACGGCTATGGGACTATTTATGCATTACAAATGCTATCCGTATAAACAATGAAATGGAAAACCCTTTATACATCATGTAAACGGAGATGATCCCATAGGATCAGAAATAGAGTAAAACTATGTGCCATGTGCTATTGCATGAGGAAATTCAAATACCTTGAGGTTATTGAGGTCAACATTTATATAAACCTTACAAATTGGAAAACTGTAGGATTGCGATTATTTCAAGTCGAGTAGGGTGGGTCAACTATATTCATGCGATCATACAACGCTATTTAAATACAAATCCTTTGGCCAAGGTGATGCATGATCCTCCAGTGGATTGGATGTTCATTGTGACTGGATGGCATATCTTGTGGAGAGTCATGCATGACTAGAGGGTATCTAGGGATCTGCACAATAACAAGACACATAAGTTACAACACTAGAGTTCAGATGGCAAACACCGATGGTTATCCTAAGTCTATCCTCTTGAGTAGGGTAGGGCCACTTCCGGTTAGGAAGGAGTGCAGGAGACCGACGGTCTGTGGTTGGAGGTTAAGCTCCTTGAAGATATTTTCTCTTCCAAATATTGAGGATTGCTGAGTCTTGAATGTGATGGGTCAACAATCGAGATGCGGTGATAATGGTATGTTTCCAATATTGTATTTGTTTCAAGAATATTTCTAATTGTGAGAAAACAAAATGTTTATGGTTTATCATTTCTTTCAGCTTTGTGAAAAATGAAATCATGTTTATTGTTAAAGCAAAGAATGTTATATTTTATAGTAGTGAAATTCTTTTATATTTAATTACAAAGAAAGAAAGAAAAAAATATACCTTTGTTAAAACCTAGTTTTCAAGTAAAATCAGATATGGATGTTACATATGGTATCAGAGCTAACTAGGTTTAGAACTAGGGCTGATGAGTCCACTAACCTGATTAGGAAATCAACATTATGCAGGTAGCTAATGATTTGATTTACTATGCCAGGATGGTACGCATCAAGAAAACTGCAAGAAAATCCTTCGCGGGTAAGGAACGTTATCTGCAAGCTAAGTAGAAATGGCTTGCGATGATCAAGACCATTGAGAAAACTAATGACAAAAATGACATTTGGCTTGATGATGTGGAAACCTTTGCCAATGCCTTGTCACGACTTAAACGAATGAGAAGAGAACTTCTAGAGGTAGCGACGATGGCGGCTCAAATCATGATCAACTGCTGCCCTATTATTGTACCTAATAGTGTACCTATTAGTGTACCTGTTAGTATACCTATGAGTGTACCTATTAGTATACCAATGATCACTAGGGATCCTCATATAGCACCTAGAGCTGAGATCATTGAGATATCATCTGATAGTGAGTCTGAGGGGTATACACCTCGTGATTATGTCTCAGACAATGAATCTGAAGGTTACACCCCACTTGATAATACTGAGTAAAAACATGAGATATGTCTATCTCTATCTGATGTAGAAACAATTTTGCAAATTGAATAAAGACAAATTTTTGGTTTGAAAACAGTTATGATTATGATCAATTGTTGTTTTCTTTTTGGTGATATATAATATGATAAGCATAAAATTAATTAGTATATGTTTAATCAGGTGAGAAACTAAACTATCATGGACTAATCAGAGTTTAACGAGGGGGACGATCGGGAAGGTCATAACTCTCGAGAAAACTCCACTGACAAGTTGGATAGGATTCTAAATATGCTTACTAAAACCAAGGAAAGGTTGAACAAACTGGAAAAGAAAATGGATGAAACTAGCAACACAGAGGGTGAAAATGAGAACTCACATAATGCAAGCAAAAGTAAACATTGGGAAAATAGCACGTCAAGTGAAAACCCTGACGACAGTGAAGTTCAAAGAAAAACCAAAGATAAACTTGCATTAGAATTATCTAAGGACATGAAGAAGGTTAACCCTTCTAAGTTCGATGGAACGAAAACTGGAGATGCAGCAGAAGCATGGTTAACAGAGATGGAGAAATACTTTGAGATCAGAAATTACTCTGAGGTTACTAAAACAGTGTGGGGAGCATATCAACTATCTGGGGAAGCATCCACTTGGTGGATGAATAAGAAAATGGAGCTGGAATTAAGTCCCTTGAAGGTGACATGGAATGAGTTCGTGGAACTATTCCGAAAATGGTGGTTACCTCAGTTATATTTTGATCAAAAGTTAACAGATTTCCAAAACCTCAAGCAAGGTGAACTATCTATGGTTGAGTATGCAGAAAAATTCACTAGACTACTGAAGTATGTTCCTCAATACCAAAAGGATGAAAGATTTCAAATCAGAAAATTCATCATGGGACTCAATCCTTAGATTGGCGGTGAAGTGGAGGTGCATGGTCCAAGCACAATGGATCAAGTATATGAGAAGGCAATTAAGTAGGAGCAGAAGATCAAATCTATCTCTGCTTATCATGAAAAGAAACGTAAGAAGTTTGATAAGAACTACAACGATCAGTCATATAAAAGGAAAAATGAGAAGGGATATGGAAACAGGAGGTTTGATAAAGGAAATCGAAAGAATCAAGGGGGATTTGGTAATGAGCGAAGAGGTGAAGATTATAAGAAAAAATGTTAATTTTAAGAAGAATGATGATTCTACAAGTAGGCCATCTGAGAAGTGAGGACCTATAGGAGGATGCTTTTCTTGTGGAGGAGATCATTATGCCAACCGTTGCCCTAACAACAAGCAGAATGGGAAGCCTAGGAACACGGAACTTCCTTCACAACAGGAAGCATTTCAGCAAAGGATTCATGCCGCTCTTGACAATCGACAAGCAGAGTATTAGATCACCCCTATTGAGATGATAGGTACCTTATTTGAAGTTCCTGTTTCTATTCTATTTGATACTGGTGCAACAAAATTTTTTGTGTCACCTAGAGTCCTAAGTAAATTTTCTAGAAAAGATGGTTTTATGTCAAACCCATGGATAGTTGAGTATGCAAATAACTCAAAGGCTCAGGTAGAGTAATGTTTGTTTGAAGCTAAGATTGATATTTCTAACTTCACCACTAAGGCAAATTTATACGTAGCACCTTTAGGGTCCTATGATGTCATCTTATGAATGAATTGATTGTGGAAACATTGAGCCAAGGTAGATTATTTTCATAAAACAATTGAGTGTCTGGATGAGAAGGGCAATTCAGTAAATCTTCAAGGAATTCAAAGGGAAATAAGGATTAGATCCATTTCATCAAAACAACTAAAACGGGCTAGGCGAAAGGGATGTCAACTTTTTGTAGTCAAAATGGACCTAGTAGAGGAAACCTTGAAGAAACAAACATTTGAGGAAAAATATCCATACCTTAGCAATTTCAGTGATGTATTTCCTGAGGAGCTACCAGGTTTACCCCCAAAAAGAACATTTCACTTTGGCATAGATATTAAACTAGGATCAGAGCCAATCTCTAAAGCTCCATATCGTATGACCACCGCTGAACTTATTGAATTAAAAGCTCAATTGCAAGAGCTATTGTCCAAGAATCTAATCAGGCCAAGTGTATCACCATGGGGAGCCCCGGTTATATTTGTCAAGAAGAAAGATGGAACTCTAAGGCTGTGTATAGATTATAGGATGCTTAATAAGGCGACAATAAAGAACAAGTATCCCTTGCCACGTATTGATGATCTATTTGACCAAATGCGTGGTGCATCAGTCTTTTCTAAGATAGATTTGAGATCTGGATACCATCAGTTAAGGTTGAAAGATGAAGATATTCCCAAGACGGCATTTAGAATGAGATATGGTCATTATGAGTTTATGGTGTTGCCGTTTGGATTGACCAATGCACTTGCTACTTTCATGAATCTCATGAATAATGTTTTCAGAGATTGTCTTGATAAGTTTGTGCTAGTTTTCATTGATGATATTCTAATTTATTCCAAAAATGAAAAGGAGCATAGACAACATCTTCAAATAGTCTTGCGACGACTAAGAGAACACAAATTGTATGCAAAAGTCTCAAAGTGCACCTTCTTTTAGAAAGAAGTGCAGTATTTGGGGCATATAATATCAGCTGATGGGATATTAGTTGATCCAGCCAAAATAAAAGCTATTATGGAGTGGCCTGAACCTTCCAATGTTTCAGAGGTACGAAGTTTTATGGGGTTGGCAGGTTATTATAGGAAATTTGTGTTGAATTTCTTGAGCATTGCTAGCCCAATTACCTCCTTGCAAAGAAAAGGAAAAAGGTTTGTTTGGACAGAAGAATGTCAAAAGGCTTTTGGCTTGTTAAAAGAAAAATTAACAACCGCTCCAATTCTGAAAGTTCCCAATCCTGAGGGAGATTTTGAAGTTATTACTGATGCCTCGGGGGAAGGGTTAGGAGGTGTGCTTATGCAAGATGGCAGGGTAGTAGCCCATGAATCAAGGAAGTTGAAAAACTATGAGTAGAACTACGCTCCTCATGACTTAGAAATGGTAGCAGTGATTCATGCCCTTCAGATGTGGCGACATTATTTGTTGGGAAAGACTTTTATATTAAAATCCGATCATCAAAGTCTTCGCTACATATTCATACAACCTAATCTTAATGCAAGGCAGAGGAGATGGTTGGAATTAATATCAGATTATGACTTTGAGATTTCTTATATCAAAGGCAAGGAAAATCAAGTAGCTGATGTCTTAAGCAGAAGAAGGCACATAGCTTCTATAATCTCCATACATGCTAACTTTAAAGATTTAGTAATGCAAAGCTTATCTAGAGATGAGTATTATGAGCAAGTGAAATAGGCTTTGCACTTAAACCCTGAGGACCCAAGATATGACGGATTCAGTATTGAATCGAATGGATTGATGAGATTCAAGGGTAGAATCTACATTCCTGATTCAGTAGAACTTAGAAACCTTGTGTGGAAGGAAGTTCATTGTGCTCCTTACTCTGGACACCTTGGTGTAACAAAACTATTAGCTGATGTCAAGCCGCTATATTTCTAGAAGGGAATGAAAAGCGATGCTGCAAGGTTTGTAGCTAGTTGTTTGGAGTGTCAGAGAGTTAAGATGGAACACCAACATCCTGCTGGATTGTTATACCTGCATGATTTTTCAGAATGGAAATGGCAGGTTGTTAGTATGGATTTTGTCTAGGGGTTACCAATGTCTAAGAATAGGCATGATGCAATATTGGTTGTTGTGGATAAACTAACCAAGGTCGCACATTTCATACTAGGAAATTTGACAGATGGAGCTCATCTTTTGGCTCAGAAATTTGTGCAAGAAATTTTTAGATTGCATGGTGTACCTGAAAAGATTATATCTGATAGAGATGCTCAGATAACTTCATGGTTTTGGCAAACCTTATTTTCTGCATTAGGGACTAAACTTAATGTGAGTACTGCTTATCATCCTAAAACTGATGGACAAACAGAAAGAGTGAATCAGGTATTAGAAGACCTCTTGAGAATGTATTGCATGGATAAGCAATACAGATGGGAGGAATATCTACCTCTTATCAAATTTGCCTATAACAACTCCTATCATTCTGCCATTAAGATGGCGCCATTTGAAGCATTATATGGAAGGAAATGTAGAACTCCTATAAGCTGGGATAAGCTGGAAGATAGGATAAGCATTGGACCTGAAATGCTTGCTGATATGGAAGAAAAAGTGAAAATGATTAGGAAGAGGTTGGCAAAAGCCAATAACAGGCAAAAGAGTTATGCAGATCACAAACGAGTGCCTAGACATTGCTCTGTTGGTGAGAAAGTGCTTTTGCAAGTGAAACCCCATAAGATTTCAATAAAATTTGGTAAATCATCGAAATTGGCTCCTCGTTATGTCAGACCTTTTGAAGTTCTTGAGATTATCAATCCAGTTGCCTACAAAGTTGCTCTACATCCAGCCTTGTCCAAGATGCATAATGTTTTTCATGTTTCATATCTAAAGAAATATTTTGTAGGTAATAACCACATCCTTAACTAGAATTCCTTACAGATGCAAGAACCCGGGGTGGTTGTGATCGAGCCACTCAAGGTCCTCGGAATGCGTAAACTTCATTTACGTAATCGAGAAGTTTTACAATGTAAAATTCAGTGGGACCAATATGGCAAGGATAGCGCCACTTGGGAAGACTATAAAGACACTTACGAAAGATTTCCTAAACTTTTCAAAGACATTAATGTTGAACTATAAAAAGTTTGTTTTAAGTTTGATTTTTGCTTGATAAACTCAATCATCGGGGACGATGATTTTTAAAGGGGAAGGATATGTTACATCCCTCTTTTTGGAATTGATAATGCTATTTACTTTTCTTGCAAATTTCAGTTATATAATATGTTGTGGATGACATGGAAACTAGTGATGTGGATAGACAAAGTTAGTTCTATGAAATTTTGGAATCTATTGATTATGATCAATGTGATATTATAAACTAAAATGCCTTTTTGTTTGGAGAAAATGATGTTTGGATATATTATGCTTTGATTTGGAATATAGGTGCTTTGACCACAAAAATTATATGTGAGACTGTCATTGCAGGAACAGGTGGACCATGTTCGATAGGAAGAGAAAGTATCTTTGAGAGAGAGAATAGACTTTGGAAATTAACCATGGGTGTTTGTTACTGAAAATGCCAAGCAGGTAGATAAACCTTGAAGCCTTAAATTTAGTCATGTTTACGACTGGGGTAGTTTAAGACTAGATGTTGAGATCTAAAGATAAGGTTTAAAACCTTTTCGTAAGTCGTCATATTGAATTTTGGAAATCGACGTTGTTGTCGTAAGTCCACTAAAGCAAGTCATCTTATATAGATGACTAATATTTCGTTTATAGGTAAATAAATAAACTTATTTGTGGCAGATTTGTGAGTTGCGTCTCATAGTCAAAAGACGCGAGAAGTTGTAATTGTGCGTCAAACAATTTAGAAAAACTTGTTTTGCGTTATGCCCAATCCATTGTGATTGCCGTAAAAATGCTTTGAACATGTGTTGTGAATTTATTCCTTTTTGAAAATCAACGGAAGTCAAATTTGAAGCCGAGATGGGCTATAACCTGTTTTGGTCATTATTTGGAAGAATATTCCAAAATTGCCTTAGTTTTATCTTGGTTAACGTGAGGTATTTTTTGTTAGTTTGTTTGATGTCTGTTTCTCGTCAAGTCGAGTTGGTTTACGCCTAAGTTCTGTCATTTTGGACGTCTTCCATTTTGAATGCGTCTTTTCCCTTCGAGCTTAAGACTTGAGTTATCATTAAACTAACCTATACTTTCTTTATTAAGTCAGTCTTTACTCCTCCTCTCTTTACGACCTTGGAGACTCAATAAGCGTTTATTATTACCACCTTGTAAGAATTTAACACCTCAAATTGTGTTAGTTGCATAGTGGGAAGTTAAGAAGCCTTCTTGTGCGAGTAAGTGGATGAGGTTGTTTTGCCACAGCTGCCACGTCGCCATAAAGGAGCCTCCATCTTGTTAGTGGTCACTGTAAGTAAGGAAGTCAGGTGGCATACAGCAACTGACCTCCTTTCGTTAATGCATGGGATGGCAGAGTTAAATGCCATGAATCTCCTTCACCATGGGTAGTTTGGGAGGTTGTTATTCTGTTGAGAAAAAATTGAAACCGGGAGTTAAATGCCATTCTTCTTCTTCGCTGTGCGCAGGCTAGGCATTATTTTTCTGTTGTTAAGAAATTGAAACTGAGAGGTAAATGCCATTAAGTTTCTTCACCATGGGAGTGTAGACGATACTTCCTTTTGAAGAGGACATGGATAGGAGAGTGCAGTGAGTTGAGAGACTGAGAAAGAAACCTGCGGACGTCGCTGAGAGCTTAGTAAGGGCAAGCTAGCAACAACAGATCTCTTAGCACAATGACAGGTTTCCATTCTTTCTTTTTGCGCAGGCTATCATCAATATTTGTGCCTTATTTCTGCAATGATAGTGTAGGAAGCTTACAACGTATAGGATGTGATAATAATGTCATCTTACTATAAGTTTTGAGGAGGTTGTTTACAATAAAATGTTATCATTGTTGTCTTCTTAGAATACGAAAACAATGTTGTCTTCTCAGAAAATGATATCATTATATATCATGAACGAGACCATAATAATAATAGAACACAGTTTTTCAAATATATACACACTAATGCTGCTAAATGCATGATGCAAGTTGTGAACAATATTCTACTAGCTGTCGGCAATGACGTATGCATTGAGTTGATCTTATATGTCTGTAATACCAGCTCAAACTATCTTGTGTACACTCGAAACGTTAGTTTCTTAGTGAGAAGCCACATTGTACCATGTGCTTACTGTGAAGGAGTTTAAAACCTCAGATTTAATGCATGTTTCGACGTAGATTTTAGTTTGTTTGATAGCCGGAGGTGTAATTGTAACTAGCTGTGGTGTCGGGAGATAAAAACTAGAGGAGGACAAGGTTTCAAAACATCTCTCTGTCCAAATAGATAAGAATACCGAAAAAAAGACATTGAATGTCGATAAAAGTAATTAGCTAGTATCTTATTCAGTTTTAGACCTTTAGTTAGAGGTCGACATATGAGTTGATCATCTCTAGTGTCTTAAGATAGACTCCAAGTCTTTTAATATCTTTATTTTATTACTCTTACCTCATTGAACCATGTGAAACCATTTGTTTTGGAAGGAGGTGTAGAGGTGAAGTATAAGTATTTATTCTTGGTCGAAAACCATCATGCTTTTGAAATGAAAAGATAAGGGTGGGAAACCCGCATTTTGTGTCTTAATTAAGTTGCATGCGATGATTCTTGTGTCGCTATTATCTTGAAGACCTTTATGAGTCTAAAACTTTAAAACTCCGGGCTTACGGATAATTGTATTATACACCTGAGTAAGTTGTATTAACTTATGTGAACCGTATAGTCAAGTTAGAGACCACTTAGGAGTGGATATTTTTAAACAATATTTTAAATGGCTATGGGACTATTTACGCATTACAAATGCTATCCGTATAAACAATGAAATGGAAAACCCTTTATACATCGTGTAAATGGAGATGATCCCATAGGATTAGAAATAGAGTAAAACTATGCGCCATGCGCTATTGCATGAGGAAATTCAAATACCTTGAGGTTATTGAGGTCAACATTTATATAAACCTTACAAATTGAGAAACTGTAGGATTGCGATTAGTTCAAGTCGAGTAGGATGGGTGAACTATATTCATGCGTTCATACAATGCTATTTAAATACAAATCCTTTGGCCAAGGTGATGCATGATCCTCAAGTGCATTGGATGTTCATTGTGACTGGATGGTGTATCTTATGGAGAGTCATGCATGACTAGAGGGTATCTAGGGATCTGCATGATAACAAGACATGTAAGTTACAACACCAGAGCTCAGATGGCAAACACCGATGGTTATCCTAAGTATATCCTCTTGAGTAGGGTAGGGCCACTTCTGGTTAGGAAGGAGTGTGGGAGACTAACGGTCTGTGGTTGGAGGTTAAGCTCCTTGAAGATACTTTCTCTTCCAAATATTGAGGATTGCCGAGTCTTGAATGTGATGGGTTGACAATCGAGATGCGGTGATAATGGTATGTTTCCAATATTGTATTTGTTTCAAGAATATTTCTAATTGTGAGAAAACAAAATGTTTATGGTTTATCATTTCTTTCAGCTTTATGAAAAAGTGAAATCATGTTTATTGTTAAAGCAAAGAATGTTATATTTGATAGTAGTGAAATTCTTTTATATTTGATTACAAAGAAAGAAAGAAAAAAAATACGTATGTTAAAACCTAGTTTTCAAGTAAAATCATATATGGATGTTACAAGGACTATGTTATTGTACTTGTATATCATACTCATGGCTATGCCATTGCATTGCATATTGTTTTATGTAATTGTATACTCACAAGAGAGAAGATGTAATCATACAAATTAATGAGAAGAAATGAGATGTTTCCTATTTGGTTTACGGATTCCGGTGTGAGTATTGGATCCGCTTGTACTATGATGCTTTTAGATTCATGTTGATAATTTAGAATGTGTTATAGGAACATTTGGGTTGGTGTTTAAAATGAACATAGTTTATTAATGTTTCTCTGGAGAGTGATTTTGTCCTCTCCTGTGGCTTGTGCATTCAACCATACTTGGCCATGAATGTTGCCAATCTATTGAATTGACAACCATATTATGTGCATGTTATCACTTGTTATTCAAAAAAATATATTCTTACCCTCTTTTGGCCCTTACCCTTCGAGGTTGCGGGGCAGGATGTTACAAACCATGTGGTACCTAAATAATGTAGCATAATAAAAATCCATGTTACTAATTTCCTATCGACCAAGCATTGCACAAAATAACTCTTATAAAACATACATGTACATGAAGTGCGTTTGAATCAACTTTGTGTGAAGTGATTGAACTAAAATTGTGTGAAGAGTGTGCTTTAACTTTGGAATTCACTTTGTGTGTGTTTGTTCTTCGGTATATTTGAACGCAGGTGTTTACTTGTGTGTGATTGAACTAACTTTGTGCATAAAACATGTTTAAAATTTGGCACATGTTCACTTTCTATGTGTGAAGTGTGTATTCTAACTTTGACATTCATTTTGTGTGAATTGTGTGTGTGAAATTTAATTTGGGCATTCACTTTGTCTAGTGTGTTTATTTGAACTTTATTGTGTTTTATAAATTTGGCACCCACTTTATGAGTGTGTTCAGAGTTTGGAATGTTTAAACTTAAGTGTTAATGCATGATTGTACTAAATTTATGTGAATGAATTATGTTTGAAAATTGGCATATTCAGTTTTTATTTATGTAAATTGTGTGTGTGTGTGGAAAAGTTAATTTAGGCATTCACTTTATAGTGTGTGTTTTTAAAAAATAATTTTGGTATTCACTTTGTGTGGTATATGTGTTTGAACCAAATTTGGAATTTGTTGTGTATCTATGTGAGCTTGAAATAACTTTTACATTTAGTTTTTCTTTATTTATTCAAATGAACTTAAGTTAACACATTTTGTGGAGTGAATGAACTTCAACTATCACATTTTTTGGAGTGTATGAACAAACTTTGATATTCACTTTGTGTAGAATGCAATTGAAAGATTTAAAATTCTTTATTTTGTCTATACAAATGAGCCTTGGATATCATTTTGCATAGAGTTTATGAATGAACTTTGATGTTTACTTTATGTGGAATGTTCTTGAAAGAACCAAAATTCCTTTTATGTGTGTGCACGGATGAACTTTGGATATCATTTTGTGTGATACATATGAATAAACTTTGATTTTCACTTTTTGTGAAATGTGTCTACAAACAAACTTCAATGATGTTCATTGTGAGTCTTTGTGTGTTTGAATAAATTTTGACTTTCATTGTGTGTGTGTGTGAAACATATTTAGTTTTGTCATTCAGTTTGTGTAAAGTGTATGCCTATGTATTTGAATGAAATTTGTCATACTTTGTGTGTGCATGCATGTGTCTATGAATGAGCTTTGGCACTCACTCTATGTGTTTACAAAAACACTGATGTTCACTTTGTGTCAAGTATATGTGTGTGTGGTGTATGTGTGTGTGAATTACCTATGGTTTTCATTGTGTGTGGGTGGGTAGGTTTGAAAGTTAGCTTTA
This sequence comes from Cunninghamia lanceolata, assembly GCA_027924645.1. NCBI lineage: Eukaryota > Viridiplantae > Streptophyta > Pinopsida > Cupressales > Cupressaceae > Cunninghamia > Cunninghamia lanceolata. Next base: position 420,187 of record BSBN01000149.1, on the reverse strand, counting down.
GTATTCACCATGTGTGCACATGTTTATGTGAATGAACTTTGGCATTCAATTTATCTATGTAATATGTGTATTAACTAGCTCTCATATTCACTTTGTGTGTGTGACTAAACTAAATTTCACATTCACTTGGACTTGAGTTATTTATTGTTTGTGTATTGCCATCCAATTTTTGTATATGAAGCATATGTTTGAACCTTGGCATCACCTTAAAATCATATCATAAAATTAGAAATTAAATATGAGTTAAGCTAAAAAAAATTTAGAAATTAAATCTAAGTTAAGCTAAAAATAAAATTATAAACTCTAACCCTTAGTATAGACCTCCGAGTAGCCTATTTGAAAATAGTATGAAGTATGTAGCTTCAAGGTTTTATGAATCTATGATCATCCTCAAATAATTACTTTATATGTACCTTCTTTTGATCTGTAGAATAATATTACATTTTGAATACTCTAATTCTAACCCTACTCCTAACCTAAACCCTATTTGTAAATCCTGTCCCTATATGTAACTATAACACTAACCCTAATTGTATCCCTAACATTACATAATTTGGTAGCTATAAGTTATTCTATCTAAATTGTTTATGCCTTAAGTGAGAAAGTTATTTGATCTCTTTTCAATAGTTGGAAGTAGATAAAGTATTAGATACTTAGTTATATTTTCCATTTAAGGTCCACAATATTTCTCTTGGTCTAGATGGTGTCATTTATTAATGTATATTATAGGCCCTTTTTGGCAATTCCATGGCAATTAAGAGCTTAATATTTTAAGCTATAATGAAACTGCTACCTCTAGTTTTACCTTTTTAGGACTTCTTTTGTAACTCCCTACTAGTTTATATTTTTAAAGTGTTGTGGAGCAATAATTTTAATAAATATTAAAACTTACCAAAATGATATATATATATATATATATATATATATATATATATATATATATATATATATATATATATATATATGCTGAATAAGTGGTACCCTAGGGGGTAGCTCCCATTAAATTAAATCCAAGGATTACAAAAACTTGCTATACTAAGTAGCATGGATTACATACAAGCTAGCTGACAAAGCCAAAAATCTAGTTGTGCCACAGCACTCTAAGACCCTCTGCCAGCTCTGAGGCCCTCTCAATTTGGGTAGGGGATAAGAGATCACCATAGCTTCTCCTATAGAAGGCAAATGTTTCCATGTTGTTGTGGTCGATGCCTTCCTAGAAGAGTGCCAAAACTTCAACAAAAACCGTCGGTGTCTTGGCTATCATGTTAACCGCAACTGCATTGAAGACTCCCCCAATGAGGCCCCTGGTATGGCATTTGTCAAAGGCCGTGATCGTAGCCATAGCAGTGTCCCTCATATCTTCCTTGACATAGGCATTGTGCAAAGTTTTCCCATGAGCTTTCCTTCCTAAAACAAGAACGCAGGTGGCTAGGAATTCTTCATAGATGAAGTTGGCATGGACGTGTTCCTTTGTGATATTGTCTGCACCAATTACCTTGAGGATAGATTCCGCTATATGGTCAGAATCAGCTAAAAATAGTCGCTTAATCTGCTTGATCTTTGTCTCTTGCGGCAGATCCTCCTGGAAGTTCTAATCCTCCTGGGCATCCCCTTCACCTTCCAACTCTTCCACGGACCCTTCAAAGGACTCTTCTTCCTCACGTTGACAAATGCAAACACAATTCATCTCCATTGTGGCGTAGGGAAATTGTGTATCACCTGGAGTCTTAAAGGCCTTGCTAAAGAGATTTTAGGTAATCCATCACTATAACTAAGGGATTCCCTAAATCTAAGAAGTCCAATGAAGATCAGCAAATCGTCCGAAGTTGCCCGATGTACCAACAGGTCCTACAGCTAACTCAGAGGGAGATTCAGCCAGGGTTCACATGACCCTGCAATGATGGCATCCTCCTCCAGATCACATGCCAGGTTCGCCAGATGGTCTACTGCTACATTACCTTCCTAGTAGATGTGACTAAGGGTGTAGTTCCCAAGCTCAGGCAAGATCTTCAAAATAACTTTAGCAATATAGTTTAATTTCTAATTGTGGATTTGCTTTGACTTTATGGCATTGATGCATATAAGAGAGTGCCCCTCAATGTCGAGGTCCACAAGCTTAAAATCCTTGTAGAGGCAGAGCCCAAGGAGCAAGGCTTCAAATTCTATTTTGTTCTTAGTCCCCTTCGGGAGTCTTTTTGAAAGTGCCACCACCAACTTACCATCCTCATTTCTTATGATGACTCCCACACTTGAAGGCCCTGGATTGCCCTTGGCCACTTCGTCAAAATTTAGTTTCAGTCTCCCCTTTAGTGGGATACTCCATTTTGTGAGGACCCTTTCTCTCTTTTTCTTCTGTAATTCCAGGGTGGAAGCTTTGGACTGGGAGCATAAGATCCGGCCAACTTTTCAGCATTTCCCCGTCCCAACCTGCAAATGGTATCGGGGATGAGTTGGCCAATCTTACATTAACTAATTCACTGATGCCTACCTTGAGCTTCCCTAGGATTGTTTCCAGACTTGACTCTTTGTCTTGGAAAATCTTGCTATTCCTTTCACGCCGAATATGCCAAATTAGGAGTGAGGGGCTTGTCAGCCATAAGCCTTGCCAAGTTGATTTCTATCCTTTGGGCCACCCTTTGAAGAGGTCCTCAATTTTATCTGGGACGGCGCTAACCCATCCTAATTTCTTCCTTAACCAGTCCCAGCATTTGGATGCAAAAGTGCAGGAAAGAAAAAGGTGGTTAGTTGTTTCCTCAGCTCCACCGCATAAAACACACCTAGAAAGTCCTTCAATTCCAAAAGACTTGAGTCTATCACTTGTCAGAATCTGCTTGTGTATAGTAGTCCATGCAAAGGCCCTTGGCTTGGGGAGTGTCCATTTTATCTAGCAAAGAGTAGAAGGCCAATCACTCTTCGTCTGTGGATTTTGCATGGCATACCCGAACTTAACTTTATAGTGTCTCGACTTTGAACCTATCCAGAAGATTTCATCTTCTTTACCTGAAGGAATAATTCTTCTAACTTTGAAGGCATCTTTTAGTTCAAGCATTGCCTTAATGCTCAATTGGAATGACAAAATCAAATCCCAGTTCTAATCCAAGTCCTAAATATAGCAAGAAGCTTTCCTGCCATGAGCTGTGGAAAGATCTCTCCAGTGTTCCCTTACTCCTGTGAGCTTTGCCAATGGAGGAAGACCTTTCAAGGAGTCTTCCTAGAAATTGGCTCGAGATCCATTGTGAATAGACCAAGAGATATGGTCCATTATGAGCCATCTACACTGTTGCATAAAATTCCAAATATGCGATCCTCTTGGGGGATTAGGGGTCATTAAGATGCGGATTGGATCATCTGAATCAAGATATTTTTTCCTTAGAATCTGACATCATCTCATTGTTGGATCTTTAAACATGGTCCATATTACTTTGGCTCCCAAGGCTATGTTTTTTTTTTCCATGCTTCAGAAATCCGCACCTCCATCACCTTTTCTTTTGCAAGCCACTTGCCATCCAATAAGTGGAATCCTCTAGACTTCATTGGCTCCTTCCCAGAGGAACTTTTTAAGGATTCCCTCCATCGAGCTAGAAGATTTCTTGGTTGCCTGGTTGATACTCATCTGGAAGATAGGGATCGCTAAGAGGACCATTTTAATCATCTGGATTTTGCCTGGGAGCATGAGCCATTTTTCTTGCCAGAACGATGCCTTGGATCTACATTTTTAAATGGTGTCTTCCCATAAAGAGGTGTGAATTGTACCTTTGAACAGGGGGACTACAAGGTATTTTCTTGGGATCTCTACCTTCCTGAACTTGAGGATGGATGAAATCTGCCTTTGCATTCTCATGCCAGTGTTAAAGAAAAAGATACTTGATTTTTCTTAATTTATTTCCTACCCCGAGGCTTCCTCATATTTCTATAAAAGCGTGGAGATTTCTACTATTGAGTTTGTTTGGGAAGAGGCGAAGAGAAGTGTGTCATCCACAAACTACTGGTGAGTGACCAAGGGAAAGTCATCAGCAACCTTAACACCATCTCACCTCCCAGAGCTTGCCAAGTGTTAAATGCTCCTACCCAGGGTTTCCACCATAATGACGAAGAGGAAAGGCGATAGGGGATTGCCTTGCCTGAGTCCCTAAGTGGGTTCGAAGAACCCACATGGAGAACCATTGACTAAAATGGAGTAACGCACCATGGAAATGCACTGATAAGTCCATTCAATCCAACTTTTATCAAAACCAAACTTCTCCATAATCTTCATTAGAAATCTCCAATTAACATGATCATAGGCCTTGCTTATGTCTAATTTCAGGATCATACAACTTTGGTTTGATGGAGTAATGGAATATAAAGTCTCATGTGTTGAGATAATGCTATCAATTATATTCCTACCTTGCGTAAAGATGCTTTTCTCCTCAGAAATGATGCATGAGAGGATACCTTTGAGCCTGTTTGCCATTACTTTCATCACTAGCTTATAGATGGTGTTGCAAAGAGAGATGGGCTAAAAGTCCTTCAGGGAAGTAGACTCTGCTTTTTTTGGAATTAGGGAAATGAATGTGTTGTTGATATCCTTTATCATCTTCCTTGATTTCCTCAAATTTTCAACAGCCTTCCAAATGTCATTTTCTAAAATGTCCCAGAATTCTTGGAAGAACCTTGCAGGGAAGCCGTTTGGCCCAGGGGATTTATCAGGTGCCATCTGGAAAACTGCAGCCTTCAACTCTTCCTTGGTGAAGGGCCCTAGAAGGTATTCATTTTGTTCCCTAGTGATCAATTCTGGGATGAGGTCCAAGAAGATTTGTTGTTTTTGCATGGAAGAGGCTTCCATGTTGGCCAGTAGATTGTGGAAATACTTAACTACTTCCTTTTGGATGATCCCTTCATCTGAGATCTCTGTGCCATCTTCAAAGAGGACCATAGAGATTCGGTTGTGACTCTTTCTTTGTTTTTTGGAGTTGTGAAAGAACTTGGTATTTAGATTTCCTTCTTCCAGCTAGGTTTCCCTTGATTTGGATCTCCAAAAAACCTCCTCTCTGGCAAGGAGTTCCTGATGGGTTTTCATAAGCTCTTTCTCCCTTTCAAATTCAAAGTTAGTCATGCCATTGTTCAGAACCTCCTAATTTAACAATTCCAATTCATCCTCTATCCATTCCTTTTCTTTAAAAATGTTTTTGAAGGTTCCTTCATTCCAAACTTTTAGGTGCTCTTTGATTACTTTCAGTGTTTCTGCAATAATGAACATCTTCGAACCTTTCTAAACCTCTGTATTTGCCCACCATTGTTTTATTAGATCTTTGAGGGAACCATCTCTCAGCCACATTTTTTCAAATTTGAACGGGCTTCTAACCAGTGTTTTATCTTCTCTTATAGCAATCATAACTGGAAAGTGGTCAGACCCAGAGATAGGAAGGATGTGCAAATCAATCGCAATAGGTAGCTTAATCCAATTTATTGAACTTAAGAACCTGTCTAGCCTTTCTGCTATATTGGTAAAACCTTTGCGCTTGTTGGTCTAGGTGAATTCTCCATTTTTAGGAACGATACCTATTAGGTCAGAGTCTTCCACAAAGCGTTTGAAATCTTCTTGGCTTTGACTGATTCAGCTTGACCCACCCTTCTTCTCTATGTTGGATAGGACTGTGTTGAAATCTCCCCCTAGAATCAGTAAGTCATTCTTGTGGTGATGGATTAGCTCTGATATTGAGTTCTAGACTTCCAACTTCTCTTATGTTTTAGTCAAGCCATAAACATTCCAGAGTATGAATTGTAGGTGTGTTTGTGTCTCTTCTACAGTCATGGCCATCCAATTGTCCAATTCAGCCAAGATCTTGATGTTCGTAGTCCTGCTTTTCCAAAGTGCACAAAGCCCTCCAGACACACCTAAGGATGGTCTAGAAAGGCCTTCTCATCCTTTGCAGAATTTGGAGAAATTTTCCCCCTCTTTTGGTAACAGTTTGGTTTCTTGAAGAGTAACTATATTGGCATCCACAACTTGAAGATGACGCTTCAACAAGCGTCACTTGTCAGGGGCATTGAGGCCCCTAACATTCCAGCTAAAGATCCTCATAGGTTCCCAAGGGAGGCAGCCCCTCCCTTGTTGCTATTAATGAATTTTTTTAGGGTGGATTGCCCACCCTTGGATGCCTCCTCCTCCCTTTGAGTTTTGTTCGATTTCATACCCTTTTTCTTCCTTTTAACGCTTAGATTAGGTTTAAGGATTTTAGCCACTTCTTGGCTAATGTATCTTTCCTCAGCTTCCTCGAATTCATCTTCATCCATGGACTTGTACTCTATCCATTCAGATTCATTTCCCTCCTCTCTAAAGTCCTCGACATTTGCAGTTCCTAGGTCATTCCGTAAATGATCCTGAAGTGGCACTTCCTTCGCTCCATCTACTAGGTCTTGGGCAGTTTCTGGAACCCTTGAGATGGTATCAAGGGAAGGAACAAGCTTTGGGGATGCATCTTCCAGAGGAGGCAAATAAGGATAAGTCTCCATGGCAGGCACAACAAGAAAAATGATTATCCAGTGCTTGTGTCAGAATTTGACTCTTCTCCTTCTAGACCCAATTGACTTCCCTAGGGCATCTAGCTATGGAGTGATCTATCCGATGACAATTAAGACAAAAGAGTCTAACATCCTCCTGCTTGACTTTGATTGTACACGATCCTTGTTCTGTAGTGATTTTAATGGAATTTGGAAAGTCTTTAATTGCCGCCACCTTTAATCTTACATAGAGATAGGAGTCTCCTTTCAGGATTTCTACATCTAGTTCAATCAACATACCAATCAATTTACCAATTTTCTTAAGGCACGACTTGGACCAGTGCTCGAGCAGGAGGTTGTACATTCGTATCCATCTGGGAGTATTGTAGGGATTTGCCTTGCATGGATCAAAGAGCGGCATCCATTCCTGAATGAAAAGGGGGATGCCTTTGATTTCCCATCGGCTAAAATAGAGGATAAGTTTGCGCTCTTCTTGGCTTTGAAAAAGAACCATAAAAAAACCCTTGGGAGGGAACTTTATGGAGCTCGGCCATTTCTAGTTTTCTAGAATCCAATCTATGATTGTTTTCCTTGGGAATATTTTCCCCAACATCTTCCCGATGAGTGTGAACTTACTATGATTTTCCAGGTCCTATTCTGCTTCCTTGGAGAGGTCAAGCTTGGTTTGTTCATTCATTCTCCTTCTTGTGAGGTTCATTGAATTCGCTCCCTGAAAATTTGTAGACCACCTCCTTCGCGCCATTTTTTTATTTTTTACAATATTTATATATATATAACCAAAAAAACTCTTCATTTCTTTTTTTAAACTATTTTTTTAAAACAAAACTCTATTTTTATTTTACTTTATGCTATGAATTTAATAAATTACTCAAAGGAGGCAAATACATATATATCCTTTTAAAATATTAGAATACATATATTATATTATAATATATAATATGAAATTTTATAATATATAATTTATTAGCTATTATACTTCATGGATTTAACCAATCAACAAAGAATTCAAAGAAAAAATATTTAAATAAAATCAGAGGTTTATATTTTTAAATTAGAAAATAAAGAGTTATAGAGCTATAATTTTAGTAAATAATAAAACTTACCAAAATGATATTAAAAACATATAAAAACTCTGATTTTACATTGCATTGTTTTAATTTTCTCCATACTTGTTTTTTGGAAGCTCTCAAATTTCTTCTTCTTGTCACTACATTGTTTTAATTTTCTTCATGTACTTGTTTTAATTTTCTTATTCTTTTCCGCATGCAGGGTTACATGTAGTGTTGCAAATGAGAGAATTTTGAATGAAGGTGTTTTACAGATTATTTTAAATATTTTATTGTATCTGTCTTTTTTATTGCAGCTACAGGATTCACAAAGAAGATGGTATGCATGTAGGTGCTAACAAGAAGGAAGATGAGATTTACCTAAGTTTGATTGCAAGGTACAAAAGATTGCAAAAAATCCAAGATCATAAACCTCGGTTTTCTTCGTGGGGTTTGTCTATATATGACATGGTTTTAATTATTTTAAGTATATCCAATTAATAATATAATTCTTGTGTTTATTGTTCATGCCTAGATCAACAAAATATATTAATTCTATAAATCTGTATCAAAATTGATTCAATAAATTATAGGAGAGGGGATATATATATATATATATATATATATATATATATATATATATATATATATATATATATATATATATATATATATATATATAAACTCTTGATTTGATATTTTAATCTATTTTTTCTTTATTATCATTTTAAAAATTAGAATACTCTATAATTTAGAAATTTGTAATTTAAAAGATTCATATAGTTAAAGAATGTATTAGAAAATTAAAAAAAACAAAATCTCTATTTTCACTGTATGATATGGATTCAATAAATTACAAAGGAGGGGAATATATATATATATATATATATATATATATATATATATATATATATATATATATACATATACATATATATATATACATATATATATATATATATACATATATATATACACATATATATATATACACGTATATATATATGTATATGTATATACGTATATATACACGTATATACGTATATATATATATACATATACGTATATACGTGTATATATACATATATATGTATATATACACGTATATACGTATATGTATATATATATACGTATATACGTGTATATATACATGTATATATATGTATGTATATATATGTATATATATACACATATATACATACACGTATATACGTGTATATATATAGATGTGAATATATATATATATATATATATATATATATACGTATATATATATATATACATATACATATATATATATATATACGTATACATATATACATATCTATATATACATATATCTATATATACATATATATATACATATACGTATATATACGTATACGTATACGTATATGAAATTATGGATAGGATTGAATTCAAGTTATAAATATATTAATTCTCATCTTCTGATATGTGTAGCAAATATGTTGTCTGGGATAACGAGCAATGCAGAAAACAACTCTACTGACAAATTTTCTATGAAAAAAAGGAAACCGGTTAGAACATTGAGTTATGTCCACCAAAGCATGAATGAAATGATTTTTTTAAAAAATGGATATTAGAATTGGAATGCTTTGTACAATACTGATTTTGTAGAACTGTGTCAGTACTACCCCAAAGAGAAAACAAACTCCTCATTTACTCATACCTATATGCTCATTACCAATGCAAAATTTTAACTCTCAAGGAATTTTGAATATCTCTCGGCAGTCCTCAATAGAAGGAAGATATGTGATCTCTTATACATGGCCCAACAACACAAAGCGGTAATGCTTCTTAATGGGGCTTCTTCTGCCATGATATTATTTTTCTAAAAATAATATAGTTAATATTATTTTTACAATAAAATTTATTATATTGTAAGCGTGTCAGGGTCTTTTTATAGACCACATGGTTGTGGCCTTTACAACAGCCACCTATACTAGCATGCACACTTTTGTTTTAATAAATGTATTGATAGTAATTGATGCTTTTAAATATAAATTGAGGGTAATATAGTTAATATTATTTTTCCAATAAAATTTATTATATTGTAAGTGCGCCAAGGTCTTTTTATAGACCACATGGTTGTGGCCTTTATAGAAGTCGTTGTGTAACAGCAACCACCCTGTAAGAGTAGCCACTATCAAGATCTATTGATAGTAATTGATACTTTTAAATATAAATTGAGGCTCACATAAGCTCATTCTATTTAATTACCTCAATTTATACATATTTTTTTTTCAACTTATTTTATATGGATGACCAATTTTTTAAAAAATTTTGGACCACGAAAAAAGGAAAGACTACCATAAAATTATTTTTTATTAGGACTACCAAATTTTATTTGGATTTTCTAATGTTTTTGTAATTTTGGAATTTAGAGATGTACAGAAGAAGCATACAAGGCTCCTCGTTCCATGGATTCGCTTTGGGTGGGATAATGTGGTGTGGGGGATAGGATTTGATGTTTCAGAATTCCAAGCCATGGGGAATGCATGGTGTGGAATGTCATGATGGAAAGAGGACTTACTAGATGGTAGAACCAGCCACTACACATGGTGCCTAAAATAGGTTTTCACCATGGTACTTATCCAAGGCGTCACTGAAGTGATTTTCACCATTGGATGAGTTTATTGCACTTGGGTTTTTCTTGATTAGAATGCTTCATGTTATGATTAAGGAGTTTGTGTATTGTTCGGTCCGCATATGCTTCAAGATTTTGGTAATGTCATGATGTTTGTATAGTCTTAGGATGGTTTCTTGTTGCTTCATTCTCTACATGTTGTTCATTATTAAGGTGTTGTATAAGGTGTTTGATGCAGCATTGGTGCCTCAAGAGATGAAGAAGAAGAATCAAGATCTTCTTTCAAGTCATGATGCTTCACATGAGATATTGTGTGCCTTGATGTTTTGTGTGCTTAGATTACAGTGAGTTATGATGAGTGGTGAGGGGTTGGGTTAACATTCAAGAGTTTGTATTTCCTTTGATATGTTTGGAAGTTTGTTGGTTTGGTAGACCAATGTCAATGATCAGTCAGTAGTGATGCAAAAGCATGTTACAAATTAGATGTATAACAAGACAAGTTCTTAACAAGGAGGTCATCAAGTGATTTATGATAAGTGACAATATATCTCATGTCACATATTGTTGTAAAAAGGGGGAAGACCTTGTTTGTGTCATGTGTTCTTGTAGACCTTGAAGAATTTGTTTGTGGTACACCTTCTTTGTGTTCATACCTATTCACTTTACTTCACTCTCTATTTCGAAAGTAACTATATGATCTAATTGCTCCACTACATAAGCACCTCTATAGTGATGATGTTTTTGCTCATAATCAGGACTATTACCAATGTAATCATATTGGCATTTCATAGCATGATCAAGGCAATCAAAGGTTTTCTTTATGGTTTGTTATGTAAGGAGTTCCAACTCTCAAAATGTCCTCATTTTGCTATCTTTCTGCATTAGATTCTTTGCAACAGTCAAGGGATTTCTTAAGTTTTTGATGAAGGCCTAAGAGTTCTATCCTAAAACCCTAGTGTTATCTTCTAAACTCTAAGTCCTTAACACCTAATTTCTAACTGTCTCTTAAAAAGGCAGCTTTTATTATATTAAGAGCTGAATTATAATAATAAGTCATTCCACTTAAGTATGACCCATTGAAGGGTCCTTAATACATATATTAACTGGCCCCTTTACCTTCTCAACTGGTCTCCTCTTATAAGCGTGGGTGGGAAAAAGCATATCTAAGGATGAAGTTTGAAACAATGTGAGCGGATTTTTAAGGGTGTATTTGAAGTTTGAATTTCATATGGATGTCATTTCTAGAAAATTGCAGAGATAAAGCCTATTTTTAAGGGTATATTTAGCATGTTTCAAAAGGCAATTTTGTGAGATTTTAAAAAAATATTTGCTTTCTATTTTATACTCATCTCGAGGAGTTGAAGGAAACCAATGAAGAATAGTTTAGTTTTTTTCTAAATATGAGAAGAAGGTTAAAAAGTTTTATGTTCTATTAGAAGCCTAAATTTTTTTAATACAGATAGGATATTTGTGTGGGGTTCGAAGAAAGAAAGGTGTTATTTTTTTAGAGGCAGATTGAATAAATCAATTCAATATTTTATTCTTTCTAAATGGTGATTAAAGATTTCTTGGTCTTCATACAAAGGAGGTTCGGAGAAGTGGGTTCAAAGTTTATAATGAGGAATAGGAAAAGTATTTTGTGCAGGTGAATGGATTTTATTTTACAGAGAAGATTTTCAAACTTGAGACCACTAAAGATTTTATTTAATGATATATGAGAAGAAGTAGATGAGTATGCAGAGAGATAGAGGAAAGGGAATGGTCTTGCAAAGATTGATTTTATTTTTCTTGCAGGATGGAAATGTTTCTGCAGAAGAATATGAATGGTCATCTCATATATATTGGTTTTGCAGGTACATTCTATGATAGATTGTGTGTGTGGACAAAATACAGTATTGAAGAGATAATCTATGTGAAATGTTAGAGATATCATTGCAGGAATGACATATGCAGGTGAAGAAAATGTAATGGAAAAAATCATATTATGATTTTGATACAGAGAGCCAGAGAATTTTGATTGAAGATGAAATGCAGAGGATGACATTGAGATTGTAATGTGCAGGTGATTGATTGACATTAGAAACTTGGTTGATTATGTTATGAATGAAAATAATTTTGTCAAGAGAGGAAAAAGGAGAGACATGTTGTTGTGAAGAAGTGAATGAAGGAAATCCCCTGAATTGTTTTTCCTTGTGTCTAAAATAATTGTTTATGTTCCAGTGAGGCTTTGTATTATGTGAGACTTCTTTGTAGCTAGTGAAGTTTCCTTGGTCAATGAGACTTGTATGTAACCATTGAGGTTTGAATAAGCTAGTGAGACAATTTTGAGTGTTTTTTCTACCCCATGAGGGCTTTCCACTCTAGTAATCTTTGTGTTATGTCTTGTCTCTATGTGTGTGTTTTATATTGATTTACACATAAGGTCCTATTCATTCTATTCATCATCATACTTGCACATATGAATTTGATAGATTTTTTATGTCTCAATTATGCTTTGTCTTGTAAATTAAAAGGTGTGAAAAGATTTTAAAAATTAGACAATACTGATTCATCCCCCCTCTCAGTGTTGTTCTATACTCCAACATAGGTCATATTCACCATCCCCCATGTCACTTAACTTGGTCTTGACTTCAAGTGGAGGCTATGTTTGCAATGTAGTCATGACGTTGGAGGGATCGATGTATGAAGAGGAAGATGCAAGATTGATCTATGAGGTGGTTTTATTCATGGCATTTTTGTATGGGTAGAAGGTGGGGTTGTGTCCTTCCAAGAAACTACAATATTGAAAAGGATTGGGATCGGCATAGATGGTAACTTCTGTGGCATTATGGGATGATGTAGGAGCATCCGGAAGCATTCAAAACAATTGAGATAGTTGACAATGAAGTTACATAGTACCAAGAGGGCGACCTTGGAGAATACCACATTTGACCGCATTTACACATTAGAGGCTGCAGAGGTGCACTTAGTATTTTGACATCATCATCTACAACATATCCAAAATTTAGAGTATTTGGGTTCATTTCTAGAGAGATATCTCTATTAGAAGATTACCTATTTTCATCTATTTTCACAGAGGAGAGCCGTCAGTGTTCAGTGAGGTCTAATTGGCTTGCAGAGCAATGCCATGACTTGCAGAGCTAAAAGGAACATTATTCAAGGAAATTGAGAACCTGGCCAACCTTCATGGAGATCCGCATGAAGTCTTATGTATCGGTGGAGCAATAGCTTATGTTTAGGTCTGACTTACCCATGTACATGCATTTCATATTATTTGTTGCAATTAGGCTGACTTGATAAGGATTTGAAGGCTTGCAGAGGATATAAATGAGGAATAAAGATTTGTTACAAAGCACCAGTGATGGAATGAACAAGTATGCAAAGACATGAAGCAAATTCATAAGTATTTTGATCCAAAGAAGAAGCAAAAGTGAAGCAGAGTGCAAAGCAGAGAACATAATAAGTTGCAAACTAGAGAATCAAGAAGATGGCAAAAGAAATCATGAAGTTATATGAATGTTTGTAACCTTGGACTGTGGCATAGCATCTATAAAGCCTGAGTGGCATATGTAATGTGTTTTGAGATCATAATATAAAGAAGAGTGAGCTTTGAAGGCTGGGTTTTTCCTTATTAGGGTTTTCCTAGGATATATCTAGTGTCATGAGTGTATGAACATCTCTTTCTTGTTGTGCTATATTTTCACTTCTGTTGCACCTCTAATTAATCATGTTGTTAATAGTTTAAGGCTACAAGGTTGGATAGTCCCTCACCAGAGCCTCCTAACCTTGACTGCATCAAGTAGTATCAGAGCTGGTTGTGAATCTGTTGGGATGATTGCAAATCTGTTGGAAGTGTGAAACCCTAGAAGCAACAAGTGTCACCGCTGAAGAAGATCAAGGAAAGAAAGATCTAGGTAAGCTTTTCAAATTAAGTTGTTTACCTTATTTGTTTCAATGGGGAAGATTGGAAAAATGATTAAGAAAGAAAATGAAAACCTAATGTGTGAAAAAGATATTTTGGAAGGAGAATTATGTGAAATCAAGAGGTGTAATTTAGAATTGATGGAAAGGATAAAAGAACTAGGAGAAGAAAAATATGATATCGTTGAAGATGTACTAAAAAATGTAAAAAGGAGGAATGAAGATCTAGAGGCAGAGCTGAAATTGTTTGAGGATGTTGAAAAAAGATTTGAAGAATTAGAAGAAGGATTCAAGTTGTTTGTAAAAGAGAAACCAAGATCTAGAAGAAATTTTGGAAGAATTGAAAAAGGAATATAGTTTGCAGAAGAATGAAATATCAGGATTGAAAGAACATATTAATCAGTTAGAGCAGTTACTTGTAGTATGTAGAGAAGAGAATGAAAGTTTGAGAACTAAGGCTAAAATTTGTGATGTTTCTTGTGATACTAATGATTTGTATGATGATGCAGAAGTTTCTTTGGAAAGTGAGATTGAAGACGACAGTATGACTGAACCTCCAATGGTTGGTGATGGTATTTGTTTCAAAATCATGCAGAAAATGGGATATGAAGGACAAGGATTAGGAAATCATCGACAAGAAATTATAGAACCTATTGAATCAATAATCAAATCAAGAAATGAAGCCCTTATATATGATACAGGTAAGGATGTAGTTACAATTTCAAACAGATCAAATCAGAGAAGAAAATGTATGTATTGTTCTCATTATAATAGACATGGACATGAAAAGGAATTGTGTTGGGATCTACACCCTTGTAAGTTCTATGGACTAAGGAATCATTCTGAAAAGATATGCTAGAATAAAATGGGAAGAAGAAAGCCTATGATAGATTGTATGCAGGTGTATTATGGATGGATTGATGGAACAAAATGGAAACATGTTACTTGTATGTTTAGAAGATTGTATAGATGGAAGTATCACATGTTGGAGAGAAAAGAGGATATGGATCAGGGTGCAGAGAAAGTAGACATTTTGCAAAGCAAGACAAGGACATTAATTCAAACTATAGATGGAAAAATGACAAGAGTAATAATTTTTATCACAATGAATGATACAAAAGAGATGAAAGAGGATTTGCTAGAAAGGGAACCTGTTTTCATGTTTGGAGGAGAAAATAATCAAGCAGTGTATGACAACAAGAACCTGTTACCAAAGAAGTTAATTATGAGGAAACAATAACTGATGCAAAGGAAGTTTATGCAAAAGAAGAACCTATTGACTCAGTAAATTTAATAGAGAAACTAGAAGAAGGTGAAGCATTGATCTTAAGAAGAATTTTGTTGTAGGCTAATTATCTGAGAAAGTAGTACGTAAGGGAAAGTTTGTGTGTGGACAAGTGTGAAGCAAAGAAGGAAAAGGAAATTCATATTGCAGAAAAAAAAAGGGAATGACAAGATATTCTACCAGAGGAGAAATATTATGTACTGGAGTAAAAGAATAATGGGTAAAGAAATAGAGAGCAGTATAGGATAAGTGTCTACAGAGCAGAAAAATGTGAGATTTTGGTGAGTGGGGAGGAAATTGTGTCAAGAACCTAAAATCAGAAAGTGTTACAGAGGGTATTCAAGAATGGATTGGTTGAATCAAGACATAACATGATTGTTTCAGAGGATCTATTGGTCTCTTACAATGATTTAACAACTGAGCTCTTAAAACTGTAACTCAGAGATTGGACATCTGAACTGAGTAGCTGTCTTAATCACTATGGAGATGTATTTCACTTGTCAACCCAGGGACGTGAACTTGAAATGGGTCAACATGGTATGTGCACTAAGAACTTCCAAAGTAGCCACGTTCACTCTATAGCTAAGAAAGACATAATGTTGAAGATAAACTCCTAGAAAGGAAATAGTAGGAATGTTAAACATTAACCAATAGCTATTCTAGAATCAAGTACATGACAAAAAGTAACAATTTGGGCAAACAAATAGGAAACTACTCTGTCTACTTTGGCTACATGAACAAACATAGAATAGAATTCTAGTGGCTGAAGGAATGTTCAATGCCAAATTTAACTAAATTCTTAACAAAAAATGTAACTAAACTAGAGGGTGGAATTCTCACCAAGTGGGCCCCCTTGGATAAGTATTGTCTAAGACAAATGTAAACTCAGAAATGCAAACTTGCAACTTCATTTTATTCATTTGAAAAGATGAGTACAACTGAACATTATAACTATATTACCAAAAACTGTATAATGCAAGTATAATATCTGAATAATCAACAACGCCTTAGAAGTAGTATCAGAGTCTTATTTATAGAAGGAAAACTACAAAACTAACTATCTAGCAGGGTGGTCAACTCCAATAGAATAGGAGGATGCCACATTATGGAAAACATAAAAAGTGGAAAGGAGGTTACGCATGTAGGGGAATCTGGTCAAACAATTTTCTTTAACGCAAATTTAGCATAACAATAACTCCTAAATTTGCTCAATAGGTATTTAAGATATGTTACAAAGCGGTTGTCTTCTCTCCATTTGACATTTGAATGATCACCATGTTTGACTTTTATGGTAAGCGACCAACCAACAAAATCTTCCTCACTTTATGGATGCTGATTATATCTACATAATAATGTTAGTACACACAAATAATTGCACATTCGTAACTACCTTGGAGTAATATTCATTAACCATATGTAAAATTAACATAGATAGTTCAAATAGCATGTCTTTGCCATAAAAGGGTATAAGAAATGACCTATGCTCAACAAGTTATAGCTTTGGGGTAATGACATAAAAAGATCAGGATTAAAGTATCAAAGTCTAAGATAACTACAACAAATAGATAACAAAGTTTAAGAAAATTGAGTCATAAACTAGACTCATCACTCTCCCCAACCTAAGACTTTGTTGGTCCTCCAGCAGAGGACGGGTTGTTCTTTTACTTGGTTAATGCTCTAGAGTTAGCAACTACCAATTGTCCAATATCAGTCTCTCTGGTGCGTGAGGTAGGATCCCAATAGAACCCTTGCTACCTATCCAACCTGCTCCATCTTTGTCGCTCTTCATCAATATCATATTGGTAAAATCTATAATTTGGCACTAGCCACAATAGGATAGGTGGTTGAAAGATTAAGGGAAGCCAGAATTGTCCCTTTGTCCTCCCAATCTGAATATATCTATCCACTCTTTTACATGTTGCATCATAATTCTGCAGAGAGTGAGGCTTTGCTTGTTTTAGCTCATTAGATAAACTATTCCACCTTTATGTCAAATATCCTTTCATAGATTCTCCAATAGTGTGTGCCATCTTCTCATATTCTCTATAAGTTGCTTCTCTCTCAGGCAGGATTCTGTTACCATAACTTGGCCTATAAATCATTTTATGCCAATCATTGAAAATGCTTCTTGGATTTCTAGATTCAGCTCTAACAGGCAATGGAGTGTTGAATTCTAATTGCTTATAAGACCTGAATTGTTGTCCCTAACTAACCTCATTTTGCATCCAGGACATAAATGCCCTCAACTAAACGTCCCCAACATACAACAAGGGGTTCCACTCATGGTCTTGTGACATAGCAAAATTATGTAAATAGAATTCACATAATAAATTCTTTATTTCTGGAGGAGAAATCCTATAAGCATTGAAAAATTCAAGAGGAGATTCAATGGAAGGGTTCAAACCAGAAACAATCCTTGCTAACTTAAAAGAGAGGTACCTTTCCTTTAAATGTAGAGCATAGACTTTTGGGGGAGTCTTGCATTCTAATACCTGAGGTACCAAAGCTACCATACTATCCACTTTCTCTTTTAAAGTTGCAATTTCTACATTCTTTTCTTTAATCTCTTCATCCTTCTTTTGAATTTCATCCTTTAATCTGCATTTTTGTTTCCTCCATTCCTTTTCTCTCCTCTGCATTTCATTCCACAAATTCATGGCTACCATGTGCATTGAAAAATTAGGAGGTCTGTGTATGCCTACCAAAGGCTTTCCTGGCACAGATGGTAGATCTTCATGTAGCATAGGCTGCAAGGTTTCTGATTGCTCAGCCAATTCTAGCTGTAAGGTGTCTTGCTGTATGAACTCCCATTTATCCTCATGTTCCTGTCTCTCAATATGCTCAGCAGCGGCGGCAAGGTCTGCCAGAGTTCCATCTGCTGTTTCTTCAATTATGTATTTTTCTACATCATTCTCATGCCCCATTGGGGCCTCTGTATCCTCAGCTATCATTTCATCAACCCTAGGGCTTGTCTACGTAGATGGACCGGAGGCAGGCTCAACAGGTCTTGATTTACTAGAAGGGCTGTCATGTTGCTCTTCTGATGCAAGAAGAACAGTGTCATCTTTTCATTTCCTAGAGCGCAACACCTTCCTTTCTACGGTTTGCTTTTTGGTTTTGCCCTAGTTTGAATTAAATTGCTAAGAGGAATATCCTCATTGTCAGAATCTGAAGAATTTTCTTTGTTTGCATGCTCTGCTTTAGAAGAGCTAATCTCAATCGCTTGTTTTGCTGCAGGAGGGTTTGCACTGGAAGTTGAAGTTCCCAGAGTAGCTTCAATAGAACACACCCTTCTCCTAGTTCTATGATGTTGTGGCACAACCACAAGTCACAAATGACTAGGTCTTATTTGATCAATATTTAGAAATTCCTCCCAAGTCATATCAGATAAATCATGCAGACTTCTCAACAAGCAATTTGATTAAACAGTGGTGAGAGACAGAATTAGGCCTACCTTTTTGAGTTTCAGTGGCCATTATCAAGAGAAGGTGGTAAAGCACATTTGGCATGTTCATTCTTCTTCCATGTCTCATGATTCAACAATTTGAAATGTATAGAGTGAAGGTTCGACAGACGACCTTCACAAGTAATGTATTTCACCACATGGATAGCTACCTATTTCAATGGCTTAGGCATAGAGGTTCTTTTGGCTCCCTGCTTGTCTATAGACAATCGAGGATCACCAGGTTCTATAAATTTGGCCCTAGCTAACCTAGCATCTCTGGAAATAGGGTATTATTTTCCATCAATAGGTAGACTTATAACTTCTGCAATTCTCTCCTCTGTGGCCAACACCTCCAATCCTCTTACCATGGCTTTACCATCAGACAATGTCTAAGCAAATTCTAGTGAAACATTTTCATCAAAACCATTTAACTTCAAGAAATAGTCCATCCATCCACAATTTCTAAATTCAGCCTGGCTAAGTGCATTCTACAATAATACATCATGAACTATGGGTTCATTCTGAATTAATCCTCCTCCCATGACTTAGCTGCTTGAAAACAATCACACTGCAAAGTTTTTTCTGCAAAAAGTTTGAAAACTAGCTTCACCTTCTTGCAATCCTGTTAAATTTTCAATAACTCATGCTATCTGCATTTTCCTTTACAACTTCTTTTCTTGGCAATGCAAGACAAGGGTGGTATAGGCATTAATGAATGATCGATGAAGGTTGTCATCTCACACTTGCGAGCCATCACCTCACCCAGAATTCAAATGATTCAATTTTAAAACTTTACTGACATTTAGGCATAAAACATATGGATGGACTGACACGTGGACATCATATTAACATCCCTCCGCAACCTAAATTTAGGCATGTGTCCACACATGCAGAATTGATGCGTGAGAGGACAAGGAAGGGAATAATGACATGTTATGAGAAATATCGATATTAATGTACAATAATTAAATGAACAAACCACAAGATAATTAAGAGCGAATTATTAAAGTGTGCATACCTTTATTTGTGGAAGATTGGTTGCCAAAATCGTGGAGAAAGTAACAGGTAATGCTTAAGAATTTATTGAGCAATGAATGGAGGTGGAGTGGGCTGAAGCGAGATGGGATGAAGTGTAATCAATACATGTGATGGAAGAGAGAAGAATGAATATAGGTAGGTGGATGGGCAAAGAAGTGAAAGAGTGGACTCCCACAAATATGGAAATCTTTATTAGACAAGTTCCATACCTTGGTTAGCAAGAAGGACGGACACTAGGTCCACTACCTTTGGCTACAGGAAGTTCTGAAGTTGCATGCTGAGTGACTTTCTACAGGAAGTCTTCTCTGGAGGCTGGCTTGTGATATAACTTGAGTCGATGACCATTGACTAATAGCTTAAATTTGACAGGGTCAATAGTAGTAAGTTGAACAACACCATTGGAAAAAACTTCAGCAACCTCATATGGCCCTAGCCACCTTGTCTGTAATTTTCCTGCATTATCCTGATACCTTGAGTCATAAAGAAAAGCCCAGTCACCAGGATGGAATTTCTTATCTTTGATGTATTTGTCATGCCACCTTATTCTCTAATTCTGCACCACTTCTGTATGATGTAAAGCTACTTTTCTCATCTCATCCAAAGCATTGAGCTGCATGATTCTTTCTTTTTGTGCTTTAGATAGATCCATCCCCAATTCAAGTGCAGTCCGAAGAGTTTTATGTTCAAATTCAATAGGCATCATGGTTGTTTTTCCATACAACAATTCAAAAGGAATAAAACTAGTAGTTGTTTTCCAGGTTGTCTTATAGGCCCAGACATCTTCTGGCAACCCATTTGCCCAATCCTTCCTATGTACAGCCATAATTTTGGTCAAAATGGCTTCTATTTCTCTGTTAGTCACCTCAACGTGGCAATTAGCCTGGGGGTAATAAGGAGTAGATTTCTTGTGCCTTATGTTGTATTCCTGCACTAATGCTGCAACTAAAGTTGAGGTGAATTGAGCTCCTTGATCAGTCACTAATTCTCTGGGAACTCCATATCATCTAAAGATTTCCTCATAGAGAAATTCTACAACCTTACTATCTCTTGCATGCTTCATGGCCTTAACTTCTACCCACTTAGTTACATAATCAGTGCATACTAAGATATATTATTTACCATTAGATGGAGGATCAATAGGTCCTACAAAATCTAATCCCCATTTATCAAATGGAGTAATCACAAGCTGAGGATACAGGGGCATCTCATCAAGCTTTGTTGGTCATCCCATCCTTTGACAACTATCACATTTCTTGGTATATCTTGCTGCATCCTTGTATAGTGTAGGCTAGTAATAACCTGCATTCAAAATCTTCATTGTAGTTCACTTTGTTGCAAAATGTCCTCCACAAGGTTCATTGTGAAAGGCATGCAAAATGTCATATGTTTCATCTTCTCTCACACATCTCCTCATGACATTGTTTAGTCTAGTGTAGAACAAACATCCAACAATCCATGAAAAAGGAAAAGATTTTTCAATGAGTACCCTTCTTTCCTTAGGAGAGAAGTGAGGAGGGACTCTTCCTATGACTAGGTAATTGGCTGTGTCAGCATACCAAGGTGTTTGCATAGTGAGTGAAAACAAATGTTCATCAGGAAAAGAGTCATTAATGACTTGGTTATCTTCTGATGTAGTCATTCTTGAAAGAAAGTCTACAACCACATTGGCTTTTCCTGGCTTATCCACAATAGTGATGTCAAATTCCTACATTAACGACACCCATATTGCTAATCAACCAGTTATGAGAGGTTTGTTCATGAGATACGTAATGGCTGCATGATTTGTGTGCACAAAGATTTGATAACCAGTTATGTAGTGTCTAAATTTATTAAGTGCATAGATGACTGCTAACATTTCCTTCTCTATCACTATATAGTTGAATTCAGCACACTGTAAGTTTTCACTAACAAAATAAATAGCATGCTCAATGACCCCTTCTTTCTGGCCTAAAACTGCTCCTATGGCATAATCTGATGCATCAGTATGAATATGGAAAGGAAGTTCCCAATTGGGGCCTTTAAGTATAGGAGCATGGGTTAAGGCTACCTTTAAATCAGAAAAAGCTTTGTCACAGTCTTCATTCCACTGAAATTCAACATCCTTTGTAAGAGGAGAATATAATGGGGATGCCATTTTGCTGAAATCTTTGATGAAATGTCTATAATACCCTGCATGACCCAAGAAACTTCTGACATCCTTTTGCTTTACAGGAATGGGCAGATTGATGATGACTTCAATCTTTGTTGGGTCTACCTATATTCCTTTTGGAGAAATGTAGTGACCAAGTACTACACCTTCCTGCATCATCATGAAGCACTCTGCACTGTTCAGTGATAGGCTATGGTCTTCACATCTTTCCAACACCTTGCCTAAGTTTGCTAATGCCTCTTCAAATGTAGCACCATAAGTAGTGAAATCATCCATATAGATTTCCATACAATCATGTGAGATATCAAAAAATATGCTAATGACTGCTCTTTGGAAAGTTACAAGTGTATTGCATAAGCCAAATGGAAGCACTGAGTAGGCATATGTTCCCCAAAGATAGGTAAATGTTGTTTTCTCTTAATCTTCATGTGTAATCTGAATTGGATTGTAATTGCTAAATCCATTCAAAAAGGAAAAGTACTACTTTCCTGCAAGTGAGTCCAATACTTGGTCTATGAAAGGAAGGGGAAAATGATCCTTTTTGGTGGCAGAATTTAATTCTCTATAATCAATATAGACTCTTCATTTTCCTCCCTTCTTGGGCACAAGAACTAGAGGGGACACCCATTGGCTATCTGAGATTGGGTAGATAAATCCTACATCTAATAGCTTTTGTAATTCCTCTTTGACAATATCTCTTAGTACAGGGTTGATTCTCCTTTGTGGTAGTCTTATCGGTGTACAATCTCCTTTATGTAAATCTTGTGAGTGCATAATGTAGGATCAGTCCTTTCATGTCATGATAATCCCATGCAAAGCATTTTTATTTTTCTTTAACAAATTTGCCCAGGACAGCTGTTGTGATTGAGTCAAGTTGCTATTAATATTGAGATATCTGTCTTCTGAAATTTCCACTTGAGTTGTGAAGTCAACCATAGTTACTTCATTAATGATGGTTATCTTAATTTCTTGTGGAAGCAATGTATGGAACATAGCTGATGTTGCATGAAAAATTGGAACAAGCATCCTTTCAGGATCAATAGAATGAGAGGATGATGCTTCCTCTACTTCATAAAGATTTTGAATTATATTAGAGAACACCTCCTCCTCTTCTTGAAGCTGCAGGAAAGAAGTTCTATCTATCATCATAAGCTACTCCATAGAATTAGCTTCCTCTACGTCTTCACCAACATGAGGCCAAACATGATTATCCATATCATTAGATGGTTGTGTAGGTGGGTATAGAACAAGTGTTTTAGTGCTTCTCCAATTAGAGATGGCCATGTCTCCTGACCGGAACCCAATATAAGTATCTGTTGTTGCTAACCATGGCCTTCCCAAAATGATGGGGTATCCTCCCAATGTATCTTTAGGAGAAGTATCATGATATCAGCTAGATATTCCCATGAGTCCAGGGATACCACAAGATCCTTGACTATCCCATCAGGTTTAATAGCAGAGCTATTAGCAAGGTACAGGATAGTAAGGGTTAGTTGCATAGTTGCAACATTCAGTTGCTACAGGATATCCTTTATCATTACATTTATGGCTGCTCCAAGATCAATCAGAGCATTTCTGATTTGGATTCCATTTATAACAACTCCTACCACAAGACTTCCTAGATCATTATATTTGGGAATAGTCACTTTTCCAAGTATGATGTCAGCCAATTGTCCCACCACATGGACCATAGTGGGGTCTTTCCTTTTTCTGCCTGGCTTCTTAAGGCATGCTTCTTTGATTACTCTTCCATATATAGGAACATCTTTTATGGCTTGAAATAGAGGAATCTTGACACATACATGTTTCAACTGCTCTAGAATATCAAAGGTGGGTTCTTCTTCTACTACCTTTTGTTTCATAGTTTCTAACCTTTGTGGAAATGGTGCTTCTTGGGGAGTCTGTTTAACTACCATTGGTTCAGAATTTTTAGGTACATCTGATTGAATGGGGGTTTTACTAGGTTCCACTTCTTCCTCAGAAAACTCAGTAATTACAGGTCTTGAAGAAGCTGCCAAGGTAGTTCCTAAACACAGATGTATATCACTAACATTCACAGCATATGCGGGGAATTGATTTGGATCAGCAGAATATACTGGCCATTGTTGTGGTCTATTATTTGGGTTAGGTGAGGGTTGACCTGGTATCTGAGTAGGTTTAGGTGTATTTGAATTGAAGCTAGCAGGTGGAGGCATTATAGCAGGCTGTTGGGGCTGTGGAGGTGACTTCATGTAATTAATGGTCTGATTTGGCCATTGTTGCCCTCCTCTCCATTAAGATGTTTGCTGCCAATTCCCTGGAGGCTACTGCCACTGGGGTGCAGGGTTTTGGTAATTTAGCCAAGTATTATGAGGGTTGTTCCATGGCTAAGGTGGATATCCTCCACAACTAGATGGAAATGGTTGTTGCCATTAGTTACCAGATGGATAAGTATTAAAATATAGATTAGCATATGATAATGGATCTGGTGACATACCTTGTGTTGGAGCCCATGGCCTCCTTTGTGCAACATAGAAGACTTAATCCTCTTCAACTTGTATTGGCTTAAACTCAGGTGGAATCTGCTTGCTATCTATGTTAGCTACCAGCTTGTATCTTCAATCCCTCTTCTTTTTCCTGCAATGAGGACAATATTTTGCCAACATTGCCTCAACCTCTTCATGCTTCTTCTTTGCTTGGAATGTGTCCAACTGGGTGGCCATATTATTTCTAATATCTTTCTTAAAATCAGATAGCAAGTGGCTTATCTCCATCCTTGAAATTCCATTGGTAGAGGTTTTACCTATAAGGGGATGGTAACCTCTTCCTTTCTTCATGGATGCTCTAGAATAATTCTGGCACAACTTCTTAATATCATCCCAAGACACTTGGGTAATATCTCCTCCTCCCATTAAATCCAAGGCATCCATGCAATGCTCACTTATTCCCCTGAGGAAGAGTAGTTTCTGAGAGTCCTCAATGAGTGCATGATGGGGAGACTTTTGTAAACAAAACAGGAACCTTGAGATGTAATCCTCCAAACTTTCATCTTCTTTCTGTTGCATTCTAAAAACATCATTTCCTCTCATATCCCCAGTCCTACAGTAGTCTTTATATTTCTTAGAAATTTATCTTTCATTTCTTCCTAGGTATTGACAACATCACTACCTAGACTCATAAACCACCTTAATGCAGCCTCTTTCATGGTAGTAGGAAACAACTTAAGTTTATGAACATTAGTAGTGTAGACATAGCTTTTGCAGAGGATATCAAATTCAAACAAGAAGGTGTTTGGGTCCTCTGTTGCAAGTCCATAGAACTTGGGGAGAGTTGAAGCAGGTATGTTCTTGAGATTATCCACTTCATTTTGAAGAGCAATCAGAAATGGAAATGTTGGTTGATTAGGTACATTTTGGGCAACCATGACTGCTTGACCTACTATCAAGCAAATGGATTTTCAACTAGATTTGGGTATCTTGTTCTTCAGAGGAGATTTTAGAAGTATTCAAATCAGGGAATGCATCAAGGAAAGGATTCACTTCTGCTTCTCATGTTGGGTAAGTTAAATCATTAGGAAGGAATCTCCCTAAAGCATCTCTTCTACTACCTCTGTGCATGCAATATACTCAGTATCAGTCATTTCTCACACAAAAAATGTTGATGGGTTGTAGATGGTTTCTTCCTAACTAAAACACGTTTTAAGGAAAAACTGCAAGGAATAATACTAAAGATGACTCCAAAGATCTTCTTAGTTTGACACCATCCCAAACAATGGTGCCAAAAATATTGGTCTCTTACAATGATTTAATAACTGAGCTCTTAAAATTGTAACTCAGAGATTAGACATCTAAATTGAGTAGCTGTCTTAATCACTATGGAGATGCATTTCACTTGTCAACCCAGGGACGTGAACTTGAAATGGGTCAGCACGGTATGTGCACTAAGAACTTCCAAAGTAGCCATGTTCATTCTATAGCTAAGAAAGACATAATACTAAAGAAAAACTGCTAGAAAGGAAATAACAGGAATACTAAACATTAACCAACAACTATTCTAGAATCAAGTACATGACAAAAAGTAACAATCTGGGCAAATAAATAGGAAACTACTCTGTCTGCTTTGGCTGCAGGAATAGACACAGAATATAATTCTAGTGGTTGTAGGAACATTCAATGCCATATTTAACTAAATACTTAGCAGAAAATGCAACTAAACTAGAGGGTGGAATTCTCACCAAGTGGGCCCCCTTGGATGAGTATTCCCTAAGACAAATGTAAACTTAGAAATGTGAACTTACAACTTCATTTTATTCATTCGAAAAGATGAGTACAACTGAACATTATAACTGTATTACTAAAAACTGTATAATGCAAGTACAATATCTGAATAATCAACAACCCCTCAGAAGGAGTATCAGAGTCTTATTTATAGAAGGAAAACTACAAAACTAACTGTCTAGCAGGGTGGTCAACTCCAACAGAATAGGAGGACGCCACATTATGGAAAACATAGAAATTGGAAAGGAGGTTATGCATGTAGGTGAATTTGGTCAAGCGAGTTGCTTTAATGCAGATTTAGCATAACAATAACTCCTAAATTTGCTCAACAGGTATTTAAAATTAGTTACAAAGTAGTTGCCTTCCCTCCATTTGACATTTGAATGATCACCATGTTTGACTTTTATGGTAAGCGACCAACTAGTAGAATCTTCCTCACTTTATGGATGCCGATTATATTTGCATAATAATGTTAGTACACACAAATAATTGCACATTCGTAACTACCTTGGAGTAATATTCATTAACCATATGTAAAATTAACATATATAGTTCAAATAGCATGTCTTTGCCATAAAAGGATATAAGAAATGACCTATGCTCAACAAGTTATAGCTTTGGGGTAATGACATAAAAAGATCAAGATTAAAGTATCAAAGTTGAAGATAACTATAACAAATGGACAATAAAGTTTAACAAAATTGAGTCATAAACTAGACTCATCAGGATGCATGAATGCGTGGATTGACTCTTAAGTGATTGAAATAGACCTTGATCTTGATGCATCTTGTGGAGAAGACTTTCTCAGATCACCGATCATTGAGGTAGTGCAAGGCTTGCAAGTAGACCATCAAACCTAGACCATGACAAGATGAAGAATTTGAGAAATCTTATAGAGAAGACTTTCTCAAACCACTGATCATTGAGGTAATCCAAGGCTTGCAAGTAGAATATTGAACTTAGAAGAACCTGAGGCAGTTTTACGGGGTGGACTTGAACAGACTGTTGACCTTGAGGTAGTTGCAAGTACCTAAAAACAAATCACTGAACCTATCCAAAGAGGCAACATTGATTTTTCCATAATATAGCCCACAGTGAAAAGGCTCACTTTTCAAATAAGCCTAAGAGTCTAATGCAGGAGCATCCAGAAGCCTTCAAAACAATTGAGATAGTTGACAGTGAAGTTGTAGAGTACCGAGAGGGAGACCTTGGAGAATACTACATTTTACTGCATTTGCATATTAGAGGATGTAGAGCTTGACATAGTATCTAGACATCATCATCTACAACATATCCAAAAATCAAAGGATTTGGGTTCATTTCCGGAGACATATCGCTATCAGAAGATTACATGTTTTCAACTATTTTCACAAAGGAGAGCCGTCAGTGTTCAGTGAAGTCTAATTGGATTGCAAAGCAATTCCATAACTTGTGGAGATAAGAGGAACATTATCCAAGGAAGTTGAGGACTTGACCAACCTTCATGGAGATCCACACAAAGTTTTATGTATTAGCGAAGCAATACCTCATGTTTAGGTCTGACCTACCCGTGTAGATATGTTTCATACTAGTCGTTGCAACTAGGCTGACTTGATAAGGATTTGAAGGCTTATGAATGATATAAATAAGGAATAAAGATTTGTTATAAAGCACCAGTGTTTTGATCTGAAGTAGAAGCAAAAGTGAAGTAGACTGCAGAGCAGAGAACAAAATAAGTTGCAAACTAGGGAATCAAGATGCTGGAAAAAGTAATCATGAAGTAATGTTGTTATTTTGCAACCTTGGCCTGCAACCTAGCATCTATAAAGCCTGAGTGGCATATGTAATGTGTTTTGAGATCATAATATAAAGAGGAATGAGCTTTGAAGGATGGGTTTTTCCCTGTTAGGGTTTTCCAAGGATATATCTAGTGTCATGAGTGTATGAATGTCTCTTTCTTGCTGTGTTAGCTATTTAGTTCTATTAAACCTCTGATTAATCATGATGTTAATAGTTTAAGTCTGCAAGGTTGGACAGTCCCTCACTAGACCTTTCTAACCTTGACTGCATTATGGGGGAATTTCAAACATTGGTGGAAGGTGGAAGGGACGGCTTGCATGGCATGGATCCATGGTCGGCCAAGAAGAGTATTATAGGGAAGATCAAGATCAAGTGCCTGCCACTTAGTCTCTAATATTTTTGTCCTACTTGAATAGAAATCTTGATGGTAGCTTCAGACAATCTCTTAGTGTCATCGTATTGTTTGATGGTTATACATTCACTAGTATCCTTTGATGGTTTTGTGGTGTGTTTGTGGATGCAGACTTTGATGTGTATGGATTAATTATGTAGGTCATCAAAGGTAGGAAGATCCTTTTCAGAGAAGGTTAGATGGTGAGGTGAGGTGATGTGGTTCACCATGGCTTGAAATTGATCCACATTGAAATTAGAAGGGACTTGTGTCTCCATCAAGGCTTTGTCGAGAGTTTCCTTATGGAGGGGAGATGTGTAGAGAAACTCAAGAATGGATATTTGTGTGGGGGTTTTCCCCAAATGATCTAGGAGGTTGTACTTGTGAGCGGAGGGTGGATTGGTAGGTGTGGATGTGGAGGGTTGATCATTGGTGGGAGTCCCATGGATAGAAACATGGCTGCGATGAATAGTCACAGCGCAATTTAGGTTCTTGGCTCTAATGGTGATTGTATTGATGTGGTTAGAATATTCTTCTATTTGACCCGTGTGACAGAGTTGAAAGAAGAGGGAGGCATACAATGTTATATGCTTGGTTGGATAAAGAAGCCTTTCCTTTGTTACAATCAGGAAAAGGATCCTTATATGCTCATAAGTTAGCATTTGGTGATTGCTTCAGAAGTTCGTCAATGGTTATGTCACCACTATCAATAAGGTCTTTCATCTAATGTTTTAGCCTCATGTAGTTAGATGTTTTGTGTCCTTTCATGAGATGGTATTCACAAAAGGTGTTCTCATTGAACAAGGAGGGTTTGAATTGATTTTCATCATAGGGTCTAATAGGGGGTAGAGTGATTAAATCAACCTTCACAATATTGTTCAAAACATTTTCAATGGGCTCTCCTAAGGGTGTGAATTTTCTCTTAGGATTATTTTTTGTTTTGGAGGTCCTTTGGGGTCATTGATGTTATTTGTGGTGGATGTGCTTGGTGAGGTTTGGTTTTGTACATTTTGAATGGCTTTCACATTGGTAATGCCATCGTTGAGAGTGTTCTTGTTCTTTCCCCAAAAGTGGGGTTTGTCATTTGATGATGTGTTGTTGTGTTGTTGTTATTGACCTTGTTGTTGTTGTTATTTTTGTTATCATTGTTGTAAAGTTTTATGGAGCCCTTAGCGATGAGGACTCTTTCAATGGTGGTTCCTTTGTTGATAACGTCCTCAAAGGTTGATGCACATTGTATTTGTAGATGGAACCCTATTTTATGATTGTGGTTTTCCACAAACATGGAAACAAGTTGTTTCTTGAGAATAGGCCATGGGAGCTTTCTTGATAAGCCTCTCTATCTTTCCAAGAAGGTGCTGAAGGACTCTTCATTCTTTTGTTTAGTGTTGCATAGGTCGATCATTGATATTTCATGCTAAAATTTGTAGGAGAAA
Source organism: Cunninghamia lanceolata (assembly GCA_027924645.1). Lineage (NCBI taxonomy): Eukaryota > Viridiplantae > Streptophyta > Pinopsida > Cupressales > Cupressaceae > Cunninghamia > Cunninghamia lanceolata. The sequence continues at coordinate 390,329 of BSBN01000149.1, read as the reverse complement.
TGGTTTACAAACTTCTCTACAAGCTCATGGAATGTTTTAATGCTGGGAGGAAGATGAGCAAACCATTCAATGGCTTGACGACTGAGTCTTCAAGGAAATAGTCTCATACAATAAGTATCATCATATGAGACTTCTAAGCAAGCTATGTAGAACTACTTAAGGTGTTCTCTAGGGTCTCCCTTTCCTTTGTATTTATCAAATTTGGGTATTTCAAAACTTTTGTGAAAGGGAGGCATGTATAAAGTCCTATAAAATATATATGAGCAAAAATCCTTGAAATATTATTGCTTCCTCTTGTTTCCATGTTGCATGTCGTTAACCTTTTAGATTAATGTTTGAAAAATGCAAGATAAATCTTTGTTGGGTGGTTGTTGCGGGATGTAGGTTTGTTGATTTTGCATTAGTTGTTGGAGAAAAGGTGGAATTTGATTTCGGGGCAGAGTTTGATGTTTTAAGGTTTGGTTTTGGGCAATTTGATTTTGAAGAGCAAGGTGTTGTTGGTATGTGAGTTGTTATATGATGTGTGGTGGGAGTTGTTTAGTTTGGTTAGGATTTTTTTGTGTGTTTTGAGCAGAGGATGTGATGGGTGCTTGTGAGATGGGATTTTGTACATACAAGAAATTGGATGAAGGGTTGGATGTGTTATGGGGTGGTTATGAGAATAAGCAGGTTATGAAAGCTATGGTGTTAGCATTAAGTTGGAGAGCATATGTTGAATTGCTAGGGTGTGTGGTGTTATTGGGGATGTTTAGGTTGAGTTGTGGTGTAGACGTGTTGATTGTGGGTGTTGATATGGTCGACATATTTGGTATGGTCAATGTATTTGTATGGATTGTGGATGTGGTAACATTTGAGTTTTTGGGAATTGTAGATGTATTGACGTTGGAGGCTTGGGATGTTTTAGGGATGGTATAGTATATGGATGGTTGTGATAATGTGGTGATGTTAGGTATGGTGGCACCATTTTTTAGGAGAAAATTAAGATATCTATTGGGGTCCAACTTTAGGACTCTATCAAGTATGTCCATGGAGTTGGCATATTGTGGGAAATCTAAGACATTTTGATCTATGTTGTTGGAGTTAGATGGAGGTTCCTATAGTTGGATGGGGAAGGGATTTAACCTAGCATTGGCATCAAATGATGGCACTTATTGGACTACAGGGGTGTTGTTTTGATCAGTTGTAGGCATGCCTATGCCAAAGGTATTCCTAAAAGGTTCCATGTCCTTGTTTTTTTTATCTTGGGATATTGTCACGGGCATGCAATGGTTTTGGTATGTGAATTTGGTTGGATGGATGGAGATTGAGACCTTATAGAATATATTTAAATTATTGAACACAAAGATAGGTGGTGATGGAGGTGTGGTGAGAGACAAATAGATGTTTATCCTTAAGAGGATGATATCTCAAAATTCTAAACCCTAAGGGCAAATAGTGATATGGATATGATATGGTATGATATAGGTCTTTAGCTTGAGAGAATAAAAATCTCAAAAGCTCTAAACCTAAGGTATGATATGTAGGGATGATAAATATTGGAGGTTAGGACCTCAAAGATAAATGGGTAATTTGATTTTCAAAAATTTTGGACCAAAAGAGATGGTGGGGAAATATGAATGAAAAGGGGAGGTGATGATGTGATTAAGATTGTTTCTAAGATGCTTTTGCTAACAATCAACCACGGGAGATCCTAGATGATTTAATGGATTTTGAATGATAATCTAAGGAAATCCTTAGGTGTTTTGGATGGTTTGATGATGTTTGGGGAGGATGTTCAAATGAAAGGTAAGTTAAAATAAATTGAGATCTTTGAGTTACAAAATGGATGTTTCTTTTAGTCAAGGTAGAATTATGACCTTAGGCAAAAGGAGGATGATTATTCTACTTGTAGGTAGACTAATGACCAACAAGCAAAATGGGATGTTAAAAGGATAATAAGATCTAGGTTTAATTCTTTGCTCAAAGGTTGATTTCAATATAGTGGATATTTTGGATGTTGGGTGAATTTGATTTTAGACTTGATGGATAGAATTATGAAATGTTGGTCTTGGAATAAATTTTGGAATGGATGGGGTGAAGGTCCAAAAAGTGAAGATCAAAGGATATAATGGTTAAGCTTGGTGACTAATGAGATGGAGGGTCCAATAGTCAAAATGATTTTTCTCTAAGGTCACAATGAAGGTGTATGAATTTTTTATTGGGAAAAAATGATGTGGCCTATGGTCAAATGTGAATTAGGGTTTTGATGAATTTTGACAAGATGACCATAGATTAGGATTGGGCAAGACTCAAGGATTCCAAAACAACTTTCTGAAGACATGTGCAGTTTCATCTCCAGATGGTGCCGAATTCTAGCGATAAGGTGCCAAAATAGAGGGTAATGGCACTAGGAATTTGACAAATGACACCACAACAGTGAGTTAAGGCATCAGGGAAAATGTGAATTAGGGTTTTGATGAATTTTGACAAGATGACCATAGATTAGGATTGGGCAAGACTAAAGGATTCCAAAATAATTTTGTGGAGACGTGTGTAGTTTGATCTCTAGGTGGCCCAAAATTCTAGGGATACGCTGCGAAAATAGAGGGTAATAGTGCTAGGAATTTGACAAATGGCACCATAGTAGTGAACTAAGGAGTCAAGAAAAATGGCACCATAGATGAATTTTTAGGCACCAAACAGAGAAGTTTTGTCACCAAAATGACACAGTTGCTTGGATTTCACTTGGGTATTTTGCAAATTTTGGATTTTTGAAGGTCAAATGATCTATTCCATAATGTCAAAGGTTTCAATGGTTCGATGATCGAGGTGATTTTAGATAATTTCAATGATAGTTTTTTGGAAAGCAAAACAAACACTCCAAACAAGGAAATATAATGGCCATGGTTTGATGTGAAGTATAATCATGATGTGTATGTTCAAGAAGACCCTGAAGGCCCAAATTTCCACGGGTATAAGCACAATAAAAAACACTTGAATACAATGTTTATTCTACCTAAGGTCAAGGTGAATGGTGATTTGACAAGCCCACAACTTAGAATCTCTAACTCAAATGCAAACACACTAATAACTAAGTGTGTCCATTATATTGTCTTCTCAAGAGAGGATCGATAGGGGCCTCTTGTACTGGAAGGATGATGCAACCACCCTTTCCCCAAAAAGCTACATATATCTTATGCTAAGCTGAGGATTCCCATCTCATCTCAAGGAAGCCATATGGTGAGAATCTTGAGAGGATTATGTGTCCTCTTGCCTTGAACAAACTACCAAAAGATTAAAAAAAGGGTAGGCTTCTAACCAAAGGCATTTAGTGGGGGATATTCAAGGGACTGACATGTTACGAGAATCCAGCAAGCCACTTAAGGCTTTAATTAGTCATACTAGGAGTGTCATATGCACAAGGTAAGCATCCATTCAAACTAGCACTATACAATAAGTGCTAATACTTGTTAGACTTGGATTTTACCTTATCCTCTTTTATATAGTGGACCAAATGAAAGTACCACTTGAGGTCATTCCCTTGGGGTGAGTACCTCTTTTCCCACCAAGGCAGGCCTCTCTAAGAAAATTAAAAAGAAGAGAATAGAACCATTTCTCTTCACCCAAGATCCTTATGAAGGCAAGGAGAGAGGATACTTTGATTCTATCCCTTGGGATCTACTAACACAATGTGCAAGCACACAGAACACTTCAAACAAATATAAGTTCTTTCTAATAACCCAAATCAAAGTGTTCCTACATTTGTTGTAAACAAGGTTTATTTTAAGGGTACCAAAACTAAATGTTTTCTAATCTAAGCACACAAAGTTCATTTTAGTGCACCAAGGTAAATGTTTCTATGTTAACAAAACCCTGCAAGGAAATGTTAGCAGTTTGATTTTTGATCTTTGACAAATGTTATCATTCCCTATAAAATGTGTTAATGACCTGCTCAGATCCCACAAGTAAATACAGAAAATAGCACCAAAACAGTTAGAGATAGTGCCAGAAAATAGAGAAATAGTGCTACAATTGATAAAAATGGCGTTAAAATATTAACAGACAAATATTTTGACTGACAACAAAGGACAAAACTAGATGGCACCACAGATAGACCAAATGGCACCAAACCCAAAGATAGCACTAAAATCTCTAGAAATAGCAACAAAATATTAGGAAATGGGGTTAAAGCAAGTTTTTACCTGGACTTACCCTATTTTGTTGAGCCTAATAGCTCCATTCTAGGTGTGGATAGTGCCAAAGTGCAACAACTTCCCTAAAACCTACTCAAAAGCCCATTAGTTTCAAAATTACCAACTCAAATCAAGTTAGAATCTCCTTCTCTACCAAATATCATCAAGAAAACAAGGTTGCATGTGCATAATAATTCAAATGCAAGCCAAAATTTGGTTAGGGTTACATGAAAAAAAATTCACATGCATCCCTATAAAATTTTTCACATTATGTCACCTTATCTTTGTGTTAGTTTGCTAAAAATAAAGAGGATACATCCCTAAAAGTTTCTAAAAAAACCTTAAAAAGGCATTAAGACAAATTTTTAAGCACAAAAGGTTAGCGTTGATGTGGCAGAAAATAGCACCAAAATAGTCAGAAATAGCACCACAAAACTGAGAAATAGTGCCACTGCGAGACCAAATGGTGCCAAACAAAGAGATTTTGGCACTAAAACTTGCAAAACACATCTTTTTTCACAAAAACTCAAGCAAGATCAGTAGCTTGGAACCATGGGGTCCCACCAGGCATGCCAAATTAAGATGAGGAAAATAAATGAAGTCAAAAATATAAACAAAATGCAATAAAAACATAAGTTATACCTTCAAATGTGATCCCTCTCCTTCATAAGGTTGAGAGAGTGTACCCTTACTCTCTAGCTTTACCAATGGATTACTAAATGTGATGCTCTGAAACTATGCAACAAATCACTAAAGACCTTTCTCTAGATTAGAAGATGATGGAGAGGTTTTCCCATGATAAAAATACACTAAACTTGGATGCTCAAATGGCTTGGGAGATGTCGTATTTATAGGCTTTTGGGGGGGAGATTTGATCCAATGGTTTAAGTTGAAAGTAGAGATCAATGGATGAGGATGAATGTGAATGGTGGGCTTAGATTTGATCAACAACAATGGAGGGATGAGAATAAAAGGGAATTTTTAATTCACCTTGGGAAGGGGTGTTCATTAATGAAGTTAGATGAGATGGATTAAAAGGGAATTTTAAATTCTTTTGGGGAAGAGGTGAGGATTAGAAATGAATTTGTAATTTATTTGGGGAAGAGTTCTTATTAAATGTGGAATATGACATGTTAGGTGTGTAAGAGCTCATTAATGAAATTTCAAACAAATGTGTATAACAAATTCCCTTGTGTGGAATAAAGACCAATTTTTATTTGTGGAATGTGGGAAGAAGTGTTAAGTGGGACTTGACCAAACAAATCAAGGGGATTAGTTTAATTAATATGGCTGTAGTAAATTAGTGAATGGATTAATTAGGAGTTAAGATTAATTAAATAGGGATTCATTTAATTAATCTTAGGTCTAGGGGATAGGTAGGTTAGACTAGCTAATTAAATAATAGGTATTTAATCAACTAGGATAGGGGTATGCTAATTAGTAGGCTAAATTAAATAGATAAACATAATTTATCTTATTAATTAGGTTTAGGGGAATGGTGAAATTAACCAAATAAATATTTGCATATTTATTTAATTAGTTGGGCTAATGTTAGTAATGTGTAAGCATTGAATTAAGTAAATTAATTCAAGTTAAAAGATGAAATGATGACGAGAAAGTGAATGATCAGGTGTTGGAAGGTGCAATTAATTAAATAAAAATTTAATTAGTTAATTGGATCATGTCCAAAATATAGTTAGTTAGTGATGACATTTTAGGTGTCTATAGATTGTACTCATGTAATGTTGTCTTATTGGTTTAAAAATGGGCCCTATATAGATTAGGTTGGAAAAAGTTTATCATAAAAGTTAGGGTTATGAGCATTCCAACAATCTAGAATTTCAAATTTCTAGTTTTTTCAAGCCTAAATGATCAATATCCTTAATCCACAAAATTGTGACTTACTTCAAAATTATTTGCTTTAAGAAAATTAAAATTATGCCTTACTTCAAAATTCTTGTCTTTAAGAAAACTAAAATTGTTCTATACCTATAGTTGATTTGATGGTAGAATTTTCTTTTTGCTTTGTGAATTCTTCAGTGGATTTCAATGGGTATTCTATCCATATTATTTCCTAATTGTGAATATCAATAAACTTATATATGAAAGTAACTATGCATCAAGCCTTGTCTCTATTATGTCATCAATAAAGCTAGGCCCTTCACCCTCAACAATGCATTGGCTACAATGTTGTGTATATTGCTTTCCCTCCAGTGTTTTTTCATAGTAATAGTACGATCCTTTGCAAAGAAGAATAGTAATATCAACTTCTCAGATTCATGCTCTTAAATCTTTGTGAAGCTCCTCTTACAATTGTTATGTAGTTGTAGTAGTCCAAAAAGCAAGAAAGTGTGTTGAATTTCAGAATTATTTACATAAAATAAAATAGGTTTATAAACAAAGGACTAACTATAAATGTTGGAAGAAGTCATGGGTATGATGCCAAATTTTAGGCAGTATTTCTAAACTTTTGCATTCACATTCATGAATCTCTAACCCAAATTACACAAACAAAATTTGTATGGGGGGTAAATGCAAGAAAAGATAGATAAAACTTATTTCAAATATATGGTTTAAAGATCTCTCCAAATAGGTGAGATATAATCTCTTATGATATTAATGATATTATAGCTCAAGAAGTTAAAGCATTATTTTAGATGATAATTTTTAGATAGACAATGACATGAGTTAGTATTGAAACCAATAATGAATAGAGACTAACAATTGAGTTAAATACATCAACTTGATTTGATATGTACAATGAATCTCTTGTTTGAACCTCCCATCAGGTGCAATGGAACACCCATAGATGTGTAGAATAAGATCAGAAAAATTTAACATAAGTAATTTAAAATATCAGGACCCTACCAATTATTAGACATAACTATTATTGCCTTGATTTATTATTGTTGTATGTTAACATAATCTTAGTAGTAAGATTTAGTAATTGGTGATTTCGTAGGTATGTAGTTGTCACTCTTCATGTATTCACGTTATGATTAATTAGATACACTACTCTGAATCATCTTGATTGTTTATTTCATGATATTATTTTGTCTTATTTCAAATATAATCATACCTGTAATACTTATCATTCAAAAAGACCATTCTAGCTTATCGTAACAAAAGGAGTTCATTATTGTTGGTTTGATTTCATCTAGCATGTGATTAAATAATGTATCAGGGGTAAATAGGAGCAACTAGAAGCTAAGTTTCTCTTGAAGAAGAAGCTTAATAAATATTAGGGATGAATGTGGGCAATTGGGGCTAATTTGTAGTATGTAGGGAAAAATTTTGTCATTCCTATTTAGCTTTCAAGTAATGGTTTAATAAATATTGGGATAAATTATGGTGGTTGGAACTAATCGGAGGTATACATCAAAATTTTTTCATTGTTGCTTTGCTTTCAGGTAAAAACTATTTTTATCTTTTCTTTGGAAAGTGAGATGAAAAGTATTTACGATGATTTCATGAGGGAATTTAGTAACATGGATTATCTATTATCCTGCATTATTTAGGTAATGTGGTTTACTTAATGTCTTGATTGCTTATAATGTGTAAGGACGTGACTCCTTATTATCAAAATAATACTAACTCTGAACTTAAAAATACCGAGGAATTAAAATTTTTTATCTAACAGATGCAGGAAATATGAAATTTTTCTATAAATTCTAAGAAATTCTTAAAGCATGTTATAGAGATGAGACGAACTTGAGTTTAGTTTTCTAAAATCATCAAGTCCTAAAAGATCACTGATTTTAAATCTAGTGAAGGGAGAAAGTACATTTCTCAAGATAACATGCAGGGACATTAGATCAACACATACCTTAAGTCATGCATTACATTGTGCATTCATTTCTGACAACTTGTTTTCCCCCCAGCAACTGTATTGTTATTATCTACACAAAACTAACTAGACAATCTCATGTTAACATGTCTCAGAAATCACTACATAGAAAATTAAGATCACGATGTTAATTATAGAAGAATACCCTACATCTGGGGGACCTAAGTACTGGGGGCATCCGTCACCATCTAGACTACCTACATATCCTATATCCAAAGGATGAAGGCCCCCCTCCTTCAGATGTGACTGACACGGGGAATGCAAATATGTAGTTCTATTTTGCACTATGTTTGATGGAACTGTGAGTGGGTATCCATCCCTTTCTAGGGTTATTCCCTACCCCAGATAGTTCTTCATTAGCTACCACACACTCGATGAAATAGGGATGAAAATTAGTCCACTACCACAAACATAAAAGGGGTATTTGTCAGTTAGTCCTAGTGTGGAGGAATCCCTATCAGGTGTCTGCTCATGAAATCTAGTTTACTTCCTCAAGATAAATTAGGTAAATTCATGACTAAGTCCGTTCCTGATTCCCTAGTTCTTTCTGATCACCAAGATTAGAGAAGACAAGGTGAGAGCATACAGCAGATAGGGTTTCTAATTTAGACTAGTTGCCATATCTAACATTTTACAAGTCATCTTTGATTTAGACTCACATTGTCAATAAGCCTCATTTCCTATTTATAGTTTGAAAGGTTTTCTAAATGAGCATTGTAGCCTCAATACTTTGAAATTCACATGGTAATCATCATACCACTATTTCAATAGACTCGTCCTTTCTTTTTAATTAATCTTCTTACTGAGATATCTGAAGAGATTTTCCCTTCCTGCAGATTTAACTTTGGTATGTCCCTTATTACTCCCTAATTATTTAAACGGATGATGCCTAGACATTGTTATTGCAGCTATGTTAGGCGTGAGGTACTTGGTTCAATGCGATGACATTACCCATAAATGTGACACAAAGGTACAGTAAAAAATCAAACACTACGATTTGTTTGAGTTTATGGATGTTGATTAAGAGTTTACCTAACTAAATTGAAAAGAAAACTTGCGTAATAACTAATAAATAAATTAACAGAGGAAAGATACTTCTCTAAACATAATGCAAGTAAATTATAGTAAAGATGCTTGATCATTTCACTTATACATAATGAATAGTACTAGAGAAGATACTTAATCAATTTCATCAATTCATAATTGTACATAACATAACTAGAAATGATATTCTATCAATAATGTATGTAGAGACTCAGTCATAGAAAAATATGGAAATCTTGATAACTTAATTTGTCATACACCAATAAACTTTATTTCAAAGGTAAAGAATCGAAACAATTTCTTACATGATCATTATAAACTTATTTTTAATTAAAATCAATAAGGATGTTATAAGAAAGATACCTCAACAAGAGGTTTACTTTAAACTCCCTATATGGGTTTATACTTTATTAAAATTAAATAATTTCCATTGTTAATAAACTTGTGAATATAACTTGATCGAAGATAAACAATGATTCTTGTTACATAAAACTGGTAAATAGTTGTTTTAGGTTTTATAAATTTCCAATAAACAACCACTTTAAAAAGTTTTTGATTACATTCATAATTTATATTATTATAAAATTCATCCATCTAAAATATCTTTGTCCTTGCAACTTCATGCTCAAGGAACATGGTAGTTCATTTACTCCATTTATTATTTATTTTCCCTAGTAAACTTTAATGTTGTTTTAAGTTAATTTAATATGCTCTTATCTAAGGGAACATAAGTATTAATTCAAGATGACATTTTTAATTGTATTCAATTTCCAAACATTTGACACTTAATAACTTAGATACTCATTCATAAAATGTCATCATTTGTTTAAATAAGGCATTCCACTTGTATCTACATATGGCCAAAAGGGCTAATTTTTAGATTCATAGATAGTTGCATTTATAATGTTGTCTAGAATTTTATATTATTGCTTGATTAGTGAGTTCTTGTACATAAATATTGAGTATCTAGTTTTATTAATATCAACATGCTTCATATGATTCTACATGTACAAGGATATATCTTAGTTAAATGAAAAGAAGGATTACTAACATAAAATCATCCATATAATATTTCTACCAAAACACTTAATGAAAGGTTCAAATATAAGCATATGATAATATATAAGAAGAACCCAATCATTAGTCCAAGATTTTGTTCTTGACCTACTATGACATTATAAATACATACACGTTTAGTTGCCAAATTATCAAATTTTAATATATAATTCAATAATTAGATTTGAAATGTCCATGCTATTATTGCTTCTATCAATAATATTTAATCACATTATTTACTATATATTAAATCATCATTAAAATAAATATTCAAACTTACTATTGCTTGAGTATTACCCATTTATCTTGTTTTAAAATCCACATGCTATCGCATAGAATATTACACACTATACCCTATCCAAATTCTACCTATGATGCTACATGCAAAATCTTATGTTACTAATAGTTTTAGAAACATTCTATAACTCCTTTCAATTAGGTAAGAATGAAATATTTATATAAGATCAACATCATGACTTAAATCAATAGTTCTAAATTGTAAGTTGTCCGAGGGGTATGCCGATAGAAATATGAAGGCAATTTATTTGATGAGTACAAAACACCTATCCAATATTCTCCTGCCCAATCATAAAACACTGCCAGCAACAGTGACCAAGTTAGGATTATTTATATAATGAATGAAAGACATGTACTAAAAATAGGGTATGTGAACTATTTGAGTAGTGATTGCAAGATTTGAACATAATGGATTTGTTAGAAAGGCATTAGAAACCTTCATCAATTGAAATTGGTAGATGTGAAGTCAAATTCCACAACCTACATTAGCGCCCTCCCTGCTTGTGCCTACGTGGGAGCTTTGAAATAGAGTATGGACATCCATCAAAGTGAAAGGGAATGGGAGGAATTTATATTAGATGTTAGAGTTGGAAATACTCTAGTAGATATGTATGCAAAACATGGTATCATATGTAAAAGTGTAGAAGGACAGACAAGCCACAAAAACTGTTTGACAGAATGCCTCAAAGAGATGTCATCTCATGGAATACAATGATTGCAGGATTGCACAAAATGGATTAGCTAAAAAAGGATTTTGAAACTTTCAATCAAATGCAATTGGTAGGTGTAAAGCTAAATTTCATAATCTTTGATAGCGTCCTCCCTGCCTATGCCAAAATCAGAGCTTTGGCACAGGGTATGGACATCCATCAAAGCAGAACGGAAAGGGGAATTTTTTTCAGATACTGTAATTGCAAGTGACCTACTAGACATGCATGCAAAATGTGGAAGCATAGACAATGAACATGAACTATTTGACAGAATGTCTCTTGAAATGTGGTCTCATGGAATGTCCTGACTGTAGAATATGGGCTGATGCAAGAAATTGGGTCCACAAAAAGTTCAAAAAGTGGAAGTGTTTTTGCTGTTTTTCAGAATTTGTCACACTTGGACTGAAAATTTGAAGCACTTACACAATGAATCTTCGAAAAAGTCAGCAATATGAAATTTATTATTTTTAATCTAGTTTCCAAATATGTAATTTTTTCAAAAACCCAGATGACAGAAATTCAATTTTGATAGGTATTTATAAAAACCACTTTTTAAAAGTTATTTTTTTTACCATACCATGCACATGTACGAACACCACTTTTTGACCTAAATGAAAGTATTTTCTAATTCCTTTTAGGAAAAGATACCTAACAACCTAAAGATTGATGAGTATTTTTTATTGTAATTTTTTTTGAATAATTTTTTTTTATTGAATTTTTATTGGCCCTAATTGCTATATTTAAAAATCAACGTGTACAGATAGCATAATTGGACCTAAACTAAACATTTTTTGAATTTTTTTTTCATTGTGTAGAGGATTGTCTAAAGATTGATGTCATATAATTTTATTACAAAAAAATCAACCAAAAAAAAGTTACTAAAAAATAAACAAACCTAATATTTCAAGTTTATGGACCAGTTTGCTCATAAATTAATTCAGAAATATCAAAATTAAACCAATATTAACAAAAGTTATATATTTGGAAACTAGACATCTTTTTCTATAATGGGTTTTAATTTTGTAGATTAATTCATAAAAAAGGTCCATCAACTATATCGTCAAAGTTTGACATTTCTCTTGAACTTGCCTTATTTTTTTAGTTGTAGGTCAAAGGCTAAGGGTTGGGTTGCCAAGCCTTTCCCAAGCCTAAAACTTGGGCTGCATGTGGATTGGGAATTCAAATTTTAGAAAATGTATACGCATTATGAAACACGTATGCATTCCTAAAAGAAACGTGTATGCATTCTTAAGAAAAATGCATATGCATTTTATAAATGCATACACGTTATCTATTTGGTCATTTGAAAAAAGAAACGTGTACTTGTTTATGAAATAGAACACATATGCATTTTATAATACGTATACGTTTCTAATAGATTTGTTATTCCCTGATTTGGAAAAAAACAACTGAGCACTCTTTCCCTACAACATTCTCTTTTTGTAGTACAGATCGACAAGGCCAGTTTCTGCTTATTTTATTGCATTCTTGTCTTGTACAATATCTTAACATGTCATATTCTATTCAAATTTTTGGAAGAGACAACTACAAATTGAATTTTCTAAAGTGAAATCAAGTACAAGGACTTTTTACAAGAAGATTTAGAAAAAGAGAGATTTAGAATGTATTCATGATGTTTTTGTACATCAAAGTTTATAGAAAAAAGGATCTCCATATTATATAGTTTTATTTAAATATTTGAAGGAGGTGGCAATTGAAAAATACCTGCTAAGATTCATTTGTGTTTTTATCAAGAGGGTTTTCTAATCATGGGATTAAAACAAAGACAAAGAAAAAAATGTAGAAAGTTAATGACACCCAAAGAAATTGAAGCAAATAAAGAAATGGAGGCAAAAAGACAAAGGGATAGAAGAGAAAAAATCTGCCAAATAAAAAATTTGGAAGCATCTAGTTCCATGAATTTTGAAGAGGAAACCGTGAAGGGTGAGATGAATGTAGATGATGCAAATATGGAGATGGTGAATATGAAAGAAAATACAATTATGGAGACAAACCCAACTATGCCTTCAACTTCAACTTTGAATGATACGGAAATAACACCTATGCAAACAACTTCATGTATGTCTTCAAATCCACCTCCCAATGATATGGAAAATACACGTATTGAAACAATTTATGCGGGTATGTCTTCAAACTCAAGTCTTGGTAATATATCACTTAGTTATTTAGTTGAAACTAGATACACCATTGATGGTATCAATAATTCTAGTTCCGAAACAATGCAAAAACAAAATAATGATGAAATCCCCCATATTGATGAAAATGAGAATGAAATCCTTTGTACATTTGAAAATGAAAATGAAATCCCTTGCATGTTCAATAAATATGAAACCACTTGTATGAATGAAAATAAAAATGTTTTTTTTTACAATTGAAAGAGATGTGTTAGATAACCTTCCTGGTAAAGTTTCTTGGAGACAAATGAGAACTCATGGAAATAGATTATATAAAATATTTTTTTTATTGAAAGAAATTAGGATTCTAATGTCAACTCATGATGTAATTGATGGAAATGTGGAAAATGCAAAAAGTGATGAAAAAATTAGGGATTTTTGAAAAACCAAAAAAGAGCGATAGATGTGGTAATTTTTCATTCTTAGGAGAATGTATGCATGAAAGTAGTTTACATGAATTTGGACAACAATTAGTGGATGTTAAAAAAATTTAAAATGTTGGATATTCTTTAAAAGATTGAAAAATTGGAAAACGTTGTGAGCTAATTGTGGAAAAATTTAGTGTACATGCATTTATTAAAAAATTTAAAGATAAGATTGTACCTAAATATATAAAACACTCTCAAAATGATCATTGGTTTGATGGTCAATTTTGTACATGTAAAAAAACATTCCCAATTGGAACTATATTGTCAGTTGTTGATTTTGTTGAAAACTATACTCTTAGTGCACAAGAAGAAATTCAATCACAATATTATAATTTAGTGCAAGTAGCCATATTTTTCATATTGTATATAGACATGCAGATGATAGTAGAGAAGATAGTAGAAATTTTTTGAGACAGTACCATTTTTATGTGAGTGATAATCGATTACATTCACCTGAGTTTGTTCAATATTGTTTTGATAAATTTTATAAAAAATTAAAAGAGAGAGGAATTCAAATGAGAGAACATCTCATATGGTAAGATAATTGCACAGGTCAATTCAAGAATGCTAAAATATTTTATTGGTTATGTAGAGTTCGTAAGGATCCAGCACATATGGAGTTTTTTGAAGCTGGACATTGTAAAGGAGAACATGATGGAGCAAGTGCATGTGTGAAAAAAGCTCTTGCTAGAGAGAAACTAAAATTTGAGGATGGAGAAAAATTCAAAGATGCACATGCAATTGTAATTTTGGTGCAATGCAAAATTATCTACAAGAACAAGTGACAGCTCAATAATTCGACCCTTCTTTTGGTTAGTTGAAGAAAATCATATTCTTACTCGACAAGATTGTGAAACAATTAATGGATATGCAAAATGACGTTTGTTTAAGAGTTTCAATGCAAACACGTGGACAATATGGACAAGGGAACTTGCATGTTTTTGTCAATTTTGTATTGCAAGTGATTAGGAGGCATGTGAAAATATAGAATGGGTTGAAGAATGGAAACAAAGAGCCTTAACACCTACATCGACACACGATCAACATGGAATGATGATTGAAGATAATCAACTATTTGCATCAGATGATTGTGATCATGTTTTAGACCTTGTACAAGAAGGTACATTAAAAATTGAATTCAATTATATATATGCATTTTTATATGTGAATTAAATATATGTCACTCTTTATTGAATTGATTTTTTTTCTACAGGATATGTGCATGCTATTGTTGCACCTGAGGAAAATGAAGAGGAGATGGAGTATTGGTTGGCTAGATGTGTTGAGAGAAAACATAAATTGGTACATCCTAGAGTGGATGATGACAACTTTGAGTGTCCAACTGGTTCTATGGTTGTTGCTGGCACTTGGCTTCAAAAATATCTAATAAGAAAGAATGGCTTGCCTGCATTTGAAGACTATGAAAGACACAAGAAGAATATATATTACTCACATTTGATTTTGGCAACCAATATAAAACTAGTTAGATATAAAGGGAGGCCTACTAATAAAGTGTTATGGACACTTTCAATGGATGATCATGAGACAATCATAGGTTCATTAGAAAAAATAGAGGATGCAGATGGTACAATGGAGTAAATAAATACAAGTATATAGTTGTATATATATAGTTAAAAATTTATCACATATACATGTCTATATATATATGTTAGTATTTAGTCATTTACTAATTATAGTTTTAAATCATTTTTTGTATCAGGTCTCCCAAAACTAGTTGCATTACAAAAAAGAGAGGGCCCATGCATGTATATATTATAGTGGAATTCGAATCTAGATACAGGTAACTATATATAGTTCTAGACACATTTAATTGATAGTCAAAATATAAAACTAAATAATTCATTGTCATTTTATAAAAAAAATTATAATTGATTTCATATCTCGTTAATCCATTCTCTTAGGACCCGTTAAGCCATCCTCTTAGGACCCCTTAAGCCATATCTTCCTATCTACCTTTAATCTATCCTCTTGCATCCGCTTAAGTCACTCTCTTAATAATTTTCCCCTTAAGCCATCCTCTTAGGACCCATTAAGCCATATCTTCATATCTACCCTTAATCTATCCTCTTGCATCCCCTTAAGTCACTCTCTTAATTTTCCCCTTAAGCCATCCTCTTAGGACCCCTTAAGCTATATCCTCATATCTACCCTTAATCCATCCTCATATCCTAGGCATTAGGTCCCATGGTTAACGGTTTAGGATTTCTAGGGTTCATGAGATGATTAGAATAACTTGAATCTATTATAGGTTAAGGGTTAAGGGTTCATATCCTAGGCTTTAAGTCCTAGGGTTAAGGGTTAAGGGTTAAGGGTTTATAGGGTTCACAAGATGGTTAGAAAAGAAAATCTATTATGGGTTAAGGGTTTAGGTTTCATCTCTTAACTCTCCTTAAGCCATCATATTAGGACCCCTTAAGCCATATCCTCCTATCTGAACCCCTTTATCCATCATCTTGCATCTCCTAGGCGTTATGTCATAGGGTTCATGAGATGCAAAGAATAACAAATCCATATGGGTTAAGGGTTTAGGGTACATCTCTTAGCTCCCGTTAAGCCATCATCCTAGAATAACTAATCTATATTTAGGATTTCAAGGATTTGTAGGGTTCACGAGATGCATGACTCATATAATCTATATCTAGGATATCTAGGTTTAGTATGTATTGTTCTTTTCTCATATGAATTATCTAGTTACATGACTCATAAAATATAGTTTATTTACTTACATTAATAATTTTTATAGGTTCTCATCAAGTCAATCTACCATGATTGTCACTGTAAAAAATTTCATCATATAAATTATGTAAATATCAATTTGTGGTCGTGAGCTAAAAGTGGATAAGCTTTAATTGTATTTATATGCACATTAAACATCAATATACATTATATATGTTTGTTCAATGTATGAACTTCAATGAACTTATAAATCAATTTTTATATCTTGTTCCAATTTTATCTTATACAAATTGTCTCTTATAAACCACATTTTATAAAATTGTTCAATTGTATCTTATACATTTTGTACATGTTAAGTATAAGTTATGATCATTACTAGTGTTAGGATAATTTAGCTTAAGGGCCTATTATATGGCTTATAGAACCTTGTTAATGAATGCACCTTTTGAATACATTGAATGATCATTGCAATTACATAGATTTTTGTTTAGTGATTAATTTTTGCTAGAATTGGAAAATAGTTAAAATTACCTAACCAAAATTGGTGTTAAATTTTGGAGAATATGATCTTCTTAGGAAGTCAACATTATATTGCAATATTAGTATTATACTAAATTTTTCTATCTTTCTAAGCTAGATGTTCTTCTACCTAAGTTCTACATGAAATCTTGTGTAAACCTACGTATGAGACATTAGACCTTAGGTTTTTTCCTCCTCCTAGTAAGGGAGGAATTGCGACTTAAATCTAAGAATGGAAAAATACTTAGAGAATTGGTGATTAGAGACTTAGAAGAAAATTTGAAGTCAAACAAGGTGTCAAACTCAATCCCAAGGAGGCTTATTTCACTACAATAGGCTGACCTAAGTGCTTCTACAAACTTCACAAGCAATCCTCTCAAGGCAATTTCCTATTTCAAGGACACAAACTATGGGTTTCCATCTTCTCAAAGCCCAATACTGCTTGCAATGACTCTCTCTCACCTCAAGGTCTCAAATCAGACCAAACTTTACTATCATAGTGCTCCTGCACCAAAATCATAGGATTTATATTACTTGAAAAAGTGTTTAGCTTAATTGGAGAATAGGTTCAATATGATGAATTTAATGTTTTAGCTATTGACTCATATGCTTCATTATTGGATTGAATGGATAAAATGTTTGTCTTATTATAAACTCCTTGTTTCTTTTAAGGTTCTTTTGCACTTGAAATATATTTTGTTATGGTGTGTACAAGACTAGGAATTTGCTTAAGGGCCTATTATATGGTTTGTAGAACCTTGTTAATGAATGCATCATTTGGATACATTGAATGATTGTTGCAATTACATAGATTTTTGTTTAGTGATTAATATTTGTTAGAATTGGAAAATAGTTAAAATTACTTGCCCTTAATTGGTGTTAGATTTTGAAGAATATGATCTTCTTAAAAAGTTTATAATTTTCTTAAGGGCCTATTATATGGTTTGTAGAACCTTGTTAATGAATGCATCTTTTTGATACATTGAATGATTGTTGTAATTACATAGATTTTTTTTTAGTGATTAATAGTTAAAATTCCCTGCCCTTACTTTATTATGAATATGATCAAAACTATAAGGAATGCATTAATTTGCCACATAACCTTGTGATTTTATTGAAATTTGAAAGTTAATCATTTTAAGACATCTAAACTTCATTCAACAATGACATGTTTAAAATATATGCAATTTGATTCTAGATAAGAATTTATAGTGCATATTACTTGAAAATTAGATAAAATATATATATGTGAGAGCATATAATCATCATAATGAACATAACATGTACATGATCACATTCATAAACACAAGTTACACGATTATAATGTATATAACGTATGTAAAATGGTCCTTGAAATAACATGCTCAAAATGTATATCTAAAGTATTAAATTAAAAGTTATCTAAAAAGTTATCTAAAGTATTAAATTAAGACATCTAAACTTCATTCAACAATGACATGTAAATATATATGCAATTTGATTCTAGATAAGAATTTATAGTGCATATTACTTGAAAATGAACATGACATGTATGTATGTGAACACATTCATAAACACAAACATGATCATAATGTATATAATGTATGTGAAATGGTCCATGAAATAACATGTTCAAAATGTATATGTCAAGTGGCACACATATAAATAAAACTATCTATAGTCCATAAAATAAAACTATCTAAAGTCCATCAGGATGATTAGTCAAATCAAGTCTATTAGGACGATCAGTCAAATCATGTTTATCAGGACCAACTGATCTAGCTGCTAATTCATAGATATTCAAATAATGAAAACAATAGGCTAGAAAATATTAGTGATAAAAATGATTTTAATTGAAGATAGTCAAATAAAGAAAACAATATAGATTACAATTTATATTAACTCAATAAAAATTTGATTTTAATTAAATATAGTTAATATACTAAAAAAGATTTTAAATATATATGCATAAATTACCATCTGATCATGTGAATTTACTGGCACATTTTGTTCAATGAGTAATATAACTGTCGATTGAGGACCAAATGATTGAGCTACTAATTCTTGCATATTCAAATAAAGCAAATAATAGGTCAGAAAATATTAGTGATAAAAAATGATTTTAATTGAATTTAAATATATATTTAAAAGACCTAAAAATTGTATAGGAGATTTAGTATAGTTTAGGACCTAGAATGAGATGGACTCATGGTCATGATCATGATCAAGAGCTTGTCTACCACCTATAAGGATACTACTATCATCGTACATAAAAATAATCACAATACATGTAGTGAGTTTTTAAAGCACGTGTAAATTTCAAACTTAAATAAATTTTGAAAGCATGCACCTGAGATGGCCCATGCATAAAAGTTGATGATGACTCAGGAGCACTCACCACACCTTGTGGTTGGTTGGTCATGGGTATCGCATGAACTCCTTGCATAGTTACAATATATCATAATTTCACACATGTGTACAAATTCAAATTAAATTAGATATGGACATAAATTAAAATATATATTGGTTTACCTGAACGTAAAGTGTGCCCATTTCTACATCTCTCAAAAAACAAACATGATCATATTGAGAAACTGGCCTCCTCTAATCATTCATCTACATTGAACACTTCTTGAAAATTAATATTATATTATATATATAATTTAATTTAATATTATTTACATGAATTTTGCACATTTCAAACAAATTATAATACACACCTTTCAAAATATGTACATACTTGTGTCAAGTGATTGTCAGCATATAGTAAGTCCATAATTGATTTTGTCGTAGATACAGGTGGACCTGTAGTGGATGCCTGAGTGTGCCCATAGGATGAACCTCTATGCTCTCTATCGCTCACTTTAGTTGCCATGTGGGTAGTCTGATGAATGAGATCTCTTGAGAGAGAACTCAATGCTCCTAATGTGGACAATATCGTTTGTTGCTGATATGTAGTGGGAATACTGGGAGCTAGAGGAGCAACAATCAATGGAATCAGAGCATGTCATTGAGGACCGACATGTGCTCCTAATCTATTTTGGGGCATGCCATGACCAACTCCCTGAAATGAACTCATATCAAAATAGTTGGGTTTTTGACACATCTCAAATTCAACCCATAACTTTCTCAAAAAATAAAGGGGCACCTCACAATTGCCATGTGGTGGAGTATCAAAGACCATCCACCATCTATCCCAAAAATGTGCAGCTATCTATTGGTGCCTACATCATTTAATTGAAAGTCATTTTTTAGTGGATGGAATTGGTTCATTTGTATTGGGGTTAAATAAATGTGCACAAATTGCTTCTTTGGTAATATGAAGGTCATGGATTTCTTTATAAGACAACCCATCTGCATAAAATTGTAACTAACTAGGTCCACATTGATGGATTGAACAGAGTCAATAATAGTTTGCATCAAAGATGCAAATTGTGCTACATGGGGGGGAGGTTGGACTCATTTTTGATCAAATTTATATTTTCTTGAAAGACATTTAGGTTTGCATTATGCTCTCTCTTAACTGATTTTGATCAATTTGAGGACATGGGGGGTTAGGAGGTGGAGAGGGTGGAGGTGTGGGGTTTTGTGGTGGTGATACATTATGTGGAGGTGATGGTCCACGTAAGGGGTTTTTGAGATGGTCAATATGTATGAAATCCTCTATAGAAAACTCATCGACTATAGTTATATTTGGCTCCATGTGATGAAAGGGCAACTGCATGTTAAACAATAAAAAAATATATATCAACAAACTAATTAAATAACATACACAATTTGAACTAAAAATCACATTGAACATGGACAAATTCAAAATACATGTCATTTGAAGACACATTCAATTTAAAACATTAAAAAATGCATCTAATGAAAATTTAGACTAATTTATGTCATAGAAAATACAAACAATTTGAGCCTCCCCTTCATCCCATATTATTTGCTAAACACTTTCAAAAGGTCTTGGATGAAAATTAAAACACACATTTTTCTATATCAACCATTTATAGCAATCCAAAGAGTTAGAACTGGAACCTAGATATTGAATGTCAAGTAAACATTTTATAAAATTTAATACATGATTATCACAATACATTCAACCTATTTATATTATTATCATGTCCATCCATACAATAATTCCTAGGTTATCATTGTCTATTATGATCTAGCTTGTCTTTTATCCTAGTTTGAGTCCGTGCTCACAAGGTTGACCTCACGAGCGTAACATTGTTCCACCCAACATCAAATTTAGAAATTCAAATTCAGCCAAGTGAACCCCCTTTTACCTAGGACTTATTCATTGTCTTCGACCTTGTTTTCTATTAGAGGGTTAGTTAAGGAAAAGTGTCCTCATGGATTTAATCATACAACAACCTAGTAAATATATTTATAAATATTAGTTGTCCCCTAGCTAATAGAAGGAGCATAGCAGAGAAATTTGGATTAGGCAAGTAGAAGGGTAGAAATTTGTTTGAGAATAGGAATATGCAATAATTAACATGATCATCATTTCTCTCTTGTCTAGGAAAATGCAACAATGGAGGAAAGAGGGTGAATTGGTTCCTTTTTTGTCATACGTTTATGGTTCCTTTGTATTGCATTCCTAATTGTTATCTAGGTAGAGTGATAACAAGTGCATTGATTTATTTTGTGATTTGTATTCCATCCTAAACCTATCCTTTGTCCAATTAAGTTCTATGGGCCTACTCCTAAATCTTTGACTGATTCCATTGCTTCTACTTGATATGTTATCTCTACGTTAACTTAGTTGTATGTTCTTGGGCTTATTTTATCTTGGTTGAATTCCAAAAGTCAAATAATTGTGTTGTCTTCCTTTTATGTTGTTTTTTGATATTGCTTTGTGGTCCTTGCCTCTTCCTCCTATTGTTGGGTACCTTATTTGCAACATCATTCCTCACCATTTTGTGTTGGAACCACTCATCACTTGCTTTTCCTATAAGCTAATTTTATAAGAACTTCACAATGCTTTCCAACCTTGTTTCTCCCTTTGTGGTGATCTTTCCTTTCTACAACAAGTAAGTTTGTTTTATCTGTCCAAGGTATTTTCTCATCATATTAGTGTGTTTGGCATATTTATGGTGTGCGTTAGTTGTTGACGCTCTCATTGTCCATGTGGATGGTTATTATTCAAATAGATTTTGAATATTTACCTACCCTTCTATCTATTACTCATCTCACCTACCATGGTCCTATGTTTCAAGTTCATAGGTTATTTTCAAATTTTTGAACAATTATGGTCAACCTAGTTGGTGGTTGGATTTCTCTTCACCACTTATGAGTTTGTTCTTAGTCTTTCATGGGAGTTGGCATGTTGACAGTTAGTTCATAGAACCTTGATTCTATAGTTTAGAGCATAGGAATAAGTTTGTGAAAGTAGGAAGTTAGTTCATAGTTTTGATTATATACATTCCTATGAATTTGTTCTCTATGAGAGTATATTTAGTAGACATTTAACAAATAGACTTTAAATTAGACTAAGAGATCACATTTCTCAAAGCTAAACATTTTCACATCAAAGACCCTTGTCAATTATATTCATCATTTAGTGATACAACTAAGCATGAATCTTGTGGTTAAGGGTTTTAGTTTTAGGTTTTGTGGTTTAAGTTTTAGGTTTTAGGGTTTATGGTTTAGGGTTTACGGTTTAAGTTTTAGGGTTTAGGGTTTTAGGTTTAGTTTTTAGGGTTTAGGGTTTAAGGTTTAGGTTTTAAGCTTTTGGTCCTAGGGTTAAGGGTTTTAAGTTTAGGTTTTAGGTTTTAGGTCCTAAGGTTAAGTGTTAAGGGTTTTAGTTTTTAGGTCTAAGTTTTTTGGAACCTAGGGTTTAGGGTTTTGATTTGTAACTCTAGGTTTTGCGTGATTTACCTGATTAAATTAGTAAAATTAGGTATCAATTTTGTGGATTTCAATTTTGACTTTACGGTTTCTCATTTGTGGGATGATTTTATTTGCAAATACAATTTAAAAACTATAAATTAAACAACCTAATTACAAACAAAAATAACAAACAATAAAATACAATTACAAGTAAAAAATACAACATATAAGACCAAAAAATGCAAAATTTAACCAACCTGGAGGTAGTGGAGGTCACTTGTACTGACGGGAGGAGGTGGCAACAAAATTTGTGATGGTAAAGGGCCTAAAACTGCGTACCTGAATTGCTCTATCGTTGTTCCTCTCGTACAAGCTCGCAGGAAAAAAATGAAATGACAGTCATTTATTTAAAAATTAAATACCTTTTAAAAATGCATATGTGTTATCAACCGTGTACATGGTTTTTTCGCATACCCGAATCATAACACATACCCGTTTTGATTTAACATTAGGTACCCATAGCTAAGCATGTACGTATTTATTCAATAATGTGTATGCATTTCTTACGATTTTTTTTTGGGGCCGAAACTTCCCCTCTTCGTGGACCCAACTTCTTGCTTTTATCCATATATTAAAAATGGGTTTGTTAAAAAAGCTTTAATTTCTAGGCAATAGTGATTGGCAGACGAAAAATCCCATTTCCTACCATTTGCTAGTGTCCTTCTTGCCTATGCCAAGATGGGAGCTTTCAAACAAGGGATGTATATCCATCCAGGTATAACGGAGGGGATTTTGTTAGAGGGGTGATCCCACAATAGTGGGTTACACATTTTTGCCAAAGTTGACATTGAAATGAACATTTTGAAAGAAATCTTCACTTTCAGACACCTATAGTTGCCAAACCATGAGGAATTTGAAGATGATGTAAACTAATGATTTGTCATATTTTATATGTAGATTATATATATATTGGAATCAAATTATATTTCCTTTTCCATTTCCTTCAATAACTAGTTTCTAATAGTAAACAACATTTTTAAAGAGTGATGTGTACTATGTAAAACATAACTTTTTTCTATGAAGGATAAAATTCTATTTTTTTTGAATTTAGATTTTTAAGTATTATATCTAGACGATGCATTTGGTTTCATAATGTTTTATTGAATAATTTTCTTTTAATTAAATTTTGAAGTCAAACCAATTACAATTTAGACATAGGTGTATTGTGTAAAACATAGCTTTTTCTGTATGTATCAGAAATCTTTTTTTTTTTTGTTGGAATAAGGACATCAATACCTAAAGGACACGTATTTTTTAGATTTTTTTTATTTTTTCCTATTTTTCGTATGTATGAAACAAAGATCTTGTTGTTCATTAAAAATTGACATTCACAAGAAATAAAAAATGAATATAATAATCAAATTAAATATATTTAAAATTATACTTTTTCAAAATCTTATAATAAGGACTACATACTTACAAAACATAAAATTTTAAATGAATTCATTTGATCCCCTAAAAGGTAAATCAAAAGTGGTTTCTTATCAACATTTTGATAGGTGTAGATGAGACTCCATGACAAGTATAGTTTAAAACTAGGGGGGTTATATCCAAGGGGATTTGATCTAAAGGGGTTTGATCAAACCCTGTACAATTACAATCCTTTAAATGGAACCTTTCAAGGCTTTTAAAATCATTATATTTTATAAAAATATGTGATTTCAGGACAACTCATAAAGGAGATACTAAAGGAGAATCTAATACACCCAAACTACTCAAATATGTTCCTTACACCAATAAGCAAGTTCAAGATAACGCTTTAAATCTCAACCTTCCACCATAAGTAAGATTGCACCCCATCTTCATTGTGGAGCTTCTTCTATCATATGTCCCACCATTATTTTGACACATCAAATGTAGAAAAATAATAACAATTTCCAGAGTAAAACTTTGACTAGACAAGTCAAATTGTAGGAAATAGACTAGGATCCCTCAAAACCAAATAATACCATGCTATAAGGTTGTTAAAGAGGATCAACTGATCCACAAGGCCAAATGGTTTGGGAAGAATTAGATAATGGAAACTTCTAGCTTTGGTCTATGAAATTGATGCAAAGGAAGTCATCCCTTTTAAAGGAGAGGCAACTTATTTGAGTGGCAATTTTGGAAAAAAATTCAAGCAAAAATAGTAAAAGATTAGGTCAATGTGCAGAGGGTGTAACTACTTCAATAATGATTGAAATTTAAAAATTTCTAATGCATTAGAAATCTTAGACTAT
Source organism: Cunninghamia lanceolata (assembly GCA_027924645.1). Taxonomy (NCBI): domain Eukaryota; kingdom Viridiplantae; phylum Streptophyta; class Pinopsida; order Cupressales; family Cupressaceae; genus Cunninghamia; species Cunninghamia lanceolata. The sequence goes on along the minus strand of BSBN01000149.1, from coordinate 365,274 downwards.
GTAGATCGTGATGTAAGGTTGTCAAACTCAGCTTGAAAAAATTTGAGTCCCACAAAGCCACCCCAAAAGGACCAAAATTCAAGTATAACTACCAAATTTATTTTTACTTATTTACTTATTGACCAAAAGAGAGTAAAGCAATTTCATGGAAAAACATCTAACTGTAAAGATGTGGCATTTATGTAGATAAGACCCATTTTTAATAAATCTTCCATTTACATTGCATCATATATCACTTGTATTTATGAGATTAAAGCACCTTTCTTTTGCTTCATTGTGTTTGCAATATTTTATGTTATTTGTAGTTTAGTGTGTTGTCCACCATTTTGCTAATTAAATCCAAATTGAACATGCACAAGATTCCATCCATAAATCTCTACTAACATGCTTTCTTTTTTATTTTAAACACTATAGACACTAGCTATGCCTTAGGAAGTCCCTCACTCAACTTCTAGAAAAAGGAGATAGCAATCCATTTAAAGATATTCAAATCACAAAAGGTCAAGAATAAATATTGGAGGTAATGCTAATTATCTATGTTTTCCCAATAATTTGAGGAATAATTGACGCAATTTGAGCAATCTTGCATCACCTAAAAAGAGTTTATTTATATTTTGTTGTGTTTTGGTTAGAAGCATGTATTGTGAGATTTTGTGTGTGGTTCTATTTGTTTGTGTTTGGGAGTTTGAGTAACCTACAATATCCTCGCCAAGGCTATTCATTGTGACATTTGTGCCATATATAGGCACACAAGGTGAAGTACAGACTTGCATAAGTGTTGAGAAAGACAACCTTTGTGGAAGTAAAAAAAGAAGTCCATGGTCAACTAGTGAGAGAGTGAAGCATATAATTAGTTGGATAAAATGAAGTGTACATTTAGGCTAGAGGATGAAGCATCAGGTTTCTTGAAGCTTGAATTATAAATAAGTGACATTGCAAGATTGACTCTTATGTTATCTACACATCATTGGAAGAGCAACACTTGCTTGCCACTAGTTTTAATGGACAATGAAAAGAGGGAGCATACAAATAGTGAGATTTGTATGTGATGGTAAAAAAAAGTAATTCTTAGATATATTTGTGCTTGTAAAAAGGGGTTAGATTGTACTATAGATACTTTACAAGTAAGCCAATTATTCTTATTAGCTAGGTAGTAGTGTAGGTTGTTTGGGATCTATCGATTCTTTGAGGCCGACTCATGTTCAATCTTTAACACCGAATTGCTCTACACGCCCATCAACATATCCAATTTTTATTATTTATTTTGAATTCGCTAATTGCAATTGTATTTTCAGCTAAGACGCAAACCTCAATTTGTGGATGTTCAGGTAGGACGAAACCCCTTCGTAGTAACTTTGTTTGTTGTGAAACAATTCGTGTAGGACTTGGCGAGTATTGTATCAATGATCTACTCTTTACATGGCGGCAAGGCGGCTATAACTACTAAAGACTTCTTTGCCCCATGAATAGCAGAGACAACAACTAGATACAGTTTCAAGTCGCGAGTGGACGTAGCTCAAGCGACTATTCTCACCAAAGGTTCATACAAGTCGTGAAAGTTTATCATCTATTGTTACAAGGTCCGTATAGCTCAGAGAGTGATCAGGTGTCTCTGACACATGAGTGCAAGAGAATCACAAGATTAGGGAGTTGATCTGTAGTCAAAAGCACCCACATTGTGTAGCGCATCACTTACCAACAGTGTATGAAAATCCCTTATCCATCAGTCCGCAATATACTTTCAGCGAATTGGGAGTAGATCCATGAATCTCCAAGGAATTGTAAGTCAACTGATGGATATCATTGACATTGCTTCTGAGTGGGAAACTAATTAAGATCTTCACATCTATTATATTATGGAAACTATTGTAAAATAGTTGTTCACTAGATTAACATTGGGTGTATGAATCAAAATCATCACTTGTAAACTACTATTTATTAATGACTTATTGAGAATAATATCTTGTCTGAAGTTCATACTGATGTGATCAAAGATATGTGAATGAGTTCTGCATGAATTATATATCCTAATTGATTGATAGACTACTATTATCTGAGGTTTCCTATATCATTATAATCATCTAGTTACAATCATTGTACACTAGTCATTATGTGCACGACCCATAGTTCATGACTTTTTCATACATGCATTTTGTAAGCACCTAAATTAGTTATCAAATTTTGAATATTATTACATATATCTATACTGCTGAAGCACTGATCATGTAGTGTGCTTTATGTGCAAGTAGTGATTACATTTTTGGAGTGATCAACCATACAAATTTGTGTAACAGTGAGAGCCCAAATGCTAATGATCAGTTGACTATGTGAATTGTCAATGTGTATGGTTTTGTCTATCCTGATCTGATAACTCAATGTAAATTTTGTAAACTGACCATTATAAATCATAGTGGAATAGGAGAATATTTGTTGAGGGATATTTAAGTGGTATCAAAGCAGGTTGTCCTGCCAGCCTGAGGGAGACATTGGTTTATGCAGTTGAGCCAACGGGACCAATATACCCTAGAAAGAGAGAGGATGAAACTAGAGGCAAATACAATATATTGAAGTTGGAATTGGAGGTAGAGGTAAGGAGAAGATGGCATATCAAGATGATTGGATAGATTTTATGCAGTTACAATAACAAGTTACAAAGAGGTAGAATCAAATGGCAAAACAACAAGAACAAACAACAAAAATTCCCCTGCCAATGAGGCAAATATTGAATAATCTTAGCAAATGTGGACCAAATAATGGGATGAAGGTAGTAATAGAAATCAGAATGGAGCTATGATCTGCACAAATCATAGAAGGGCTTTGATTGGAACAATACGCCATTTCACATAACACACCTTGTTTACTAGAGTGGAGCGACCCTAAGAAGAAGAGGAACAAATTCCAACAGATGATGACCTAATGCTTGTATGGAAGAAAATTTCCTAGGTTGATCTAGAGATTAGATGCACTATCCCATTCACACAATTCTATCATGCTAAGAGTGGACCAAGGGGAAGCAACCTATGCAACAAGGTAGCAGAGACCTACAACATAAAGTGAGTAAGATGAAATTTCCAACTTTTGATGGTTCGAAGAAGCTCACTACAAGAGCTTGGGTTCAAAAACTAGACACATACCTCTCACTCAGTCCTATCGAAGAGGATGAAGCTATCAAGTTTGCTATTCTTCATTTGGATGGGATTGCACATTAATGGTGGTATCATGGAATTATCACACAACAGCATCAACAGATTGTGGCATATGCTGATTTTACATAGAGGACTATAGACAAATTTGATCAAAAGAACTTGGAGAGGTATTTTAGAGAATTAACAGTTGTAGAATTTTACATAATTTAAGTCATGGTTCCAGATATTACTGAAGGAAGACTCATGTACTAGTTTATTGGGGGATTGACGGAGTCACTCCATTGCTTAGTGAGTTATTTTCATCCTACATCTCTACAAGGTGCGATTGAAAGGCCATTGAGGTTGGAGGTTTCTACAACTAGGAACATGTTCAACCCTAAGAATGCACCTGTAAAGCAACATAAGAAAGATATCCCTTCACCAATGTCACTCCCTCCTAAACCAAACAAGGATGAAGAAACTAAAAATGAAGTTTGGAAGAAGTTATGTTTCTCTTGTATAGAGCCATGGGAGGTCGGACATAGATTCTCAGGAAGAGGGAAAATACATTACATAGCGTGTACTCCCAAAGAAGATTCAGAGATGGAGGAAACCGTACCTAAGATGAAGATGGATGGTTTAACAGTTTTCCAAGGGGCACACTTGCCCTCCTTTTGGAAGCACCCAAATACCATGCTTTTAGGATTTGAGGAGTTTTGCAGAGACATGAAGTGACAATGCTAATTGATAGTGTGGCTACTCATAATTTCATAGATGTAGATTTTGCTTCCAAGAAAGATTTGGATGTAGAAAGGTTTGATGGGTTCAATGTTATGCTTGTAAACGAACATACTATTATACCTCGTAGAGGGCATATACATCATCCCACCTATCCTTGAGAGGGTACCAAGTTAAGGATGATTTATAGATTGTGGGATTGGGTGAAATGGATATAGTACTAGGTGTGCAATGGTTGTACTCACTTAGGAGATTTTGGCAAAACTACCTAACAATGGAGTTCCAATTCAAAGTAGATGGGAAGGGCATGACACTTCGAGGCATTATCAATGGAACTCCAAGAATGGCTGAATTGAGAAGAATGAAAGTGTATGTTTGGGAAGAAGATAATCAAGGAAGCCCTTCAAGGTAAGATACTCTACTATGACAATGTTTGACCAATGCCAAATATGATCATGGAAGCATGCCAAAATTGGACTTCATATGAAAAGGAAAGTTCGAGGGGGAATTATCACCTTAGCTTGGCTGTTTGGAATGTTGGAGCATGGGGAATCATAAAAAAATAATAAGTGTCAAGGATCAACAAGCATCACCACATGGTACACTACCTTGACATGGAGTGGGCAAGGATTCCAGAGTTGACATTGCTCGAGGACAAGAAATATTTAGGGTGGGAGGATTGTCATGTCCCCTCCACTGGGATGAGATAAATAATATTTTAATTCACTAAGAGTGTTTTAAACACTATATTATAGGAAATAATAATATATTATTATAAATAATAATAATATTAATTATTACGCAGAGAGGCATCACAACAAGGGCTGAAAAATTTAGATTCATGTAACCAATAAACAAAAATAAAAAATAGCAAATAAATAAAATAAAATCAAATAAAATTCAATGCATGACTATAGTGGATCATAATGGAACGCCACAATAAATATACCACTCTCAAATATGCTTTTACTATTTTAAACCTGACACTTTATTTGAGGTTGACTCCATGTTGAATTTGTTTGGCACCAACTCATCTTCAATCTTTAACACCGACTTGCTCTACATACCCATCAACAAATAGGTATAAAGGATGGAGGATTCGCACTTGAAAGATATCCAATTTTTTATGTATTTCTGAATTTGCTAAATGCAGTGCTAATGATTAGTTGATTAGAATCGTTATCAGCTGACTATGTTAATTCTAAGTATCTATGGTTTTGTTTATGCTGATCTAATAATTGAAAGTAAATTTTGTAAACTGACCAATGCAAATCTGAGTGGAATAGGAAAATATTTGTTGAGGGATATTCCAATTTTGCATAGTATTTGTGTTTTTTAAGAAATGTAAGTATATTTTTAGTTGCGATGTTTTGCCAAGTCAAAAGTTTTGGGTCTTCAGAAAACATACAATAGTAAAATTATTACCCAAAAAATTATTTTTAAAAAAATTATACAAAGATCCTTGAGCTATAACAACTTATATAATTAGACTTCAAACTCATATGCTAGAAACAAATCTGATCTAAACTCATAGGTTCAGAAAAAATAATTTAATTTAATGTTCTTTTGTTGTCTGGGCAACTGCTAGCCCATTGTTTACTTGACCTGCTTACCATTTACATCAGAAAGATGCATTGCTTGCTTTTAAAGATTGTGTTTAGAAGAATTCATTTTCTGGTAAAAATTATATGTTCCACCAAAGCATACACAAGTTTCTAAAAGGCAGTTGCTTAAGAAAAAAATAAGTTCAATCTATCACTAGCTCACAATGAATAAAACCACCACAAAGTGCGAGAGTTTTTCATTCAAAACATCACCTAATTGAAAGTTTTTCAATAGAAGGCTTGTATCAGAAATATAAACAGTCTAATTTCCAAGTATCTACACCCTGATCATAAACGGTTGCTCATCCTGAAATAAAACCATGACACCACAATTTTATTTTCTAAGCAAAAGAGACCAATGAAAAAATCATTGCAAACCAACCAGAGTTCTTACCTCCCCTTGTGCATTGACAATGAGTTGAAAAAGTCTAGCTTCTCCGCTCTCTGTGAGAGAACTGCATTAGTAATTATGTACATTAACATTACGAATTAAACGGAACCAAAACATACATCACCAAATACATTGAATAATAGAATATGTTCCAAGGCACTACAAATAAATTAACTAAGACAGATGCAAAGAAGCATTTCAAGATGGTTCTTCAAATTCAAGATATAGGAGAATGTTACAATCAAGCTTGAACAAGACTTAGCATCAATTTCTTTCCTTCCAGTTTGGGGGGCAGTGATCATGTTGGTGGCTTTGTTAATAGAGTTCATTCTTCTTTATCCCAGCTATTATGTTTTAGTTCTGTAGGTTTATATTTTGCATCGGTGTTATATGATGCCATTATATGGCTCTTCTGTCTTGTGGTGCAGCTGACAGTTGATGTATGCTATTTTTTTTACGTCAGCTGTTATATTTTAGTTCTGTAGGTATTTTGTAACAGTGTTACATGTTGCCATTATATGGCTGTTCTTTCTTGTGTTGCAGTTGACAGTCGATGTTCTTGTTGTTGGTTCTATTCTTTCTAGAAGTCTTTGTAGAGTTAGCATGCCATATTCTATACTATTTGGAAATATTTTTGTAAATATTCAATACTACCACATCTGATGAATAAAATTGAAATAAAGGTAACATATGGATGAAGACTTTTCTAGCATTTGCAAGTACTCTATTTAAAATAATTTTGAATATGATTATATATGGACATGATCAGTGATTTTTTGTTTCATCGGCATCTGGCATCATCGAATGCACATTACATTTATGGAACTTGCGCCCTATGATTCTGATTGGTACTATGTAAGAGCAGCATCGATGGCAAGGAAGATCTATTTAAATCAGGGAATTGGAGTTCGTGCTTTCCGAAATATGAATAAATACTTATAAGGAAATTAGAGACAGAACAGGGCACAATCTCAAAACAAGCAAAGAGCCTTTCCGAATACTAAAAGATTGAAATAATGTACCAGATTGAAGGCTCTGAGCCGTGTTTACAGAAGTCGAAGGAGTTGCTGTTACAGAAGCCACGACAGTCTCCATTGACTGTGAAACCACATTGACATTGACATTCACATTCTTGCTCTGTTCCATCTGCTGCAACATCTTCACATTCAGATTCAGATTCTTCGTGCGTTTCATCTTCATATTCACATTCAGATTCTTCATGTGTTTCATATTCACATTCAAATTCTTGACGTGTTCCATATTCATATTCACATTCACATTCTTGATGTGTTTCATATTCAAATTCACATTCTGCAGCTGTTTCAGATGCCCATGCATAATCTGATTCAGCTGCAGGTGTGGAAGCTCATTAACAATCTGCTGTTGTGGATTATCTTCCATGTTGGGGCTACCTCTCGTTTCAAGATGCTCATTAACATTCTGCAGTTGTGGATTATCTTCCATGTTGGGGCTACCTCTCCATTCAAGCTCCAGGTGCGGATGCTCATCAACATTCTGCTGTTGTGGATTATCTTCCATGTTGGGGCTACCTCTCGATTCAAGCTCCAGGTGCGGATGCTCATTAACATTCTGCTGCTGTGGATTATCTTCCATGTTGGGGCTACTGTAATATTCTTGATTCAAGCTTACTGGAGTCTCAGTTATCCTTCAATCTTCAGGTAACTATATATAAAAGAAAAATATCATATATTTTTTAATAACAGCCGCCCCATGATTCTTTATTTCACTGCTTTTATTTCTTTTTAAGTGGCTAGTTATGGTCTGCAACACTTATTTTTAGCCACTGCAACAACTATTTTTAGCCGTGCACTGCAACATTTATTTTTAGCCACTGCAACACTTCTTTTTAGCGCTGCACTGCAACACTTATTTTTCGCCCTGCACTTCAAAGGCGTTTTATATCTTATGCGTTTTATATCTTCATCACTGCAACACTTATTTTTAGCCCTGCACTTCAAAGCCGTTTTATATCTTCCTCACTGCGACACTTATTTTTAGCCCTGCACTGCAACACCTATTTTTTTTTTGCTATTATTTCTTTTTAATGAGGCGTTTCATACTCTGCAGTTACGTGTACTGGAGAGATGTTTTAAAATTTTCATAATTAAAACTAATTCATTCTTTGAATTAATTATTAGTCTAAAAGCTCAAGCAAAATGAGGAGGAATATAATTGGAGGTTGACATGGTGCAACTAATTTAATTGATGATAGGTAACTAGTAAAAACACCAAAGGTGTTAGATAGTAGTGCTTCTGATAAAACTGTGTGTAGCTTTTTTGCCTCAACGTTTCGGATCACACTCCATGATCCATCATCAGGAAGAAACGAAACGTTGAGGCAAAAAAGCTACACACAGTTTTACCAGAAGCACTACTATCTATCAACATGGACTGTGAAAATATCATGACTGCTACCAAAGGTGCTATCAAATGGTCAATAGGCACAAATATTTATAGTCCGATCACTACATAATATACATTTATATTTTTATTTTAAAGACATTATGTGTAGTATTTAAATTTTTTTTTTATATTGAAAGAATACAATTTACAATTAAAATACAGTCCACAAGAGACTGCCAGCCACAAGTAAACAACAGAGTGATATAACCTACAGCACTACTAAGAAAACAGCACTAACATAAACAACAAATACAAGTAGCACAACCATTATAAACAGCCAACACAAAATGACAACAGCATATACAAACATATACAAGAAGACTATGATGTCATAGCTTCATGGACAGCATTTCTGAGGATGTGCTGTCACTGTTCACTACAGTCATATCAGTCCTTCTACATTCTTATCAACTCTGTAAAATTACATCACATGATAGAGAACATATAGGCAACATATTTGTTCGAACTTAACTTAGTAGAAGCCGTATCTTTCACATCACAAGTGATGGGCCAACCAGTCTGCCCTGCCTCCCTCAAACCATACAAGCTGCCAGCATGCTTGGTAACTCTTATAAAGGTAAATGTAACAGTCACTTCTTGAAAAACAGTGAAGAAGAACAAATGTACTGGAACCCAAGGAGACTAAACATTAATTCGGTCCACCTGGAACTGGAAACCAGAAGTGACTCTGCTCACCAAGCCATAACTTCATCAGCATATTAACAAGAATAATCTGAGTGAACTTTGACCACATTGGCCTCTTGTCCTGTTGCCGCTGAAAATAAACCTTCAAACTATGGCCTTGAAGCTGAACAAAGATTGAAGTTGTCTTGAACAAATAATATCACCTTCGCGGAGATGAAGGCACTGAAGCTTAATACTATCTAGATGGTGCCCGACCTGAGGATGCTTCTTAGAAACCCCCTGTAGTTGAAAACACAGAGAAACAATTTGAAACAAAACATCGGAGTAAAACTTTAGCATTTCTGATTCCTGGTGAACATTATGATTTGCAAACAATGCCAAACATCTGCTTTTCCAAATATGCAATAAAATAGCCTGTCTCATAGAATCAGCTATAACATTTTTATGAAGGCCCACACCAAATAGAGCTTCCTTCCAGTTCAAATAATGATAAAAAATAGCAGGTAAGTGCCAAAAAATTGCATTCCTTTTTTTTTTGTCCACAAACACTCCTAGAAAATATGTTTCAAGTCTTCATGCTGCTTACAAAAAGAGCATAGAACTGACTGGACAACCATACATCTCAACCTATCTCCAACAGGTAGTTTGCTATGTAGGATTTTCCAAGCCAATAGTTGGGCATTTACATCAGCTTTTGACTGCCAGATTTGAACACTTAGTTTTCTCCAAGTTCTTTCCTAAAATTTGCATTTCCATTTTGTATTTAGCCGAGGATTCAGTGGCAGTCTTGGAAGAAGGTTTAAGTAAATCTTTTTCGGAGGGAGATAAAAAAAGGGATATTTATCCAACCATAGCCAATCTTTGAAGAAGTTACAGTGCAGAGGAGTACATAGTTTCATCATTAAGTCCATAGGCACCAACAGCTTTAGAAAAATTAAGAAGCGTTTCATCTTGTTATTTAGACCAAACATGATTTTTATTCTCTGCCAATCAGTCCAGTCAATGGAGTGAAGTCCCAGATATCACCAAACTGATGGATACCTTTTTTAAATAAAGAATGAGCTTGTCTAGGGAAACTGACAGCAAGAGGTTGTCCATGATATTGGACTAGTTTCTTCCACCAAATAGAGGACGTCCCAAAACTAAAACCATGCCGCAAAAGAGAAGCCTTTCCAGCTTAGAAACTGACACACTTGTTGCCAAGCCTTCCAAATGGACTATAACTAGAATGAAGCCTTCACATGGAAGAACGAAGCCATAAGAATTTTATCAAGCCATTGAACAGAGTGCCATTTTCCTTTGGCGGTAACAAGGTTGATACGATGACCCACCAATATTTTCCATGGTTCATCGCCTGAAACAACTTTAATTATCCATTTAGCAGACAAGCAAAAACCTTGTGTCTTGGGATCCAAAATACCCAAACCACCTTTAGACTTTGGTTGAATACAATGGGACCAAGAAGTGCATTTGTAGCCAGCTTTACCTTCCTAATTTGACCACAAAAAATGACGAATGATTTTGTTAAGATCTTCATATCCTTTATTGGAAGAAATCCAGCATGAGGAGTAATAAACAAGGGAAGCAAGAAATATATGATTCACCACTTGAATCTTTCCAGCTAAAGACATAAATTTATTTCCCCAGGTAAAAAGTTTATTTTTCAGTTTACTGATAAACCAACTTCACATTTCAGAAATAGAAACACCAAGCCTACATGGAATACCAAGGTACTATGTAATCTATCCATGTTTTACCTATTTCCATTCTTTAGGAATCCATTGTGGAATTGGGTCAGATTTAATGATGAAAATTTAGTTTTATGATGTGCCAATAGAGAACCAGAAACTTAACAATACAAATTAACGATGTCCAAAACATTATTAATCTCCTCATTAGAACTATGAAGAAAAAGCATACTATCATCTGCAAAATGTGAGTTGATAACAACAATGTTATTATGGATGGAAATTCCCTTAATCAAGTTCATTTGATTTGTTTTTTGCAATAACTAACCAAGGCCATCGGCTATAAGGACATATAAAAAAGGAGATAAAGGACATCCCTGCCTAATCGAGTGTTGTAAGGGAAAGGAGTCAGTCAAAGACTTATTTATAACAATCTGTACATTAGCCTCATTAAATAACATTTGAATATGTTTACATATCTGGGGTCCAAATCCCAACCATTGAAGCATTTTAAAGATAAAGCTCCATCTAATTCTATCATAAGCTTTGTCGAAATCAAGCTTGACAAGTAGTGTATTTTTCCCCAATTGTTGAGCCCACTCGTTGGTTTCCCAAGCTAGAATTAAATTATCAAGAATAAACCTTCCACCAAGAAACCTTGTTTGTTTAGGTTGTACTATACCTTTCACCACCGGTTTAATTCTTGTTGCAAGGGCTTTAGCAATAATTTTGTAGGACATATTAAGCAAGGTGATAGGTTTGCATCCTAAGAAAGAGTCTTCATTTTTCCCTTTTAGAATAAGTTTAATTAAACCTTTGTTAATAATAGGCTCTAGTGATCCTTCCACTAAAGCTTCCAAGTATAATAGTTAAAAGTCCCGTCTAATATGCTGCCACATGGATTGATAGAATTCAATTGAAAGTGCATCAAAACCAGGACTTTTATTCAGGGCCATAGAGAAAATGGCATGTTCTAAATCTTCAAGAGAAAGCTCACAGTCTATAAACTGGCTGTATTCAAAATCCACCTTATCAGGAATGCAATGTTTGACAATGCTCTCTTAAGTGGATTGAATATCCTGCCAGTGAGATTCCTCTTTAAAAAGTTTTTCATAGAAATTTTAGAATATAACTTTAATCTCTTGAGGGTTAGTATACACAACACTAGATTCATCTTGCAATGCTCCAATATATTCCTTTTTATGTTTATAATTTAAATAATTGAAGAAGTATTTGGAGCTTCTATTTCCTTCCTTAATCCAGTGTAATCTAGCTCTGATTTTAGCACCTTGACCCCAATAAGCATCAATTTTACAAAGTTGAGCTTCTGTAACAGCTATAATAGCTTGAATGTCAGTATTATGAGGATTTAATATGAGTTTTTTCCTAGTTGCTTCCAACTTCCCTTGAAGAGTTTTTCCTTTTCTTTTTCACTGCCAAGCGAGTCTTTTACCTAAAGAACACAAGAATTTAGCACATTGTAAAATAGCATTAGTCGACCATTCCCTATAAGATTCTCCATCCTTAGGCTTAGGAATAGCAGTCCAAATCCCCACTATAGCAGCCAAGCAAGAAGGATTTTTTAAGGGAGAGGTGTTGAGTTTATAAGGTAGCTGATAGTCATTCTTATATTTTTCAGCCCATGAGAAGGAGTAGAAAATTGGATAATGATCCGACAGTGTTGTAGAGAAATCCACTTGTACATAACTGCCATAAGAATCCTAGATTAACTGCAGATTAGGCGACAGATAGAACCTGTCTAGCCTGTTAAATTTTCTTTCATCCCCACTTCGGTAGTTAGACCAGGTAAACCAACTTTGCGCATGGCTAGAATGTTTATTCTTAATTGGATCAATAACCCCCAAAGTATTACGACAATTCAACTATTTATCAAATTCTTCATTACTCAACTTAGTTTGAGTCGACCAACTACGGTCTTGGTGATGATCAATCATATTAAAATCACCTCCTATAATCCAATCTACAATAGGATGAGTATTGGACATCCAATCCCATAACTCACATCTATCTTTTGTATTATTAGGAGGATATACAGAGTAAAATCCAATAGGTTGTTTATTGATAAAAGTCAGGACCCAAACACAACTATGTGATGGGTCCTCACCTTTATCAATAACATATTTATTAACCCAAGGAGATAAACCAATAACAACACCGCCTCTACCATCTATATGAGCCATATGTAGAAAGGAAGCCTCTCTCCATACGTTAAATAGAGATGCTTCGAGGTGACATCCATTAAGCTTAACTTCTTAGAGAAACACAATATCAAGTTTCCACTTCAAAATTGTATCTCTTAGTCTATATTTGAGCTAAGGGAGAGATAACCCTCTGACATTCTGTGATAGAATTTTATAATTCATGAGGAAGGGGAATAAGGGAGGTCTTCCTCATGCGGTAACATTTCAAATCAATTATTTAGAGAAATAGACTAACTTGAATGACCCTGCTCCTTAGGGGCAAAAGGAGATCTAGATCTTTGCCTCATAGAAGGAGGAGACAAAGAAGTTCGCCCATGGGATCTTAAATTGGAACGAGATGAAGAGGAGTAATAATTTTGTGTTGCATTATGATCATTCTGAGAAATAACAGAACTTGAGGGTTCTTTCCTCTTCCCTACCATTCTCCAACCATCCGTCATCATAGTGTCCTTGTAAGAAGGAACATAATTACTATAACTATTTTCTTCATTAAGTGCTTTGTAGTAGGAAAAACACTTCTATAAATAGATAATCTATAAAGAATCATTTGAAACTAAAACCAAAAAACACTAAAAAAATTTAACCCTAATTTTAATTTTAATAGAGAAATTTAATTATGTTTTTACAATAATGTAGTAAGTATTAAATGAATAACCACATGAACTAAATCATGAACAAACTATCAAAGAACTAAATCATGAGCAAACCATTAGAGAACTATGGGCTCTCATTTAGCCAAGAAGAAGTGGTATATCTACTCGTGCCCTCAAAGTCATCTTTAGATACATTATGTCACAATCCACTTTTATAATATTTTAAGTTATGAATTTGATTAGAATACTATGCATAGTTAATTATTATTTTTACTTTAATTGTCTAATTGCATGTATTTTATTTTTCAAATGTTCAAATCTTACCAACACACATAAAAGTTTTTAAAATTAAATTAAATTATATAGTCTCATTAAAAACAAAATAATAAAAAATAGTGATGACAATAAATAAATGATTTTTTTATTCCAATTTATAATTCTAACTAAATAAATAATGGGTACACTTGTAGAAAAAGAAATAAATGAGGTTCAAACCCCTCATTTTCAAAGCTAACATTTATTAAATAAATGAGATTTTTCCACAAGAATTAATTTCAAGTTGGAAAATTGAAATAATGTATTAATGAGTTAGACTTGACTCCAATTTTCCACCATGTGTTTGGAAAAAGATTGTTTTAGATAACAATTGAATTTTTGTATAAATAACATGGAGATATGAAAGGGAAGACACACACTTGGCTCCGGTCTGGAGTACTGGATGTAAGAGCTTTCCTCCTTTCCATAATTTTGGTTCCTGAAATTTGTTAATAATTTTATTATATTTCAATTCTATTTTGGATTCATTTTGATGAAATACAATTTGAAAACATTTAAGAGAGATTTTGTGCATAAGATTTAGGTATATGACACATAACTCTTGTTTAATAGGCATGCCTTCGTATAGAGTTAAGGGCAACTATTTGTTTTACATGCTTGTGGTTGCATCTGAATTGAATAATATGTCCCCCTTTTAATGCTTTTGACTTAATACAATTAAATTGAATAAGAATTACCCTGGTTTAATAATCGTGTCTTTGTATAGAACTAAGGAGAACTCTTTGCTTCAAATGCTTGCGGTTACATGTGAATTTTAAAATAAGTTCCTTTTTGCTCTCTTTAAATGCTATTGGTTGGGGAAAAATTAAATTGAAAAAAAAGGTTTTGGTATATGCCATAGGACTCTAGTTTATTGGTTTTTTCTGGATGGAGCTAAAGGGAACTCTTTGTTTCATATTGTTTTTTTTTTAAATCTTTGTGGTTATTTGAACAGAAGTTAAATTGAAAGCTTGAGTTTTTAACCTGTAATTATGGAAGTTGTCTCTCAAGAGACCTTCTTTTACGTGGCACTCAAATTTCATTATTGCTATGGAAAGGCTTTCTTGAAGTTTGATAATATTGTGCATTGTATGTGGTGCTAAGTCATGGGGCTTAGTAGCTGTGTACATCCAGACATAGAGCCCTTTTATACAACCTTTATTTTTCAGCAAATATATATATATATATATTAAAGATAATTTAGAGGGGGATTCTAAGGGTCTCTCATTCAATAAAGATAAAAAGTTCAAAATATAAAAAAGGCTCATAAGCCAGAATTGCAACGCAAAGAGATCTAAACTATACCATCTTCCAATTGCATTTGCTTGATAGTATCTAAAGTTTTTTTCAACAAATCCATTTTGTGCATAACTTGCAATCATTATATTCCATTAGGACAATTTGTCAATCAGCTCACATGCTTTGTCTACCAGGGCAATCACAACCACAGCATCAGACAAAAACTTTGTATCCTTTACGCTTTTATGATGTCCATACCCTCTTCCAAAGCTTCACGTATACAGTGAGGGCACTGTCAAAAGGGTCTGGAATTTAATTTTACATCTGCCAATTGCTATTGCTTGAAAGTTTTTAACACATTTTCTACAAATGCATCTCTGTGCATATCACATGTTTGGGTTTGTCATTTTCTGAGCCTAAAAACGGCAAGGAAATGACATCTTTGGGCTGCTATGGTTTTGGGTTCCCCTTTTTTTAGGATTAGAGAACTGGGGGCAATGGAGAAATATGATTAGGGGATTGCTCCAAATATAATGGACTCCATGATGCACGAAGCTATTTTAAGCATGCAAAATACATTGGTGGGACATTTTTTTGCTTACAGGCCAAATGTAGATATTGTGCAGAAATGGGTTAAAGATAATTGGAACATTAAAGGTTTGGTTGCGACTTGTGCCATGGCAAGCAGTTTGTTTGTTTTTTTATTTTGATTGAAGGAGGATTTGATTGCGGTTATGACAAATGGCCCCTAGTTTTTTGTCAAAGCTCAATGCAATAATCTTAGTTTGTCCAAATAGAAACTTAGTTTCAACCCATTTGCATATCTGTGTGCTGTTGTACCAACTTGGATAAGGCTCCCTAATCTACCTTTGGAATTCTGGATTCCTAGGATCCTTCAAAGCATTGTTATCTCTTTTGGGCAATTTTTGGCTATAGATAAATACCCAAAAATCCATATTAATTTTTGCCCGGGTCTATATTAATGTTGCTATGCATGCAATTCTTCCTACCAAAATCACTCCCAGTTAAAGATATAGGAAGTGGGTGCAACCTATAGAATATGAGAACATTAGTCCTTTTTGCCAAAATCATGGGTTTTTTGGGCATTTCATAGATAAATGTTAAAAACCTGTTGTTTTTTTATTAAGGTAAGCATGGATTTTGAAAGGGCCAAGACCTTTTTACAATAAGGAAGATAATATGTAATGAAGTTCAACAAATCAAACAAAAGGAAAACACTAGACACCATCAACAAGACAGCCATAGAACCTATTGTTATGAGAGATGAACCAAAAGATAAAGAAATGATATCTTCAAATGGTGAAACCCTAGTTATCGGAGAGTCTAAAAATATTATGAAATAGACTAATGATTGCATCCTAGAGAAAACAGCTACAAAACAATGTCTTAGAAGATCTTCAATTTGAAAAGGTTGTTAGAGAGTCATATGAGATATCCCAACAATCCATTTGTGCACCAACTAATTTATAGTATCCAGGTAAAGGAAATAAGGCTGAGGGGGATCTCCTACCCTTGAGAGAGGAAGGAGAACTAGAGATGGAGATTGACTCAGAAGGTATTCCTGTAGAGAAGGAGGAGAACACTAAGAACATCCCAGAGTCTACTTCTGGTTTGGAAGAAGAATGGACTCCTATAGGGAAAAGTAGGAAGAAGAACTCTATGAAGAAAGTTGATGTGGGTAATGAGAATAAACAAGTGAGACCTACCCAAAGAGAGAGTAGACCTAGAGAGGCAGCCAAACAGGTCACTCTAGATAGAGAAACAACACTGGAGAACCTCTCAGTGGCTAGAAAATCAAAGAGATAACCTTGATTTCTGGATCAAGCTTCAAGGTAAGAGGTTCTTTATGTTAGATGGATTCTGATTAGTTTATTTCTATGAAGATCATTTCTTGGAATATTAGAAGGCTTAATAGTCCTCATAAAAAGTTTTTAGTTAAAAGTTGCATTTTGGATCATAAAATTGATATTCTTATGCTTCAATAAACAAAAATGAATGAATCTAATATTTCTAACTCAATAAAACATATTTGGCCTGGGGTTGAGTTTTGTACAAGTACTTCTTAAGGGGCTTCTGGTGGTCTTGCTATCATTTGGAATCCAACTATTTTGGTTGGGAAGGTTTTGATTTTCCATAAAAGCTTTATCTACATTCAATTCAAAACTTAGAAATGAAATGAAAGTTTAAATCTTGTAAATGTTTATGATCCTAATACTAGAATTGAAAGGAAAAGCCTCTAGAACTCAATTATTTCAACTTTTTCAACACCCCTCTTTATCCTTCTAAGAAGGTATGGGTTTAGAGGATTTTTCTAATAGTATGGGGGACTTGGCATGCTTCCTCACTTGCATAGGCCTTATGGATATGGAGATCAAGGGAACTCACTTCACCTGGTAAAAAAGAAGAATATGTAGTAATCTTATTTAGTTTAAACTTGATAGGGTGCTAATCTCCAATTGCTGGACTATCCTCCCTTTATTAAACTACATGGTCTTTCCTAGAGTGGGATCTGACTATAATCCTATTGTCATTAATTGGAATATTTAGAAGAAAAAGATGGCATACCCTTTCAGGTATGAGATTATGTGGGCCTCACATCTGAGTTTTAGAGAGCTTGTTGCTAAATGGTGGAATAATCTAGTTAAAGGTATGACTTTGTCCTATTTAGCTCATAAAATCAAGAATGTAAAGCAAAATGTTAAAGGTTGGAACAAGTATATGTTTGGAGATATTTTCAAACAAAAGGTGCTTATTTCCTCAAAGCTTAAAGGGATGTATGATAAGATGGCATAAGGTATTCATGTTGTGGTGTTTTGTAAGAAAGAGAGAAAAGTAAGAGATGAGCAACATAAACTTCATTTGAGGGAGGAAACTTTCTTGAAGCAAAAGTCAAGAATACAATGGCTATCTGAAGGGGATTGAAATACAAAGTTTTTTCATCAATCCACTTTAAAACATAGGTATCCAAACATTATCAATAAAATACAGTCCACGAAAATGATAATATTATGACTGAAGATGACCAGATTGGATGTGTTGCCTCTATTTTTTTCAATAAGCTATTGCAATATAATAAGGATGATGAAGAGGATCCAAAATACCTCCTTGATATTATTCCTCAAGCTCTTTTTGATTCTGAGAGTGCATATTTCAACATAATGATTAAGGATGAAGAGGTAAAAAGTGTTTTTCTTTCCTTTGGTTCCTTTAAAGCTCTTGGCCTAGACGAATTCCCCTGAATCTTTATTCAAGAATTTTGGGACATTGTTGGTAAAGATGTTATAGTTTTTGAGAGGGAATTCTTTAAATCTAGAAGGCTTTAAAGTAGTTCAATCTAACTTCATTGTGCTTGTGCCTAAAAAGAGAGATGCTATCTCTTTTAGTGATTACATGCCTATAAGCTTGTGCAGCACTATATAATTTTTTATTCTCAACTATTAGTTTACAGAATCAAACCCCTATTGCAACAAATCATTTCTCAGAATTAGAGAGATTTTGTCCCTGGTAGAGAAATTTAGGATGTGGTTATTACTATTCATGAGATATTGCACTCCATGGATCAAGATAAAAAGGAAGGGATGGTCCTAAAACTATATATCTCTAAAGCTTATGACAGAGTGTCTTGGTCCTTCTTAATAGTAGTTCTAAAAAATTTAGGATTCAAGGAAAATTCCTATATTTGATAATAGATTGTGTTACATCTCCATGGTATTTTGTTATGGTTAATGGATCGCCTAGAGGTTTGATCCACATTGATGGGGGTTTACGACAAGGATTGTTGCAAGTATGTGCTTAATCGGTGTTGTCATTGGTGTCAAATTGTATCCTATTTTGTTATTTGGTTAGAATTTTTATATGTTGAGGATATTGATAAAATTAGCCCCTCTGGAAGAATCAGAAAGGAAATAGTGAATCATAGTGAAGATAGTGAATTGCATACTGAAGAATAGTCCAAAAGACTGCTCCACATTTCTTGGAGAGTGAAGATCTTAGTCTGCAGATTGGAATTTATTTATAGGCATGTCTAAAGATGCTAAATCCAAAGTTTGAGCCTCAGGTATGAAGAATTGAGTGAGTTACATTTATTAGAGTAAAACTTGTTTTTTTCTGTTTATTCATTGGTGATAGGGAGAAAGTATTTTGCTCCGCATTCCACTGCATTGAAGTATTTTGCAATGCAGTTCTAGAGGGAAGTTTGGGATGATGATAATTGCCTAAAACTCTAATATTTTGTGATTTGGTGGTCCGTAAGCTATGTTTTTTTTATGACAGTTGAAGACAGTGAAGTTCATGTGCTCCGGTGTGAAGAATCTCATGAATAAAGTGGTTAGATTTTGTGCAGTTGCTCCTGGTGATTACAACATGCTTGTGAAGGCCTCCTAATCATGTTCCTACCTTTACATTGGTCCGCATTAAGGAATTAAGATCATGTTTGAAGATTACTTCCAGATAACGCAACATGTAGCTAGTCTTACCCAACTTGGTTAATTCTAGTGATTGCGAAGATCTATTAAAGATTGCAGAAGTTTGTTGTGATGTGGAAGATCATGTTTGAGTCCTAGCTAAGGCATGGAAGTGATCCACTTACATCTTTACTACATTTCCTTAGCTAATTTTGTATTAGGTCAAGACCTATTTTATGTATGTTTGTAATGCTAACCTTGGAGATTGTTCCAATGGTTGATGATTGTAATGCTGCCCTTGATGATCATTCCAAGGTTGATGTAGTGTATAAATACTTACAATTGAGTCAAGGCAAAGGTGTCCTTGTGGGAAAGATGTGAAGATAAGTAAGGAAGAGAAAAGGTAGAGCAGAGCAAAAGAATATTGCAGTTTAATGGAACTGAATTTAGGCATGGAGTAGATGCTAACATCTCAGTTCAAAACCCTTGGCAATGAGCCACCTCTTGGAAATGAGCCTTTTCTGGGCAGTGAGCCTTTGATTTTTGGTATTGTGCTTTACATATCTATCTTGTGGGTTAACTCCCACCATTATTTTTCCCTTGATAGGGTTTTCCACATAAAAATCTGGTGTCATCTGTGGATGATCTTGCAATTGTGTTTATGGTTCCGTGTTTATGCTTTCATGTTTTGATCATAACAAACAGTGGATAAGTGTTTAATGATTTAAGGTGCATAATTTCTTAAGTTTTGTGACAACTAATTCACCCCCCCTTCTTAGTTGTTTGGTTCATTTCAACAATTGGTATTAGATCCAAGTTCCTTAGAAGGAAGGAGAGTCTGCAGTTCGATGGAATAAACTTCTCTGTCTAGAAGATCCGCATGAAAACTCATCTTGTCATGCCCACATTTCACATGCGATCACAATAGGCAACACACATGTCATGTCCACATTTGTCATGTGGTCATGACACAAAATATCAAAAACTTTTCCACATGTCCCTAGAAACCCCTCGCACGCGTCAATGTGTTTGGTGGCAATACACATAAGGCTTAAACATGTCAATCAATTTTAGGGAAGAGTATTTACATACGCAATCCCCTACGTGATGATAGCCGACTAGGGGGTTATGTGACATGAGGAGTGTCACTACTAGGGTTATAATCGAATGGACCTAAACCCTATGTTTCCTAAGTGAATGACATGATTCCGACCAGGAGTCAAAATATAACCCTATTTCTATAGTACAAAATAGATTAAATTTTTCCATCGTTAAAGATGAATAATTGCAAGGTAAAATAATTGTTAACTAATGTGAGGGGAATTTTATTTAAATCAACTGCCCTAAGTCTCAGAAAATTTCAGAGGCATTTTTAACATTTAGATTAATTATTTTAAAAAGGTCTCCTAAAATAATTATGAGAAAATTTTAAATAAAAAGATTAAAATAACCTTTACCTATGTAACGCTATAAAAATTACCCCTTGATTAAATGAAATCAAATAAATAAAATTATAAAATAATATAACCCCAATAATGATGGTCCACTAATATAATAATCTCAACAATTAAAATTCAATAAATGCCAAGGTAAAATTTTACTAAGAAGAATTAAATCCACTATGCCCAACTCAACTAAATTAATAAAAATAATAAAATTAATAACGGGATTTTTCCAAACTAATTTAGTTAAATCCATCTAGAAAATCTAAAGGCTAGTATTAAAATAATTAAATCCCACCCACTAATTCATCTCAAGGGGGGGAATAAAATTTAAACCCATTAAATTCTTTAAAACACTACCCAAATAAAATTTTACACAAAAATTATTACTACAATAAATTCACACTCTCATGAAAATGACCCCTTTTAAAAAAATCACTCAAGGGAAAAAAATAATAAAAGTAACTTTAAAAGAAAAAGGGAGAGGGAAAAGTCATGTTCAAAATGGACATGAAATAGTTAAATAATTTAACTTACTAAATCTCACTCATCTCCCAATCCCAAAACTTGTCGTAGTATTATTTTATTAGTTTCTAATCTAGTCTGCCCTAACCCTATCATATCCTCTCTTCCATCTGTTTTCTTTCATTCTTTTTGTTCTCTTCTCTCTTTTTGTTTCTCTCTTTGTTTCTCTTTGTTCTCTCTTTCTTACAGGTTGTTTTTCTTCTCCAATGGCTTGGAAGCCATGAGAATATCTCTTAGAAGTATATATTCATTTAATATCTACAGGGTTCCATTTACTAAATATTACTATTTAAAAATATGAAGGAACATTGCAGGTTTAAAAGTGAAAGAAGGCCAAATTTTAAGGTTAGGGCCGACGACCCTTAAAACCCCCCCACCGCTGGTTGTAGTTAAGGAAATGGTTTGGGGTGGGGGAGGCAGTCCTCCCACCCACCCGCCACTATATAGTGGGAGGTGTAGTGGGAGGATCATTCCCCCCACCACCATATTGTGAGTAGCGAGGGCTTGTGGGGATGGCGGCTGTGCCGCCATCTCCCAAACTTACTCTTTTTTTTATTTAAAACAATTAAAACTAAAACCCTTATGGCGTTTGGTCGTTCCCACTTTCATCCAGTATTTTTTTATCAGCAATAGAAATGAATATTATTTAGTTTATAGTTTATGTAAGACAATTTATCACTATCTATATATATACACACACAATCACATTCTGGAATAATAAAACTAGATTTGTATCTTATAATAAACTAGTAGTATTTACATCTTTTTTTTCTTGAAAAATAATTAAAATAGAAATACTATTTCTTCTTTTCCCTTTTTTTTGACAGAATTAAATAAGGTAGAATAACATATTTTTATTTAGAAAGAAATTTTCCCTCTATAGCTATCTTTTCAACAACAAATAAATGACAATCCTATTTCTATTTTTTTTTAAACATACAATTTAAGTTGAACAACATTATCTCAATTTTTTTTTTGTTTAAATGCAATGTAATACTATAATAGAATAACATTTAATATAGGACAACAAGAATGATTTAGTACCAGCATTCAATAAATGTATCACAAATGGAAAAACATGCTTGCATACACAAAATAGATTACATTCCAACATTTCAACTTGAGGGTACAATTTTTTTTTATAGAAAAATACATCAAGGCTTCCAATGCCATGGCTCCCAAACAGCCAACCAAATAAGGCAAATAAGACTAAAATAAACTTTTCTCCAAAGCTCCAAGAATCCAAAATGACATGCAATGAAAATAAACACAAAGGGAGAAGGCCAAGCCACGCAAATTGCCGTCCTCCATATGATAGACCCACTAGTGGCTCACCCCTAAGTTGGGGAGGTAGATCTCACACGGGATTCTTTTCACACCACAACAAAGAGATCACAAACAACACATATTCACCCAAGGATTTTGTACAATACAAAACTCATTAAAATGAGTTTGGAGGGGGAGTGGACCCCTCATCTCCAGAGGTCACTCCAAAAACTCAATAATCACAATACCATAAGGCCTTAAGCCAAAATAATATCTCCATAAAACTCAAAATCACCATGGAACTCTTGCCAACCAAAATACTCCCAAACACCATAGAATGCCCTCAAGGCTATAAATAGAACAACACCTGGAGGTGACCTCGAGGAGGTTCACTCTCTCCCACCCCTTACATGTTGAGCATTTTCTCCAAGTGGAGAGGCTCTTACAAACATCCAACCCACACAAAAGAAAATAACAACCCAACATAAAATTTCAAGCACACAAGTAAAATGAAACAAGCATAAGGGAATGGCTAATGCCATAAGGCTTACCTTAAAATCCCAACAATGGATGCACTTTGAAGAAGAGCCCACAAGCTTTCTCCAAGTCTCCAATCCTCCAAGTCTCCTCCAACTCTTTCCCAAAAAACTCCAAAGATAGAAATTTTTTCAAAAAGCAAGAACCCCCAACCCATCTCCAAGAGGAGATAAAATAGGCCTTCAAATTTGGCCCTAAGGAATGAGAAGGTGATACTTGTCACCTTGTCCTTCCTCATCCCATGCCACTTGTAAGAGAGAAGGAGTGTGAGTGTGACAAGTGTCACCCTCTAATCCTTTCAAACCCTCACCTTATCCACTTGTGCTCTCACACATGTGTGAGAGCCCAAGTGGTGAGGTGGCAACTCTCCTCATGGATCTATGAGATAAGGGATGACACATGTAATCCACTTATCCTCCAAGAGAGCCCTCTCCCTCCAAGATGCTCTTACATGTATGTGAGAGTCTTGGGGGAGATTCCCACACACTTTTGGGTCTTGAAGACCCCCCAAGTCTTCATGGTGGAGGAATTCCCAAGCCTAGGGAAGGGAGATGGGCCTTTTCCAAGGCATGACTCATCTCCCACCCTTAGCCATTTTAAAATTTCGTCACATTTACTAAACCCAAGTTTAGAGTGACTAGATGGGAGTTACCCTAGGGTTTAGTAAGTCCAAGTGGATCCTAGACCCTAGGGGTACCACCTAGGGTAAGTTTGGAACTCTACTAAACACATAAGGAGGTGTAAAATCACATTAAATAGCCCATAAATAAAGGAACACCAAATGGTGTGAATTAAAACATAAATTTTACAACAAATAATTAAATCAAATAAAAGGGTAGACTAGGTCAATTAATTACAATCAAGCATTTACAAAATCATCACTCGATCAAACATGATCCTCATCTCTCTTGGGAATGGATCGGCTTAACAAGGAATTGCATAATTGAGATCTGCCTCAAATTTTCTGTGGCTTGAAAAATCACCTGCACACTCAATCAAAGGGTCAATCCAACATAAGATATTATAGCCAAAGCAAATAAATTAAAATCATGTCAGATCACATAATTCATACACAACATTAATAGGTCATATCATAATTAAGATTTACAAATGCATTTTCTATCTAATATCCTGAAATTAGAATCTAATAACAAGTCCATAAAATGAGCTCATAATCATCATCAATAATAATCATCAAATGTATCTCACATGTCTAGCATCATAAGAGCATCAAAATAGAATCTAATCAAATCACCACATAACTAATCAAAACTAATCCAAAATCAGGAGATATAGTCTAAATCTCCATTATGGAAATCCATAGTTTTTAAATGTCTGAAAATGTCTCCAACTATAATGTAAAACGATCAAAATAGGGAAGTGAAATAAATCAGCCTCACATCCTCCCCCCTAAGAGTAAACTTCCTCCTAGAAGTTGTCAAAAAGGTGACGATAGAGTGTTTTCAAACTAGTTGTATCCTCCCGAGTCACTGTGACCTCATCATAACGATCCCACTACACCCTAACCTAGTCCAACTCTTGACCTCGAAGGCCTAGTGTCTGACGAGCCAATATGTGAATTGGCTCCAAAGCCAACTGCTCGTCTGCCTCTACCTATAGAGTACTCCAATCCAATACATTAGATAAATCAGATATATCACTGTAATACAAACACATAAAAAATATCGTGGATTCACAGTAGGCTAGGTCCTATCTGCTCCAAGATCTCAAAAAGTCCTATGAACTATGGTGTGATCTTAAAGCCCTTTCCATAACTAATTGTACTCTTGTGTGGCCACACTCTCAAGAATACTCTATCATCAACGGAGAAGCTTCGATCTAGTCTCTTAGCATCAGCATACTTCTTATGTCTATCTTGTGCCTCATGAAGTCTTTGCCTAATTAGTGTGGCCTGCCACTCCATATCTTGAACCAACTCTGGACCAATGGTAACCATGTCCTCTATCTGATGCCAACTCAATGGTGTTGTGCAAGGTCTACAGTACAAATCTTGAAAATGAGGCATACCCAACGAGCTGTGATTCCCATTATTTTAGGAAAACTCAACTAGATACAGATACTCATCCCATCTAGACTAGTGGTCCATAACATACATATGAAGCATATCCTCCAACTCCTAATTCACCTGCTCTGTCTGACCATTTGCCTCGGGGTGATATGTGGAGCTAAAGTTGAGCTATGTGCCCAACGCCTACTGTAAAGCCCTCCAAAAGGCTAAAGTGAAAAATGAGTCCCTGTCAGAAATGATGCGGTGAGGTACCCCATGTAATCTCACAATATTGTCCAAGAATACTCTCACCACAGTTGGTGCATTGTATGTCGTGCGTATAGGTGAGAAATATGCTACCTTGGTCAACTTGTCAACTGTCACCATGATGACGTCATGGTGGTGAGAAGACATAGGAAGACCAATAATGAAATCCATGGGAATGGTGTCCCATTTCCACTCAGGTATCTCGTGAGGGTATAAAAGACCCACTGGATGTTGATGCTCTACCTTGACCCTTTGGCACTTAAGGCATCAAGCAGCAAACTCTGCAATATCCCATCTCATACCCGCCCAATGGTACAATTGTCATAGGTTGGCATGCATCCTCTTCACCCCTGGTTGTGCTGCATAAGGTGCTTTAAGAGACCCCCATAACACTACAATATGTAGGTCACCTGTGCGGGGTAGATAGATGTACAGTCGATGATGAAGTAACCCATCTGCCTCAAGGGAGTACCCTACAAACTTGCCCACAAGGGCCTTTGTGACTGGATCTCCTACTGCACCTCAATAAACCACTCATCCTCAGGCAAATGCTGAATAATGCATCCCCTCAAGTCCACACTCAGAGTCAAGGTCAAGATCTCCTGTGCCTCTGACATAATGCATCAGCAACCACGTTCTCCTTCCCTTTTCTATCATGGACATCAAAGTCATACTCGCAAAGAAACTCCATCCAATGCTGCTGACAGGCGTTCAGATTCAGTTGCATGAATATGTACTGAATGATGTGATGATCTGAATGAAGCTCAAAGTGACGACCCAGTAGGAAATGCCTCCAATGAACTAGAGCATGAACCACTGTTGCAAGATCTAAATGATCAGTGGGGTAGTTCATCTCATGGGTCTTGGGCTTTCGCAACTCAAACATGATCACTCTACCACTCTACATAAGTATGGCTCCCAAACCCTCAAGTGATGCATCAGTGCAAACCATAAAATTTGCTATTGGATCAGGAACCACTAAGATAGGAGCACTAGTAAGATGCTCCTTGAGGACCCCAAAGGCCCTCTCACACTTCGCAGTCCAAGTAAAACTATTCCCTTTCTATTGAAGGGAAGTGATGGGGTGTGCTATCCAAGAGAAGCCCTCAACAAATATACGGTAATAACCAGCTAACCCCATGAAACTCCTAACCTCTATCACACTAGTGGATGCTGGCCAATCCTGAATAGCCCTAATCTTTAATGGATCTATGGAGATACCATTGCTAGATAGGATGTGTCCCAAATACTGCACCTCTGTCCTCAAAATTGCACACTTCGTTAGGTTGCCATAAAGATTCTACTCCCTCAAGCACTGCAAAACTTGACATAGGTGCTCCTTCTTAATTAGCAAATAGATCAATATATCATCGAGAAAAATAATCATGAAATGATCCAAGTAGGTACGGAACACCCTGTTCACAAGACTCATGAACACTGTAGGGGCGTTTGTCAAGCCAAAAGGTACCACAGTTAACTCATAATGGCTCCTGAAGGTTGTCTTATAGATGTCCACCTCTGTGATGTACAACTAGTGATAACTAGACTTTAGGTCTATCTTAGAGAACATCCTAGGTCCCTACATCTGATTGAAGAGATCGTCAATCCTAGGCAGAGAGTAATGGTTCTTCATTGTCACCTTATTTAACTACCTTTAATCCATGCACAAATGAAGAGACCCATCCTTCTTCTTCATGAAGATGACTAGAGCGCCCCAAGGTGAAACACTTGGTCAGATATTCCCCTTTTTGAGCAAGTCCTATAACTGCAACTTGAGCTCTATGAGCTCATGAGTGGTCATCCTATAGGGTGCTTGGGACACTGGCTTGGCACCTGGCACTAGATCAATAAGAAAGTCTACCTCTCAATAGGGTGGCATCCCTGGTAACTCTGGTGGAAACACATTGGCAAACTCTCTCAAGATGAGATGGTTATCTAATGATACCTCAGGCTCATCCTCTGATCTGTCACTAACCATGATAGCGAACATCTGACATCCCTTCTGCATGCAGTGCTTAAGCTGCTAAGTAGATATCATACAAACTGTCATGGGCTTCTGAAGACCCACTATCTCAACTGACATACCATGATCATCTAAGTAGCTAATCTCCTTTCAATGACAATCTAGCTTGGCTGTATGAGCCACAAGCTAGTCCACGCCCAAAACCACACCATACGATCCTAAAGGCATAACCCTAAGGTCACATAATGTAGTAAAAGATCCCAAAGATATCTCATAGTCATGGACTAAGGCATCTACTACCATCGTAGCCCCTGTGGCTAACTTAACCTCCCACCTATCGCCCTACCTAGAGGCCACCATCTTACAATGCTCCACTAATGATGGAGATATGAATGAATGAGTAGTGCTAGAGTCAAGTAAAATAAACATGGGGACACCCCCAATCATACCTAAGGTCTCAATCACTGATGCTTAAAAATTAGCTTAGCGGTTATCAACCACTGAGAACATATTGTAGGACCTACCGACATCTCCAACTATCTGCTCTTATCCTCCTGCACGAGGTTGTCCCCTTGCTGTAAAGCCCTATGGACACTCTCTGGCTAGATGTCCTGTTCCACCACAAACATAGCATGGGGCTCGAGCCTATACCTATCCAAACTGAGTCCTACCACTCTGTTGCTATCCAGATCAACTCGTAGACCCCTGTGAACCCTTGTAAGACTGCTGTGATCTCGTAGGTCCTGCAAGTGGTCCCTGCTATCTCTGATCCCTACGCGGACCCTGCCACTACAAACCTTGATTATGATCCCTGTGTGCCCTTTGTTGTGGCCCGGATCTCTGCTGCTGCTATGGGTACTACTGCTATGGAGGGCTAGGAGCTAATGGCACATAACTAAACCCTCCTCTCTAAGGTGGTGGTGGTGGTCGATACAATCCCTGCTGCTGCTAGCTACAATCCTGAAACTAAGGGCATGAACTCTAACCTTTTCCCTGTATCTCCTCAGCTATGTATGCTATCTCAGTAGCATCACTCAATGTTTGGGGGTCTTCCATGTGCACAGACCCTACTATCCCATGGTTCAACCCTTTGATAAACTTATGAACCAGGAGTTTCTCATCGTGGAGATACTTTGCATAATGTAACAACTCAGTGAACATGCCCTCATACTGTGCTACAGTAAGCCCTTGTTGTTGTAAATCATGGAATTCATTGATATGACACTGCCTGTAGTGGTCTGATAGGTATAGCATATTAAAGCACTCAATGAATGTCTCCCATGAAAGTGTATCCAAGGATAAGCAGCACTTGCACTCCATAGTGCACCACCAAGTCACTGCTACATCTCTCAACAAGAAGAACACCACACATGCTTTCATATCACGCTCATAAGGATGCAAGGCAAAGCACCTGTCTAAACTGATAAGCCAAGCCTCAGCCTTAGCTCCCTCTATCATCCCTGCGAAAGTAGGTAGATTCAATCTAAGTAAGTCTCTAATAGGATATCCTTGGTCTCTGTGCCCTCTGATAGGCTCACCCCTACCATAATCATAAGGGACATGATAAAGTTGCTCTACTCTCATTGCCTCCTCTCACCTCGCTTGGTGTGGTGGACTCTTGCTATGACCTCTATAAGCCGAACCAACCTCCTCCATAGTAGTCTTAGGAATCTCTACAAAAGGCTCTACTTGAGGTGCTGCTCATGGCTTGACATGGGGCTCCACATGTGGCTCTGCACGTGACTCAGCACATAGCTCCACACATGGCTCCTCTCATGGAACAACATAGGGCTCAACGTGCGACTCTACTACCACTGGTGGCAATCTCTCTAACACTGCTTGTTATGCCTATAAGATCTACGGTCCAATATCAGGTGCTGCTGGTGGTGCCTACTGCTCTAGTGGAGTTGGTGGTCCTTGACCATCTACTGTAGACTCCTTCTCATTCGGTATCTCTATGGATGTTGTGGTGCATGAGCATGCTCACCGAACTTGTTAGGGAGGCATCCTACGATAGCAAGGTATTTACAAATTAATCAAAATTACGAAATAAATAATGTGCCCAAATAAGCCTAGTGTTCAAACTTGTTCTCTGATACCAAATGTCATGCCCACATTTCCCATGTAGTCACAACATGCAACACACATATCATGTCCACATTTGTTATGTGGTCATGACACGAAATATCAAAAACTTTTCCACATGTCCCTAGAAGCCCCCTCGCACATGTCTACGTGCTCGGTGGCAATACACATAAGGTATAAACATGTCAATCAATTTTGGGGAAGAGTGTTTACATACACAATCCTCTGTGTTATGATAGATGACTAGGGGGTTAAGCGATGCAAGGAGCATCGCTACTACGGTTACGATCGAATGGCCCTGAACCCTAAGTTTTGTAAGTGAATGACATGATTCCGACCGGGAGTCAAAATCTAACCCTAATTCTAGAGCACAAAATAGATTAAATTTTGCCATCGTTAAAGACTAATAATTGTGAGGTAAAATAACTATTAACTAATGTCAAGGGAATTTTATTTAAATTAACTCCCCTAAGTCTTGGAAAATTTTGGCAGCATAATGTGTTTTTAACTTTTGTATTAATTATTTTAAAAAGGTCTCCTTCTAAATTAATTATGAGAAAAATTTAAATAAAAAGATTAAAATAACCTTCACTTAAGTAACGCTATAAAAATTACCCTTTGATTAAATGAAATCAAATAAATAAAATTATAAAATAATATAACCCCAATAATGATGGTCCACTAATATAATAATCTCAACAATTAAAATTCAATAAATGCCAAGGTAAAATTTTACTAAGAAGAATCAAATCCACTATGCCCAACTCAACAAAATTAATAAAAATAATAAATTAATAACCGGATTTTCCCAAACTAATTTAATTAAATCCCTCTAGAAAATCTAAAATAATTAAATCCCACCCACTAATTCATCTCAAGAGGGGGAATAAAATTTAAACCCATTAAATTCTCTAAAACACTACCCAAATAAAATTTTACACAAAAATCATTATTACAATAAATTCACAATCTCATGAAAATGACCCCTTTTAAAAAAATCACTCAAAGGAAAAACTAATAAAAGTAACTTTAAAAGAAAAAGGGAGAGGGAAAAGTCATGTTCAAAATGGACATGAAATAGTTAAATAAATTAACTTACTAAATCTCAGCCATCTCCCAATCCCAAAACTTGCCCTAGTATTATTTTATTAGTTTCTAATCTAGTTTGCCCTAACCCTATCATATCCTCTCTCCCATCTCTTTTCTTTCATTCTTTTTGTTCTCTTTTCTCTTTTTGTTTCCCTCTTTGTTTCTCTTTGTTCTCTCTTTCTAGCAGGTTAGTTTTCTTCTCCAATGGCTTGACTACCATGAGAATACCTCTCAGAGGCATATATTCATTTAATATATACAGGGTTCCATTTATTTTTTTGTTATATATATATATATACATAATATACACATATAATATGTTTCAGATCTGAGAATTTTTTTTTCCATTTTATGAATTTACATAGATTGCTATATATATATATATATATATTTTACATTTACTAAATATTACTGTCAAAAAATATGATGGAACACTATAGGTTTAAAAGCGAAAGAAGCCCAAATTTTAGATCAGGGCTGATGGCCCTTAAATCCCCCCCGCTATTGGTTGTAGTTAAGTAAATGGTTTGGGATGGGGGAGGTAGTCCTGCTACCCACTATATAGTGGGAGGTGGGTGGGGGGATCGCCCCCCCCACCACCATATTATGAGCAGCAAGGGTTTGTGGGGGTGGCAGCTATGCCACCATCCCCCAAACTTACTCTCTTTTTTTTTTATTTAAAACACTTCAAACTGAAACCCTTACAGGGCTCGGTCGTTCCCACTTTTATCCAGTCTTTTTTTATCAGCAAGAAAAATGAATATTATTTACATTATAATTTATGTAAGACAATTTATCAGTTTGTGTGTGTGTGTGTGTATATACACACAATCACATTATAGAATAATAAAATCAAAATTGTATCTTATAATAAACCAGTAGTATTTACATCTTTTTTGTTCTTGAAAAATAATTAAAACATAAATACTATTTCTTCTTTTCATTTTTTTTTTAGTGAATTAAATAAGGCAGAATAACATATTTTTATTTAAAAACAAATTTTCCCTCTATAACTATCTTTTCAACAGCAAGTAAATGACAGTCCTATTTCCACTTTTTTTTAAAACATATAATTTAATTTGAACGACATTATCTCAATTTTTTTTTGTTTAAATGCAATGTAATACTATAACTAAATAACATTTAATATAGGACAACAAGAATGATTTAGTACCAACATTCAATAAATGTATAACAAATGGATAAACATGCTTGCATACATAGAATCTATTAAATTCCAACATTTCAACTTGAGGGTACAATTTTTTTTTACAGCAAAATACATCAAGGCCTCCAAGGCCATGGATGTCAAACAGCCAACCAAATAAGGCAAATAAAACTAAAATAAACTTTTCTCCAAAGCTCCAAGAATCCAAAATGACCTGTAATGAAAATAAACACAAAGCAGGAAATCCAAGCCATGCAAATCACCCTCCTCCCTACCATAGACCCGCTAGTGGGTCACTTCCGAGCTGGGGAGGTAGATCTCATACGAGATTCTTTTCACACCACCACAAAGAGATCACAAACAACACATATCCACCCAAGGATTTTGGACAATACAAAACTCATTAAAATGAGTTTGAAGGGGTAGGGGAGTGGACCCCTCAACTCAAGAGGTCACTCCAAAAACATGATAATCACAATACCACAGGGCCTCAAGCCAAAATAATATCTCCATAAAATTCAAAATCACCATGGCACTCTTGCTAGCCAAAATACTCCCAAAAACCATAGAATGCCCTCAAGGCTATAAATAGAACAACACTAGGAGGTGACCTCGACGAGATTCACTCTCCCCCACCCCTTACAAGTTGAGAATTTTCTCCAAATGGAGAGGCTCTTACCAACACCCAAGCCACACAAAAGAAAATAACAACCCAACATAAAATTTCAAGCACATGAGTAAAATGAAACAAGCATAAGGGAATGGCTAATGCGATAAGGCTTACCTTAAAATCCCAACAATGGATGCACTTTGAAGAAGAGCCCACAAGCTTTCTCCAAGTCTCCAATCCTCCAAGTCTCCTCCAACTCTTTCCCAAAAAACTCCAAAGATATAAAATTTTTCAAAAAGCAAGAACCCCCAACTCCTCTCCAAGAGATGATAAAATAGGCCTTCAAATTTAGCCCTGAGGAATGAGAAGGTGACACTTGTCACCTTCTCGTTCCTCATCCCATGCCACTTGCAAGGGAGAAGTAGTGTGAGGGTGACAAGTGTCACCTTCTAATCCATTCAAACCCTCACCTTATCCATTTGTGCTCTCACACATGTGTGAGAGCCCAAGTGGTGAGGTGGCAACTCTCCTCATGGCTCCATGAGGATAAGAGATGACACATGTCATCCTCTTATCCTCCAAGAGAGCCCTCTCCCTCCAAGATGCTCTCACATGTGTGTGAGAATCTTGGGGGAGGTTCCCACACAGTTGGGGGTCTTGAAGACCCCCAATTCTTCATGGTGGAGGAATCCCCAAGCCTAGGGAAGCGAGATGGGCCTTTCCCAAGGCATGACTCATCTCCCACCCTTAGCCATTTTGAAATTTTGTCACATTTAATAAACCCAAGTTTAGAGTGACTAGATGGGAGTTACCCTAGGGTTTAGTAAGTCCAAATGGACCCTAGACCCTATGGGTACCACCTAGGGTATGTTTGGAACTATACTAAACACATAAGGAGGTGTAAAATCACATTAAATGGCCCATAAATAAAAAAACACCAAATGGTGTGAATTAAAACATAAATTTTACAACACATAATTAAATCAAATGAAAGGGCGGACTAGGCCAATTAATTACAATCAATCATTTACAAAATCATCACTCGATCAAACATGATCCTCATCCCTCTTGGGAATGGATCGTCTTAACAAGGAATTACATATGTGTGAGATCTGCCTCCGATTTTTTGTGGCCTAGAAAATCAGCTGTGCACTGGATGAAATAGTCAATCCAACATAGAGATATCATAGCCGAAGTAATATAAATTAAAATCATGTCATCGTATAATTCATGCACAACATAAATAACTCACATCATAATTAAGATTTACAAATGCATTTTCTATCTAATATCCCAAAATCAAAATCCAATAACAAGTTGATAAAATGGCCTCATAATCATCATTAATAATAATCATCAAATGTATCTCACATGCATAGCATCATAAGAGAATCAAAATGGAATCTAATCAAATCACCACATAACTAATCAAAACTAATCCAAAATGAGGAGATATAGTCTAAATCTACATAATGGAAATCAATAGTTTCTAAATATCTAAAAATGTCTCCAACTATAATGTAAAATGATCAAAATAGGGAACTGAAATAAATTGGCCTCACAAATATTTTCTACTTGGGTTACAGTGTTTGGAAAATAACTGAAAATAAGTATGCAATACCGAAGAATGGTTTGAACCAGAGAGCTACAAGGAGTCAGAGCTATGGACCGACAACAAGAGCTCAGTCCACTATAAATCTAGGAGTTCTACTACCACCATTGGTTACTACTGCTAGGAGAAGAGTGAATCAAGCTACTGTAACATTAGGAGTGAATATGGAAGCACCTATAACTCCGAGGAACTATGCAAATTTGAACACTGGTAGTCCTCTCATTCTTCCAGTACCACCAGCTACTTGGGATCCAATTCCAACCAATGCTTTGAAGGCCCTGCCTAAATTCAGTGGCGAAGATTTTAAAACACTAGGAGAACATCTTCAAGATGTATCAGATGTTTGTGCAATGCGTGTTATCATCGTACAAAATTTAGCAATTAGACTGTTAGCAGCTTCTTTCAAAGGAAAGGCTTTGGACTGGTATAGATCCTTGACACCAAATACAATATCTACATGGGATCATCTTGGTGATGCTTTCTTTGTAATATTTAGTGAGAAGGGTGACAAATCATCCCCATTGCAGCAATTAATTACCATAAGAAGGGCACCACAAGAAGCCATGACCGATTTCAACTCAAGATTTCAAAAGACCTAGGACAGAATTTTCACTATAGCCAGGCCACCATCAGGTATGGCTATTGTGTTCTACCTCAAAGCTTTTAATTCTGATATATCTATAATGATTCAGTCCTTAGGAGGTCAGACTCTGCTAGAAGCATATGAGTTAGCTGTTAAAGCTGAAAACAACTTGATAGATGCTAGAAAACTACCTCCAAGGCTTCCTATGCCCATGTTCCCAGAAATCTCCTTACCTTTTCCGTAACAAGCTCCTAATCTTGTAGTTCCACCTGCGTCTATGTATACATTCCCAACACCTCAACAACCTGCTATCGAAAAGCCTTCTTCTCAACAATTTGAAATGGATGATGTCAAGAATATCCTCAAAACCTTCTCAAATGAGATAATTAATCTCAAAAGGCAACAAACTTCCTATCCAAAGCCTTCTTACCAAGGTTTCCAAGGAAACAGACCCCCATATCAATCAAATCAATATCAAGGCCCTCAAAGGCAAAATAATCCTTAACCATCAAACCAATTGGTCACAGTCCCTACACATCTACAAGTTGTTCTTCATAATCCCAACAGAGAAATAGTTCTAGGACAATATAATTTAGTAGGAGACACCAATGCTTGGTGCTTCCCTTGCAGCAATGCCCATATGCCTAGAGATTGTCCCAGAGACAATCTACAACAAAAGATAGTAGAACAGAGAAGAGAAGAAGGTCAAGTCATGACATCTAATGCTCCTCCATATCAGTCACCTGGTGTCAAGAATGCAATGATGATGGCTCAAATGCAAGGGATGTCTATTCAACAAGAGGATGAAATTACTCCTGAGCACATTTTCTTTTCATGGATTGAAGATGAAGATTTGGTATTCCTAAAAGAGGCATCTACTTCCAAGAAACCCTTAGTGCAGTCTGATTACTACACAAGATCAAAGTGAAGAATGATGGAACAATCCAAAGTCACAAATAATGAGACTGCTATGGCCCCTCCTTTCGAGAATCATTATAATCCAGTCACTAGGCAAGAAGTGCCTCAACCATTTCAGAATCAAGCACCCTCTGGTCAGATGTTGGAAAGAGCAAGGTATCCTTACAACCCAAAGACACAAACACAAGGACCTATGAATGTGGTAGAGTAGTTGAAAAAGACTCCAACGCATGCGTCAATCTAGAACATGTTGGCGATCCTTGAACAAAAGACACTATTAAAAGAAGCATTACAAAGTGAGGTGGGCTCTAAGTCTTCCAGTACTAAAGAAGGAGTTGCTAATAAAGGAAAGGCTCAATACAAGGACACTACACCTTTATAGACAGTAGCTACCTGAGGTAGGTAAATCTAAGCCAAACCCATTTTATCTGACTTTAATAGTGGGAAAGAAATTGTTGTATAATTCAATGATAGATTCTTGAGCAAGTACTATAGTCATGCCAAAGAAAATAGTAGATGCTTTAAAGATAAAATATGAGTCACTTACTAGAGGTGTCATGCAATTAGATGGGGAATCTATTCAAACTATAGGAAGGATCAAACAACTCCCACTGTAGTTGTATACTTACCCCAACATAATTGTTAAACAAGATGTAGTGGTCATAGATATTCCCCATGTCTTTGGTCTATGCCTATCTAGATATTTCACAGCCAAGATAAGAGGGTATATGTCACTAGATTGGTCACATCTAATTTTAAGAACCAACTATGGGATGAAGATGAAAGTATTTTCAGAACCTTTGTCCAAAGATCACACCACTAATGAACCAGCCCCAAGGATAGAAGCATCTCATGCCATGATGAATAAAAAAGAAAGAGTCTTTGTTGAAGAATTAAGTGATTGGATTGAACATGATCAACCAACCAGAAGAGGAAAATAGTCAATGGATGACCATGATGCAAAGTGATCCTTATGGAAACTATGACTCTACCAGTCTGGGTACCTATGTTATTTTTGAGGAAGGCCAAGAAATTCCAAATGTTATGAGACAAGAAGTATCTGAAAATAAAGAGTCTGGAGGAAACTCTAAAATCTCGACCCTAAATTTTGATGGGGCTAGGAGCAAGAATGGTGGTGGAGCAGGTAGTTGCCTTACTACCCCAAATGGTGAGAGGATTCTAAGAGCTATATGCTTTCAATTTGCTTGCAGTAGAATAATCATGCTAAATATGAATCTTTAGTACATGGTCTTATGTTGGACAAGAAAATAGGAATTACGAATTTGATAATTAAAGGAGACTCAGAACTAGTGGTGAAACAAGTCAAAGAAAAAGCAGTAGCAAAGAATGTAAGAAGGAGGTCTTACCGCCACAAGATTTGGGATCTGATGGAAAGTTTTAACGCTTTCAATATTGAAGTCATTCCTAGGACACAAAACACTGAAATAGGTAGTATGGCACAAATTGGTTCACAATTTGACCTAGTAAGTGACTTTCTTATTAATAGTGAGTCAGTTAAAGTTATAGTTAGACCAGCAATCCCAGATAATGACCAGAATTGGAAAGTTTTTGATAATGATCTTCAAGTACTCTTGTTTCTGCAATAGTCAAGAGAGTTTGCTGATTAGTTACAATCCAAGATTGAAGAAGCTTATGGGGATCAAATTATTCAACTGAAGTCAAATAAACTTCCCAAAGGACTTATCACTCTAGAAAATCTATTTGACCCTGAGGATGTAAGCCTAGACAAAAGGAGGTTTAAGGCAAGTAAATATGAGTATTCTGAAATCTAGGTTAGTGAAGGAAGAAAGTTAAAGATAGGTAATTCTACTACCTAAGAGGAAAAAGAGAGGCTGGTTGCTTTATGTAACAAGTATGATAGGGTGATTTCTTGGACCTATGAAGATCTCCATGGCTATAATAGAGATATCATTCAGCACACCATAGAGCTTGTTGAGGGGTCAAAACTAGTCTAACAGAAGCAAAGGCCAGTGAATCCTAGAATTGAGCCACTAATGGTAGGCGAACTTGAAAAACTTCTAGAATCAAAGATCATTTTTCCAATTACACACTCAACCTGGGTGTATAATTTGGTACCTGTAAGAAAAAAGAATGCTGATATAAGACCTTGTGTTGATTTCAGAGACCTAAATAAGGCATCATTAAAACATCACTACCCCTTACCTTCTATGGAATAGATCTTGCAGACTATGGCTGGGTCAAAAATATTTTCTTTGCTTGATGGTTTTTCAGGATATAATTAGATTTGGTTAGCTGATGAAGACCAACACAATACAACATTCACTACAAAGTGGGGAACATTTGCATATGCAAAGATGCCTTTTCGGCTTTTAAATGTTGGAGCTACCTTCCAGCAAGCTATGGATGTGGCATTTGGATAACTCATAAATAAGATCATTGTGATCTATCTAGATGATCTGACCATATTCACTAAGGATTCCAAAGATCATTTTGAGCACCTAGAGGCTATTTTTCAAAAGTGTCAAGAATTTGGAATCTCCCTGAATCCTAAGAAGTGCATCTTTGCTGTACCTCAAGGGAAACTTTTGGAACACATAGTTTCAAAGGATGAGATTTCCATTGATCCAGAGAGGGTCATAGCCATAATGAATCTATCTTTGCCAGTTAATAAAAAGGTAGTCCAATCCTTCTTAGGAAAGATTAATTTTGTCAGCCGCTTTATATTAGATTTTGCTAGGCTAGTGAGAGCTATTACTCTGTTGCTAAAGAAAGATCTGGTTTTCAAATAGACTACAGAAGGAAGAAATTCTTTTGAAGAAGTTAAGAAAGCTATTTCAGCTGCACCAGTACTAAGAAACTCATATTTCTCTAAGCCTTTTATAATGTATGTGTATGGAGGAGAATTCAGTGTTGTAGTTGTCTTAACTCAAAAAGATGATCAAGAGGAAGTGGAATATCCAATATCATTCTTCTCTAGAACACTTGGAGAGTATGAATCAAGGTACAATTTTGTTGAAAAATAAGCATATGCTATGGTAAAATCCCTTAAGAAATTCAGGCATTTAGTAATAGGAAATAAAATTCTGATATTGGTAGCCCATCCTAGTGTAAGAGAATACATCATGGAAGGTGAGATCACTTAAAATAGAACCAATTAGATAACTAAGATTTTAGAATATGATATAGAAATAAGGCCCAGCTAGTTGGTTAGAGGCAAGGGACTGTGTCAGTACATGACTCAAGACATAGAAAAATCAAGGATAGAGGAAAACAAAAAATGAAATAGTGCTAAGACTCTAAGAGATTGATCAAGATTCTTGGGTCAAATACATAATACAATTCATGAGAACTAGTGTATTCCCAAATGAACTCTCCCCTAATAAGAAAAGATACTATAGATAGTAGGGAGTCCATTTTGTATTACTTGATCATATACTATTCATAAGGAACATTGATGGAATACTATTGAGATGTGTAGAGAGAGATAAGTCCCAAAAAGTATTATATGAGTTGCATCATGGAGCCTCAGGGGGACATTTTTCAACAAGGACTATTGCAATCAAAGTGACACAAGATGGCTATTTATAGCCTACCCTATTTGCAGATTGCTATCAAATGGTCAAGGAATGTCAAGATTGCCAGTTCTGCACTAGGAAGAGAAGAAATGAAGCATTTCCCTTAAGCCCCATAATAGTAGATGAACCCTTTGCTTAGTGCGGTTTAGACTTAATCGACATGATTAATCTAGTGTCAAATATGGGATATAAGTGGATTCTTACTGCAACAGATTACTTTACAAGGTAGAGTGAAGAAGTAATCCTAGAGTTCTTAGAGGTGATAAAAACTCAGTTTGGTCCTCCTCGCACCATCATATCAGATAACGCTAAAGCATTCCTAGGGACTAAACTATCTAAGTTTTCCTTGGAAAATGGAATATATCTAAAGACATCTTCTAACTATTACCCATAAGGTAATGGCTTGCTAGAGTCCACTGATAAGAATCTGATCAGACTCATAAAAAGAACGGGAGCTGACCATCAGAGAGAGTGGCACAAGTCACTTAATACAACACTATGGGATGATAGGATCATGCCAAAGAAAATAACTAAAATGTCTCCTTATGAACTGGCCTATGGTAAGAATGCAGTGATGTCTCTAAGTATAGAGATTCCTATGTTGCAATTGTTGAAACAACTTAAAATTGAAGAAAACGGCTCAATGCAAGTCAGACTAGCCGAGTTACTAGAAGTACAAGAAAACAGAGAAAGGGCACATGAATCAGTTTTGAAACATCAACATATGATTAAAAGTTGGTTTGACAAGAAATCTTCAAATCTAAATTTTGAAGTTGGGACTCTAGTACTGAAATGGAATGAGAGAGCTTCCAAGCCAGGCTGACACAGTAAATTCAAAGCATTGTTGGTGCAAGGCACCTAGGAGTAGTCTGACACCTCAAGCATTTTTTATGCATTTTGATAAGCTATGTTTTGTTTTGATTGTATGTGTGGTAATAAGGCTTTAGCCATGTTTGTATGGTCCCTTTTGTGTGGTCAAGATGATTGAGGTGACCCTATAAACCTCAATCATGCTTAGTCCACTTAGATCCTTGTTGTGCCAATCAGGCCTAGAAGGTCTAAAGGATTGGTTTTTGAGTTTTTTTTCATTGTTTGTGTGTTTTATCATGTTTTGGGAGTATGGAGGATGGTTCGATTCCTTTGGACAAGCTAAACCATAGTGTTAATGCAAAAATACCATAGTGTCAAATATTGTCAATGTATTATGACACATTGGGTGGTTGCAACTCATTTTGGACAGTTCAAACTGATTTCCAAGTTGCATACCGAATGGGATGGGTTAATATGGTAAACATCTTGCTCTAGTACGGAGGAGGAAGTTTTTGTATGGAATTTGTGCACAGAAATCAAAGAAACCAACTATTTTTTGTTGCATTTTCACTGTATAGCCTGTACAGATTTTCTAGGGGTGTAAATGTACTTTTTCTGAAAGGGCTTGGAGTCAGGGTTCTAATGAAACTAGTTTGAGGTCTTGAAGTGGTCAGGATCAAAAGTTATAGATTTTTCTTTCAAAACACGTCTAGAAACCTTGTTTTCTAGGGCAGCCATAGAAATCCGGCCCTAGAATGCATTTTCACCAGTGAAAATTCATAAAAACTGGTGAAATGCAGGCTAGGGATATGTACTATAAGTTTCCAAAAGCTTTTTGTCGGGAAATGCAGTCTTCTAATTTTAAGGTGATGCCCGAGGTCAAGTATTTCATTGTATTTGGCCAAATTCATGCTATTTGAGGTTGTAGATGACAGAATACTGATAGGGTGAGCAAATAAATGATGGATTTGTGTTGTAGGGACATGGTAGAAGCATTCCAAATTATTTCCCCTAACATATGCACCCAATTTTGAGCACTTGCTTTGTAACCTAGCGTAAATTGATCAATTAGGCCTAGAGACCTAATGAGTGTTTTGAATTGTTGGAGTAGAGTTGAAATAGGAGACTTGGGAGTTTGATAGGGTCCCATAAGGGGTATCTAAAACCATCATTCACTTACCTGGTCATTTGGGATTTGTCAAGTTTTGTTGAGAAAACCTAGTTTGGAGGGCTAGTAGCCTTACTAGTCAAGGTACAGGTTGAAGAGTTTTGGGAAGTTGGAGATCAAACCAACTTCATAGAAGGTGTTTGTTGATCTGTCCTGAGGTGTTGGAGAAGCCTAGAAGGTGGAGCCATCACTAGGATACCAAATCCTTCATACACCCTTGAATGTGCCTTTGGTTGCTTGGTTGAAGGCTGTTTGAAGTGGGTGAGTGGGCAAAGGACAGTAGAGTAAACCTTTGTGTTGTGTTTCCCTTGTGCCACTCTGCATCAGGCGGTATCAGAGCCATCAAAGAGATGGGAGATAGAGAAGAGGAGGAGGAAGTCCCTTCAAGAGTGACTAATGCCGAGTTGGCAAAGATAGTGAGAGAGCAAGAAGCCAAGAACAAAAGGATGGAGGCTGAGATAGAAAAGTTGAAGAAAGACAAAGACAAGAAGAAGAAGCCAGAGGTCATCTTAGATTCAGATGAAGAGGATCAAGATGAGGAAGAAGAAGTGCCTATGGAAGAGCCACAAGGAGGCATGTCAGAGAGACAATTCCTAGATGCACTTGGAAAGTTGAGTAGGAAGGACACTAAGGCAGACTTACCTATGTTTCCTGGTAAGATGAATCCAGAGGAGTGCCTTGATTGGATTGAGGCAATGGAGAACTATTTTGAATATGAAGAAGTGGTAGAAAATCAGAAAGTGAAGATTGCCAAATCAATAATGAAAGGGCCAGCCTTGAGTTGGTGGAATTTTATTCAAAATGAGAGGATAGAAGACGATAGGAATCCTATCTCTACATGGAGGAAGATGGTACTTGAAATCAAGAAGCAATTTGTCCCTAAGGATTATGAAGTCAACTTGAACAAGAAGTTGCATAACTTGAGACAAAAGGACATGGACATGAGCACCTACACAGAGGAGTTTCACAAGATGACATTGAAAGCCAAGATGCCTGAGAACGAAAAATAAGGGTCATCTTTTCTTTTGTTGTCTCATAAGGCTCTTAAGCCATTTCATTTTGTAATAAGGGTCAATTTGGTCCCATGAATGTAATTGTGCAAGGCACACATGTAGTTTTGCTTGTATGAAGGGTAAACCAACGGCTAACTGATTTGAAAATCAGTTTGCACGGTTGGAGGGGATAACTGCTGTCTCTACATCTTCTTTAGAGGCAGGTTGTATGTCACATGGAGCAGAGAGAGAGAAGTGTGTATTACAACAAGTTCTTTTTGATAACTGAATAAAGAGAGTTCTGGGTATGATCTGTGTTGATTTTCTTGGTTGTTCTTAGTGATTTGATATCTTTATCCTGATTTTGTAAATGGAACCCTAACCGGATGCTATCTGTCAATCCATAGTGACTCTGTAGTGTGCAGACGGTGTAAAACCCATGGTTCCACAGTGGCTGGTTCGTAACCTAGGAGTAGGGTTTTGATTCATACATGGAGGCCCTTTCCTCTGTCCACTGAAGCCCTGTATAGTATCAGTGTGATGGGGGAAAGAATTTTCACGTTTGTTGTTGTTGAATTCTTACCCAGGAAGCCTGCGAACTCAGTCAAGTTTGACTAGACATCGTCATGTGGCTAGTCAGGAAATCAGAGTGAAATTGGATAGTTTTGATGTGGGATCAGATTGCTACAAGTGATCGAGGGTTTGATAAATGAAACGGCCAAATTCCATTGTTCGGTCGAAAGGAATTCTAGTTCGGCACCTCAGAACAGTTGGAGATTCATCGGCGTGAAAGGCTCTCCGTCTTGTCGAAGATTGGTATAGTGTTAGAGACACATACCATTGTTATTCGCATCGGTGAGAGAAACGATATCGGGCTAAGGAAAATACACTTAGCCGACGGTATACAGTTTCACCGATCGGTGAGACATCCTCAAAGTATCGCCGATAAAGAGTATCGGCGTGAGGAACCTTGTCGGGGGAAGCCGAAGAAGTCACGGCGACCGTTAGAGTCCCGCCGATAGAAGCTCATCAGGAGGAGTTCAAGAAGTCTCGCCGATAGAGACTCATTGGAATGAGATAACCATCGGGGCTGCGAACTGGAGTCTCACCGAAGCAGAGGATCTGGCCAATGTGCCTGACGATATCAGTGAGAGACAAGGTGTCGGTGTAGGTGAAAGAAGCTTCGCCGAAGGAGGAAGTCTAGCCGACGAAGATTGGTCATCAGAGTGACGGAGTATATCGGCCTAAGAAATTTCTCGTGATCCGATAGTATGAGGTGTTGCCGATAGGCAACTAACCGCTACGGGGATATCGGTGAGAACTTGGGAGACCTCTTGCCGATAATGAAGATATAGTCAAATCTTCATTCGCTTCTTCTGGCACTCTGTATCAAATTGGTATCAGAGCTAATATTCTGAATCACAGCCGTGTATGTCAGACGAAGAATTGGAGATAGAAACAGAGGCTAGCACAATGCCTCCCAAGACGATGAGTAAAGCAGCCATCCAGAAGATGGTGGAAGAAATGCTCGAAGAGAGATTGAAGGAAGAAAGATCCAAAGAGAGGGATGGAAGCACTTCTGAGTCAAAGGAGGATGAAGAAGGAGAAACTGGGGAGAATCCTCAAGGAGAAGGTATGACTGCTGATCAAAAGGCATTTCTGAACGCACTCAAGGGTCATGGAGATAGTGGTGATCCGAAAATGGATGTTCCCACGTTCAATGGGAAACTAGATGGAGATACTCTTGTGGACTGGATTGAAGCCATAAGTAATTACTTTGACTTCAAAGAGTATAGTGATAGTAAGAAAGTAAAGTTTGCAAAGACCAGACTGAGAGGTTCTGCATTGGTTTG
This sequence comes from Cunninghamia lanceolata, assembly GCA_027924645.1. NCBI lineage: Eukaryota > Viridiplantae > Streptophyta > Pinopsida > Cupressales > Cupressaceae > Cunninghamia > Cunninghamia lanceolata. The sequence goes on along the minus strand of BSBN01000149.1, from coordinate 321,413 downwards.
GTGGAACTACACTCAATGTGAAAGGGAGAAGGTTGGAAAGAGTCCAATCACCAAGTGGAGCAGAATGGTGGCCATGCTGAGAGCCAAATTTCTACCATGTGATTATGATCTGCAGACTATCAGAAAGTTTAATCATCTTAGGCAGAAAGATATGGACGTGGCTACATACACTGAAGAATTCCACAGATTGAGCATGAGAGCCAATCACAGAGAAGAAGAAAAAGAGATGGTGGCCAGATACCTGGATGGTCTGAGGTACAATATACAGGATGAGTTCAGTATGGTGGTTCCCAAGACTGTGGATGAATGTTTTCAGTTAGCCTCTAGGGCAGAGGATAAACTGAAAAGGAGAGGTGATCAAAATAACAGAGGAAGAGGTGGCAGGAACAATAGAGGAAGAGGTAATTTTGGCAGAGGATAGCCAAACAAAGGGGAAAGTTCAAGTCAACAAGAATCACGTTCTGACACAGAACAGAAAGGTGGTGGTTTCGGAGGTTGGAGAAGACCTAATGGTAGAGGAAGAGGTGGTGGTGCAGGCAGAGGATGTGGAGTCTTCACTGGAAGATGTTACAACTGCAATCAAGTAGGCCACACTGCAAGTAAGTGCCCTGAGAAGGCATCTAGCTCTCATGATCGTGGGAGAAGGAACCAACTATTGCAGGAGGATGATTGTCAAAGTGTAAACTCACCAATTGGTAGTGCTGCACCAGTGCTTGAAGGAGAGAATATGATGATTAAGAGGACCCTCGTGAAGATGCCATTGAAGCAGGAGCCCCCACAAAGGAAGAATCTCTTCAGAACCCAAGGAATAGCATATGGTAAGCTCTATAAAATCATTGTTGATTCAGGTTCTACTGAAAATGTAGTGTCTACTGAAATGGTAGAAAAGTGTAGACTGAAAAGATTACCCCATCTTAATCCTCACAAAATATCTTGGTTGAATAAGAATCAGAACTATTTGGTGGAAGAACAAACTTGGGTAGAGTTTGAACTAGGTGATTATAGGGATAAAGTGCTATGTGAAATTATTCCTATGGATTCTTGTCACCTTCTTCTTGGACGACCTTGGCAGTATGATGTGAAGGCACAGCATGATGGTGAAAAGAATACATATATGATCACCAAGAATGGTAAGAAGTTTCAGATGGATCCCTTACCAGAGCAGGTTGGAGAGAAGAGCAATGACAACAGTGTCATGATAGTGAGTGGCAAAGAGTTCCTACAACTCATGAAGGAGGAGGATACCCAAGGGTATGCACTGATGATGAAGCCTGTATCCAATCAGCAAAGCAAACAGCAGAAGGAGATTCCATTGGAAGCGCAACAATTACTGGATAAGTACCAAGATCTTGTGGTAGAGGATACTCCTAACTCCTTACCACCTATGAGGGACATAAGTCATCAGATTGACTTGATTCCTGGAGCCACATTACCCAATAAAGCTGCCTACAAGTTGACACCACAGCAGAATGAAGAAGTAGGTAGACAGATTCAAGAACTTTTGGAGAAAGGTTTGATTAGGAAAAGTCTCAGTCCATGTGCAGTCCCTAGTGTACTTGCTCCTAAGAAAGATGGCAAATGGAGATTATGCACTGATTCAAGGGCTATCAATAAGATCACCATAAGGTATAGACTTCCTATGCCAAGAATTGAGGATCTGTTGGACTATCTTGGTGGTTCATGTTACTATTCCAAAATTGATTTGAAATCTGGTTATCACCAGATCAGAATAAGGCAGGGAGATGAATGGAAGACTGCTTTCAAAACAAATGAAGGTCTCTATGAGTGGCTTGTCATGCCATTTGGCCTCAGTAATGCTCCAAGCACATTCATGCGGTTGATGAATGAGGTACTTGTAGAATTTATTGGAAAATTTGTTATTGTTTATCTTGATGACATCTTGATTTTCAGCAGGACCAAAGAAGAGCATGTGAAGCATCTTGGACAGGTGTTAAAGAAATTGCATGAGAGTAAGTTGATGATCAACTTGGATAAATGTGATTTTATGAAAACTGAACTAGTGTATCTTGGATTTGTGATTTCCAATGGCTGTTTGAAAATGGATCCTACAAAAGTTGAGGCTATTCTCAATTGGCCTACTCCTAAGACAGTAGGAGATGTAAGAAGTTTTCATGGTTTGGCAACTTTTTACAGGAAGTTCATTAAAGGGTTTAGTCACATAAGTGCTCCTATTCTCAATACCATCAAGGGTGGAGTGAAGTGTAAATTTCAATGGACAAAACAAGCAGATGATAGTTTTGAACTGTTGAAACAGAAAGTGGCCGAGTTACCTACGTTGGTACTCCCTGATTTTGACAAAGTATTTGTTGTGGAATGTGATGCAAGCCAACAGGCTATAGGTGCTGTTCTTAGTCAAGAAGGACATCCAGTAGCATTCTTTTTAGAGAAGTTGAATGAGGCCAAACAGAGGTATTCTACCTATGACCTAGAGTTGTATGCAATGGTGCAAGCTCTGAAAAAATGGAGACATTATTTACTGCCAAAAGAGTTCATTGTTTTTACTGACAACCATGCTCTTAGCTTCCTAAATAGTCAAGAAAAGTTGAATCATAGGCACGTCAAGTGGATGGAACAATTGCAGGCCTATACCTTCACTATTAAGCATAAGAAAGGTGTTGCCAACAAAGTGGCAGATGCTTTGAGTAGAAGGATACTGGTCATACAGGAAGTACAAATGGAACATATGGGTCTAGAATGTCTGAAGGAGTTGTACAAGGATGATGCAGATTTCAAGGCTGCCTATGAAGTGTGTGCAAGTTTGGCTAACACTTTTCATGGTGAGTATTCTGATTTTGTGCTGCAAGAAGGACTCCTATTTAAAGGTAGTTTGTTGTGTGTTCCTAAATGTTCAATGAGGGACAATATCATCAAGGAGAAGCACAATGGAGCCTTAGGAGGACATTTTGGGTTGGACAAGACTTTGGAACAAGTCACCAGGTTCTATTATTGGCCCAAGGTACAGACAGATGTAAGGAGATATGTTGCAAGCTGTACCATATGTCAAAAGGCCAAGGGTATGTCTTCTAATGCTGGTTTGTACCAACCACTGCCCATTCCCACCAGACCTTGGGAAAGCATTAGTATGGACTTTGTGCTTGGTCTTCCTAGGACAGCAAGGGGTGTAGACAGTGTTTTTGTCATTGTGGATAGATTCAGTAAGATGGCTCATTTTGTGCCATGCAAATGCACAAATGATGCATCTCATATTGCTGGTCTTTTTTTCAGAGAGGTGGTCAGAATTCATGGTTTACCCCTATCAATTGTTACTGATAGAGACTCCAAATTTGTTGGTCATTTTTGGAGGACCCTATGGAGAAAATTGGGCACTCAGTTGTCTTTTTCATCAGCCTACCATCCCCAGACTGATGGTTAGACTGAGGTTGTTAATAGGTCCTTGGGAAACCTTTTGAGATGCCTTACCAAACAGCATGGATTGGCATGGGATTTAGTGATCAGTCAAGCTGAATATGCTTATAATGATTCAAGAAACAGAAGTACTGGGAAAAGCCCTTTTGAAATAGTTTATGGTTTCCACCCAAGAGGACCACTTGAACTCAAAGACCTCCAAGGATGGGATAAAAGGAGTGCTCTAGGAGAAGACTTTGCTGCTACCATGAAAACAGTACATGATCAGGTCAAGCTTCAGTTGGAGAAAACTGTCTCCAAGTACAAGGATAGGGCAGATCTGAAGCGAAGGGAGGTACAGTTCAAGGTAGGAGATTTGGTGATGGCCTACCTCAGAAAGGAAAGATTACCTAAGGGGCAACCAACCAAATTGTTGATGAAGAAGATAGGACCTTGTAAGGTAGTGCATAAATTTGGTCCAAATGCATATGAGATAGAATTACCATCTGGCCTTGGTATCTCTCCCATTTTTAATGTTGCAAACCTGTTCCCTTTTAGACCTCCATTACATGCTGAAGATGGCTCAGATGCTGTGATTCAAGATGAAGACTGGATCAGAGATTTACCTCCAAGTAAGCCTTTGCAATTGGAATGCATTTTGGATTCCAAAATTGTCAAGAAGACAAGAAAAGGGGTATACAAAGACTACTTGGTCAAGTGGCAGGATCTTCCTGATTCAGAGGCAACCTGGATGAGTGAAGCAGATATTCTAAAGCATGGGAAGACACTTCAGCAGTTAGCAACTCAAGGGACTTGAGTTTTCCTGCAGGGGGAGTATGGTGCAGGAGCACATTCTCTGTAGTGCAGGGTCATCTTTTCTTTTGTTGTCTCATAAGGCTCTTAAGCCATTTCATTTTGTAATAAGGGTCAATTTGGTCCCATGAATGTAATTGTGCAAGGCACACATGTAGTTTTGCTTGTATGAAGGGTAAACCAACGGCTAACTAATTTGAAAATCAGTTTGCACAGTTGGAGGGGATAACTGCTATCTCTACATCTTCTTTAGAGGCAGGTTGTATGTCACACGGAGCAGAGAGAGATAAGTGTGTATTACAACAAGTTCTTTTTGATAACTGAATAAAGAGAGTTCTGGGTATGATCTGTGTTGATTTTCTTGGTTGTTCTTAGTGATTTGATATCTTTATCCTGATTTTGTAAATGGAACCCTAACTGGATGCTATCTGTCAATCCATAGTGACTCTATAGTGTGCAGACGGTGTAAAACCCACAGTTCCACAGTGGCTGGTTCGTAACCTAGGAGTAGGGTTTTGTTTCATACATGGAGGCCCTTTCCTCTGTCCACTGAAGCCCTGTATAGTATCAGTGTGATGGGGGAAAGAATTTTCACGTTTGTTGTTGTTGAATTCTTACCCAGGAAGCCTGTGAACTCAGTCAAGTTTGACTAGACATCGTCATGTGGCTAGTCGGGAAATCAGAGTGAAATTGGATAGTTTTGATGTGGGATCAGATTGCTACAAGTGATCGAGGGTTTGATAAATGAAACGGCCAAATTCCATTGTTCGGTCGAAAGGAATTCTAGTTCAGCACCTCAGAACAGTTGGAGATTCATCGGCATGAAAGGCTCTCCGTCTTGTCGAAGATTGGTATAGTGTCGGAGACACATACCATTGTTATTCACATCGGTGAGAGAAACGATATCGGGCTAAGGAAAATACACTTACCCGACAGTATACAGTTTCACCGATCGGTGAGACATCCTCAGAGTATCGCCGATAAAGAGTATCGGTGTGAGGAACCTTGTCGGGGGAAGCTGAAGAAGTCACGGTGACCGTTAGAGTCCCGCCGATAGAAGCTCATCGGGAGGAGTTCAAGAAGTCTCGCCGATAGAGACTCATCGGAATGAGATGAACCATCGGGGCTGTGAACTGGAGTCTCACCGAAGCGGAGGATCTGGCCGATGTGCCTGACGATATCGGTGAGAGACAAGGTGTCGGTGTAGGTGAAAGAAGCTTCGCCGAAGGAGGAAGTCTGGCCGACGAAGATTGGTCATCAGAGTGACGGAGTATATTGGCCTAAGAAATTTCTCGTGATCCGATAGTATGAGGTGTTGTCGATAGGCAACTAACCGCTATGGGGATATCGGTGAGAACTTGGGAGACCTCTTGCCGATAATGAAGATATAGTCAAATCTTCATTCACTTCTTCTGGCACTCTACATCAGCATCTCATTTTGGGTAGACCATGGCAGCATTTGAGAAGGACAATTCATGATGGTTATACTAATAACTATTTGGTGCACAAAGATGGTAAAAAGTTCAAATAGTGCCTTTACCTTATGAAGACAAGAAGGAACATGTTACTATTTGTTTTGGAGAGAAACTATAGTTGAGTATGCAGGTTAAGGATGATGGGAAGCAGCAGGAACAGTTGAAATAGCAGAAGGTGGATGACAGTCCTAAAGAGCAGCAGGCTTGGGACTTGAGTTATGTCAAGGTTGGAAGCATTGAGTGCCCTATAAGCAGGCAGAAGAAGGAAGGCAAACCACATATAGTACAGAGAGGAATATATCAGAACCACAAGTTGGGAAGAACAACAGCATTACAGCAATAGGGTCTTAGACAAGGACATCAAAACATATTTTATGATACTAATACTTTTGGTAAGAACCATGCAAGTTGGAGAAGGTGGAAGATAACTCTTGGAGAGTTCATGTTTCCTAGTCAGAGGAACAACCCCATAAGATGGAAGAATGGTTAGAGTAGATCCCATAACTCTTGGGACAAGATTTTTTATCATGCTGGGGAGTATGGTGCAGGAGCACCTAAGGAAACATCTTGGAATCAGAAGACACCTATGATCATGAGAAGATCCTATGGAGATAACCAAATCAATTGGAGCATTTTAAAATCAGTTATGACAAGTGGTAATGGTCAAGGTGATATAATGATCAAATGTCCTGAGGGTCCTAGTAAGGACCCTAGGACCAAAAAGGATGTAATTTGGGCCAATAGTGTCTCTAGGGGCAGGGGCACCTAGATAATTTAATTAGTTTCTGTTTTTGTAGTCCATAAGGTCCAAGAGACCAATCGTAAGGCTTGAGGGCTATATGTGTGTTCGAATTAGTCATGTCTGGTAGTTAAAAGATGTTGTAACTGACAAAAGATCTTGTATGTAATCGTGTCATGGACAGTTGTAGAGCGGTTGGCATTCCCACCGGTACAACTGCCATCCACACAATAAAGCATAAAACTAGTCTTGTGAGATCAAGAAGACACAGCGAGAGAGTAGTAGAGTAAATTGGAATCTGTTTGCATAATAAATGAAAACATTCCTGATATTTCCTTTCAATTTTGATAGTTCCATTCTTAATTCTGCTGACTGGTGCAAAGGATTGTGTCCTATTCTTGTTTGTTTTGATAATGACAATGCATTTCTAGACCTTTCTGTGAATGTACGATTCTGGTTCTCATGGAGTAGGTCCTAGATAACTTGTATAATATAATCCTAACCCTAACTATGTAACGGGAATGCAAGTTTGAATGGTGATCACCATCAAATTATAGAGTCGAGACCTCAGGAAGGAGGATTCAAGTGTGAAGCTGAGGAGTCTGCATACCTGTGTTGGAGGAGAACATGTATTAGTGTAAGGAGTGCTGTCAGAAGAAGCCTTAGAAGTCCCAGTGAACGGTGGAGTCACACCGACAGGAAGCATATCGGAGAGAACTTTGGGAAGTCTTATCGATGAATAGTAGTGTGAAGGAGACATCGGCGAGAGATAGGCATCGGCGGAAGTAAAGAAAGTTTGGCCGAAGAGTAAAGTCTGACCGACGGGTCAATGCTCATCGCAGTGAGGGGAGTCATTGAAAGATCTGAGCAAAGTTGGGCCGACCGAAGCATGTGTCGTTGATTAAGGAAGACCGTGGGTTAAGTATATCAGAGAGAGATGGAAGATCAGAAGGTGAGGAAAAGCTTTCACTAATGGTCTAAGTCACAACGATGGTAAGCATCGGTGTGAGAGGGGACGTCGGGGTGAGAAAAGTGTCTTGGACTGATAGTGGGTGCTTTCATCGATCGGGGTGACAATTGCAAGTGTCACCGATGGTGAGTTTATCAGTGTAACGGGAGTGCATCGGTAGGAGTTTGCAAATGGTTGCTGATGGAGAGTGTATGACTGATATGTCGGAGAGACAATAACCATCGGGGCAACATTTATGAAGGAGTCCGATAACAAGTGTTAGGCCAATGAGCATAAGGGTTTCGGTGAGAGAGAAACCGTCAGGAAGAATGAATGAGGGTAGGCCGACAAGGCAAGTCAGGCCAATAGGGATAAGAATAGGATAGTTTCGGTGAGACATAAGAAGACTCTTGCTGATATTGACAAAAAAAACAAACATTTAGTATGTTTCTACTGCGTAGTCTGCATCACTTTTGCACCTGCATAGCTGAGGAGGTTTATTATCGAGGAACAAGAATCCCTAAAATAGGAGTGAGTGTTGACCTAGCTCAGGTCAAGGACTATGCAGATGATATATATGGAATACACTTGCAAAAGAATACCAAGGGTCTTTGGGAGGGAGCACATCATAGGTGTCTTGTCTGAGCATCAAAGGGTCAGTGGGAAACTTTTTAGATGAGGATATGGACTTCTCAATTGGCACAATTTCCGGTCCCTAACATCCACCCATGCCTTGAGTTGATTGAATTATGTGCAAAGCTATTCCACCCACCATCAAATTCCATTCAGTAAGGCCCTTTCATGGTTCACATTACACCTAAGGCAATAATAGACATGCTGGCTTTGCAATAAGAGAGGATGACCACCTTTCCAACCATTGCTAAGATGCAGGGTACATGGGCAAATTTGCATAGCACACTGAAGTTTCTGAATACACAGATGCATTTGGGTGAGGAGAATACCCAATTGCCTATACTACCCACTGGATGCACTTAATTTACCCCCGATGTCCATGAAGCCCTTTCAATGCTGGCTTTCATATTTTGGTAGAATGAAGATATCATAGTTCATGACTAGCAATTGGTAGTCATTTTGAGACTGAAGACCACAAACAAGACTCTAGAATATCAGCTGGATTTTTCAGAGCAAATTGTAGTTGCCATGATCAACCAGCTTACTAATTTATTGACAAAGTGTGTATTTAGGTATTCTGCATATCTGTTTCACCTCATGTTATATCAAAATTTTCATCTTTTCAAACATCATGCGACTCTAAATATGTATGACCTAGAGTCAGATGGTAGTAGAACCATCCATGTGTCCGCATGGACTCATGTGTTGTCTGATACTTCAGACCCCTACAAATTTGCCGAGTGTTTTGTTACCCTTGCTTTTAGCCAATTAAGTCCCAAGCCTGTAGAGCACAGGATGACATAGAGCATTAGGGATTTTCTGACCAACTACCCAATACCTTGTGACTACTTCTTTGGGGCCCATACTACTATAATCAGAGTCCATGGTTTCAGTGGGGAGCCTGTGTTATTGCCCAAAGTCTTGACCCCTAGGGTCACATTTTTAGAGGTAGCTCGCCAAGTGTCTGTCATAGATAATGATTATGGCCACAAGAAAAGGAAGAAAAAGATGTATGATGTTCCCTAGACCAAAGGGAAAATGATAATTAAAGTTAGAGGAACAGAGAATGTCTTATTAAGAAAACTGGCTACCTATGGTTTCCTAATCATAGAAGACAAATGGAAATATGACCCAAATAGTTTCATGGCCTCTTGGATCATTAACAATAAAGTTTCTACCAAGGTAGTACATGAGGGATGCCCATTCTGGGAGGATAAGAGGTCTCCAAAAGAGGATAAACTAGACTTCTATGTGTAATTGATTGACTTGCCTTATAAGAGGCCTGGGTCTTGGGAAATCTTCTATGTGAAAGAGAAAGAGTATGATCTAAAGATTAAGATGACCACAGGCCTAAGGAAAACATTGAAAGGTAAAGAATGGAGTATAGAAAAGATTGAGGCCTATTGGAAATGTTTAAACTGATGAGACATGGGAGTCAATTTGGGATGAATGGCATCCATCCCCAGTCTCAAGTCCAGATACAAGCAGAGTCCAGAAAGGGGGTGAAGAAGAAGAAACAAAGGAGGCTCTAGGAATGCAAGAAATAGGACAAGCATCATCTACTGATCATAGATCTCCATGGCCCCAATCCCTTAGCACTCTTGAAAAATAGAAGGGCATTGTCTCATCACCATCTCTCGAGACCCATACAGCTTCGGCATCTGGGGGTTCCAGAGTGGTACCATTGCAACAACCTATAATAAATCTAGAAGCAAAAGAAGAAATAGAGGAGGCAACAAGTACGCCTCAAAAGAAACTAAGGAGATTGGTTCTGTCAGAAGAAGAAGAAGAAGAAGTAGCAGCACCACAGCAACAATAGGCTCCAGTCATCTCACCAATAACTCAAGTAAGTACTTCTTCCCTCTTCTCTCTTGTATCTATTTCTTCTCTTTTAGGAGTGGCATCCCCAAGCACCCAGGTTTCCATGTCTCCTGCCACTTCTACTATACTTTCACATACTTCCTCCCCAATTGCCACTGCACCGGCCATGTCTTCATAGGCCATAACCTTACCATTATTTTCTCCATTTGTCCCCAAGTAGACCCCGCCTCAGATTTCCCCTAGCTAACAATTATCTACTATTCCTTATGGCTTGCCTCAGGGGCATCCCTTTGTTGGAGGTTATATTGCATCTCCTCCTACCTTCCAAGCTCAAGCAGATACAACAAGAAAGGTGAGAGAGGCCAGGATGGAAAAGAAGAGAAAGAAAGAGAACAAAAGCCCTGTTGTGGCTCATATGAAGTCACTATTTGACCCTATTTAATAGTCTTTGATTGTAACACATTTTTCCTCGAAATGTGGTAAATCCAAATGAACAAATGCAACCACAGGATTATGCAATGAATGCAGTGGCCATGGATATGTCTCTCTTGAGGCCATAGGACAGGGTAGATTTAATGAATGAGACTGCTATTGCAGTTGCTACTGACTACCTAAAAGTGTCCAAGATGCTACAGAAGGTGGAACATGATTTGGCTCAGGAAAAGGTGAATAGTAGTAACCTCACTTGGGAAATATAGTCTAAAATAAATGAAATAGATAACTTGAATAAACAATTGCATAACACTATTTCATTACATATACATCAGACTATGCAGGCTCAAGTCGCTTCTCTAAAGACTGAGTTGGCACAAGAAAAAGTTGTTGTCACTATTTTGAGACAAGAAAAGGCTACTATAGAGAAAAAAATATCAGGATAAGTTGCAAGAAGTAACACAATTGCAACAGAAACTACTAAAAGAATGAAATGCCAATAGTGCAGCTCAAGCACAATACATGGCTGAGTAGCAAAAAATAAAATAGTTGATAATTGAGTTGGCCAATAGACCACAGAATGTAGGAGTCCTAAATTTGGTTAAAGAATTGTATGTTTTAGTATGGAAAAGAATCTCTGAGGAGATTATTCAATTTAAACCATCTCTCACTTTCTTATTCAATGCCCAGTACCTGTGTGAGAAGGTGGAATCTTCTGTGCAGGCTACATTGTCCATTGTTTTATTAAGGGTTTTTGATTCTGAACTTCTATTGTAGAAGTTATATGATACAATAGATGAGACACTATCAATAGTAGGTATAAATGATAGAATGATCAGTTCTAAGAAGGTAAATGAGGTTTTGAGTTGCAACACTATAGCTATGAATTGTAAAGAGCTCCTTGATGTTGTAAACGGAGTGAAAAATATGAAGAAACACATTGAACGTTTGGTACAATTGGGTCTTCCTTCACCCTTCCCAGATAGTAATACAGTACTAATGATAGATGAAATAAAGCCTCTACTTGCAACAAAATAGAATGATCATATAATCTTCCAAGGTCTAAGTGATTCATCTACTGTAGGAGAGGTTGAAGTTGTTTTGGTACCAATGGCTCAGCTGGAGTTTCAATTGAAAGATGTGGTACAAATATTGTAGTCATTCTCACATAAAGATATAATTAATCTTGATTTTGCTTTTCAAGATTTGCAGAGCAGGCAAGGGTTATCAGATTCAAATGGTCTTTGTATCAGATGGCATTGTAGAATCTGTAATTTAGTTTTCATTTTAGTGGCATTGTTTTTTTGACAATTTTGGGATTCTTTCTAAGTAGGCTCAAAAGTCCTAGGGGTCACCAAGAACCGTAGAGTTTTAACTCTACATTTTGTTTCAACAGTGTTGCGATATTATGTTACAGTGGCTAATATTTTTGTAACTATGTTTGTTCTTGCACGTGGATCACACCAATTGTCAATGCTATAGCCAAAGGGAAACAATTTTGATCTTTAAGAATATAGTGTCGCATGTTACTTCTCTTTTAAGTAGATGCAGCAGAGTATGCCACATATCATGTAGCAGTTTCTTTTATAAAGTTTCATAAGTGTCGCGGGCTTCACTAGGTGTTAATGTCGGAGGCAGTTTCCAAAAGTTTCTTTTGTTGTTTCTTGCTAGCTTGTGTTGCCATGTGTTTCTTTTGTTGCCTTAAGTGGATATTGCCACGTGTCTCTTTTGTTCAAAGTTTATTAGTACTGGTATATATATGGTGGGCCACAGTTTTTAAGACATAGTTCCAAACTTGTTACAGAGTGCACCACGTGGCAATAGCAAAGGAAGGCTTTCTTTTATTTCAAATGCTCATGGGATGAAGTCATTTTGAGTCACAGTTGCATTGAAGTGTGACAAGTGTCAATTTTCGAAGGATCTTTCAAAGCCTTTTCATTAGTTTCTTGTTTTACCAGAGGCTGTTGTGTGTCCAGTTTTGCTTCAGGTAGAAGATGCCATCTGTCCCAGCTTATTTCTCTCTATGGATAGGAAGTGATGAACGCTGTGGGTCCCATGATATTATATCTTAGTTTCTAAGTAAAGTGGATGGTGATAGATGTTATAATGGTAGATTACTCGAGCATAAAGATACAGGTTTTTGAGTGTCCAGTGGAGAGGGACACGTGTTATTTTCAAAGTTGAAGCAAAGTGGGACAAGTGGCATTTTCCTATGTGTTTCTTTTGAAGGTAAAAGAGTTTCAAGTAGTTACAGTGGACACTGCCATGTGGCACAATTTCTTTTTGAGCAAGGAGCCCGCGGGTGTTTCCATGTCTTTTAACTATGGTACTGTTAGAGTGTCAAATACAATTGTTCCTCAACTAATGAGCATATGGGAAAGAAGCAGTTACAGATTTTGAAATCTTAACATTTGAAGACTCCTAGTTAGCCCTAGTTTGGTTTAGTCGTTGAAGATTTAGGTTGTTGCAGGTGATCTTAAGTCGAGTCTATGATTATAAATATGTAGCAATTGTAATAGTTAAGGAGATGGAATTTGGACAGGAGATCCAATTTTTGACAAGTTTTATCAAGAATCTAATAGAAAATTGAGAGACTTTACTATGACCGGATTGTGTCATTTGCCTTAATTTTGTTATTTCTAATATGAAGGTTAATGTACCTATGCATGTTTCTGTGCCATTTATGTTGCTATAATATTAATGAAAATAACTTTGTTCTATGTCTTAGTTGATATTATCTGTGTCTTCACAAAGTTGTCTAGTCATAGACTTTGACAGTATTCATTTAATCTATTTATATTAATCATGTAGTATCTACTCTTTAATATAACTGTATCTTGAGGATTGGTTCATTATACTAGATTAAAGGAATACATTTTCACTCAGGCACATTGCCATAGTTTAGATTTGATTATTGTATCTGTAATCCTATTAACTCTTTCCCTTTACTCAAAACCCCATTTAAAATAGGAAAAGCCAACTTCTTTAAAATCTGGAGTTCGTTTCAAGTAGCAAGTCCCATATTCTTGAAACTTCCAATGTTGGTGTTGGAACCTACACAATTTTAACCATCAACAAAAGTACAAGATGGAACGAGATTATGAGCTTGAAGAACTTGAAGCCAACTTCGCTAACAATCTGCCCAAAGGTACTGGTAAGTTCAAAGGTGAATTACTTTTCAAATGTTTTAGTTGTGGTAAAGTTAGACATTATGCTTCTAGGTACCCCACAAGAGTTCATAAACCAAGGCCAAATAGACCTAGGATTCTTAAGAAATGTTATAATGTTGAAAATCTTGATGATGATGAAGGAGTATCAGATGGTGAACTAGATAATGCTAATACTTTTGGAAATGAATGCTTGTTTATTGCTATTAAAGAAGAACTTGTGACTACTAATTCTCCTAGCTATGTGAAGGAAGAAAAACTAGTGGAAAGTGCCTTAGCTGCTCAGGTTGTTGAAGACAAAGATGAATGGGTTATTGATAGTGGATGCTCTCATCACATGACTGGTGGCAAAATTAAGTTCATAAGTTTGGAAAGATATGATGGAGGACTAGTTAGGTTTGGTGATCATATAGTTGGTAATATTTGTGGAAAAGGATCCATTTCTTTTGATGGAAAGCACAACACTGATGATGTATTATATGTGAAGGGATTAAAGCACAATCTCTTGAGTGTTGGTCAGATGTGTGGCAAAGGTTATGATCTCAAATTCAAGAACAATGGATGCAAGACCTTGGAAAGGTCTAGAAGAGTGATTGCAACTGGTAAGAAGACAAGAGGTAACATTTATCATTTGAAAGGGACTAATGAATATTGATTGTTGGCTCAAATGATGAAAGTTGGTTTTGGCATAGAAGGTTATGTCATATCAATTTTGACAACATTGTGAAGATAAGTTCCACTCAGGCTATAAGGGATTTGCCTAAGCTTGTGAAGCCTACTGATACTTTGTGCAAGGAGTACCAATTTGGAAAATAGACAAGAATAAGTTTCAAGAGCAAGGACCAATATGTTTATGGACTGCTGAAATTAGTGCATACAGATCTATGTGGACCTACCAGAGTAAGAATTCTACAAGGAGACATGCATTTCATCTTACTGATTGATGATTATTCTAGAATGACTTGGGTTACCTTCTTAAAAGAAAAATTTGAATCCCTAGAAAAGTTCAAAGCATTCAAGGATATGGTTGGGAATGAGATAGACTTGAAAATAAAATGCTTGAGGTCTGATAGAGTTGGAGAGTTTACATCAAATGATTTCAAATTCTTCTATGAAGAACAAGGGATGAAGAGACAATTATCTACACTCATAACTCCACAACAAAATTGAGTAGTTGAAATGAAAAAACATGATAGTTCAAGAGGCTGCTAGAACAAAGATGAAGGAGGCTGGCCTACAGAAAGTTTATTGGAGAGAGGTAATTCACACTACTGTATACATTCTAAACAAATTCCAAGTAAAAGGTAATAGTTCTAAGACTTCTTATGAGTAATGGCATGGTAAAGTTCCTACTGTGAAATATCTCAAAGTTCTTGGTAGTAAGTGTTATATTAGAAGAGATGAAGATCTAGGTAAGCTTGATGCAAGATGTGATGAAGGTATCTTCCTTGGATATTCTACCAAAAGCAAGGCCTACCGGTGCTACAATAATAGGATGAAGAATATAATTGAGAGGGTAAATGTCAAAGTTGATGAAACAAATGAAAAGGTGTCAAGTGGATATGAATTTGATGAACCGGATGACCCTGTAAACAAAGCAGTAGTATAGAAAGAAGAAAATTCAAAGGAAGAAGAAGAAAAAGCTCCTAAAATCATTATTAGGACATTGAGGTATGTGAAGTTAAATCACTCTGAAGATCATATCATAGGAGATAAGAGGAAAGGAGTTCAGACCAGAAGAAGAGCTGCTAATGAACATGTTAATTATTGTTTGATTTGTCAAGTGGAACCTAAAAATGTAAATGAAGCTTGTAATGATGAAAATTGGGTGAAGGTTATGGAAGAAGAATTGATGCAGATAGAGAAGAATTAGACTTGGGATCTTGTTCCCAGACAAACAGATAAGAATGTAATTGGCACCAAATGGATCTTCATGAACAACATGAATGAGAATAGTGAAGTGGTAAGAAATAAAGCAAGGTTGGTATGCAAAGGATACTCTCAAGTTGAAGGAATAGATTATGAGGAAACATTCACTCCAGTGGCAGGGATTGAAGCAGTAAGAATGTTTTTAGCATTTACAGCCTACAAAGATTTCAAGATATATCAAATGGATGTGAAGTCTACATTCTTAAATGGAGAATTGGAAGAAGAAGTCTATATTGAACAACCAGAAGGATTTGAGTCATCAGATCAAGGAGGCATGGTGTGTAAATTGAAGAAAGCATTGTATGGACTAAAACAAGCCCCCAGGGCCTAGTATGCAAGATTGGATAAGTATCTGATACAATTGGGGTTTAATAAGGGTACTATTGACAATAATCTCTACTTCAAGATGAATAATGAACAAACCCTAATTGTTGCAGTATTTGTTGATGACATTATCTTTGGAGGCATTGAAGGTATGTGCATGGTTTTTTCTTGGGAAATGCAAAATGAATTTGAAATGTCCATGTTTGGTGACATGAATTCCTTTTTAGGTATACAAATAAATAAATTGGATAAAGTTATCTTCATTTCTTAGTCGAAGTATGTAAAAGAGTTAAAGATGTTTGGAATGGAGGACTCCAAACTTGTAAGCACTCCCATGGAAACTAGTTGTAAATTGAGTAAAAATGAGGACTCACCTATGGCAGATTAGAAAAGGTAGAGATCTATGATTGGAGGATTACTTTATATGACCCAAATCAGACCTAACATAATGCATGCAATTTGTCTTGTGGCAAGATTTCAAGTAGAACCTAAAGAATCACATGTAATGGCAGTCAAAAGAATACTGAGATACTTGAAAGGCATAATAGATTATGCTTTGTGGTATCCAAAAGACAACAATTTCACTCTTAGTGCATACATTGATACAGATTGGGGCAAAGATGTGGATGACAGGAAAAGTACAAGTGGATGTGCATTCTTTTTAGGAAAGAGGATAGTATCCTGGTTAAGCAAGAAACAAGAATCAATATCTCTGTCTACTGCATAAGAAGAATACATTGCAACAGCATGTAGTTGTACTCAAGTGTTATGGATGAAGAAGACATTGAAGGACATCTAAGTTGTGTATGAAGATCCAACTGCAATCTTTTGTGATAATACAAGTGCCATAAACATATCAAAGATTCTAGTAATGCATTCAAGGACAAAGCACATATCTATAAGATATCACTTTCTGAGAGAAAAAGGTAACAAAGAATGAAGTCAAGTTGGAGTATGTATCTACAAAAGATTAGATTGCAGACATTTTCACTAAGCCTCTCCCTATTGATACTTTTAAGTATCTCAGAGGAAATATAGGGGTTATCACCCCTCCTGATCTACACTAAGATGCATAGAAGTGCATCAATCTGAAGGTAAAATCCATCTCCAGATCTGGATTGATTCTTTTAAGGGCTACTTCTCAAGGGGAGTAGTTAGATGAAGAAAGTTTAGAAGAGAGATTGGATTAGAGCAACAAAGTGCAAGTATGTGCCCTTTGCCATTGATGTCAAAGGGAGAGATAAATTATGTGACTTAGAGAGAAAGAGTGCAGATGTGTAAAGAGATAGGGAGAGAATCTTTTCTTGATGGTTGCAATTTTTTACATCATATGTTACCATCAATGACAAAGAGGGAGATTGTTGCAAGTACATGCTTAATCGATGTTGTCATTGATCTTAACTTTTTTGTCATTGGTATCAACTATATCATATTTTGTTATTTGGTTAGAATCTTTATATATTGAGGATATTGAGAAAATTAGCCCCTCCAGAAAAATTAGAATGGAAACATTGAATCATAGTGAAGACAGTGAGTTGGATACTGAAGAATAGTCCAGAAGACTACTCCAAATTTCTTGGAGAGTGAAGATCTTGGTCTATGGATTATAATTTATTTCGAGGCATGTGTGAAGATGCTAAATCCTGAGTTTGAGCCTCTGATATGAAGAATTGAGTGAGTTACATTCACTAGAGTAAAACCTACTTTTTCTGTTTATTCACTGGTGATAGGGAGAAGTATTTTTCTCCACATTCCTCTGCATTGAAGTATTTTTCTGTATGGTTCAAGAGGGAAGTTTGGCATAATGATAAGTGCCTATAATTACAATGGTTTGTGATTTAGTAGTCTGCAAGCTATCTTTCTTTTAATGACAGTTGAAAATAGTGAAGTCCATGTGCTCTGGTCTGAAGAATCTCATGAATAAAGTGGTTAGAGTTTGTGCAGTTGCTCTTGGTGATTACAATGTACTTTTGTAGGCCTCATGATCATGTTCCCACATTTGCATTGGTCCACGTTAAGGAATTGAGATTGCGTTTGAAGATTACTTCCAAATAACATAGTGTGTAACTAGTCTTAGCTGACTTGGTTAATTCCAGTGATTGTCGAGATCTCTTAGAGATTGTAGAAGCTTGTTGTGACATGGAAGATTGTGTTTGAGTCCCAGCTAAGGCATGGAAGTGATCCACATACATCTTTACTACATTTCTTTAGCTAATTTTGTATTAGGTCTAGACCTATTTTATGTATGTTTGTAATGCCAACCTTGGAGATTGTTCCAACGATTCATGATTATAATGCCAACCTTGATGATCATTCCAAGGTTGATGTAGTGTATAAATACTTGCAAATGAGTCGAGGAAAAGGTTTCCTTGTGGGAAATATGTGAAGATAAGTAAGGAAGAGAAAAGGAAAAGCGTAGCAAAAGAATATTGCACTTCAATGAAACTCAATTCAGACATAGAGTAGATGCTATCATCTTAGTTCACAATCTTTTGTAGTGAGCCATCCCTTTGTAGTGAGCCTTTTTCTAGGCAATGAACCCTATTGGCTGTGAGCCTCTAATTTTTTATATTGTGCTTTACATATAAATCTTGTGGGTTAACTCCCACCATTGTATTTCCCTTGATAGGGTTTTCCATGAAAAATCTGGTGTCACCTGTGTATGATCTTGCAATTGTGTTTATGGTTTTGTGGTTATGCTTTCATGTTTTAATCATAACAAATAGTGGATAAGTGTTTAATGATTTAAGGTGCAGAATTGCTTAAGTTTTGTGACAACTGATTCACTCCCCTCTTAGTTGTCTGGTTCATTTCAAAAAGGATACCCTCTTTCTCCTTACCTCTTCATCATTGTGGCTGAAGTTCTTAGGAAGAATATTTCTAGATTGGTGAATGCAAAGAAACTAAAAGGTATTAAACCATCTTCTTCCAGTCCCCCTTCTTCTCACCAATAGTTTATTGATGACACTATATTATTTGTTTCCTCTTCTATTAAAGAAGCTAAGGAATGGAAAAATATGTTGAATGCTTATGCAAAAGTCTAAGGGCAACATAGTAATTATGAAAAAATAAAACTCTACTTCAACACTATCAAGATTTTAAAAGATAAAATTGTCAAAATTCTGGGTTGTTCCAAGGCTTCCCTCCTAGATACCTACCTGGGGCTTTGTTTGGCTACCAAAAAACTATCTAATGCCTACTACTACAAAATTGTGGAAAGAGTCCAAAGGAAGTTAGATGGGTAGAAAGGAAAATTGCTATGCCAAGCTAGGAAGTATCATCTTCTAAAAGATTTTCTTTAGAATATCCCTGTATATGACCTCTCTTTGTTCAAAATCCTAGCCTTTATAGCAGAAAAAATTGAACAAATTTAGAAAAGATTTTTATGGAAAAGTGTTGAGGAAAGAAAGAGGCCAACTCTTATTAGTTGGTACACTATTTGTTCCACCAAAGATAAGGGTGGATTAGGCATCAAAAAATAAGAGATTTTAACAAAGCTCTTATGTCAAAAGTTGGATGGGGTATCATGAAAGAAGAGAAAGACGGGGTTAAAATACTAAGAGCTAAATACTTTGGTGACAATGAGACCCACAACTTCACTCATAATAGTTCTTTTCTTGCAGGCTCTATCATATTGAATGGGTTGCTAAAAATTAGAAGAGTCCTCTCCATGGGGGTTAGGTGGACAGTAGGCAATGGTCAAGAGATTAATTTTTGGGAAGATGTACGGAAGAGAAACCTTCCACTTTAAGACCATGCTACTTTTACAATCCTGAAAGAAGATTGTCCTACTATTATTGGAGACAAACTTGAGGGATATATATTATTCCAAGATGGAAAAGCACATTGGAATGATTTCAATATCCTCTTTCGTAATGTTGATGATAATATCATTATTCAATTGTTTAAATTTTGGGGGGATTGTAGATTCTTTAGACATGATGGAAAAGATGAAGTTATTTGGAAACCTCAATATTTTGGAAACTTCACTATTGCTACTACTTATTCCTTGCTATCTAATGTTCCTCACACTACTAAATATTGGAAGATGGTTTGGAATGTAGAATAATTCCCAATACTAACAAATTTTTTTGGGTTGCAAACCACTACAAAATCTTAACCCTAGATAATCTACAAAAGAGAGGGTTTCAACTTTCAAAGATATGTAAATTGTATTGTCAAGATGGAGAATCCATAAATCATTTGTTGTTGCACTACCCTTTAGTAAGAGATATTAGGGGGGAAATCTTCTCAAAATTTGAGATTGACTGGGTTATGTCTAAAGATCTGGATTCCTTTCTCCCCCTATGGTTTAAGGCTCCTCCTTTCATGCACCCTATTTTAAAAGAAGTATGGAAGAAAACTCCTTTGCATATTATTTGGGGGATTTGGAAGGAAAGGAACAATACAGTTTTCAAAAACTTTGTGACTGATAGAGATAAACTCATACACTCTATTGTTGGTGCTATTCAAGAAAGCATTAATATGCCCAAAATAGGGAAAACTAAATCTCTTCCAATAGAGCATGAAATAAAAGTTAGTAATCATTGGGACATCACTCAGAACCTTAATAATATGGATTATCAAAAGACTACATAAGGAAACACACTAGATGGAGACATACAAAATCAAGATGGGTTAAACTAAATTTTTATGGGTGTTCTAAAAGTAATCTTGGGCCTTGATCTATTGGAGGTATCATAAGAAATGAAAAAGGTAAAATCATAGAGTTATTGGTGCAGGTGCATACCGAGCGAATCACCCAAAAATATTTTCATTTGTTTCTTTCAATTTTGGTTTACTCAAGTCTATTTTGGCATCTCTCATCCTTGGGGTGCAGGTAAAATAATCAGATTTGATCAAACTAAGTTTTTACCATACATTGACGTCGACACTCTGCTAGCAGTTTTGTGAAATTTATTTCCAAAGATTTGTAAGAGCTGGAGTAGAATCCTTTTGTAAAGGAATTCTTAGAGGTAGCATCTCAAAAGTGTAGAAAGATTGAAGTTATATCTCTCACGGTTTTAGAGAAATTAATGTTAGAAATTGGTGTTTTAATGTCGACAATGTGTCGTCAGTTTATAGAAAGTTTAATATCTCCTAATTCTGGAAGTTTGGATCAAAATCCTTTTGCAGGGGACCTTGGCACATCATTTTGAGCCTATTCACCAATTTTCATTCAGTTCTAAAAAGTTTAAATTGTTCTGCCTACGACACCCAATTCTAGAGTTGAGATTTAACAAAATTGATTTCCAGCTCCATGAGGTATTTAAAATAACATAGGTAATTCTATATGTTGAATTCCTATGTTTTTCATTGAGAGAAATACCAATGGTTTGGGAGAATTGACTAAAGTCAAATAAATGTCAATGCTTAATTTGAAGTAGAGGAAGTTACTATGCATACAGAAGAAAAATAAAAAAAATAAAAAATAATATATAAACACTTCTGATTCAACACATGTTTTTGAATAGTTAAAAACAATCTTTCCAAAATAATTTGAAAACCCATGAGGTTGTGTGGAAAAGAAGAACACCTTGGGGAAGAAAAAAAAGGTTTTCTTTTATTATATAGAGAAGAACATCTAGAGGGAACAAAACTGAACTTTGGGAGTAGCGTTAGCTACCAAAAGAAAAAAAATATAGAAGGTAGAGAGAGGGAAGTGGTGCCAGAGAAAGAGCACCAAAGTGGGTTTTCAGATTGGTGAATATAATTTTCTAAGGAAGAATTGGATCATTGCCAAATAGAAAAAAAAGTGTGAAGTCATTGAAGTTTGCTACCTAGAAAAAGCAAATAGAGTGTAAAGAAATTATTCAATTGGATACACAAGGAGGAAACATCTATACGAATGAAGTAAACTATTCAAAAAAAGAGTGGGAGTGAAGATTTAGATTGGAGATTGAAGTATGTTGATATGTGTGACCCAAGAAAGGTCATTTGAAAGACATGTTTTCGTAATTTTGGTTTCAGACTTATGGTGTTTTTTTTTTAAATGTGCTTGGTAAACTTTTTAACATGACCAGTGATGTTGGTACGACACACCCTCTGGCTCCACACAACACTTTTACCTAGAGCTATGGACCGGTGAGGCCACAACATGGGGGACCTCATCCCCAAGAAAGAACACTTCAAACCCGCGAGCTCGTTGGCCCAGTGAAGACGTAACACCTTGTGAGCTCGTTGGCCAGTGGGGGTTTGAACTCTGGTGGATGCCACTACAACTGAGCGACTTAACCACTGAACCACACCCTTATCGGTTCAGACTTGTGGTGTGTTGATTTGAATTAATAAAATCAATTTTTGTTGCAATCTTGTATTGTTTTGGGTAGAGTGTTGTCCATGTCAATGTGTATATTTGGTTGTGTGAATTTGTTTACCAATTGTTTGTATTTTTGACAAGAGGGGAGTACCCTCTTGCATTAAGTGGTATCAGAGCCACAAGATCTTGAGAGTACAGAGTATGCACCAAGACCTACGAGTGAAGAGGAGTGAACAACGGTGAAGATTGAAGTGGTGAAGCCATGAGAGAGAATTGATTCTATAAGAATTAGTTTGGCTATCCTTCAACAGAGATGAATCTAGGTAGAAGGTGTGTAGACTTCTTCCACTGAGAGGAAGTGGGTAGAAAGGGTCTTAGCGAGGTGCATCTTCTAGCATCTTGTTGGGTAGAGGATGTGGTGAGAGAATTTGGTTGTAGGGTAAATGAAAGAGGATTGTAAAAGATTGGAGCGTGAGTAGGATGAAGATACATGTGTGGAAGTCAGTCATATGGGATGGATGGAGAATGTTCAAGAGGAAGGGATTCCTTTGATAGATGACATAAAGTATTTAGAAGTTTGACAAGTTGTTAGAAAAGTGTGAGCAGTTGGAAGCCATGCAGCATGACAAAGCTAAGAGGGATGAGTTTGCGATGAAGACATGTTTTGAAGATGGCATGCAAGAGAAAGATGAAAACATGAATGAAGAAGTGGATGGATATGAAGAATGAAGAAGAGGAGACCCTTGTGCAAAAGGATCTAGATAAAAGAGAGAAGAATGCAACCAAGGTGGCAAAGGAGAAGAAGAATTGCAGCCCTTTGGTAGAAGGGACATGGAAAGAAGAGCATATGCTCATAGTAGCCCATACATTCTAAAATGAAAGAAATCAGAAAGGAGAAGAGACAAGGAGAGAAAAGAGTGCAAAAAGAAAGAACATAAAGTTTTAGCATGCCAATTTGAATGTAGAAAAGATGTGGAATATGAAATTGCAGTAGAGAAGGACCCATGGAAGGGCATAAAATATGTGGGACATTGATGTGGAGTAAAAGTAATTCATGAAGAAATGAAAAGATTTGAAGCATTGGAGATTGTAGTAGAGGTATGTCTTTTGAAAGACATAGATGAAGAATACAAAATTGATGTAGAAACAGTAACAATAGATCCTTTAAAGGATACAAAGATAGAAGAAGGTGACAAACTTGCAGCTGAAGAGTGGAAAGTTACAGTAGATATAAAAGCAGAAATAACAAAGCTAGAAGGCCGTAGATTTGACAAGTAAGTGTGTGAAGAGGAGAATGATCTTGTATGGAAAGAATAGATGAAGAGAATAGACTAGATGCTAGAAGGATATTGGATAGAAGACCATGAAGAGTTGAATTGTGCAGCAAAAAAAGAAGACAAAGAAGTTGGAGCAGCAAAATGAAATGAGGTAATACTTGAAAATTTTGAGTTTAATTTGTTTGAAATGATGAAAACAATAGAGAATATAGAAGAAGAAAAGGGTAAATACATTGAAGGCTTCAATTTCCATGAGTATACAATAGATTTGTTTGTTGAAGAGGAACATAATTTGCTTGAAGAAGAAAGTGGGAGGATAGAAGAATTGGCTAGTTTGAGTGAATAATTGAAGGAGATGAATGGGACAACTAAGAGTGAAGATGTAACTCCTAATTATTCTAAACTGTATGAAGAAGAATTTGATGGGGATTTGTTTTATGTTGAGGTGGATAAGGATTTTCAAAATGATGGGATGAAAACAAATCAAGATGTAAATTTGTATGCAACATGTTATTGTGAAGAACTTGTTGAAGATGCTACATTTGGGAAACATGATACAACAATTGATGACATGGGAATGATGATGAGAGTATATGGGGTAGATGTAAACCTCATAGCAAAAGATGAGTGGATGAAGGTTGCAACTGAAGGTGATGAAAGAAATACTACAACGGTGAAGAAAGAGGTAAATTTACTTGCATTTTGTGATGATATTGTTCTATATTCACTTGTAATATTGAGAGATGATGAGTATGGAGAAGAGCATATTGAAATTGTTGATTTCCATGATGTTGCAGGGGTATATTTGTATGCATTTGATACAGATTGTGATGTGTACAATGAAGGAATTTGGAGCAAGTGGTCGGATTGTGGTAGGTCAAAACCCACAGAAGAGAAGAGTAGTGAGACTATTTTATGGAGGTGGCCAGTTGATGATGGTGGGTCAGATCCCAGAATGGAGGAGAGGAAAAGATAGAATATTTGGAGAAGGACGATGTTGCATAGTGGATGCAAATCCATGAGAGGAAGGAGGAAGAGAGTGCAAGTTTGTTGAAGGAGCATAAATCTTGTTCAATTGAGATACTGGAAAAAGAGGAAAAATAAATAATTTTTTGTGCACACATTTTAGCAATGGAGTTTTCTATAGATTACTTGCAATTTGAAGTTTTCTAGAGTTGAAATTTCTCATAATTGATTTCCAACTCCATGAGGTATTTAAAAGAATAGAGGTAATTCTATATGTTGAAATCACGTGCTTTCAATTGAGAGAAATACCAATGGTTTGGGAGAATTGACTAAATTCAAATAAATGTGAATGCTCAATTTGAAGTAGAGGAGGTTACTATGCATACAAAATAAAAATTAATATATATATATATATATATATATATATATATGTATATGTATGTATATGTACATATATGTATATGTATATATATATGTACATATATATATATACATATACATATATATATATGTACATATATATACGTATATATATGTACATAATATATATACGTACATATATATACATGTACATATATATATATATGTACACATATATATATGTACACATATATATATGTACACATATATATATGTACATATATATATATGTACACATATATATATATGTACATATATATATATATATATGTACATATATATATATATATGTGTACATATATATATATGTACATATATATAGATAGATATATATATGTACATATATATATATATATGTACATATATACATATATACATATATATATATATATATAAACACTTCCAATTCGGTGCAGGAGCTTCTAAAAGAACATCTTGGAGCAAGAAGACACAAATGATCATAGGAGGAGCCCATGGAACTCATCAAGTCAAATGGAACATCCTAGAACCAATTATGACATAGATATATATATATATGTACATATATATATATATATACATATATATATATACATACATATATATATACATACATATATATATACATACATATATATATATACATACATATATATACACATACATATATATACACATACATATATATACACATATATATATATACACATATATATATATACATATATATATATATATATATATATATATATATATATATATATATATATATATATATATATATATATATATATATATATATATATATAAACACTTCCAATTCGGTGCAGGAGCTTCTAAAAGAACATCTTGGAGCAAGAAGACACAAATGATCATAGGAGGAGCCCATGGAACTCATCAAGTCAAATGGAACATCCTAGAACCAATTATGACATGTTATAATGGGCAAAATGATGTAATGATCAAATGTCCTGAGGGTCCTGGTAAGGACCCTAGGACCAAAAATAATGTAAGTTGTGCCAATAGTGCCTCTAGAGTCAAATAAAAATCAAATATAGGTGTCTAAGGCTAGGAATAAGGTATAATGATCCTAAGGAGATCAAAAATGTTGATTTGGTAGAGTAGAAGTCAATTAAACCAAAGTTTAAAATTCAAATTCTTAAAATTAAACATTTAGGCGGGAAAAGCCATTTTAATTAGTTTTGGTGGTTTAACCAACCCCAACCGATGGGAATTGGTTATGGAAGTTGTGGCAAAGGTTATGTAAGCCTGTCTAAGGCATGAGATGGTACAGAGGAATCAAGTGGAAGCCTGGGTTATACGACAGACTTAAAATAACAGTAAAATTTAGTTTCTCTTGCATTTCCTTCTCACTTCTATTGATCCTTTGATTGTTGGTGTTTGGTAAATGTTTTAAGTCCTCATATAACAATAGTAGACCCTATTTTCATGCTCTGAGAAGGTTTTGTAGGTAATTTTATTACTGTTTATCTGACTGCTACAAGGAACAACAGACTGTCTTTGTGTATTTTGAAGGGTTAAATGCATCATAGGACCTTTCCATGAATGTAAGACTCTGGTTCTCATGGAATAGGTCCTAAATAACTTGTACAATATGATCACTAACTTTGACAAGGCAAGAGGAGTGCAAAGAAGAAGGTGATCACCTTTGGAATTCTAGTTTGCTTGAGGAAGAGCATTGGAATGGTGGCACAGTTATAGCAACAGAAGATCTACCTTAACAAGGTAGTAGTTTTATGTTTGATGTAGTCTGATATGGTCAAGGAGATGGTGTTAGTCCTTTAAATGAGGTCTGGAAGTGATTGGAAGTGGGAGATCTAGTAAACCCTAGGTTTTAGGTCCTAGAAATGGGGGTTTAGTATTTAAACATTAAAATGACCAAATCATTGTCTGCAACCTTGAAAATCCTTTGTTTTGGAACCTCTCCTAAGACTTTTTCAAGGTTTGGAGTGAATATGACAAGTATCTAATAGGGTTCCTTTGAAAAGTGGGCAAATTAGGCCTTGTAGAAAGGCAACAGGGTGTCAGGACAATCAAGTTTGGTCCAAAACAATAGTATATGAATCTTGGGTATGTTATAGAACTTGGTAAAGGGTATTCAGATCAATCATTAGTTTTGGAAGTGCTTTGGGAAAGATTGGAGAAAAGTGTAGGTTAGTCGCTGAATAGGGCTACTAGGATTAGGCCTAGTCAAGAGGAGTTGTCAAGAACCAATCAAATTGGTTTGTGAAACCTTTTGAATCTTGTTGATTGTGGTATATTGAGACCCTAGAAGGTGGAAGATTGTACCTTAGAAGTTGGAAACAAGTTTGTGCCCTTTGGTGGAGTTTAGGGCAAGAGGAAGACTAATGAAGTCTTACTGGTTGAAGCCCACAAGCTATTTAATTCTTTTGATCTTACTAGATTATCATTGGAGACCTAACACCTCTGCATCATAATGGTATCAGAACAACAAGTAGTTCCTTGAGGGAGTAATAGGATGTTGTGAAAGAGTTAAGGGTTGCTGAGAGTTGTAAGGATGCCCCCTAAGAATCAGATGGCTAGGGAGAATAATTAATTGAGGGAAGCCTTAGAGGCAAGAGAAAAAGAGTTGGGGGAGAGAAAAGAATAGGATGCTGCAAGGGAAAGAGAGTTAAGACAAGTGAGAAGAGAGAATGCATCAATCTTGGCAAGGTTGGAAGCATTGGAGAAGAATCCTGGAAGGGATGAACAAGATGATCAAGAAGGAGATGATGAGGCAAATGAGAACCCTCTTGAGGATGAATTGGAACCTGAAGAAAGGAGATTTTTGAGATTGCTTAAGGCAGTTCAAGATAGTAGAACAAAGGCAAATGTAGAGTTGCCTATCTATTAGGGGAAGATGGATAGTGAAGAGGTATTAGGGTGGATAGATGCACTTGAAATTTTTTTTGAGTATGATGAAATAAGTGATGACAAGAAGGTTAAATTTGCAAAGAAAAAGTTGAGAGGGACAACACTTACTTGGTGGAGTAGTGTAAAAGTAGAAAGAGTGGCCAGAGGTGGAACACGAATCACTTCTTGGGGTAGGATGAAGGATATGATGAAGGATCAGTTTCTTCCATCTGATTACCCTATTCAAACAAAGAGGATGAGGCAGAACTTGAAGCAGAAGGACATGGATGTTATGTCCTATACTGAGTAATTTCATAAGCTTAGTATTAGGGGAGGATTGGAAGATGAAGAAGAGAAAGTGGCAAGATACCTTAATGGGCTTAGGTATAACTTGCAAGAAGAAATTGGTTTGACCATACCAAAATCACTGCGAAAATGTTTTCAATTAGCCATAAGGGCTGAAGAGAAGTTGAAGAGGAAGCAAGAAAGACAAGGAGGTGGTGGTAGAGGTAGGGGCATACCTACTAATGAAGGACAAAGCAACAATGAGAAAGGCAAAGAGTTTTCTATAGATCAGAGAGGTGGATATAGAGGTGGAGGTAGGTTTGGATCAGGTAGAGGAGTATTCACAGGAAGATGTTATCATTGCAATGAAGTGGGACACACATCTTTCAAATGTCCTAAGAGGGATGATGTTGATAAGAGAAATGAGAGAAGAGTTCACTTGGCACAAGAAGAGGAAAAGAAAGAAGACCAAGAAACAATAGTAGCCTATCTAGAAACAGATGGAGAATTGCTCATGGTGGAAAAAGGCAAAGTGTAGCAAGCACCATAGGTATCCATTTTTAAAACTAATTGTTTAAGCCATGGAAAAATGTGCAAATTTATTATAGATTTAGGTTCACATGATAATTTAGTTTCTTGGGATATGGTACACAAGTTGGGATTGAAGACATTTGATCATCCTAGTCCTTACAATGTCACTTGGGTAAGTCAAGAGCAGCAAGTAAGGGTTAGTCAGAGGCATGTGTTGATTTTTCAATTGGTCCATATCAGGATTATGTTCTGTGTGATGTCATTTCAATGACATGTGGGCATGTAATCTTGGGTAGACCATGGAAACATTTAACAAGGACAACTCATGATGGTTATACTAATAACTATTTGGTGACAAAGATGGTAAATAGTTTAAACTAATATCTTTACCTTGTGGAAGCAAGAAGGAACATGCTACTATTTGTTTTGGAGAAAAATTGCAGTTGAATGTGCAGGTTAAGGATGATTGGAAGCAACATGGACAGTTGCAGTAGAAGAAGGATTATGATAGTCCTAAAGAACAGCAAGTTTAGGACTTAAGTTGCATCAAGATTGGGGACATTGATTGCCCTATAGGGAGGCAAGAAAAGGAAGGCAAACAACAAGGAAAAATAGATCAAAATCTCAAGATGGGAAGAGCAGAAGCATCACAGTAGCAAGGTCCTAGGGAAGGACACCAAAACATGTTTTATGATGCTAACATTGTTTGTAAGAGCCATGCAGGTTGGAGAAGGAGGAGGATAACCCTTGGAGAGTTCATGTTCCTTGTCACAAATCAGAGGAACATTTCAAAAAGACTGTAGGAGGTTTGGACCAGATCACATGACTCTTGGGACAAGAGTTTTCATCATGCTAGGGAGTATGGTGCAGGAGCACCTAAAAGAACATCTTGGAGCAAGAAGACACAACTGATAATAGGAGGAGCCCATGGAACCCATCAAGTCAAATGGAACATCCTAGAACCAATTATGACATGTTATAGTGGGAAAAATGATGTAATGATCAAATGTCCCGAGGGTCCTGATAAGGACCCTAGGACCAAAAATAATGTAAGTTGGACCAATATTGCCTCTAGAGTCAAATAAAATTAAAATATAGGTGTCTAAGGATAGGAATAATGTATAATGATCCTAAGGAGATCAAAAATGTTGATTTGGTAGAGTAGAAGTCAATTAAACCAAAGTTTAAAATTCAAATTTTTGAATTAAGCATTTAGGTGGGAAAAGCCATTTTGATTAGTTTTGGTGGTTTAACCAACCCCAACTGATGGGAATTGGTTATGGAAGTTGGGGCAAAGGTTATGTAAGCCTATCTAAGGCATGAGATGGTACGGAGGAATCAAGTGGAAGCCTAGGTTGTACAACAGACTGAAAATAACAGTAAAATTTAGTTTTTCTTGCATTTCCTTCTTATTTCTATTGATCCTTTGATTGTTGGTGTTTGGTAAATGTTTTAAGTCCTCATCTAACAATAGTAGACCCTATTTTTATGCTCTAAGAAGGTCTTGTAGGTAATTTTATTGTTGTTTATCTGACTGCTACAAGGAACAACAGACTATTTTTATGTATTTTAAAGGGTTAAATGCATCATAGGACCTTTCCAGGAATGTAAGACTCTAGTTCTCATGGTATAGGTCCTAAATAACTTGTACAATATGATCACTAACTTTGACAAGGCAGGAGGAGTGCAAAGAAGAAGGTGATCACCATTGGAAGTCTAGTTTGCACGAGAAAGAGCATTGGAATGGTGGCACAGTTATAATAGCAGAAGATCTACCTTAACAAGGTAATTGTTTTATGTTTGATGCAGTCTAATATGGTCAAGGAGATGGTGTTAGTCCTTTGAATGAGGTCTGGAAGTGATTGGAAGTGGGAGTTCTAGTAAACCCTAGGTTTTGGGTCCTAGAAATGGGGGTTTAGTATTTAAACATTCAAATGAGCAAATCATTGTCTAAAACCTTGAAAATAATTTGTTTTGGAACCTCTCCTAAGACCATTGCAAGGTTTGGAGTGAGTATGACAAGTATCTAATAGGGTTCCTTTGAAAAGTGGGCAAATTAGGCCTTATAGAAAGGCATCAGTGTGTCAGGACAGTCAAGTTTGGCCTAAAACAATAGGATATGAATCTTGGGTATGTTGTAGAACATGGTAAAGGGTATTCAAATCAATCATTAGTTTTGGAAGTTCTTTGGGAAAGATTGGAGAAAATACTAGGTTAGTCGCTGAACATGGCTACTAGGATTAGGCCTAGTCAAGAGGAGTTGTCAAGAACCAGTCAAATTAGTTTTTGAAACCTTTTGAATCTTGTTGGTTGTGGTATATTGAGACCCTACATGGTGGAAGATTGTACCTTAGAAGTTGGAAACAAGTTTGTGTGCTTTGGTGGAGTTTAGGGCAAGAGGAAGACTAGTGAAGTCTTATTGGTTGAAGCCCACAAGCTATTTAATTCTTTTGATCTTGCTAGATTATCATTGGAGACTTGACACCTTTGCATCACAATTCAATGCATGTTGTTTTTGAATAGTAAAAAATAATCTTTGCAAAAGAATTTGAAAAGCCATGAGGCTGTGTGGCAAAGAGGAGCACCTTGGGGAAGAAAAAAAGGTTTTGTTTAATTATACAAAGAAGAACATCTAGAGGGAACACCATTGAAGTTTGGGAGTAGGGTTAGCTGCCAAAAGAAAAAAATACAAAAGGTAGAGAGAGGGAAGTGGTGCTAGAGAAAGAGCACCAGAGTGCATTTTTAGATTGGAGAAGAGATTTCTCTGAGGAAAAATTAGATTGCTGCCAAATAAAAAAAAGTGTGAAGTCATTGAAGTTTGCTGCCTAGAAAAAACAAATAGAGTGTAAAGAAATTATTGAATTGGCTGCACAAGGAGGAAACATCTATATGAATGAAGCCAAATTTTTAGCAAAAGAGTGGGAGTGAAGATTTAGATTGGAGATTAAAGTGTGCTATTAAGTGCGAGCTGAGAAAGGTCATTTGAATGCCATGTTTTGTAATTTTTGTCACAGACTTATGGTGTTTTCATCTGAATTAATAAAATCCATTTTTGTTGCAATATTGTATTATTTTGGGTAGAGTGTTGCCCATGTCAATGTGTTTATTTGGTTGTGTGAGTTTGTTTTCCAATTGTTTATATTTTTGTCAAGAGGGGAGTACGCTCTTGCATTAATTATGTAAACAATATTGGAATGACTTTTAATAATCTTGCTGAAACCTATGTGTTGTGTTAGAGACTAAACAAAACTCATTCATATGCATTCAAATAGGTAGGAGTTTAAGGTGACTCTAAAGTGGTCTTGGATCTAGTCACTAGGTCAGAGAACACCCATTCGATGCTAAGAGATTACATAGAGGACATAAAAATTATTATTTTTAATATCCCTTATATCTCCATTCAGCATGTGTTTACCAAGGGTAACAATGCCATGGACAAACTTGCCAACCTAGGTATCAACATGGTTGGGAGTTGGTCCACTACTCTAATAGAGGAATTGCCACAAAGTATTCAAGAAGTTATTTCTAATGATGCGAGGAATACAAATTAATCAATATACTAATGAGAGGAAGAGGAAAAAAATAACTCTCCTAAGATGTTCTTTAAATAATCACAAATCTTCAAACCTTGATATGGAAAGATCATGTAGTAAAGTTTTTAATATCAAATATCCTTTGAATATTTCAAATATGATTTCAGTTGTTGGATATAGCTCTTGGCTAATTATTACTTTTCATGCTAAGTCCTGGGACGAGATGAGGAGATAGGGAGAGTACAAAGATATGAAAAAGGAAATTATTAATTCACACCACTTTCTTTGTGTGAACATAGTCCTAATCTTGAGGACTAATAATTACATTTGCTGTCATATTATTTCCAGCCTCGATATTCATCTTGTTAAGTTTGACATATGTGCTTTCATGGTTTCAAATCTTATCTGGTGATATCTAAGGGTTTCTAAATTTTCCTATGCCATGCAGAATGGGGGACTAGTTACTTAGAGTTGAAGCTGCTTCTTATGCCAACTTGAAGAAGAATCCTTAGGTTTAGAGCATTTCAAAGAAGGTGGGTAGGAATTATGCAAGGGCTATGCACAGGTTTGACGTATTAGTCTCTTTGTAGTTTGTTAACTCTTGGAGAAATAAGGAGGTGACGGTAAATGGGTCTCATTTATAGTCACATAAGAACTTATTGTTGAAGCAATAGGGTTGTGTCTGGATGGGAAAAAAGTGTAGAGGGTGGGGAATGGTGACTATAAAGACTTTATGGATAGATTTTTGGAGGAGAATGAAAGCTTAACCAAAGATCAAAATGGGTATCAAAGGACTGAGCTCCCAACTCCTTGGGGGATGGTCTCCTATCATTTGATGAAGTATGTGATGTTGGAAGGAAGGTTTGAGACTATTCATGGCTATCACTTCCCTCTACTGGACCATCTAAGACAGTAATTTCATTAACTTTCCATTTTTCATAATTTCTTCCCTTGAAAGGAGCATAATAAAAGCACACCCCCCTCTACACCAGGGGTTAATTCTTGTGTTGTATGAGTTCAATGTGCTGCTAAATCCTCGTAATCCTAGACAAAAGTGTAGTGAAAAATCTAGGTTGCCTAAGGGAAAGGGAAAAATAAACCCTAGCTTTTCTATTGTGGTTGATAGTAACATTAAGGGAAAAGATCCTGAAAATAAAGGACCTCATAAATATAAAGGGAAAGACCTAAGTAATCCTGCACCTATTACCCCTAACATATACTTTGCTAAAAAAAAGTTATCAAAGATAAAGACTCCTCATAAAACATCCCACTATCCATGAAAGATAACTATGGGAAACCCCCTAAGGGTTCGGGGAAGAAAACCAAAATTTTGAACATTAAGTCTAATGCAGTCAAAGTTAATCTTTGTGCTAAATTTGTTGACAATGTGGAGAAGCCCAAGATGCACAATGTTGGCCTAGAGAAAAGATCTGCTAGACTTGCAAAAGTTACCTTACATGAAAAAACTAGTATTAAGAGAAAGCATAACAAGACTAAAGAGGCTTCTATTGAGGAAATAAACTTGGATTCTGAGGAAGGTTCAGATCTAGAAGCCAATAATAGTGACCACATAGAGGTTGATGATGAGTAGGAAACATATTGTGACGGGTTGGAGGAAATAAATTGGGAGGATAATGAGATTGCAGAACAAGGAGAAATAGATGGTAAAACAAGGGAGGAGGATGCTAGTGATCATGATAACTCTATTGATGATATTGGAGAAAATGTTGTTGATGATACTTATGTTGAAGACATGCAAAATGATATAGAAACCTTTAAATCCAAGATGAACTATCTAGAAAAAATTGCTAATTTCAAGACTAATTTTGACATTTAGAATCTATCTAAAAGGTTAGACAAAATGGAAGTATTCTTTAATAAAAGATTGAACTGTTCAACATGCCAAGAACGCTGGGGCAATATGTATTATATGTGCAACATATTTCAACTTAGAATTGAGAAATTGGAAAAAGGTATGAAGGATCTTGCTAAGTTCACTAAGAGCATAATTAATAATACTATTGATGAAGTAAAAAAAAATCAAGATACAGCTAGAAAAAAGGAAGCAAATGCAGGACAAAGAGCATGAAAATGAAAAGAGACAAAAGATTCACAGGAGCCACACTTCATAGGAGGAGGTGCTAAAGATGATGAAGGATGATTGGAATAGTCCTAAATTCTTGTTCTTTTCTTTTTTAAATGTTTATGTTGTTCTCTTGTTGTTTTATGACTGTTTTATTATGCTGAACATTATACTTCATAGATTTAACCAATCAACAAACAATATATATATATATATATATATATATGTATATATACATACTCATACCTATATGCTCATTAACAATGCAAAATTTTAACTCTCAAGGAATTTTGAATATCTCTCGGTAGTCCTCAACAGAAGGAAGATATGTGATGTCTTTTATATGGCCCAACAACACAAAGCGGTAACACTTATTAATGGGTCTTCTTCTGCCATGATATTAGTTTCTAAAAATAATATAGTTAATATTATTTTGACAATAAAATTTATTATATTGTAAGTGTGTCAGGGTCTTTTTATAGACCACATGGTTGTGGCCTTTATAGCAGCCACCCTATAATAGCATGCACACTTTTATTTTAATAAATGTATTGATAGTAATTGATGCTTTTAAATATACATTGAGGCTAATATAGTTAATATTATTTTTCAAATAAAATTTATTATATTGTAAGTGTGCCGAGGTCTTTTTATAGACCACATGGTTGTGGCCTTTATAGAAGTTGTCGTGTAACAATGGCCACCCTATAAGAGTAGTCACTATCAAGATCTAGTGAAAGTAATTGATACTTTTAAATATAAATTGAGGCTCATATAAGCTCATTCCATTTAATTACCTCAATTTATACATATTTTTTTTCAACTTATTTTATATGGATGAACAATTTTAAAAAAAAAATTGGACCATGAAAAAAGGAAAGACTACCAAAAAATTATGTTTTATTAGGACTACCAATTTTTATTTGGATTTTCTACTATTTTTGTAAATTTGGATTTTAGAGTTGTACAAAAGAAGCATACAAGGATCCTCATTCCATGGATTAGCTTTGGGTGGGATAATGTGGTGTGGGGGATATGATTTGATGTTTCAGAATTCCAAGCCATGCGGAATGCATGGTATGGAATATCATGATGGAAAGAGGACTTATGAGATGGTAGAACTGGCCACTACACATGGTGTCTAAAATAGGTTTTCACCATGGTACTTATCCAAGGCATCACTGAAGTGATTTTCACCATTTGATGACTTTATTGCAATTGAGTGTTTCTTGATTTTTTTTATTTTTTTGGGTTTTTATCTATTTTTTTTAATTTTTGGTACTTTATTTTCTTTGTGATACTCAACCAGTCATGCATAGAACCTTTTCAAATGCAAAATGTTCA
This sequence comes from Cunninghamia lanceolata, assembly GCA_027924645.1. NCBI lineage: Eukaryota > Viridiplantae > Streptophyta > Pinopsida > Cupressales > Cupressaceae > Cunninghamia > Cunninghamia lanceolata. The sequence goes on along the minus strand of BSBN01000149.1, from coordinate 286,214 downwards.
TGGGTTGATCTAGAGGCCACCCCTCAGGTGTTGTAAGATTATAACAACATATGGTCCCAACCAATTGGGCTCAAATTTTCCCTTTGTAGTGCCCTCTTGTAGATTTTGCAAAATAGATTTAATTAGAAAAATGGTGGACAACACAATAAACTACAAATAACATAAAATATTACAAACACAATGAAGCAAAAGAAAGATGCTTAAATCTAATAAAGACAAATGATATATGATGCAATGTAAATGAAAGATTTATTAAAAATGGGTCTTATCTATATAAATGTCACATCTTTGCAGTTAGATGTTTTTCCATGAAATTTCTTTACTCTCTTTTTAGATGAAGTACCTTGATAGCTATAGACAAGTGCTTATAGAAATGAAGTATTTAGTGTTGGCAATTCAATAAGTCACTCATTATGCATGGATTAAAAAAAACTGGGTTAGTAAATAAGTTAAAGCACCAAAGTTGCTATCAAATAGCCAATAGGCACAAATATTTATAGGCCTATCACTAAAAAGTTTATATTTTTATTTTTATGGAAAGTCATTACATGTAGTTGTTGGTAGACAAGGCTATAAATACAATAAGAAATTCAATTTTTTTTACAAATAAAAATAATTGGGTGGTATTAAATGAATAAGCACATGAAGTAAATTGTGAATGAAGTAAATAAATTCTAAGCAATCAAGAGATTAGGTGAACTGTGAAGTACCTAAATAATGTAGGATAATAAAAATCCATGTTACTAATTTCCTATTGACCAAGCATTGCACAAAATAACTCTTAAAAAACATATATCTATGAAGTGTGTGTTTGAATCAACTTTTTGTGAAGTGATTAAACTAACATTGTGTGAAGAGTGTGCTTTAACTTCGAAATTCACTTTGTTTGTGTTTGTTCTTTGGCATATTTAAACTCAAGTACATTTACTTCTGTGTGATTGAGATAACTTTGTGCATGAAGAATGTTTAAAATTTGGCACATGTTCATTTTCTATGTGTGAAGCGTGTGTTTTAACTTTGACATTCATTTTGTGTGAATTGTATGTGTGAAATTTAATTTGGGCATTCACTTTATCTAGTGTGTGTATTTGAACATTACCAGGTTTTAAAAAATTGGCACCCACTTTATGAGTGTGTTCAGAGTTTGGAATGTTTAATCTTAAGTGTTAATGCATGCTTGTACTAAATTTATGTGAATGAATTATGTTTGAACATTGGCATATTCACTTTTTGTTTATGTAAATTGTGTGTGTGTGGGAAAGTTAATTTAGGCATTCACTTTCTAGTGTGTTTTTTTTTTAAATAATTTTGTTATTCACTTTGTATGGTATATGAGTTTGAGTAACATTGGAATTTGTTGTGTATCTATGTGAGCTTGAAAGAAATTTTACATTTATTTTTTCTTTATTTATGAATGGACTTAAGCTAACACATTTTGGGAAGTGAATGAACTTCAACTATCACATTTTGTGGAGTGTATGAACAAACTTTGATATTCACTTTGTGTATAATGCAGTTGAAAGATTTAAAATTCTTTATTTTGTGTGTACAAATGAGCCTTAGATATCATTTTGTGTAGAGTCTATGAATGAACTTTGATGTTCACTTTATGTGGAATGCACTTGAAAGAACTAACATTCCTTTTTTTTGCGTGTACGAATGAACTTTGGATATCATTTTGTGTGATGTATGAATAAACTATATGATTTTCACTTTTTGTGAAATGTGTCTACAAACAAACTTCAATGATGTTCATTGTGAGTCTTTGTGTGTTTGAATAAATTTTAACTTTCATTGTGTGTGTGTGAATAAACGTTGACATTCATTGTGTGCATGTTTGAAAGTTAACTTTGGCATTCACTTCATATGAAATTTGTGTGTGTGTGTGTGTAAAAGATATTTAGTTTTGTCATTCAGTTTGTGTGAAGTGTGTGCCTATGTATTTGAATGAAATTTGTCACACTATGTGTGTACATGCATGTGTCTGTGAATGAGCTTTGACACTCACTCTATGTTTATACAAAAACACTGATGTTCACTTTGTGTCAAGTGTATGTGTGTGTGAATTAACTATGATTTTTATTGTGTGTGGGTGGGTATGTTTGAAAATTAGCTTTGGTATTCACTGTGTGTGCACATGTTTATGTGAATGAACTTTGGCATTCACTTTATGTGTGTATTATGTGTATGAACTAACTTTCACAATCACTTTGTATGTGTGACTAAACTAAATTTCACATTCAGCTAGACTTGAGTCATTTATTGTTTGTGTATTGCCATCCAATTTGCTTATATGAAGCATATGTTTGAACTTTGGCATCACCTTAAAATCATATCATAAAATTAAAACTTAAATCTAAGTTAAGCTAAAAAAATTAGAAACTAAATCTAAGTTAAGCTAAAAATAAAATTATAAACTCTAACCCTTAGTATAGACCTCTGAGTAGCCTCTTTGAAAATAGTATGGAGTATGCAACTTCAAGGCTTTATGTAACTATAATCATCCCCAAATAATTAGTTTATGTACCTTCTTTTGATCTTTAGAATAATATTACATTTTGATTACATAATACATTTTGAATACCCTAATTCTAATCCTGCTCCTAACCTAAACCCTATTTGCAGATTCTATCCCTAAATGTAACAATAACCCTAACCCTAATTGTATCCATAACATTACATAATTTGGTAGTTATAAGTTATTCTATCAAAATTATTTATGCCTTAAGTGAGAAACTTATTTGATTTCTTTTCAATAGTTGGAAGTAGATAAAAGTATTAGATGCTTAGTTATATTTTCCATTTAAGGTCCACAATATTTCTCTTGGTATAGATGGTGCCATTTATTAATTTCTATTATAGGCCCTTTTTGCCAATTCCATGGCAATTAAGAGCTTAATTTTTTAAGCTATAATGAAACAACTGCCTCTAGTTTTATCTTTTTAGGACTTGTTTTGTAATTCTCTACTCATATATTTATATCTTTGATTTTTTATTAAGTCATGATAAGATTAATACCAACCAATACCAAGTAATTATCTCTACTTGCCCTTTAAAATAAATATTTTAACTATAAGATTAGTTTCTATTGAGAAATTTTTATATGTAGTATGATCTATACTTGCCCTTTAAAGGACTTTCTCAATTTAGCTTTTATGAGCATGTATTAAAAAATCTTAATCTAACCATTTACACAAACTAATATATACTATTATTTAAAAATTAAACAATCATGTCTTATTCCTACATATAATTTAATTTGGAAATGGAAATATATAAAATTATAGTTTTACTTTTAAAATGTAAGACATAATTTGAAAGATTACTATGAAATTTAAATACAAGCATCACTAATCTAAAACCAAAAGTTCCTTCATAAATTATTTATGGAGACTTTCCTTATATAAAATTTAAGGATAATAACCCTTCACACAAAATTAAACCTAATTCAAAATAGAGACAAAAAGATCAAGCCTTCATGAACTCACCAACTATCTTTGAATAGTGAGCATCTGCACATTTTGCAAGCTATTGAGGAAGACAAACCCTCATAGCTATCTGAATCTCTCATATGTTGATGATATTCTTTTTGTTGTGGCGAGCAAAGTAGGTTGCCTTGGTTGCAATTTCTCAAACATCTCATTGATAAACTTGTCCATAATTACCATAGCTTTGCTCAAAATATTGATATCTAAGTGCACTTGCTTGAGAGTTTTAAACAAGTAGATTTTTAAGTTCCACTTGTTCTTTTTATTTATTTTTGTACCTCTGTCATCTTAATCTTTTCGAGGTACTTTATTTCACACCTTACAAACTTTGTTTTTTCTATAGATTTGTTAGTCATGACCTCCTTTTCCTCTAGAATGGGCCTCCTCTATGTCTTTTTTCCATTGATACAAAAATTATATCATAAAATTAGAAATTAAATATAAGTTAAGCTAAAAGTAAAATTATAAACTCTAACCGTAATTATAAAAAATAAAACAATCAAATCAAAACTAAATACTAATTTAATTATTAGCACATCATATTAAATATTTACAATTATGTTTTATCAATAATACCATGATGGATAGATGAATGGACTTTCAAGTGACCATATATGGGCATGAACTTCATTTTCCTTTCTACCATTTTTTTTTAAAAACATGTAAAAAATAATATCATATCATTCATTTTTATTTCATAATTGTAAAGCCTCATAAATCATGTAAAAGCATTTAAACCAACTCAAAAATAAATGAAGTAAATAATCCACTTAAATACAACATCACAATAACCAAAAGGCAAAGATGTAAATAATCCACTTAGAAACAACTTTCAAAGACAAAAGATGTAATTAATCTTCTTAATCACCATATCTCCAATAAAAGATAATCTCAAAAATATGAATCTCAATGTCAATGAATCTTACATAATCATGCTTAATCCAGGTAACAAGCACTACAAAATAATATACATAAATCCCTTAGCAATAATGCCATAATACATCTAAAAATAGGTACAATAATCAAGTACATCAATAATAAATATATCAACACACTCTCTAGCTGCATGAACTATAATGCCCTGCCATGAGCACCTTAGAGGACAAAACATCTATGCTATGCAAAACAGAATAATTTTTTTTTTTTTTTGAATAAAGTAACAAAGTAATGTTTAGCATATCTAAACACATCATTAAATTAATGACTTGTCCTCGAAGATATCATGGTTGCATTACTTGACAGACAATTTACATATTCGAACACACATCCTGAATTAACATCAGTAGATCATTGTAAACCTATTGCACTAAATTAATAAACATTTACATCTACATAACATCACATAAGTAATCATCAGGATCTAGTACATAGTTACAATTTCTCCCGACATATGAATACAACATTGCATTGTTACATTATCATCTTCTGAATACATATGAATACATACATAATGAATCATCTGCTACATTGGCCAGTACATGAGCATAATAACCATCTCCATAAATAGGTACAGGATCTGATGGCTGGTACACAAGATACATCATCCTCGTACATGAACAATAGCAAGGGAAAAACCAATGGATAAAAGCTCTTCCACCTGACCATGTGGAACCCTGAGGTCCACCCCTCGAGCTAGGAGTTAACAGAAGGTCCCCACTACAACATACAGTTAGGTAGATAAAGGACTAACATGGACAAAGGATGACCAAACTCCAATACAAAACATGACACTATCACAAACAAGACAACATCACTTCTAGAGGCAAACACATAACAAATAGGGAGAGTACAACTAGGGAATGCTAGGCTACAGTAGGGAGGAGTGTCATCACATGGCTTGTCATGGGTTGTCCTGGTAAGCCTTCCTAGGCTCCAGCCCCCATCCAGGGTTGTCTTGACAGCCTCTCCCGACTCCCGGCCCCCATACAATGCTCATGCGGAATCAACATACCTTTTATGAGGACAAGGTAGTTGATCTTGCCATTCCAGGCCTTCTCATCTCATCTCAAGCCTACACGAGCACTTGAGCCATGTGTGAGGCATCCACTTATCTTTGTTTAGTGTGATTAATTACCCAAACCCCTAATTCATTATTTAGGTTATCACTGAGTTATCCAACTCCCACATGGGTTGTCCTAGAAACCACTTTGGGCTCTAGCCCCCATTGAGAGCCACTCCCCTACCTGCATCTAGAAACCCTAACTATAGAGCAAGACATATAGCATTATAACAATAATTATACATGAACTTTGCAAGGTATTTACCATCTTGCAAACCAACTTAATCCCAAGGACAATTTCACAATACATTGTCCATATCTTCCAAGTGAGCAAATCATAAGAAAAACTCTCTTTTACAGATACTGATGTCTCCCCATTGTCCATTCCAACAAAACATCTTGACAAATAAATAAATCATAACTTCCATGAAGGACCTTTTACATAGCTTCATGCATTTACAACATACCATATGAAATCAAGACATAACTTTCTAGGCCTCTGGAAAACTAACCTCGCCAACAAGACCTTATTATGACCAATGACCAATTATACAAATTACATTTACAATTTATAGTTAAACAAACCATTTGCCAAAGAATAACTTTTACATCAAATCTCGAACACACACATCATAACCTAGTTTCAACACATTAATCTAATTTTATCTTAACAAAACCATTATACAAAATCATATTAAAACGATGTCAGTTAAATTAAATATCATCCACCATTAGTATATAGTCACATAGATTTTCTTTTAATCAAATTAACTTAAATCATTCAATTCAATACAATATTCTAGGGTCAATACTAAAACTCCTTCTCAATACAATGTAGATACACCTAACTTTATACCTATATGTCAAATTCTCATTGACAACCTTCATAATAAAATCATTAGCGAGTTACATCAACTCTCTAACCACATCATTTATCTTTTGATCAATGATGGTATTAATACTATAGAATCCAGATCATCTAATTTTTCTTTATTTTATTCCTCTCAACTATAGACAAATCAAATGGTTTGACCAAATAAATTTCAACGGTTTAACCTAAATGAATTACTCAACTTAAAGAATTACTCGACTTAATGAATTACTCAACTTAATTACAGTATTTAATTCACATTTGTCTTAAAATGATGATATGACACAAAATGTTTATGTACAACAAATTATCCTACCAATAAAATTTAATCGTTCCTACAATGGAATTGCAATAACATTATTATAAAATTGGGTATTTGGCCATCATCTTCCCATTTTGAATTAATAATAGTAATAGTAAAAATAATAATGATTATTATTATCATAATAATAACAATAATGATAATAATAATAATTATAATTATAACAGTAATGATGATGATAATAATAATAATAATAATAATAATAATAATCCCATGAATAAATAGATAACAAGTATTTTCTTCAAGGACAATTATATTACTCTTTCATATAACAAAATTTTACTATTACTATTTGAATTACTATCAAGTGTAATAACTCTCCATAATAATATGTAATAGTTTTATTAGCTGGCAAAACTCACTTTAACACATTTTATATGAGACTATTCAATTGATAATGATAATAACCATAGAAATTTACTCTACATTCATTCTCTACAATAAATATAACACAAAGCTGTATTTTAACCTCTCCTGAATTTAGATGCATAATTGGGAACACCATCTACATAATAGACATGTAATGCATGGAGAATTCAGTTTTTTTTGCTAGACGCCTAACAAAAAAATGAGGGAAAAAGTGAATAAAGGCAAATCTGTTGTTTAATACTAGGAATGCACGAAGTTCTTAAGATAAACTGTTGCCCTAAATTATTTTTCTCTGACAAGACTGACGCCAGCATAATTAGCCTGCCTATGTTTTTAGTTCTCCTTGTCTTTAAAATGTGAATAAGGCTGGGAAAATTTTCTCAACATCATCCCGTCTCTGAAAAGTAATGATTGTAGGATAAAATAAATGTTTTCAAGTCAGGCTGACTGCACCGAAAATGTATTACGGTTGCAATTCAGAGTTGTAGTTTATTACTTAATGTGCATATTTAATGACAGAAGAGGGAAGAGATTGTAGAAACAAACAACTGATCATTGTGTGTGCGGGATTGGCCAACTGGGTCGCGCTGGCCTTCCAAAGGAAGCGCTTAAACTCCATCGTGGAGGTACCTGTTAAGCCTGTGCTCATTGTGTGGTCCGGTTTGAAGTTTGTTTAACTACATAAAAGGTGTGGACTGCATAAAGAAACCATTCCAGCTTGTGCGCCTGGCTAAACCGCTGCCACTTGGGATGGAATGATTGCAGGACATAAACAAGTGGATACAACTAAAATAAACCTCAAAGCTAGTGAATTGATAAACCTGCCTGGGTTATTTGCTTTCGCCGCTACTTGAAGAGTACCACGGAATTTAGGTAAGCTTAAAAAAATGATCTATGATTATATATTGGGTACAGCGCTGGGTTGATGGATGCAAATGCTTGACCGTCAAAATGTGGGCTGCAAGATTGCCCTTCTAGAGATGTCATCTCATGAAATGTAATGAGATGCAAGATACACACCGATGCACTAATTAAAAAGGATTTTTTTTAAAAGGAGACATTTAAGCAAATGTAATTTTCTGGCTAGAGTGAAATGCCACAACCGTTCCAGAGCCAAATGGAAGTCTGGATATGGGCATTCCTCAACCGATGAAGGAAAGAGGATTTTGATCAGATATTATAAAATTAGGGATCATGAAACATAATGCCTGTAGGTTACACAAACATGATTTTGTTGGGAAAGGTGCTAAAGCTTTCAAACAATTACCATTTGGCGTACTAAGTGCCTCCATCTTTGCCAGCAATATCACTGCTTATAAAAGAAGAGCTCTAGAACTGGTTATGGACATCGGTCACAACATAAAGGATAGATGAGTTATGATAGATGTGGTGGTTGTAACTGCCTTCGTAGACATGTATGGGAAAATGGACGTTGAAACCAGACATGTGCATTGGTTGACAAAATACCACCACGAGAGGCCATTTCAAGAAATGCATTGTTTGCAAGATGCACACAAAACAGGTTGATATAGGTTGATGACAGGGTATCTTGAAGGAACAACTTCTCATGGACAATAATAAATGCAAAGTATTCACTACACACACATATTAAAATGGAAAAAAAGAGTGGATTTTAGTTACTTACTATTCTTCACCTTCATAAACCTTCAACTCATGAGCTCCTCCCCAAATTTGGCTGTGATGTCCATCTGACCAAATCCGTATCGAACACGATAGTTCCCAGCTTTATTTTCCAGCCTCCCAGATTAATCCTCCTCCTCTCAGAACCGTTGATCGTCCATTATTCCACAATGAGGGTAGTTTTAATTAATTAAATCAAACTATTGCAACTACCCAACTATCAACTCAAAATAAATAATTTTATTTTATTTATTTAAATCTTACAGTTTAATTTATCAATAATTTATTTATTTAAATGCTCAAAGCAAATAATATTAAATTCAATAATACATAGTTTCTTATAACTATTAATCCATAATTTTATTTCCCACAAACTATAATTTATTTAACACAATTATTAATGATTATCAACATTAAACAATATATTTAATTAGCAACCTTTTCCGTAAAATAATTCTATTTAATGCACAATTCTCCCTTACACACAAAAACACCTTCTGACCTAGTAAGACATCAGGGTGTAACATCACCTACTCGCAAGTCATGATCAAGCGACAAACACTGACCACAAAGTAAATTGACAACTAGACAACAATGACAAGGGACCCCACGTTAACTCCATACAACTATTCCATTGGTGAAGGCATGCTCATACCTGGTAAATCAGGTGGAGTCGGTGCCTAGTATCTGCATCCTGCAGTAACTGCACGATTAAACATAACAAGATATATATCCACATGCAGTCATATAGTGAATGGAAATCACAGTGGGGTAGGGTACTCGAGAGCGAGTAGTACAACACTATTCCATTGACGTTCTTGTACAAACAAATCACTACATTGAACAAGATTTTTTTTTACTTATCGACAACATAAAACAATCAATTATCTCACCATCAAATATATCAATTAACATCAAAACATCTGAAACATCTAGTTTATTTATCAATTGTAAAGCATAAAATAACAGAATCCAACATCAACAACTGTTATCATAAAGATTAGTTCCATAATCAAACTAACAAAATAACAAGGAATCCATCATCAAACAATCTAAGATAATGTCATAATGTTGGATCCTACTAAGCAACCATCGATCTGACAGGTGACAACGTGAGGGGCACTACATCCTCCCCCCCTAGGATCAGGCTTACTGCTGGAAGCCTGCAACAAGTATGGATATAACTCTCGCATTCAGGATGTATCTCCCTAGGTAACTGAAGCCACGTCATTAGGATCCCATTGGACCCCTACCTATGAGGTTTAGCCCCCGATGCTATAGAACATGCATGAGCTCCAAAGAAAGCTGCTCGTCCTCTACCTGTCCCCTGATGCTCTACTTGGCGGTGATCAACCGCTGCAAACACTCTATGAGACCTCCTTGCATCACCCACTATTGGTTCTCAAACTGTCAACCTCTGGCTATATCCTACCGTGTTCTTCTGTGGACACTGCCTAGCAATATGGCCCTGCTGACCACAAGAGAAACATCATGTTCCCCTACCAAAACCTCTACCAACTACAGGTGCATTAGACTGCTGAAAACTTTCCCTACTAGCTACAGGTTGCGAGCTTTGAACGGGTTGGTTGGGATGATAATTCTTGGCCCGCAGCCAATTATGATTTTTTCCAAACTAAGGACCACCACCTTGCTAAGGTTGAGAATTCTTTGGTTTTAACTGAGAATACTGCTGCTGCTGCTGTTCACCCTTAGTGGGTGCATGATGGCCTCTAGAAGAGCTTGCTTCCTGAGATTGACCACTTCGAGAACCAAAGCCTGCTAAGGGTGTACTCCTAATTTGCCCACCTGTATGACCCCCTAGGGCCCTGGTTAAATTCTCCTCCACCAGTCGAGCCTTCTCAACTGCTACCTCCATGGTCTTTGGCTTGAAAACACAAACTCCTCCACTGATGTGAGCATTCAAACCCCTAATGAAATGTTGGACTAACATGGCCTCGTCATTCCCAATGCCTACATATTGCTTGAGTTCATAAAACCTGTGCTCATACTATTCCATTGTCATGGCCATCTGTCTCAATCCATGGAACTCGTCAGCTCGTGTTTGCCTCTAGTGGTCTGACAGAAATCAAGCTCTGAACCTTTCTAGAAATAGTTCCCAAGATACTATGCCAATATCTAGATGTAACTTTTGTTCCTCTAGTCACCACCATGTAGAGGCGAAGCTTCTGAGATGCATGATGGCACATCTTGCCTTAGTGTTGCTACCATATGGATGCATAGCAAAACACCTCTCCAAATCAATTAGCCATGTCTCTGCTTCCATACTGCTACTAGAACCATCAAAAGTAGGAGGACGGGCTCTCATAAGGTCTCTCATGTGGCTTGCTAGAATAGCTTCTTGTTCTGCTGTCATCTCTCTCCTTCTAGGTGACCTTTCTCTTTCCCTCACTTCTGGCTAATCGACCTCTTGCCTAGGACCTAGATGAGCTAGGACTTCCTCAAGCAATTGACACAACTAAGCTCCATCAGGCTGACCCTGATTCTGTGCATTCTCACTCCCTCCTTCTTGACCACTCTCATGAGGGGAACTAGGAGGAGGACTACTATCACCACCTCTTCCACATCCCCTCCCTCGACCATGACCTCGACCTCGACCCCTGGTAATCTTCCTACACTATACCAACAAAGGATAAATCTAAAGTTGCTAGGCGAGGATGTCAAAAGAGAAAACATACTCTTCAGAATCCAAGACAATATAATGGACTTATTCACACCCAGAGTACCCAGTGTTTAAACTTGGCTCTGATACCAGATGTAATGCCCTGCCATGAGCACCTTAGAGGACAACACATCTATGCTATGCAAAATAGAATAATTTTTTTTTTTTGAATAAAGTAACAAAGTAATGTTTAGCATATCTAAACACATCACTAAATTAATGACTTGTCCTCTAAGATATCATGGTTGCATTACTTGACAGACAATTTACATATTCGAACACACATCCTGAATTAACATCAGTAGATCATTGTAAACCTATTGCACTAAATCAATAAACATTTACATCTACATAACATCACATAAGTAATCATCAGGATCTAGTACATAGTTACAATTTCTCCCGACATATGAATACAACATTGCATTGTTACATTATCATCTTCTGAATACATATGAATACATACATAATGAATCATTTGATACATAGGCTAGTACATGAGCATAATAACCATCTCGATAAACAGGTACAGGATCTGATGGCTGGTACACAAGATACATCATCCTCGCACACAAACAATAGCAAGGAAAAAACCAATGGATAAAAGCTCTTCCACCTAACCATGTGGAACCCTGAGGTCCACCCCCTGAGTTAGGAGTTAACATAAGGTCCCCACTACAACATATAGTCAGGTAGATAAAGGACTAACATGGACAAAGGATGACCAAACTCCAATACAAAACATGACACTATCACAAACAAGACAACGTCACTTCCAGAGGCAAACACATAACAAATAGGGAGAGTACAACTAGGGAATGCTAGGCTGTAGTAGGGAAGAGTGTCATCACATGGTTTGTCATGGGTTGTCCTGGTAAGCCTTCCTAGGCCCCAGCCCCCATCCTGGGTTGTCCTGGTAGCCTCTCCCGACTCCCGGCCCCCATACAATGCTCATGCAGAATCAACATACCTTTCATGAGGACAAGGTAGTTGATCTTGCCATTCCAAGCCTTCTCATCTCATCTCAAGCCTAAACGAGCACTTGAGCCATGAGTGAGGCATCCACTTATCTTTGTTTAGTGTGATTAATTACCCAAACCCCTAATTCATTATTTAGGTTATCACTAAGTTATCCAACTCCCACATGGGTTGTCCTGGACACCACTTTGGGCTCCGGCCCCCATTGAGAGCCACTCCCCTACCTACATCTAGAAACCCTAACCATCAAGCAAGACATATAGCATTATAACAATAATTATACATGAACTTTGCAAGGTATTTACCATCTTGCAAACCAACTTAATCCCAAGGACAATTTCACAATACATTGTCCATATCTTCCAAGTGAGCAAATCATAAGCAAAACTTTCTTTTACAGATACTGATGTCTCCCCATTGTCCATTCCAACACAACATCTTGACAAATAAATAAATCATAACATCCATGAAGGACCTTTTACACAGATTCATGCATTTACAACATACCATATGAAATCAAGACATAACATTCTAGGCCTCTGGAAAACTAACCTCGCCAACAAGACCTTATTATGACCAACGACCAATTATACAAATTACATTTACAATTTATAATTAAACAAACCATTTGCCAAAGAATAACTTTTACGTCAAATCTCGAACACACACATTATAACCTAATTTCAACACATTAATCTAATTTTATCTTAACAAAACCATTATACAAAATCATATTAAAATGATGTCAGTTAAATTAAATTTCATCCACCATTAGTATATAGTCACATAGATTTTATTTTAATCAAATTAACTTAAATCATTCAATTCAATACAATATTCTAGGGTCAATACTAAAACTCCTTCTCAATACAATGTAGATACACCTAACTTTATACCTATATGTCAAATTCTCATTGACAACCTTCGTAATAAAATCATTACCGAGTTACATCAACTCTCTAACCACATCATTTATCTTTTGATCAACAATGGTATTAATACTATAGAATCCAGATCATCTAATTTTTCTTTATTTTATTCCTTTCAACTATAGACAAATCAAATGGTTTGACCAAATAAATTTTAACGGTTTAACCTAAATGAATTACTCAACTTAATTACAATATTTAATTCACATTTGTCTTAAAACGATGATATGACACAAAATGTTTATGTACAACAAATTATCCTACCAATAAAATTTAATCATTCCTACAATGGAATTGCAATAACATTATTATAAAATTGGGTATTTGGCCATCATCTTCCCGTTTTGAATTAATAATAATAATAGTAAAAATAATAATTATTATTATTATCATAATAATAACAATAATGATAATAATAATAATTATAATTATAATAGTAATGATAATAGTAATAATAATAATAATAATAATAATAATAATAATAATAATCCCATGAGTAAATAGATAACAAGTATTTTCTTCAAGGACAATTATATTACTCTTTCATATAACAAAATTTTACTATTACTATCTGAATTACTATCAAGTGTAATAACTCTCCATAATAATATGTAATAGTTTTATTAGCTGGCAAAACTCACTTTAACACATTTTATATGAGACTATTCAATTGATAACGATAATAACCATAGAAATTTACTCTACATTGATTCTCTACAATAAATATAACACAAAGTTGTATTTTAACCTCTCCTGAATTTAGATGCATAATTGGGAACACCATCTACATAACAGACATGTAATGCGTGGATAATTCAATTTTTTTTGCTAGACGCCTAACAAAAAAATGAGGGAAAAAGTGAATAAGAGCAAATCTGTTGTTTAATACTAGGAATGCAAGAAGTTCTTAAGACAAACTGTTGCCCTAAATTATTTTTCTCTGACAAGATTGACACCAGCATAATTAGCCTGCCAATGTTTTTAGTTCTCCTTGTCTTTAAAATGTGAATAAGGATGGGAAAATTGTCTCAACATCATGCCGTCTATGAAAAGTAATGATTGCAGGATAAAATAAATGTTTTCAAGTCAGGCCGACTGAACCAAAAATGTATTACGATTGAGATTCAGAGTTGTAGTTTATTACTTAATGTGCATATTTAATGACAGAAGAGGGAAGAGATTGCAGGAACAAACAACTGATCGTTGTGTGTGTGGGATTGGCCAACTCGGTCGCGCTGGCCTTCCAAAGGAAGCACTTAAACTCCATCATGGAGGTACCTGTTGAGCCTGTGCTGGTTGTGTGGTCTGGTTTGAAGTTCGTTGAACTAGACAAAAGGTGCAGACTGCATGAAGAAACCATTCCAGCTTGTGTGCCTGGCTAAAACTGCTGTCACTTGGGATGGAACGATTGCAGGACATAAACAAGTGGATACAATTAAAATAAACCTCAAAGCTAGCGAATTGATAAACCTACCTAGGTTGTTTGCTTTCGCCGCTACTTGAAGAGTACCACAGAATTTAGGTAAGCTTAAAAAAATGATCTATGATTATATATTGGGTGCAGCACTAGGTTGATGGATGCAAATGCTTGACCGTCAAAACGTGGGCTGCAAGATTGCCCTTCTAGAGATGTCATCTCATGAAATGTAATGAGATGCAAGATACACACCGATGCGCTAATTAAAAAGGAATTTTTTTAAAAGGAGACATTTAAGAAAATGTAATTTGCTGGCTAGAGTGAAATGCCATGACCGTTCCAGAGCCAAATGGAAGTCTGGATATGGGCATTCCTCAACTAATGAAGGAAAGAGGATTTTGATTAGATATTATAAAATTAGGGATCATGAAACATAATGCCTATAGGTTACACAAACATGATTTTGTTGGGAAAGGTGCTAAAGCTTTCAAACAATTACCATTTGGCATACTAGGTGCCTCCATCTTTGCCAGCAATAGCGCTACTTATAAAAGAAGAGCTCTAGAACTGGTTATGGACATCGGTCACAGCATAAAGGATAGATGAGTTATGATAGATGTGGTGGTTGTAACTGCCTTTGTAGACACGTATGGAAAAATGGACGCTGAAACTAGACATGTGCGTTGGCTGACAAAATACCACCACGAGAGGCCATTTCAAGAAATGTATTGTTTGCAAGATGCACACAAAACAGGTTGATATAGGTTGATGATAGGGTATCTTGAAGGAACAACTTCTCATGGACAATAATAAATGCAAAGTATTCACTACACACACATATTAAAATGGAAAAAAAGAGTGGATTTTAGTTACTTACTATTCTTCACCTTTGTAAACCTTCAACTCATGAGCTCCTCCCCAAATCTGGCTGCGATGTCCATCTGACCAAATCCGTATCGAACACGGTAGTTCCCAGCTTTATTTTCCAGCCTCCCAGATTAATCCTCCTCCTCTGAGAACCGTTAATCGTCTGTTATTCCACAATGAGGGTAGTTTTACTTAATTAAATCAAACTATTGCAACTACCCAACTATCAACTCAAAATAAATAATTTTATTTTATTTATTTAAATCTTACAGTTTAATTTATCAATAATTTATTTATTTAAATGCTCAAAGCAAATAATATTCAATTCAATAATACATAGTTTCTTATAACTATTAATCCATAATTTTATTTCCCACAAACTATAATTTATTTAACACAATTATTAACGATTATCAACATTAAACAATCTATTTAATTAGCAACCTTTTCCGTAAAATAATTCTATTTAATTCACAATTCTCCCTTACACACAAAAACACCTTCTGACCTAGTAAGACATCAGGGTGTAACATCACCTGCTTGCAAGTCATGATCAAGCGACAGAAATTGACCACAAAATAAACTGACAACTAGACAACAATGACAAGGGACCCCACGTTAACTCCATATAGCTGTTCCATTGGTGAAGGCATGCTTAGACCTGGTAAATCAGGTGGAGACGGTGCCTAGTACCTGCATCCTGCAGCAACCGCATGATTAAACATAACAAGATATATATCCACATGCACTCATATAGTGAATGGAAATCGCAGTGGGGTAGGGTACTCGAGAGCGAGTAGTACGACATTGTTCCATTCACGTTCCTGTATAAACAAATCACTACATTGAACAAGATTTTTGGTTACTTATCGACAACATAAAACAATCAATTATCTCACCATCAAATATATCAATTAACATCAAAACATCTGAAACATCTAGTTTATTTATCAATTGTAAAGCATAAAATAACAGAATCCAACATCAACAACTGTTATCATAAAGATTAGTTCCATAATCAAACTAACAAAATAACAAGGAATCCATCATCAAACAATCTAAGATAATGTCATAATGTCGGATCCTACTAAGCAACATTCGATCTGACAGGCGACAAGGTGAGGGGCACTACACGAACCAAGTGGTCCACCACCTTCAAGATGAGAGACGGGAACATGGCTTAGGTGCTTTTCCACCCAACCATGAACTATTTACACTTCCTCGGATCCCTTCCTGAACTGAAGGAAACCCATCCCTGCATGAAATGTCTAGGTACCTGGTAACAATTGGAGGAGGGAACACCCAATGCAACCCTGATGTCTGAATGTACAATTCTAAGTAATGAAAAGAAAATTGTCTCACAACAAGATGTGGCAGAGATATCAATAAATATGTTTCCTAGAAAATGAACATCTATTTCATTATTATTCTGATTAGATCTAATCATTTAAATAAATTGGTAATTTTTTGAAAAGAGGAAAAGTCATCTCTAATAATCCACATTTGGCATTGCAATCCCAAAAGTAACACAAAAAATTCCTATATAAAAACTACGTTTTTCCCCAAGAAGCAAGAAAATAAGTAAAGAATCACAAATTTAAGATTTCCAATAAATCAATCCAATCCCTTTCCCAAACAGCAAATAAGGAAAATACACTTTTGACCAATAAACCATCTTTTGGGCATACAATCGAACTCAAGTTTATCAATTTGATATAGTTTCTAATCGTCTATTTCAGTCACAATGTCTTCAATAATAGCCATTCTAAGATATTAATCTATCTTGCTATTATTTTTTTGACATGAAGTTTTAAAAACTACGAAAAAAATAAAAATAGACCTCTTGTCACCACTATGATAGGAGTTGTCACATAAATAAAAAACTAAACATAAATCATAGTATAATCTACTTTTTCGGTCATAAAAACATTATAAAAATCTCATTCTTAGATTGTTCTAACTTATTGTCATTCTGGTGACAGAAAACTAATTTGTTAAGCATGCAGTTTAAGGACATACATCTATCTACAACCTTCCTGTCATTTTGGCGATAGGAGTATTGGCAGAATGATAAAATAAACAATTGACAAAGTTTGTGATAATGGTTTGAAAAATGGTGTTTTACACAACAGTAAGGGAGGAATGTATACAATAGCTTTCTTTTCTAATTTTTAAGAATATACATTTTTCTTATAGTAAGGTCAATTTTTATCACAGAACCACTTCAACCAACATAAAAGAAGAAAAATGCAATCATACAGAAAAATAATAGCTGCAATATAAATATCTGATAGAGAATAAGTTGATGGTATCTGGGGATTTTGGTAAAATATGTTTTTCCAAAGGTAATATCAAGATATGGAAATGACAATTTGCAAGAACTAAAGGGGGATCAATCTATACAAGATCACCCAAGAAGGCCAAACAGCTAAATGACGGGGGTGCTAGTTTAGTAGATGAAGTCAATGACATAATTTAGGCTTAAAATACTTTAGATCGATAACTATATTTGGCCAACTAAAATAGGCTGCTATAGATCACGGTTCAAATGGTCTTAGAAAGGTAAGGTGACTAGCTACTAGAGAATGGTTTGGCCAAGAAGAATAGGGAGAACTAAAAATAAACTCAGGTCAAATCATCTAGATAGCAAATAAATGCAAGAATAAAAGAAAGAACAATGTCTATTATCGATTTAAAACAAGAATGTAGATAGTGGTTTTAATGTAAATTGATTTCCATGTTTTTGCAAACCAGAAAGAATACATAAGAAACCCAAATAGAGGGACAACCAACCGAAATAAAGATCAACCACAACAAGGAATGACTTAGGCAAAACAAGGGTCAACCAACCCAGACAAAAGCCCAACCAATATCTATCTCTATTCAGACATAAAAAATGTGAATCAGGAATGCAAAATCATGAGATAAAAACTTGGTGATATCAGTCAATTGAAGAAGAATTGTAGAAGAGTTACTGCCTTCTCTCCTGTCACAGCCTAGAGATCTCTTCTCTGTTGTTGCCCAAGACTAGCTTTTGCTACTCAAAATCACCTTTTTCTTACTGCAGACCATGGGTTGCTCTCAAGAATTTGTGGTGTTTTCTAACTGCCAAGTCCTTTTCTTTTAACCAAAAACTCAACTCTTATTTTTTGCGGTCCAAGATTAGGTTCAGAACTAAATTTTTTAATTCATTTTGCATGAATAATCGACCAATAGAATTAGAGAAAATAAAATGCTATTTAAAACAATAAAATAATATATTTTCAGCTTATTATTGCATTGTAGGACAAGAAGGCTATATTTAATTCTGTTGTTTACTCATCTAAATTTAATAACACTATTTTTAATCTAATTTAACTATTGTTATTAAAACAAATCCAATTAAATAATCAAAAGAGAAATGAAATATAATATTGCATGTTTATCTATATATAATTTAATATACTTAATTATTTTTAAGGAACTTATTGTCTTCCAAACATCTATAAATAATATCTTATTAATTAATTTAAAATACAATCATTTATATTTCCTTATTATTATCACACCATTTGAACATAATTTGAAATGATGTTAAATTGAGTAATCACATCATGCATTCAAAAATGGTTAACATCCATGCATTAAAGCAATCAAAGCCAATCAATAATGCATATGCAACTACATGATGTGTGTTATTGAATCTGGGTAATCCATCCATTAGTTCTTGCCAAGTGGCTACAACATCTCTACCTCAGCCATGCTCTCAGCTTCGATGAGTACCTGCATCCATTTGCACTCATCTTGACATCAATAAGTTAGTGTCTCCAAAAACATAGCTGAAGCAAATCATTGCACTTACGATATCCAGTATTTAAAACAAATTCTAATTTTCCTCAATATAACTCATAATAATTACCTCCACGTACTCAAAATTACTTAATGTAAAGTAAATTAAAATAATTGTTCACTAAACTAGATTAATCATATTGTTCATAAAAATGAGATGTGACATCCTTTCCCACTTGGAAGAGACATCATCTCGATGTCTTATTAAACATCAAAACAATAAAGTGTCCATCAACCACCAATAAAGTATCAAGGTATCATAAAACAATAACATCAACTCAGAGTATCAAAAGAGCATAAATCAACAACTCAAAGTATTAAAGCTTAACTAAAGTCCAAATATCTCAAACAATAATCAAACTCAAGTATCATAATCCATGCACGAATAAGAAATCTAAACTATATCCTCAAATGAGGAAAAGATCTATCAATCTCCTCTACATCCTCCCATGTGGCACTATCCTCAAAATATTGATCTCATTGGACCTTATATTACACCATATCTCTGCTACGTAATTTAATGTTGTGCTTCCCAAGAATTTGAGTGGGCTCCACCAACACCACTCCTAGATCCTGAACCTGTAAAGCATGCCAATCAAGAATATGTGATGCATCAGGATGATAAAGCTTAAGTAAAGACACATGAAAAACATTATGGATTTTAGCAAGTGCAGGCGAGAGAGCAAGTCTATAAGCTACAAGATTAATCACTTCCAAAACTTCAAAAAGTCCTACAAAATGAGGAGCAAGTTTGGATGCTTTGCCAAACAATACTAAACTCTTATGAGGTTTGACCCTAAAAGAGACTTTATCACCAACTGAAAACTGTCTAGGAGTTCTATTCTTATTTGCATATTCTTTTGATGATCTAAAGCTTCCTTCAACTTCTCTTTGATAAACTTCATTTGATCATCCATTTATCTTAACATTTTAGCACCAATCACTAAGATGACATCATGCCTGTTCTTAGACATGGGTAACCCTTGAATAAAAGTCCATACTTATGACTTGTCACTTGTGCTCAAGGATACTGTGTAGATACAACAATCCTATTGGATGCACATACTCAGCCTTGACTCACTGGCATTCCAAACATCAAGCTACAAATTTCATCACATCCCTCTGAAGTCTAGGCCAAAAGTATAAAGGTTTCAAACCTTCGACCATCTTTGTCACTCCAGGGTGACCTGAATAAGGTGCATTGTGAATCTCTTCAAGCACTAACTTCCTCAACTCTCATGAGTTAGGAATATACATCCTCCCTTGAAATTTCAATAGTCCATCTGATTCAATAACATAACCAACAAACCAATGATTTAAGGGGTTGACTTCCAAAGCTTGTTTTACTCTTTCATAATGATCATCCCCTTGAAGATTTTGAATCACTTTCTGTTCTAATTGGATCTCATAGTAACAGTAGTAGCTAGATGTCTTCTCCTACTAATAGCATCTGCTACTCTAATATCCTCTCCTTTTATATACTCAATTCTAAAGTCATACTCACTAAGGAATTCCAACCATCTTCTCTGTCATGCATTAAGGTTAGGTTGAGTAAATATATACTTGAGCCCTAGATGATAGGTCTTCAACTCAAAGGGTTTACCTAGAAGATAACGCCTCCACCTCTAAAGTTCATGAACTATGGTAGCTAACTCAAGATCATGCACATAGTTGAACTCATGTTGTTTTAACTTTCTTGACTCATACGCAACCACTTGCTCATTCTACATCAAAACTCCTCCTAATCCTTCTCCTAAAGCATCTCTTATAACTGTAAAGTGTCCATTAGGATCTTGTATGGTTAGGATAGGAGAAGTTGTGAGTTTTTCCTTTAGCACTTGGAAATCTTGCTCACACCTGTTTGTCCATTCAAATTTCTTACCCTTCTTTTGAAGTGTGGTAATCGGTGCTGCTATGGTTGAAAAACCTTGCACAAACTTTTTATAATAACCTGTGAGTCCCATAAAACTTCTAACTTATGTTACACTCTATGGTGTAGGCCATTGCATTATTGCTTTTATCTTCTTAGGATCAACTACAATCCCTTCTGCTGAGATCACATGACCAAGGTAGTGCACTTTATCTTGAAAGAATGTACACTTAGATAATTTACCCTAAAACTTTCTTTCTCTCAACCACTATAAAACAATTCTTAAATGCCTTTCATGTTCTTCCACTGATTTAGAGGATATCACTATGTCATCAAGGAAGGTTAACACAAAATCATCTAAACAATCTCATAAAATACTATTCATCAACTTCATGAAAGTTGCTAGAGCATTAGTTAATCCAAATGGTACTACTGTGAACTCATAGTGACCATATCAAGTCCTAAAAGCTATCTTAGAGATGTACTCATCCTTAATCCACAATTGGTGATAACTAGATCTAAGGTCTATCTTTGAGAACATTGTTGCTCCTTTCATCTAATCAAAGAGCTCATCTATTTTTAGAAGTGGATACTTGTTCTTTATAGTAGCCTTGTTAAGCATCCTATAATCAATCCATAATGTCAAAGTACCATCCTTCTTCTTTACAAAGATGACTAGTGTGCCCCATGGTGACACACTAGATCTAATGAACACTTGATTTAACAACTCTTGCAGTTATGCCTTAAGCTCATACAACTCTATAGGGCCCCTTAGATTGGGACTCAGTCCCTAGTAGTAAGTCAATTGAGAACTCAATTTTTCTCTTAAGCGGTAATTCTGTCAACTCTATAGGAAACACATCTCTGAAATCTCTAAGGATTAGATATACTCATTAAACACTAGTTCTTCTTTATCAAGGTCCTTTACTTGGACAACATAAATTGCACATCCTTTTCTCTTGGCTTTCTTCAATTGCATAGTCAAGATTTCTCTAAGCTCTAAAGGTCTCTTAGTTCCATTAATTTCTACTTGGTTCCCTATGTCATCTAAACATCTAACAACCTTGTCTTCACAGTTTACTAGAGACTTATGTTAAGTTAACCAGTTGATTCCTAGAATTACATCATAAGAGCCTAAAGGTGCTACATACAGATTCACTTGTGTCTGAAAACTAGGAAGCTCTAACTCACATTAAGCTAGACATGAGTCTACTCTCTTTTCTGCACTATTGCCATATTCTACCATCTAAGAGTTTTCTATATGTCCAGGTGTAATAGATAACTTCTAGATACTACACTAGGATCACAAAACCTTCTGTGGTACCAGTATCAATGAAAATAGAAACAGTAGTCCATAGAGCTTACCTTGGAACTGAATAGGTGCTGCTTGAAACTCTGCTTGTCGATTATCGACTGCAGCATGAATCTAATGCTGCAGTGCTCCTTGTTGATTCTTGTTTCCTCTTTTATGTGGACACACATTTACATAAAGCTCTCCTCCACAGATGTAACATCCACCCCTAGGTGCTCCCGGTCCTTTAGTTCTATCCCTTGGATTCTTTTTTTGTTGTTATTGCCACCTCTTTTGTTTCCACCATTTCCATCCTAAGAATTATTACCTCTCTTCAGATTCTTGATCTGTCTATTATTACCTTGTTTGTTATTCTATTGATAGTTCTGTTGATTATTCTGTGTTTCTTATTTGAAAACTTAGCATCTCTTTGCTTATGGTAATTTATTGTCTGTTGCAACCTCTGCTCTTGCTTTATTTCTTTCTCAAAAGTGGCATCCATAGTGAGTGGGTTATGAATATCTACCTCAGATCCAATCTAATGGTTTAATCCCAAAATAAAAGTAAATAAAAAACCTACTTCTTTCGCTATCTTTGTTTAATTATTAGCAATAACTCCTACTTCAGGAACTGGAACTTCTATCCTTGGGTTCTCATTTTGTGTCTGAACCCTTGGGTTTTCATTAGCATTCTACCCTATAGGAATTCCTCTAATCTCTTGTTCAAGAGTATTCATCCTTGTGTCTTGTTGGATCATGACACCAAGAATATGGTCCAATCATTCATCTTGATCAATGTTTCTAGTATTCATGATGGACAATCTGGATCATGTTTGCAACTTTAGCACAATAGTACCAAAAACAAAGGTCCTAGTGTTAAACCTAGAGCTCTGATACCAAATGTAAAGCGTCACAAATCATGTTAAGGCATTTAAACCAACTCAAAAATAAATGAAGTAAATAATCCGCTTAAATACAACATCGCAATATCTAAAATGAAAAGATGTAAATAATCCACTTAGAAACAAATTTCAAAGATAAAACATGTAATTAATCTACTTAATCACAATATCTCCAATAAAAGATAATATCAAAAATATGAATCTCAATGTCAATGAGTCTTACATAATTGTGCTTAATCCAGGTAACAAGCACTATAAAATAATATACATAAATCCCTTGGCAATCATGCCATTAATAAATATATCAACACATTCTCCAGCTGCATGAACCAAGTGGTCCACCACCTAAAAACTGAGAGATGGGAACATGGCTCAGGTGCTTTTCCACCCAACCATGAACTATTTACACTTCCCTGGATCCTTTCCTGAAATGAAGGAAACCCAGCCCTATACAAAATGTCTAGCTACCTGGTAACAACTGCAAGAGGGAACACTCGATGCAACCCTAATGTATGAATGTGCAATTCTAAGTAATGAAAAGCAAATTGTCTCACAACAGGATGTGACAGAGATATCAAAAAATAAGTTAAGACAATGAATGTCTATTTCAATGTTATTCCAATTAGATCTTATCATTTAACTAAATTGGTCAATTCCTGTAAAGAGGAAACCCCATCTTTGATAATACACATTCGTCATCACAATCCCAAAAATAACCCAATACATTCTTATATAAAAACTACTTCTTTCCCAAAGAAGCAAGAGAATAAGTAAAGAATAACAAATTCAAGATTTCCAATAAATCAATCCAACCCCTTTCCCAAACATCAAATAAGGAAAATACACTTTCAAGCAATAAACCATCTTTTGGGCATACAATTAAACTCATAAGTTTATCAATTTGATATAGTTTCTAATCTTGTATTTCAGTCACAATGTCTTCAATAATAGCTATTCTAAGATATTAATCTATCTTGTTGTTATTTTTGTGACAGGAAGTTTTAAAAACTACAAAAACAATAAAAACTATAAAAATAGACCTCGTGTCACCACTGTGACAGGAACTGTCGTAGAAATAAAAACATGAACATAAATCATAGTATAATCTAATTTTTTAGTCATAAAAACATAATAAAAATTTCATTCCTAGATTGTTTTAACTTATTGTTATTCTGGTGACAAGAAACTAATTTGTTAAGCATGCAGTTTAAGAACATACATCTCTCCACAACCTTCCTATCGATGTGGCGATACTAGCAGTGGCAGAATAGTAAAATAAACAATTCACAGAGTTTGTAATAGCTTTCTGTCATCCACGATAATGGTTTGAAAAATGGTGTTTTACATAGTAGTAACTGAGGAATGTCTATGGAGTTAACAATAGCTTTCTTTTCTAATTTTTAAGAATATATTTTTCTTATAGTAAGGTCAATTTTTATCACATAACCACTTTAGCCAGCATAAAAGAAAAAATGTAGTCATACAGAAAAATAATATCTATAATATAAATATCTGACAGAGAATAAGTTGATGGCATCAAGGGATTTTGATAAAATATGTTTTTTAAATGGTAATATCAAGATCTGGAAATGACAATTTGCAAGAACTAAAGGGTGATCGATCTATACAAGATCATCCAAGAAGGCCAAACGGTTGAATGATGGGGGTGATGGGTTAGTAGATGAAGTCAACGGCCTAATTCAGGCTTAATATTTTAGATCGATAACTATATTTGGCCAACTAAAATACACTGCTACAAATCACAGTTCAAATAGTCTTCAGAAGGTAAGGTGACTAGTTACTAGAGAATGGTTTGACCAAGAAGAGTAGGGAGCAGTGAAAAGAGAAAATAAACTTAGGTCAAATCATCTAGATAACAGATAAACACAAGAATAGAAGCAAGAACAATGTCTATCATCGATTTAAAACAAGAATGCAAACATAGGTTTTAGAGTAAAGCAATTTCAATATTTTTGCCAACCAGAAAGAATATACAAGTGGCCAGAATAGAGGGATGGCCAGCCAGAATAAAGATCGACCAAAACAAGGAACGACTTAGGCAGAACAAGGGTCAACAAACCCAGACAAAACCCCAACCAAAATCTATCTCTATTCGGCCATAAAAAAATGTTAATCAAGAATGCAAAATCATGAGATAAAAACTTGGTGATATTAGTTCATTGAAGAAGAATTGTAAAAGAGTTGTTGCCTTCTCTCCTGTCGTAACTTGGAGATCTCAGCTTTGATGTTGCCTAAGACTATCTTTTGCTGCTCAAAATTGCCTTTTTCTTACTGCACACCATGGGTTTCTCTCAGGAATTTGTGGTATTTTCTGACTCTAAGGCCCTTTTCTTTTAACCAAAAACTCAACTCTTATTTATGGTGGTCCAAGATTAGGTTCAAAACTGAAGTTTTTATTTCAGTTTGCATGAATAATCGACCAATAGAATTAGAGAAAATAAAATGCTATTTAAAACAATAAAATAATATTTTTTCAAGTTACTGTCGCATGGATGATAGGAAACCTATATTTAATTCTTTTGTTTACTCATCTAAATATAATAACACTATTTTTAATCTAATTTAACTATTTTTATTAAAACAAATCCAATTAAATAATTAAAACAGAAATGCAATATAATATTGTATATTTATCTATATATAATTTAATATACTTATTTATTTTTAAGGAACATGTTGTTTTCAAAACATCTATAAACAATATCTTATTAATTAATTTAAAATACAATCATTTATATTTCCTTATTAGTATCACACCATTCAAACATAATTCAAAAAGATGTTAAATTGAGTAATCACATCATGCATTCGAAGATTGTTAACATCCACGCATTAAAACAATCAAAGCCAATCAATAATGCATATGCAACTACGTGATGTGTGTGATTACATTAGGGTAATCCATCCATCAGTTCCTTCCATGTGGCTAGAACATCTCTACCTCAGCCATGCTCTCGTCTTCGATGAGTACCTGCATCCATTTGCACTCATCTTGACGTCAATAGGTTAGTGTCTCCAAAAACATAGCCGAAGCAAATCATTGCATTTACAATATCCAATATTTAAAACAATTTCTACTTTTTGTCAATATAAATCATAATTACTACCTCCATGTACTCAAAATTACTTAAAGTAAAGTAAATCAAAATAATTGTTCACTAAACTAGATTAATCATATTGTTCGTAAAAATGAGACGTGACAACAATTCTTCTCAATATAAAATAAATTGTAATACAATTCTCGGCTATATTATTAAAACCAATTTAATACTTTAGAATAAAATAAACATATAATATTATTAAAAAATCATCAACATTAATTAATTTTAGCTCATCACATATTTCATTATTAAATAGTCTTATAAAAAGTTTAATTGTGAGAAAATTCATAATAAGAGAAAAAATTTAAGCAACTCCAAACGCAATAAAAAGTAATAATAATAATTACTTGACACGAGTGGGCTTGGAAGTTGCCATCCTCTTAATAAAACTTAAAGATAGTGAAAGAGGGGTAAATGAGACACATACAAACATTCCCCTTATATAACTAAAACAAAATAATTTAACAGAACACAATTTAACACAAATTAATTTCTAAACAATCCATAATACAATTATGAAGATGAATATTTTCCTCAATGTCTTATATTTAAGAAGTTAAATAGTAATTTAAGTTGTATAAAATAACAACATAGAGACAAGAAAAAAATTAAGATTTAAATAAAATCATAGGTCTATATTTTTTAAAGAGTTGTGGAGCTATAATTTTAATAAATATTAAAACTTACCAAAATGATATTGAAAACACACACACACACACAGACATATATATATATATATATATATATATATATATATATATATATATATAACCAAAAAAATTCTACACTTGATTTTTTAAACTATTTTTTTAGTTAAAAAAACAAAACTCTAGTTTTATTTTACTCTATGCTATGGTTTTAATAAATTATAAAGGAGGCAATATATAAAATTGTAGACACCTAAATTTGTCCATGTCTTACCAAACTTTGTCAAATACATTACTTGAGACATCTTATGACATTTTGTCCTAGATCCTTTTCATTAGCCAATTAATTAAATAAATCATATTTATTTATTTAATTTCACACCTTTCCTCTAATTTCAATAAATAAAATATTTATTTAAATTAGCCCTTTTCCCACCTTTTCCAACTAATTTAAATAATCTTTTAATTAAATTAGGTCTCATTTATTCTCCATCACAGACTTGCAATCACAACCGTTCATCCAAATTAGCCTTTCCTATAAATCAACCGTCTCCCAAGCCATTTGGGGGGATCAATGGGCAAGCAACCTCATGAATTCAAAATTCCTCTTCATCTCCATTCTCATTCTTCATCTTCAATCGTAGTGTTATGCTGCTGAAGTGAGCCATCACATTCTTCCATCAACAACAATCTTTGACAGTTCGCATTCCTATGCAAGATTGAGAAGGGCAATGGAGGAGAGCCAAGCTTAGCATAGAGATTTGATTTAGTTTGTTTTCATACTTTTGATTTCTATGTTATTTTGTACTTCATTGTTTAGTTAGGGTTTCATGATTGATATGATTGATTTCTCCCTGATTTTCCCTAACTTACATTGGTGAACCTGACGTGAACTAATGAATTTTGTAAATTTTGCATGAATTTGATGAATTTAGGGTTTTATAGGTTGTGCACTACATCCGTGGCTTTCAACATTGCATCTGTGACTTTCTACACCGCATCTATTTAACTTTGTTTGTAGGCTTTTATTTGTCTCTCTAATTAATTTCCCATTTCTTTGTGTTTTTTTGATACACTAACAATGATTATACAACATTAGGGTTTATGCTCGTCATTAAGGTTTCATGCTCAGGTGGCTTTTTATCAAATTACATGTGTTTTTATACTGTCAATGCAGTGTGACACATCCATGGCATTCTGCACCGCATTCGTGGCTTTCTGCACCACATACACTGATTCCTACACCACATCCACTGATTCTTGCTTCACATCTACTAAATCCTGCACCGTATTTGCAGAATCTACTTGACTATTGATTAAGTTTTTCTAAGGCTCTCAAGGTTTTTTTTCATTTGAATCTTATTTGTAGGGAGTTTAAATGCTTTATCTATTTGTCTAACCCTCTAATAATTAATTTATATCATTGAGGTTTATGTTCATCATTAGGGTTTCATGTCTGGGTCACTTTTAATCAAATTTCATGTGTTTTTGATGCCTAGAATATAGTGTGATGTATCTACAAGTTCTATGATGCATATGTAAGTTATGTGATGCATCTACAAATTTCTATGATGCATCTGCAAGTTTATGTGATGCATCTGCCAGTTCTTGTGACGCATCTGACTGTTTTGCTCATAATGTCATCATAAAATATCAAAATCATGCAAACAAAGGCTCATTGGAAATACGATTCAATCAGCACGCAATGGTATAGGTTTTATCATGTGACTATAGCAATTTCCTTCCTTTGTTCTTGGTCAAAGTCAAACTTGATTTCAAACTTCAAATGCTCATATCTTTTGCATATTTCATCCAATTTTCATGATTTTTTTAAAAGTGCATAGAATTTTCTAAATTTTCTGCTTATGCAATCCATTCAGCTGTATCAAGACATCTTAATCAGATTTTATCAGACTTTATATTGTTCATATAATGGTCTTCTATGCAAGTTTAATTCTTTCTCTTTTAATTTTGTGGCTTGTAGGTGACCTCACAAGGCTAGAACAATGTTGCATCAGTCATCCACAACAGATTGGAAGTGAAAATTTTAGATGCACTCTTAATCTTTCATTTCTCATTTAATCAAATCAAACATTTCTTGTCTCACACTTTGATTTGGGCTTGTAAAACAAACTCTTGCTTGCATTCACACATCAAAATTAGGCATTAAAATGAACAAGTGTATTCCATTCAAATTTTGACTTGGGCATAAAAAGAACCAATGCTTGAACTGCTTGGTGAACTTGATTGTGTTTAGAGGTGTGTATGCTCTTCTCATGCACTTCGTGCGATCTTGAGAGTCAAAAACACCTCTCATCCATTCATTTTCACACCTCACATTTTGATTTTCTTAAGGACAATTTACAAGTACGAGGGTGAATCAAGTGTGTCTATGTATGCTCTCTCCTTGCACAATAAGGTGACCTTGGATATCAAAAACACCCACTTGGTTTTCTTTTGTCATACATTTCTTAGGAGGCCTTCTTGGAGACACACCACTCCAAGGGATGACCTCAACTGAGGTGTGAATTGAAAGACACCCTCATTGAAAGTTGAAATCTTCTCACTCATGGCTAAGCCCTAAAGAACTTTATACCTTTGAGAAGTGAAGGTGAAGGGTGGGTTACCCCTTTCTCTTGGCTATGTGGTGGGATTTTGCTTTCAATTCATTCCCCTAGTTAACCTTGTGTAATCTAGATTAAGACCTAATTGGCCATACCCCCACATGACTAATTCTAGGCCTTGTTGATGTGTCTTCTATGTGTGATTGTTTAATCATCATCACATTCTTCAATTTCAAATTTAAACTTGCATATGTGTCTTGCGTGAGTGATTCGTGTTTCTACATGTGCGATCATTTGTTTCAACATTGCCAAATCAAGATCTAGACACCAAACACATAAAGACAAGTCATTATACACATTCCTTCCAACACATTCAAATCTAATCACTTTCATCCTAATCACCCTTCTTAGCCACTTCATATCCTAATCATATCCAAGTCACCATAATTCAAACCCTGATCATTCTTTGTCACCTTCTTCCTGATAAAAACTGAATCATACCTAATCATTACACATCTTCATCATCGTCATGTTACAAATATGTGCCTAAGTAGTGTTGTCATTGATGTCAACATATCCTTGTTTCCATTGGTGTCAACTGTATCCTATTTTGTTGTCTGCATAGAAGACTAGATTATTGAGGATATTGAGAAAATTAATAACAATCAATGCATGTGGACCATATAGCTATGTAGAGGATTGTTAGAGGTTGCTCCAATCAAGATTTGAGAAGTCTGCATAAAGATCTGAAGAAGTTATGGGCATATGAGTAGAACTAGATTCTGTAGTACTCCGAAGAGACAGTGTGACAATAAATTGGTCCAGATTGTTCTACCATGAAATATTATGGTCTGTAGATCTGAAGATATGTTTGGGAAGTCAATGTGTATCATCATCACCTGTGGTTCATGGTTTGGAGGTCCGCAATCGATCTTTCTAGTTTGACAGTCATGGCAGATAATGTTCTTGAGGTTCTAGAGGAAGATACATATGATTCAAGTAATTTGGTTTAGAATGAATGTTATTGATGATTTCAATGTGCTTATGGAGGTCTCTGGATTGTGTGGGTACTATGTTGGAGGTCTGGATTGAAGTTTGAGCTTGTTGATTGAAGGTTTCTTCTTTCAGGTTGACATTCTTCCTAGTCTTGGCTGATCGGATGTTCCTAGCTTGTTGTAGATGATCCAAAGAGTGTTTTATGAAGCATGGAGTAGCTATTGAGTATGATCCAAGTATGAGTTATGTTTGGTCAACAATGTAATGTTCCACATCAAGTTTAGCCAACATTGTTGATCATTCCAAGGTCAATGAAGTGTATAAATACTTGTTGAAGAGTTGTGGAAAATTATCCTTGAACAATTGAGTTAAATATGAAGAAAGGATAAAAAAGCAGAGAAGAGAAGAAGCGGTACTAAGGGAGTCTAGAGCGAAGAGTCAGTGAAGAATAATTTAAAGATAGGAGTAGAATTTTTTGAGCCATCAAAGGGACTGATTCAGACATGAATATAGATGCTATTTCTCAATTCATTTTCTTTGTGTAAATCATAATCTCTTATAGGCAGTGAGCCTTTTCTTGAGTAGTGAGATTTGGGTAGTGAGCCCGAAGGCATGTGCCTTCTATTTTCTTAAGTACTTTTAATAGGGTATGCAATTCTTGTGGATTAAACCCTAATGTGGTTTTTCCCTTAATCAGGTTTTCCACATGAAAATTCTGATGTTGTGTGTTCATGTTGTTTCTTCTCTTGTGTTGATTAATGCTTAAATGTTCTCATCATTAATCTAATTATAATAAAGGCTTAAAAGTTTAGAAAAGATTAAACTTTAGGGACAACTGATTCACCCCCCCCTCAAGTGTCTAAACTATTTCCAACACTTCATTTTTAATCAAATCAACTTCATTCTAATCATCATCGTAATCCAATCCTAATCATTCCTTGTCACCTTCTTCATTATCCAAATCATTTTCATTCTAGTCCAATCAATTTCAATCATAATCATTATAATCATATCCTGATCAATCCAAGTCACCCAATCTTGTCATTCCACATCATTCCTAATCATTCTATCCAAATCATTATCCTAATCAGCATTTCATAATAATCCCATCCTAATCATAGTCTAATCATATCTTCATCATTCAACTTTCATTCTAATCATACCCTAATCATTCAATCACTCATTCCAAACCATTCCACATCAACCTAGTCCTAATCAACACTTGTCAAAATGGCCCTAATCATAAACAAGCCCAATCATAATCCTAAGCCCAAGATCATAGTTCAAGGGGACCATCCCTCTAGTGCAAATAATGAGACAAATTCAAAACCCATAATCATAATCCAAGGGGGCTACCCTTCTAATTCAAATCGTGAGACAAAACCCAAGCCTAAGATCACAATTCAAGGGGGCTATCCCTCTAATAATGAGACAAAACCTAAGTCCAAAATCACAATTCAAGGGGCCTACCCCTCTAATAATGAGACAAAACCTAAGCCTAAAATCACAATTCAAGGGGGCCCTCTCCCTAATTATAATGTTGAAAATAATCCAAGACCTAAAATCATACTTCAAGGGGCCCCTCCTACCACTTCCAACAATGACATGAACTATGTTTCATACCTTGAGGAACAAATTGACATGCAAGAACTTAAACACATGTGTGACACCATGCTGACATTAGAAAACAAAGTCCTAGCATCTAAACTCCAAAACCTCCTTTGAACACTTCACCAAGTACCCCAACCCTTCGATCATCAAACCATACATTGACTTCAAACCATCTTCCAAAATTTCCAACAAATCAAATCACCAGAAATCCAACATCTCCTAGTCCAACAAGCACATCATCCTCTATCTATTCATTATCCACCAATGCCACCTCAACCTTATGTGACATCCCCTTCCACTTCATACCAATCTAATTCACCCATATGCCAAGTCAATACCACTCCCACCAATCCATGTTTCTCATGTCAATGCTACATCAACCAATCCATCCACTTCTTCCCATATCAATGCCACATCAACCTATCAAGTCACTTCACAACAAGCATGTGTGAACTTAAGTTCTTCTTTTCAACAAGTCTAAATGCCTACATGCTCTAATGCCACCTTTTACAAGGGGAACACTAGTCTAGGACATGCACCCTATAAGTATATCATACCACTATCCAATCAAAATACCTATCCAAAAGCCACCATGTCCTAGTCCTAATCCAATGGTCCCCACACTTTCCAACCCATTAACCCCTTCATTAACCTTACCATCCTCTAATCCACTGGCCAATTCATCAACTCCATGTCGTAAGCTCAAACATTACAAAAGCATACTCAAATCCACCCATCCACCTACAAAGGATGTGACCCAAGTGCTACAAGCAAGGAATAAATTGTCTCCATGTCATCCAACACATATTCTTGAACATACAAAAGAGTCCTCAAATACCATGTCAAGTCCTTCAAATGAACTATGTCATCCAAAACCCCTTGAGCCTATTCATGAATCTCCCCCTATGAGTCCAAGTCAACCTCCATCATGCTCCTACACAATCGACCATCAAGAACATGTCAAGCCTCTCCATGAGTCATCTCCTTCCACCTCCATTCAAAAAATTCATGAGGTATGTCAAGAACACAATCCTAAGCATGAAGAAACATCTAACCCTCACTCTAGTCAAGATAAAATCACATCCATCCATCCCATCCATAACATGTACCTTTTACATGATCAAGACATTATGCATGATGAAGAACTTATCCATGAGAATCTTGATCCTATTCATACCTCCACAACCATTCGTGAACAAGACACCCAACACTTATATGCTCTATCTAATGCAAGTCTTGTTGACCTACTTGAGCATTCACCTCATTTCATGGTCTTCCTACAAAGTGAAGAAACTCCACCAATCCATGATCCAACCACTTCCACTTGTCATGATGAGAGATGTGCCTCCCAAGCATACATAGAAGATCAAACAAATAACTTGGATCTAAGTGAACAAAATGCTAATCAAGATCCTAATGATCCTTCCACATCCACCACTAACTCCATTTCAAATCCACTATCATATCCTCTTGGTTTTTCCAATTTCATTCATGAGTGTTTTTCCTTAGGAACACAACAACCTTTGTCCACCAGTTCACCTTCTCCATCAAATAAGGAACTCATGTCTAGTTCCCAAAACACACCTAGTCCCATAGTCCATCGCATGCTCCAACACATGAATTATTAAGGTAAATGCTTAGGCCTTCATGAACAAGGTGTTTTGGGGCCAATCCATGTCAATGTTCCCCTACGCTCATATGGTAGCAGATATACACCCCAAGGAAAAAAATCTAAAGATGTTGGTACTTCCTCCATGCCTCCTAAGTCCACTTCCCATCACACAGCCCATCATGTACCCAAAACATATGTCACCAATCCACCTCCATTATCCTACAAGTGTCAAAAGCATGTGACCATACATCTTCCACCATCCAACTTACCTCCACTTGTTCCAACTCCTAACATTGCTCCATCCACTTTACCATCATTGCTTCCAACACCTAACATTCCTATAATCTATAAATTCTATCACATTTTTAATCATGACCAATTTATGCACGCATCATCTAAACATGAATCTTCCACTCATTCCACCAAACCTATGGGATTCAAAAACAAACATTTAGATGCCTCCTTTCATAAAGACAAACATCCTAAGGGTCCTAATACCTTAGGAAATCAATCCAAATTTTTAAAAAATCAATTCAAAAATCCATCCAAACCCATACCTTCACAAGAAAAGTTCAAAAGGAAAATGGTATGGGTCCCTAAACAAAAAGGAATTAAGTCACATGAGGCATCCACCTCTCACAAATCCTAAACATCCTCTTCCATCTATTCCATTCAAAAATATCACATTCATCCATCCTATTAGACTTAGGGCACACAACTGAGAGGGGGGTGAATCAATTATATAAAACTTTCACACTTAAATCTTCTTTATGATTAGGAGTATATCATTCATGAAACATAATGCAATTAAATCAAAAGCAAAAACTCATCAACACATAAGACACCAAGATTTTGACGTGGAAAACCCGGTTAAGGGAAAAACCATGGGGTGATTAACTCGAGATTGTATTCTCTATTAGAAGAATAGAAAGAACAAACGGCACATACCAATTAGTGCTCACTGCCTGAGCACACTGCTCACAAGAGGCTTGTTGATGACTGTTTTGATGCAATCATAACAATAAGTTAAAATTCACATAAAACGAACTGAAACTATACTTGAAAGACAAGAAGGAATCATCTGGTGATTCAACTAATCCCAAGTCTACAATGGTTCGGTTGGTCAAGTTCAGTTGGTCAATGTGAAGCTGTAATGTTCAAGGGGCCTTACGTAGTTTAGGTTTGTTTTGTGGTTTACTGGACTAAGAATATGCAAAGAGGTCATAGATTTCAACAAGTATTCTGTTCATTTGCATACAAGTGATACCGGGCTGCAAGTTTTAGATGGTTTTCTTGGATTTTTTGCAGCTTTCTTCTTTATCTGTTTATGAAAACTGTCTACTTATAGCTCTGTTATGCATGCTTCTTCAAATTTGAGACAATTTCCTTTAGATTTCTACGTTTTCAGCTAAATATTTCAGATGGGTTGGGAAAAGTTAGAAAGATCCTCATTTAATCTACCGAAGGATCTAATTGTTTCTGTTATGCACTTTGTAAATACCACAGTAATTTGATCAAATCCACAGTAAAAACCCTAAATGCAAGTTCTGAGCATTTTCACAAACATACATTTAAAATTGCAAGCTCTCAAAGAAGATATTTCGAAATACAAAGAAGAGTAGGAGAACACTCAGAAGATAGATGCAGAACTCCAGATTCTATTGTATTAGAAACGAATAGCCATACATGATTTACAATGTAAGAATGACTCTTAGTTTCATTGATCATACTACAGAGAACTTACAAGCTTTACAGATACAGTAAGGCAGCCAAACATTCCACGCGCACCTTACTGCAGACAAACAGGCGACCTCCTTCTTCTACACTAAACTATGCTAAGCTAACTTGCTGTGTTTTCCTAGAATCCCTGTTGTAACCCTAAAAATCCCTGTTGTAAAGTATTACAGTGTAGAGAGGCACAATATAAAGACATTCTGATTGTCCTCAATACAGCAAAAACCTAACTGAACCCCTGGTTCAAACCCCTGGTTACAGCAATAAATGCAGGTGAACCAGTTCTCAAAAAGATAGCTCTGAGCAGTGTCAAATCTGGGCGAAATATTGCCCCTTCTGAGAAGTTCCGGCAGCTGGGTAATAACTTCTGTTTGTCTTTTGTGATAATACTCTCAGCTGCAACCTTCATCTTTACTTGAATGGCCTTGACTTTTAGCATTTCATCCTTATCTTCTTGCTCCTGAGATCAGATCTTCTGCCTCCATGAGGTCACTGTGTTGACTTTCCAGCTGCTTCCTCAACTGCAAGCCTGCAAGACAAGACAAGCAATAAGTATTCCATTTATCACATAAACAGCATGAAATTAAAGTAACCGTTTAAATCCAGGTGACTGCGCAAGATTGTGGAAATCGGATCAAAATGCACTCAAAAACGCGTCCAAAATGCGCTCAGACTGCTCAAACTTCATCGGGTCAACCATCGCTGACCGGGAAAATGCCAGAAGCGCCAAAAAAAACACTTTAAAAAACTCCACCGCTTCATTTCCCGCCCATCGGCATGATCATCGCTGTTGGTGCGTCAAAAAACATGTTGGTCGATATAATTCATCATCATGATATTCGGGAAATATGATGTATTCCTTTCCTGAAGGTCCAGATGAATGTCATCATGATATTTCACTTTTGCATATGGGAGAAAAGAACATCATCATCATCATCATGTTGAAGAAGAATAGGAGGATATGAATATGATCATGCTGCCGAGGAAAGGAAGATGATGGTGACGTCATCATGATATTCGGGCTTCATTGAAATGCTAAGGATGACATCATCATCATATTCAGTTAAGATCAGGGGGCAATTGTGATATCGGGTCACCTAAGGAACATGATCAGGATGATGAGTGTAATATGACCCCTTTTGCGGCCAAGGTAACCCTCTTGAAAGATCAGGATGATGAGGATCATCATCATATTTGGGGCTTCTGTCGAACTTGGAATAAGACGTCATCATCATATTTCGGCAAACGGATCGTGCTTGAAAATATCCTGTTTGAAGGAAAAATGTGATGATGATGATCATCAGGATATTTACTTCTTCGTTTATCAGATTGGGATGACGTCATCATGATATCCGGAGCCTTTGTTAAACTTAAAACATGACGTCATCATGATATTTCGCCAACCGGATCATGTTTGGGAAAAAATCCTGCCGAAGGGAAAATGTGATGATGATGATCATCAGGATACTTGCAAAAGGTTGTATTTCATCGGCAGGAGGACTTTGCGAAATATCAGGTGGACAAACAAGATCATGGTGATCTTGACGATATGACAGGATAAAAAATATATGATGATGATCCTCCTTATCGAATTATCCAGATGACGTCATCATCATATTTCATTTTCGGAACACAAGGATGAGTTAAGGTCATCATGATATTTGCGCTAGGGTGATATTGTAAAATATGATCATGATGTTGAGGAATGCAATATCGACTTCTTCTTAATAGATAGGGTGATCATCAGGATACTTCGCTAAAGAAGATCAGGAGGATATGAAGATGATGATCCTCCTTCTCGAATTATCATGATGATGTTCCCAGCACTTAGCGAATTTCAGCAAATGACCCTCGTGAAAGATCAGGATGATGATCATGATGTTGTAAAAGGAGACTAGGAGGATATGAAGTCGTCATCATCATAAATCGAACTTCAGCAAATATCATGATGATGACCCTCCGATAGGATTATAATACGCGCACGCAAATATGCCGAAGGTGGATTTTTCTAAGTCTGGGTGATCAGCATGATATTATAAGATTAGGTAATGTTGAAATATCATGATGATGCTCGCGATACAAAGGACCACTCGACGGGGGAACTTACCTTGACTTAAAGTTGATATCATCATGATATTTGAACCTCAGGATATTATCGGGGGGGTGCGTTTCAAATATGATGATGATGTTCTCATACAGCAAAACCAAGTTTATAAAATATGACGCTCCTAAGAAAATCATGATGCTGCATAATGCGCACAAGGCCCTTTGACGGGTAAAGGGTACTACCACCTAAGATTGACGTCCGGATATTGCGACTGCATGATTTTTATCGGGTGATAGACCAAGATCATGATGATCTTGACAACATGACTTAGGATATAAAAAAATATGATGATCCTCCTGCGAATATCAGGTTTGACCAAGACTTTGACCGTGCATAACTTTCACATATGGACGAATTTTCAAGTGAAGTAAAAGGCAAACCTGCATGGAATTTCAAGCTCTTTCTAAATATGAGGTCACAGCAATAAAATATGAACTTTGACAAACTGACCTCATGATGATGACCAACCTTATCCAATATCATGATGATGATGCACCTGACCTTCATTTTTACCAGACCGCCAGAAAGCAAAAAAACACAAGCAGAAGCAAAAAGCAAAACATCAGCAGGGGTCCCCATTTTGCTAAGGAGCATAATGGGGCGTGTTGTGAACATCACAACAAGGCTCACTGCCTACAGGAGACACATTATCTACAAAGAAATAAGTATCACCTACTTGAGCTAGAAAGTAGCATCTTCACCATGCTTGAATCAGCTCCATTTAAGCCCAATACTTCTGCTCTGTCTTTTGCTCTCCTTCTTTCTACCACACTCTCATCTCCATAAGGACAACTCTAAAATGACTTCGTAACCCCTTACTTATACAAGACATCAACTTAGGAATGATCATCTAAGTCAGTAAACATCCATAAGAACATCTGCAAGATGTGTAACTCATCCAGTCAGCCAGTCTCAGGAAGAACTCCTTCACCCGGAGGTTATCCTTCAATTGCAAGATCCAACTTTGATGTGGACCATCCACACAATCCAAACATGATCCAAAGACCTCCACAAGATTTCCTGAATAATTAATAACATCCACACTTCATCTGCATACTGAAATCCTTCTCTCCTTCATCTGGAACCTCAAGAACACAGTCTGTCACTACTGTCACAAAGGAATAGATGCCTCCAGACCTCCAAACCACAAACCAATTGAGTTGATACTTCAAACAAACTTCCTGAACACTCTCAAATCTACAGAATAGGACAATGCATTTTTGGATCTCACCGGACCTTTCTGTAACACTCTGTCACCACTGAGCACCTACCAGAACCGGTTTTACTTGAACTATCATAACTTCTTCAGATCTTCATATGAACCTTTGAAATCTCTACTAAACTATCTTAAGACACATATCTACAAACCCTTTAATCCCCATCCTCTGATTCTCATCCTATCCTGGACTTTTGCCTTACTGTCATCACTGTTCTTCACTATTCCTGATTGAGACTAATTTTCTCAATCTCCTTAGCTCACAACTCATCCAATCCTTATCATTAATGCAACAAGAGTATGTTGACATCATTGACAACACCGGTTAGACCCGTACTTGCAACAATCTCCCCCTTTGTCATTGATGGAAACATATCATGTGAAAAACCATCAAGACAAGAACTTCTCCTTACTGTCACAACTCCCCCTATTAGCAACAACCATTCACATGTCTTCTCTTCTTTTACTACTCCCCCTTCAATCATCATCCACTTGTTTTTCACATGTCTTCTCTCCCACTTTGAAATCAATGGCAAAGGGCACATACTTGCAATTCCATCACTTCAGAATCATACCTGCTGCTCCCCAACATCAATCCGAATCACAAGATGTGACTATGATACCCACCAGACTGATGTACATCAGTGCACCTTAGTTCATCACCGGAGTGCCAATAACCCCTAACTTCTACCTGAGATACTCAAAAGAGTCCTTAGGCAAAGGTTTAGTAAAGATATCTGCAATCTGATTCTTTGATGACACAAACTCCAATTTGATTTTATTCTTGTTCACTTGCTCTCTTAGAAAGTGAAACTTGATAGATATATGCTTAGTCTTTGAATGCAACACCGGATTCTTGGATATACTTATTGCACTTGAATTATCACAGAAGATTGTGATAGGCTCCTCATACTCCACTCTTATGTCTCTTAGCATTTGTTTCATCCACAAAACCTGAGTGCAACTACCTGTTGCTGCAATATATTTTGCTTCTGTTGTAGACAGAGATATTGCCTCTTGTTTCTTGCTTAGCCAAGAAACCAATCTCTTCCCCAAAAAGAATGCTCCACCACTGGTACTCTTCTGGTCATCCACATCTCCTACCCAATCAGCATCTGTATATGCATGAAGAGAGAAATCATGATCTCTAGGATACCATAGACCATACTCAACTATCCCTTTTAGATATCTAAAAATCCTCTTGATTGCCATGACATGAGATTCCCTAGGATTAGCCTGAAACCTAGCAATAAGACCAATAACCTGCATTATGTATGGTCTGGTTTGAGTGAGATACAATAGCCCTCCAATCATTGACCTATACTTTGTCTGATCAACCTTAGGAGAATCATCATCTTTGCTCAATTTACATCTGGTCACCATGGGAGTATTCAATGGCTTTGAGTCTTCCATCCCAAATTTATTTAGCAATTCTTTCACATATTTGGTCTAAGAAATGAAGATTCCTTTCTTTGTTTGAGTGATTTGTAGACCCAAAAAGATATTCATTTCCCCAAGCATGGACAGCTCAAACTCACTTTTCATTTGATTTGCAAAGTTTTACACATACTATCTCTTCCTCCAAAAATGATATCATCCACAAACACTTCAACAATCAACATGTTTTCATGATCAATTTTGAAATATAAGTTACTATCAGTAGTACCTTTGTTGAAACCAATCTTCAAAAGATGCTTGTCTAACCTTTCATACCAGGCTCTTGGGGCTTGCTTCAGTCCATACAATGCCTTCTTCAACTTGCAGACCATATCACCATGATCAGACAATTGAAATCCATCCGGTTGCTCAATGTACACTTCTTCTTCTAAGTCATCATTCAGGAAGGTGGACTTGACATCCATTTGATATACTTTGAAATCTTTAAAGGTAGCAAATATAAGAAATAATCTAACTACTTCAATTCTTGCCACTAAAGCAAAAGTTTCTTCAAAGTCAACTCCTTCTATTTGAGAATAGCCCTTGCAGACCAATCTGCCTTTATTTCTGATTACTTCACCAACTTCATTTAGTTTGTTCCGGAAGACCCATTTGGTTCCAATCACATTCTTGTTTTTTAAGTCTGGGAACAAGATCCCAAGTGTGATTTTTCTCAATTTGCATCAACTCTTCCTCCATTGCTTTGGTCCAGTTTTCATCATTGCAGGCTTCATTTATTGTCTTAGGTTCAATCTTTGAAATTAGACAATACTCATTTGAATTTTGAGCAATTCTCCTTCTAGTTTGTACACATTTGCTTTTGTCACCTATGATCTGATCTTTAGAGTGATTCAGTCTTACATACCTTGGAACTTTGGGAGTTTCTTGCACTTCTACTTCTTGATCAGGCTCATTCAGACTTATCTCTTCTTCCTGATTTACCGGATCAATTTTGACCTAACTTTCAGAAGAGGTTTGGACTCCTTGAATCAGAACACCATTCTGATCTTCATCATATTCATAAAACCTTGAGGGTTTCTCAATTCCTTCATCAACCTTTACATTTGTACTTTCTATTATCTTTCTCAGTCTCTTGTTATAACACCAGTATGCTTTACTTTGAGTAGAGTAACCCAAGAATATTCCTTCATCACTTCTAGCATCAAACTTTCCTAGATCTTCATCTCTTTTAATGTAACATTTGCTACCAAAAACTCTGAAATACCTCACAATAGGAGTGATGCCAAACCAAAGTTCATAAGGAGTCTTATCGGTATTGCTTCTGATTTGAACTCGATTGAGAGTATAGACTGTAGTGCTGACAACTTCTCTCCAATAGATCTGAGGAACATTTTCTTCCATCATCATGGTCCTAGAAGCTTCTTGGATGATCTAGTTCTTTCTCTCCACTACTCCATTCTGCTGTGGAGTCCTAAGAGCAGACAACTATCTCCTTATTCCATGTTTCTCACAGAATTCTAAGAATTCACCGAATGTGAATTCTCCACCTCTATCAGACCTCAGACACTTCAACTTTAATCCGATTTCATTTTCTACCATAGCCTTGAATATTTTGAATTTCTCAAAAGCTTTTGATTTTTCTTTCAGAAAAGTTACCCACATCATGCAGGAATAGTCATCAATTAGTAGCATGAAGTATCTATCACCTTGCAGACTCTTGATTCTTGCCAGACCACAAAGATCAGTATGAACTAAGTCCAATAATTTGTTAGAGGATAGTTCCTTACTTTTGAATGAGACTCTACTTAGCTTACCCAACTGACATTCTTTACACAAGTTGTTGGTAGGTTTTACTAATTTAGGAAGATCTCTTACAACCTAAGTATTGCTTATCTTGATGATATTATCAAAATTCACATGACACATCCTCGTATGCCATAACCATCTCTAATCAACTTGAACAAATAAGTAAATTTTACCAGTACCAACCAAGTGGAAGATATTACCTTTAGTTTGAGTACCGGATGCAATCTCTTTTCCAGAGCTTTCAAAGATCTTGCATTTTCCATCCTTGAACCGGAGATCATAGCCTTTGTCCACCAACTGTCCAACACTGAGAAGATTGTGCTTCAATCCTTCAACATACAGTACATTACCTATTTTGTTTCTACCATCAAAACAAATAGTTCCTCTACCTCTGATTCTACCAGCAGAATTATCACCAAACTTTACCATTTCTCCTTCATACCTTTCCAAATCAACAAACTTATTTTTGTCACCTGTCATATGGTGAGAGCATCCACTGTCAATGACCCAATCATCCTTTTCTTCAACTTGGGTAGCCAGAGCTCTTTCGACAACTTTAAGATTGACAAATTTAGAAAATATAGGTTCTTCCTCCTTGATGGCAATAAACACCCATTCATTTCCAGATTTGTTTCCTATTTCTGATTCATCATCTGTTACTCCTTCATTATCATCTTCTTCATGAACAAAGTAATAATTCGTTTGTAACCTTGCCCTGTTATGATTTGGTCTTGAAAATCTTTCTAGACACTTTGAGGCAAAATGACCAATCTTGTTGCAGTTAAAACACTTGAAAGGCAATTTTCCTTCATACTTACTGGATCCTCTTGGCAATCTCTTTGCAATAAGGGCTTCAAGTTGAGTAGTTTCTACTTCTTCTTCTTCCAGGTCTTTTCTTGATTTTTTATACCATGACAGTTTCCTTGATGAGTTCTCTCCCGGATCAAACCTTTGTTTACCTTTTACAGAGGCACTGGCTTTGAATGCAGATTTAGTCTTGGGGGGATCATCTCCAAACTCAGTCATTTCAAATGTAGCCAATTTGCCAGCCAATTGATCTCTTGTGATAGTTGCATGGGCTCTGAATTCATCAATGGCAGCAACCTTGATTTTGTAAGAAGCAGGAAGGGATCTGAGAATTTTGCTAACAATCTCATTTTCGTCCAAGACTCCACCAGTATTTCTAATTCCACAAACAAGCTCATTTACTCTTGGCATAAAAGTAGTAATATTTTCATCATCTCTCATCTTCAGGTTTTCAAATTTCCCTTTCAGACTTTGTAACCTTGCACATTTAACATACTGGTCTCCTTCATGTAAAAGTTCCAGTTTTTTTGAAATCTCATAAGCAGTTGGTAGGTCAATAACATTTGATAGCTCTAAAATAGATAATGTGCTTAGAAGAGCTTCTATAGTCCGTAGATTGTTTTCAGCATCTGTGATCTCATTTTGAGTTTTCAGACCACCCTGTGGAGGTACATACTATATTGTAGCCATTTTCCAGTATAGCATTCCCATACATCTCAAGTGACATTTCATGCAACCTTTCCAGAGATTGAAATTGGTTCCATCAAACTTTGGACTATCCTTCTTATAAGATGACATCCTGGATCTCCTCAAGCGGTTAAGCTCCTTTTAGAGGAACTTGACTCTTATACCAATTGTTAGACTTAGGGAACACAACTGAGAGGGGGGGTGAATCAA
This sequence comes from Cunninghamia lanceolata, assembly GCA_027924645.1. Taxonomy (NCBI): domain Eukaryota; kingdom Viridiplantae; phylum Streptophyta; class Pinopsida; order Cupressales; family Cupressaceae; genus Cunninghamia; species Cunninghamia lanceolata. Next base: position 242,246 of record BSBN01000149.1, on the reverse strand, counting down.
TTGTATAAAACTTTCACACTTAAATCTTCTTTGTGATTAGCAGTATATCATTCATGAAACATAATGCAATTAAATCAAAAGCAGAAACTCATCAACACATAAGACACCAAGATTTTGACATGGAAAATCCGGTTAAAAGAAAAACCATGGGGTGATTAACCCAAGATTGTATTCTTTGTTAGAAGAATAGAAAGAACAAATGGCACATGCCAATTAGGGCTCACTGCTTGAGCACACTGCTCACAAGAGGCTCACTACCTACAAGAGACACAATGTCTACAAAGAAATAAGTATCACCTACTTGAACTAGAAAGTAGCATCTTCACCATGCTTGAATCAGTTCCATTTAAGCCCAATACTTCTGCTCTGCCCTTCACTCTCCTTCTTTCTACCACACTCTCATCTCCATAAGGAGAACTCTGAAATGACTTCACAACCCCTTATACAAGACATCAACTTAGGAATGATCATCTAAGTCAGCAAACATCAATAAGAACATCTGTAAGACGTGTAACTCATCAGGCTGACCAGTCTCAGGAAGAACTCCTTCACCCAGAGGTTATCCTTCAATTACAAGCTCCAACTTTGATGTGGACCATCCACATGATTCAAACATGATCCAAAGACCTCCACAAGATTTCCTGAATCATCAATAACATCTGCACTTCATCTGCATACTGAAATGCTTCTCTACTTCATCCGGAACCTCAAGAACACAGTCTATCACTACTGTCACAAAGGAATAGATGCCTTTGGACCTCCAGACCACAAACCAATTGAGTTGATAATTCAAATAGACTTCCTAAACACTCTCTCAAATTCGTAGAATAGGACAATGCATTTCTGGATCTCACCGGACCTTTCTGTAACACTCTGTCACCACTGAGCACCTACCGGAACTAGTTTTACTTGAATGGTCATAACTTCTTTAGATCTTCATGTGGACCTTTGAAATCTCTACTGAACTATCTTAAGACACATATCTATAAACCCTTTAATCTACATCCTCTGATTCTCATCTTATCTTTGACTTTTTCCTTACTATCATCACTGTTCTTCACTGTTCCTGATTGAGACTAATTTTCTCAATATCCTCAGCTCACAACTCATCTAATTCTTATCATTAATGCAACAAGAGTATGTTGACATCAATGACAACACTGTTTAGACCCATACTTGCAACACATCCCACATGAAAATCAAAAGTCATAAAAATACTAAGTCGATGTGGGTCCTTAAATGCTTACGTCATACATCCACTAAGCAAACATCACCATTGCTTCCTACACCACCATCCAATCAAAATCTTCAATATTTATCATGGTGTGTACAACCGTTGGTCATGATTCCTTTCCATACCTCGATCACCCCATCATTCAATAATTATCCTACATATTTGCCTTATCACATCCCTACGGTCCATACTTTTGCATAAACCTTTCATCCCTCATTGCATATATCCTATGTAATCCACTATCTTCCCTACATAATCCACATCATAATCCACTATCATTCCCTTCATAATTCACCACCTACCTAATTCATCTCACTCGCATTCAATCCCTTTACCAAGATCAATGAGCACAATGACTTGACATGGTCCATGCGATGACATATTTCTCTAATGGAACTATCACCTTTCATGGAACTAGACACTTGAGTCCCTCCTTTCCATATTCTTCTTTCTCCCATTCAAAAATCAAAAAGTAAAAAAAAAAGTCTAAAAGAAAAACTAAATAAGTAAAGAGAAATCACTTCGTCCAATGGTGAAAACCACCCTTGGTGGCACCTTGGATAAGTACCATGATGAAGACATGGCAAATAGGTGTCATGTGTAGATTGATCTTCTATGTCACCTACACTTGGGGGCACCTTGTCTCATTCACATTATCATTTTCATCCTACCATTTCATATCCTATCATTTTCATAGCAACCCATCCATTACATACATATACCTATCCTATACAGGCCATTCATTCTCCCTTTCTCTTTTGATCTTGGTAAAGAAATGGGGGAAAAATGTTGAAACATGCTTTAGATAACTCTTGATATACCATATCCCTTCCAAATGATCCATCCTATCATCATCCTATTGTCATAAGCTATCATGGAAACTCCTAACTAGAATAGGGCATGTTATTCCTATGCGACATAGTCCTTGGAGATCACATCCTTGCCCATACATCCATTCCATCCATTATCACCTATCCTTTTATCCATTCATCTAATCCTATTCATTCCCTTGCATCTAGACATGGTTTCTCCTTGTCATTGATATGTAGCACAAAGTCTACACAAATTGTCACCCATTAACACTTCAAAAAATTCCAAAAACACACAAAAATCACAACATTTCAAAAAACCCAAAAAAATAAAAACATCTCAAAAAACACAAAAAAATCATAACATTCCAAAAACACAAAAAATCAAAACATGTCAAAAATCTAAAAACATTCAAATAGTCTCAAAATCCCAAAAACATCAAAGTATCATCAAAAATTAAAAAAAAACAAATAATCAACCAAAAAAAATCCAAGCAATAAAATCAATCACTCCTTCAAATCAATTCAATTCAATTCATCACATCAATCCTTCACATCTATCAATTCTCCCAATTAATTCATCAAATCAGTCACTTCATCAAATCAATTCAATCCAATCAAATCTTCAATCACTTCACCATTCCAATAATTGATCTATCATATCAATCCATTCAATCATCTCATCATTAAATTCATTCCTTCAAATCCAATCATCACATCAATTCTTCCAAATCATCAACTTAGGTTAATCCAATTCATCATTTCTTCAAATCATTTCAATCAATTCATTCAAAATCAAATCAATTCTTCAATTTAATTCATTCCAAATCAATCCAATCATCAATTCACTCAATTAAATCAAAGGATCAATAAAATAAAATCACATCATTTCAATAAAACCAATCAATTCATTCAATCACATCACCAAATCAATTATTCAAGTTTGTCAAATCAATTCTTCTAATTCATCCAATCCACTCATCAAATCAATCACTCCAAATCAATCCAACTCTTCAAATCAATCAAGTCATTTCTTCATCGATTCATCCATTCCAATCATCGTTATCAATTCATTATTTCCTCAAATTAGTTCACGTCAACAAATCAAATCAATCACTTCTTCAAACCAAATTCATTAAATCAAATGATGTAGGGGCACTGCTCTCCATCTAAAGTTTGGTTGGGATTTCATTTCAGTTTTGGGATTTCTACAATGTTTTGGTGGCTTGAATGTTTGGATGTGTTATGATGTAACTTCCTATCACAATATCTTCCAGTTGCAAGAAGCAGATGTTAGACTTCCTTGCATCGAATGGAAGGAACTCATAGAAATGAAGGGTGGTTGAATAATTACCTTTTACTTTCCAAACATGATAGTAAACATGTTGGTTTGGTTGCCAAGGGTGGTTCGATTGCTATTTTGGGAGGTATCAGTTTTAGTAGTTAACTTGATTGTTTTGGAGACCATTAGGGAAGGTGACATGTAATTATCAACAACAATGACATAGCAATCAAAAGACAAAGAGACTCTCTGTAATGGTAGTAGAAGAGTTAGAGGAAAGAAATAAAAGATTATGATCACTGTAAAGAAGAGAGGGTGGAGAAGGAGAAGGTTGATATAGAAATAAGGCAAGGGCTAAATAATTGAGGCTAAAAAATAGAAGAAGAAGAAGGTTTTTAATGGATAGTCAGTCAAAGGCCAAAGGAGAGTGAAGGTTGACTCAAGGAGGCCGCTCAGTAATAGGCTAATAGTAGGAGAAAAGGAAAGTAAGGGATGAAAAAAGGAAGGGATGCAAATCGAAGGGATTAAGGAGGTAGGCGACTAGAGGCTCATCGAATAGAGGAAGAGAGCTGTAAGAATAAAGAAAACTTTTATGTAGAGAAAAAGACCCCACGTAGGTTGAAGTAGATAGAGGAAGATAGAATAAGTGTAGATAGATTAGAGCTCGCAATACATAAATCGATATTAACAATGTAAACATCAATATGAAATGAATAAAGCTAGGATTGTATGTTATTGATCCCTTGTAGCTATTCATGTTGGATCATGCTTGTTATCTATTTTAATAAGTTCCTATCACTACATAGAAATTCTATATTATTTTCGCATGTGTGATAACAGTTCTTGTTGCCACGATTGCAAATTCCTGTAGCATATTAAAATTGAGATTGAATTTAATGTCATTCTTGTCGTTAAAGAATTGTATTGAGCTTTATGTTCCTGTCACATGTTGGAAACTGAATTTGATTATATCAATTGCTTGTGTGTATTATTATTGTGTAATCTATATAGTTCCTAAGATCCTCCTAGGTGTATAGATGAAGAGCTTGGTGCTCTGTATTTTGGTATAAGAGGATAGAAATTATGAAATAAGAAGTTTGTGTTTTGTGCTCCATCAAGTGCTCTCAGAGCCTAGAAAGTTCTGAGCACTGAGTAGATCACCGAGGTGAGACAACTTAGCTAGGACCTATGGGTAGTAGAGGAAGGTGAAAGAAGGATTGAAAAAATGCAGAAGAAAATTGGAAAAGAGAGTCTCATGAAAAGAGACGAGGAAAGAAAACGTAAAGAAGCAAAATATAGATTTTGAAAGAGAGGTGGCAAAATTGAGAAGAGACTTAAAACAATACATGATTGCAAGGCAACAAAAGTTTGAAGAAGACAGCCAGGAGTATTTTTGGTGTTGGCCCATGGAAAAGAAAGTAAAGTGGCTTGTGAAGATGATTATGGAGAGAAGAAAAAGGTTGAGGATGAATGTGTTGAAAAGAGAAGAGAGAAACCATAGAAGGTGGGACAGCAGAGAGCTACCCAGTGAACAACATACACCAGAGGAGGTGAAGGAAGTTCTCATTGAAGAGAACATAGGAAGATATAAGAAAGAAAGAGGGAAGGAGGAAGAAGTGTAGAAAGCAATACTTGAGAAGGAGAGTAATGAAGAAAGAAGAGTTTCTAGGAATGAAGCAATTCTCAAGACAGTTTGGTCTCTTGTTTTAATTACCAATATTGTATGTGAGAATGTGTATGCAAGTTTGATAAATCTTGGGGTGAATGTCAAGAACAAGGCCTTGGAGTTGAAAAGAGAAAGGGAACAAAGAATACTCACAGAGAGGAATGCTAAGGAGAATGAAAGGAAGCAAGTTGCAACAATTTTCTAAGAAGGCATAAAGCAATAGTTGGCAGCAGAGGTACATTGCAAAGTACCTCAGGATAAAGAAAATGATGATACTAAAGTTTTGTAGTTTGACCTAGGATATGAGGAAGAAACCCCAGATTTTCATGATGCTTTAGAAGATGTTGTAGAAGTAGAACAAGACACCTATAAAGAGGAGAAGTTGTAAGGAAAGGAAGCCAAAGATAAAGGAAATTTGGGACAATAGGTAAAATGAATTCATAATGTTGATTTTGATTATGCAAGTGAAAATAAAAATGTTAGTTTTGATCCTTCAAGTAGAAGAAAAAATAAGGATAAACAAACTTATAAGGGGAGAAGGAAATTGATAAACTATGAGTATATAATTCCAAGTTGGCAAAAGAAATAGATTATTGAGGGGCAACAGTTAAAATGCAAAGAAAAAGGTTCTTTTGTAAATGTTTGTACTAACAAGAAGGTGCAAAGTGGGGAATATGTGTTGAAGAATAAGTGGAAATCTAAACTTAGGATGAGTTGGCAAGCAAGGAGACTTACAGATGGTGAATTAATGTTGAAACCAGAGAATGGATTAAGAAAAATGAGTGTAGCAATGAAGGGACAACAGTCTGACAATCTGACAAGTAAAGTGTGGGTGAGTGAAGCCTGGAACAATGGTAGGAGAAGATGACAATGAAGGACATGGTGGTAGAAAGACAAAGCAACAGGATAGAATATGGGAAGAAGGAGATGAGTCTCGTAAACAAGGAAACCTGAATAAATCCATAGAAGATGAACAAGAAGATTATTCCCAAGAGCATACAATAGAGTTTAAGGAAGAGCAACATGGTAAGTGCAAGGTAAGAGGTAACCAATCTAGTTTTAATAATGATGATTTTAAGGCTTTGAATGAAATTTATAAATATGAGATGGAAATGTGGAGGATTGCGGATGAGATGGAGATGAGGAGGAATAAATATAAGAGGAAGAAAGAAAGTAAGCAAAGGCAGGTTAGAAAGTGTAGTATGAATAACTACAAGTGTGATAGGAAAGAGGAAAAGTTGAATATAAGAGTCGAACATGAAAGGAGATAGCAGTAGCATATGAAAATGTAGATTTGGATATGGGAATAACAGTGATCATAGAGGAAGAAGGAAAAAAAGGTTGATGAAAGCATTGCAGAGATAAAATTAGAAGAAGGGATAGCAAATGAAAACATTGAAGTAGACTTATGGAGGCAATTTGTAGCCATTGAGCAAGAGCGGAATAAAAAGGTTGAAGGTATGAAGATGTGTGGAATAGTAAAGGACACCTTGAAGGAGGTTGAAGATAATTATACAAAAGTTGTAGGAATGAAGACCGAAGATATAGAAGTCATGGCAAATTTTGAGATGAATGTGATGAGTCATGAAATGGAAGATAAATCTGAAGATAATTTGTTGTAGCAGATGACCATAGAGGAAAAGTAGTTGGAAAGAATTTTGGAAGAACATGATGAATATACCATATAAGTGGAAAATGTTGATGATGAAGTGGGGGATGTTGAAAACATAGAAAACTTTCCATTTATTTATGATGTGTTGTATGTGGATGAAAGAAGGATCAGAGGTTGGTGGTGGATAGTAATTGATGTAGACAACCTCATGAGAGTAGCAGATAGTGATACACAACAATGTTGGAAGGATATGACATATGGGCCAGAGAGATTATGGAAAAAGCAGAACAAGAGATTAGATAATTTGGTAGAACCACCGCATGTGTAGGAGCACATGATATTTTTAGTCCCCTTGGGAGTATGATGTAGGGGTACTGCTCTCCATCCAAAGTTTGGTTGGAATTTTATTTCAGTTTTGGGATTTCTGTAATGTTTTGGTGGTTTGATTGTTTGGATGTGTTATGATGTAACTTCTTTTCACAATATCTTCATGTCACAAGAAGCAAATGTTAGACTTCCTATCACCAAATGGCAGGAACTCATAGGAACAAAGGGTGGTTGAATAATTACTTGTTACTTTCCAAACCTAAAAGTAAACGTGTTGGTTTGGTTGCCAAGGGTGGTTTGATTACTATTTTGGGAGGTGTCAGTTTGAGTAGTTAACTCGATTGTTTTGGAGACCATTAGGGAAGGTGACATGTAAAACTTAGCAATGATGACATAGAAGTTAGAAGACAAAGAGACTCTTTGTAATGACAATAGAAGAGTTAGAGGAAAGAAATAAAATATTATGATTACTATGAAGAAGAGAGGGCGGAGAAGGAGAAGGCTGATGCAGAAATAAGGCAAGGACCAAATAATCAAGGCTAAAAAATAGAAGAAGAAGAAGGTTTTTAATGGATAGTTAGTTAAAGGCCAAAGGGAAGTGAAGGCTGACTCCAGGAGGTCACTCTGTAATAGGCTGATAGTAGGAGAAAAGGAAAGTAATGGATGAAAGATCGAAGGGATGCATACCAAATGGATTAAGGAGGTAGGTGACCATAGGCTGATTGAACAGAGGAAGAGAGATGTGAGAATAAAGTAAATTTTTATGCAAAGAAAAATACCCCGTGCAGGTTGAAGTAGATAGAGGAAGATAAAATAAGTGTAGATAGATCAAAGCTAGCAATCTGGAAATAGCTATTAACAATGTAAACATCAATATGAAATGAATAAAGAAAGGATTGTATGTTATTGATTCATTGTAGATGTTCATGTTGGATCATGGTTGTTATCCATTTTAATAAGTTCCTGTCACTACATAGAAAGTGTATATTCTTGTCACATGTGTGGTAACAGTTCCTATAGCATATTAGAACTAAGATTGAATTTACTGTCGTTCTTGTCATTAAAGAATTGTATTGAACTTTATGTTCCTATCACCTATTGGAAACTAAATTTGATTATATGAACTACTTGTCTATATTGTTATTGTGTAATCTTTATAGTTCTTGAGATCCTTCTAGGTGTATAGAAGAAGAGCTTGGTGCTCTGTAGTTTGGTATTAAAGGATATAAATTGTGAAATAAGAAGAAATTTGTGTTTTGTGCTCCATCATCAAATCACTCAAATTCAATCCAATCATCATCCAATCAAATCAATTCTTCAAATCAAGTACCTTCAAAATCTAATCACTTCTTCAATTCATCCATATCAATCACAATCAAATCAAATCATTCCAATCCAATCACCAATTCAGTTCAACCAATCAATCATATTTTATCCAATTCAATTCATCCAAGAAATAAACTCACATGCAAGTCAATCCTTAATCCATACCAATCAAGTCAGTCAATCTTGTTAAATTATCCAATTACAATCAATGGTCTTGATTCTACTCTTGACGTAAACCAAATCAATCAATCAATCAATCAAATCCCGGTGTTGTTCACATGGCCAACAACACTAGTTTCAATCAATCAATCATTGTCTTAGATAGGATGTTGCATTTTTTAAACCAGACTAGGCATCTTATACAACATGTATCATTTCCTGAAACCAAACATCATCACAATTATCATTATAGTCAATCAATCAACCAATCATTGGTTTACATCTTGATAGGAACAATACCTTGTTTGTTTTTGTACCATTTGTGCATGCTTTCTTTCTTGCTTGTGTGTTTATTGTTTTTTCTTGCATTCGCATCAAATGCAGCCCAGCTAATATTCATATCTTGTATCTAGACAAGGTTGTATTATGCTGGGGTACGAGACACATCGTCACCTTTTCCTTTATACCTTGGTACATAATGTATAGTGCTAAATCAAACATCATGATTGCTCACTTTCATTGCAGCATAACACATCCTTCCTTTTCTTCCATCCATTGCATCATCTTTCTTCCTTGACCAATCCCTTTCATTTCGAGAGCCTACATGTGTTTGTCCAACCCGCTTGTCCTCTCGAGGGGGCATCATCATCTTATCTTTACATCATTATCCTTTTCATCATCCTTTACCTTCGCTTATTTAAAATGATGTTACTCAACATAAATTTCATCATCTCGAACATCATCTCAAAGAGGGGCAAAATTTAGACACCTAAATTTGTCCATGTCTTACAACACCTTGTCAAATGCATTACTTGAGACATCTTATGACATTTTGTCCTAGATCCCTTTCATTAGCCAATTAATTAAATAAATCATATTTATTTAATTAGTTTCCCACCTTTCTTCTAATTTAAATAAATAAAATATTTATTTAAATTAGCCCTTTCCCACCTTTTCCAACTAATTTAAATAATCTTTTATTTAAATTAGGTCTCATTTATTCTCCATCACACACTTGTTACATGACTACAACTCGTCATGAAGTGGGAAAACCTAATCAATCTTGACCATCCATATCATTCAAAATAACTTGCAATCACAACCGTTCATCCAAATCTGCCTTCCATATAAATCAACCCTCTCCCAAGCTATTTGGGGAGATCAATGGGAAGGTAGCCTCATGTTGTCAAAATTCCTCTTCATCTCCATTCTCATTCTTCATCTTCAATCCTAGTGTTATGTTGTTGAAGTGAGCCATCAACATTCTTCCATCAACATCTTCAATCTCTAACATTTTGCATACCTATGCAAGATTGAGAAGGGCAATGGAGGAGAGCCAAGATTAGCATAGTCATTTGATTTAGTTTGCTTTCATGATTTTAATTTCTATGTTATCTTATACTTCATTGTTTACTTATCGTTTCATGATTGATATGAGTGATTTCTCCCTGATTTTCTCTAGCTTACAATAATATATTATATATTATACTTAATAGATTTAACCAATCAACAAAGAATTCAAAGAAAAAACATTTAAATAAAATCAGAGGTTTATATTTTTAAATTAGAAAATAAAGTGTTGTAGAGATATAATTTTAGTAAATAATAAAACTTACCAAAATGATATTAAAAACATATAAAAACTCTAATTTTAGACTACATTGTTTTAATTTTCTCCATACTTTTTTTTGTGGAGGCTCTCAAATTTCTTCTTTTTGTCACTACATTGTTTTAATTTTCTCCATACTTGTCTTTCCTAGGGGTTCTCAAATTTGTTATTCTTGTCTGCATGCAAGGTTACAAATGAGAGGATTTGGAATGGAGGTGTTTTACAAATTATTTTAAATATTTTATTGTATCTGTCATTTTTATTGCAGTAGTAGGATTCACAAAGAAGATGGTATGCATGTAGGTGCTAAGAGGAAGGAAGATGTGATTTACCTATAGTTTGATTGTAGGGCACAAAAGATTGCAAAAATTCCAAGATCAAAAACCTCAGTTTTCTTAGTGGGGTTTGTCTATATGTGGCAAGGTTTTAATTATCTTAAGTATATCCAATTAATAATATAATTCTTGTGTTTATTGTTCATGCCTAGATCAACAAAATATATTAATTCTATAAATCTGTATTAAAATTGATTTAATAAATTACAGGAGAGGGGATATATATATATATATATATATATAACAAAAAAACTCTTGATTTGATTTTTTAAACTATTTTTTCTTTACTATCTTTTTAAAAATTAGAATACTCTATAATTTAGAAATTTCTAATTTAAAAGATTTATATAGTTAAAGAATCTAATAAAAAGCTAAAAAAAAACAAAAGCTCTATTTTAACTCTATCCTATGGAGCATATATATATATGAAATTGTGGATAGAATTGAAATAGAGTTCTAAATATATGAATTCTTGTCTTCTGATATGTGTAGAAGATATGTTGCCTAGGATAACGGGCAATGTAGAAAACAATTCTACTGACATATTTTCTATGATAAAAAGGAAATTGGTTAAAACATTGAGTTATATCCACCAAAGAACGAATGAAATGTTTTTTTTAAATCACATATTAGAATTGAAATGCTTTATGCAGTATCGATTATGCAAAACTGTGTTAGTACTACCTCAAACAAAAAACAAACTCCTCATTTACTCATACCTATATGCTCATTACCAATCCAAAATTTTAACTCTCAAGGAATTTTGAATATCTCTTGGCATTCCTCAATAGAAGGAAGATATGCAATGTCTTATACATGGCCCAACAACATGAAGATGTAACGCTTCTTAATGGGGCTTCTTCTACCATGATATTATTTTTCTAAAAATAATATAGTTAATATTATTTTTACAATAGAATTTATTATATTGTAAGTGTGCCTACTTGTCTTTTTATAGACCACATGGTTGTGGCCTTTACAACAACCGCCCTATAACAACATGCACACTTTTATTTTAATAAATGTATTGATAGTAATTGAAGCTTTTCAATATAAATTGAGGCTAATATAGTTAATATTATTTTTACAATACAATTTTTTATATTGTATGTGCACCAGGGTCTTTTTATAGAGCACATGGTTGTGGCTTTTACAAAAGTCCTGTAATAGCAGCCCCCTATAAGAGTAGCCACTATCAAAATCTATTGATAGTAATTGATTCTTTTAAATATAAATTGAGGCTCACATAAGATCATTCCCTTTAATTAACTCAATTTTTATATATGTTTTTTCAACTTAGTTTTTATGGATGACCAATTTTTTTAAAATTTTTGGACCATGAAAAAAGAAAGGACTACCCAAAAAAAATTATTAGGACTACCAAATTTTATTTGGATTTTCTAATATTTTTGGATTTTTGGATTTTAGAGCTATACACAAGAGGCATACAAGGATTGTCATTTGACGGATTAATTTTGGGTGGCATAATGTGGTGTAGGGGACAAGATTTGATGTTTCAGAATTCAAAGCCATTGGGAATGCATGATATGGAATGTCATGATTGAAAGTGTGCTTACTAAATGGTGGAACTAGCCACTACACATGGCACTTAAAATAGGTTTTCACCATGGTACTTATCCAAGGCGTCACCGAAGTGATTTTCACCATTGGACAACTTTATTACACTTGAGTTTTTCTTGTTTTTTTAATTTTTTTTAGTTTTTTTCTTTTTTTTGATTTTTTGTACTTTTTTCTTTGTGATACTCAATGAGTCATGCATAGAACCTTTTCAAATGCAAAATGTTTATTGGTTCGTCTAGAGGCTGCCCCTCAAGTGTTGCAAGCTAATATGCCCCTGATCTGTAGTTGGCTATAACAACATATGGTCCCAACCAATTGGGCTCAAACTTTCCCTTTTAAGTGAAATCTTGTAGATTTTTGTAGTTCTCCATAAGGACAAGGTCACCTACTTCAAACTTATGGTTCTTGATTTTCTTGTTATAGCTCCTACATTGGTGATTTTGGTAGGCCTACGGATGGTTGAGAGCATCCAAGTGTTTCTCATCAAGTAATTCTAGTTCATGCAGCCTTCCAACTAGATATTCTTCCTCAGTGAATAGATTTTGCAATGAAACCTTGAGTGATGGGAGCTCAACCTCAATAGGTAAGATAGCTTTAGAACCAAATACTAGGGAATATGGGGTGGCTCTTGTCAGTGTGCAAATACTTGTATGGTAGGCCCATAGGGAAGGATTGAGTTGGAGGTGCCAGTCATGACCAACTTCATTAATCATCTTCTTCAAAATGCGCAAGATGGTTTTGCTAGAAGTCTCAGCTTAACCATTACTTTGGGGGTAATACAGTGCGGAAAATTAGTGTTGGATATGGAACTTCTCGCATAAGGTGCATACTTCCTAGTTTTTAAAAGGTTTCCCTTAGAGGAACGTCCTGTAATAGTATAATGAAAAATGTATAAAATAACAAAAATACATAAATAGTAGAAACACAGAAGGAATTTATTGATCATAGGCCACTTCGAGGGGGCAACCTCCTTTGAACAAGATCAAAACAATAAATTCATGGATGCCATCATTGGCCTCAACACGTACTTATATACTAAGTCTAATCAAAACAACTACTACTTCCCATGCATGTGGGATAATACAATATGCTCACGTGATGACTTACAAAGCATATTTATCCATAGCTACTAATATACTAACAAAGTAAAGAGAAGGGTCTCCCTCTTAGAAAAGTTTTTTCTTCAAAGCTTAAGATGTGGAAATTGTTGCTGAATCTAAAAGAGTGGTTCCCATGTTGCATCCACTGGCTACATTCCATGCCACTAACTTAATACCTCTGTGATGGATTAGGAGCCAAGTTGACAGGTGTGCTTGTCGAGGATTATCTTTGGCTCTAGAAGGATGGATCCTTCATTTTAAAGTTTTGGTTAAATAGTTTGTGCTCTGATGTTGGTGCTGGAAAGAACTTTCAGTAGACAAGAGACATGAAATACTAGGTGAACTTGGGAAGAAGGTGCAAGCTCCAATTTATAAGAAACCAACCCAATCTTCTAAAGAACCTTATATGTCCCATAGAACTTTAGAGCTAGCTTATGATGCCCTTTGAGTTTCAGGGATGATTTCTTGGATGGATGCAAGTGAAGAAAAACCATATCACCTACTTGAAAATTATTCTTAGAATGGTGCTAATCATCTTGTTGTGTCATTCTATTTCTTTCAATTTGAAGATTGTCCTGCTAGATGTTGAGAATTTGATCCTGGGTTTGGAGAATCACATCGACTACCTGAACTGGTGAAGAAAATAGACTAGGTTGCATCTAAATGGAATGGAGATGGGCAATGATGTCATGTGAATTCTTCTTAAGAAGATTTTCCATGTGATGTGAACTTACAATGCTGAGAGACCCCATTTGTAAGCCCTTCAATGTGTGTTCTATCCATTGTCTGAAAATTGCATCCAAAGTTTAGCAAAATCCCATAAGACTGGTCCAAGTGTGCATAACCATTGGGATACCAAAACTAAATCACATTTGCATAAGGTCAAGGATAACATCTTAGAGCGTAGGTTATAATCTCTGATAGAGATATGCACATTTTGACACTTCCCTTTACAAGGTAATGTGTCCCCATTAGCAATTATGACTTCAAAGTTAGAGCAAGGAACGACAAAAAAATTAGCTTGTTTCATGATTTGGGGGTCAATGAAGTTATGAGTGCTACCAGAATCAATGAGTATGGGAAGAAAGAGCTTCTTGAAGTAACCCTTGACCCACATAGTTTGTGGGGTGGTGACTCCTACAACATGGAGAGAGATCTCTAGGGGGTCTTTTTGAGAAGTAGGTTCAACAAGTAGTTGTTGAGCCTCTTCTTGATCATCTGTTGTATCAGAAGAATCTACCCAAACTTTAGTGTCATGCGGAGAGTCCATATTCAATAGGTAGATCTTTTTCTCAACAAATAAATGGCCTCAAGTGAATTTATAATCACAATTATAACAAAGTCCTATTTCTCTACGTGCCTGCATCTCTACTTCAGTAATATGGTTGATAGGAGTTGTTCTAAGAGCTAGTATTGTTTGAGATTTTTGGGAAGATGTATTTCTAAATGAAACTAAATTAGAGTTGGATTGTTGCTAAGTTATGATCTTGTTGTCTACCAACTTAGCCAACCCTAGGGCTTCCATCATTGTGTTAGGATGGAACATTTTAACCTTTGATTGAATTGCATCCTTCAGACCACTGACAAAACAACTCCTGAAGAATTCATCAGACAATCCCTTTGTGTTATTGACTAATTTTTTAAATTTTATTTGATATTCTCTCATAGTGTCAGTTTGGTAAAGTTTAGTGAGTGCTCATGTGAAGTCATCAAAAGCACTAGTGCCAAATCATTACAAAATCAGGTTGCAAAAATCTGTCCATTTTGGCTCATCATGAGCCTTGATATACCAACCTGGAACCATTGAAGGGCTTCATGTTCCAAGTGAAAGGATGCAAGTGGGACTTTGTTGACATCAATTTAATTTTATGCAAACTGAAATACTGTTCTTCCCAGTATATCCATTCAGTCGGATCATCACCATTGAAGTGAGGAAAACCAAGCTTTAGTCCATAGAAATTTCTAGAAGAAGAAAACTTAGTGTCTGCTGAAGACTCTGGCTGTCGTCTCTTGTTTATGGCTGAATGCTGAAGATTGAGTCTAAGAACTTTTTCATCAAGATCTTAGAGCTTGGTCTTGAGGGCTGCAATTTCATCCTCCATGTTTGTTTCTCCTATTTCGGTTTCAACCATTGCTAGGAGACTCTTTTTGGGAATGGTAGAAAAACATGTAATAAAACATTTTAGTAAACGAAAATTTTGATATGGGGAAAACTGCGATGGGTAATTGGGATTTGACTAGCTTTTGGACACTTTCTTAAGGGAAATGGAAGAAGAAAATGGTGATTTTAGAAGCGGGGTGAAAGAATGGGAAAATTTTTCCTAGAGAGATAAAGGAACAAAAATATGAAAGGAACACTGTGGTAAAATCTCGAAGAGATTGGGTGAGAATCAAAGAAGTTATGGAAAACCCTAAATTTGGACAAATGTAGGATTTATGGCTTTGATAAGTGGAATTTGGGATAGGGTCCTCAAGGAAGGAAATGTGTAGAATGAAATTATAGGTTTTCCAATGTATTTTAGGAGGAAACAAAGATAAAACAAGAAGGATATGGTGAAAAAAATATTTTTTTCTTTTTCTAGAAACGATCTATCAGCTGCCCTGGATGGATTCAATCTATGATTTGCCAATTGTCAATAGATATGGGCCCCAAGTATGTTTGGTTTACTAAAGGTTCAGGGGAGTCACTCAACCACCAATGCTGCCTAATGGCTTGTGTATTGGGGAAGTACCCCTCACTCCATGGCTCAAGTAAAACTGATAACCGCTTTGCCACAAATGATAGCTCTTGGTTTACCTCATGGATGGGAACTAGTCAATCAGGTAGGGGTCATTGCCCTTTATGCTGGCAGGTCCTCTCAATGGGCCATCTACTTCGGGCTTCTTGTGGTACTCCTCACAATGAGTTTTAGGATTATATGCCTAGGTACTTCCCATAGTTAAGCGAATAGGGATACTCCCTGATCTAAATTTGCAATTGAAATGAACAATACAAATGTGAAAAAAAGAACCACTACAATAATCACAATGCCTGGAGGCCACTACAGAAAAAAACAATTTGGCATAAATTCCACCTAGCGATCCTAAGAAAGCACTCTGATACTAGATGAGAGGAACCTCCCACAACAATATAATAAAAAATGCATGAAATAATAGACATATATAAATAGTAGAAACACAAAAGGTATTTATTGATCGCAGGCCACTTCAAGGGGGAAACCTCCTTTGAGAAAGATCAATATAATAAATTTGTGGATGCCTTCATTAGCCTCAACACGTACTTATGTACTAAGTCTAATCAAAACAACTACTTCCCATGCATGTGGGATAATATAATATGCTCACAGGATGACTTACAAAGCACATGCATCCATAGAAACTAGTATACTAACAAAGTAAAGAGAAGGGTTAAACACGGGTTCTTAATATTCTCGTTATTTGTGATAATGGAATGAGGAATACCATAACGACATATGTAATTTGGAGGATAAATTTGGCTATTTGGATACCTATGGTGAAAGTGAATGCAACGAATTTGACCCACTTAGTGAAGTATTTGGTGGTAGTAATGATGAATTTGTGGCCATTAGATGATGGAGGGTGAATCTTACCTACGAGGTCAAGTCCCCACTATGAAAAAGGCCAAGGAGTCATTATCAGCTGCAACTCTTGCAATGGTGCATGGATGAGATCCCCATGTTGCTAACATGGCAAACATTTATTCACAAACCTATAAGCATCTCGCTCCATGGTTAGCCACTAGTGTCCAGTTCTTAGAATCTTTTTCGCTAAGGTTGGTCCACTAGAGTGTGCCCCACAAATACCTTCATGTACCTCTTGCAAGGCCACTTCAGCTTCCTTAGAGTCAAGAGATTATAGAAGTGTAAAATCAAGACTTCTTTTATACATAGTGTCTCCTATGAGGGTGAAGCAAGAGGCTTGGTAGATAAAGTTTTTGCATTGTGCAGATGATAGGTTTGGTGGGATAATGTTGTCATGAAGATACATGTAAATCTCTTGATACCAGGGAGATAAAGGACCAGCAATGTTGCAGACTAATTATGATTGTGGAACATCATAAGATGGTATGAGGAACTCTTCAATCAAGAACTCACACTTTTTGCTATCCTTCCTCATATCAACCAAGGACCCTATTGTGGCCATGCAATCTATTGCTTTGTTATTCAATCTTGAAATCTATTCAAAATGGATATCATCAAAATAATCTTTGTATTCATCAACCATTCTTTTATAGGGTAGGAGCTTGTCATCCTTTGTCTTGTACTAATTGTTTGCTTGTCGGATGACTACTTGGGAGTCTCCCTAAACCATCAGCTTCTCAATTTTCCATTGTATTACCATGCAGAGATTTGTGATTAGGTCCTCATACTCTATTGTGTTGTTTGTGCATGGAAATGTGATCTTATACAATTTTTGGATGGTGTCTCATTGAGGGGTAACAAATAGGATGCCTACTCCTGAGCCATGATGTGTGTAAGACATATCAAAATACATTTTCCATGTTTTTGTTGTTGGCGCTACTGTGAGTATGGATTTGTCTACAAAATCTGCAAGCAACGGTTGTTCTGTGGAGATTGTTGCATCAACTAATTGATCAACAATTACTTGTCCTTTGATGGCTTTTCTTTCTATGTATTTGATATCAAACTCACTCAAGATAATAACCCATTTAGCCATTCTTCATGCAAAAGCTAATCTTGTCAGTAGACACTTTAGCGGGTCAATCTTGACAGTAAGCTTAGTCTTATGATTAAGCATGTAGTGTCTTAATTTCTGTGAATTAAAGATAATAGTGAGACATGCTCATTAAATTGGTGTATAATTCAGCTTATAAGTTACCAAGGTGTGGCTGATGTAATATATAACTCTTTCTTTTCCCTTCTTGTCATGTTGTGCCAAGAAGACTGCTATAGTTGTTTCTATTGTTGAAATGTACAACCCTTTTTTTGGTGGGATGAGGATATGTGGGTTAACAAGATATTGTTTCAGCTAATCAAAAGTGTTCTGGCACTCACTATCCCATACGTAAGCTATATTTTTATGGAGAAGATGTTGAAATGACTAGCACTTGTCAGCAAGTTGTGCTATAAAGTGGTAAATAGATTGGAGTTTTCCTTGTAGGCTTTGGAGTTGCTTAAGTGTCTTAAGTGGAGGCATCTCTACTATAGCTTTGACTTTGGTAGGGTCCACTTCAATTCCTCTTCTCAACACAATGTACCCTAGAAGTTTTTCAAAAGTGACCCCGAAGACACATTTATTTGGATTCAGCCACAAGTTATACTGCTCTAGCCTGTCAAAGATCTTAGCCAACATATTTAAGTGTTCTTCTCTAGTTCTTGATTTTCCCAATAGATCATTGACATAGTCTTCCATTATGTTGTGGAAGAGATCATGGAAGATGACTGGCATTGCCCTCTGATATGTAGCACCTGTATTCTTCAAGCCAAAAGGCATCACGACCTAGGAGTATATCCCCCATGGACATATAGAGGATGTTTTATGTTGATCTTCTTTTGTGATCCTACTTTGATTGTACCCTAAAAAACCATCCATCAAAGACAACATCTCGTGACTGGTGGTGAGATCTACTATGATGTCGATGTTTGGTAGAAAAAATTCATCCTTAGGGCAAGCTTTATTGAGATCTCTAAAATCTGTGTAGCACCGAATGCCCCTAGTGAATTTGGCTATAGGTACAATATTGGACACCCACTTGGGGTAATCTATTGGGCTGATAAACCCCACATCTAGGAGTTTCTTGAGCTCCACTTTAACAAGGAGCACTGTTTGGGGATTCATTTTCCTTAGATTTTGCTTCACTAGTTTTGCATCAGGACGTACCACAAGATGATGAATAACTAGGGTAGGATCTAGTCCCGACATGTTGGCAAAGTTCCATGCAAAGTTATGGCTCCTCTATTTATAAAAGGCTAAGAAATTCTCCTATTCCTTTGATATGAAGGACTCAGCTCTGAATGTGATTTTTGGTGCTTCTTCTATTCCAAGAATCATTTCCTATGATGCTTCAATTAGGATAGGTGATCTTTCCTGATACAGTTTGGATACTTTAGGAAGATCCATGCTCTCATCTCCAAGCGCCTCATGGAGGTTTTCTCTAGGTGATACATCATTTATTTTGATTTTTTCTTCACCTAAAAGTGCCACAATGTGGTTTTCACTAGGGGGTGCTATTTTTAATTTTATGTTTTTGTGACTAAGAGCTTGGGTGGTCTCCCAAAAGTATGCAAATGTGTTAAGCACAATGATATAGCCAGCCTTATAGTCTCCCAAGGGAAAGTTATATGTAACCCCCATCATCTTAGCTATTGCTTCATCATTCTGTGCAACATCAATGATGGGAGGTCCTTCTTGGTCCCAATCTATAAGCTGGGGGTAAACAAAAGGCAAGTCATCAAAGGTGGATGGTATGGTGGTTAAAGTATTGATGGTACATATGGAGGATTCAAAGAATTAAACAAAGTCACTAAAGGAGTCTTGATGGTCTTCTTCGTTGATGTTGTCGACTATGGGGAAGGTCTTAGTGACCTCACTTAATATACATTCATCATTAGCGGGGGTAGGATCTTGTTTCCGATACCCTAACCCATGAAGATGTGGATTTCTTGCTACTTGGATTGGCTCTACAATTCCCTTCTCATGAATGCCTATGCCACCTTATCCTTTGTATCCCATGTACTTGACAATTTCGAGACCCTTCCCATAGATCTCGGTTGGAATAGTAGGAGCATCTTGTTTTGCTTCTTCTTCCTTGTATAACCATGAAGATATGTCTTCAAGAACATCTTGGTCAAGGAAATGCTTCTTCTCGAAGGTAGGTGATAGCTTGCACTTGATGATCATCGTAGAGACTTCTTCTTCCCTAGGAGCACCAAATGTTTTAGGAGATGGCAATAGTCCCACACAAAAGGTACCGTGTAGGTTGATGGAGATTGATTGTCATTGATGTCAAAAAGGTGTGCAAAGACATAACAAATTTGTAGATGATGTTAGTAGAATGCTTCATGTCATGGTTAAGGAGTTTATGTATTGTTCGGTACTCATATGCTTCAAGATTTTTGGTAATCTCATGATGTTTGTATAGTCCCAGGATGGTTTCTTGTTGCTTCATTCTCTATATGTTGTTCATTATTAAGGTGTTGTATAGGGTGTTTGATGCAGCATTAGTGCCTCAAGAGATGAAGATGAATAATTAGGATCTTCTTTCAAGTCATGATGCTTCACATGAGATATTGTATGCCTTGATGTTGTGTAAGCTTAGGTAGTAGTGAGTTACGATGAGTGGTGAGTGGTTGGGTTAATATTCAAGAATTTGTATTTCCCTTGATATGTTTCAAAGTTTGTTGGTTTTGTGGACCAATGTCAATGATCAGTCAGTAGTGGTGTAAAAGAGTGTTACAAATCAGATGTTTAACAAGACATGTTTTTAACAAGGAGGTCATCAAGTGATTTATGATAAGTAACAATATATCTCATGTTACATATTGTTATAAAAAGGGGGAAGACCTTGTTTGTGTCATGTGTTCTTGTAGACCTTGAAGAATTTGTTCATGGTACACCTTCTTTGTGTTCATGCCTATTTACTTTACTTCACTCTCTATTTCAAAAGTTACTATATGATCCGATTGCTCCACTACATAAGTGCCTCTACAATGATGATGTTTTTGTTCATAATCAGGACTATTACCAATGCAATCATATTGCCATTTCATAGCATGATCAAGGTAGTCAAAGGTTTGCTTTATGGTTTGTTATGTGAGGAGTTCCAACTCTCCAAATGTCCTCATTTTGCTATCTTTCTACATTAGATTCTCTGCAACAGTTAAGGGATTTGTTAAGTTTTTGATGAAGGTCTAAGAGTTCTATCCTTAAACCCTAGTGCTATCTTCTAAACTCTAAGTCCTTCACACCTAATTTCTAACTGTCTCTTAAAAAGGCACCTTTTATTATATTTAAGAGATGACTTATAATCATAAGTCATTCCACTTAAGTATGAACTGTTGAATGGTTCTTAATACATATATTAACTTGCCCCTTTACCTTCTCAACTGGTCTCCTCTTATAAGCATGGGTGGGAAAAAGCATATCTAAGGCTGAAGTTTGAAATAATGTGAGTGGGTTTTTCAAGATCTAAGGTAAAGATTCAAACTTACCTTTTCTTCTCGTGCTCACAGTTTGAAGTTCATATGGATGCCATTTCTAGGAAACTACAGAGATAAAGCCTATTTTTAAGGGTATATTTAGCATGTTTCAAAAAGCAATTTTGTGAGATTTTAAGAAAAGATTTTATTTCTATTTTTGACTCATCTCGAGGAGTTGAAGGCAGCCAATGAAGAATAGTTTAGTTTTTTTCTAAATTTGAGAAGAAGGTTAAAAAGTTTTATGTTCTATTAGAAGCCTAAAAGTTTTTTTATACAGATGGGATATTTGTGTGGGGTCCGAAGAAAGAAAGGTTTTATTTTTTTAGAGGCAAATTGAATAAATCAATTGAAGATTTTATTCTTTCTAAATGGTGATTAAAGATTTCTTGATCTTCATACAAAGGAGGTTTGGAGAAGTGGGTTCAAAGTTTATAATGAGGAATATGAAAAAAAAAATTTGCAGGTGAATGGATTTTATTTTGCAGAGAGGATTTTCAAACTGGAGATCACTGAAGATTTTATTTAATGATATATATCATTTATATTTTTATAAAATGATATATAAGAAGAAGTAGATGAATATGCAGAGAGATAGAGGAAAGGGAATGGTTCTGCAAAGATTGATTTTATTTTTCTTCCAGGATGGAAATGTTTACGCAGAAGAAGAATATGAATGGTCATCTCATCTATATTGGTTTTGTAGGTGCATTGTATGATAGATTGTGTGTGTGGACAAAATGCAGTATTGGGGATATAATCTGTATGAAATGTTAGAGATATCATTACAGGAATGACATATGCAGGTGAAGAAAATGTAATCGAAAAAATCATGTTATGATTTTGATGCAGAGAGCCAGGGAATTTTTATTGAAGATGAAATGCAGAGGAAGACATTGAGATTGTAATATGTAGATGATTGATTGACATCAGAAGTTTGGTTGATTATGTTATGAATGAAAAGAATTTTGTCAAGAGAGGAAAAGGGAGAGACATGTTGTTATGAAGAAGTGAATCAGGGAAACCCCCTAATTTGTTTTTTCTTGTGTCTAAAATAATTATTTATGTGCCAGTGAGGCTTTGTAGTATGTGAGACTTCTTTGTAGCTAGTGAAGCTTCCTTGGTCAGTGAGACCTGTATGTAACTAGTGAGGTTTGAATAAGCTAGTGAGACAATTTTGAGTGGTTTTTCTACCCCATGAGGGTTTTCCACTCCAGTAATCTTTGTGTTACATCTTGTCTCTATGTGTGTATTTTATAATGCTTTACACATAATATCCTATTCATTCTATTCATCATCATACTTGTGCATATGAATTTGATAGGTTTTTTATGTCTCTATTATTCTTGTTTTGTAAATTTATAGGTGAGAAAAGATTTTAAAAATTAGACAATACTGATTCAGCCCCCCTTTCAATGTTGTCCTGTACTCCAACATAGGTCATATTCACCACCCCCCATGTCACTTAACTTGGTCTTGACTTCAAGTGGAGGGTATATTTGCAATGTAGTCATGACGTTGGAGGGATCGATGTATAAGATGAAGATGAAAGATTGATCTATGAGGTGGTTTTATTCGTGGCATTGTTGTATGGGTAGAAGGTGGGGTTGTGTCCTTCCAAGAAACTATAATATTGAAAAGGATGGGGATCAGCATAGATGGTAACTTTTGTGTCGTTATGGGATGATGCAGGAGTATCTGAAAGCATTCAAAACAATTGAGATAGTTGATAGTGAAGTTTCATAGTACTGAGAGGGTGACCTTGGAGAATACTGCATTTGACCACATTTGTATATTAGAGATTGTGAAGGTGGACTTAGTATTTAGACATCATCATCTACAACATATCCAAAATTAAGAGTATTTGGGTTCATTTCCGAAGAGATATCACTATCAGAAGATTACCTGTTTTCATCTATTTTCACAAAGGAGAGCTGTCAGTGTTCAGTGAAGTCTAATTGGCTTGCAGAGCAATGCCATGACTTGCAGAGCGAAAAGGACCAGTATTCAAGGAAATTGAGGACCTAGTTGACCTTCATGGAGATCCGCATGAAGTCTTATGTATCAGTGGAGCAATAGGTTATGTGTAGGTCTGACTTAGCCATGTACATGTGTTTCATACTATTCATTGCAATTAGGTTGACTTGATAAGGATTAGAAGGCTTCTAGAGGATATAAATGAGGAAGAAAAATTTGTTACAAAGCACCAGTGATGGAATGAAAAAGTATGCGAAGACATGAAGCAAATTCATAAGTTTTTTGATCCAAAGAAGGAGCAAAAGTGAAGCAAAGTACAGAGCAGAGAACATAATAAGTTGTAAACTAGAGAATTAAGAAGTTGGCAAAAGAAATCATGAAGTTATATGAATGTTTGTAACCCTAGGTTGCGGCCTAGCATCTATAATGCCTGAGTGGCATATGTAATGTGTTTTCAAATCATAATATAAAGAGGAATGAGCTTTGAAGGCTGGGTTTTTCCCTATTAGGGTTTTCATAGGATATATCTAGTGTCATGACTGTATGAATGTCTCTTTCTTGTTGTGTTAGCTTTTTACTTCCCTTGCACCTCTAATTAATCATGTTGTTAATATTTTAAGGTTCCAAGGTTGGATAGTACCTCACCAAACCCTCCTAACCTTGACTGCATCAAGTGGTATCAGATCTGGTTGCGAATATGTTGGGATGATTGTGAATCTGTTGGGAGTGCGAAACCCTAGAAGCAACAAGTGTCACCCCTGAAGAAGATCAAGGAATGAAAGATCTGGTTAAGCTTTTCAAATTAAGTTGTTTACCTGATTTGTTTCAATGGGGAAGATTGGAAAAAGGATGAAGAAAGAAAATGAAAACCTAATATGTGAAAAGGATATTTTGGAAAGAGAATTATGTGAAATCAAGAGGTGTAATTTAGAATTGATGGAAAGGATAAAAGAACTAGGAGAAGAAAAATATGATGATGTTGAAGATGTACTGAAAAATGTAAAGAGGAAGAATGAAGATCTAGAGGCAGAGCTGAAATTGTTTGAGGATGTTGAAAAGAGATTTGAAGAATTAGAAGGAGTCAAGTTGTTTGGAAAAGAGAAACAAAGATCTAGAAGAAAGTTTTGAAGAATTAAAAAAGGAATATAGTTTGTAGAAGAATGAAATATCAGGATTGAAAGAACATATTAATCAGTTGGAGCAGTTACTTGCAGTATGTAGAGAAGAGAATAAAAGTTTGAGATCTAAGCCTAAAATTTGTGATGTTTCTCGTGATACTAATGATTTGTGTGATGGGGTAGAAGTTTCTTTGGAAAGTGAGATTGAAGATGATAGTATGACTAAACCTGCAGTGGTTGGTAATGGTATTTGTTTCAAAATCATGTAGAAAATGGGATATGGAGGACAAAGATTGGGAAATCATCAACAAGGAATTACAGAACCTATTGAATCAATAATCAGATCAAGAAGTGAAGGTCTTAGATATGATAGAGGTAAGGATGTTGTTACAATTTCAAATAGATCAAATCAGAGAAGAAAAGGTATGTATTGTTCTCATTGTAATAGATATGGACATGAAAAGGAATTGTGTTGGGATCTATACCCTTGTAAGTTCTATGGACTAAGGAATCATTCTTAAAAGATGCGTTGGAATAAAATGGGAAGAAGAAATCCTATGACATATTGTATGGAGGTGGATTATGGATGGATTGATGGAGAAAAATGGAAACATGTTACTTGTATGTTCAGAAGGTTGTATAGATGGAAGCATCACATGTTGGAGAGAAAAGAGGATATGGATCAGGATGCAAAGAAAGTAGACATTTTGTAAAGCAAGACAAGGACAGTAATTCAAACTACAGATGGAGAAATGATAGAAGTCATAATTATTATCACAATGAATGATACACAAGAGATGGAAGAGGATTTGCTAGAAAGGGAACATGTTTTCAAGTTTGGAGGAGAAAAGAATCAAGCAGTGTATGTCAACAAGAACCTGTTACTAGAGAAGCTAATTATGAGGAAACAATAACTGATGCAAAGGAAGCTTATGTAGAAGAAGAACCTATTGACTCACTAAATTTAATAGAGAAACTAGAATAAGGTGAAGCATTGATCTTAAGAATAATTTTGTTGTAGACTAATCATCTGAGAAAGTAGTATGTAAGGGAAAGTTTGTGTGTGGACAAGTGTGAAGCAAACCAGAAAAAGGAAATTCATATTGTAGAGAAAAAAGGGAATGACAAGATATTCTACCAGAGGAAAAATATTGTGTACTAGAGTAAAAGAATAATGGGTAAAGAAATAGAAAGAAGTATAGGATAGGTGTATATAGAGCATAAAATGTAAGATTTTGGTGAGTGTGGAGGAAATTGTGTTAGGAACCTGAAATTAGAAAGTGTTGCAGAGGGAATTCAAGAATGTATTGACTGAATCAAGACAAAATATGATTGTTCTTGAGGATGCATGAATGCATGGATTGACTCTTAAGTGATTGAAATAGACCTTGATCTTGAGGCATCTTGTACAGAAGACTTGCTCAAACCGCTGATCATTAAGGTAGTGCAAGGCTTGCAAGTAGACCATCAAACCTAGACCATGACAAGATGAAGAATTTGAGCCATCTTACAAAGAAGACTTTCTTAGACCACTGATCATTGAGGTAGTGCAAGGCTTGCAAGTAGAACATTGAACTTAGAAGAACCTAAGGCAGTTTTGCAGGGTGGACTTGAATAGACCGGTGACCTTGAGGTAGTTGCAAGTACCAAAAAACAAATCGTTGAACCTATCTGAAGAGGTAACATTGATTTTTCCATAACATAGCCCAAATTAAAGAGGTTCACTTTTCAAACAACCCCAAGAGTCTAACGCAGGAGCATCCAAAAGCCTTAAAAACAATTGAGACAGTTGACAGTGAAGTTGTAAAGCACCGAGAGGGTGACCTTGGAGAATACTACATTTTACTCTGTTCACATATCAGAGGTTGTAGAGCTTGACATAGTATCTAGACATCATCTACAACATATCCAAAATTCAAAGGATTTGGGTTCATTTCCGGAGACATATCCCTATTAGAAGATTACATGTTTTCAACAATTTTCACAAAGGAGAGTCGTCAGTGTTCAGTGAAGTCTTATTGGATTACAGAGCAATCCCATGACTTGCAGAGCTAAAAGGAACATTATCCAAGGAAGTTGAGGACTTGGCCAACCTTCATAGAGATCAACATGGAGTTTTATGTATCAACAGAGCAATACCTTATGTTTAGGTCCAACCTACCCATGTAGACACATTTCATACTAGTTGTTGCAACTAGGCTGACTTGATAAGGATTTGAAGGCTTATGGAGGATATAAATGAGGAATAAAGATTTGTTATAAAGCACCAATGATGGAATGAACAAGTATGTGAAGACATGAAGAAAATTCATAAGTGTTTTGATCTGAAGTAGAAGCAAAAGTCAAGTAGAGTGCAGAGAAGAGAACAAAATAAGTTGTAGACCAGAGAATCAAGATGCTGGAAAAAGGAACCATGAAGTAATGTTGTTATATGAATGTTTGTAACCCTGGGCTGCAACCTAGCATCTATAAATCTGGAGTGGCATATGTAATGTGTTTTGAAATCATAATATAAAGAGGAATGAGCTTTGAAGGATGGGTTTTTTCCTTGCTAGGGTTTTCTAAGGATATATCTAGTGTCATGAGTGTATGAATGTCTCTTTCTTGTTGTCTTAGCTATTTACTTCTATTGAACCTTTGATTAATCATGATGTTAATAGTTTAAGGCTGCAAGGTTGGACAGTCCCTCACTAGACCCTCCTAACCTTGACTACATCATGGGGGAACTTCAAACATTGGTGGAAGGTGGAAGGGATGGCTTCATGCCACGGATCCATGGTCAGCCAAGATCAAGCACCTGCCACTTAGTCTCTAATATTTTTTGTCCTACTTGAATAGAAAGTTTGATGGTACCTTTAGATAGTCTCTCAGTGTCATTGTATTTTTTGATGGTTATACATTCACTAGT
The DNA here is from genome assembly GCA_027924645.1 of Cunninghamia lanceolata. Classification (NCBI taxonomy): domain Eukaryota; kingdom Viridiplantae; phylum Streptophyta; class Pinopsida; order Cupressales; family Cupressaceae; genus Cunninghamia; species Cunninghamia lanceolata. Next base: position 215,026 of record BSBN01000149.1, on the reverse strand, counting down.
ATCCTTTGATGGTTTTGTGTTGTGTTTGTGGATGCAGACTTTGATGTATAGGGCTTCATTTTATATGTCATCAAAGGCAGGAAGAACCTTTTTAGAGAAGGTTAGATGGTGAGGTGAGGCAATGTGGTTTAGCATGGCTTGAAATTGATCCACATTAAAATTAGGAGGGACTTGTGTCTCCATCAAGGCTTTGTTGACAATTTCCTTATGGAGGGGAGATGTGCAGAGCAACTCAGGAATGGAGATTTGTGTGGGGGTTTTCCCCAGATGATCTAGGAGGTTGTACTTGTGAGCAGAGGGTGGATTGGTAGGTGTAGATGTGAAGGATTGATCATTGGTGGGAGCCCCTGTTGATAACTGAGAGGGGGGGTGAATCAGTTATCCTAATTATTTCCCTTATTGAACTTTCCTTTTAATTGATGCAGCATAAAATCAAATACAAAAGCATTAACCATGAAATAAGAAACACATGACACAGTATTTTTGACGTGGAAACCCTGTTAAGGGAGAAAACCACGGGGTGATTAACCCAAAATTATTCTCTGTTAGAAGAATAGGAAATTACAAAAATGGCACTTGCCAATTAGGGCTCACTGCCCGAGCGCACTGCTCACAAGCGGCCCACTGCCTACAAGAAGACACACTGTCTACAAAGTGATGAGAATCACAGTCTTGAACTGATTGGAAGCATCTGCATATGCTGGAGTTCAGTTCCGGTTAGGCTCAGTAAACTGATCTGCTGCACTTCATCTTTCCTCTGTTCTTTATTCTGCTATCTTTCACATACCGGATCCTTTTTGCTACCTCTGCTCTTTATCTGGACTTATTCGCATATATCCCCACATCAACACCACCTTCACAACTAAATCCATCCTCTATATATATCCGCACAAGTAATTTCATCACCTTTCTAGTCGGCATCCGGAACAGTCTAGTTTCTTATAAACTTTCATTCTGTCGGCTGAATCCTTCCTCACCAAGCAATGCGGCTCAAGCATATACTTGTAGATATCATTAATCATGTCGGCCAAACATGATTCATGCCTTCACAACCTCTGTCATCAATAGTAACCCATCCGGAAAGCAGTCTGATACTCTGCCAGTCAGTTCTTCCTCTGTTTTCACTGTCTCTCAGGAATCCGGTACTCAACCATTCATATCTTTTTCTTTGTCCATCACCGGAGGCTAAATCCTTGGAATATACCACTCAAGGTAGTCCTCTTGACTTCCCCAAATCCGCACTGCACCAAGACACTTCCTCTGAGAGATCCGGACCAATCTGTCAGACCTTGCCACATGCTCTGTTCTTCTTCACCGGACCACAACATTCTTTATTCTGACTTCCAGTAGAGACACATTATGACTTGTGGATATGTGGGATGACCTTTGTTGCCATCAATGACAACAACCATGAATCCATATAGTGTCTCTTGCCAACAATCTCCCCCTTTGGCATTGATGGCAACACTTAGTGAAAAATGACTAGGTGTTTTCACTATGCTCCCCCTTTGCTGATGCTCTGTCTTTATATACAATTTCCGGAACTCCCCCTTAGTTGGATTCCTCATTTTTCACTGCTCCTCACTCCCCCTTTGACATCAATGGCAAAGGGTAGGGTCCGCACACCAAAATTTTCAAAATTTTTCTATATATAGCCGCATATTTACATACTCACATGTACTGAAGAATGTCTGCAAAGGATGTCTGCAATTGGATCATTTCTGTAGCCCAACTTTGCTTCATTCTATCCAAAATTGAAATGTGACCACTTAACAAAAATGCAAAAGCTTCTGCCTGCTTGAGATCTGTCGGATCTTTTGTTTGGGTGGTGGTCTGAGCATCACTGATGGCCTCATGCATAGTTTCCAACTTAGGGATTATAATCCTTCTAAGTTCTCCCATCCGGTTAGTGATGTTCTTTCTTTCCTTCTCAAGTTTCTTTATTTCATTCAAGACTGCAATAGTTTGACATTCTTGATTTATTATAGAGGAAGAGAGAGGATCAAAACTTTGAGATAAGCTTTGTAGCTTATCCTGTTCCTCTTTTATTTTCTTGTCAAATGCTGCTGTTGCCTTTGACCAGGATATACAAAATTTATAGATGTCACCGCCATCCTTAAGAGCATTCTCTAAGCTCTTTATTCCAATGCTTACAATCTTCCTATCCTTAGAGATTAATTCTAATATTTCTGAAAATCTTTTATCCAAAAATTCCTTCCGGACCTTTTCTTCAGCTGATTTTTCTAGAGAATCAAAATGTGTATCAACACTGCTGACTAAGGTTTTTAGATTACCGGAAGAGGAGGCTGTCGGATCTATCTGGATTGATGGCATGATTTTTACAAGTACTCCGGAAGCAGCCTCTATCAACTCACAGTCTTCCATATGAGACTTCAGGAGCTTTTCATTTGCCTTGGCATTTGCAAATGAAGCTGTCTTCATTGTTTGTACCGGAGAGAGAGAGTCAAAATCAAATGGGCCTTTTAGAAGCTCCGGTTCATCAATCTCTAGAGTTTCTTTGCTCAAAAATTGTTGAACAGTTTGTGCAGTATCTCTTGCCGGAGACAGATGTTTCTTTTCTTCTGCAGTCTTAGAACTGTCAACCTCTTTGTCTTTCACCACTGCTTCCTTCTCCTGTAATTGCTCTTCTTCTTTGGATCCGGAGACTGTAGGGGAAACCGGAGGAGAGATATTTGTCTGTTCATGGGCCACTTCTTCTGGAGCAGAGGGTCCCAAGTCCTCAGCTGTTTCTGTACCTAAATCCTCTACAACCGGAAGATTGAACCTTTTGAAGGCCTTCCGGAGGATCTCTTCTGTTTCTTGGGCCACTTTGTCAGTCTCACCAAGCATGAGTTGATTCATCCTGGCTTTGCTTCTGAACTCATCTTTGCAGTCCTTGAAGATAATGTTCATTGTCTTGGGATCAATTTGAGGATATAGCTGAATAGCTATCTGCTCCCGGATCTCAAGATCTTTAGCATGAGCATTATTCTTTCTTACTTCCAATTCCTTTTCTAGGCTTTTAGGAATAAGAGATATTATTTCAATGAAAGCCTTATTATATATGTTAAGATATTTTACTGTGGCCTCCTGCAGAGTCTTTTGGTCGGCCTCACTGAAGTCTTCATATGATTCAGTCATTGGTTGAAGGTTTCCATCCACCGTGACCGACTTGATTATGCTCTCTAGAGACAGAGTGGGCTTTTCAACAGATCCTTCTGCCATTTCATCCTTGTCTTGGCCTGTGGAGGGCTTACCGGATCCTTTCTTCTTCTGTTTCTTTATTTCTCTTACTCCCTCATCTGATTCTGTTTCCTCTTCATCCTTTTGGCTTCCATAAGCCCTTGTGGCTTTTGTCTTGGATCTCTTACCGGATGCCTGGACTTCCGGTTTTGAACTTTTGGTTGTGGGAGGTGCAGGTCTCTTTGATGATCTGGTCCGGGTGGGAGCTTCAACCGGAGCACTTTCTTTACTTTTCTCTTCTTCCTCAGCCTTCCTCCTCTTTTCCCGGCTGGCATCAAGTGCCTCCTTTGAGATGCCTAGGCCTTGAGCAATGTGCTCTACTTCTTTTCTCACCTTCCTTTTAATCTCAGGTTCCCTGAGTTCTACATGTATTTTTACACTCAGCTCCTCAAAGGTTCCAAACCTTTCTGCCTTAGGATCTTTGGGCTGACTTAGCATGTGTTGAACATGCAGCTCCACTATCTGTTCATCCACTTCATACCCCATGGGCATGATCCAGACAGTCCTTGGTTCTACTGCCTCCATTAGGCACTGATCAGTGTCAACCATAAAGCACACTGAGTCTTTGTATTTTTCAACAAGAGACTGGGGAATTCTCTCTCTTGCTTGCATCATGCTCTGAAAGTTTTTGAAGTATCCCCATAGAGCTGAATTTCTCGCTTTTGCATCCCCAAGTCCATGCAAGTAGTCTCTTATCTAGACTGCAACAGGTTTGTCATTCTGCCATACCCATCCACTTGTTCCGGGTAGCTCATTCATGAAGTAGAAGAATAGACATACAATAAGAGTACCATACTTAAAGGAATTCTTCTTATCCTTCTTGATTTTCTGTATATTTTCCATTAATTGGCTTAGCAGTAGTTCGCAGAGATCATAATCTGCATTCTTTCTTAGCATTTCATAGGCAGTGTATACTGCAGTTCCGGATACAGAATTCTCCCTGCTGGAGTGATAGATCTTGTATCCTATTATCATTGATGCATATTTGATATCCGGATCCGAGATATCTTCAATGGTCATTGCCCTATTATCAAATTTTGATCCGGTGGCCTCAGTTACAATGTTGTTCTTGACAGATTTGAGGATAGGTACCCCTCCGGAAGAGTATAGACCAGTTATTGCTCTAATTGCTTCTTTTGTGATCTTGCAGGGTCTATCTAGCCATAGAAAGTTGTCATGCATCCTGCTCAGTACATACCGGACCCATTCATCTTCTTCAAAGCAGGGGAAATGAATAAATTGCTCAAATTGTTTCTTCTGGATATCCTTATACTCTGGTTTAAGCTCAAAAGCATTGTCTATCAGTTGCTTGTGATAGAGGTCTCTTAATTTGAATTCCCCAAATTCCTCAATGTTTGCATGTATGTAAACCCTAATGTCTTCGGTATGTAAAACTCCGTGAGGAACACTAGAGAAGGCTCCTAGTGGATCTACCTCCAATGATTTGTAAGGATGTTTCTTGAATGAGGGGCGAGGTCTATCAGAGATCTTAACTATGTTTGGAGTAGCCATTCTTCAAAGATTTGCAGTGAGGTAATGAAAAACGGAGAATACCTTATGCGCCTTCGGTTTGCACGGAGTGGTTGGATTGATTTCTTTATGCAATAGCTTCGGCAGGAGATCCTTGGTGTGCTTGATGAACCTTGTTGCAGAGCTCCACTTTTCGCTTCTTCTCGAGTGCAGAATGAGTAAATGACCTTTGAGAAATCCCTTAAATTGCTCCGCGAACCCTAATATCTGTCTGCAATAAATGCTTCACCTACATCATTCTAGTTTGCCTTGTCTGGATAGCTTGGAGTATCCCGGATTAGTCCTGATCTGTGGATATCATCCGGATCTTTCAATCATGAATAAATCGAGGTAACATATTACAAGAACATCCCAAACACTCTGTCCAATCCGCAGAACAAGATAGTGCATTTCTGGATCTTTCCGGACCTTTTTGTAATCCTTTATCATACCGGAGCATCTCCCTGAACAGGTCTTATTTGATCGATCATAGCTTCTTCATAACTCCATGCGGACCTCTGAAAACTTGACTGAAGTATCTCAAGACTCATATCTACAAACCCTTTGATCCGCATCTTGTGCCACATCCGGCACCACTTGTTTGGCTGGGGGAACAAGATTTTCTTTGAGTCTCCCCCTGAGCCTGAGCTCACTTTTTAATTTCTGGAAGAAATATCAGCACCAGAGTCTGGTGCGGATCCAACCTCTACATTCTCTGAACTTTTCTTCACCCAAATCTTGCTCATCTGATTCCTAACCTCATCTGCATTCATCTTTTGTTTACCCTTGTCTTGATTCTGATTATACACCGGACCTCTTTTGTCCTGATTCTTGTTTCTGCAAACTTTAGCATTATGACCGGACCTATTGCAGATTTGGCAAATAACATTTCTTTGCATATTTGACTGATACCCTCTTGATCTGCATTGATTAGCCATATGACCTACTCTATTGCATGTGAAGCATCTACCTTTGAATGATTTGTTTACTTGCATACTTCTGCATTCATGGGATTTGTGTCCATACCTTTTGCAGTTGAAGCACTGTCCGGAGAAGGATGAATTAATCTGATTCATTCTCATTCTGCACTGATCAGCTTTGTGACCAAAGTGGTTGCAGCTGTGGCAGTATCCATTGAAGGATGGATATCTTTGAGCATTTGGCTGTCTTACCGGAGGTCTTCTAGGCCTGTTCCTTGGATTTTCTGATCCAAGATTCTTCTGACCGGATCCGGAGCTTTCTCCTTTCTCATATCCCAAACCATACTTGTCATCTGTCCTCTTTTGACTTCCAAGAAGAACTTCAAGTTGAGCAGAACTTATCTTGAATTTCTCTTTATATTCATTTGCTGTTTGAAGGTCTCTTTTGAGAGAGGCAATTTGATCCTCAAGTTTTCCTTCATTATCTTTGGCATCTTCAAGATCAGATTCAAGATGTCTGATAATCCTGTCCATCTGGTGGCATTCTTCTGATTTTTCTTTAAGAGATTGTCTTAGATTGTCTTCAGCCTTTCTTTTTTCTTCAATCTCTTGAGTAAACTTTATAGTTCCTGATTCCATTTCATGTCTTAACATAATGACTTCTTTTGATAACTTTTCACATAACTTGGTTTGCTCAGTCAATTCTTCATTTGTATTGCTTTCTTCACTTTGTCTTGCCAACTGTTGAAGCAGCTCCTTTCTCTTTTTCATAGAGAGACTTAATTTGTCTTTTAATTCTCTCATGAATTCATCAGCCTGTTTGAGTCTTTCCTTTAATTCACTGACTTCAGAATTTCACTGTTCAAGATCCTCAAGAGCAGTCTTGAGTTGCTCCCTTAAACCATATGCATCCATTTGAAATCCCAGATCTTCCTCAAGCTGTTAGGCTCTATTAGGAGGAACTTAGCTCTGATACCAATTGTTGATAACTGAGAGGGGGGGGTGAATCAGTTATCCTAATTATTTCCCTTATTGAACTTTCCTTTTAATTGATGCAGCATAAAATCAAACACAAAAGCATTAACCATGAAATAAGAAACACATGACACAGTATTTTTGACGTGGAAACCCTGTTAAGGGAGAAAACCACGGGGTGATTAACCCAAAATTATTCTCTGTTAGAAGAATAGGAAATTACAAAAATGGCACTTGCCAATTAGGGCTCACTGCCCGAGCACACTGCTCACAAGAGGCCCACTGCCTACAAGAAGACACACTGTCTACAAAGTGATGAGAATCACAGTCTTGAACTGATTGGAAGCATCTGCATATGCTGGAGTTCAGTTCCGGTTAGGCTCAGTACACTGATCTGCTGCACTTCATCTTTCCTCTGTTCTTTATTCTGCTATCTTTCACATACCGGATCCTTTTTGCTACCTCTGCTCTTTATCTGGACTTATTCGCATATATCCCCACATCAACACCACCTTCACAACTAAATCCATCCTCTATATATATCCGCACAAGTAATTTCATCACCTTTCTAGTCAGCATCCAGAACAGTCTAGTTTCTTATAAACTTTCATTCTGTCGGCTGAATCCTTCCTCACCAAGTAATGCGGATCAAGCATATACTTGTAGATATCATTAATCATGTCGGCCAAACATGATTCATGCCTTCACAACCTCTGTCATCAATAGTAACCCATCCGGAAAGCAGTCTGATACTCTGCCAGTCAGTTCTTCCTCTGTTTTCACTGTCTCTCAGGAATCCGGTACTCAACCATTCATATCTTTTTCTTTGTCCATCACCGGAGGCTAAATCCTTGGAATATACCACTCAAGGTAGTCCTCTTGACTTCCCCAAATCCGCACTGCACCAAGACACTTCCTTTGAGAGATCCGGACCAATCTGTCGGACCTTGCCACATGCTCTGTTCTTCTTCACCGGACCACAACATTCTTTATTCTGACTTCCGGTAGAGACACATTATGACTTGCGGATATGTGGGATGACCTTTGTTGCCATCAATGACAACAACCATGAATCCATATAGTGTCTCTTGCCAACAGCCCCATGGATAGAAACATGGCCGCAATGAATAGTCATAGTGCAATTTAGGTTCTTGGCTCTAATGGTGATTGTATTGATGTGGTTAGAATATTTTTCTATTCGACCCATGACAAAGTTGAAAGAAGAGGGAGGCATATGACATTATATGCTTGGTTGGATGAATAAGCCTTTCTTTTGTTATGATCAGGAAAAGGATCCTTATATGCTCGTAAGTTAACATTTGGTGATTGCTTCAGCGATTTGTCAATGGTTATGTCACCACTATCAATAAGGTCTTGTATCTAATGTTTTAGCCTCATGTAGTTAGATGTTTTGTGTCCTTTCATGCGATGGTATTCACAAAAGGCATTCTCATTGAACAAGGAGGGTTTGAATTGATTTTCATCATAGGGTCTAATAGGGGGTAGAGTGATTAAATCAAACTTCACAATATTGTTCAAAACATTTTCAATGGGCTCTCCTAAGGGTGTGAATTTTCTCTTAGGATTGTTATTTTGTTTTGGCAGTCCTTTGGGGACACTAATTTTATTTGTGGTGGATGTGCTTGGTGAGGTTTGGTTTTGTACATTTTGAATGGCTTTCACATTGGTAATGCCATCATTGAGTGTTCTTGTTCTTTCCCCAAAAGTGGGGCTTGTCATTTGATGATGTGTTGTGTTGTTGTTGTTGACCTTGTTGTTGTTGTCATTTTTGTTATCGTTGGTGTAAATTTTTCTGGAGCCCTTAGCGATGAGGGCTTTTTCAATGGTGTTTCCTTTGTTGATAACCTCCTCAAAGGTTGATGCGCATTGTAATTGTAGATGGAACCCTATTTCTTGATAGTGGTTTGCCACAAACATGGTAACAAGTTGTTTCTTGAGAATAGGCCATGGGAGCTTTCTTGATAAGCCTCTTCATCTTTCCAAGAAGGTGGTGAATGACTCTCTGCTCTTTTGTTTAGTGTTGCATGGGTCGATCAATGATATTTTATTCTGAAATTTATAGGAGAAATGGTTTACAAACTTCTCCACAAGCTCATGGAATGTTTTAATGCCAGGAGGAAGATGAGCAAACCATTCAGTGGCTTTATGGTGCAGGAGCACCTACCTGACAGCTGGCCTTCATGAGGCAGTTAGTTGTTTTAGGTCTTGTTTATGTTTCCAAGAAGGTCTGTTAAGACCAATGCATGTAATAAGGTCATGCTGATCATGATAAGATCATGCTGACCATGCTTTTGCTATTTTTAGCCAGTTTGCTAGAACAGCTGTCATGATGTATGTTCGGTTGGATCTCCCAGCCGCCTGGAGAGTTCCCAGCCGCTTGGAGTCGGGTCAGTAGTACTCGTAGGAAAATCTATTTAAGCATGAGGATCGGTTGACTGTAGATCATGAATCAATCGAGCTAGGTTGTAGAGAGTGAGACAGCGAGAGAAACTGATCATTGTATTTGCATCTTTTGAAATCAAATAAAGTGTTCCTGTTTGTGTTCATCCTCTGTTGAATTCCATTGCTTGATCGATTTGCTGGTTTGGTGGTTGTATGGATTCACTGATCCATTCCACCGGTTGATTCGTCTGATCGGTGGAATGGTTATGTACAGTAGGGTAGGTGTTAGTTTGTTTGTTTGCATGCAGGTGTGCAGGATCGCGGCTGAAAGGTGTTGAAGACCCTAGCATGGGCATGTGCTAGGTCGAGCTGATAAAGTGTGGTAGATCACCCTGGAAGTGGATCGAGTCATCCTTGGAGGATCGGCGAAGTGAAATTTCGCTAAGGCTAAAAGTTCGTGAAAACGGCATCATCAGGATATTTCAGCAAATATCCTGCAGTCGCTTCGAGCATCATCATCCGAGTAAGAGGAGATCGGCATGATGCGGTTAGTTGCATGAAGTGCAAGTGCGTCGGGGTGATCATCATCAGGAGTTGCCGGAGAGGAGCGTATCGGCATTAGGTAAAAGATCAGGTCATGAAACTGTTGAAGTTTGCATGTTGCAAGTGCATCAGGATGTTTTAAGTTAGATATATACTCAGCGTATATATCACCGTCAGGATCATCTCTCAGGAGTGCCCATCATCCGCGTATCGCTAGCAGATGCGGGAGTGAAAGTTCGTTTCTTTTGACTAAGTGTTGAAGAGGTCATCAGGATATTGGGAGACGTCATCGTCATCAGGATATGACGTCATCGTCATCAGGATATTGAGATATCCCCCTATGCAAGTTTATCCTGCTGTCGTTAAGTGCTTAGGTATCGGCAGAAGGTTGTGTTAACATCATCAGGAGGTTTCGAGAGAACCGGATAAATCATATCATGATGCTGTTGCTTGTATCGTCAGCTATCGGGGCATCGAAGGGGAGGTGCTGAAGGTGATCGTCATCAGGATCTTTGAAGCAATAGGATATTGGATATCCTGCTGACGAAGGGGGTGTTGCATATCATGATGATGCCGATGGAGCTTGGCGCCCGATGAACAGTGCAACAGGAGGATGTTTGCGCTAGTTAAACATCATGATGATGATGATAGGCAGAAAACGGAGGAAGTGAACAGTAGTCGGCAGGAGGATAATTGCGCTCGTCCGAAATATGATGATGATGCTGACAGTGTAAAGCAAAATATGATGATGATGATGGTGGGCTGCAGACATCCATGCTGTATTGTAAGGTTATAGTGTGGATGCCTCTGCATCATAGTGGTATCAGAGCTCAGCAAAACATCTGGGCTGTTGTGTGTTGATTCTGTCACCAAAAGGGCAGAGGTAGAGTTGAATTGTGTGTTGTGTGTTGATTGAGAGGTTGACAAAATGCCTCCGAAAGGTAGTGGTACTGCAAGGGAATTGCAGGAAATGAAGGAGAAACATGCTAGAGAGATGAGGAAGATGAAGGAGCTTGCTGAAGCACTTCAAGCCAGGCTTACAGCCCTGGAAAAGAACAAAAAGAGGGAAGTGGCAGACAGTGAGTCTGAAGAAGATGAAGATACTGTTGAAGAGTATGAAGAGGTAGCTGAAGATCTGGATGCTGAAGACCAGAGATTCGCAAAACTGTTAAAGGCAGTGCAGAATGATAAACCTAAGGTAAAGGTTGATGTTTCCAAGTATACTGGAAGTTTGAATGAGGATGAGTTGTTGGATTGGATTGCTGCACTTGATAATCACTTTGAATGTGAAGATGTTGCTGAGGATCAAAAGGTAAAGATTGCAAAGACCAAGTTAGGAGGTCATGCTTTGGTATGGTGGGATTATGTACAATCTGAGAGAAGGAAACAAGGGAAGTCAAAGATCACTTCATGGGATAAGATGGTAGCAAGGATAAAAGGTAAATTCTTGCCAAGGGATTATGAAATCCAGATGTTTAAGAAGCTGCAATTTTTAAAGCAGAAAGAAAGGGATGTGAAGGCATATACAGAAGAGTTTTATAAGTTAAGTATGAGATCTGGTCATCATGAGAATGAGGTAGAAAAGGTGGCTAGGTACTTGGATGGTTTGAGATTTAACATATAGGATGAGTTAGTGTTAGCTAACCCTAAGAATGTGGAGGATTGTTATCAAATGGCAATCAGGATTGAAGAAAAGATGAATAGAGGACATGATAAGTCCATGCGAGGAAGAGGAAACCATAGGGGAAGAGGAGCAGCCCCTACACAAAAGCAAACCAATGAGGGTCAAGAAGACACTGGTAAAGGACAGGGACAGTCTGATTTCAGAGGTGGATGGAAAGGTAATAGAGGAAGATTTGGGGGTGGTAGAGGTTCTACTACATTTTCAGGAAAATGTTACACCTGTGGTGAGTTTGGTCATCCATATTTCAAATGTCCAGAAAACAAAGGTTCATCATCCAGAAATGATAGAACTAGTGACAAGAGGGTACAACTGGTTCAAGAAGAGACAGTAGAGCAAAGTGCACAGAGTTCAAACACTTATCACAAGGATAAGGAGGCTGATAATTGTGGATACCCAGAAAGTGGAGAATCTCTGCTGATGAGAAAAATAGTGACTACCATGAAGGTACCTGACAAAGAATCCCCACAAAGAAGAGCTCTTTTCAAGACCACATGCAAGAGTAAAGGTAAAGTATGTAAGGTTGTCATTGATACTGGTTCAACAGACAACATGGTATCTCAGGAAATGGTGGATAAACTGAATTTGGAAAGGATTCCACATCCACACCCTTACAAGGCATCTTGGGTGAGTGATAGTCATTCACTTTTTGTCTCTGAACAGGCATATGTGGATTTTCAGATTGGAGCATATTAGGATAGAATTTTGTGTGATATTTTGCCTATGGAATGTTGTCACCTACTGTTGGGTAGACCATGGCAATTTGACCGAAGGGTGCTGTATGATGGGTATTCTAATACCTATACCATCAAGAAAGATGGGAAGACTATTAAGTTGATGCCATTGCAGGCAGATGCTGCAGCACAGGGGGCAGCCAAAATCATTTTGATGGGAAAGGAGTATGTGCAGATGCCTAGAGGAGCAGGCATAAAGGCAGTTGAAGATACTGCAGGAAAAGAAGTTGTTCAGGACAACAGATTGAAGAAAGTTTTAGTTTTGACTGACAGAGATCAGCAGCAGGTGCAGAAACAGGTTTGCAACCAGCAATCAGTTGAAAGGAATGACAAGGATGTTGTCATCGTTGGGACTATTGCTTGTCCTATAAAAGTTGAAAGGAAGATAGGATTGAACATTTCAGAAGTTCAAGAGGCAGTTCAGACAGAGGTTCTGGTCAGACAACCTGGCAAACACAGGGTATGTGAGAAAAAGGCCTACATCAACAGGCATGAGGAGTTACTTTCCAGAAAGCAAGTTACAGTTTAGAAGTCTTGGAGCAGCCAAGAGCCAGCAGAGGACAAAGCTGGAACAGATCAGCATATTGCAAAGGCAAGGTGTAAAGGTGGAGGACTTCCACATACTAAACTCATGGGACATGAGTTCTTTTCTGTTGGGGAGTATGGTGCAGGAGCACCTACCTGACAGCTGGCCTTCATGAGGCAGTTAGTTGTTTTAGGTCTTGTTTATGTTTCCAAGAAGGTCTGTTAAGACCAATGCATGTAATAAGGTCATGCTGATCATGATAAGATCATGCTGACCATGCTTTTGCTATTTTTAGCCAGTTTGTTAGAACAGCTGTCATGATGTATGTTCGGTTGGATCTCCCAGCCGCCTGGAGAGTTCCCAGCCGCTTGGAGTTGGGTCAGTAGTACTCGTAGGAAAATCTATTTAAGCATGAGGATCGGTTGACTGTAGATCATGAATCAATCGAGCTAGGTTGTAGAGAGTGAGACAGCGAGAGAAACTGATCATTGTATTTGCATCTTTTGAAATCAAATAAAGTGTTCCTGTTTGTGTTCATCCTCTGTTGAATTCCATTGCTTGATCGATTTGCTGGTTTGGTGGCTGTATGGATTCACTGATCCATTCCACCAGTTGATTCGTCTGATCGGTGGAATGGTTATGTACAGTAGGGTAGGTGTTAGTTTGTTTGTTTGCATGCAGGTGTGCAGGATCGCGGCTGAAAGGTGTTGAAGACCCTAGCATGGGCATGTGCTAGGTCGAGCTGATAAAGTGTGGTAGATCACCCTGGAAGTGGATCGAGTCATCCCTAGAGGATCAGTGAAGTGAAATTTTTCTAAGGCTAAAAGTTCGTGAAAATGGCATCATCAGGATATTTCAGCAAATATCCTGCAGTCGCTTCGAGCATCATCATCTGAGTAAGAGGAGATCGGCATGATGCGGTTAGTTGCATGAAGTGCAAGTGCGTCGGGGTGATCATCATCAGGAGTTGCCGGAGAGGAGCGTATCGGCATCAGGTAAAAGATCGGGTCATGAAACTGTTGAAGTTTGCATGTTACAAGTGCATCAGGATGTTTTAAGTCGGATATATACTTAGCGTATATATCGCCGTCAGGATCATCTCTCGGGAGTGCCCATCATCCGCGTATCGCTAGCAGATGCGGGAGTGAAAGTTTGTTTCTTTTGACTAAGTGTTGAAGAGGTCATCAGGATATTGGGAGACGTCATCGTCATCAGGATATGACGTCATCGTCATCAGGATATTGAGATATCCCCCTATGCAAGTTTATCCTGCTGTCGTTAAGTGCTTAGGTATCGGCAGAAGGTTGTGTTAACATCATTAGGAGGTTTCAAGAGAACAGGATAAATCATATCATGATGCTGTTGCTTGTATCGTCGGCTATCGGGGCATCGAAGGGGAGGTGCTGAAGGTGATCGTCATCAGGATCTTTGGAGCAACAGGATATTGGATATCCTGCTGACGAAGGGGGTGTTGCATATCATGATGATGCCGATGGAGCTTGGCACCCGATGAACAGTGCAACAGGAGGATGTTTGCGCTAGTTAAACATCATGATGATGATGATAGGCGGAAAACGGAGGAAGTGAACAGTAGTCGGCAGGAGGATAATTGTGCTCGTCCGAAATATGATGATGATGCTGACAGTGTAAAGCAAAATATGATGATGATGATGGTGGGATGCAGACATCCATGCTATATTGTAAGGTTATAGTGTGGATGCCTCTGCATCACTTTACCACTGAGTCTCTGAGGAAATAGTCTCATCAAATAAGTATCATCAAAATTTTTGGGAAAGGGAGGCATGTATAAAGGCCTATCAAATGTATACAAGCAAATATCCTTGAAAGAATGTTGCTTCCTCTTGTTTCCATGTTGTATGTTGTTAACCTTTTGGATTAATGTTTGGACAATGCAAGCTAAATCTTTGTTGGGTGGTTGTTGTGGGATGTAGGTTTGTTGATTTTGCATTAGTTGTTGGAGAAAAGGTGGAATTTGATTTTGGGGCAGAGTTTGATGTTTTAAGGTTTGGTTTTGGGAGATTTCATTTTGAAGAGTGAGGTGTTGTTGGTATGTGAGGAGTTGTTATAGGACATGTGGTGGGAGTTGTTTATTTTGGTTAGGATTTTTTGGCGTGTTTTGAGTGGAGGATGTGATGGGTGCTTGTGAGATGGGATTTGGTACATACATGAAATTGGATGAAGGGTTGGATGTGTTATGAGGTGGCTATGAGAATAAGTAGGTTATGAAAGCTATGGTGTTAGCATCAAGTTGGGGAGCACATGTTGAAGTACTAGGGTGTGTGGTGTTGTTGGGGATGTTTAGGGTGAGTTGTGGTGTACATGTGGTGATTGTGGATGTTGATATGGTCAACATATTTGGTATGGTCAATGTATTTGTAGGGATTGTGGATGTGGTAACATTTGAGTTTGTGGGAATTGTAGATGTAGTGACATTGGAGGCTTGGGATGTGTTAGGGATGGTATAGGATATGGATGGTTGTGATAATGTGGTGATGTTAGGTACGGTGGCACAATTTTTGAGGAGAAAATCAAGATATCTATTGGGGTCCGACTTTAGGACTCTATCAAGTATGTCCATGGAGTTGGCATCTTGTTTGAAATCTAGGACGTTTTGATCTATGTTTTTGGTGTTAGATGGAGGTGCCTACGATTGGATGGCGAAGGGATTTAGCATAGAATTGGCATCAAATGATGGCACTTATTGGACTACAGGGATGTTGTTTTGGTCAGTTGTAGGCATGTTTATGCCAAAGGTATTCCTAAAAGGTTCCATGTTGTTGTTTTTCTTAGCTTGGGACATTGTCACAGGCATGCAATGGTTTTGGTATGTGAATTTGGTTGGATGGATGGAGATTGAGACCTTAGAGAATGGATTTAAATTATTGAACCCAAAGATAGGTGGCGATGGAGGTGTAGTGAGAGACAAATAGAGGTTTATCCTTAAGAGGATGATATCTCAAAATTCTAAACACTTAGGGTGAATAGTGATATGGATATGATATGGTAGGATATAGGTCTTTAGCTTGAGAGAATAAAAATATCAAAAGCTCTAAACCTAAGGTATGATATGTAGGGATGATAAATATTGGAGGTTAGGACCTCAAAGATAAATGGGTAATTTGATTTTCAAAAATTTTGGACCAAAAGAGATGGTGGGGAAATATGAATGAAAAGGGGAGGGGATGATGTGATTAAGATTGTTTATAAGATGCTTTCAATAACAATCAACCATGGGAGACCCTTGATGATTTAATGGATTCTGGATGATAATCTAAGGAAATGCTTAGGTGTTTTGGATGTCTTGGATGGTTTGATGACATTTGGGGAGGATGTTCTGTTGGTAAGAGACACTATATGGATTCATGGTTGTTGTCATTGATGGCAACAAAGGTCATCCCACATATCAGCAAGTCATGGTGTGTCTCTACCGGAAGTCAGAATGAAGATTGTTGTGGTCCGGTGAACAAGAACAGAGCATATGGCAAGGTCCGACAGAGTGGTCCGGATCTCTCAGAGGAAGTGTCTCGGTGCAGTGTGGATTTGGGGAAGTCAAGAGGACTACCTTGAGTAGTATATTCCAAGGATTTAGCCTCCGGTGATGAACAAAGAAAAAGATATGAATAGTTGAGTACCGGATTCCTGAGAGACAGAGAGAACAAAGGAAGAACTGACTGACAGAGTATCAGACTATTTTCCAGATGTGTTACTGTTGATGGTAAAGGTTGTGAAGGCATGAATCATGTTTGGCCGACATGATTAATGATATCTACAAGTATATGCTTGATCCGCATTGCTTGGTAAGCAAGGATTCAGCCGACAGAACAGAGTTTGTAAGAAACTAGACTGTTCCGGATGCCGACTAGAAAGGTGATGAAATTACTTATGCGGATATATATAGAGGATGGATTTAGTTGTGAAGAGTGTGATTGTGTGATGGTGTATTTGAATAAGTGCAGAACAGAGCAGAAGTAGTAAGAAAGATCTGGTATGTGAAAGGATAGCAGAATAAAGAACAGAGGAAAGATGAAGTGCAGCAGATCAGTGTACTGAGCCTAACTAGAACTGAACTCCAGCATATGTAGATGCTTTCAATCAGTTCAAGACTGTGATTCTTATCACTTTGTAGACAGTGTGTCTCCTTGTAGGCAGTGGGCCTCTTTGTGAGTAGTGTGCTCGGGCAGTGAGCCCTAATTGGCAAGTGCCATTTTTGTAATTCCTTATTCTTCTAACAGAGAATAATCTTTGGGTTAATCACCCCATGGTTTTCTCCCTCAACAGGGTTTCCACATCAAAAATATTGTGTCATGTGTTTTCTTATTTCATGGTAATGTTTTTATGTTTGATTCAATGCTGCATTAATTAATAAGAAAGTTCAAGAGGAAAATAATTAGGATAACTGATTCACCCCCCCCCTCTCAGTTATCAACAATTGGTATCAGAGCCAAGTACCTCCTAATAGAGCCTAACAGCTTGAGGAAGATCTGGGAGTTCAAATGGATGCATATGGTTTAAGGGAGCAACTCAAGACTGCCCTTGAGGATCTTGAACAGTCAAATTCTGAAGTCAATGAATTAAAGGAAAGACTCAAACAGGCTGATGAATTCATGAGAGAATTAAAAGACAAATTAAGTCTCTCTATGAAAAAGACAAAGGAGCTGCTCCAACAATTGGCAAGACAAAGTGAAGAAAGCAATACAAATGAAGAATTGACTGAGCAAACCAAGTTATGTGAAAAGTTATCAAAAGAAGTCATTATGTTAAGACATGAAATGGAATCAGGAACTATAAAGTTTACTCAAGAGATTGAAGAAAAAAGAAAAGATGAAGACAATCTGAGACAATCTCTTAAAGAGAAATCAGAAGAATGCCACCAGATGGATAGGATTATCAGACATCTTGAATCTGATCTTGAAGATGCCAAAGATAATGAAGAAAAACTTGAGGATCAAATTGCCTCTCTAAAAAGAGATCTTCAAACAGCAAATGAATATAAAGAAAAATTCAAGATAAGTTCTGCCCAACTTGAAGTACTTCTTGGAAGTCAAAAGAGGACAGATGACAAGTATGGTTTGGGATATGAGAAAGGAGAAAGCTCCGGATCTGGTCAAAAGAATTTTGGATCAGAAAATCCAAGGAATAGGCCTAGAAGACCTCCGGTAAGACAGCCCAATGCTCAAAGATATCCATCTTTCAATGGATACTGCCACAGCTGCAACCACTTTGGTCACAAAGCTAATCAGTGCAGAAAGAGAATGAATCAGATTAATTCATCCTTCTCTGGACAGTGCTTTAATTGTAAAAAGTATGGACACAAATCCCATGAATGCAGAAATATGCAAGTAAACAAATCATTCAAAGGTAGATGCTTTACATGCAATAGAGTAGGTCATATGGCTAATCAATGCAGATCAAGAGGTTATCAGTCAAATATGCAAAGAAATTTTACTTGCCAAATCTGTAATAGGTCCGGTCATAATGCTAAAGTCTGCAGAAGCAAGAATCAGGACAAAAGAGGTCTGGTGTATAATCAAAATCAAGACAAGGGTAAACAAAAGATGAATGCGGATGAAGTTAGGAATCAGATGAGCAAGATTTGGGTGAAGAAAAGTTCAGAGAATGTAGAGGTTGGATCCGCACCAGACTCTGGTGCTGATATTTCTTCCAGAAATTAAAAAGTGAACTCTGGCTCAGGGGGAGACTCAAAGAAAATCCTGTTCCCCCAGCCAATCAAGTGGTGCCGGATGTGGCACAAGATGCGGAGCAAAGGGTTTGAAGATATAAGTCCTAAGTAAATCTAGATAAGATTTCAGAGGTCCGCATGAAGATGCAAAGAAGTTGTGATCCATCAAGTAAGACCTGTTCCGGGAGATGCCCCGGAATGACAGAAGACTACAAAAGGATCCGGAGAGATCCGGAAATGCATTATCTTATTCTGCGGATTGGACAGAGTGTTTGGGATGTCCTTGTGATGTGTTATCTTGATTTGTTCATGGTTGAAAGTTCCGCACAATGTTCATAGACCAGAACTGATCCGGTTCTTCAGGTTATCTGAATAAGCCAAACCAGAATAATATAGGTCAAGCATTTATTGCCATCAGATATTAGGGTTTGTGGAGCAATATAAGGGATTTCTCATAAAACATTTGCTCATTCTGCACTCAAGAAGAAGCGAAAAGTGGAGCTCTGCAACTAGATTCATCAAGCACACCAGAGATCTCCTGCCGAAGTCATTGCATAAAGAAATCAATCCAACTACTCCGTGCAACCGAAGACGCAAAAGGTATTTTCCACTTTCGATATCTTGCTACAAATCTTTTGAAGATATGGCTACTCCAAATATAGTAAAAATCTCAGATAGGCCCCGACCTGAATTTAAGAAACATCCATACAAGTCATTGGAGGTAGATCCCTTAGGAGCATTTTCCAGTGTTCCTCACAGAGTTTTACACACAGAAGACATTAGGGTTTACATACATGCAAGCATTGAGGAATTTGGGGAATTCAAATTGAGAGATCTCTATCACAAGCAATTGATAGACAATGCTTTTGAGCTTAAACCAGAGTATAAGGGTATCCAGAAGAAACAATTTGATCAATTCATTCATTTCCCCTGCTTTGAAGAAGATGAATGGGTCCGGTATGTACTAAGCAGGATGCATGACAACTTCCTATGGCTGGATAGACCCTGCAAGATCACAAAAGAGGCAATTAGAGCAGTAACTGGTCTATACTCTTCCGGAGGGATACCTATCCTGAAATCTATCAAGAACAACATTGTAACTGAGGCCACCAGATCAAAATTTGATAAGAGGGCAATGACCATTGAAGATATCTCAGATCCAGATATCAAGTATGCATCCATGATAATAGGATACAAGATCTATCACTCCAGCAGGGAGAATTCTGTATCCGGAACTGCAGTATATACTGCCTATGAAATGCTAAGGAAGAATGCAGAATATGATCTCTGCGAACTGCTCTTAAGCCAATTAATGGAAAATATACAAAAAATCAAGAAGGACAAGAAGAATTCCTTTAAGTATGGTACTCTTATTGTATGTCTATTCTTCTACTTCATGAATGAGCTGTCCGGATCAAGTGGATGGGTATGGCAGAATGACAAACCTGTTGCAGTCCAAATAAGAGACTATCTACATGGGCTTGGGGACGCCAAAGCAAGAAATACAGCACTATGGGGATACTTCAAAAACTTCCAAAGCATGATGCAAACAAGAGAAAGAATTCCCCAGTCTCTTGTTGAGAAATACAAAGACTCAGTGTGCTTTATGGTCGACACTGATCAGTGCCTAATGGAGGCAGTGGAGCCAAGGACTGTCTGGATCATGCCCATGGGGTATGAAGTGGATGAACAAATAGTGGAGCTGCATGTTCAACACATGCTAAGTCAGCCCAAAGATCCTAAGGCAGAAAGGTTTGGAACCTTTGAGGAGCTGAGTGTAAAGATACATGTAGAACTCAGGGAACCTGAGATAAAGAGAAAGGTGAGAAAAGAAGTAGAGCACATTGCTCAAGGCCTAGGCATCTCAAAAGAGGCACTTGATGCCAGCCGGGAAAAGAGAAGAAAGTCTGAGGAAAAAAAGAAAGAGGCAGAAAAGAAAAGCAAGAAAACTACTCCGGTGGAATCCTCAACCCAGACCAGATCATCTAAAGGATCCACACCTATCAAAACCAAAAGCTCAAAACTGGAAGTCCAGGGATCCGGTAAAAGATCCAAGACAAAAGCCTCAAGAGCCTATCAAAGCCAAAAGGATGAAGAAGAAACTGAGCCAGATGAAGGAGTGAAAGAAATAAAGAAATAGAAAAAGAAAGGAACCGGTAAACCCTCTTCTGGCCGAGACAAGGAAGAAATGACAGAAGAATTTTCTGCAAAGCCCACCCTGTCTCTAGACAGTGTAGTCAAATCAGTCACTGTGGACGGGAACCTTCAACCCGTGACTGAATTCTATGATGACTACAATGAGGCAGATCAAAAGATCCTGCAAGAAGCCATAATAAGGTATTTGAACATCTACAATAAAGCTTTTATTGAGATTATTTCTGAAATTCCTAAAAGCCTAGAAAAGGAATTAGAAATAAGAAAGAATAATGCTCATGCAAAAGATCTTGAGATCCGGGAGCAGATAGCTATTTAGCTATATCCTCAAATTGATCCCAAGACAATGAACATAATATTCAAAGATTGCAAAGATGAGTTCAGAAGTAAAGCCAGGATGAACCAACTCATGCTTGGTGAGACTGACAAGGTGGCCAAAGAGACAGAAGAGATCCTCTGGAAGGCCTTCAAAAGTTTCAATCTTCCTGTTGTAGAGGACTTAGGTGCAGAAACAGCTGTGGACTTGGAACCCTCTGCTCTAGAAGAAGTGGCCTATGAACAGGCTAGCATCTCTCCTCCGGTTTCCCCTACAGTCTCTGGATCCAAAGAAGAAGAGAAATTACAGGAGAAGGAAGCAGTGGTGAAAGATAAAGAGGTTGATAGTTCCAAGACTGCAGAAGAAAAGAAACATCTGTCTCCGGCAAGAGACACTGCACAAATTGTTCAACAATTTTTGAACAAAGAAACTTTAGATATTGATGAACCGGAGCTTCTAAAAGGCCCATTCGACTTTGACTCTCTCTCTCCGGTACAAACAATGAAAATAGCTTCATTTGCAAATGCCAAGGCAAATGAAAAACTCCTAAAGTCTCATATGGAAGACTGTGAGTTGATAGCAGCTGCTTCCGGAGTACTTGTAAAGATTATGCCATCAATCCAGATAGATCCGACAGCCTCCTCTTTCGGTAATCTAAAAACCTTAGTCAGCAGTGTTGATACACATTTTGATTCTCTAGAAAAATCAGCTGAAGAAAAGGTCCGGAAGGAATTTTTGGATAAAAGATTTTTAGAAGTATTAGGATTAATCTCTAATGATAGGAGAAATATGAGTATTGGAATAAAGAGCTTAGAAAGTGCTCTTAAGGATGGCGGTGATATTTACAAATTTTGTATCGCCTGGTCAAAGGCAACAGTTGAAATAGATAAGAAAATAAAAGAGGAACAGGACAAACTACAAAGTTTATCTCAAAGTTTTGATCCTCTCTCTTCCTCCATAGTAAATGAAGAATGTCAGACTATTGCAGTCTTGAATGAAATAAAGAACCTTGAGAAGGAAAGGAAGAATATCACTAACCGGATGGGAGAACTTAGAAGGATTATAATCCCTAAGTTAGAAACTATGCATGAGGCCATCAGTGATGCTCAGACCACCGCCCAAACAAATAATCCGACAGATCTCAAGAGGGCAGAAGCTTTTGCATTTTTGTTGAGTGGTCACATTTCAATTTTGGATAGAATGAAGCAAAGTTGGGCTACAAAACTGATCCAATTGAAGACATCCTTTGCAGACATTCTTCAGTATATGTGAGTATGTAAATATGCGGCTATGTATAGAAATTTTTTTTTGAAAATTTTGGTGTGCGGACCCTACCCTTTGCCATTGATGTCAAAGGGGGAGTGAGGAGCAGTGAAAAATGAGGAATCCAACTAAGGGGGAGTTCTGAAAATTGTATATAAAGATAGAGCATCAGCCAAGGGGGAGCATAGTGTAAACACTTAGTCATTTTTCACTAAGTGTTGCCATCAATGCCAAAGGGGGAGATTGTTGGCAAGAGACACTATATGGATTCATGGTTGTTGTCATTGATGGCAACAAAGGTCATCCCACATATCCGCAAGTCATGGTGTGTCTCTACCAGAAGTCAGAATGAAGATTGTTGTGGTCCGGTGAACAAGAACAGAGCATATGGCAAGGTCCGACAGAGTGGTCCAGATCTCTCAGAGGAAGTGTCTTGGTGCAGTGCGGATTTGGGGAAGTCAAGAGGACTACCTTGAGTAGTATATTCCAAGGATTTAGCCTCTGGTGATGAACAAAGAAAAAGATATGAATAGTTGAGTACCAGATTCCTGAGAGACAGAGAGAACAGAGGAAGAACTGACTGACAGAGTATCAGACTATTTTCCGGATGTGTTACTGTTGATGGTAAAGGTTGTGAAGGCATGAATCATGTTTGGCTGACATGATTAATGATATCTACAAGTATATGCTTGATCCGCATTGCTTGGTAAGCAAGGATTCAGCCGACAGAACAGAGTTTGTAAGAAACTAGACTGTTCCGGATGCCGACTAGAAAGGTGATGAAATTACTTATGCGGATATATATAGAGGATGGATTTAGTTGTGAAGAGTGTGATTGTGTGATGGTGTATGTGAATAAGTGCAGAACAGAGTAGAAGTAGTAAGAAAGATCTGGTATGTGAAAGGATAGCAGAATAAAGAACAGAGGAAAGATGAAGTGCAGCAGATCAGTGTACTGAGCCTAACCGGAACTGAACTCCAGCATATGTAGATGCTTTCAATCAGTTCAAGACTGTGATTCTTATCACTTTGTAGACAGTGTGTCTCCTTGTAGGCAGTGGGCCTCTTTGTGAGCAGTGTGCTCGGGCAGTGAGCCCTAATTGGCAAGTGCCATTTTTGTAATTCCTTATTCTTCTAACAGAGAATAATCTTTGGGTTAATCACCCCGTGGTTTTCTCCCTCAACAGGGTTTCCACGTCAAAAATATTGTGTCATGTGTTTTCTTATTTCATGGTAATGTTTTTATGTTTGATTCAATGCTGCATTAATTAATAAGAAAGTTCAAGAGGAAAATAGTTAGGATAACTAAATGACCCCCCCCCCTCTCAGTTATCAACATGTTCAAATCAAAGGTAAGCTAAAATAAATTGAGATCTTTGAGTTACAAAATGGACGTTTCTTTTAGTCAAGGTAGACTTATGGCCTTAGGAAGAAGAAGGATGATTATTCTACTTGTAGGTAAACTAATGAGCAATAAGCAAAATGGGATGTTAAAAGGATAATAAGATCTAGGTTTAATTCTTGGCTCAAAGGTTGATTTCAATATGGTTGATATTTTGGATATTGGGTGATTTTGATTTTGGATTTGATGGATAGAATTATGAAATGTTGGTCTTGGAATAAATTTTGGAATGGATGGGGTGAACATCCAAAAAGTGAAAATCAAATGGTATAATGGTTAAGCTTCGTGACTAATGATATGGAGGGTCCAATAGTCAAAATGATTTTTCTCTAAGGTGACACTGAAGGTGTATGAATGAGTTATTGGGCAAAATGGTTGTGGGGTATGGTCAAATGTGAATTAGGGTTTTTGATGAATTTTGACAAGATGACCATAGATTAGGATTGGACAAGACTCAAGGATTCCAAAACAATTTTATGGAGATGTGTAGTTTGATCTCCAGATGGTGCCAAATTCTAGGGATAAGGCGCCAAAATAGAGGGTAATGGCACTAGGAATTTGACAAATGGCACCACATCAGTGAAATAAGGCATCAAGGAAAATGTGAATTAGGGTTTTGATGAATTTTGACAAGATGACCATAGATTAGGATTGGGCAAGACTAAAGGATTCCAAAACAATTTTCTAGAGACATGCAGTTTGATCTCTAGATGGCCAAAAATTCTAGGGATAAGGTGCAAAAATAGAGGGTAATAGTGCTAGGAATTTGACAAATGGCACCATAGCAGTGAACTAAGGCGTCAAGGAAAATGACACTATAGATAAATTTTTAGGCACCAAACAGAGAAGTTTTGTCACCAAAATGAGATAGTTGCTTGGATTTCACTTGGGTATTTTGCAAATTTTAGAAAATTTTTTATTTTTCAAGGTTAAATGATCGATTCAATGATGTCAAATGTTTCAATGGTTCAATGATCAAGGTGATTTTAGATAACATCAATGA
Source organism: Cunninghamia lanceolata (assembly GCA_027924645.1). NCBI lineage: Eukaryota > Viridiplantae > Streptophyta > Pinopsida > Cupressales > Cupressaceae > Cunninghamia > Cunninghamia lanceolata. The sequence goes on along the minus strand of BSBN01000149.1, from coordinate 190,653 downwards.
TAATTTTTTGGCAAGCAATACAAACACTCCAAACAAGGAAATACAATGGCCATGGTTTGATGTGAAGTATAATCATGATGTGTTTGTTCAAGAAGCCCCTTAAGGCCCAAATTTCCACGGGTATAAGCACAATCGAAAACACTTGAATACAATGTTCATTCTACCTAAGGTCAAGGTGAATGGCAATTTGACAACCCCACAACTTAGAATCTCTGACTCAAATACAAACACACTGATTACTAAGTGTGTCCATTATATTTTCTTCTCGAGAGAGGATCGATAGGGGTCACTTGCACTAGAAGGATGACGCAACCACCCTTTCCTCGAAAAGCTACGTATATTTTACGCTAAGTTGAGGATTTCCATCTCAACTCAAGGAAGCCATATGGTGAGAATCTTGAGAGGATTATGTGTCCTCTTGCCTTGAACAAACTGCCATAAGGTAAAAAAAAGGGTAGGCTTCTAACCAAAGGTGTTTAGTGGGGGATATTTGAGGGACCAACATGTTATGAGCATCTAGCAAGCCACTTAAGGCTTTAGTTAGTCATACTAGGAGTGTCATATACACAAGGTAAGCCTCCATTCAAACTAGCACTATATGATAAATGCTAATATTGGTTAGACTTGGATTTTGCCTTATCCTCTTTTATATAGTGGACCAAATGAAAGTACTACTTGAGGTCATTTCCTTGGGGTAAGTACCTCTTTTCTCACCAAGGCAAGATTCTCTAAGAAAATTAGAAAGAAGAGAATAGAACCATTTCTCTTCACCCAAGATCCTTATGAAGGCAAGGGGAGAAGATACTTTGATTCTATCCATTGGGATCTACTAACACAATGTGCAAGTGCACAAAACACTTCAAACAAATTTAAGTTCTTTTTAAAAACCCAAATCGGAGTGTTCCTATGTTTGTTGTAAATAAGGTTTATTTTAAGGGTACCGAAAGTAAATGTTTTCTAAGCTAAGCATACAAAGTTCATTTTAGTGTACCAAGGTAAATGTTTCTATGTTAACAAAACCCTGCAAGGAAATGTTAGTAGTTTTATTTTTAATCTTTGACAAATGTTATCATTCCCTGCAAAATGTGTTAATGACCTACTCAGACCCCACAAGTTAATAGAAAAAATAGCACCAAAACAGTTAGAGATAGTGCCAAAAAATAGAGAAATAGTGCTACAATCAATAAAAATGGCATTAAAATATTAATAGACAAATATTTTGACAAACAACAGAGGACAAAACTAGATGGCGCCACAGATAGACTAAATGGCACCAAACCCAGAGATAGCACTAAAATCTATAGAAATAGTGGCAAAATATCAAGAAAAGGTGTTAAAGCGAGTTTTTACCTACACTTACCCTATTTTGCTAAGCCTGATAGCTCCAAACTGGGTGTGGATAGTGCCAAACTGCAACAGCTTCCCTAAAACCTACTCAAAAGCCCATTAGTTTCAAAAATACCAACTCAAATCAAGTTAGAATCTCCTTCTCTACCAAGTATCATCAAGAAAACAAGGTTACATGTGCATAATAACTCAAATGCAAGCCAAAATATGGTTAGGGGTAGATGAAAAAAAAATCACATGCATCCCTATAAAAAGTGTAGCATTATGTCACCTTATCTTTGTGTTAGTGTGCTAAAAACAAAGAGGATACATCCCTAAAAGTTGCTAAAAACCCTTTAAAAGGCATTAAGACAAATTTTCAAGCACAAAAGGTTAGCATTAATGTGGCAAAAAATAGCGCCAAAATAGTCAGAAATAGCGCCACAAAACCAAGAAATAGCGCCACTGCGAGACCAAATGGTGCCAAACAAAGAGATTTTGGCACTAAAACCTACAAAAAACATCTTTTTTCTCAAAAACTCAAGCAAGATCAGTAGCTTGGAACAATGAGGTCCCACCAAGTGTGCCAAATTAAGATGAGGAAAATAAATGAAGTCAAAAAAATAAACAAAATGCAATAAAACATAAGTTATACCTTCAAATGTGATCCCTCTCCTTGATAAGCTTGAGAGAGTGTCCCCTTACTCTCTATCTTTACCCATGGCTTACTAAATGTGATGCTCTGAAACTATGCAACAAATCACTAAAAACCTTGATCTAGATTAGAAGATGATGGAGAGATTTTGGCATGATAGAAATACACTAAACTTGGATGCTCAAATGGCTTCGGAGATGTGGTATTTATAGGCTTTTTGGAGGGAGATTTGATCCAATGGTTGAAATTGAAAGTAGAGATCAATGGATGAGGATGAATGTGAAATGGAGGCCTTAGATTTTATCAACAACAATGGAGGGATGAAAATAAAAGTGAATTTTTAATTCAGCTTGGGAAGGGATGTTTATTAATGAAGTTAGATGAGATGGATTAAAAGGGAATTTTAAATTCTTTTGGCAAAGAGGTGAGGATTAGAAATGAATTTTTAATTCATTTGGGGAAGAGTTCTTATTAAATGTGAAATATGACATGTTAGGTGTGTAAGAGCTCATTAATGAAATTTTAGACAAATATGTATAAAAAATTGCCTTGTGTGGAATAAAGACCAATTTTTATTTGTGGAATGTGGGGAGGAGTGTTAAGTGGGACTTGACCAAACTAATCAAGGGGATTAGTTTAATTAATATGGCTGTCATAAATTAGTGAATGGATTAATTAGGAGTTAAGATTAATTAAAAAGGGATTCATTTAATTAATCTTAGGTCTAGGGGATAGGTAGGTTAGACTAGCTAATTAAATAATAGGTATTTAATCAACTAGGATAGGGGAGGCTAATTAGTAGGCTAAATTAACTAGATAAACATGATTTATCTTATTAATTAGGTTTAGGGGAATGGTAAAATTAATCAAATAAATATTTGCACATTTATTTAATTAATTGGGCTAATGTTAGTAATGTGTAAGCATTGAATTAAATAAATTAATTCAATTTAAAAGATGAAATGATGAAGAGAAAGTGAATGATCAGGTGTTGGAAGGTGCAATTAATTAAATAAAAATTTAATTAGTTAATTGGATGATGTGTGAAATATGGTTAGTCATTGACAACATTTTTAGGTGTCTATAGATTGTACTCATGTAATGTTGTCTTATTGGTTTAAAAATGGGCCCTATATAGATTAGGTTGGCAAAAGTTTATCATAAAAGTTAGGGTTATGAGCATTCCAACAATCTAGAATTTCAAATTTTTAGTTTTGTCAACCCTAAACGATCAATATCCTTAATCCACAAAATTGTGACTTACTTCAAAATTATTTTCTTTAAGAAAATTAAAATTATGCCTTACTTCAAAATTCTTTTCTTTAAGAAAACTAAAATTGTGCTATACCTATAGTTGATATGGTGGTAGAATTTTTTGTTTCCTTTGTGAATTATTCAGTGGATTTCAATGGGTATTCTATCCATATTATTTCCTAATTGTGAATATCAATAAATTGATACAGGAAAGTAACTATGCATCAAGCCTTCTCTCCATTATGTCATCAATAGAGCCAAGCCCTTCACCCTCAATAATGCATTGCCTACAACATTATGTATATTACTTTCCCTCTAGCATTTTTTCATACTAATAGTATGATCCTTTGTAAAGAAGAATAGTAATATCAACTTCTTGGATTCATGCTCTTAAATCTTTGTGAAGCTCCTCTTGCAATTGTTTTGTAGCTATATTAGTCCAAGAAGTAAGAAAGTGTGTTGAATTTCAGAATTATTTACATCAAATAAAATAGGTTTATAAATAGAGGACTAACTATAAATGTTGGAAGAAGTCATGGGTATGAAGCCAAATTTTAGGCAGTATAAAACATGACCAGTGTCATGTTTGTTTTTCTATTTACTTCTAAAATTTTGCATTCACATTCATGAATGTCTCACTCAAATTACACAGACAAATTTTGTATGCGGGGTAAATGCAAGAAAAGATAGATAAAAATTATTTCAAAGATATGTTTTAAATATCTCTTGAAATAGGTGAGATATAATCTCTTATGATATGAATGATATTATAGCTCAAGAAATTGATGCAGAGTGCCAGCAGAAGCGGATGAAGATTTGACTATATCTTCCCTATCGGCAAGAGATCCTCCAGTGTTTCGAGGTGCTTTTGCACCATACTCCCAGACTTGAAAATTTTCCATGTCCCATGGAAATGCTCAGTGAAAAGCCTGCAATATCTTTTGGCTTTCTCGATGTCTTCAATACTAACTGGTTGCCTCTGCTGCTTTTACCCTTCAACTGTGACTTCTCTCAATGGAGTTTAACTAGCTGCTCCTCCAGATACTGCTCCAAACATAAGTCCACCCTCAATGCTGTACCAACACTCTTGTCCCTCACCTAGGAGTCCTTTCTCACCTCCCTCCCCAAGACTTTTGGCGACACCAATTGGACCTCCTTCTCAGGCCCATGACAAATCTCCTATCTGCCTACCTACAACTTGTGGACATACATCTGCAACTACAAATATTAGCAAACCAAAACACCAATCTCTCACTTAGCCTCATCTCAGATATAATCCAACACAAAACTTCCCAGAGCTTTCGCTAGCTCTGATACCAATTTGATGCAGAGTGCCAGCAGAAGCGGATGAAGATTTGAGTACATCTTCCCTATCGGCAAGAGATCCTCCAGTGTTTCGAGGTGCTTCTGCACCAGAAATTAAAGCATTATTTTAGATGATAATTTTTAGATAGACAATGACATGATTCAGTATTGAAACTACTGATGAATAGAGACTAACAATTGAGTTAAATACATCAACTTGATCTGATATGTACAATGACTCTCTTGTTTGAACCTCCCATCAGGTGTAATGGAACACCCATAGATGTGTAGATAAAGCTCAGCAAAATTTAACATAAGTTATTTAAAATATCAGGACCCTACCAATTAGTAAACATAACTATTATTGCCTTGATTTATTATTGTTGTATTTTTTTATTATATAAGTTAGAAAAAACTAGGGGCCGAACCCTTACAATAAAACAAAAAGAGACCCATAGAGGCTTAAGAACAAAAGAGCCTCGAAACCATTACAACATAACCCGCTTAACCGACATTAACAGCATAGACATAATGAACAACCTATAAACAACAGATAGAAAGTAGCAGAAAATAGTCAGCATAACAAGAAACAAAACTAAGGAGAAACATTCTCCCATCTTTTAGCAAGAAATTCAATAAATTCATCTAACTTCTTGAAATTCTCCTCCTTTTCATCAACATCATTAGTCCCAAGATCCTGTAGCACAAAAAAGATTAAGCAACATTGTACAACGAAGCACGCTACTTATGAGCTCTCCCATAGAAGAAATCTTTTGTTCCAACTTCTCCACATGATCCCTTAGGATAGAAATATCATGCTTGTGGTCATCACCTTCCTCAGTCTCGTCACCAGCCTCCTCCATAATCATCCTCTCCCCTTCATCAACATTGTCCATAGGATCACCGACTGCACCTCCTAAAACATCAGCAAGTTTACTTTCATTCTTGCCCTCAACATCTTTAGAGATCTCTTGAACTTTGAGGTCTTTAGCATTTAGTTGATCATCACCTTGAGTGGAGGAATCAAAAGGACTTTCTGAATATTCAATCAATTTAGCTTTTGGCATAGGCTTACCAGCAATCCTACCCGACCTTCTAACCCTAGAAGAGAAACCCTCCTTCTTTTCTTTTGCAGATAGATTAGATTTATTTTTACTACCAGGTCCCACAGGGTCACTGCTAAGATTTTTAGGGGTCCTGTTGATGGTGGTTTTAGCATGCAACAACGCAGATGTGATTGTTTGTTTCACGCCTCTCTTGAAAAGTATCTTACCCTTAGTAAGACTACTCCAAGGATAATACAGCTAGGTCTTAGCTTGCTTGGAATTTCTCAGTTGGTATATTCTAGCTATTCCTACAAGGGGTCTTACATGCAATCTGCAAATCTTTAGGTTAGGGGCAGCAAATACATATAAACCCTATTATGATTTTCAGCTGATAAACAAGACAAAATATTGCTGAGATGTTTAATCTAACAACTAACAGTGATTTAAAAGAAAAGGCAAAAGGTTAAGGTTTTAGAGAGGTCCTAAGTGACATTCACAATGCCACGGTTATCTTTAGTAGACAAACATTCCAAAAATTTGAACTAGCTTCATGAGTTACCAAACTTAAATGAATGTTACAGTGTTGTAGAAAATGGTGCTATCTTCAATGGAGGTCAACAAATTTTTAGATTGCATTCATTTGTTAAATATGCAATGGATGACGCAACTTAACTTGTGAAATACAATTGAACTTTAGCACAGATAATCAGCCTAGACTAACTTTACACAACTATTTACCATCGACAAACAACTAAAAGTATGGACTCAGAATGTTCATCAAATACTTCAGTAAACCATGAATATTATGAAAGCACAACTAATCTAACTATGTGAGAGCAAGATACAAACCATGAAAACCAAAAGATGAATCAACACAAGACACAAATTCTCAGATTTACTACAGAAACTTGCTTTGTATTAGCTCAAATGGCATAGAGTCAACAATTCAGTATCAAAATCTCTCTTACAAATAGTGGAACTGGTAGCCCTTTATATAGAAAGCACCATGCCCTAGTTTTCAAATGAATGGTGGAGATTAACTCAACATCGACGGTCTAGATTACATCAATAGTAGCTCACATCAATTCCTGGATTATATTTTGTCCTTTATGAAAAAGATGAAAAAACAATCCCAAATACATTGAATCTAGTTATTTTGACTAGACAACTCAGTATATTAGTGGAAAAGCTCATTTTGGAAGCAATAAAAAGACAAAATAGAGTCACATGCTATCCAAATATAGCAAATTTATAATTGTGATGAGATTGTATCATTAGAATATTCAAAATAACATCAAGACTCTTTATCTAAGCCAATATTGTCTTTGCTGGCCAGCTTGTTGCAATAAGTCAACCAGGCATCAAGTGTAGGATTAATGTCAGATGGGTCTGGATCCTTCAAATTATGTATCCTATAATCAAACACTTCCAGCTCCTGACTAAATTTGCAATATATTCTTTCTATTTTTGCCCCTCCCTTTTGAAATGCCTTGAATTCATCTTTGAGGTCACTTGCCTTATCCAACCATTCCTCCATGCTAAGCGTGTCATCTTCAAAAATTATTTTATGCAACTTGTTCTTGCATTTTTTGACATCAAATGGGGCATAATCATCATAGGACTCTTCTCTACAGTCCCTCAAGGAGTCACTAATGTCATATATAACTGATCTCAATTCTTCATCAGTTGGTTTGAATGCTTCCTTTATATGCTCAAAGGTCTCTTTTCTCAAAAGCAACTGTTGATACCATTCAATAGCCTTTCGTAGCTTATCTCTAGTCAAAATGTTCTTTGTAACTAAGGTCTGAGCTGGCAATTCTCTAATACATTTGATTCAAGGATACATGTGGGAATAATACTCATCAAAAGAATCACATTCTTCCCACAAGTCTTTCCATCTCTTGTGCAAATCAACCATTTTTTGGTGAGCTTGAGCAGAGGCGCTTATGGCTTTACATCCCATTTCAAAAACCTTTATCAAGCAATTTTCTATGCCTTGGGACTTAGATCTTACCTAGTCCAATTTATCCATTTTGTTAGTGGACAGGAAAGTAGGTATTGTCCTTATATCACCTCCTGCATCCACTGGTTTTACCAAAAATTGAAGACATGCCCTCAGTTCTTCATTCTGTTGTTTCAAGTCTTTCTTAGACATTTCATCCTTATCCAACTGCTCCAAAATTGATGTAACTAAGCCTTTGAAATCATCCACTCTTTGAGCATGAGTGGTTGGACCTAAATCAACTATAGATATGATATAATCTTCTGCCATGACTTGGTCTCTTGCTTTGTCAGCTGGCAGGATTGCTACCTCTGTTATCCTTGATCCTAATTCATTTTTATAAATCCTCGATTGGATCTTAGCCCTTTTTTGCTTCTGAGGCTTCTGATCTTGTGATAGGATAGTGCTTAGGTCAAGCTACATTACTTCTATCTGTGGTTCAAGGTATGCCATTCTGTCTTGCAGCCACTCGGGAGCAGAAGACTTGTTTAATTTCGAAGCTCCATCTTTATCAGATACAACCAACTCTTTAGATGATTCTTATTCTTTCTCTTCATCCTTCTCTAGACTTTTCTCTTTTTTCTCCTCTTCTTCTTGTGCCAAGTTCTTCAGATTTATAACTACATTCTCCTGTACAATCTTCAAAACTTCCTCTATTGGATCTTTTCCCAGGGGACTATCTGATATGTCAATAATTTCTACATCAGTTGAAGGTTCATGAAGGCTTTCATTGTTTACTTCAGTCAATATCTCCTTGTCCTCTTCAATTGCTGCCTCAGGCTCCTGTAATCCTAATTCTACACACACTTTCTCAATCCTAGGCAATAGGGGCATTGCCAATGAATCAGCTAGCATTTGTGAAATGGGAACAACAGAAGAGATGGTTAAGGAAGGTGAATTGACCTGAGTCAGGCTAGTCAAGATTAGTGATAAGGAAGAAGAAATGACAAGGGGTGAAGAAAAAGGTGGTGAAGGTAGAGGAAGAGGTGGTGAAACAATGGTGGAAATAGGAGGTAGTGGTAAAGAAGAAGAAGGTGTAGATGTGGTGGAAGGATATGTGATGGCAAGAGTGGAGGAAATAGGGCTGCTAGAGTCACTAGAAGAAACTACCAGTGAACAAGAGGTGGAGGTGATGGTAGAGGCTGGAGAGGTGGTAGAAGATGTTTCTTGAATCACAGATGTCAAGACTATGGGTGAAGTGGATGCAGCAGAGGAAGGAGGAATGGAAGCAAGAGTGGCAGCAGAAGCAGCAGGGGTTGAGACCATACTATCAACACTTTGTGTAGGAGGTTGGGCAGTTGGAGGATTGGAATCATCTTTAGTTGTGGTAGCCTCCTTGTTAACTTCTTTTAGTTTTATTTTATTAACCCTGGAGCTCTCTCCTGCACCACTTGGCATATCTTTTCTCTTGGAAGTTCTAGTCCTAGTTGAAGGAGGCTGGTCCTTCTTCTTAGGAGACTTTGTAGATGGCTTCTTCATCTTCTTTTCCTTCTCTACCAGAGATGTGTGCTCCTCACCATCTAATTTCTATTTTTCAGCTGGCTCTGGCTCATCCAAGACCTAAATGGGTTCATCTTCTTCTCCTCTGGAGTCTTTGTCTGATTCAACTACTGTGTAAGTAAGCTGGACTCCTTGTTCATTCAGAACAACCCCCTGTGATCTAACCCAAGCCTCACTCAGTATGATTGATGACCTCATAACAACATCTAAGGAACTCTCTTCTACATTTGCCCAGTTTGGCAGTGGAATGGGTTGATGGTATTGCGCCTCCCATTGTCATCTAAACATAAAATTTTCATCATCCTACAACTGGTTAGGGACTGCCATTATATGAAATCTCTTAATGAAATCCAGGGGTAGCCTTGCATGTGCCTTCTTCATAATTTCATAATCATTGGGGCAATTAGCCCAAAAGTCTTCAATGTACACTTTATGAAAGAGCTTCTTACTTACAAATCTCTCCGTCACTTTGTTTGGACAAAATGATCCCTTGCATTGTAGTAGTGCAAATTAAAGAGTTGAAGCTCTTTATCTAAGTGTTCGACTGATGCCAGAGAAGGGCATGCATAGAGTCCTTTGCCAAATTTGATAGGAAATTGAACACTTGGCCTATGTAGGTGCTTGTGTTCTTCAGCACAAGGTATCAGTTGCCTTGACAACTCTAGAAGCACTGTCTTATCATCAGGGTACCGAGGAAGTCTATAGGCCATTCCAGTGAAGCCTTGTATCCTTATGTATGTAAACTTCTCAAATTAGATATACCACCTACCATATCTGGTTATTTCATTCATAGCCTCGGTGGAAATCCTCAATGCTATGTTACCCTACAATTTCCTGGCTATGTACATCGTGAATGCATCAATAACCCTTTTGAAATGTATCAATGATTGGGATGAGGTTAGTTGTGGATAGCAATCATATACTTTGATCTCTGGATTCTCATCGTTCCCAACTTCACCGATCTTGGACAGTCCATGGTAATGGTTCATTCCTGCCATCGCATAGACAACATAGGACATCCATCTGAAGTAGTGGTTTTCATTGAAGTTGCTGAAGGCTTCATGAATGTTGTCACTAAGGATTTAAGCCCAATGGAACTTGGTTCCCTTCAATATCTCAAAGATTATGACAAACATCTAGTCCTCAAAGGTAGAGGTATTTGGTAACCCGTAGATTCTACTTAGAAAGGTTATTATGTACCCGATCTCATCATGGAAGTCACTCCTATATAGTACTCTAGGGAGCTTGATGAGAGCAGATTTCCTGCTCTTGACCCAATGGTCATTCATGTATTTTTTGCATCCTTCTACATCCTTATTATAGGTTTCCTTTGATCCTTGTTTATCTGGCATTGTTACAACTTTGTGCTAGGGGATGTCCAACATTTCTGCCAAAGAAGGTGGGGTCAAGTTAGCTAAGACATCCCCATTTGCTATTTAAATTTGCCTAGAAATAATGTTGTATATGTCCGCACAGATGGCTATTAGTTCTGCACACTGCACTGAAGTAGGAAAGGTAGCTGCTTGTCCAAGTCCACTATCTCTAAGTATTCTAGCTCTGGGGGTTGGGCTTGGACCAAAGACTCTGAGTCTGAAGTCATCTAGGTCTATATGACCTAAGTTTGTGTCCCCGACATTACTCCATCTGGAGTGGACCTTGGTCTCCGAAGGGATTCCTTTGAACTCGTACTTCATTGCTTGTGCCTGAGCAGTCATTTAGTCTGCATGACGGGTCCTCATAAGTTTGATACCAGAGAAATTCCTAACATACTCCTAAGCTTTGGATAAATCAATGCAAATCTACCATTTATTACTGACATGCATTTGAAGGAAATCTAAGTCTAATTGAAAGAATGCTGCAATCAAATACTTAATGTTGCAAGAAAAATTCATGAAAATTATCATTAACACTGCACTACAACATTAATTTCATCATTTTGAACAATCTTCCCTTTGGAAATTTTAAGAAATTCAGTCATTTGCAAGGTTTTGTGCTAATTTGAGGGTTGTCTGACCCTCAGAAGGAAAAGCGCTAAATTTGAGGTCATCCGACCTCGGCGAGGAAATCAAGCATGTCTAACCTCATGTTTTGCTTCCTTCATGCTTTTGGGTTGTGTGCAGTTTTTGGCAAGGTCCGACTTGTGTGGAATTTGGAGGTCTCTGACCTCTGGTGGCTGTCAAGTCGATCGGTTGATATTTTAGTGCAAAGTTTTATAGATGAACTATTTATAGTACTTGCGTGGGAATCGGCTTGGTCTGACTCATGCGGTTTTAGGTGGCGTCTGACTAGGTCGGAAGGAGGGTATTATAGCGCAGGTCAGACAAGGCAAATTTTAGCACCGAAATTGAGTATCATTTTCCAGTAGGGTTTTCAGATGGTGCTGACCTTGCAGGAGAATTAGGGTCATCTGACAAAGTCGGTGACATGGTCTTTTAGCACATGGTCAGACTGACATTTTTTAGGGCAAAGGTAATTTCAGATCCTACGGAGTTTTTTAGGCCTTCCAACCAAGTTAGAGAAAAGCATTGGGTACGTTGGTCAGAAGAGGTCGATTTTAGCACTAAGTGACCTTGGGGGTTCAGCGTGAGTTTTGGGGGTCTTCAACCAACCGAATGATGCTTTGTTATGCAGGTCGGTTGGGACGTGTTTTAGTGCCACGAAGATCTGTGGGCTTCATAGGGCAAAGCCGTCTAAATTTCGGTCTTAACATGCGGTGACCTATTCAATTCCATAGTGAACTAACAGTAGGGTTCTGTGAACGGAAATTTCCAACTTTGGTATGGAAACCCTAACCTAAAACGTAGGTTAAACACTCATTTTTTAACAAATTACATCGTTTAGACTAAACCCTAATCGCATTAGAAACAAAACTTGAAAACTAGGGTTGAAACCCTACCTTGCTGAAGTGATGGCACGGATTTGGTTTGAGCAGGAGGTCGCGGGTTTGAGCTCGGGTGAGTAGGCAGGGGGTGGACAGAGCTCAAAATTTCATCCAAAATGTGATTGAAAATGACTTAAACTCATTAATTTTCTATTTAACCTCGGCTAAATCTGCCATTAATGTGTAGGTGTACTATCTACAAGTTTTAGGGTTTGCACGGATTCTCTTGAGCTTGGACCTGGCAAAAAATTTTGGTATGTCAGACTTGATTAGATGGGGCAACATTCAACGCAAGGCTTGGAAGTTTGGTTTGCACAAATTAGCGGAGGAATCAGGTTCATTCGACTTGCGGGCCTTTCGGGGTTGTCCGGCTTAGTCGGTGATCACTATTTTCAGCGCAAGTTAGACAGGCCAATTTTTAGTGCAAGAGGCAGATACAATGACTTAGCGTTACGTTAGTCAGACAAGGATTTAGTGCTAAGGTCAGAGCGATGAGATTTTAGCACTAGGTCAGAGCAGGCAGTTTTTAGCGCTAGGTCAGACAGGTAGGAAATTAGTGCAAAGGTTGATTGAAGGTCAATTCAGCACAAAATGTCATTTCAAGGACCTCAAAGGGAAAACAAGGATCCATTCTAGCAGATGTAGACACCTAAAATTGGCTTAGATTGAATTAAGTGAATATTTTGATATTTATCTTAATTCTGATTTTCTTCTGTCAATTAAATAAATATTCAAAATTTATTTGATTGGTTCATTATCCTATAATTAAATGAAATCATTTTATTTAATTAAAATCCCTAAATTCTTCTAATGTCTCAAATCCTAAATCCACCTCTTTCCACCTCATCTCTTCCACCTCACCATGTTGCACATATAATTAAATATTCTTAATATTTAATTAGCCAATATTCTCCAAAATCCACTAATGGAATTTTCAATTCAATTGTTCCCCACTATCCTCCAATTGAATATTCAATTCAATTGTTCCCCATTATTCTCCACCAATTGAATTTTCAATTCAATTATTCCCCATTATTCTCCACTCATTGAATTCATAATTCAATTGTTCCCTATTATTCTCCACTATTGAATTCTTAATTCAATTGTCATAACTCACTATCCTCCACCATGGATTCTTAATTCAATTGTCATAACTCACTATATTCCACTCTGAATTTTTAATTCATCCATTATGAATTAAAGATACACAAAAAATGAGAGCCACTGATCTCATCAGTTGATCCTCACCCTCCATTCTATTTTCAGAAAATCTATAAATAGAACCCTCTTCTAAGCAATTGGAGAGACTTCTTCTGGCATCCTCATAATGCCCAAATTCCTCTAGGGAATCTTCTTCTTCTTCTTAATTCTCTTCTTCATACCATCGTAATGCATAAATCATCCTAGCCATCCCATATCATCCATCATTAGTGTGTTGAAGCTCATCTTCAATCACACTGTAGAGTAAAATACTCTACATTTTAATTTTTTGAGTTTCAATTGTACGAGCTCCAGTTTTATTCTCTGTGCCTTAGTTTTGGCAGTGAAGTCTTGACACAGAGCGCGGGCGCGCGGGGTTTTCATTTTTGTAAATTTTTGCCTAAGTTCCTAAGTACAGTGGAAACTGTCATGTGTCAGTAGCCGGGACACATTCTAAAGTTTCTCAAAGTGGCCGCAGACAGTGCCACGTATCTTTTTGCATTAAGACGGAAGATGCCAAGTGTCAGCACCCGTTCCAGTTTCTTCTAAGTTTCAAATGTTCTTTTTGAATGTTTCTCATAATGTAGCAGGTCCCTTTTAAGAGCTTCAGTGAGCGTGGAAGGCGCCAAGTGGCAAATGTGGAGAGTGACTCTAGAATTTCTTAAAGTTACATGGAAGGTGCCACGTGTCCCATATAGTTTCAGTGGAGAGCTCCATGTGTCATCTTCCGCGGGTTCCCTTTTGGTTTCATCGCTAAGTAAAGAGGTATGGTGGGCCCCGTTAATATTTCTATAGTTTCAGCGGAGTGCGACAAGTGTTACCATCCACGTGATTCTTATGAGTCTCTAATGTTTCTACAAAGTTTCTCAGAGTTGCGCGGAGAGCGCCAGGTGGCAACATCCACGGAGGTTTTGTTTAAGTGCTAAAGTTTCCCAAAGTAGCAACGGAGATTGCCATGTGCCATCTTCCGCGGGACCCCATAAATGTTTCAAAAGTCTCTCTAAGTGTGGCGGAAGCCGCCATGTATATGTTTCTCAGATTCGCAGAAAGTGTCATTTGTCCCTTTTTCTTTTTGAACCTTCTTAGGCACGGACTGTTGGTAGGTCCCATTTTTAATGTTTCTTAAGTTTCAGTGCAGCGGACCGTGACAGATGGTAAAGCCCGAGCACTCCTAATATAAGCCACAGTAAAGACTCAAAGTAAAGTAGACATTGCCACGTATCTTTTGTAGGGGCCGCAGACGCTGCCAGGTGTTGATTTCCAGTGTCTCCTGAGTAATGAAGTAATTTATCAAGTAAGTCACACAGAGGATGCCAGGTGTTAGTTTCTTATTGTTCCAAAAAGATGAAGGAGTTTCAACAAAGAGGCGCGTATGAATGCCAGTTATTCCAAGGGTTTATAGTCGCAAAGACTATTAGAAACTGCCACGCGTTCCTACCTGATTCAAGTAAGTGGAGTTACATGTATCTGTTGCAGCCAATGAACTTGCAGAGTGGCTAACCGTCTCTGATTAGAAAGATATCTTCTGTCAGACACTTTCAGTTAAGTCTGAGTTTGGTTAGACCGTTGACATTTGATCGTGCAGGCAATCTTTGAGCCAGTTCTATGCTATAAATATGGGTTCAGATCGCAGTTTAAAGGAAGGGAGATAGAGATTTTTTCTGCAATACAGATTGTTAGAGAAGTTTGAAGATCTTTTGTAGTGGCCAGTAATATCATTTGCCTTTGTTCTGTTTTCTTGATTCAGAGAGTTTGTATAACTGTGCATGATTCTGTGCCTTTTATGTGACTAGAAAATAAATAAAAGACGAAGTTCTGTGCCTTTGCTGATATTTTCTGTGTTATTACAAAATCTTCTAATTTGTGAGCCTTTGATCCTGTTTGTTTTTCATCTGTTACATTGATCATGCATTGTTTGCTCTTTAATGTGACTGAATCCTAAAGTAGTTTCACTGTGCTTAGTGTTGAGAAAAAAATCACATTCAGGTGCATCGCCATAGTTTAGTTTCCTTTTAGTTGCATTTATGATTATGTTTAATTCTATCCCTTTTCCCAAACACTTTTGAGATAAAGAAGAGCCAGCTTCTTTAAAATCTAGAGGTTACTCTGAGGAGCATTCCCACGTCTCAGAGTTTCCCATGTTGGTGTTCAAAACTGTGCAATTCTGAGCATCAACAGTTTTTGGCACGCCCGGTGGGACCATTTCTTGAAGTTTCTTTCAAGACTGTATGAACTAGAGAGTCACGAGGAGTCAGAGCTGTGGACCTGTGACAAGAGCTCAATCTACTGTGAACCCAGGTATTCTTTTATCACCATTGATAACTAATCCAAGAAGAAGGGTCAATCAGTTTACAGCAACCCCAAGTGCAAACATGGGAGCACCTATAGCCCCAAAGAATTATGTAAATTGGAATACTAGCAGTGCTCTGATTCTCCCAATACCACCAGCCACCTGGGATCCTATCCCAGCAAATGCCCTGAAGGCTCTGCCCAAATTCAGTGGGGAGGATTTCAAAACACCTGAAGAGCATCTACAAGATGTGTCTGATGTCTGCGCAATACATGTGATCACACAGCAGAACATGGCTATAAGACTCTTAGCAACTTCTTTTAAGGGGAAGGCTCTGGACTGGTACAGATCTTTGACCCCAAATTCGATATCTACATGGGACTAGCTTGGAGATGCTTTCTTTGCAAGATTCAAAGAGAAGGGTGATAAATCTTCTCTGTTACAACAACTGATTACCATCAAGAGGGCACCACAAGAAGTAATGACTGACTTCAATTCCAGGTTTCAGAAGACTTGGGAAAGGATTCCTACTACAGCAAGACCATTACCAGGTATGGCTATAGTGTTTTATCTTAAAGCCCTAAATTCGGATATAGCAGTAATGATTCAATCACTTGGAGGCCAGACCCTGCCAGAAGCCTATGACTATGCAGTCAGAGCTGAAAATAATTTGATAGATGCTGGAAAATTGCCCCAAGGCCCTCCATGCCTATGTTTCCAGAGATTACCCTACCATTGCCTCAAGAAGCTCCTAACCCCATAACCCCACCTATGTCCATGTATACGTTTCCCCAACAACCTGCTAAAGCTGTTGTCCCTGCCGAGTCTTTAGAGATGGATGATGTCAAGAACATCCTGAGAACATTTTCTAATGAAATAATTAACCTAAAAAGATAGCAAAATCCTTATCCTAGACCCCAATATCAAGGCTATCAAGGGAATAGACCTCCTCCATAGTCAAATCAGTATCAGGGCCCCTAAAGGCAAACTAACCCTTAGCCATCAAACCAATTGGTTGCAGTTCCTACACCCTTGCAGACTGTCCCTCCCAATCCAAACAGAGAGATTGTACCAGGGAAGAATAATTATGTAGATGGCACTAATGCCTGGTGTTTCCCTTGTAATAATGCACATATGCCCAGAGATTG
Organism: Cunninghamia lanceolata; assembly: GCA_027924645.1. Classification (NCBI taxonomy): domain Eukaryota; kingdom Viridiplantae; phylum Streptophyta; class Pinopsida; order Cupressales; family Cupressaceae; genus Cunninghamia; species Cunninghamia lanceolata. The sequence continues at coordinate 174,046 of BSBN01000149.1, read as the reverse complement.
TCCTAGGGGTAATCTATAGCAAAAGATAGCAGAGAAAAGAAGAGTGGATGGACAATTTGCAAATACTTCTGATACTCAACCCTACCAATCCCCTGGTATGCAAAATTTAGTCCTAGTGGCTTAGATGCAAGGAATGTCCTTACAGTAAGAAGAAGAAATAGCCCCTGAGTATGCTCTATTCTCATGGATTGAAGATGAAGAGTCAGTATTTTTAAATGAAGCTTCAACTTCTAAGAAGCCATTGGTACAATCAGATTACTATACTAGAGCCAAGAGAAGGATGATGGAATAGCCTGGAGTCACAAATAATGAAATTATGAGAATTCCACCATTTCAAGATCATCAAAATATAGCTATTAGACAAGAAATACCTCAGCCAGTGCAGAACCAAGTAGTTTCTGGACAAGTTCAAGAAAAAGCAAGGTACCCTTATTATCCAAGAACACAAGCACTAGGACCTGTGAATGTGGTGGATCAATTGAAGAGGACTCCAGTACACGTGTCAATATGGGACATGTTAGCCATTCCTGAGCAAAAGACATTGTTGCAAGAAGCTTTACAGAGCCAAGATGTGCCTAAACAGACTGTTGCCAAAGGAGGACCTACTGATAAAGAAAAGCTCAAAGACACTATTCCTCTACAGACAATAACTCTTCTGAACAATGCACCAGAGGTAAGTAAATCCAAGCCAGATCCCTTTTATTTAACTTTGATAGTTGGGAAGAAACTATTGCATAATGCAATGATAGAATCTGGGGCTAGCACCATAGTGATGCCAAAGCAAATAGCAGATGCTTTGAAAATAAAATATGAGCCACTTGCAAAAGGAGTTATGCAGTTAGATGGGAAGTCTGTGCAAACAATAGGGAAAATTAAACAACTTCCACTACAGTTGTACACCTGTCCCAATATAATTGTTAATCAAGATGTTGTAGTCATAGATATTCCTCCTATTTTTGGCTTATGCCTATCCAGAGATTTCACAGCTAAGATAGGAGGTTATATGTCACTTGATTGGTCTCATCTCATCATAAGAACCAAATATGGGACTAAAATGAAGGTAGTATCAGAACCATTGTCAAAGGACCATATCACTAATGAACCAGCCCCAAAGTTAGAAGTAACCCATGCCATGCTAAATAAAGAGGAAAGGGTTTTTATTGAAGAAATAGGGGATTGGACTAAATATGATCAGCAAGTAGAGGATAACTAGTTGTTAACCATGATGCAGAGTGATCCCTTTGGAAACTATGACTCAACAGGGTTGGGCACTTATGTTATATTTGAGGAAGACCAGGAGATCCCTAATGTCATAAGAAATGAGCCCTCTCAAACCCAAGAATCCATAAATGACTCAGGAATCTGGACCCTAAATTTTGATGGGGCTAGAAGCAAAAATGGAGCTGGGGTAGGAATTTGTCTTACTGCCCCTAATGGTGAAAAGATTTTAAGAGCCATCCGCTTTCATTTTGCCTGTACCAATAATGATGTTGAGTATGAATCTTTAGTGCATGGACTTATATTGGCAAAAAAGAAAGGAGTAAAGAATCTGATAGTCAAAGGAGATTCAGAACTAGTGGTGAAACAAATAAGAGAGAAGGCAATAGCCAAAAATATAAGGATGAGATCCTATAGGCACATAATTTGGGACTTAATAGAAAATTTTGAAGCCTTTAATATAGAAGTAGTCCCTAGAGCCCAAAATTCTGAGGCAGATAGGATGGCACAAATTGGTTCACAATTTGATCCAATAACTAATCTAATGGTCAATAATGAGTCAGTCAAAGTTATTGTGAGGCCAACCATCCCAGACAATGATGAAAATTGGCAAGTTTTTGAAAATGATTTTCAAGTACTCTCATTTTTACAACAGTCAAGAGAATTTGTTGATCAGTTACAACTAAAAATTGAAGAAGCATATGGTGATCAGATCATTCAACTGAAGTCAAACAAGCTCCCTAAAGGACTAATTACGCTAAAAAACTTATTTGATCCTGAAGATGCTAGCCTAGAAAAGAAGAGATTTCAAGCAAACCAAGAAGACTATTCTGAGATCCAGGTTAGTGAGGGGAGAAGACTGAAGGTTGGAAATTCTGCCACTCAACAAGAAAGAAAAAGGTTAATTGATTTATGTGAGAAATATGATAGGGTTATAGCCTGGACCTATGAAGATCTCCATGGTTATGATAGAAATATCTTTCAGCACACTATAGAGCTGACTGAAGGATCTAAACCGGTTAGACAGAAGCAGAGGCCAGTGAACCCTAGGATTGAACCTCTAATGGTGGATGAGTTGCAGAAACTATTAGAATCAAAGATCATTTTCCCAATCAAACACTCAACTTGGGTATCCAACTTAGTACCAGTCAGAAAAAAGAATGGGGACATAAGGCGCTGTGTGGATTTCAGGGATCTAAATAGGGTTTCCTTGAAGGATCACTACCCCTTGCCCTCTATGGAACAAATTTTATAGACTATGGCTGGATCAGAGAGATTTTCCCTGCTAGATGGTTTCTCTGGGTACAATCAGATTTGGTTGGCTGATGAGGACCAACATAAGACTGCTTTCACCACAAAATGGGGAACATTCACCTATGCAAAGATGCCTTTTGGTCTTTCAAATGCTGGAGCTACATTTCAGAGGGCAATGGATGTAGCATTTAGAGAGATTATCAATAAAATCATTCTAATTTACCTAGATGACCTCACAGTTTTCTCTAAAAATGCTGCAAATCATTATGACCATCTAGAGGCAGTTTTTAAGAAATGCCAAGAGTTTGGAATATCTCTAAATCTTAAGAAATGCATTTTTGTAGTACCTCAAGGCAAACTATTAGGGCATATAGTGTCTAAAGAAGGAGTCTCTATAGATCCAGAAAGAGTCACTACCATAACAAACCTGTCGCTGCCTGTCAATAAGAAAGCAGTTCAGTCCTTCTTAGGAAAGATTAATTTTGTCAGTAGGTTCATATTAGACTTTGTAGGCCTAATAAGACCAATTACACTATTACTAAAGAAAGAACTGGTATTCAAATGGACTACAGAAGGGAGACGGGCTTTTGAGGAGGTCAAGAAAGCAATATCAACAACCCCAGTATTAAGGAACCCTAACTTCTCTAAGTCTTTTATAATGTATGTCTATGGAGGAGAATTTAGTGTTGCTACTGTGCTAACATAGATTGATGATCAACAAGAGGGAGAGCATCAAATAGCCTTTTTCTCAAGGACTCTTAGAGAGTATGAAGCCAAGTATAACTTTGTAGAGAAACAGACATATGCTATGGTAAAAGCCCTCAAGCAATTCAGACACATGGTCACAGGTAATAAGATTCTGATACTAGTGGCTCATCCGAGTGTTAGAGAATATGTTATGGAAGGAGAAATAACTAAGAAAAGAGCAAACTGGATAACAAAGATTCTTGAATATGATGTGGAGGTCAGACCAACTAAACTTGTCAGAGGCAAGGGTTTGTGCCAGTATATGGTTCAAGATATGGAAAAAATGATAACTGAAGAAACAGAGGAAGAAAATGTATTGAGGATACAAGAGGTTGATCAGAATTCTTGGGTCACGAATAGGATCTAGTTTATGAAACATGGGGTTTTCCCAAAGGAGCTCTCTTAGGATAAGAAGAGGTACTATAGGCAACAGGGAGTTCATTTTGTTTTAATTGACCAAGTTCTTTTCAGAAGAAATACTGATGGCATACTTTTAAGATGCATAGAGAGAGATGTGGCCCAAAGAATACTGTATGAAATGCACCATGGAGTTTTAGGTGGACATTTTTCTACAAGAACCACAGCTATAAAGATAAGTCAGGTAGGTTACTTCTGGCCCACTTTATTCACAGACTGTTATCAACTGGTCAAAGAATGCCAATCTTGTCAGTATTATGTAGGGAAAAGAAGAAATGCAGTGATGCCCCTTAGTCCTATAATTGTTGATGAACCTTTTGCCCAATGGGGTCTAGACTTCGTTGGAATGATCAATCCAGTGTCAAGTATGGGGCACAAATGGATTCTAACTGCCACAGATTATTTTACCAGATGGAGTGAGGCAGCCCCACTAAAAGAAGCAACAGAAAAGGTGATTCTAGACTTTTTGGAGGGTATCACTACTTGCTTTGGGCCTCCTCGTACTATAATTTCAGATAATGCTAAGGCATTTTTGGGGGCAAAGATATCTGACTTTGCACTAAAGTATGGAATCTACCTGAAAACCTCCTCAAATTATTATCCTCAGGGTAATTTTTTGGTAGAATCAACTAACAAGAATCTGATCAGACTTATTAAAAGAATAGGGGTTGATCATCACAAAGAGTGGCATAAAGTGCTTAATATAGCACTATGGGTAGATAGAATTACACCGAAACAAGTGACAAAAATGTCCCCATATGAATTGGTCTATGGTAAACCTGTTGTGATGCCCATGAGCTTGGAGATTCCTGCTCTCCAGTTATTGAAACAGATTGAGATTGAGGAAAATGGCCCCATGCAGGTCAGACTTGCTAAGCTCCTGGAAGTTCAAGAAAAGAGGGATTCAACACATGAATCATTATTGAAACATCATAAAATAATCAAAGACTATTTTGATAAGAAAACTTCAAACCCTCATTTTGAAGTAGGATCAGTTCTTTTGAAATGGGATGAGAGAGCTGCCAAGCCGGGTCAACACAGTAAATTTGAGTCATTATGGACTGGCCCTTATAAAATCTGGTCCTGTAAACAGCAGAATTCTTTCGATCTTGAAACGATTGAGGGTGAGCCTAAAGAGATTCCCATCAACGGGATCTACTTGAAGCATTTCAATTAGACAGTGTCTTTCCTGTGTATTATAGTTAGATAGTTTCCTTTTGTTGTTGCTTTATTTTTCCCGCTTTTGCTTTGAATAAGTGTTTTGTAAACACATGGCCACAACTCAAGTCTCTTAAAAGTCTCGAAACTCTCGCATTCATTAAACCTCTCAAATCCCCAAAATTCCTAAAAGTACCTAGCGCCACCGCTTTTTATGACGTGTCTGACACTCTGTCCCACTCAGATCTCTTAAGATTTTATAATGGTTTTCCATTTTTAATGCCATTTATGAGACTTTAGGCATCATTAAAATACCCCAACAACATAAGTTAAAGTTTAACTGAGTTTCATTTGTTTCTACTTCTGCTTAGTGTCTTCCCTATTGCTGTGTTTTTATTACAAAACCTGCTTCCTAATTGTGTCTTCCCTATCGCAAAGCTTCCATACTCGTTTACAGTAAGTTCAACAGTTTCCAGCAAACACAGAGATGATGGAAGCACAATCTTCACAACAGGGGCTTGGGATTTACGAGTCTATCGATAGGCTCCTCGCCAGTAAGTCATATGCTTTGGCCCCTGCACAACCCTTAAAGACCTATCCAAGGACTAGGGTTCCCGAGGTTGGTTATGCGGTCGACTCAGCTAAGGTGCAGGATTTTGTAGATGGTATTGCTGAACCAGCCCTACAAAAGTCTGGCAAAGCTCTGTGAGAAGGAGCACACCAAAGATGTCTCCTGAAGGCCAAGGCTAAACAATTTGAAACATTTGGCATGCAGATATGGACCTCTCAATTAGCAAAATTCATGGTCCCAAGCGTGCATTTATGCCCCGACCTGATTGAGGTATGCGCAGAATTGTTTCATGCACCCTCAAGCACCATTCAAAAGGGACCCTTCATGGTGCAAATCACACCAAAGGCCATCAAAGACATGTTGGCCCTATACTATGATAGCACAGCCACGTTTCCCACCATTGCCAAAATGCAGAAGACATGGGCAAATGTCAAGTTTCAATTAAGGTTTCTTAATTCAGAGATGCAGCTGGGAGATGAAAATACCCAAATGCCAACACTACCAACAGGAAGGGCACAATTTACACAAGCCAGTCAGGAAGTGCTATCTATGATGGCATTTATCTTCGGAACGAAGGAAGACATCACTGTCTATGATTGACAACTCGCCATCTTATTCAGAATGAAGACCGTGGATAAGTCTCAAGAGTTTCAACTGGATTTCTCAAAGCAGATTGCCTACTCAATGGCTGAACAACTCACCAATTTCAAATCAATAGGGGTTTTCAGGTATTCTTCTTATCTGTTTCACCTTATGTTATACCAAAACTATGCCATCTTTTCCCAGTATATGCATCTAAACATGTTTGACCCAAGTTTCGGTCCCAATAGAACTATTCCTGTGTCCGCATGGACACATGTCTTGTCTAAATCATCTGACCCTTACGAATTTTGGGAATTTTTTGTCGCCCCTGCTTTTAGCCACCTAAGCCCAGAGCCTATTGAAAATAGATTAACATTAAGTGTCACAGGCCTCATGGCAAATTCCCCCATCCCTTGTGATTATTTCTTTGGGTCTCACCATACTATTATCAGGGTCCATGGTTTTAATGGAGAGCCAATATTGCTACCCAAGGTTTTGACTCCTAGGCTAGCCTTCTTAGAAGTCACCCGACAAATGTCTATGGTTGATAATGATTATGGCACTAGGAAGAAGAAAAAGAAAATGTATGATATCCCATGGGTGAAGAAAAACATGACCCTATTGGTTAGGGATGCTGAGCACTTATTGCTAAGAAAGTTAGCTGTCCTGGGTTTTGTTTTGATTGAAGATAAATGGAGATATGATCCAATCAGTTTCATAACCTTGTGGGTCAAGAATAATAATGTTGGTGCCAAAATTGTGCATGAGGGTCGTCCTTTTTGGGAAGATAGAAGAAACCCTAAGGAGGACATCCCTAATTTATATGCAGAATTGACAGATTTGCCCTTTGAGGGACCTTGGCCATGGGAAGTATTTTATAAAAAGGAAAAGGCCTATGACCCTAAGCTCAATATGGGCACTAGATTAAAGAAAAATTTAATAAGAGATAGAGAATGGAAGGCTGAGAAGATAGAAGCCTATTGGAAATATAGGCAGGAGATATTTGAAACAACCCACTCCTTTGGCAAGGTTGATACAGATGAGAAATGGGAGTCTATTTGGGACGAATGGCATCCTTCTCCAATCATTAGCCCTAATACAAGCAAGATCCATAAAAGGAGTGAGGAGTCTGAAGAAGAACCTGAATCGACTCACACAATGCAGGCCCCAGGACAAACATCATCTATAGCTGCTGTAACTACCTGGCCCCCATCTCTCAGCATCATAGAGAAGCAAAAGAGTGTGATGTCATCACCACCTAGAGGGACCCCATCAGTTTCAATGAGTGGGGCTTCCAGTTTTGTGCAAACACCACTAGTAACAGTGGTAAACGTTGAGAAGGAAACACAGCAAGAAGAAGAGAGGCCAAGGAAACATAAGAAGCTGAAACTTCAACCTAATTCGGATGAGGAGGTAGAACCTTTATTTCAGCCACCACTGAGTATATCTGTTGCTCCTCAGGTACGTGCTTCTTCTCCTTCTTCTTCTCAGTCCTTTTCTTCTTCAATAGGGGTGGCAATCCCAACTGGCCAAATATTATCCCCTGCCACCTCTGCTGTGCCAATTTCTCATTTTTACCCACCTATCACTACACAGGCCATGTCATCACAGGCCACATCATTACCTCCCTTTTCTCCTTCTTTTCCAAGGAGAATACCTCCTCAGATCCCTCCTAGCCAACATTTGGCTATCCCTTATGGCTTGCCACAAGGTCATCCTTTTGCAGGCGGGTATATTGCCTCTCCCCCTACCTTCCAAGCTCAAGCAGACACTGCTAAGAAGGCTAGGGAAGCCTGAATGGACAAAAAGAGAAAGAAGGACAATAAAGCTTAGGCTGTCCCACATATGAGGTCACTATTTGACCCAATCTAGTAGCAGCTAACTGTGACCCATTTGTCACCAAATGTAGTTAGACCTAATGAGTAGATGCAACCCCAAGATTATACAATGAGTGCAGTGGCGATGGACATGTCACTTTTTAGGCCATAAGACAGGGTAGAGCTGTTAAATGAAACCACTTCTACTGTAGCCACTAACTATTTGAAGTTATCAAGGAAGTTGCAGAAAGTGGAGGCTGATCTGGCTCAAGAAAGAACACATAGTGAGACCCTGACTGCTGAGCTCAAATTAAAAAAAGATGAAATAGAAGATCTCACTAAGTAGTTGCAAAATACTGTTTCATGTCAGATTCATCAGGCTACACAGAGCCAAAATGCTTCCTTGAAAGAAGAACTGATCCAGGTGAAGTCTGTTGTGACTACCCTGAAGCAGGAAAAGGCCACATTGCAGAAGAGGCATCAGGATTCCTCTCAACAAACCACACAGTTTCAACAATAGCTGTTGAAAGAACAAAATAACGTTGCTACCATACAGGCTCAACTTCAGGCCGAGCAACAAACAACAAAACAATTGACCCTTGAGTTGGCAAATAGGCCTCAAAATGTAGGAGTGTTGAACCTGGTCAAGGAGCTATATGCATCAGTGTGGGCAAGAATCTTTGAGGAGATTATCCAGCTCAAACCCTCTTTAACTTTCCTGCTACATGCACAGCAATTATGTGAAAAGGTGGAGACTTCAGTTCAGGCCACTTTGTCCATTGTTTCCATGAGAGTTTCTGATTCTCAACTGCTGCTGGGGAAACTTTATGACACATCTGATGAAACATTATTAGCAGCAGGGATTAGTGATAGAATGATTGCTGCCAAATGGGTGAATGAGGTTCTCAGTTGTAACTCTGCTGCAATTACTTGCCAGGAGCTCTTGGATGTGGTCAAGGAGGGAGTGAAGGACATAAAGAAACATATTGAAGACCTGGCGTAATTGGGTCTCCCTTCCCCTTTTCGTGATAGCAACACTATATTAATGGTTGATGAAATCAAGCCTCTGTTGCTAGCTAGACAAAATGACCAATCAATTTTCTAGGGTCTAACAGATGCCTCATCAGTGTCAGAGGTGGAAGCTGTTTTGATTCCCATGGCCCAACTTGATTTCCAGTTGAAAGCTGCAGTCCATGTTTTGCAGAGCTTTTCACATAAGGACATGATCAACCTAGATTTAGCCTTCCAGGATTTGCAAAACAAACAGGGATTATCTAATGCCAAATGGTCTGTATATCAGACAGCCTTGCAAAATTTGTAATTTTGCTGTATAGATGCACATTTTTTTGGATTCTTTTTTAAGCAGGCTCAAAAGTCCTCGAGGTCGCCAAGAACTATAGAGTAAAATACTCTACATTTTGATTTTTGAGTTTCAGTTGTGCGAGCTCCAGTTTTGTTCTCTACGCCTCAGTTTTGGCAGTGAAGTCTTGGCACAAAGTGAGAGCGCGCAGGGTTTTCATTTTTGTAAATTTTTGCCTAAGTTCCTAAGTACAGCGGAAACCACCATGTGTCAGCAGCCGGGACACATTCTAAAGTTTCTCAAAGTGGCCGCAGAGAGTGCCACGTATCTTTTTGCATTAAGATGGAAGTTGCCAAGTGTCGGCACCCATTCCAGTTTCTTCTAAGTTTCAAACGTTCTTTTTGAATGTTTCTCATAATGTAGCGGGTCCCTTTTAAGAGCTTCAGTGAGTGTGGAAGGTGCCAAGTGGCAGATGCGGAGAGTGACTTTAGAGTTTCTTAAAGTTACATGGAAGGTGCCACGTGTCTATAGTTTCAGTGGAGAGCTCCATGTGTTATCTTCCGCGGGTTCCCTTTTGGTTTCATCGCTAAGTAAAGAGGTATGGTGGGCCCCGTTAATATTTCTATAGTTTCAGTGGAGTGCGACAAGTGTTACCATCCGCGTGATTCTTATGAGTCTCTAATGTTTCTACAAAGTTTCTCAGAGTTGCGCGAAGAGCGCCAGGTGGCAACATCCGTGGAGGTTTTGTTTAAGTACTAAAGTTTCCCAAAGTAGCAGTGGAGATTGCCATGTGTCATCTTTCGCGGGACCCCGTAAATATTTCAAAAGTCTCTCTAAGTGTGGCGGAATCCACCACGTATATGTTTCTCAGATTCGTGAAAAGCGCTATTTGTCCCTTTTTCTTTTTGAACCTTCTTAGGCACGGACTGTTGGTAGGTCCCATTTTTAATGTTTCTTAAGTTTCAGTGTAGCGGACTGTGACAGATGGCAAAGCCCGAGCACTCCTAATATAAGCCACAGTAAAGACTGAAAGTAAAGCGGACATCGCCACATATCTTTTGCAGGGGCCGCGGACGTTACCAGGTGTCAATTTCTGATGTCTCCTGAGTAATGAAGTAATTTATCAAGTAAGTCACGCGGAGGATGCCAGGTGTTAGTTTCTTATTGTTCCAAAAAGATGAAGGAGTTTCAAGAAAGAGGCGCGTATGAATGCCAGCTGTTCCAAGGGTTTATAGTTGCAAAGACTATCAAAAACTACCACGCGTTCCTACCTGATTCAAGTAAGTGGAGTTACATGTATCTGTTGTAGGCAATGAACTTGCAGAGTGGCTAACCGTCTCTGATTCAAAAGATATCTTCTGTCAGACACTTTCAGTTAAGTCCGAGTTCGGTTAGACCATTGAGATTTGATCGTGCGGGCAATCTTTGAGCCAGTCTATGCTATAAATATGGGTTTGGATCGCAGTTTAAAGGAAGGGAGATAGAGATTTTTTCTGCAATATAGATTGTTAGAGAAGTTTGAAGATCTTTTGTAGTGGCCAGTAATATCATTTGCCTTTGTTCTGTTTTCTTGATTCAGAGAGTTTGTATAACTGTGCATGATTCTGTGCCTTTTATGTGACTAGAAAATAAATAAAAGATGAAGTTCTATGCCTTTGCTGATATTTTCTGTGTTATTACAAAATCTTCTAAGTTGTGAGCCTTTGATCCTATTTGTTTTTCATCTGTTACATTGATCATGCATTGTTTGCTCTTTAATGTGACTAAATCCTAAAGTAGTTTCACTGTGCTTAGTGTTGAGAAACAAAATCACATTCAGGTGCATCGCCATAGTTTAGTTTCCTTTTTAGTTGCATTTGTGATTCTATTTAACTCTATCCCTTTTCCCAAACACTTTTGAGATAAAGAAGAGCCAGCTTCTTTAAAATTTGGAGGTTACTCTGAGGAGCATTCCCACGTCTCAGAGTTTCCCATGTTGGTGTTGGAAACTGCGCAATTCTGAGCATCAACACACACAAAGTATCATAGTCATTTCTCCTTGTCATCTTGAGGAATCAAAGCAAGGAAGCAAGCTCCCTGAGGGCCAACCTTCATCATTCAAGATCAAGAAGGAATAGGTGACCAATGGAAGCCGGAGGGTAACAAGTTTGTAAGTTTTATGCTTTCATTTGTTTATTCTTGTTATTCACATATTTCATTGATGTTTGGGTTTTAGTATCTTAATTGATCAATTTGATTTTCCCATTCACAGCAAATTTTTGAAGTGATTTTTAATATCATCTTTCCATCAAGGTCAAAATGCACTTTTGACCACATAATCACTTAGGAGATCAGAAGATCAAATGACTCTCTAGCCAAATCACAAGAGGGGGTCTCCATTCGTGAATGGGGCGTATGTGCAAGGCACAACAAATGGTGACTCTGCTGGGAAATGCTCCTGAGCATTTCGATGATAAACGTTCAGGTTGAACCTAGAATCTCTGTGTTCCCCACATATTTAAACGAAAAGGAAAGGTATCATATCAAAGAACCTAAGATTACTGACCAATGCAACCATCCACATCCTGAAAACCTGAGTGTGTGCAGTTGGATTCATTCCCATCCTTCCAAAACTAAGTTCACGTGGGATCCCCTGAGGCAATCTAGAAGGCTGAGATCATTGTACCACCAGAAATGCTCGAATTTTGAAGTATTGTTGAGCCTTGGACCAGATTGATGATCAGCCAAGTTTGCTAGTACAATGATATTTGATGACAATCTTTTCTGGTAGTGTTCTTTGTAAGAATTTTGCAATTTGGTAGTTTCTTTATTTACACTGTAATGGGTCTGGTGTTGAGAAACACCTTTTATTTTTACCTGATGTAGGCTAGTAACACTTAGTATCACCTGCCTTTCTCTTTGATTGGTAGTGCCTGTGGTAGAAGGGGAAATCAGTCCTTTTCACTTGACACAAGATCACCTAGACTGGCCTAGCTCCTTCAGGATTTTTAAAGTGTAGAAGATATATGGTTAGAAAATACTTCAGGAGCACCAACTAATAACTCATTTTCAATGAACAGACACCATACCCCTTGGCCTAACAACGTAATCCACAGCAAAGAATAGGTGGAAACCTTAGCTTCTCAAAGAAAGACTCACGATTATTCACCCATCAAGGAAGCATTTATAGATCTGCACGATTGCCATCATTTTAGAAATAGTGACCCCGCGAAAAAGCAAGCGCAGCAGGCAAAAGAAAAAGGACAACTAAACTAAGAAAAGCACCCAACACCTAAGGAAAGCAAAAGTAGGAAAGCAAACTAAACTAACGGCAACCTAAACTAACCAAAGGAAACAAACCCCTAACAATGTACACTAAAATGAGGCATGACTACCTCTTAGACTTGAAAGTAGTGCTTTAGGAACTAGCCATTGACAGGCAGTGGCAGCTCCTCATTAGTAAGGCTCTTGAGTCGATACGTACTGTCTCCAAGGATCTCATAGATCTGGTAGGGACCCAACCAAAGTTTGTCAAACTTACCATGTTCTCCCTTCTTCTCATGTGCCTTGTCCCAATATAGGACCAAATCTGCAATGCGAAAGGCTTTAACCTTGGCTCTTTTATCGAACCACCATTTTATGACTCCCTGATGGTTGGCAAAGTTTTCTATGCCAGCATCGTGTTTCTCTTCAAGGTGTAACAATTGGGTGAACCTTGAGGACAGTTGATCATCAGTTTCAAGGTAGTCTTGCATGAATTGAAGTACTGGGATTCTCAAATGAATAGGAAATATAGGTTCAATCCCATAGACCAAATGATAAGGAGATGTGTTCAGGGCCGCTTTGTGTCGAATTCTATTAGCCCATAAGGTGAACCTAAGCTAAGTATGCCAATCTCTAGGGTTTTTGTCCAAAAGTTTCTTAATGACCTCAAGTAAGTTTTTTTTTATTGATTCGGCTACCCCATTCCCTTGTGGATAATAATTGGAAGAGAACTTCAAAGTAATCCCATAATCGAATGCCCAGTTAGAAAAATGTAATGATGAAAAGGCAGAGCCATTATCAAAAACTAAAGCAAATGGACAACCAAATCTAGTGATAATATGCTTTTCAACAAATTCAATAACTACCTCTATGGTGCATTGCTTATAAGCTATTGCCTCAGACCATTGAGTGTAGTAATCAATGCGATCAGAATATACCTGTGGCCTACAGAGGAGGATGGATTGATCATACTGATAAAGTTGAGGCCCCATTGAGCAAATGGTCGTACCTCTACTACGGGTTGCAAAGGCATGGCTGCATGTCATTCTCTATGCACAACGGTCTGGCATATGTGACAAGTTCTTACATGTGAATATGCATCTTTGAACAAAGTTGGCTAGTAATACTCGGCACAAAGAACCTGATTTGTTGTTGAGTGTGCTAACCCATGACCTGTCCCAAACCTCTTGTGAAAACTGGTTAGCACCTGATCAACCTTCGATTTGTCCAAACACCTTAGATAAATACCTTCAAGATTCTTCTTGTGAAGGACTGATCCTTTTATCATGTAACTACTGCTTTTAAGCTTGATAGCTCTCCTTTGCACTGAATTTAGCTGCAGTGGGCAGCGCTGATTGAGTAAATAGAATATGATATATCTATACCATCCATCTTTTGAAACATCTTCTAACAGGTATTGTTGAGAAACCAGGTTTGGCCCCACTTCAGCCATTGTTCTAGTCAAGGCTTGGCCTCTTACCAATTTCCTAGGCTGAATATCTATGTCAAACTCCTGCAGTATGGTGACCCACTTCCCTCTTCTTTCTCCTAATTCACTTTGCATCAGTAATGCTTTAATTGCTGCATCTAGGACTATGGCAATTACTTGACTTCTTAGGATGTAATGACAGAATTTCTTAACTGCCTTTATGAGAGCGTACGCCTATTTTTCCACATTTGAATACCTTAGTTTTGTGTCTTTTAATGGAGTGCTCATGAAAGCAATGGGCCTTTCATTGTCAACTGACCTCTTCTATGTCAACATTGCAGCGCAAGTATGCTCTGAAGCAAATGAATATATATGGAATGGCAAAGTGTAATCAGGACTTACCAAGACAGGTGCATTGGATATAGCTTGTTTAATTTCTACGAAGGTAGCCTTAGCCTCTGGAGTCTAGTCCATTTTAGCTTCTTTCTTCAGCATGGCGTTAAGGGGTTGAACAATCTCAGCAAACCCTGTAATGAATTTACGTACAAAGTTGATTTTACCAAAATATGACTTGAGTTCTTTCTTGCTGACTCGGGGAGGTATTTTGAGTATTGCTTGGATCCAATCTGGATTGATAGATATTACTTGCTCAGATATCACGTGTCCCAACAACTTTCCTTCAGTTACTCCAAAAATGCACATTTTGGGGTTGAGTAATATACCATAATCCTTGCATCACTGCAACACTTTCCTTAGATCTGCCACATGATCCTCTCGCATCTTCGAAAACACTATTAGGTCATCCATGTAAATGATAATACATTTTCCAACCAACCCTTTAAAAGCAACATCCATCGCACACTAAAAAGTTGTGCCAGCGTTTATTAAACCAAACGGCATTCGGCGGTAGGCATAGATGCCCCATTTACAGGTGAAGTATGTTTTCAATTTGTCTTCATATTCCACCATCACCTAGTTATAACCAAAATACCCATCCAAGAATGACATCATCTGGGACCCATTAACAATTTGTAATACTTCATCCAACCAGGGCAGCGGGTAATTGTCCTTTTCAGATGCTCTGTTCAAATTACGGAAATCAACACAAAGCCTAATTTCTCCATTTTTCTTGCAGACCGAGACCAAATTTGCTACCCATGCAGAATGTCTGACTGGAAATATTGTCCTGGCTGACAGCAGCTTCTGAACTTCTTTGAAAATTAGCGGTTCCAGCAAAGCGTTCATTGGTCTCTACCTTTGTCTGAAAGGCTTAGCTCCTAGTTTCAATGGGATGGTGTGGGTGATAATCGAGGTGTCGTAAGTCTTTAGATCTTCATAACTACAAGCTATAACTTCATGGTAATCTCTTAATGCATGTATGATTCCCGTCCTCTCTTCTTTAGTACTGGGTTTCCCAATGAACACATTTTTCACATTTTCTTCTGTCCCCAAGTTGAATGGGTCACACTTTCCTCCTGGGGATTCTCCTTCTTTCCTTTGAGTCCCTAAATTATCTGCATCAAATAGTCTTTCCAATTCTACCATTCCTCTAGGGATCGTATTGGTTTTCAAGTTTAATACCCCTTCCAGATCCATTTCAGTAGGTTCCATCTCGTCTTCATCTATTATTTGGGTAGTGAACACATTTGATGAAGTAAGGAAATTAATGATGTGTTGATCATCTTGAAAAAATTGGAAATTGGTGACATTATTAGGTACGGATGGAGTAGCAACAAACTCAACAGAAAACTTTTTTAGTCCTGCCATGGAGGTTGGCTCTAATGTACTTGTTGTTTGAGCTAGAGTATTTGCAACATGATTCTATCTTCTGGGAATGACTTGGATATTAAAACCATCAAAGCACTCAATCAAATCCCAGATTTTGTTCCTGTACCTATTCAATCTCTTATCATTACAAGAGTACTATTTTCTCACCTGTTTCACCACTAACTCAGAATCGCTAAACACCTGGACAATTCTGACCTTTTTTTGTAATGCTAGCAACAATGCTTGCACCAATGCTTCATATTTTGTGACGTTATTTGTGCATGGGAACTGCAGCCTTTGTGATGCTAAAAATGAACTCCCAGTGGGGCTAATCAATTCGACCCTAGCACTAGACCATTGTTTGCATCTTGAACCATCAAACCTTAAGGTCCATAAGCAGAAATCTTTGCTTTCCTCCTTCTATTTTCCAGACTTCTCCCAATCAGGCAGAAGTTTAGATTCTTCTTTCTTTTCAACAATTGGCTCTGTCTTTTTTTTAACAATCGGTTCCTCCTTTGGGATTATCAGGATCTTCAACTATCTTTGCACTTGTTTGACCGCCTCTTGACACAACTGGCAAGTAAATTTAGAATGAGATGCATCTTGTATACGACACCAGTTGGGCAATAATAGTTCTTCCATTTGAATCTGTTTTCCAACAGCAATCTGATCTTGCACAAATCTGGCCACAAAATCATGAAATCCTTCAAACACCCTAGGTTCATCTTCGTCTGAAGCATCTCCTTCATCTGATTCAATATATACTCCTATATTTTCCATGAGAGGTTTAGAGCATCTTAAACAACTTAGCATAAGGACTTCTTCTGACTGACTATTGTGTGGAAGATAGACTCCCAAATCAACCTCTGAGAATAGAATCTCATTTGGTTGATTGTATTCTGTGATCATATGCTTCATCTTGGGCTCTCTTTCAATCTGTATCTGATTAGCCAATCCCTTCCATGGTAACCACATGTGGGAAAAGTTAGTTGCCATGTAACCATTCAGAGTTCTAGACCAATCTCTTCTCAGAAGCATGCCATACTGATCGAGAATGTCCACCAATTGAATATCAATATATTGTTGTATCGTAGGGTCGGAAGCAAGTTGCATGTGTATCCTGTTCAATTCTCCTACTACATTTACTTTAGTCTTATCCAATTGTGTCACTTTCTGGGATGATTTGGCTGGAGTGAGTCTGAGTGCCTTACAAACTGATAGTGGCATTACATTCATGGAAGTACCATAATCCACTAAGCAGTTATGAAGGTTCCTATTGAATATCCTAAGTGTTAAGAGGAAAGGGGGACTTTCCCTCTTATCCTTATACAAGGTCATCTTCTACTCTACATCAGTCACATGTATTCTTTCCTTCCCCTTATCAGTGCTATCTTTGGCGCTATTCTCCTTTGGTATATAATCAGTCTTGGTTCTAGTACTTAGGTCTTGAAAGAAAGATGTCCTGACCTCAGGTATCTTAAGAAATTCATACATAGAAAGACTGACCTTCATTTTCTTAAGTTCTTCAGCTACATACTATCCAATTTTTGTTATGTCAGATCGTTGGGAGTTTTCTGCAGTAGTACCCTGGTATACTGATTGATGGGGAACTTTTGGTGGTTCAGGATTATTGGTAGCTTTTGGGTCAGGTGGAATCTGATAGCTATTTAGAGGGATAGAGGTGGTGAAAGGACCTTTGGGCTTACTACTTCTCAAGTTGTAAGGAGTCTTATTATATTGGTGATATGCATTAACCTCTTCAGACTCTTCTTCCTCAGGCTGATCATCGTCTTGGAATGGAAATGTATAACTATCAAGAACTAGGGTAGTATCATACCTAATAATTTCATACCCGGTTGGCAGAGTCTCCTGATTTTTAGCATTTTCGATCTCCATCTGAAAGATACTGGATGCAATCTAGAATTCTGAACAGTCTAGTTCAGAGTGAGCATTTGTGTTGTGCAATCTACACCAAGTAGATAAAGTAGCTTCAGCCAACATCACGCGTCCTGGGGCTCTGGCATCATTATTTTGATTCTCCAAGGGTGAAGATACCCCTCCATTATTCAGCCTGGTGTTCCAGGATCGATTTGATCACTGCTGAAAGTTCTGATTTTGGTACTGATTCTAATTTTGGAATTGATTCTAACTTTGGTTCTAGGAGTACTGCTGATTCTGGGAATGTTGCTGATTATGTCCCCTCTACTGTAGGTAAGCATTCTGGTTCTTAAGGTGAGTAACTTTAGTAGTGAGCTTCTTCATCTATTCAACCAGTTCTCTGATGTCATCTCTATCTTCTTTGGTCTTGGCTGCTTCTGAAGACTGCAAGAAAGGCATTTGTGCTAGAGGCATTTCAGCTACTGGGTTACCTGGGTCGATTACTAAGGCTTGTGTTGTAGCTGGGTTTCGAATTGGGTTCATTATAGGAGAATGATTGGCCAATGCATGATTTATCATGGGTATTTGATTTGTCATGGCAACAGGTCCCATATGATTCAGTGGACCAGAGGCTGTTTGTCCTAGCTAGGTACTTATATTGACAGCAGCAGAATATGCTTGAGCCAAAGTGGCAGGGATTGGGTTAGCTCTCCTTGCAAACATGGAGGTAAGCTTATCTAGAGCCGCATAGTAGATAGGCAGGGCAGCAGTCTGATCTATAGCATAAGGAGTCTGCAAATGGCTGTAAGCTTTCTAGAATCTGTTGTTGAAAGAACTTATCATCTCACCTTCCTCCCGACGAATCTCCACAAAAGATTGATAGAGATTGGCTGGGGTAGTAGACATACAAAACCTATCCAGAAAAGCAGTCTTCAGGTTCACCCATGAATTTATGGATGCTGCAGGGAGGTTGGCAAACCAGTAATAAGCTTCTTCGTGTAAAGAATAAGGGAATATTCAGCATATCACGTCCTTGTACTGCACTTGCAACATAAACATATTAGCTTCAAAGATCCTAATGTGTTCGTCTATAGTCCTATCAGGATCATGTACTCTGAACTTCAAACAGAACTTATCCGGGTTCTTTGGCATGTCATGGCAATCATTAAACAGAAAAGGGGACTAGTTATTTCCTACAAAGAAAGCCATAGCGGGAGGATTAATGGGAGCTGTAGTAGTATTCCTAGGGGCTGACTGAGCTTGATGGGCTCTGGGTGTTCCTTGATCCCTTCTTGTTCTTCTTTATTCTGCTAGGGACAACAGCTCTTTTCTAGCTAAGTTGGATCTAGTGTGTCTTTGTCTAGTCCCCAGACTTGTTGATTTTTAGCAGAGGTAAAATAGGGGCCCTGCCTCTAGCACCAATTCTGTTGATGGTGGTTTTAGCACGCAACAACACAGATGTGATTGTTGGTTTCACACCTCTCTTGAAAAGTATCTTACCCTAAGTAAGACTACTCCAAGGATAATACAGCTAGGTCTTAGCTTGCTTGGAATTTCTCAGTTGGTATATTCTAGTTCTTCCTACAAGGGGTCTTACATGCAATCTACAAATCTTCAGGTTAGGGGTAGCAAATACACATAAACCCTATTATGATTTTCAGCTGATAAACAAGACAAAATGCTACTGAGATTCTTAATCTAACAACTAATAGTGATTTAAAAGAAAAGGCAAAAGGTTAAGGTTTTAGAGAGGTCCTAAATGACATTCACAATGCTATGGTTATCTTCAGTAGACAAACATTCCAAAAATTTGAACCAACTTCCTGAGTTACCAAACTTAAATGAATATTACAGTGCTGCAGAAAATGGTGCTATCTTCAATGGAGGTCAACAGATTTTAAGATTGCATTCATTTGTTAAATACCCAATGGATAGCATAACTTAACTTGTGAAATACAATTGAACTTTAGCATAGATAATCAGCCCAGACTAACTTTACACAGCTATTTACCATCAGCAAACAACTAAAAGTATGGACTCAGAATGTTCATCAAATACTTCAGCAAACCATGAATATTATGAAAGCACAACTAATCTAACACTAGGAGAGCAAGATATGAACCATGAAAACCAAAAGATGAATCAACACAAGACACAAATTCTTAGCTTTACTGCAGAAACTTGCTTTGTATTAGCTCAAATGGCATAAAGTCAACAATTCGGTATCAAAATCTCTCTTACAAATAGTGAAATTGGCAGCACTTTATATAGAAAGCAGCATAAACTAGTTTTCAAATGAACGGTGGAGATTAACTCAACATCGACGGTCCAGATTACATCAATAGTAGCTCACATCAATTCTCAGATTATATTTTGTCCTTTATGAAAAAGATGAAAAAATAGTCCCAGATACATTGAATCTAGTCATTTTGACTAGCCAACTTAGTATATTAGTGGAAAAGCTCATTTTGGAAGCCAGAAAAAAGACAAAATAGAGTCACATGTCCAAATATAACAAATTTACAATTGTGATGAGATTGTATCATTAGAATATTCAAAATAACATCAAGACTCTTTATCTAAGTCAATAATGTCTTCGCTGGCACGCTTGTTGCGATAAGTCAACCAGGCATCGAGTGCAGGATTAATGTGAGATGGGTCTAGATCCTTCAAATGATGTATCCTGTAATCAAACACTTCCACCTCCTGACTGAATTTGCCATATATTCTTTCTATTTCTACCCTTGCCTTCTGAAATGCCTTGAATTCAGCTTTGAGGTCACTTGCCTTATCCAACCGTTCCTCCATGCTGAGTGTGTCATGTTCAAAAATTATTTTATGCAACTTGTTCTTGCATTTTTTGACATCAAACGGGGCATAATCATCATAGTACTCTTCTCTACAGTCCCTCAACAAGTCACTGATGTCGTATATAACTGATCTCAATTCTTCATTAGCTGGTTTGAATGCTTCCTTTATATGCTCAAAGGTCTATTTTCTCAAAAGTAACTTTTGATAGCATTCAACAGCCTTTGGTAGCTTATCTCCAGTCAAAATGTTCTCTGTAACTAAGGTCTGAACTAGAAATTCTCTAATACCTTTGATTCGGGGATACATGTGGGAATAATACTCATAAAAAAAATCACATTCTTCCCACAAGTCTTTCCATCTCTTGTGTAAATCAACCATTTTTTGGTGAGCTTGAGCAAAGGCGCTTGTGGCTTCACATCCCATTTCAAAAACCTTTATCAAGCAATTTTCTGTGCCTTGGCACTTAGATCTTACCTCGCCCAATCTAGCCATTTCGTCAGTGGATAGAAAAGTAGGTATTGTCCTTATATCACCTTCTGCATCCATTGGTTTTACCAAAAATTGAAGACATGCCCTCAGTTCTTCATTCTGCTATTTCAAGTCTTGCTTAGACATTTCATCCTTATCCAACTGCTCCAAAATTGATGTAACTAAGCCTTTTGAATCATCCACTCTTTGAGCATGAGTGGTTGGACCTAAATCAACTATAGATATGACATAATCTTCTACCCTAACTTGGTCTCTTTCTTTGTCAGCTGGCGGGACTGCTACCTCCACTATCCTTGATCCTGATTCATCTTTATAAATCCTCGATTGGATCTTAGCCCTTTTTTGCTTCTGAGGCTTCTGATCTTGTGATAGGATAGTGTTTAGGTCAAGCTGCATTACTTCTATCTGTGGTTCAAAGTATAACATTCTATCTTGCAGCCACTTGGGAGCAGAAGGCTTGTTTAATTCTGAAGCTCCCTCTTTATCAGATACAACCAACTCTTTAGATGATTCTTGTTCTTGCTCTTCATCCTTCTCTGGACTTTTCTCTTTTTTCTCCTCTTCTTCTTGTGCCAAGTTCTTCAGATTTATAACTACATTCTCATGTGCAATCTTCAAAAATTCCTTTGTTGGATCTTTTCCCAGGGGACTATCCGATATGTCAATAATTTCTACATCAGTTTAAGGTTCATGGAGCCTTTCATTGTTTACTTCAGTCAATATCTCCTTTTCCTCTTCAACTGCTGCCTCAGGCTCCTGTAATCCTAATTCCGCACACACTTTCTCAATCTCGAGCAATAGGGACACTACCAATAAATCAGCTAGCATTTGTGAAATGGGGATAGTAGAAGAGATGGTCCAGCAAGGTGAGCTGACCTAGGTCAGGCTAGTCAAGATTGGTGATAAGGAAGAAGAAATGACAAGGGGTGAAGAAAAAGGTGGTGAAGGTAGAGGAAGAGGTGGTGAAAGGATGGTGGAAATAGGAGGCAATGGTAAAGGAGAAGGTGTAGATGTGGTGGAAGGATATGTGATGGCAAGAGTGGAGGAAATAGGGCTGCTAGAGTCACTAGAAGAAAGTACAAGTGAACAAGAGGTGGTGGTGATGGTAGAGGCTGGAGAGGTGGTAGAAGATCTTTCTTAAATCACGGACGTCGAGACTATGGGTGAAGTGGATGCAATAGAGGAAGGAGGAATGGAAGCAAGAGTGGCAGCAGAAGCAGCAAGGGTTGAGACCATAGTGTCAACACTTTATGTAAGAGGTTGGGTAGTTGGAGGATTGGAATCATCTTTAGTTGTGGTAGCCTCCTTGTTAGCTTCTTTTACTTTTATTTTCTTAACCCTAGAGCTCTCTCCTGCACCACTTGGCATATCTTTTCTCTTGGAAGTTCTAGACCTAGTTGAAGGAGACTATTCCTTCTGAGGAGACTTTGTAGATGGCTTCTTCATCTTCTTTTCCTTCTCTGCTAGAGATGTGTGCTCCTCAGTATCTGATTTCTATTTTTCAGCTGGCTCAGGCTAATCTAAGACCTGAATGGGTTCATCTTCTTCTCCTCCGGAGTCTTTGTCTGATTCAACTATTGTGTAAGTAAGCCAGACTCCTTCTTCATTCAGAATAGCCACCTATGATTTGACCCAAGCCTTACTCAGTCTGATTGATTCCGTCATAACAACATCTAGGGAACTCTCTTCTGCATTTGCCCAGTTTGGCAGTGGAATGGGTTGATGGTATTGCACCTCCCATGGTCCTCTGAGCATAACATTTTCATCATCCTGCAACTGGTCAGGGATTGCCATTATATGAAATCTCTTAATGAAATCCAGGGGTAGCCTTGCATGTGTCTTCTTCATAATTTCATAACCATCAGGGTAATTAGCCCAAAAGTCTTCAATGTGCACTTTATGAAAGAGCTTCTTACTTACAAATCTATCCATCACTTTGTTTGGATCAAAATGACCCCTTGCATTGTAGTAGTGCAAATTAAAGAGTTGAAGCTCTTTATCTGAGTGTTCTGTTGATGCCAGAGAAGGACATGCATAGAGTCCTTTGCCAAATTTGATAGGAAATTGAACACTTGGCCTATGCAGGTGCTTGAGTTTTTCAATACACGGTATCAATTGCCTTGACATCTCTAGAAGCACTGTCTTATCATCAGGGTACCGAGGAAGTCTATAGGCCATTCCAGTGAAGCTTTGTATCCTTATATACGTAAACTTTTCAAATTGGATATACCACCTGTCATATCTGGTTATTTGATTCATAGCCTCAGTGGAAATCCTCAATGCTGTGTTACCCTGCAATTTCCTGGCTATGTACTCGTGAATGCATCATTAACCCTTTTGAAATGTATCAATGATTAGGATGAGGTTAGTTGTGGATAGTATTCATATACATTGATCTATGTCTTCTCATCATTCCCAATTTCACCGATCTTGGATAGTCCATCGTAATGGTTCATTCTTTCCAATGCATAGACAACATAGGACGTCCATCTAAAGCAGTGGTTTTCATTGAAGTTATTGAAGGCTTCATGGATGTTCTCACTGAGGATTTGAGCCCAATGGAACTTGGTTCCCTTCAATATCTTAGAGATTATGACAAACATCCAGTCCTCAAAGGTAGAGGCAGTTGGTAACCTGTAGATTCTGCTTAGAAAAGTTACTATGTCCCCGATCTCATCATGGAAGTCACTCCTATATAGCACTCTAGGGAGCTTGATGAGAGCATATTTCCTGCTCTTGACCCAATGGTCATTCATGTATTTTTTGCATCCTTCTACATCCTTATTATAGGTTGCCTTTGATCCTTGTTTATCTGGCATTGTTACAACTTTGTGCTAGGGGATGTCCAACATTTCTGCCAGAGAAGTGGGGTCAAGTCAGCTAAGACATCCGTATTTGCTGTCTGAATTTGCCTAGACATAATGTCGCATCTATCCACACAGGTGGCTATCAGTTCTGCACACTGCACTAAAGTAGGAAAGACAACTGCTTGTCCAGGTCCACTATCTCTAAGTATTCTGGCTTTGGGGGTTGGGCTTGGAGAAAAGACTCTGAGTCTGAAGTCATCTAGGTCTATATGACCTAAGTATGTGTCCCCGACATTACTCCATCCAGAGTGGACCTTGGTCTCCGGAGGGATTCCTTTGAACTTGTACTTCATTACTTGTACCCAAGCAGTCATTTAGTCTACATGACTAGACCTCATAAGTTTGATACTAGAGAAATTCCTAACATACTCCTAAGCTTTGGATAAATCAATGCAAATCTGCCATTTATTACTAACATGCATTTGAAGGAAATCTAAGTCTAATTCAAAGATTACTGCATGCGATCAAATACTTAATGTTGCAAGAAAAATTCATGAAAATTATCATTAACACTGCACTACAACATTAATTTCATCATTTTGAACAATCTTCCCTTTGGAAATTTCAAGAAATTCGATCATTTGCAAAGTTTTGCACTAATTTGAGGGTTGTCCGGCCCTCAGAAGGAAAAGCGCTAAATTTGAGGTCATCCAACCTCGGAGGGGAAATCTGGCATGTCTGACCTCATGTTTTGCTTCCTTCATGCTTTTGGATTTTGTGTGGTTTTTAGCAAGGTCTGACTTGCACAGAATTTGGAGGTCTCTGACCTCTGGTGGCTGTCAAGTTTGTCGGTTGATATTTTAGCGCAAAGTTATGAATTGTTTATTGCACTTGCGTGTGAATCAGCTTGGTCTGACCCGCACGGTTTTAGGTGGCGTCTGACTAGGTCGGAAGGAGGGTATTATAGTGTAGGTCAGACAAGGCAATTTTTAGCGCTGAAATTTAGTATCATTTTCTGGCAGGGTTTTCAGATGGCGTCGACCTTGCGGGAGAATTAGGGTCATCCGACCAAGTCGGCGACATGGTCTTTTAGCACATGGTTAGACTGACATTTTTTAGCGCAAAGGTAATTTCAAATCCTGTGAAGTTTTTAAGGCCTTCCGACCAAGTCAAAGAAAAGCATTGGGCATGCTGATCGGAAGAAGTTGATTTTAGTGCTAAGTGACCTTGGGCGTTCGATGCGAGTTTTGGGGGTCTTTGACTGACCGAATGATGCTTTGTTATGCAGGTCGGTTGGGACGTGTTTTAGTGCCACGAAGATCTATGGGCTTCATAGGGAAAAGCCATCTAAATTTTTGTCTTAACATGCGGTGACCTATTCAATTCCACAGTGAGCTAATAGTAGGGTTCTGTGAAGAGAAATTTCCAACTTTGGTACGGAAACCCTAACCTAAAACATAGGTTAAACGCTCATTTTTTAACAAATTACGTCATTTAGACTAAACCCTAATTGCATTAGAAACAAAACTTGAAAACCAAGGTTGAAACCCTACCTTTTTGAAGTGATGGCACAGATTTGGTTTGAGCAGGAGGTCACAGGTTCGAGCTCGAGCGAGTAGGCAGGGGGTGGATGGAGCTCAAAATTTCATCCAAAACATGATTGAAAATGACTTAAAACTCGTTAATTTTCTATTTAACCTCAGCTAAATCTACCATTAATGCATAGGCATACAGTTTGCAAGTTTTAGGGTTTGCATAGATTCTCTTGAGCTTGGACATGGCAAAAAATTTTGGTATGTTGGACCTGGTCAGACGGGGCAACATTCAGCGCAAGGCTCAGAAGTTTGATTTGCACAAATTAGTGGAGGAATCAGGTTAATCTGACTTACGGGACTTTCGGGGTTGTTCAGTTTAGTTGGTGATCATTGTTTTCAGCGCAAGTCAAATAGGGCAATTTTTAGTGCAAAGGGTAGATAAAATGACTTAGCGTTACATCAGTCAGACAAGGATTTAGTGCTAAGGTTGGAGCGATGAGATTTTAGCGCTAGGTTAGAGAAGGCAATTTTTAGCGCCAGGTCAGACAGGTAGGAAATTAGCGCAAAGGTCAGTTGAAGGTCAATTTAGCACAAAATGTCATTTCAAGGCCCTCAAAGGGAAAACAAGGATCCATCCTAGCAGATTTTTGAAGTGATTTTCAATATCTTTCCATCAAGGTCCAAATGCACTTTTGACCACATAATCACTTAGGAGATCAGAAGATCAAATGACTCTCTAGCCAAATCACAGGAGGGGGTCTCCATTCATGAATGGGGCATGTGTGCAAGGCACAATAGGTCCCCATAGCTTCCCCCATAATATCCTCCTCCACCTCCCTAATTTGCCTCTTCTTACTTTTCACACTCCCTATAGAGCCCAGAGTATGAGTAATAGTTACCATGGTGGTCTCCTCATTAGACAGAGAAAAAGAAACCCTTTTCAATTTATGAGAAGTAGGGGAAGGGCAAAGCTCTTCAGAGATGGCAATAGCATCAGGGTTGGCAGAAACCTCACCATTGTGGGTTTCGATAGGCTTAGGCGGCTCCAAAGCAAGATGGAAATTGTATAAATAGAGGATAAGACCTTGGTGCAAAGGAACGGTTTTCTTCAAAGGTTTCTTAACCATTTTAGCTTTAGCCCTAAAGACCGAATGTTCAACGGATGACAGTAAATAGAAAGGGAAACTAATATGAGCATTGCACCTAAAATTATTAAGAAAAAGGAGGTGGTAATTATAAAACCTGGTAAACCAACCCTCCAAAGTGAAGTATTTTATAAGGAGGAAGCACATTTCATCCCACGGCTCTGGCAGCTTGGCCCATTCAAACCCTCCCTAGTATGGAACAAGTTCTTCTCCCTCCCCCAAGAACAACTTCTAGTTAGAATGATCCACCACTTTTGCATGCCTTTGCAGCTTGGTCCCCTTAGTAGACAGACCAGTCGCCATAGCAATAACTTTCTCAGAAATCTCGAACCTAATTCTTCCCATAGCAACACGGTGGTTTTGCCAGGACCGGGCAAATTGCTTAAACAAATTTTCATCATATCCATTAAGGCATTCAAGAAAAGGGCTGATACCACCTTCCTTACAGTAATGCCAGACCATAGCATTGTCTTTGAATTCACAATAGGAAATTGGCTCCTTGCAAATCCTATCTCCTCCCATTTTAGTCTTCCTCACAATAACATAGAACCCCCAAAACTAGAAATTTGTAGAGTAATTGTGAAATGTAATAGTAACAGATTGATAAGGAATAATGATAATAAGTTTGCACAAATTATCATTAATCAGAACTGCCTTTCGAAAAACCAATTGACGCATGCCCTTCCCATGCTCAAGCATAATAATCATAAATTCACTATGATTATCAAATAAGCAACTCACCTTAAAACAAGTGAGTAATAATGTAGAAATGACATTGAATAAAGAAGTACAAAGTAACTCGTACTTCGAGATACACATTAGCAGTGCCCAAAAAAACTAACAGAACAAGCTATCTCTTTTTGCATGATGAGTCATTCTTGACAAGTCAGCTCTTTTTCAATCAAATCCCTTATATTTATAGGGATGTTTTTAAATTGGCGCCAACATCACCAATTTAAAAATTGCTAGCCGTAATCAACAAGGGCATCAGTAACCCCGTTTCCCTCTCTATATGTATGAGAGATTTCAAGTCTAAGGATCTACTGTAGAAGGATTTGGATATCAACTATAATATCTTTAAGTTTCCAACCACAAGTCAATACTTCAGTAACTGCATCAATGATCAATTTAGAATCCCCCTATATATGCAATTATTGAGTATCAAGAGAAATAGCCAATTTCACCCCCCATAAAAGAGTAGAGGCTTCAGCATAATTATTGTTTTGAAAACCTATCCCACTAGCATAGGTAGCAACTAGCCATCCTTTGTCATCCTTGATAATCCCACCACCACTAGCCTTACCATCAGCCTTAGAGGCTCCATCAAAGTTAAGTTTGAGCCAATGGGGCCTTGGAGAAATCTAGATGGTATTTAATCTCTGCAGTTGTTTGGAATTATCATACATCAGGATTTGGTTTAGAATTCTCCAATTAATCACAATTTGCTCTTCCTCTTAAGTAAGTGGTTTGTCAGTAGTTTTGATGTGGGAGTTGATCACACTTTCCATGAGGAGCTTGGAAAAAGATTGAAGGACTTGAGAGGAATCACTAGCAGCTTCCCTAAATATTCTATTATTTCGTTCCTTCCATAATGTCCAACCAAGACAAGGCAGAGTTTGGTTCCAAAGCTCAACAAGCCAAGGATGAGAGAAAGTAGGTCACCAATCAGTAATGACTTCCCTAACATCAGGATTACAAACCCATTGAATGCCGAAGTTCCTTAAAATAGTATTCCAAATTTCCCTGGCAAAATCACAGTGAAGAATTAAATGAGAGATTGTTTCCTCCTTCTCCAGGCACATTAAACACCTATTCACTAGAGTGAATCCCATCCTCTGTAAATTGTCTTGAGTTAAAATCTAGTTATGAATAGCAGCCCACAAAAACATATTAATTTTAGGATAAGTTTATGATTCCAGACTTTCCTCCAAAGCTCATTTTTATGCACATCAGGGATCAATAGATGGTAAGCAGAGTTAACAGAAAATTGACCTTTCTTATCCGGCCACCAATACAACTCATCTTCCCTAGGAAAGAGGTGAATTCTGACACCCAACAACAATTGTTGAATAGAACACATCCTAGGGGTGAGCTCAAGGCATTGAGCACAACAATCTAGAAGATTTTTCCAGAGCATGATACCATTGTTATTGTGAATATAATGACAAACTTTGGACCCAAAAAACTATTTAGCAATGCCAGCAACAACTCCATAATCTCCTTGAGTATCAAGGGCCTTATTATCCATCCAAATGTCTTCCCAGAAGTTGGTAGAATTACCATTCCCTAGTTTCCATCTAAGCCCCTATTTGAGTAAGCTTCTAGACTTCAGCATTTTATTCCAAACAACAGAACTCTGAGGAAGCCCCTCTTGATGAAGGAAACTAAGATTATCATTTCCATGTAAATACTTGGCTTGCATAATGGCCACCCACTCTTTATGACTATGGACCAAATTTTAGTTAATTTTGGAAAGGAGGGCTTTATTCATATTCCTAATAGTTGTAATGTTAAGACCACCATGAGATTTGGGAAGAGAAACTTTCTTCCAGCTAACCAAAGACATTCTATTTTTATCTTCCACACTAGTCCATAGGAATTTTCTTTGGATCTGCTCCAATTTGTCAGCAATAAACCTAGGCATTTTAAAAAGAGATAGGAAATAAGTAGGAACACCTTGTAAAGAAGCTTGTAAAAGTTGTAATTTACCAGCACTACTGAGGAGCTTCCCCTTCCAGCCAACCAACTTCTTTTGAGTTCGTTCTAGAATTCCATTCCAAAATCCCTGCGAAACCTTTTTAATAGTGAGAGGGAGACCAAGATAAATAGCAGGAAGGTTAGCCTCAACATAGCCAATAATATTAATAATTTTTCTCTGGAGATCATCCTGAGTGTTAGAAAAATACACATTACTTTTCTAATTGACCAGAGGCTTTGGCATAGTCATTTATATTATTCTTCCAACTTTGAGCTTCAACCACCGAAGAGATACCAAAGAGGATGGTATCATCCACAAACTATTGCACAAACATAGGAGGGAGAGAAGAGGTAGGTTTAATACCCACAATCTCCTTAGAGGAAATCTTAGAGTGAACATATCTCCTGAGGGCCTCAGCCATCATGATAAACAAAGATGGTGAAAGAGGATCTCCCTTCCTAATCCCCCTCATGGATGAGAAGAAACCCTTGGGAACCCCATTAACTAGAACAGAGAATTTAATAGTAGAAACAACCTCTCGAATGAGTAAGGATATTTTATCATTAAAACCAAATTTTTGAATGACTTTAAGCAGGAACATCCATGAAACTCTAACATAGGCCTTAGAGATATCTAACATTAGAACCATACCGAGGATCCTACTCTTATCCATAGAATGGATTGTTTCATGAGTGGAAATAACAACATCAAGAATTTGACGACCAGGGAAAAAGCCTTTCTGAGAAGGGGAAATAATTTTATCTAGAAAAGGCTGAAACCTCAGTACAATCAATTTAGTACATATTTTATAGATGGTATTACACAAGATAATAGGTCTAAAATCAGAAAGATGCATAGGCTTAGGCTTTTTAGGGATAAGCACAATAAAAGTATTGTTGATCTGCTTGAGAAGTTTACCAGTTCTGAAGAAATCCCTAACAGCAGCAGTTACATTGAAGCCCACAATATCTCAATATTCCTGAAAGAATATCAGAGGAAATCCATCAAGGCCTAGAGATTTGAAAGAACCCATAGAAAATAAGACAGCACAAACCTCTTCCTTAGAAATTGGATTTAACATTTTGATGTTGTCCTCTTCCGTAATCAACGAGGGGATTTAATCTAGGAACTTGTCCATAATCTGCCCATTGTCAACATTATTAGCTTGTTCTGACAACAAATTCTAAAAAAATGACACAGCTTGATTCACAATCTCATTTTCCTTAGTGATAATATTACCATCCTCCAAACATAATTTAGAAATAGAACTAGCTTTCCTATGCTTCATAGCTAAAAGATGAAAAAAAGTAGTATTCTGATCCCCTTCTTTGAGCCACTGAACTCTAGACTTTTGTTTCCAAAAAAATTCTTCTTTACTCATAAGATTCTTCTAGTAAAAAATTAGATTACTTTCCTCCTAGGTAATGTCATTAGTAACAACTCCTTGAGCCATAAGATGTTGAAGATCAGCTAGTCTACAAGAGATAGTTTTCTTCTGAATAAACACATTACCAAAACTATATTTTTTCCAACCACGAACCTCTTATTTAATATGAAGGAGCTTCTTGACTAGCTAGAACATAGGAGCACTGAATTGGATTTTGCCACCAATGAGCCACAAGATTTCTAAAATATTTATGTTTAATCCACATAGCTTTGAATCTAAAAGGGAAGGGACCACACTTACGCTGCTCCTTCCAATTGAATAGAATAGGACTATGATCAGACATGGTTCTTGGTAAGGCCTCCAAACTCATATTATGGTTGTTGTCCCATTTGTTAGAAATAAGAAATCTATCCAATTTAAATTGTATCATTTGATCTCCTCTTCTCTTGTTAGACTAGGTAAACTTCTGATTCTGAAGCTCCACATCCAGCAACCCAAAGGAATTGGTAAAATCTGCAAAATCAAACATACTATCAAAATAGTCTAGAATACCCCCAATCTTCTCTGAGGGATATAAGGGAGTATTAAAGTCTCCAGCCAACATCAAGAGAGAACGAGGGGTAGTGGAAAGAGTATTAGACAAATCTATCCACAAGGTTTTCCTCAGTGTCATAGTGTTCGAGGCATAAATATTAATCAAGGACCAATTAAAAGAAGGCAAAGAGAAGTTGACAATTAGAAAATGTTTACTGGAAGCAGTAAGAGTACCATGAATTTTAGCATCATTCCACACGGTAACAATCCCTCTAGACGCTCCCGTAGCCGGGCTAATACAGAAAGCAACCTTGGGCCAGATTTTATCAGCTATCATCTTAAAGTTCTCCTCGTTCATCTTAACTTCTTGAAATAAAAGAATATCTATCTTATGATCTAGAATACACTTTTCACTTTGAACTATTTGGTGAGGCTATTGAAGCCCCTCAAGTTCCAAGAAAGAATTCTCATTTAGGAGGTTTTTGAGATTTGATCTCTAGTGTTTTTTGCTTACCACTGGCAATCTCCCTGGCAATCTCTATTTGCCTTGTTTCTCTAAGAGTCAGTCTTCCTTGTCTAGAGTCTGTTCCAACATCAACAGACTTTTTAGTCCTACGATTTTTTTCTTAGGGGTAATCGAGTCATCTTGGTCATTACCATTACCACTAGGTCTGATTCCAGTGGACAGGGAAGGAATAGCTACCTAATTCTCAAAAAATCCCTCCTCTGTGGTCTCAGTCGTGGTTCTATCTAGAACAGGAGAAGATTTCTGCTTAGAGGATGGTTGGAAGGTCACAAACTATTATTGTAATCCAGTTCTAGGAGTTGGGCATTCAGACCAACAGTAACCAGGGGTTCTTCGCCCTCATCAGCAGCCTCCACCTATTAGGAATGAATCTCACCCTCTTCAAGCACTAGAGGATTCTGAATATCTGTTGATTAAGGTGTCAGTAGTCATCCTTGCCAGTCTTCTGAGAACTCATCTCCATATCCCTCTCTGTAGATTTTTCTGTAAACACATTTTCCTCATTACACCCATTCCCTGATTGTCAAGGATGTCTTCTTTGGATGAGTTATCATCACCCTCTTTGTTAAGATCAGCATTTTCTTCCATTTGCTTCAACTTACAATGGGTCATTAAATGGCCCTTCTTCATACAAATATGACAGAAGGTAGTAGCATTTTCATAGAGAATCGGCTAGGTCCAGATCTTGTATTTAGAGTTTAACTCTATGGACATAGGGAGGGTTTTGTGAATCTCCACATTAACATAGAATCCAGCATGCACACAATGGGACTTAGCCTGAGTGGTGTTATCTAAAGTCACATACTGACCAAAGGTATTACCAATAGCAGAAAAAATCTTTTCATCCCAATATTCCAAGGGAAACCCCGGGAGCCTCACCCAAACTAGGGTAGTCCAGTTCAAATCCATGCTAGGATCAAATCCAGGTTTCCAGGCACACAGAGTGAGTGAATGAGTGCCATAAAGCCACGGTCCTCCTACCAAAAAAACTAACATATACTCCTTACATGTAAATTTAAATAAGAACAATCCTCTTGCCATAGCAATGACATAAACATTGCCTTTGACCTCCACCGATTAGACACCCACTTCCGCACCATCTCAATATTAGGGCGAAGAGAGAAAAACTTACCGACCAGAGCCAAATCCATGGCTACCACTATTTCGTTGACCAAATCATTAGGTATGTCCAGAGCCATATCCTCCACCGATTCCTTTTAAACAAGAATCCCAGAAGCACCTTTAGGGGAGAGATTCTTCTTCCCTGTCAAAACCCCTTTCCATCCCTTGGAAGGATCCTCACTCACCAAGGTCTGGGTCCTAGAGGTACTGCCCAAGGCAGCAACCTCCATCATCAGAGAAAAGAAAGAAGAAACCAAACCCTAACAAACCCTAGAAAGCCATGGTTATTACTATTAGAGCATATGATGTTGTCCAGGCTAATCGCGGCTGCCTATTGTATGTTAACATAATCTTAGTTGTAAGATTTAGTAATTGGTGATTTTGTAGGTATGTAGTTGTCACTCTTCATGTATTCATGTTATGATTAATTAGATACACTACTTCAAATCATCTTGATTGTTTATTTCATGATATTATTTTGTCTTATTTCAAATATAATCATCCCTATAATACTTATCATTCAAAAAGACCATTCTAGCTTATCGTAACAAAAGGAGTTCATTATTGTTGCTTTGATTTCAGCTAGAATGTGATTAAATAATGTATTAGGAGTAAATAGGAGCAACTGGAAGCTAAGTTACTCTTGAAGAAGAAGCTTAATAAATATTAGGGATGAATGTGGGAAATTGGGGCTAATTTGCAATATGTAGGGAAAAATTTTGTCATTCCTGTTTAGCTTTCAGGTAATGGTTTAATAAATATTGGGATAAATTGTGGTGATTGGAACTAATCTGAGGTATACATCAAAATTTTGTCATTGCTACTTTGCTTTTAGGTAAAAACTATTTTTATCTTTTCTTTGGAAAGTGAGATGAAAACTATTTACGATGGTTTCATGAGGGAATTTAGTAACATGGATTATCTATTATCCTACATTATTTAGGTAATGTGGTTTACTTAATGTCTTGATTGCTTATAATGTGTAAGGACACGACTCCTTATTAACAAAATAATACTAACTCTAAACTTGAAAATACCGAGGAATTAAAAACATTTATCTAACAAATGCAAGAAATGTGAAATTTTTCTATAAATTTAAGAAATGATTAAAGCATGTTATAGAGATGAGACAAACTTGAGTTTAGTTTTCTAAAATCATCATGTCCTGAAAGATCAGCGAATTTAAATCTAGTGAAGGGAGAAAGTACATTTCTCAAGACAACATGCAGGGACAATGGATCAACACATACCTTAAGTCATGCATTACATTTTGCATTCATTTCTGACAACTTGCTTTTCCTCCAACAACTATATTGTTATTATCTGCACAAAACTAACTGGACAATCTCA
This sequence comes from Cunninghamia lanceolata, assembly GCA_027924645.1. Classification (NCBI taxonomy): domain Eukaryota; kingdom Viridiplantae; phylum Streptophyta; class Pinopsida; order Cupressales; family Cupressaceae; genus Cunninghamia; species Cunninghamia lanceolata. The sequence goes on along the minus strand of BSBN01000149.1, from coordinate 140,261 downwards.
TGTTAACATGTCTCAGAAATCACTACATAAAAAATTAAGATCATGATGTTTTTGATAATATAAGGTGACTAAACAAGGGGCCAAACCCTTACAAAAAGCAAAGAGGCCACAAAGGCAACAAGCACAAAAAGTGCCTTAAACCAGATACATCAAATACTGTTTTCCCAGCATAAACAGCAAAACTAGCCGCTATAAACTAAGAAAGTAAATACAGAGTAGCAGAGTATCATCTATATAAAAGTAAAAACTAAGGAGGCAAATTCTCTCCTTACTTAACCATAGATTTAATAATGTCATCTAATTTCCTAGCAAGATCATCATTGTCAGCCATAACAGTAACCCCCAGGTTTTGCAGCATAGAAATACTGAGGAAAATAGAATTCCTAAGCACAGTGGAAAGATTATGTTCCAGTTTCTCAATGTGAGCCCTCAGAACCACAATTTTAGCTCCCAGCCTATCATCAGTGTCCATTTCATCATCGGCTTCTTCCACAAACATTTCTCCCGCTTTGCCAGCATTATCAGAAGAATCAACAACATCCTTAGTGGTAGCCCCCATTTCTTGAGTCTCCTGCTTGCCATCAGTATCCTTAGAGATTTCCTGAACATCCATATCCTTAGCCTCATCCCCCTGGGTTGATTCATCCGAAGTGCTCTTAGAATAATCAATAAGTTTTGCTTTTAGAGTAGGTTTTCCAGCAATTCACCCCAACCGTCTAACTCCTGAGGAGAAACCATCCTTAATAACCTTAGCAGATGAAGGAGACTTGCTACCTTATCCCACATGGGTCCTGCAAGGATTTTTAGGGGTCCCTACTGCAGCCCCCCCAGTGCCCATTTCACCAACATGTGTCTTCCTCTTTTTGCCCTTCGTACTGACAGTAGAACCCAGAGTATCAACGGGAATCTCATCAGGAGTAGAAAAATAAACTTCATTTGTCTTAGTAGGAATAGGGGAAGGGTATGGTTTTTCAACACCAGGAATATCCTTAGGGTTAGAAGATAGTTCCCCACTGTTGGTTTGAATGGCCTTAGATGGTTCTAGGGCAAGATGGTGGTTATAAAGATAGAGGATAAGGCCCTGATGAAGAGGGATGGGTTTCTTAGCAGGGTTCTTAGCCAATTTAGCTCTAACCCTAAGGACAAAATGCTCAAGGGAAGAAAGCAGATAAAAAGGAAAGCTAATATGAGCATTGCGTCAAAAATGATTCAAAAGGGGGAGATGATAGTTGTAGAACCTAGTGAAGAGCCCCTCCAGGGTGAAATACTTCATGAGGAGAAAACACACACCATCCCAAGGCTCGGGCAGCTTGGCTCTGTCAAATCCCCCCTGATAGGGGACTAATTCTTCGCCATCTCCAAGAAAGAGCTTCTGACTGGAAAGGTCCGCAATTTTAGTTTTCCTTTGCAATTTAATCCCCTGAGTAGACATACCAGTGGCCATAGCAATCACATTTTCAGAAATTTCAAAACTAATTTTGCCCATAGAAACACGCCGGTTCTGCCAAGACCTAGCGAATTGTTCAGATAAATTTTCATTATACCTGTTGAGCCACTCCAAATAGGGACTAATCCCACCCTCTTTGCAATAATGCCAGACCACCAGGTTGTCTTTGAACTCACAGCAAGAGACAGGTTCAGTTCTGATTCTATTGCCACCCATGTCAGAAATACAGAGCAGTTCATAAAAACCCCAAATCTCCCCAATCGTATTTATGATAACATTACTCCCTTGATCAAGGCTAATGATGCTGGTGATAATACAGCACACATTATCATAAATATAGGAAACCTTACAAAGATGATGCTTACTTATCCCATGCTTAATCATAATTACATAGCACACACCATAATGATCAAGCAGCCCGCTAGCCTTTTAAAAGAAAGGAGCAGAAATGACAATTAACAAGGTACAAAAAAACTTGTACTTTAAGAGGCACATCAGCCCCCTCCCAAAGAGATGACAAAGTGAGTTTTCTTTCTAATAAATTTGACTCATCCTTAACCGGTCACTTCCTTTAGAATGAGAGCCTTAAGATTTAAAGGGATATGATCAATTTGGTGCCAACAATGCCAATTTGAATACCATTGTCCAAGTTCAGCACAGGCATCTGCAACACCATTACCCTCGTGGTAAATATGTGAGATGTCCACACTAGGAATCTTTTGTAGGAGAATCTGTATATCCCTAATAATATCTTTCAACTTAATGCCAACAGTCGACACATTGGTAACTACATCAATAACCATTTTAGAGTCCCCCTGGATATACAAATTCCTGATACCAAAGGATATAGCCAATTTAATCCCCTATAGAAGAGCAATAGCTTTAGCATAGTTATTGCTTTGACAGCCCAGACCGCCAGCATAGACAGCAACCATCCACCCTTTGTCATCTCTTATGATCCCTCCCTCACTAGCTATACCATCCATCTTAGAAGCCCCATCAAAGTTAAGTTTCAGCCAGTTAGGATTCGGAGGACTCCATCTAGTATTAAGCCTCTGCAACAATTTGGCATTGTTATGAACAGGAATATGATTGAGAATCTTCCAATTCTCCGCAATTTGTTCCTCTTCATAAGTCAGAGGTTTCTCCGCAATTTGGATATGGGCATTAGTGACACTTTCCATAAGAGTCTTAATAAAAGTGTGAGAAACCTGAGAGGCATCTCTAGCAGTATCCCTAAAAATCCTATGATTGCACTCTTTCCACAAATTCCAGCTAAAACACAATAGAGTTTGATTCCATAACTCAACAAGCCAGGGATGAGAAAAGGGCAGATACTAGCTGTGAATAACTTTCGTAATATCAGAATTACAGACCCACTGGATACCAAAATTACTTAGGATTAAGTTCCAGATTTCTCTAGCAAAATCTCAGTGAAGGAATAGATGAGAAACAGTTTCCTCCTTATCACAGCACAAATAACATCTATTAACCAAGGTAAAACCTCTCTTCTGTAAGTTGTCTTGGGTCAAAATTTTGTTATGAACAGAAGCCCACCAAAACATATTAATTTTCGGTACAAGTTTGTGGTTCCAAACTTTTCTCCATATCTCCTTTCTATGAACCTCAGGAACCAATAAATGATAGGCAGACTTAACAGAGAAACACCCATTCTTATCCGGCCACCAAAACTGCTCATCCTCATGAGGGAAGAGAGGGATTCTGACTCCCTGAATCAACTGTTGAACAACCTGAACTCTAGAGGCAAGATCAGAGCGATGATTGTAGTAGTCCAATAAATTTTTCCAGCTCCTATTGCCATTATTATTTAACATGTAATCGCTAACTTTATCACCAAAAAACTAAGTAGCAATGCTAGCAATTTCACCATAATCCCCTTGAGTAATTAGAGCCTTATCTTTTATCCAAATATCAATCCAGAACTTAATAGACATACCATTACCCAATTTCCATCTAATCCCTTATGTAAGAAGGCTTTTGGATTTCAACATTTTATTCCATATAACAGATCCCTGAGGTAAACCTTCATGTTGGAGGAAGTTGGACCAGTCAGTGGCATGCAGATATTTCGCTTGCATGATTTCCCCCCAATCTTTATGTTGATGAATCAGGTTCCAATTGATTTTTGAGAGAAGGGCTTTATTCATGTTGCGTATGGATCTAATATTGAGACCTCCATGGGATTTAGGGAGACACACTTTTTCCCAGCTGACCAAGGACATTCTCTATTTATCTTCTACTCCCGTCCATAAAAATTTTCTTTGAATCTGTTCTAGCTTGTCAGCAAAAGAAGTAGGAATTTTAAAAAGAGACAGGAAATAAGTGGGTATACCTTGCAGGGAGGCAGAAAGAAGCTGTAATTTGCCAGCACTACTGAGTAATTTCCATTTCCAACCAATCAATTTCCGCAGAGTTCTTTCCAATATATTGTTCTAGAAACTTTGAGAGACCTCTTTAACCGTAAAGGGAAGACCCAGATAGATAGCAGGAAGATCATCTTCAACATACTCCAGGATATTAATGATTTTTTGTCGGAGATCATTAGGAGTTTAAAAAAAATACACATTAGTCTATTGGAAATTTATGCTTTTCTCAGAAGCTATGGCATAAAGGTTTAAAATATTCTTCCATCTCTGAGCTTCAAGCATAGAAGAGATGCCAAAAAGAATGGTATCATCAACAAATTGTTGCACAGACATAGGGGCAAGGGAGGAAGCAGGTTTGATGCCCACAAGATTCTTAGAAACGACATTAGCTTGAATGTATCTCTTGAGTGCCTCCGCCATTATGATAAACAAGTAAGGGGAAAGAGGATCCCCCTAACGGAGTCCTCTCAAGGAAGAGAAAAAACCCCTAGAGACCCCATTAACCAGGACTAAAAATTTGGTGGAAGAAACAGTTGTCCAAATGAGGAGATATATTTTTTTATTAAACCCAAATTTCCTAATAACTAGAAATAGAAAAGTCCATGAGACCCTATCATAGCCTTTAGAGATAACCAACTTAAGAGCCATGCCAGGTATTCTACTCTTATCCATGGAGTGAATAGTTTTATGAGTGGAGATCACAGCATCCAGAATTTGACGACCTGGGACAAAACCTTTTTGAGAAGGGGAAATAATTTTATCTAAAAAAGGTTGAATTCTCATGACAAGGACTTTGGTGTAAAGCTTATAGACAGTATTACACATGCTAATAGGTCTGAATTCAAAAAGATTGGTGGGTCTCAGCTTTGTAGGAACAAGGACAATAAAGGTATTATTGAGCTATTTTAAAAGTTTACCAGTTTTGAAGAAATCACGAACCGCAGCGGTAAGATCAGCCCCTACAATATCCCAATATTCCTGGAAAAAAATAGGAGGGAAGCCATCCGGACCCGGAGCTTTGAAGGGACCCATAGAGAATAAAATAGCATGAACCTCCTTCTTAGATATAGGCCTTAGCATTTCCAGGTTATCTTCCTCAGTTATCAGACAGGGGATTTTGTCAAGGAATTGATTCATAGTCCTGCCATTGTGAACAACATTAGCTTGTTCAATCAACAAATTCTGCAAGAATATCACAGCTTGTTCTCCAATCTCATTATCCTCAGTGATAACATTGCCATTTCCCAAACATAATTTTGTGATGGAGTTAGCCTTCCTATGTTTCATGGCAGAAATATGGAAAAAAGTTGTATTCTTATCTCCCTCTTTAAGCCACTGAATTCTGGACTTCTGTTTCCAAAAGACTTCTTCTGAGCACATAAGATTCCTCTAGTCTAAAATCAGATCATGTTCTTCCTTAGTAGTGTCTTCTGAAACATTTCCTTGAGCAATCCGCTACTGGATATCTGCTAGGTTTCCAGTTATATTTTTCTTCTGACAAAACACATGACCAAAACTGTATCTATTCCATCCACGAACCTCCTGTTTGATATGCATAAGCTTTTTAACTAGTCTGAACATAGGAATACCCTGGATAGGAATTTGCCACCATTGAGTCACAAGTTGTCTGAAGTCTTTATGCTTAATCCACATTGCTTCAAAGCGGAAAGGGGAAGGGCCCCGTTGGCATTGATCTTGCCAATGAAGGAAGATAGGGCAGTGATCAAATATGGTTTAGAAAAAGCCTGCAAATGCATATTATGATGATTATCCTAGTTACTTGAAATAAGAACCCTGTCTAATTTAACTTGGATCATATGGTCACCTCGCCATCTGTTAGACCAGGTAAAAATTTAATTTTACAGCTCCACATCTAGCAATCCCCAAACATTAATAAATTCTACAAAGTCAAACATGCTATCAGAGTAATCAAGGATCCCACCAGATTTCTTAGAGGGATATAATGGAGTGTTGAAGTCACCAGCCAACATCCATCTAGAGCATGGGGAATTGGTCAGAATGATACTCAAATCAGTCCACAAAGATTGCCTCAGAACTCTAGTATTAGGAGCATAAATATTGATTAAATACCAATTGAATGAAGGCAAGGAGAAGTTGATAACCAGAAAATGCTTGCTAGAAGCCACAAGAGAACCCTAAATTTTAACATTGTTCCACATTGTAACAATCCCACTAGAAGCCCCTATAGCTGGACTAATGCAAAACTCAGCCTTAGGCCATATGTAATTAGCTATCTTCTTAACGCTCTCGTCATTCATCTTGACCTCCTGAAGAAGCAAGATATCTAATTTATTATCTAAAATGCAGTTTTTAACCTCAAACTATTTGGTGGGGCTGTTGAAACCCCTCAGATTCCAGGATAAAATCCTCATTTAGAAGGTTTGAAGGAGTTGACCTCCAGTGTTTTCTGCTTACCACTGGCAATTTCCCTGGCAATCTCTCTTTGCCGTGTTTCCTGTAGGGTCAGTCTCCCTTGTTTGGAGTCAGTGCCAACATCAAAAGTCTTTTTACCTTTATGAATCTTTTTCTTAGGGGTAATCCATTCCTCTTGTTCATTACCACTACCACTTGGACCGATTTCCACTGTCAATGAAGGATTAGTTGATTGATCACCTATTTCCAGAGCATTATCCTGGGTTGACTCAAAAGCTATTGCTCCTTCAGTATCTGATGTCTCTTTAGGAAGAACCTGCAGATCATCCTACAAAACTTTACCTTCTTCAGCATCCCCATCTAGCAATTGGTCCCGTATTTCACCCTCCTCAAGCCCATTGGTGGTTTGTTGATCCATATAATTAACTGTATCTAAAACATCATTCTGACAAGCTTTGTCCAGAACCTTCTCAGTATTATCATCTAGGTAAGCATTATCCCCATTATCCAAAGCTGTCTGACAATCATTTTCCATTGCTTGCTTAGCATTATCATCTGGGAAAGCATTTTTCTGCATTACCCCCCATTCCCTGATTGCCAGGGGTAACAGTTTTTTGTGAATGATCCTCAACCTCATTATGGGGGTCAGTCTTCTTGCCCATTTGCTTTGCTTTACATTGGGTCATTATATGGCCCTTCTTCTTGCATATCTGACAGAAAGTGGTAGTATTTTCATAAAGGATTGGCTGGGTGCAAATCCCATATTTAGAGTTTAACTCAATGGACATTCGGAGGGTTTGGTTCATCTCCACATTGACACAAAACCAAGCAAAAACACAATAGGATTGAGTACGGGTAGTATGATCCACAGTAACATACTGGCCAAAGGAGTTGCCAATAGCAGTAAATATTTTTTCATCCTAGAATTCCAAGGGAAACCCTGGTAATCTAACCCAAACAGGAGCATACTTATTGTGGTCCGAGCTAGTGTCAAACCCAGGTTTCCAAGGGCACAAAGCAAGCGAATGTGATCCATAAAGCTAGGGTCCCCCAGCAAGGGTAGCTATCATATCCTCCCCATTCGTGAATTTAAATAGGAATAACCCTCTTGCCATAGCAATAACCAAAACACTGCCTTTAATTCTCCACCGAGAGATCACCCATTTTCGGACCATCTCAATATTGGGATGGAAGGAAAAGAACTTACCTACCAGAGCAAGATCCATGGTTGCCCTGATTTCTTCAATCAGAACATCTGGAATATCTAGAGCTATACCTTCTGCGGAAACTTTTTTGACAGGAAGTCCCAACATGCATTTAGAAGAACCCATCTTTTCCCCTGTTAATGCTCTCTTCCATCCATTGGAAGGATCATCCTCCATCAGGTTTGCAGTCCCAGAGGCACTGCCCAAGGTAGTAGCCTCCATTGACACCGAAAGCACTTAGAGCTAAAACCCTAAAAAACCCTAAACAACCATGGAAAGCAGAGAGCGTTGTAGTTGCAACAATTAGTAGCAAAGAGAGAGTCTGAACTAGGTTAAGATCACGATGTTAATTATAGAAGAATACCCTATATCTAAGGGACCTAAGTACTGGAGGCATCCTTCACCATCTAGATTTTCTACATATCTTGTATCCAAAGGATCAAGGCCCCCCTCCTTTAGATGCAACTGACATGGGGAATGCAAATATAAAGTTCTATTTTGCACTATGTTTGATGCAACTGTGAGTGGGTATCCATCCCTTTCTAGGGTTATTCCCTATTCCAGATAGTTCTTTGTCAGCTGCCACCCAATTAGTGAAACAAGGATGGAAATTAGTCCACTACCACAAACATAAAAGGGGTATTTGTTAGTTAGTCCTAGTGTGGAGGAATCCCTATTAGGTATCTGCTCATGAAATCTAGTTTACTTCCTCAAGCCAAATTCACCAAGATTCACGAAGACGAGGTGAGAGCATATGACAGATAGGTTTTCTGAATCAGACTAGTTGCCATATCTAACATTTTACAAGTCATCTTCGATTTAGACTTGTGTTGTCAATAAGCCTCATTTCCTGTTGATAGTTTGAAAGGTTTTCTAAATGAGCATTGTAGCCTCAATACTTAGAAATTCACATGGTAATCATCATACCACTATTTCAATAGACTCATCCTTTCTTTTTAATTAATCTTATTGATGAGATATCTGAGGAGATTTTCCCTTCCTACAGATTTAACTTCGGCATGTCCCTTATTAATCCCTGATTATTTAGATCGATGGTGCCTAGACATTATTTTTGTAGCTATGTTAGGCATGAGGTACTTGGTTCAATACAATGACATTACCCATAAACGTGATATAGAGGTACCGTAAAAACTGAACACTACGATTTGTTTGAGTTTTTGGATGTTGATTAAGAGTTTACCTAACTAAATTGAAAAGAAAACTTACATAATAAGTAATAAACAAATTAACAAAGGAAAGATACTTCTATAAACATAATGCAAGTAAATTATAGTAAAGATGCTTGATCATTTCACTTATACATAATGAATTGTACTAGAGAAGATACTTAATCAATTTCATCAATTCATAATTGTACATAACATAACTAGAAATGATATTCTATCAGTAATGTATGTAGAGATTTAGTCTTGGAAAAATATGGAAATCTTGATAACTTTATTTGTCATACACCAATAAACTTTATTCCAAAGGTAAAGAATCGAAGCAATTTCTCACACGATCATTATAAACTTATTTTCAATTAAAACCAATAAGCATGTTATAAGACATATATCTCAACAAGAGGTTTACTTTAAACTCCCTAAATGGGTTTATACTTTATTAAAATTAAATAATTTCCATTGTTAATAAACTTGTGAATATAACTTGATCAAAGATAAACAATGATTCTTGTTACATAAAATTGGTAAATAGTTCTAAGGTTTTATAACTTTCCAATTAACAACCACTTTAAAAACTTTTTGATTACATTCATAATTTATATTATTATAAAATTCATCCATTTGAAATCCCTTTGTCCTTGCAACTTCATGCTCAAGGAACATGGTAGTTCATTTACTCCATTTAATATTGGGTGTGTGCAAGAAGTTGAGTCCACTTTTTGGCCAAAAAGTGGAAGTGTTTTCCCTGATTTTCAGAATTTATTACATTTGACCTAAAACTTTGAAGCACTTAAAGGTGGAATCTTGAAAAAAGTCACTAAATATGAAATGTAGTACTCAGATTCTAGTTTCCAAATATGTAATTTTTTTCCATACCCAATTGATAGAAATTGATTTTCAATAGGTGTTTCTATAAACCACTATTTAAAAGTCACTTTTTTTACTATACCATGCACGTGTACGTCATCCATATTTTGACATAATAATCATATTTTTCTAAATCTTTTTGGGGAAAGATTTGTAACTCACTGAAGTACGTTTTCCATATTTTTTTGTAATTTTTTATTGAATATTTTATTTTTGTTAATTTTTTATTGACAATTTTTGGTCTTTTAAAAACTCGTCATGTACGTCACACATAAGATGACCTAAACTTAACATTTTTTTATTTTTTTAAAATTGAAAAGAATTGTCTAAAGTACATTTTCGTACAATTTTTTTACAAAAGAATATTTTAATAAAAAGTTATTAAAATATTAAAAAAACCTAATAATTCAAGTTTATGGACCTGTTTCATCATAAATTAATTGAAAAATAGAAAAAATAATCCAATTGTAAAAAAAATTATATATTTGGAATCTCCAGTATCTCATCTATAGTGGGTTTTAATTTCGTCAAAAAATTCTGCAAAAAGAGCCTGCAGCTATATGTCCAAAGTCACTATTTTGTTGTTACATTGATAGGACCTTCAAATTGCAGGTCAAACCAGGTCCAAAGCCAAGGGTCGGGTTCCCAAGCATTTTTCCCAACCCAAAGCCCATTGCAAAAATTGCGTCAGAAATTCAAATATTATGAAACGGGATCCCGTTTCATAAAAGGTTAATATTTTAACCTTTTATGAAACAGGATCCTGTTTTAAAATGAGATCCCATTTTGAAATGTGATCCCATTTTGGAATAGGATCCCATTTTTGGCTTGGGATCCCAATGCAAAACAGGATCCCATTTCATAAAAAGTGGGATCCCATTTTGGTTTACCTGATTTCGGGTTTTTTTCTAAGTCCGAAACTTCCACCTTAAGTGGACTCATCTTTGAGCATTTACCCTATTCATTTTCCCTAGTAAACTTTAATGTTGTTTTAAGTTAATTTAATGTGCTCTTATCTAAGGAATCATAAGTATTAATTCAAGATGACATTTTTATATGTATTCAATTTCCAAACATTTGACACTTAATAACTTAGATACTCATTCATAAAAGGTCATCATTCCTTTAAATAAGGCATGCCACTTGTATCTACATATGGCCAAAAGGGCTAATTTTTAGATTCATATATAGTTGCATTTAAAATGTTGTCTAGAATTTTATATTATTTCTTGATTAGTGAGTTCTTGTACATAAATATTGAGTATCTAGTTTGATTAATATCAACATGGTTCACATGATTTTACATATACAAGGATATATCTTAGTTAAATGAAAAGAAGGGTTAATGACATAAAATCATCCATATAATATTTCTACCAAAACACTTAATGAAAGGTTCAAATATAAGCATACGATAATACATAAGAAGAACCCAATCATTAGTCCAAGATTTTGTTCTTGACCTACTATGACATTATAAATACATACACATTTAGATGCCAAAATATCAAAGTTTAATATATAATTCAATAATTGATTTTGAAATGTCCATGCTAATATTGCTTCTATCAATAATATTTAACCACATTATTTACTATATATTAATCATCACTAAAATAAATATTCAAACTTACTATTGCTTGAGTATTACCCATTTATCTTGTTTTAAAATCCACATGCTATCACATAGAATAATTCACACTATACCCTATCCAAATTCTACCTATGATGCTACACGCAAAATCTTATGTTACTAACAGTTTTAGAAACATTCTATAACTCCTTTCAATTAGGTAAGAATGAAATATTTATATAAGATCAACATCATGACTTAAGTCAATCGTTATAAATTCTAAGTTGTCCAAGGGTTATGCCAATAGAAATATGAAGGTAATTTATTTGATGAGTACAAAAGACCTATCCAATATTCTCCTGCCTAATCATAAAACACTGCCAACAATAGTGACCAAGTCAGGATTGTTTATATGATGAATGAAAGACGTACTAAAAATAGGGTATGTGAACTGTTTGAGTAGTGATTCCAAGATTTGAACATAATGGATTTGCTAAAAAGGCATTAGAAACCTTGATCAATTGAAATTGGTAGATGTGAAGTCAAATTCCACAACCAATGTTAGCACCCTCCCTGCTTGTGCCTACGTGGGAGCTTTGGAATAGAGTATGGACATCCATCAAAGAGAAAGGGGATGGGAGGAATTTTTATCAGATGTTAGAGTTGGAAATACTCTGGTAGATATGTATGCAAAACATGGTATCATATGCAAAAGTGTAGGACACACAAGGCACAAAAACTATTTGACAGAATGCCTCAAAGAGATGTCATCTCGTGGAATGCAATGATTGCAGGATTGCACAAAATGGATTAGCTGAAAAAGGATTTTGAAACTTTCAATCAAATGCAATTGTTAGGTGTAAAGCTAAATTTTAGAACCTTTGATAGCATCCTCCCTGCCTATGCCAAAATCAGATCTTCAGCACAGTGTATGGACATCCATCAAAGTAGAACGGAAAGGGGAATTTTTTTAGATGTTGTAATTGCAAGTGACCTAGTAGACATGCATGCAAAATGTGGAAGCATAGATAATGCACATGAACTATTTGATAGAATGTCTCATGAAATGTGGTCTCATGGAATGTCGTGATTGCAGAATATGGGCTGATGCAAGAAGTTGGGTCCACAAAAAGTTCAAAAAGTAGAAGTGTTTTTGCTGCTTTTCAGAATTTGTCACACTTGGACTGAAAATTTGAAGCACTTACACAATGAATCTTGGAAAAAGTTGGTAATATGAAATTTAACATTTTGAATCTAGTTTACAAATATGTAATTTTTTCAAAAATCTAAATAACAGAAATTCAATTTCGATAGGTATTTACAAAAACTAGTTTTAAAAGGCATTTTTTTTACATTACCATGCACATGTATAGACACCACTTTTTGACCTAAATGAAAATATTTTTCTAATACCTTTTGGGAAAAGATACCTAACAACATAAAGATTGATGAGGATTTTTTTTTGTAATTATTTTTTGAATACTTTTTTTATTGAATTTTTATTGGCCGTAATTCTTATATTTAAAAATCAACGTGTATATATAGCATAATTGGACCTAAACTAAACATTTTTTAATTTTTTTTCATTGTGTAGAGAATTGTCTAAAAATTGATGTCATATAATTTTTTTACAAAAAAAATCAACCAAAAAAAAGTTATTAAAAAACAAAAAAGACCTGATATTTTAAGTTTATGCACTAGTTTTCTTAGAAATTAATTAAAAAATATCAAACTTAAACCAATCTTAACAAAACTTAAATATTTGGAAATTAGATGTCTTGTTCTATAATGGGTTTTAATTTCATTGATTAATTCATAAAAAAGGCCCATCAACTATATCATCAAATTTTGACATTTCTCTTGAACTTGCCTTAGTTTTTTAGTTGCAGGTCAAAGGCTAAGGGTCGGGTTGCCAAGCCTTTCCCAAGCCTAAAACTGAGGCTGTGTGTGGATTGGGAATTAAAATTTGAGAAAACGCGTATGCATTATGAAATGCATATGCGCTCCTAAAAGAAACGTGTATGCGTTCTTAAGAAAAATGCGTACACGTTTTGTAAATGCATACACGTTATCTGTTTGGCCATTTGAAAAATGAAACGTGTACACGCTTATGAAATAGAACACATACATGTTTTATAATGCGTATGCATTTCTAATAGATATGTTATTCCCTAATTTAGAAAAAACCAACTGAGCACTCTTTCCCTGCAACATTCTCTTTCTGTAGTACGGACTGACAACGCTAGTTTCTGCATATTTTATTGCATTCTTGTCTTGTAAAATCTCTTAAAAGGTCATATTCTATTCAAATTTTTGGAAGAGACAACTGCAAATTGAATTTTCGAAAGTGGAATCAAGTACAAGGACTTTTTACAAGAAGATTTAGAAAAAGAGAGAATTTGAATGTATTCATGATGTTTTTGTACTTCAAAGTTCATAGAAGAAAGGATCTCCATATTATATAGTTTTATTTAAATATTTGAAGGAGGTGGAAATTGAAAAATACCTATTAAGATTCATTTATGTTTTTATCAAGAGGGTTTTCTAATCATGGGATCAAAACATAGACAAAGAAAAAGATGTAGAAAGTTAATTACACCCAAAGAAATTGAAGCAAAAAGAGAAATGGAGGCAAAAAGACAAAGGGATAGAAGAGAAAGAATCCACCAAATGAAAAATTTGGAAGCATCTAGTTCCATGAATTTTGAAGAGAAAACCATGAAGGGTGAGATGAATGTAGATGATGTAATTATGGAGATGGTGAATATGGAACAAAATGCAATTATGGAGACAAACCGAACTATGCCTTCAACTTCAACTTTGAATGATATGGAAATAGCACCTATGCAAACAACTTCATGTATGTCTTCAAATCCACCTCCCAATGATATGGAAAATACATGTATTGAAACAATTTATGTGGGTATGTCTTCAAACTCAAGTCTTGGTAATATATCACTCAGTTATTTAGTTGAAGCTGGATACACCATTGATGGTATCAATAATTCTAGTTTTGAAACAATGCCAAAAACAAAATAATGATGAAATCCCTCATATTGATGAAAATGAGAATGAAATCCCTTGTATGTTTGAAAATGAAAATTAAAACCCTTGCATGTTCAATGAAAATGAAACCCCTTGCATGTTCAATAAAAATGAAACCACTTGTATGAATGAAAATAAAAACATTTTTTTTTACAATTGAAAGAGATGTGTTAGATAACCTTCCTGGTAAAGTTTCTTGGAGACAAATGAGAACTCATGGAAATAGATTATATAAAATAGTTTTTTTATAGAAAGAAATTAGGATTCTAATGTCAACTCATGATGCAATTGATGGAAATGTGGAAAATGCAAAAAGTGATGAAAAATTAGGCATTTTTCTAAAACTGAAAAAGAAACATGATTCAGTAGAACAAGTCATATCTAGTGTTGCCAATGCTATTGATTCTATAGGAATGAAAAGTCAATGTAAAGATAAGAATGCCACTCATCGTGCAATAACAATTGCTCTAGTTAATAAATCAATTTCAAATAAAAGAATGTTAAGTAAGATTAGTAAATATATAAAAGTAAATCCTAAAACTTTGATAAGAGCGAATAAAAGAAGAGAAAGTGTTGAAAAAGATCCAATTAATCAATGTTGGAGTTTTAGTGGTAGACTCCCAAGGTCAGATATGAAATTAACTAATGAAATCAAATCTTTAATCAAAAAATTTTGGCATGCTAATACAAGAGTATCACCTAATATTAGAGATGTTTTAAAATTAAGGGTGGGATCAAAAATGCGTGACCCTCATCCAAAGAATCCATTAGATATGACTCAAATTGAATTATACAATTTTTTTTTAGATGATTCAATTTTACCAAATATTAACATAAGTCAAAGATCATTTGAAAAATCTAAACCTTGGTATGTCAGAATTAATAAACAATGAATCTCCTGTTGTTGTAAAACTCATGTACAATTTCGTTATTATTATGATATTTTTTGTTATATACGTGGTACTTTGCATGCTAACTAAATTATGTAGGACATTTCTGGTATTAATATGCCAACTGAAACAATCAAAGATTTTATAGCAAGTTTGTTTTGTGAACCCCTTAATGGAAACTTATTTTATTTAAATGCATGTATTTCTGGACAATGCGATAGATGTGGTAATTTTTTATTGTTAGGACAATGTATGCGTGAAAGTAGTTTACATGAATTTGGACAACAATTACTGGATGTTAAATTTTTTTAAAATGTTGAATATTCTTTAAAAGATGGAAAAATTAGAAAATGTTGTGAGCTAATTGTGGAAAAATTTAGTGTGCATTCTTTTATTAAAAAATTTAAACGTAAGATTGTACCTAAATATGTAAAACACTCTCAAAATGATCATTGGCTTGATGGTCAATTTCATACATGTAAAAACATATTCCCAGTTGGAACTATACTGTCAATTGTTGATTTTACTAAAAACTATACTCTTAGTCCACAAGAAGAAATTCAATCACAATATTATAATTTAGTGCAAGTAGCCATATTTGTTCATATTGTATATAGACATGCAGATGATAGTAGAGAAGATAATAGAAATTTTTTGACAGAGTACCATTTTTATGTGAGTGATAATTGATTACATTCACCTTAGTTTGTTCAATATTATTTTGATACATTTTATAAAAAATTAAAAGAGAGAGGAATTCAAATGAGAGAACATCTCATATGGTCAAATAATTGCATGGGTCAATTCAAGAATGCTAAAATATTTTATTGGTTATGTAGAGTTCATAAGGATCCAGCACATATGAAGTTTTTTTCGAGCTAGACATTGTAAAGGAGAACATGATGGAGTAGGTGCATGTGTGAAAAGAGCTCTTTCTAGAGAGCAACTAAAATTTGAGGATGCAGTGAAATTCAGAGATGTACATACAATTGTAGATTGATGCAATGCAAAATTATCTATAAGAACAAGTGACAACTCAATAATTCGACCCTTTTTTGGTTAGTTGAAGAAAATGATATTCTTACTCAATAATATTGTGAAACAAATAATGTATCTGCAAAATAACATTTGTTTAAGAGTTTCAATGCAAACACATCGACAATATGGACAAGGGAGCTTGCATTTTTTTGTCAATTTTGTATTACAGGTGATTGGGAGGCGTGTGAAAATATAGAATAGGTTGAAGAATGGCAACAAAGAGCCTTAACACCTACATCAACACATGATCAACATGGAATGATGATTGAAGATAATCAACTGTTTTCATCAAATGATTATGATCATGTTTCAAACCTTATACAAGAAGGTACATTAAAAATTAAATTCAATTATATATGTATACATTTTTATATGTGAATTAAACATATGTCACTCTTTATTGAATTAATTTTTTTCTACAGGACATGTGTATGCTATTCTTGCACCTGAGGAAAATGAAGAGAAGATAGAGTATTGGTTGGCTAGATGTGTTGAGAGAAAACATAAGTTGGTACATCCTAGAGTGAATGATGATAGCTTTGAGTGTCCAACTGGTTCTGTGGTTGTTGTTGGCACTTGGCTTCGAAAATATCTAATAAGAAAGAATGGCTTGCCTGCATTTGAAGACTATGAAAGACACAAGAAGACTATACATTACTCACATTTGATTTTGGCAACCAATATAAAATTAGTTACATATAAAGGGAGGCCTACTAATAAAGTGTTATGGACACTTTCAATGGATGATCATGAGACAATCATAGGTTCATTAGAAAAAAAAGAGGATGCAGATGGTACAATGGAGTAAATAAATATAAGTAAGTATATAGTTGTATATATATATTTAAAAATTTATCGCATATACATGTCTATATATATATGTTAGTCTTTAGTCATTTACTAATTATAGTTTTAAATCATTTTTTGTTTCAGTTCTCCCAAAACTAGATGTATTACAAAAAAGAGAGGGCCCATGCATACATATATTACAGTGGAATTCAAATCTAGATATAGGTAACTATATATAGTTCTCGATACATTTAATTGATAGTCAAAATATAAAACTAAATAATTCATTGTCATTTTATAAAAACTTTATAATTGATTCCATATCCCCTAAATCCATTCTCTTAGGACCCCTTAAGCCATCCTCTTAGGACCCCTTAAGCCATATCCTCCTATCTACCCTTAATCTATCCTCTTGCATCCCCTTATGTCACTCTCTTAATAATTTTCCCCTTAAGCCATCCTCTTAGGACCCATTAAGCCATATCTTCCTATCTACCCTTAATCTATCCTCTTGCATCTCCTTAACTCACTCTCTTAATTTTCCCCTCAAGCCATCCTCTTAGGACCCCTTAAGCTATATCCTCATATCTACCCTTAATCCCTCCTCATATCCTAGGCTTTAGGTCATATGGTTAAGGGTTTAGGATTTCTAGGGTTCATGAGATGATTAGAATAACTTGAATCTATTATAGGTTAAGGGTTAAGGGTTTATATCCTAGTCTTTAAGTCCTAGGGTTAAGGGTTAAGGGTTAAGTGTTTATAGGGTTCACAAGATGGTTAGAATAACAAATCTATTATGCGTTAAGGGTTTAGGGTTCATCTCTTAACTCCCCTTAAGACATCATCTTAGGACCCCTTAAGCCATATCCTCTTATCTGAACCCCTTAATCTATCATCTTGCATCTCCTAGGCTTTAGGTCGCAGGGTTCATGAGATGCAAAGAACAACAAATCCATATGGGTTAAGGGTTTAGGGTACATCTCTTAACTCCCCTTAAACCATCCTCTTAGAATAACTAATCTACATTTAGGATTTCTAGGATTTGTGGGGTTCACGAGATGCATGACTCATATAATCTATATCTAGGATATCTAGGTTTAGTATGTATTGTTCTTTTCTCATATGAATTATCTAGTTACATGACTCATAAAATATAGTTTCTTTACTTACATTAATAATTTTTGCAGGTTCTCATCAAGCCGATCTACCATGATTGTCACTGTAAAAAAATTTCATCATATAATATATGTAAATATCAATTTGTGGTAGGGCTATAGATGAATTATAATATTAATATTTTAAATTAGTAATATATTGTGAAAATTTAGAGTAGCATTTATGAATTGTTAAAAAAAATGGATGCGAAAAAGCAGGAACGCGCGAACAAGCAAGACAAATCAAGCTTCATAGATGCGAATGGAGGAAGTTTCAAAGGCGAAGAAGCGACACGGAATGAGCAAGGGAACGCACCTTACGCAACGACAGGAGTGAACACAATTCCACTCAATAGAGAAAGAAGAAGCTATGCGGACATCACCAAAGAAGGAGCGGCTCCGAAACAAGAAGAGGAATTGACAATTAATGTTAAGGAAAAAGTCGACAAAGATATAGAAGCTCTGGAGCGAACAACCATAATAGGAAGGATTATAGGGTGAAATAGATCCAAGCGGCAAATCAAGGAATGGATTGGAGATCACTGGGAAAAGGCGGAGATCGTACATTTTTTTCCTAAACAATTCTTTGTTGTGGATTTTCAAGGGGAGAAAGAAAGGAATGCAATTCTGGAAGAAGTGCCATGGAAGATAGGGGCAAATTTCGTATATACGTAGAAATGGAGACCAAATTTCAACCCTAACGACTTTGATCCACACAAGGAGCCAATCTGGATAAGATTATACAATCTACCTTTCGAGTTCTGGTCAGGAGGATGTTTATACCAAATTGGAGACACCCTAGGGAACGCAGTTGATTTACATATGGGAGATAGTGACTTGGTTTTTTTTGCAAGAATTAATCTGATAGCAATAAAGAAATTACCAAAGAAAATAAAATTTGATTACCTCGGCTAGAATATGGGAACAAAATATCGAATTAGAAGAAAAGAAATTTTTTTGTTCTAATTGCGGCAGCAGAAGGCACATGGGAAATAGATGCCCTAAAAACTCAGAAAAGGAAGAAGGCAAGATTTTGGGAAAAACTAAACAAAATGAGGAGCCCCAAGCTACAGAGACACAAAAAAGAAACTAGAAAGAAGAAGCAAGAGTTTCGGCAGAATCTTCATACAAGGAGCCCGCATCACCTCAAGGGGGAAAACAGGCAGAATCTAAGTTAGGAATGGACTTAGAGGACCCTGCCCTAAATTCACCAAAGGAACCTGGGGGAAGAAAGGAAGCCCAAGAGCAAATCACCTCTCCTAAAGAAACAGAGGAGGGGGCGAACCAAGGCGGTTAGAATGATAAAGAGGATTCCAATCCGGAAGTGGTCTTGGAAACTTTGGAAGCAGTTCAGAGGACAGGTGATGCTTGGTCGGAAGATGAGGAAATAGCAGAGGAGAGAGAGGAGATTGGTATTATTGATCCTAGACACATCAGTCAGACCGGGGCAAGAGGAGCAAGAGGACAATCAAGATTAGCAAGGAAGCTAGGAAGGAAGACCGATAAGGAAAAAAGAGAGGAGTATGCAGCAGACCAAGGACTTTTGAGCATCAAGAAATATATGCTGAGATCCAAGGGAGGAAGAACCTCCCTTGAGAAGCCATGAGAATACTGTCATGGAATGTTAGGGGCTTAAACGCCCCTAACAAAAGGCACACAATCAAGCGCAATCTTGCTAAGCTGACTTTAGATATAATCTTACTTCAGGAGACCAGGCTGATTCAGGAAGAAGCTACAAACTTTATAAAACACTGCAGACCTTTAACAGGTGTTTTTAGCAACCCTAGAGGCATAGCAGGAAGGGTCAGCTTACTGTGGAACCCTTCCAAAGTCGATATCAGGGAAATAGAGGTAAGTCAAAACTAGATTGTAGGGAAAGTCTTTGATTTTTATTCAAATATGACCTTTTGGATTTTTAGCATATATGGACCTATCAAGATAGAGGACAAAAGAGAAGTTTGGAGTAACATTATAAGTACAATTTGGTGAATTGGTGAAGAAAGAATAATTTTAGGAGGAGATTTTAATGCTATTTTAAGCCTGGAGGAAAAATTAGGGGGACTAAGAATAGAAAATAGAGCTACCAAAGACTTTCAGGATATTGTAGCGGAAGGGAACCTTTTAGATATTCTGACTAAAGAAGGACAATTTACTTGGACTAACAAAAGGGAAGGATTTACTAATATAGCCGAAAGACTGGACAGATTTTTATGCAGTGCCAATTGGTTGGAATTAGATTTAGGGATAGAATCAAGCATACAACCCTATTCTTTATCAGACCACTTTCCCATCAAACTAGAAATTAACTTATTAGTCAAACCTCAGAATTCATACTTCAAATTTGAAAAGATGTGGTGGCATAGAGAGGACTTGGTAGATTAGATTGGGAAATGGTGGCTAGAGATACTTGGAAATGGAGGTTCGGTTAGCTTTGTGTTCTGCAAAAGATTAGCGCATGTAAAAAAAAGGTTAAGAGAATGGAATAAAACAACTTTTAAGGACATTTTTGCAGAGAAGGAGAGAGTGGAGGGAGAATTAGAGGAACTTAATCAAAAGATAATTTTGCATGGAATGTTTCAAAGTAATTACAAGAAAGAGAAAGATTTAATGGCAGAATGAGATGAGCTTCTTGCAAGAGAAGAAGAGTATTGGAGGAATAAAGCTAGAGAAGTATGGCTGGCCTCTGGGGATAAAAACATGAAATTTTTTCACAACTCAGTTAAAGCTCAGAGAATGATGAACAAAATAACAGAGCTCAGGAACAATGATGGAGTCGTTTTGCAGAAAATGGAAGATATAGAAAGGGAAGTAGTGAATTATTTCCAAAATTTCTTAGCACCAGAGGAAGGCCTAGATTGGAAAGATATTGGCCCAGCCATTAGTTGTCTTATCAAATAATTACCGAGGAAGAAAAAGCTGATCTTGAGAAACCTTACACAGAGGAGGAAGTAAGAAAGGTAGCCTTTCAGCTTCATCCAGACAAAGCGCCAAGCCCGGATGGATTCCAAGCTCTTTTTTTTCAGAAGTGCTGGTCAATTGTGGGCAAAGAGGTTTGGAAAATCATAGAGGAGTTCAAAAAAAAGAATAAATTTGTAAAAGAGATAAATAATACAGTAATCGCTCTCATTCCCAAAAAATTAGACTATAAAATGGTGAGTGATTTCAGACCTATCTCCTTATGCAACACGGTTTATAAAATCTTGGCCAAATCAGTAGCTAACAGTCTCAAACCAATCTTGGGAAGAATAATATCCAAAAATTAGAATGGATTCACCCCAGGTAGAGAAATAGCGGACAGCATTATCCTGGTGAATGAAATAATTCATTCGATTAATCAGAATCGGCAGAAAGGTATGATAATAAAGCTTTATGTGAGTAAAGCTTACGATAGGGTTAAATGGAATTTCCTACTCAAAATCTTGGAAAAAATGGGCTTCAGCAAGAAGTGGCTAGAAGGCATATTCCAGTGCATATCATCTCCAAGAATGTTTGTGGTAGTCAATGGTTCACTAAGCGGCTTTTTCAAAATCTCACAAGGACTAAGACAAGCAGACCCCTTGTCTCCTTGCCTATTTGTTCTAATGGCTGAAGCATTGGGGAAAATGATTCAAAAGAGTCAAGCAACCGGAGGCTGGAGAGGAATTAGGGTGGTCCACGGTATAGAGCTAGTCACACATGCACAGTTCGCAGATGACACTTTTCTTTTTGGGGAGGCCATGTTTGCAGAAGCAGAGGCCATCAAAAGGACACTGGATACATATACAAATCTTTCGGGGCAGTTAATAAACAAGGAAAAGTCTAGAATATATTTTTTCAACACCTCAAAACGATGGCAGCAATAGTTAACTTCTATACTGGGGTGTCAGGTGGACTCACTACCAATAAAGTATCTAGGGGCTCCTTGTTTCAATGGACCAAACAAATCAGTTTTATGGGAAGAAGTAATTGCTCAATCCAAAAACAAAATGGAAGCATGGAAAGGAAGGTGGTTAACTTTGGCAGGAAGAATTACCATGCTCAAAGCAGTTTTAGGAGTGGTTCCAATCCATTTAATGTCATGTTTTCAGGTTCCAAATAAAGCCAGAAGCAATTTGGAGAGCGAATGGAAAAGATTTTTGTGGGAAAGATCGAAGGAAGTAAGAAGAATCCCTCTTATTGGTTGGAATAAAGCCACTTGTCCACTAGATAAAGGAGGAATGGGAATGAGAGAATTGAAACTCCAAAATGAAGCACTGGGAACCAAATTAGTATGGAAGATGGTCAAGCAACCATAGAAACTTTGGTGCAGAATAATGCAAAGGAAATATTTAGATGAGCAGGATCCCATCAGAATTATGACCATCCCTAATCTAGGTGGAGGCTCGGCGGTTTGGAATTTTATCAAGAAAAGCAAACCCTTAGTTCTTAACCATCTCACGTGGAGCATAAACAAAGGAAATAAAGCAAATTTTTGGACAGACTCATGGGAGGGTTGGCCAGCGTTAGACACTCTGGAAGAACTTCAAGAATTAAAAATACAAATGTTTCAAGACAAAGGGGAAAAGGTGATGGACTATGTAGAAGGAATAGACGAGCAAGGGAAAGTCAAATGGGCAAGTCTGATGGAATACAATGTCAGTGAGGAAGTCAAAAAGAAATACTTGGAAGTGCTTAGTGAAAGAAGAGTTTGACTCAATAACGACGAAGATGAAATACAATGGTGTGGAGCCAAATCGGGTAATTACTCAGTCAAGCTCGGGTACCACATTTTAAAATTAGAAAGAGATAGCAATGCCATCGATAGTTGGCCCAAAAAGTTATGCTGGGACAACCAAGTACTGCCCAAGGCAAGAGCCTTTTTATGGATAGTACTTCATAAAGGCATTTTAACTGGGGACAGATTACTGAAATTGGGAATAAATGGACCTAGTAGATGTGTGCTATGTAAACAACACGAGGAAACCCTAGATCATTTGTTACTAGGCTGCCAAGTAGCAACCGAAGTATGGAACTACTTCCTTAACCTACTAAGGTGGAAAGGGGCTATGAATTCCTCAATAGTGGATTTCCTAAAGAGCTGGCCAATGTTACAAAAGAAAGGTTTTTGGGGCAGCATTTGGACCACCACCCCATCCATGATTGCATGGCATATTTGGAGAGAACAAAATCAGAGAATTTTCGAGGAGAAAGAAATCTCCACAGACAGATTGATAAGAAAGATAGAAACAGGTTTGATAGAAATTCTAAATTCCAAAGCCCTTCACAGGGGAGGATGTAACTTCACCAACTGGGATGACTATCTTATGAAAAAATGGACAGACCTGAAGATCTCGAGGGGACTAGGTGGAGGAAAGAAGAAGAGGAGTCAAGCTAGATGGTTGGCCCCTCCCAGTGGCAGACTCAAATTAAACTTTGACGGAGCTTCAAAAGGTAATCCAGGGCTTGCAGGATATGGTGCTATAACAAGGAATGAGAAGGGAGACCTTGTTTGGGCAGTTTCCAACCAACTAGGAATAGCTTCAAACAATATAGCAGAATTAGAAGCGCTGGCAAGGGGAGTAGCAGAATGTAGGAAACAAGGATGGGCCAATATAAATATTGAAGGAGACTCCCAGTTAATAATCAATGCAATCCAAAGAAATAATGTAGAAAATTGGCTTTTAAAGAAAGGGATAAAACGAATCAAGGAGGACCTAAGGTATTTAGATTTCTCCATCTCCCATATCTTTAGAGAAGCCAACAGGATCGCGGACCTCTTGGCGAACCACGGAGTCACGGGGGGCTCATAGGACATTAGTGGTGCAAACGCAGCAGAATGGACAGGTCTAGCCATGGTACTACAGTCAGACAAGGAGTCTTCGTAGGTGGAAGATGAACCACCATGTTCACATCTGACGGTGAGAGCTTTGTATTCAAATGTTTAGGAGATCTAGGAGAACATTTGTCATGGCTGCTATTGTAGATATGGTCAAGATTCTCAATAAGCATGAGACAGAATGAAGGCCAGCAGGAGCTTTTGAGTTGGGGTCTGTCACAGTAGGAGTTGCTTTATAACCAAGGGAAGTTCTCCTTTCTATTCCCAGAAATGGCGCGGATCATGGAAGTTAAGTGCAGGTGCCTGGAGGAGGGGAAGGAGCAGCAAATAGGATGTTTGTTCAAACTAAAGGAGGAAGCGGCGAGGATAGCAATCCTTCAAGTGATTGGCGAGGGCTCTTGGAGTGGAGGCCATGTTCATGACGGACGGGTATATCAACTTTTCTTTGCAAACGTCTCTCTGATCATGGGAGGATCCTTCTACGGAGTCTCTTGGGGTGCCCGTCTGGTTGCTCAGGCCAATCATACTGTGGTAATGGGACAGATCGATGATGTGAGCACAGATCAGGTGGAAGAAATGTTGAAATCCGCCTACACAAGAACGATTAGCTCAAAGAAAGCCAAGGACATGTTGGCAGTATATAGAGAAGGAAAAGAGAACTGAAATTTGGAGCCTTTCCGCAAACTACTACAGGAAATCAAAGGTGAATTTACTAACGGGCAAGTAGGAAGGTTGCTGGAGGCTGTAGAAGGCATCATGCTAATTATGCATGAAATTATGTAACCACCTCAATACCTGGGGCCGAGGGAAGTGTGTTGTAACCTCTAAAGGCACTGTTAGCCTTTAGATATGTAGAAGTTACATTCGGCATACTCATTAGAGTATTAGTCCATAAATAAATTTGGTTTGTTTGACAAATTTTATATTTCAAAGGGAGCCAACCCCATGATGGCATTTACCTAACAAAAAAAAAAATCAATTTGTGGTCTTGAGCTAAAAGTGGATAAGCTTTAATTGTTTTTATATGCACATTAAACATCAATATACATTATATATGTTTGTTCAATGTATGAACTTCAACTAACTTATAAATCACTTTTTAAATCTTGTTTCAATTTTATCTTATACAAATTATCTCTTATAAACCACATTTTATAAAATTGTTCAGTTGTATCTTATACATTTTGTACATGTCAAGTATAAGTTATGATCATTACTAGTGTTAGGATAATTTAGCTTAAGGGCCTATTATATTGTTTGTAGAACCTTGTTAATGAATGCATCTTTTGAATACATTGAATGATTGTTGCAATTACATAGATTTTTGTTTAGTGATTAATATTTGCTAGAATTGGAAAATAGTTAAAATTACCTACCCTTAATTGGTGTTATATTTTGGAGAATATGATCTTCATAGGAAGTCAACATTATATTGCATTATTAGTATTATACTAAATTTTTCTATCTTTCTAAGCTAGATGTTCTTCTACTGAAGTTCCACATGAAATCTTGTGTAAACCTAAGTATGAGACATTAGACCTTAGGTTTTTTCATCCTCCTAGTAAGGGAGGAATTGCGACTTAAATCTAAGAATGGAAAAATACTTAGAGAATTGGTGATTAGAGATTGAGAAGAAAATCTGATGTCAAACAAGGTGTCAAACTCAATCCCAAGGAGGCTTATTTCACAACAATGGGCTCAACTAAGTGCTTCTACAAACTTCACAAGCAATCCCCTCAAGGCAATTTCCTATTTCAAGGACACAAACTATGGGTTTCCAACTTCTCAAAGCCCAACATTGCTTCCAATGACTCTCTCTCACCTCAGGGTCTCAAATCATACCGGACTTTACTATCATGGTGCTCTTGAACCAAAATCATATGATCTATATTACTTGAAAAAGTGTTTAGCTTAATTGGAGAATAGGTTCAATCTAATGAATTTAGTGTTTTAGCTATTGACTCATATGCTTCATTATTGGATTGAATGGATCAAATGTTTGTCCTATTATAAACTCCTTGTTCCTTTTAAGGTTCTTTTGCAATTGAAATATATGATGTTATGGTGTCTCCAAGACTAGGAATTTGCTTAAGGGCCTATTATATGGTTTGTATAACTTTGTTAATGAATGCATCGTTTGGATACATTGAATGATTGTTGCAATTACATAGATTTTTATTTAGTGATTAATATTTGCTAGAATTGGAAAATAGTTAAAATTACCTGCCCTTAATTGGTGTTAGATTTTGGAGAATATGAACTTATTAAAAAGTTTATAATTTTCTTAAGGGCCTATTATATGGTTTGTAGCACCTTGTTAATTAATGCATCTTTTGGATACATTGAATGATTGTTGCAATTAGATAGATTTTTGTTTAGTGATTAATAGTTAAAATTACCTGCCCTTACTTTATTAAGAATATGATCTAAACTATAAGGAATGTATTAATTTGTCACGTAACCTTCTGATTTTATTGAAATTTGAAAGTTAATCATTTTAAGACATCTAAACTTCATTCAACAATGGCATGTTTAAAATATATGGAATTTGATTCTAGATAAGAATTTATAGTGCATACTACTTGAAAATTAGAGAGTGAGTGAGTGAGTGAGTGAGTGAGTGAGTGAGTGAGTGAGTGTGTGTGTGTGTGTGTGTGTGTGTGTGTGTGTGTGTGTGTGTGTGTTTGCGTGTGTGCGTGTGCGTGTGCGTGTGCGTGTGCGTGTGCGTGTGCGTGTGCGTGTGTGCGTGTGTGTGTGTGTGATCATCATAATGAACATAACATGTACGTGATCACATTCATAAACACAGTTTACATGATTATAATGTATATAACGTATGTAAAATGGTCCATGAAATAACATGCTCAATATATATATCTAAAGTATTAAATTAAAAGTTATCTAAAATGTTATCTAAAGTATTAAATTAAGACACCTAAACATCACTCAATAATGACATGTAAATATATATGCAATTTGATTCTAGATAAGAATATATAGTGCATATTACTTGAAAATGAACATAACATGTATGTATGTGAACACATTCATAAACACAAACATGATCATAATGTATATAATGTATGTGAAATGGTCCATGAAATAACATGTTCAAAATGTATATGTCAAGTGGCACACATGTAAATAAAACTATCTATAGTCCATAAAATAAAACTATCTAAAGTCCATCAGGATGATTGGTCAAATCAAGTCTATCAGGACGATTGGTCAAATCAAGTTTATCAGGGCCAACTGATTGAGCTGCTAATTCTTTGATATTGAAATAATGAAAACAATAGGTTAGAAAATATTAGTAATAAAAAATGATTTTAATTTCAAAGATAGTCAAATAAAGCAAACAATATAGACTAGAATTTATATTAACTCGATAAAAATTTCATTTTAATTAAATATAGTAAAAAATATTTGAAGTATATATGCATAAATTACTATCTGATCATGTGAATTTATTGGTACATTTTGTTCAATAGGTGATATAACTAACGATTGAGGACCAAATGATGAGCTACTAATTCCTACATATTCAAATAAAGCAAATAATAGATCAGAAAATATTAGTGATAAAAAATGATTTTAATTGAATTTAAATATATATTTAAAAGACCTAAAAATTGTATAGGAGATTTAGTATAGTTTAGGACCTCAAATGAGATGGACTCATGGTCATGACCATGATCAGGAGCCTACCTACCACCTATAAGGATACTACTATCATCCTACATAAAAATAATCATAGTACATGTAGTGAGTTTTTAAAGCACATGTAAATTTCAAACTTAAATAAATTTTGAAAGCATGCCCCTGAGATGGCCATGCATAAAAGCTGATGAGGACTCAAGAGTGCTCATCACACCTTGTGGTTGGTCAGTCATGGGTATCGCATGAACTCCCCGCATAGATATAATATATCATAATTTCACACATGTGTACAAATTCAAATTAAATTAGATATGGACATAAATTAAAATATATATTGGTTTACCTGACCGTAAGGTGTGCCCATTTCTACAACTCTAAAAAAAACATGATTATATTGAGAAACTGGCCTCCTCTAATCATGCATCTACACTAAACACTTCTTGAAAATTAATATTATATTATATATATAATTTAATTTAATATTATTTACATGAATTTTGCACATTTCAAACAAATTAAAATACGTGCCTTTAAAAAGATGTACATACTTGTGTCAGATGATCGTCAGCATTTAGTAAGTCCATAAATCATTCTGTCATAGATACAGGTGGACTTGCAATGGATGCTTGAGTATGCCCATAGGATGAACCTCTGTGCTCTCTATCGCCCACTTTAGTTGCCACATGGGTAGTCTGATGAATGAGATCTCCTGAGAGAGAACTCAATGCTCCTAATGTGGACAATATCATCTACTGCTAATATCTAGCGGGAATACTAGGAGCTAGAGGAGCAACAATCAGTGGAATCAGAGCATGTTGCTAAGGATCGACATGTGCTCCTAATCTATTTTGGGGCATGCCATGACCAA
Organism: Cunninghamia lanceolata; assembly: GCA_027924645.1. Classification (NCBI taxonomy): domain Eukaryota; kingdom Viridiplantae; phylum Streptophyta; class Pinopsida; order Cupressales; family Cupressaceae; genus Cunninghamia; species Cunninghamia lanceolata. Next base: position 111,966 of record BSBN01000149.1, on the reverse strand, counting down.
CTCCCTGAAATGACGTGATATAAAAATAGTTCAGTTTTTGACACATCTCAAACTCAACCCATAACTTTCTCAAAAAATAAAGGGGTACCTCACAATTGCCATGTGGTGGAGTATCAAAGTCCATCCACCATCTGTCCCAAAAATGTGCAACTATCTCTTGGTGCCTACACTATTTAATTGAAAGTCATTTTTTAGTGGATGGAATTGGTTTGTTTGTATTGGGCTTAAAGAAATGTGCACAAATTGCTTCTTTGGTAATATGAAGGTCATGGATTTCTTTATAAGACAATCCATCTACATAAAATTGTCTTCTCTCTTCTCTCCATTGATGGAAACTAACTAGGTCCACATCGATGGATCAAACAAAGTCAACAATAGTTTGCATCAAAGATGCAAATCGTGCTACATGGGGGGGAAGGTTGGGCTCATTTTTGATCAAATTTATATTTTCTTGAATGACATTTAGGTTTGCATATGCTCTCTCTTAACTGATTTTGATCAATTTGAGGATGTGGGGGGTTAGGAGGTGGAGGATAACGAGGTGGAGAGGGTGGAGGTGTGGGGTTTTGTGGTGGTGATACATTATGTGGAGGTGATGGTCCACATAAGAGGTTTTCAGGATGGTCAATATGTATGAAATTCTCTATGGAAAACTCATCAACTAAAGCTATATATTTGGCTTCATGTGATGAAAGGGCAACTACATAGCAAACAATAAAAAAATATATATCAACAAACTAGTTAAATAATGTGCACAATTTGAACTAAAAATCACATTGAATGTGGACAAATTCAAAATACAAGTCATTTGAAGACACATTCAATTTAAAACATTAAAAAATCCATCTAATGAAAATTTCGACTAATTTATGTCATAGAAATTACAAACAATTTGAGCCTCCCCTTCATCCCATATTATTTGCTAATCACTTTCAAAAGGTCTTAGATGAAAATTAAAACACACATATTTTTATATCAAGCATTTATAGCAATCCAAAGAGTTAGAACTGGAACCTAGATATTGAATGTCAAGTAAACATTTTATAAAGTTTAATACATGATTATCACAATACATTCAACCTATTTATATGATTATCATGTCCATCCATACACTAATTCCTACGTTATCATTGTTTATTATGATCTAGCTTGTCTTTTATCCTAGTTTGGGTCCATGCTCACAAGGTTGACCTCATGAGCGTAACATTGTTCCACCCAACATCAAATTTAGAAATTCAAATTCAGCCAAGTGAACCCCCTTTTACCTAGGACTTATTCATTGTCTTCGATCTTGTTTTCTATTAGAGGGTTAGTTAAGGAGAAGTGTCCTCATGGATTTAATCATACAACAACCTAGTAAATATATTTATAAATATTAGTTGTCCCCTAGCTAATGGAAGGAACATAGCAGAGAAATTTTGATTAGGCAAGTAGAAGGGTAGAAGTTTGTTTGAGCATAGGAATATGCAATAATTCACATGATCATCATTTCTCACTCATCTAGGAAAATGCAACAATGGAGGAAAGAGGGTGAATTGGTTCCTTTTTTGTCATACGTTTATGGTTCCTTTATATTGCTGATGAAGGGGGTAAATCATAAAACACACAACAACAAAAATTAAACACAGAAAATAGAACATTCTTTTATTGATCTGGGCAACTCATTACATTATAGAAGCTCAATTACAATCAGAGGATGAATCGTCTACTAGCTGCAACACATTATATCTTTCCCAACCTCAAGACTCTAGAATCTTTTGCCTTCTATAACCCCAAATTAGCTAGGGTTTCTATTTTCCCCCCTATCCTTGACTCTACACTTGCCCCCTTAACTCTACTGCCACCCAGGCTTCCAAAAATAGTCATAAATCACTTTTTGGTGGCCTCCAGCTAAATTTCAAAATTTGAAACTCCCTCCAAAAGTAGGTCAACTTTTGGGAAGCATAACTTTTGATCAGGGTGTCTGATTGACGAACCGTTTTAAGTGCCAAAAATATGTGATGTGAACTATCACGCTAAAAATTCATAAATGGATTTTGGTCAACTTTTTAGGATGTTATGGGATGTTTTAGTGCCTCATATCTCATTTCAAAAAATTTTAGGGGCTTTTCGGAAAACAAAAACTTTAATATCTTTCATCTCACAAATGATCTTTGCCTAATTCTTTTGCAAAAGGTCTTATATTTCTGTTATGTAATGTTTTGTGAGTTTTCAATTCAATTCGTGCCCAAATACAAACTTTCCTAAAATGGTAGTACCCTTTCCAAAATAGGCAAGTTGCTATTTTTAGCAGTTTTAGAAAAACTGAAAGTCCTACATCATTATTCTGGATATTATGGAACCAGATACACTAATTATGGAAAGAAATGAAAACAAATACAATGATTTTGAATTAACTTCTTTTTGGGTGATGCAAGATTTCCCTTACACCACTGGATGCTCCTGCATAAGACACCTAGGGTAATTTGAGAAGTGACCCTATCACGTCTCAGATGTTTGTGTGAAGAAAACACAAATAGTCAACCTCTTCCTTAGACAACCAAGAAGAATCTTCAATAGGCCTTCCTTTCCATTTTACCAAATATTATTCATATTGTCTATTCTGAGTACTTCTTTCCACATGGCTATCCACGATTTCTTCTATCTCCTCCATTGAAGTAGATGCCAAAATACTCCACTGTGCTTCTGTTGGTCCATCCTCTATTCCACCTTCATGATATTCTGATAAATCATAAATGTTGAAAATAAGGGAAATATTGATCCCACTCAGTAGCTCTACCTCATATGCATTTCCTGAATCATGTTTCTTCAAAATTTTGTATGGTCCAAATTTCTTCATTTTTAGCTTATTGTATGTTCCAATTGGGAACCTTTCTTTTCTCAAGTGAACCATGACTTCATCTCCTACCTGGAATTCCTTATATCTCCTCTTCTGATTTTCCTTAGCCTTGTACTGAATGTTCATCTTATTAAAGTGGTTTTTCATCTCTTCATGCAAATTCTTCATGTGTTCTACAAAGTCTTTAGCATCGGCACTTGTCTTTTACCCTTTGTCCAGATTTCTAAACTCTAAAGTATTTCTTGGACTATTCCCATATACAATCTGGAATGGTGATTTACAGTACTCCTATTGATAGAATTGTTGTAAGCAAATTCTGCCTATAGTAAAATCAAATCCCATCCCTTGGACTTATCTCCTACTAAGCATCGTAGCAGGTTACCCAAACTCCTATTCACCACTTCGGTCTGTCCATCAGTCTGTGGATGGTGTGTAGAACTAAACTTCAAATCTATCTTCAACTTCTTCCATAATGTCCTCCAGAAATAACCAACAAACTTGGTATCTCGATTTGAAACTATGCTCTTTGGTACGCCGTGTAATCTCACCACTCCCTGAAAAATAATTCAGCAATATGAACAGTATCATTAGTCTTCTTACAAGGAATGAAATGTGCCATCTTCAAGAATCTATCCACCACCACAAAAGTGGAATCATGTCCTCTCTGTGTCCTTGGTAAACCAAGAGCAAAATCTATATTAATATCATCCCATGGCTTCTCTGGTACAGGTAGTGGCTGATATATACCTATATTCTGACTTGCTCCTTTCTCCATCTAACATACTCTACAACTCTGCACAAATTTTGTCACATCCTGCTGCAATTGTGGCCAATAATAATTTTCACCAACAATCCTCCACTAGGCCTCTCCTTTATCAGATTTTCTCTCATGGAACTCCTCAGAATGCACAACTGGCTTCCTCTAAACAACATACCATCTTGGATTATGAAATCCAACCATTTGGTCCTGTCCAAAGTAATAGGTTCCAAACAATCTTTCCAGGCCTCTGCAAAATTTGGATCTTCAGAATACAAAATTTTGAGCTCATCAAATCCAACAACTTTTATCTTCATTTCTGTCAACAAATTTTGCCTTTTGCTCAAGGCATCTGCAACTCTATTAGACTTCCCACTCCTGTGCTTCAAAACAAAAGTATAGCTCTGCAAAAACTCAACCCATTTTAAGTGCCTTTGATTCAAATTTCCTTGACTATTAAGATACTACAAAGCCTGATGATCAATATATAAAACAAACTCCTTTGGCAATAAATAATGTCTCCATTTCTTCAAAGCCTGAACTATTGCATAAAACTCCTGATCATAAACATAATACTTTTTCTTGGCATCATTAAGCTTCTCACTAAAATAGGCAATGGGCTTACCTTCTTGGCTCAAAACAACTCCTATACCACTACCACTAGCATCACAATCTACCTGAAATACCTTATTGAAATCTGGAAGTGCCAAAATAGGTTGTTCTATGACTTTCTGCTTCAATGTATCAAAGCTCTTGTCTACTCCTTTAGTCCATCTAAACTCTTTTCTATCCCCTCTCATTGTCTCAATTAGGGGTGCACAGATGCTACTAAAATAACTGATAAACTTTCTATAAAAACTTGCCAAACCATGAAAAGATCTTACCTCCGTTGTACTCCTTGGCATAGGCCATTCAATGATAGCCCTTACTTTTTCTGGGTCCATCTTAAGACCTTCCTCTGAGACAACAAATCCCAGGTATACCAACTCCTTTGCAAAACTACATTTCTTCAGATTAATCAGCAACTTCTCCTCCCTTAGCTTCTCGAAAACTTTTCTGATATGCATAAGATGCTCATCCTAAGTCTTACTGAAAATTAAAATATCATCTAAATAAACAATAACAAAACTTCCCAAAAATTCTATCAGTACCTTGTTCATGAGCCACATGAATGTGCTCAGTGCATTGGTTAGCCCAAATGGCATGACTAACCACTCATACAAACCTTCTTTGGTTTTGAAGGCTGTCTTCCACTCATCTCCTTCTCTGATACAGATCTGGTGATACCCACTCTTCAGGTCAATCTTCATGAAGTACTTGGCTCCACTCAAACAGTCCATTATGTCATCCATTCTGGGCAATGTAAATCTATACTTGATCATGATCTTATTGATGGATCGAGAGTCTGTACACATTCTCCACTCTCCATCTTTCTTTGGTGCTAGTACTGCAAGTACCAAACATGGATGTAGGCTTTCTCTTATCAATCCCTTCCTCAACAACTCTTGAACTTGTTTGTTCAACTCTTCACTCTCTGCTGGAGTCATTCTATGGGCTGCCTTGTTTGAAAAACTAGCTCCTGGGATCAAATCCATTTGATGTCTTATCTTCCTTACTGGTGGTAAACCTTTTGGTACATTATCAAAGATAATGTCCTAAAATTCTTCCAACATATCTGAGACTTCCGCTGGTACATCTTCACATTTCTCTTGACTAATCTTAGGAATCAATGCAAAGCAATAATGCTCATGCTTCATACCTTCCAAAAATTTCCTACCATCTACCAAGAAAATTCTGGTAGTACTACATACCTTTTCCTCCACCTCCTTCAAGGGCTTCAACTTATGATGAATTCCATCCTTTGTTAGGGAATATGTGTTTGCACGTCCATCATGGACAGTGCTCCTATCATACTGCCATGACCTCCCCAAAAGCATATGACATGCATCCATTGGTATGATATCACACAGCACCTCATCATGCTAGTCCCCAATCTTGTACTTCACTAAACACTACTCATTGACCAAAGCTCTATGGTCCTTCTGCAACCATGCATTCTGATATGGATGTGGATGCTTTCTTCTTGTCAACTTCAACTTGTCAACCATCTCCTCTGAAACAAAATTGCCAGTTCTTCCACTGTCAATAATAATATCACAACACTTACCTTAACATTTGCACCTTGTATGGAATAAACTCTTCCTTTGATTTGGTTCTTTCTCCTCATTCAACAAGGTTCTTCTAACAACTAGGGTTTCTCCCCTTTCAACATCTTTAGAATGCTTAGAATGTGCATCTTCATCTACATGTGTAACTCATGCATTACCTTCAAGTCTTCTATTTGTCCTTCCTTGATGTTGTGGACACTCGTATGCTCGATGCCCTTCTTCTCCTCATTGGAAACAGGTTCCTCTGAAAACTCCTCTTCCAAGTCCTTACCCAAGTCTGCCTCTTCCTCTTCCTCTTTGCTCAGCATTGTTCTGGTCACGAGGGCGGTAGGTATTATCTCCTCTCTGATTTCGACCGGTGCCAGCTTCTTCACTCTTCTTTGGATCTCCATTTCGGCCTCCATAGGGTCTTCCACCATTCCTTCCACCTTGACCTCTTCTCCTTTGCTTGCTGTCAAGTCTTTTATTCAACTTCTCTTCCACCTTCAAGGAAAACTGATATGCATCTTCTATGGTGGTCATTCTGACAAGGCTCGGCTCTTCTTGGATACTTGGCCTCAACCCATTAATGTAATGGGCTACCTTCTCCTTATTGGCCTTTGCATGACCGGTTCTGATAGTAATCTTATAAAACTCTTCTATATACTCCTTAAGAGACTTGTTACCTTGCTTCAGTCCTTGTAGCTTCTTCAGCAACTTCATCTCATAGTCCATAGGAATGAACTGCTTCTTCAATTTCTCCACCATCCGATCCCATCTGGTGATTTTTCCTTTTCTTCTATTCCTCTCTAACTATACCTCCTTCCACTAAATACTAGCATGGCCCTTCAACTTTGTTTTTACAAACTTGGCCCGATCTGGGTCCTCCACATCTTCATACTCGAAATACTCCTCCATGTCATTGATCCAATCAATAAGCTGTTCCAGATTCAAATCTCTAGAATATGTAGAAACTTCGATCCTGGGCCTCTTCCTGATCTTAGAAATGGCCCTCAACAACCTAACTTTTGTAGGATCTCCTACCACTTCTTGTTCTTCCTCAGATAGCTCCTGTTCAGCTTCATCTTCACTTTCTTCTCTTGTTCTCAGATAAAACACTCTTCGCAACTCCTCTTGCAATGCATCGATTTGCCTTTGCAAGGCTCTAAAACCCTCTTTCATCAAAGCCTTTCTCCCAACATGATTTCTTCATGGAGGCATCTTGATCTTTGCAGCAAACCCACAACCTTAGGTCCTAGTGCAAACTACCTCATAGTTGGTGATCTATCTACATACTCAGGAACCCTTGCTCTGATACCACTTGATGAAGGGGGTAAATCAGAAAACACAAAACAACAAAAATTGAACACAGAAAATAGAACTTTCTTTTATTGATCTAGGCAACTCATTACATTATAGAAGCTCAATTACAATCAGAGGATGAATCCTCTACTGGCTGCAACACATTACAGCTTTCCCAACCTCAAGACTCTAGAATCTTCAGCCTTTTATAACCCCAAATCAACTAGGGTTTTTGTTTTCCCCCTATTCTTGACTCTACACTTGCCCCTTTAACTCTACTACCGCCCAGGGTTCCCAAAATAGTCATAAATAACACATTTTGGTAGTGTCCAGCTAAATTTTGAAATTTGCAACTCCCTCCAAAAGTAGGTCAACTTCTGGGAAGCATAACTTTTGATCCGAGTATCTGATTGATAAACTGTTTTAAGCGCCAGAAAGATTGCAATGTGAACTATCACATTGGAAATTTATAAATGGATTTCCATCAACCTTTCAGGACGTTATGGGATGTTTTAGTGCCTCATAACTCGTTTCAAAAAATTTTAGGAGCTTTTCAGAAAACAAAAACTTTAATATCTTTCAGCTCGCAAATGATCTTTCCCTGATTCCTTTGCCAAGGTCTTATATTTCCGTTATGTTACTTTCTGTAATTTTTCACTTCAATCTGTGCCCAAATATAAACTTTCCTAAAATGGCAGGTACCCTTTCCAAAATAGGCAGGTTGCTATTTTTAGCAGTTTTGGGAATACTGAAAGTCCTACATCATTATTCTGGATATTGTGGAACTAGAAACACTAATTATGGAAAGAAATGAAAACAACTACAATGATTTTGAATTAACTTATTTTCAGGTGATGCAAGATTGCCCTTAAACCACTAGATGCTCCTGCATCAATTGCATTTCTAATTTTTATCTAGATAGAATGATAACAAGTGCATTGATTTATTTTGTGATTTGTATTCCATCCTAGACCTATCTTTTGTCCAATTGAGTTCTATGGGCCTACTCCTAAATCTTTGACTGATTCCATTGCTTCTACTTGATATGTTATCTCTATGTTGACTTAGCTGTATGTTTTAGGGCTTATTTTATCTTGGTTGAATGCCAAAAGTCAAATAATTGTGTTGTCTTCCTTTTATGGTGTTTTTTGATATTGCATTGTGGTCCTTGCCTCTTCCTCCTATTATTGGGTACCTTATTTGTAACATCATTCCTCCCCATTTTGTGTTGGAACCACTGATCACTTGCTTTTCCTATAAGCTAATTTTATAAGAACTTTGCAATGCTTTCCAACCTTGTTTCTCCCTTTGTGGTGATCTTTCCTTTCTACAACAAGTATTGTTAATCTGTCCAAGATATTTTCTCATTAGATTAGTGTGTTTGGCATATTTATGGTGTGCTTTGGTTGTTGATGCTCTTATTGTCCATGTGGATGGTTATTATTCAAATAGCTTTTGAATATTTACCTATCCTTCTATCTAGTACTCATCTCACCTACCATGGTCCTATGTTTCAAGTTCATGGGTTATTTTCAAATGTTTAAACAATTATGGTCAACCTAGTTGCTGGTTAGATTTCTCTTCACCACTTATTGGTTTGTTCGTGGTATTTCTTGGGAGTTGGCATGTTGACAGTTAGTTCATAGAACTTTGATTCTATAGTTTTGAACATAGGAATAAGTTTGTGAAAGTAGGAAGTTAGTTCTTAGTTTTGATTATATACTTACCTATGAATTTGTTCTCTATTAAAGTATATTTACTAGACGTTTAACAAATAGCCTTCAAATTAGACTAAGAGATCACATTTCTCAAAGCTAAACATCAACACATCAAAGACCCTTGTCAATTATATTCATCATTTAGTGATACAACTAAGCATGAATCTTGTGGTTTAGGGTTTTAGTTTTAGGTTTTGTGGTTTAAGTTTTACATTTTAGGGTTTATGGTTCAGGGTTTTAGGTTTAAGTTTTAGAGTTTAGGGTTTTAGGTTTGGGTTTTAGGGTTTAGGGTTTTAGGGTTAGGTTTTAGGGTTTTGGTCCTAGGGTTAAGGGTTATAGGTTTAGGTTTTAGGGTTTAGGTCCTAAGGTTAAGTGTTAAGGGTTTTAGGTCTATGTTTTTTGGAACCTAGGGTTTAGGGTTTTGATTTGTAACTCTAGATTTTGTCTAATTTACCTAATTAAATTAGTAAAAATAGGTATCAATTTTGTGGATTTCAATTTTGAATTTATGGTTTCTCATTTGTGTGATGATTTTGTTTGCAAATACAATTTAAAAAATATAAATTTAACAAGCTAATTACAAACAAAAATAACTAATAGTAAACTACAATTACAAGTAAAAAATGGAACATATAAGACCAAAAAATGCAAATTTTAACCAACCTAGAGGTCACAGAGGTCACTTGTGTCGACAGGAGGAGGTGGCAATGAAATTTGTGAGGGTAAAGGGCCTAAAAAATACGTACCCGAATTGCTCTATCATTGTTCCTCTCCTACAAGGTCACAAGAAAAAAATGAAATGATAGTTGTTTATTTAAAAAATTAAATACCTTTTAAAAATGTGTACGTGTTATAAAATGCATATGCATTTTTCTCACGTACTTGAATCATAACGCACACTTGTTTTAATTTAGCCTCAGGTACCCATTGCTAAGCACGTACATGTTTTTTTAATAACATGTACACATTTCTTACGATTTTTTTTGGGGCTGAAACTTCTCCTCTTCGTGGACCCAACTTATTATTTTTACCCATATATTAAAAATGAGTTTTTTAAAAAAGCTTTAATTTCCAGGCAACGGAGGTATTTTAAGTTTGTATGTTTGGCAAAAGAGAAACATACAAGGTGATATACAATAGTATATGCATATTGTGGAACCAAAAAGAATATGAAATGAGCTTTTATTGAGGTATGTTTCGTGCTTTATATGTATGTTTTGGGAGACATACATTGCGGGGTATATACAACGCGGAACTCAAAGAAAGTTAAAGTTTGGTATAAATGATGCATCATACCTTAACGTATATCAAAAGATGCATTTCACTTTATATACATCGCGAAGATACAAGTGAAAGGTAAAGTGGGTCCCACCGCTTGCATATCGGGCTTGTATAATAACAATGTACATCTTCGATATACAAGCTGATGTACAAGTTGAAGGATACAAATAAGAGATACAAGACGGATGCAAAAAGGAAGTTAAGTATAGAAAAGTCTTTATATGTTCGGGGCGATTGTATGTTTATGATATACATAGTCAAGATATACGAAGAAATAAAGGCATCGCGTGAAATATAGAGTAAAAGAGGGTTTGTATAAGGGTAGTTGTATATGCACTTATATCTAATGAGACATACAAAGAGTGATTTACAAAGCGAAAGATACAAGTATGAAAAAAAAAAAAGGGAAAGAACATTAGTCATGGTTGTTTGCATATATGTTTGTATGTTATAAAGATACAAAGATAGCATACAAAGGATAACATACAAAGAAAATGGGATGTATGCAAAAATGAACTAATGGTTAAAAAGGTTTAAAAAGCTAAAACTCTGAAATTGAAGGCTAAAACTTTTGGGAGCAGTAATTGCTGTAATTAATGTCGATCTAACACTCAAAAAGAGTAAAATTCAACGAGAGTTAGGGTAAATTTAACATATTTTGCTTTCAGATATACATTGTTAAGAGTTAAAATTGCAGAAGAAAGAATTGTTACAGTGATTTGAATAGAACTTATCAGAGCGAAGGAATTATGGTAGTTGGATGAAAACAAAATGGTAAAAGTAAGTCAACAAATGAAGTTGAGTGGTCAAGGAATACAGGTATTTATCCCAAAACGCCGTTACATTTCAAATGGTAAATTACATGTTAATTTAAGAAATTTCCTTATAAAACATAGGCATTTGTCAAATCCTTGTTTTAACTATTAATTAATTGGGTAGGGATTAACAAATTTAAAAGTCAAAACAGAAAAGACAAACTGGGTTGGGTTAAAATGGTAAAAAAAAGGAAATTCATAGTAAAACCCTAGGTAAAAGGTAAAATGAATGTTAAAAGATGCATTTTCTACAGGATGGCACTGAAGCAGAAAAAGGTAGATACAGGGGGTGAGGCAAAAAAGGAAAGGAAACCACGAAAGGAGATAGGAAAAGAAGAATTACCCTTGCACAGAGGTTATCCATCCCTAATCAGTACGAGTGGAGTGGGGACGGATACCAATATAGGAAATTATGATGCAAATGATGTTTTACAGAAAATCACTGCTATAGATGCTTCACCGGATATGAAATGTATATGGGAGAGTGGACTATACAGGGTTGCAGGTTTCCTATTGGCTATGGAGGCCAGAGATTTGTGTTTAGATTGTTTAACTCTATATGATCCAGCTACCAAGAAGATTATGTTGTATGATAGACTTATTGCTGATTTAACCATGAAGGGGATTGCAAGGACATTTGGATTAGAAATCAAGGAGAAAATGAGAGATATTGATATAGATCAATATAATGAGGATTTTCATACAAATGGAAGAAATTGCAGAGAAAAGATATTCTACAATTGGTATAAACCATAAAATAAACCCAACGCTGTAGCCAGGGTGCATAAGAATCTAATGAGTATCTACTTCAAGGAAGAAATATATCTGATGATCACAATGCTGAGTAGATTGATAGGACTAAGAGATGGCACCAAATGTGAGCCATGGATGTTTACTGTTATTGAATTCATGACAGAAGGAAGAAAAGAGTAGGGACAGATCCATTGGGTGAAAGTAATAAGCACAGCTATATGGAAATAGGACATGCTAAGAAAACAAAAGAGATTGCCCTTTTATTTATCTTCATACCTGTTATATTCATGTGCAGCAGAGATTAGACCATACATACATGGAATAGAAAGGGTGGGAACCCTAGGGAATGGTCCTGGTCAGAAATTAGTATATGAGCACTACCCTGAACTACAAGAGGAAAATGAATTGAAGAAGTTTTCTTTAGTCAATGATGTGTTTTATACTTACATGGTGAGAATTTTGAGAAAGGAACCTAATAAAAGATTGTCTAAAAATGCAGAGGATGCAATTGGATTGCATAAATTTGAACATTGTACTTATATCAGGACTGAAGGATTTGAAGGAAAACCCTTTATGCTACTTCGGTTCCTTCTAATAAACTGATTGTTTTTGAATTTTCAAGGCAGGATTTGAATACCTTTAAAATGTATAAAAGGAAGTTCAATAGAGGAAATCTGAAGTTGCCTTGGGCTATTGGCAGATACTTCTGTTTCAGTGAAGAGGTTGCAGGATATTCAAAGCAAGAATTAAGATATTATGTCTTTCAAGAATTTGATCTAGTCAGGAGACTTGACCCTTTCCATAGGATCCAGAATTATGTTGATAAAAAGTATAAGCATCAGGTACATATTGAGGATTTTTGGGCCGATTGCAAAAATGATAAGGAAATGAGGAAAAGAGCCCATAAAAGATTAACAATTGAGCAAATGAGGTCCATAGGTGACATATATGTTCCTCCAGAGATTCAAAAAGACAACAAATTGTTGCATCACAGTTATGCAGAGGCCAGACTAGCTCCTATTACAGAGTCTGATTGGTCACAACCTTGGAACACATCTTTGGACATATTGTCCATGCAGATTATATTGTTTTCAAGGACATGGTTAAAGGACAAAATTGAGGAACTCAAAGCTGAAGGAAAAGAAATCACCTATCCAAAGAAAGGGAGGAAAAGAGTAAGAGAATCTAGTGAGGACCTTCAATGCATTTATGAGAAGAAAAGAAGAATTGTAGAGGCTAAGATTGTTGAAAAGGATAAGAAGGCTACTTTAATGGATCCCTATGCATTGGGAATAATAGTAGCAGTGGCATCGGATACTTTTGTAGATGCGAAGTCACTAAGTCATGAGGTTAGTGTAGAGGAAGCATAGACTTCCAAAGGGGTAGTAGGACATCAAATTAGGAAGGCAATACCAATAAGTTTATCAAAAGGGGAGCCTTCTAAAACAAGTGAACGAATAGGAGCACAACAAGTAGGTGAAAAGTTGAGTAATATACCTAGTGCCTCCACTTCATTAGAAAAGAGACAAACATGTGTTCAAGTGAAGACAGAGTTGGCTAGAGAAATGCTGCAAGAGTTAGAAATGCACAAAGCCAAACAAACTATTGAAACTGTTCACATTGGGAGTGATACTAGTGAAAGTGAGGAAAGAGGAATGTATGTTGGAAAGGAGATTGAAATAGAGGAAGGGTCAGGTGATTTTTTAAGTGAAGAGGAGTAACAAAGCAATTAGGCCGAAATGGAAATGGAACAAGGCCCAGAGCATGAAGAGGAAAGGGTACAGGAAGAAGCAGGAGTAGTAGATCCATTTGGTAACCTAGTCCCTCCTGAAATCATTAAAGATGTGCAAGAGGAGGCACATAAAATTGAGGAATCTAAAAAAGAAGATGCACCTGAGGAGATCCTCATAGAAAGGCATGCTCAAGTAGAAGAAGAAACAAAAGCTGACACCTCAGGTGTAGATGTCTTGAATATTTTGAATATGTATGATGAACGAAGCGAAGAAGAGAAGAACACAGAAAATATGCAGGAATAAGAAAAAGAAGTAAAGGGAGATGATACAAAGGTAAGTTCACATATACATACAGAACAAGTACATAGAGGATATAGATAAAACAAAAGATGTAACCAAAAGGCCTGAAGAGGAAGCACCCACAGAAAATGTTGAAGAAAGTAAAGATGAAGAAAAAATAGAAGATACAAATAGGATAAATGAAGAACAAACACATAAGGAAGAGGACAAGGAGGAAGAATCATCAAAAGAGGAAGGTCCTGAAGAAGAGGATGAGGCTAGAGGGGACACAAAAATTGAAGAAGAAGAAAATGAAGGCGAGTCCAAACAACAAAATGACCCCATGGAACAAGAGCCTCCACCTCAATAGCAAATTCCACAACAACAACAACAGGAACATCAACAGGAACAACAACAACAACAGGGAGAAGTAGAAACACCATATGAAGAGGTAATTGATGAAGTTAAAACTGTAGAAGGCACCAAGGAGATTCCTGCATGGTTGGGAGAAGAGATAAGGAAGGAAAAGAAAGAGGTACAATTGGTACCAATTGATATTAAGAGCTTGTTAGGGGATACCACACCAAGGAAAGAAAGAAGAAGGGCTAGAACAATGTCAGCCATACAAAGAGGTCTAGATGGATCTAGAATGCTGAACCTAGCCATAACATAGAAAGAAAAGGAAAAAGAAATAACCTTAGAAGAGTATAAGATACTAAATTTTTACCTTGGGCATACTACACGGGAGCAGCACATCACTGAGTGGGAGGATATGCACCAAGTGACAACATAGATGCTAAGAAAAGACAAAGACAAGCAAGAGTATTTGAAAGGACATATTGTCCAATTACAACAATTTATTAAAGGGATATTTGATCCCAATACCACAGTCCCAGAACTGCTCGATGACATAGCAGTTGTATCCAAAGAAGAAATAAGGGACATGGAAAATAAGAGGCTTAAGGCCAATATTTTTTATGAATGGTTCAAGGATTTTATGCAAGAGGGTGAGCAGATAATAAAATAGGCTGTGAAAGGTTGGGAAGTGGTCATAAGAGAAAGGAACAAATGTAATATACTTGTGCATACTTTTCAATTTAGAAGAGAAGAATGCAGGTCTGAATTGGCACAGTTGGCAGAAATAGAGGAAAGAGCAGAGGAATTAATTAATGAAGGAGTAATTACCCCTTCACTAGCAAATCAAGTGCCATAGGTAAGATTGGAACTCAAATTTAAGGAAGATAATCTTAGAAAGTGCATAACAGTTGCCTAGGATTTAGAAGGAAAAGCAGATGAAATGATTAGAATGCACAAAAAGATAATAGAAAGACTCTTAAAAAATGAATGCATGGATATACCAGCATACGAATTAGAAAGGGCCTTAACAAAATTTAATGCCATTTTTACACCATGCATAGTAACTCCTGAAGCATATATGAGCAAACAGATGATGGATTCATTAATGGAAGACAATGCTAAAATGAGGGAGTACAAGAAAAGGAGTGAAGGATTAAAGAGTAGAGAAAGGAAATTAAAAGGAGTTGCCCTACAAGAGTATATATGGACAAAGAGTCCAAGGGGGACTGCACTTTTGTAGAGGGTGTGATCAATAATTTCAAAACATACTTAAAGGAGTAAAAAGGTAAAAGAAGCAATAGTTTTGGGAAAGGTCAAGTAAAGAGTATTAGCGAGTAGAAGTCAAAGAAAAGAGGAATCATATTTTTGAAAAGATTCCAACAGCATCCTTTGAGAGGGAAAAGATACCATTTAGATATTTTGGTATACGGTTATAGATGAATGTGCATCATTGATCAATAAGGGAAGGATCTCAACTGTAGATGAAGTTTGTAGCCGTAGCAATGAGAAGTTTCAAAATCTATATAAGGAATTTTGTTACTTGTACATTAATTACACATGGATTTTGAGAGAATAGCTGGCAATGGTAGTTTGAATATTTTGATTAGAAGAACATTTTTAGTTTAGAGGAGGTTGCCTATGTCTACATTAGGGAATGCGTGGAGCATCTAGTTTCCTTACTGTATATGTAAGATGTTTTGTAATTTTTCTGTAAGTTGATTAGTGAAGCAAAGAGTCATTCATACATTGTAAATCATATGTGACTATATATTATGAATACAAATACATCTGGAATTCTAAGTCTACTTTAGAGTGTTTTTTGGGTCTTGTTTGTATTTGAAATATTATCTCTTCAAAAGCTTGCAATCTTGAATGTATGTTCATTAAAATACTTAGGACTTACATTTAAAGGTTTAGTCTGTTGATTTAATCAAGTTTGTTGTACTGCTTACAACATGAATAACAGAGCATTTAGATCCTATAGTAGAATGAAGTTCAATTTAAATTTCTCTAACTTTTCCCAAACATTTGAAATACTTAGCTTAAACACAGAAATTTAAAGGAGATTGTCTGATATTTGAAGGAAACATGAACAATTGAGTTAATATTTGATAATTTTCATAATATTTGAAAAGAAAAGCTTGTGTTAATATAAATCGTATAAAGCTTTGTGATACAGTAGAAAATTTATGTAAAGAAATGAATAAAAGTTGATACTTGTGATATTTTGCATAATTCAAGTCCAGTAAGTCATCAATCACCTTAAATTAAGTAAGGCCCCTTGCATATTATAGATTCACATTAACCTACTGAATTATCCACAAGGTCAAGACTTGACCATAACAAAGCTTGGGATTAAGTAATCTTAATTGATTTCTTTATATCTTTCAAGACAGTTAGGTTCATTTTGTGAATTTTAACTTTTGTTATGAATGTGTAAAAACAATCATCAACACTACCGTTTGCCAATGTCCTTCATTCCTATGCCAAGATGGGAGCTTTCGAACAAGGGATGGATATCCATCCAGGCATAACGAAGGGGATTTTGTTAGAGCGGTGATCCCACAATAGTGGGTTACACATTTTTGCCAAAGTTGACATTGAAATGAACATTTTGAAAAAAATCTTCACTTCCAGACACCTATAGTTGCTATACCATGAGGAATTTGAAGATGATTTAAACTAATGATTTGTCATATTTTGTCTATAGATTCTAAATATATATATTTTTGGAATTAAATTATATTTCCTTTTCTATCTCCTTCAATAACTAGTTTCTAATAGTAAACAACATTTTTAAAGAGTGATGTGTACTATATAAAACATAATTTTTTTCTATGAAGGATAAAATTATAATTTTTTTGAATTTAGATTTTCAAGTATGATATCTAGAGGATGCATTTGGTTTCATAATGTTTTATTGAACATTTTTCCTTTAATTAGCTTTTGAAGTGAAACCAATTACAATTTAGACATAAGTGTATTGTGTAAAGCATAACTTTTTTTGTATGTATCAGAATTATTTTTTTTTGTTGGAATAAGGACATCAATACCTAAAGGACACATATTTTTTAGAATTTTTTTTAATAATTTCCTACTTTTCGTATGTATGAAACAAAGATCTTGATGTTCATTAAAAACCGACAATCACAAGAAATAAAAAATGAATATAATAATCAAATTAAATATATTTAAAATTATACTTTTTGGGAATCTTATACTAAGGACTACATACTTACAAAACATAAAATTTTAAATGAATTCATTTGATCCCCCAAAAGGTAAATCAAAAGTGGTTTCTTATCAGCATTTTGATAGGTGTAGAGGAGACTCCATGACAGATATGGTTTAAAACTAGGGGGGTTATATCCAAGGGGGTTTGATCTAAAGGGGTTTGATCAAACCCTATACAATTACAATCCTTTAAATGGAACCTTTCCAGGCTTTTAAAACCATTATATTTTATAAAAATATGTGATTTCAGCAAAAATCAGGACGTCTCATAAAGGAGATACTAAAGGGGAATCTAATACATCCAAACTACTCGAATATGTTGCTTACACCAATAAGCATGTTCAAGATAACACTTTCAATCTCAACCTTCCACCATAAGTAAGATTGCACCCCATCTTCATTGTGGAGCTTCTTCTATCATATGTCCCACCATTATTTTGACACATCAAATGTAGAAAAATAATAACAATTTCCAGAGTAAAACCTTGACTAGACAAGTCAAATTGTGGGAAATAGACTAGGAGCCCTCAAAACAAAATAATACCATGCTATAAGGTTTTTAAAGAGGATCAACTGATCCACAAGGCAACATGGTTTGGGAAGAATTAGATAATGGAAACTTCTAGCTTTGGTCTGTGAAATTGATGCAAAGGAAGTCATCCCTTTTAAAGGAGAGGCAACTTATTTGAGTGGTAATTTTGGAAAATAATTCAAGCAAAAATAATAAAAGATTAGGTCAACTTGCAGAGGGTGTAACTACTTCAACAATGATTGAAATTTAAAAAGTTCTAATGCATTAGAAATCTTAGACCATGGAGATCATGATGTAAGGGTGTCAAACTCAGCTTGAAAAATTTTGACCTCCCCAAAGCCACCCCAAAAGGACCAAAATTCAAATATAACTACCAAATTTACTTTTACTTATTTACTTATTGACCAAAAGAGAGTAAAGTGATTTCATGGAAAACCATCTAACTACAAAGATGTGACATTTATGTAGATAAGACCCATTTTTAATAAATCTTCCATTTACATTGCATCATATATAATTTGTATTTATGAGATTAAAGCATCATTCTTTTGCTTCATTGTGTTTGCAATATTTTATGTTATTTGTAGTTTAGTGTGTTGTCCACCATTTTGCTAATTAAATACAAATTGAACATGCACAAGATTCCATCCATAAATCTCTACTAACATGCTTTCTTTTTTATTTTAAACCCTATAGACCCTAGCTATGCCTCAGGAAGTCCCTCACTCAACTCCTAGAAAAAGGAGATAGCAATCCATTTCAAGATATTGAAATCACAAAAGGTCAAGAATAACTATTGGAGGTAATGCTAATTATCTATGTTTTCCCAATAATTTGAGGAATAATTGATGCAATTTGAGCAATCTTGCATCACCCAAAACGAGTTTATTTTTATTTTGTTGTGTTTTGGTTGGAAGCATGCATTCTGAGATTCGGTGTGTTGTTCTAGTTGTTTGTGTTTGGGAGTTTGAGTAACCTACAATATCCCCACCACGCTATTCATTGTGACATTTGTGCCATATATAGGCACACAAGGTGAAGTACAGGCTTGCATAAGTGTTGAGAAAGACAACCTTTGTGGAAGTAAAAAGAGAAGTCCATGGTCAACTAGTGAGAGAGTGAAGCATATAATTAGTTGGATAAAATGAAGTGTACATTTGACTAGAGGATGAAGCGTCAGGTTTCTTGAAGCTTCAATTATAAATGACATTGCAAGATTGACTCTTATCTACACATCCTTGGAAGAGCAAGAGTTGCTTGCGACTAGTTTTAATGGACAAAGAAAAGAGGGAGCATACAAATAGTTTTGTATCCGATGGTAAAAAAAAGTAATTCTTAGATATATTTGTGCTTGTAAAAGGGAGTTAGATTGTATTGTAGATATGTAACATCCCGCCCTGCGAACCCTGAAGGGTAAGGGCCAAAAGAGGACAAGATAATTTTTTTTTGACATGAAGTGATAACATACACATAAGATGGTTGTCGATTCGATATGTCGACAACGTTCATGACCAAGTATGGCCAAATGCACAACCCACAGGAGAGGACTAAATCACTCTCCAGAGAAACACTAATAAACTACATTCCTTTTTAAACACCAATTCAAATGTTCCTAATCCCATTTCCAAATATAAACATGAATTCATAAACACCATATTACAAGCGGATCTGATACCCACACCAGAATCTGTAAGTCAAATAAGAGGCAACATCACATATCTTCTCATTACTATAATTTACATCATCTCTCGCAAGAGAATACAAAATTACATAAAGGAATAAACAAGAATAATGGCATAGCCATGAAAAATACAATAACTGAATGGGTACATGATTGATAAAGTAACAGAAAGAAAGAGAACATCTTCAAGCTGGTGCTCCAAAACCTGTACACCGATCCCCAATGGTGGTGGCAACGCCTCCCAACCATGTGGACTCAAAAGAGACCACCCCATCATGCTCGGAGGTAGTCACAAGGCCCAATCACAAGCAGACAATAGTGGGGAAAGAAAACTTAGAAACTCAACCACACAAGGGAGACCTCAAGGTCACATAGTTCACAAGAACATATCAAGCATGTGATAACCATGCCAAAAAGGTACTACTGAAATAATAAGGGGTGAGAGGATAGGGGCAGCAAGAAGGAAGTAGCTAACAAATGCACTCAACTCATAGATACAAGCCTTGCACCAAACACATAAATCATGCTTCCTCCAATGGGCCTTCAGGTGAACCCTCTTGCTCAATGCTGTATTGGGAACTACTTCCGTGCCTACCCTAACGACTACACCCAATACCAAAAGACTCAACATGCAAACAAAAGTGTCGAACAAGCACATGAAGACCCACACTAGGGGGTATTACAAGCAAATCACCACAATATGGCCACAAATAGTGAATGCAAGGCAATTCCAAAAAAAGAACAATCTTACAACAAGGACTAAAGCATCGATGAAGAGGGCAAAGGATCACCAAAGGGAGAAAATAACAGCTCCAAGATGAGGGTAGGACATTACCTCTCCATCCCCCTTGTATAAGCAAGCATCTAAGCCTCCCAAGAAGGTATGATGAAGGGAAGCATTCCATTGTTAGTCTCTACTAAATTTTGCTTAAGGATAAAGTGAACAAAGGCACAAATATAAGACCAATACCAACACTAAGATCAAGCATACCCTAGGAGGAATCTTTCAAGGAATATACACACAGGTGCCTATCTCGAGGATTTCATAATCACTTAATTAACTTTCATCATGCAAGTGAAATAGAAAGAATACCATAGGAGGGAAACCAAAGAAGGGTTAAGGACAAACATGAAATAGATCAATATATACCAATACCCATTCCAAACAAATCCATAACTCATAAAGTTTATTGATCAATAACAAAACTCCAAATTCCTAGATAATTATTTCATACCTCAACATGGTTCCTTCTAATGATTCCCAACAATTAATAATGCTTAATTTATGTAAGGAAATACAACCAAGTTCCTAATTTAGCAACACTATCCTAAATGCTCACTTCCATCCAAGGGCATCGAGATAATTATTACCCAAAATGGCTCATCTCATTAACACATGGGCTAAGTTGATTACTTATCAATAAGAAATTCTCTTTGTTTACATAGACACAATGTGACCATTATCATGTATCATAGACCTATTAGGATAAATAGAGAGTCAAACTACATTTTAACAGGACTCTTAGTTGAAATTTAACAGCATTCTCCTTGAGATTATCATGTCCAGAAAATGTTGTCTCACGGATAGCAATGATTACAGGAAACACACAACATGGATTTGTTGAAAAGTCTTTAGAAACTATCAAGCAAACACTATTGGGAGGTGTAAATCCGGAAAACACAACCTCTGCCTGTGGCCTCTCTACCTATGCTAAAATGGGCTCTTTCGAACAGGGGATGGACATCTATCAAAGCCTAACGAAAGGGAAATATTTGTCAGTTGAAGTTTTAAGTGCCTTGGTAGACTTGTATACAGGATGTGTAAGCACAGACACGGCATACGCACTGTTTCACAAAATGCCTCAAAACAGTGCCATCTCCGGGAATGCAATGATTGCAGGTTAAGCACAAAAAAGGATTTGTTGAAACGGCTTTAGAAACTTTAAACAAATGTAACCGGTGGCTGTAAAGCCAGACTCCTTACCCTTTGCTGCGTCCTCACTGCTCGTGCCAAAATGGAAGCAATGGAACAGGGTATGGACATCGTCAAAGCATGAAAGATAGAGGAACTTTGCCAGAACATGTGGCTAAAAGTCAACTATTCAAATAACAATGTTATAAGATCTATAAAATAACTTAGTTTACAAATGGGTACAGAAGACCAGATTCTAACAGTAGGAGCAAACGTATGAGCTAAACCCCCACATCCCACATTTTGTTGCCTTCGGCAAAAATCTTTGCAAATACGTTCTGGTTACGTGGGGTTTCAATTTTCCTGTTCTTAATGAAATTGCAGCAAATAGATTTAGTTTTGGACAGGCAGTATTGGGTTTCATCTTGTGCAGGAAAAGACAGAGAATAGAGGTAAATACCTCTCTCACTTCGCACTCCCCCCAGCTCGCCTCAGATCTTGCCCTTTGATATGGTCGCCTGAGTGTGCTGATGGCACACCTCCCTCCATCACGTCCAAAGCTTGCAGATAGATATGTTTTTTCTTCTCCCAGCCCCAACGTTTTTTTTTCCTTTCCCCTATTTTTCTTTCTGCCATATCATGGTCTCTCCTGTGTTTCGATCCCCTTTTTCCAGACCTCCCTCCCAAAACTACTGCGTTGACTCCCCTTTCCGTTTCTACGCCCTCCTCCGATATTTTCTTCCAGCGTTAAACATATTCACCTACTTGCACACATATTTTCCTTCACCGTATGCCAGTTTTTCTCCCCTACCATCAAATCAATCACCTCCCACTAAGATATTTTCCTCGAAGATAAACCAACCTACCTAAACAGACAGATATTTCTGGCAGCATTTATCACTCAAAGCAATTCCTTCCTATCCAGCTATCGTATGGCAGGGTTGTTACAAGCTACTTTACAAGTAAGCCAATTATTCTTATTAGCTAGGTAGTAGTGTAGGTTGTTTGGGATCTATCGATTCTTTGAGGCCAACTGAGGTTCAATCTTTAATACCGAATTGCTCTACACGCCCATCAAGATATCCAATTTTTATTATTTATTTTGAATTCGCTAATTGCAATTGTATTTTCAGCTAAGACGCAAACCTCAATTTGTGGATGTTCAGGTAGGACGAAACCCCATCGTAGTAACTTTGTTTGTTGTGAAACAATTCGTGTAGGACTTGGCGAGTATTGTATCAATGATCTACTCTTTACATCGCGTCAAGGCGGCTATAACTACTAAAGACTTCTTTGGCCCCATGAATAGCAGAGACAACAACTAGATACAGTTTCAAGTCGCGAGTGGACATAGCTCAAGCGACTATTCTCACCAAAGAAAGAGAGAAGATGAAAGAAAGAGAGAGGATGAAACTAGAGGCAAAGACAGTATATTGAAGTTGGAATTGGAGGCAGAGGTAAGGAGAAGATGGAAGATCGAGATGATTGGAGAGATTTTATGCATTTACAACAACAAGTTACAAAGAGGTACAATCAAATGGTAAAACAACAAGAACAAACAACACAAATACCCCAAATACCCCAGCAAATGTGGAAAATATTGAATAATCTTAGCAAATGTGGACCAAATAATGGGGATGAAGGTAGTAATATAAATCAGAATGGAGCTATGATCTGCACAAATCACAGAAGGGCTCTGATTGGAACAATACCCCATTTCACACAACACACCTTGTTTACTAGAGTGGAGCGACCCCAAGAAGAAGAGGAACAGATTCCAACAGACGATGACCTCAATGCTTGTATGGAAGAATATTCGAGGGTTGATCTAGAGATTAGATGCACTATCCTATTCACACAATTCTATCAAGCTAAGAGTGGACTGAGGGGAAGCAACTTATGCAGCAAGGTAGCAGAGACCTACAACATAAAGTGAGTAAGATGAAATTTCCAACTTTTGATGGTTCGAAGAAGCTCACTACAAGAGCTTGGGTTAAAAACAAGACACATACGTCTCACTCAGTCCTATGGAAGAGGATGAAGCTATCAATTTTGCTATTCTTCATTTGGATGGGATTGCACATTAATGGTGGTATCATGGAATTATCACACAAGGTCATCAACATATTGTTGCATGTGCCAATTTTACATAGAGGACTATAGACATATTTGATCAAAAGAATCTGGAGAGGTATTTTAGAGAATTAACAGTTGTAGAATTTTACAGAATTTAAGTCATGGTTCCAGATATTACTGAAGGAAGACTCATGTACTAGTTTATTGAGGGATTGACAGAGTCACTCCATGGTTTAGTGAGTTATTTTCATCCTACATCTCTACAAGGTGCGATTGAAAGGCCATTGAGGTTGGAGGTTTCTACAACTAGGAACATGTTCAACCCTAAGAATGCACCTACAAAGTAGCATAAGAAAGATATCCCTTCACCGATGTCAGTGCCTCCTAAACCAAACAAGGATGAAGAAACTAAAAATGAGGTTTGGAAGAAGAAGTTATGTTTCTCTTGTAGAAAGCCTGGGAGGTCGGACATAGACGCTCAGGAAGAGGAAAAATACATTACATAGCATGTACTCCCAAAGAAGATTCAGAGATGGAGAAAACCGTACCTAAGATGAAGATGGATGAGTTTGAGAGTTTTCCAAGGGGCACTCTTGCCCTCCTTTTGGATGCACCCAAATACCATGCTCTTAGGAATCGAGGTGTTTTGCAAGGATACAAAGTGACAGTGCTAATTGATAGTGGGGCTACTCATAATTTCATAGATGTAGATTTCGTTTCAAAGAAAAATTTGGATGTAGAAAGGTTTGATGGGTTCAATGTTATGCTTGCAAACGAACATACTATTATGCCTCGTAGAGAACGTATAGATCATCCCACCTATCCTTGAGAGGGTACCAAGTTAAGGATGATTTCTACATTGTGGGATTGGGTGAAATGGACATAGTAATGGGTGTACAATGGTTGTACTCACTTAGGAGATTTTGGCGAAACTACCAAACAATGGAGTTCCAATTCAAAACGGATGGGAAGGGCATGACACTTCGAGGCATTATGAATGGAACCCCAAGAATGACTGAAATGAGAAGAATGGCAGTGTATGTTTGGGAAGAAGATAATCAAGGAAGCCCCTCAAGGTAAGATACTCTACTATGACAATGTTTGACCTATGCCAAATATGATCATGGAAGCATACCAAAATTGGACTTCATATGAAAAGGAAAGTTCGAGGGGGAATTATCACCCTAGCTAGGTTGTTTGGAATGTTGGAGCATGGGGAATCATGATCAGAAAATGAAAAGTGTCAAGGATCAACAATCATCACCACATGGTACACTACCTTGACATGGAGCGGGCAAGGATTCCAGAGTTGACATTGCTTGAGGACAAGAAATATTTGGGGTGGGAGGATTGTCATGTCCCCTCCACTGAGATGAGATAAATAATATTTTAATTCACTAAGAGTGTTTTAAACACTATATTATAGGAAATAATAATATATTATTATAAAAATTTAGATTCGTGTAACGAGTAAACAAAAATAAAAAATAGCAAATAAATAAAATCAAATCAAATCAAATTCAATGGATAGCTGTAGTGGATCATAATGAAACACCACAATAAATACACCACTCTCAAATATGCTTTTACTATTTTGAACCAAAATACAAATATTTTAAACCTGACACTTTATTTGAGGTTGACTCCATGTTGAATTTGTTTGGCACCAACTCATGTTCAATCTTTAACACCGACTTTCTCTACATACCCATCAACAAATAGGTATAAAGGATGGAGGATTCGCACTTGAAAGGTATCCAATTTTTTTTATGTATTTCTGAATTTGCTAAATGCAGTGCTAATGATCAGTTGATTAGAATTGTTATCAGCTGACTATGTTAATTCTAAGTGTCTATGGTTTTGTCTATGCTGATCTAATAATTGAAAGTAAATTTTGTAAACTGACCATTGCAAATCTGAGTGGAATAGGAAAATATTTGTTGAGGGATATTCCAATTTTGCATAGTATTTGTGTTTTTTTAAGAAATGTAAGTATAGTTTTAGTTGCGAAGTTTTGCCAAGTCAAAAGTTTTGGGTCTTCAGAATCCAAGTTAATTACCATTGAAAACATACAATTGTAAAATTATTACACAAAAAATTACTTTTAAGAAAATTATACAAAGATCCTTGAGCTATAACAACCTATATAATTAGACCTCAAACTCATATGCTAGAAACAAATCTGATCTAAACTCATAAGTTCAGAAAAAATAGTTTAATTTAATGTTCTTTTGTTGTCTGGGCAACTGCTAGCCCATTGTTCACTTGACCTGCTTACCATTTACATCAGAAAGATGCATTGCTTGCTTTTAAAGATTGTGTATAGAAGAATTCATTTTCTGGTAAAAATTATATGTTCCACCAAAGCATACACAAGTTTCTAAAAGGCAGTTGCTTAAGAAAAAATAAGTTCAATCTATCACTAGCTCACAATGAATAAAACCACCACAAAGTGTGAGAGTTTTTCATTCAAAACATCACCTAATTGAAAGTTTTTCAATAGAAGGCTTTTATCAGAAATACAAAGCCTAATTTCCAAGTATCTACACCCTGATCATAAATGGTTGCTCCTCCTGAAATAAAACCATGACACCAAAATTTTATTTTCTAAACAAAAGAGACCAATGAAAAAATAATTGCAAACCAACCAGAGTTCTTACCTCCCCTTGTGCATTGATAATGAGTTGAAAGAGTCTAGCTTCCCCGCTAGCTGTGAGAGAACTTCATTAGTAATTATGTACATTAACATTACGAATTAAATGGAACCAAAACATACATCACCAAATACATTCGATAATAGAATATGTGCAAAGAAGCATTTCAAGATGGTTCTTCAAATTCAAGATATAGGAGAATGTTACAATCAAGCTTGAACAAGACTTAGCATCAATTTCTTTCCTTCGAGTTTGGGGCAGTGATCATGTTGGTGGCTCTGTTAATAGAGTTCATTCTTCTTTATCCCAGCTATTATGTTTTAGTTCTGTAGGTTTATATTTTGCATCGGTGTTATATGATGCCATTATATGGCTCTTCTGTCTTGTGCTGCAGGTGACAGTTGACGTATGCCGGTTTTTTTATTTTAGCTATTATGTTTTACTTCTGTAGGTATTTTGTAACAGTGTTATATGTTGCCATTAAATGGATGTTCTTTCTGGTGTTGCAGCTGACAGTTGATGTTCTTCTTGTTGGTTCTATTCTTTCTGGCAGTCCTTGTAGACTACTTTATTCCTTGTAAATATTTGCTTTGTTCAATATTAAAAAAACAGTTAGCATGCCATATTCTATACTATTTGGAAATATTTTTTAAATATTCAATACTACCACATGATGAATAAAATTGAAATAAAGATAACATATGGATGAAGACTTTTTTAGCATTTGCAAGTACTCTATTTAAAAGAATTTTGAATATGATTATGTATGGACATGATCAGTGATTTCTTGTTTCATCGGCATCATCGAATGCACATTACATTCAAGGAACTTGCGCCCTATGATTCTGATTGGTACTATGTAAGAGCAGCATCGATGGCAAGGAAGGTCTATTTAAACCAGGGAATTGGAGTTCGGGCTTTCCGAAATATGAATAAATACTTAAAAGGAAATTAGAGACAGAACAGGGCACAATCTCAAAACAATCAAAGAGCCTTTCGGAAAACTAAAAGATTGAAATAATGTACCAGATTGAAGGCTCTGAGCCGTGTTGGCAGAAGTCGAAGGAGTTGCTGTTACAGAAGCCACGACAGTCTCCATTGACTCTGAAACCACATCGACATTCACATTCACATTCTTGCTCTGTTCCATCTGCTCCAACATCTTCACATTCAGATTCAGATTCTTCGTGCGTTTCATCTTCATATTCACATTCAGATTCTTCATGTGTTTCATATTCACATTCAAATTCTTGACGTGTTCCATATTCATACACATTCACATTCTTGATGTGTTTCATATTCAAATTCACATTCTGCAGCTGTTTCAGATGCCCATGCATAATCTGATTCAGCTGCAGGTGTGGATGCTCATTAACAATTTGCTGTTGTGGATTATCTTCCATGTTGGGGCTACCTCTCGTTTCAAGATGCTCATTAACATTCTCCAGTTGTGGATTATCTTCCATGTTGGGGCTACCTCTCCATTCAAGCTCCAGGTGCTGATGCTCATCAACATTCTGCTGTTGTGGATTATCTTCCATGTTGGGGGCCTACCTCTCGATTCAAGCTCCAGGTGCGGATGCTCATTAACATTCTTCTGCTGTGGATTATCTTCCATGTTGGGGCTACTGTAATATTCTCAATTCAAGCTTACTGGAGTCTCAGTTATCCTTCAATCTTCAGGTAACTATATATAAAAGAAAAATATCATATATTTTTTTAATAACAGCCGCCCCATGATTCTTTATTTCATTGCTTTTATTTCTTTTTAAGTGGCTAGTTATGGTCTGCAACACTTATTTTTAGCCACTGCAAGAACTATTTTTAGCCGTGCACTGCAACATTTATTTTTAGCCACTGCAACACTTATTTTTCGCCCTGCACTTCAAAGGCGTTTTATATCTTTATGCGTTTTATATCTTCATCACTGCAACACTTATTTTTAGCCCTGCACTTCAAAGCCGTTTTATATCTTCCTCACTGCGACACTTCTTTTTAGCCCTGCACTGCAACACCTATTTTTTTTAGCTATTATTTCTTTTTAATGAGGCGTTTCATACTCTGCAGTTACGTGTACTGGAGAGATGATTTAAAATTTTCATAATTAAAACTGATTCATTCTTTGAATTAATTATTAGTCTAAAAGCTCAAGCAAAATGAGGAGGAATATAATTGGAGGTTGACATGGTGCAACTAATTTAATTGAAGATAGGTAACTAGTAAAAACACCAAAGGTGCTATAAAATGGCCAATAGGCACAAATATTTATAGTCCCATCACTACATAATATACATTTATATTTTTATTTTAAAGACATTATGTGTAATATTTAATTTTTTATTTTTTATATTGAAAGAATACAATTTACAATTAAAATACAGTCCACAAGAGACTGCCAGCCACAAGTAAACAACAAAGTGATATAACCTACAGCACTACTAAGAAAACAGCACTAACATAAACAGCAAATACAAGTAGCACAACCATTATAAACAGCCAACACAAAATGACAACAGCATATACAAACATATACAAGAAGACTATGATGTCATAGCTTCATGGACAGCATTTCTGAGGATGTGCTCTGTCACTGTTCACTACAGTCATATCAGTCCTACATTCTTCTCAACTCTGCAAAATTACATCACATGATAGAGAACATATAGGCAACATATTTGTTCGAACTTAACTTAGTAGAAGCCGTATCTTTCACATCACAAGTGATGGGCCAACCAGTCTGCCCTGCCTCCCTCAAACCATACAAGCTGCCAGCATGCTTGGTAACTCTTATAAAGGTAAATGTAACAGTCACTTCTTGAAAAACAGTGAAGAAGAACAAATGTACTGGAACCCAAGGAGACTAAACATTAAATCGGTCCACCTGGAACTGGAAACCAGAAGTGACTCTGCTCACCAAGCCATAACTTCATCAGCATATTAACAAGAATAATCTGAGTGAACTTTGACCACATTGGCCTCTTGTCCTGTTGCCGCTGAAAATAAACCTTCAAACTATGGCCTTGAAGCTGAACAAAGATTGAAGTTGTCTTGAACAAATAATATCACCTTCGCAGAGATGAAGGCACTGAAGCTTAATACTATCTAGATGGTGGCCGACCTGAGGATGCTTCTTAGAAACCCCCTGTAGTTGAAAACACAGAGAAACAATTTGAAACAAAACATCAGAGTAAAACTTTAGCATTTCTGATTCCTGGTGAACATTATGATTTGAAAACAATGACAAACATCTGCTTTTCCAAATGTGCAATAAAATAGCCTGTCTCATAGAATCAGCTATAACATTTTTATGAAGGCCCACACCAAATACAGCTTCCTTCCAGTTCAAATAATGATAATAAAATAGCAGGTAAGTGCCAAAAAAATTGCATTCCTTTTTTTTTTCCACAAACACTCCTAGAAAATATGTTTCAAGTCTTCATGCTGCTTACAAAAAGAGCATAGAACTGGCTGGACAACCATACATCTCAACCTTTCCCCAACAGGTAGTTTGCTATGTAGGATTTTCCAAGCCAATAGTTGGGCATTTACATCAGCTTTTGACTGCCAGATTTGAACACTTAGTTTTCTCCAAGTTCTTTCCTAAAATTTGCATTTCCATTTTGTATTTAGCCGAGGATTCAGTGGCAGTCTTGGAAGAAGGTTTAAGTAAATCTTTTTCAGAGGCAGATTAAAAAAGGGATATTTATCCAACCATAGCCAACCTTTGAAGAAGTTACAGTGCAGAGGAGTACATAATTTAGAGGGGGATTCTGAGGGTCTCTCATTCAATAAAGATAAAAAAGTTCAAAATATAAAAAGGCTCATAAGTCAGAATTGCAACGCAAAGAGAGATCTAAAATATACCATCTGCTAATTGCATTTGCTTGATAGTATCTAAAGTTTTTTTCAACAAATCCATTTTGTGCATAACCTGCAATCATTATATTCCATTAGGACAATCTGTCAATCAACTCACATGCTTTGTCTACCAGGGCAATCGCGACCACAGCATCAGACAAAAACTCTGTAAGCTTTACGCTTTTATGATGTCCATACCTTCTTCCAAAGCTTCATGTAGACAGTGAGGGCACTATCGAAAGGGTCTGGAATTTAATTTTACATCTGCCAATTGCTATTTCATGAAAGTTTTTAATGCCTTTTCTACAAATCCATCTATGTGCATATCATGTGGTTTGGGTTTGTCATTTTTTGAGCCTAAAAACGGCAAGGAAATGACATCTTGGGCTGCTAAGGTTTTGGATTCCCCTTCTTTTAGGATTAGAGAACTGGGCGCAGTGGAGAAATATGATTAGAGGATTACTCCAAATCTATTGGACTCCATGATGGAAGAAGCTATTTTAAGAATACAAAATATGTTGGTCGGTCATTTTTTTGCTTACAGGCCAAATGTGGATATTGTGCAGAAATGGGTTAAAGACAATTGAAACATTAAAGGTTTGGTTGCGACTTGTGCCATGGCAAGCGGTTTGTTTATTTTTTTATTTTCATTGAAGGAGGCTTTGATTGTGGTTATCACAAATGGCCCCTAGTTTTTTGTCAAAGCTCAACACAATAATCTCAATTTGTCCAAATAGAAACCTAGTTTCAACCCATTTGCAGATCTGTGTGCAGTTGTACCAACCTGGATTAGGCTCCCTAATCTACCTTTTGAATTCTGGACTCCTACGATCCTTCAAAGCATTGTTAACTCTTTTGGGTAATTTGTAGCTATAGATAAATACCCAAAAATCCATATTACTTTTTTCTCAGGTCTGTGTTAATGTTGCTATGCATGCAATTCTTCCAACCAAAATCACTCCCAATTCAAGATATGGGAAGTGGGTACAACCTATAGAATATGAGAACTTTTGTCTTTTTTACCAAAATTGTGGGTTTTGGGCATTTCATAGTTAAATGTTAAAAACCTATTGTTTTTCATTAAAGTGACCATGGATTTTGAAAGGGCCAAGACTGTTTTACAATAAGGAAGATAATATGTAATGAAGCTCAACAAATCAAACAAAAGGAAAACACCAGACACCATCAACAAGATAGCCACATAACCTATTGTTATGAGAGATGAACCAAAAGATAAAAAAAGGATGCCTTAAAATGGTGAAACCCCAGTTATGGGAGAGTCTAAAAGTCTTGTGAAATAGACTAATGATTGCATCCCAGAGAAATTATAGCTACAAAACAATGTCTTAGAAGATGTTCAATTTGAAAAGGTTGTTAGAGAGTCATATGAGATATACCAGCAACCCATCTGTGCACCAACTAATTTTTAGTATCTTGGTAAAGGAAATAAGACCGAGGGGGATCTCCAACCCGTGAAAGAGGAAGGAGAACTAGAGATGGAGATTGACTCAGAAGGTATTCCTATAGAGAAGGAGGAGAACACTAAGAACATCCTAGAGTCTACTTTTGGTTTGGAAGAAGAATAGACTCCTCTAGGGAAAAGTAGGAAGAAGAACTCTGTGAAGAAAGTTGATGTTGGTAATGAGAATAAACAAGTGAGACCTACCCAAAGAGAGACTAGATCTAGAGAGGCAACCAAAGAGGTCACTTTGGGTAGAGAAACAACACTAGAGAACCTCTCAGTGGCTAGAAAATCAAAGAGATAACCTTGATTTCTGGATCAAGTTTCAAGGTAAGAGGTTCTTTATGTTAGATGGATTCTGATTAGTTTATTTCTATGAAGATCATTTCTTGGAATATTAGACGGCTTAATAGTCCTCACAAAAAGTTTTTAGTTAAGAGTTGCATTTGGATCGTAAAATTGATATTCTTATGCTTCAAGAAACAAAAATGAATGTATCTAATATGTCTGACTCAATAAAACATATTTGGCTGGGGCTGAGTCTTGTACAAGTACTTCTCAAGGGGCTTCTGGAGGCCTTGTTGTCATTTGGAATTTAATTGTTTTGGTTGGGAAGGTTTTGATTTTCCATAAAATCTTTATTCGCATTTAGTTCAAAACTCAGAAATGAAATGAAAGTTGGAATCTTGTAAATGTTTATGATCCTAATACTAGAATTGAAAGGAAAAGCCTCTAGAACTCAATTATTTCAACTTTTTCCATTGCTCCTAACTCCCACTGGATGTTAGCAGGGGATTTCAACACCCCTCTTTATCCTTCTAAGAAGGTGGGAGTTTGGAGGATTTTTCTGATAGTATGGGGGACTTGGCATGTTTCCTCACTTGCATAGGCCTTATGGATATGGCGATCAAGGGAATTCACTTCACTTGGTAAAATAGAAGAATAGGTAGTAATCTTATTTAGTTTAAACATGATAGGGTGCTAATCTCCAATTCTTGGACTATCCTCCCTTTCTTAAACTGCATGGTCCTTCCTAGAGTGGGATCTGACCATAATCTTATTGTCATTAATTGGAATATTCAGAAGAAAAAGATGGCATACCCTTTTAGGTATGATATTATGTGGGCCTCACATCTAAGTTTCAAAGATCTTGTTGCTAAATGGTGGAATAATCTAGTTAAAGGTATGACTTTGTCCTATTTAGCTCATAAAATCAAGAATGTAAAGCAAAATGTTAAAGGTTGGAACAAGTATATGTTTGGAGATATTTTCAAAC
Source organism: Cunninghamia lanceolata (assembly GCA_027924645.1). Taxonomy (NCBI): domain Eukaryota; kingdom Viridiplantae; phylum Streptophyta; class Pinopsida; order Cupressales; family Cupressaceae; genus Cunninghamia; species Cunninghamia lanceolata. The sequence goes on along the minus strand of BSBN01000149.1, from coordinate 79,300 downwards.
AAAAGGTGCTTATTTCCTCAAATCTTAAAGGGATGTAGGATAAGATGGCATAAGGTATTCATGTTGTGGAGTTTTGTAAGAAAGAGATAAAAGTAAGAGATGAGTGGCATAAACTTCATTTCAGGGAGGAAACTTTCTTGAAACAAAAGTCAAGAATACAATGTTTGTTTGAAGGGGATTGAAATACAAAGTTTTTTCATCAATCCACTTTAAAACATATGTATCGAAATATTATCAATAAAATATAGTCCACAAAAATGATAATATTGTGACTGAAGATGACCAGATTGGATGTGTTGCCTCTATTTTCTTCAATAAGCTATTGCAATATAATGAGGATGATGAAGAGGATCCAAAAGACCTCCTTCATATTATTCCTCAAGTTCTTTCTAATTCTGAGAGTACATCTCTCAACATAATGATTAAGGATGAAGAGGTAAAAAGTGTTTTTCTTTCCTTTGGTTCCTTTAAATCTCTTGGCCCAGACGAATTCCCCCGAGCCTTTATTCAAGAATTTTGGGACATTGTTGGTAAAGATGTTATAGTTGTTGTGAGGGATTTCTTTAAATCTAGAAGGCTTTAAAGTAGTTCAATCTACCTTCATTGTTCTTGTGCCTAAAAAGAGAGATGCTATCTCTTTTAGTGATTACAAGCCTATAAGCTTGTGCAACACTATATATTTTTTTTTCCTAAACTATTAGTTTACAGAATCAAACCCCTATTGCAACAAATCATTTCTTAGAATTAGAAAGATTTGGTCCCTAGTAGACAAATTCTAGATGTGATTATTACTATTCATGAGATATTGCACTCCATGGATCAAGATAAAAAGGAAGGGATGGTCCTAAAACTATATATCTCTAAAGCTTATGACAGAGTGTCTTGGTCCTTCTTAATAGTAGTTCCAAAAAATTTAGGTTTCAAAGCAAATTCCTACAGTTGATAATAGAGTGTGTTACATCGCCATGGTATTTTGTTATGGTTAATGGCTTCCTAGAGGTTTAATCCACATTGGTAGGGGTTTACGACAAGCATTGTTGCAAGTATGTGCTTAATTGGTGTTGTCATTGGTGTCAATTGTATCCTATTTTCTTATTTGGTTAGAATCTTTATATGTTGAGGATATTGAGAGAATTAGCCCCTCTAGAAGAATAGGAAAGGAAACAGTGAATCATAGTGAAGACAATGAGTTGCATACTAAAGAACAGTTCAAAAGACTGCTTCGCATTTCTTGGAGAGTGAAGATCTTGGTCTGTAGATTGAAGTTATTTAGAGGCATGTCTGAAGATGCTAAATCCTAAGTTTGAGCCTCAGGTATGAAGAATTGAGTGAGTTACATTCACCAGAGTAAAACCTAGTTTTTTTGTTTATTCATTGGTGATAGGGAGAAAGTATTTTTGTCTGCATTCCTTTGCATTGAAGTATTTTGCTTTGCAGTTCTAGTGGGAAGTTTGGGATGATGATAAGTGCCTACAACTCTAATGGTTTGTGATTTGGTGGTTCGTAAGCTATGTTTCTTTTATGATAGTTGAAGATAGTGAAGTTCATGTGCTCCAGTGTGAAGAATCTGATGAATAAAGTGGTTAGAGTTTGTGCAGTTACTCCTGGTGATTACAACATGCTTTTCAAGGCCTCCTGATCATGTTCCTACCTTTGCATTGGTCTGCATTAAGGAATTAAGATCATGTTTGAAGATTACTTCCAGATAATGCAGCATGTGACAAGTCTTAGCTGACTTGGTTAATTCCAGTGATTGTGAAGATCTATTGAATATTGCAGAAGCTTGTTGTGATGTGGAAGATCATGTTTGAGTCACAGCTAAGGCATGGAAGTGATCCACTTAAATCTTTACTACATTTACGTAGCTAATTTTGTATTAGGTCTAGACCTATTTTATGTATGTTTGTAATGCTAACCTTGGAGATTGTTCCAACGGTTGATGATTGTAATGCTAACCTTGATGATCATTCCTAGGTTGATGTACTGTATAAATACTTGCAATTGAGTCAAGGAAAAGGTGCCCTTGTGGGAAACATGAGAAGATAAGTAAGGAAGAGAAAAGATAGAGCAAAGTAGAAGAATATTGCACTTCAATGGAACTGAATTTAGGCATGGAGTAGATGCTAACATCTCAGTTCAAAACCCTTGACAGTGAGCCTCCCCTTGGCAGTGAGCCCTTTTTGGGAAGTGAGCCCTATTGGCAATGAGGCTTTGATTTTCGATATTGTGCTTTAGATATCTATCTTGTGGGTTAACTCCCACTGTATTTTTTCCCTTGACAGGGTTTTCCACATAAAAATATGGTGTCACCTGTGTATGATCTTACAATTGTGTTTATGGTTCCATGTTTATGCTTTCATGTTTTGATCATAACAAATGGTGGATAAGTGCTTAATGATTTAAGGTGCATAATTGCTTAAGTTTTGTGATAACTGATTCATCCCCCTTCTTAGTTGTCTGGTTCATTTCAACAATTGGTATCAGAGCCAAGTTCATTAGAAGAAATCTTGACCACTTGAGGGTGATCCAAAATGTCATATAAGAAGGAGAGGCCGCGGTTCGATGGAACAAATTACTATGTCTGGAGGATCCGGATGAAAACTCATCTTGTCATGCCCACATTTCCCATGCGGTCACAACACAAAACACATGTATCATGTACACATTTGTCATGTGGTCATGACACAAAATATCAAAAACTTTTCCACATGTCCCTAAAAACCCCCTCACACATGTCAGCGTGCTCGGTGGCAATACGCATAAGGCATAAACATGTCAATCAATTTCGGGGAAGAGCGTTTGCATATGCAATCCCCTGCGTGATGATAGCTGACTAGGTGGTTATGCAATGCGAGGAGCATCGCTACTAGGGTTAGAATTGAATGGACCCAAACCCTAACTTTCCTAAGTGAATGACATGATTCTAACCAGGAGTCAAAATCTAACCCTAATTCTAGAGCACAAAATAGATTAAATTTCACAATCGTTAAAGACTGATAATTGCAAGATAAAATAACTATTAACTAATGTCAAGGGAATTTTATTTAAATTAATTACCCTAAGTCTTAGAAAATTTCAGTAGCATAATGTATTTTTAATGTTTGGATTATTTATTTTAAAAAGGTCTCCTAAAATAATTATGAGAAAAATTTAAATAAAAAGATTCAAATAACCTTCACCTAAGTAACGCTATAAAAATTACCCCTTGATTAAACGAAATCAAATAAATAGAATTTTAAAATAATATAACCCCAATATGATGGTCAACTAATATAATAATCTCAACAATTAAAATTCAATAAATGCCAAGGTAAAATTTTACTAAGAAGAATAAAAACCACTATGCCCAACTCAACAGAATTAATAAAAATAATAAATTAATAACAGGATTTTCCCAAGCTAATTTAATTAAATTCCTCTAGAAAATCTAAATGCTAGTATTAAAATAATTAAATCCCACCCACTAATTCATTTCAAGGGGGGGAATAAAATTTAAACGCACTAAATTCTCTAAAACACTACCCAAATAAAATTTTACACAAAAATCATTACTACAATATATTCACACTCATGAAAATGACCCCTTTTAAAAAAATCACTTAAAGGAAAATAATAATAAAAGTAACTTTAAGAGAAAAAGGGAGAGGGAAAAGTCACATTCAAAATGGACATAAAATAGTTAAATAAATTAACTTACTAAATCTCATTCATCTCCCAATCCCAAAACTTGCCCTAGTATTATTTTATTAGTTTGTAAGAATAAAAGGTTATTTTGTGACAATTGATTCACCCCCCTCTCAGTTGTCTTGTCTATTTCCAACAAAAACAACATGAGAGATATCCTAGATATGTATGTTCTTAATGATGGTGCTACCAGGTAAGTATCTCTAACCCTTTATCTCTCTTGTGATGTGCTTCCCCTGTGATGTGTTATGTGTTTTTTAGGCCTCCTAGGATGACCCTTGATTCTCTTGTAAGGTACGGGATACCAAGAGACCACCTTTGTTGTGACCTTCTTCTATTTGTATCATCATTCTTCTATATTGCCTTTCTCTGATTTCATTGTTGTGTGTTGTTTCTTATGGACATAGCATTGTGGTTGGTGACTTGGGGGCACCCTCCTACATGATTGTCCCTAAGACACTTTTTTCTCCTCTCTTATTTATTGTTTCCTTTCCTCTATTGTTTCTATCTAGCTGGCGGATGATGAAAAACATTTATATTGATGTGGACCTAGTGTCCCTTTCATGAGACATAAAAAATTGGACTTAGTTCGTAATATGATGATGGGGTTGTAATATCTTTTCTGACGTTTGGCTAGTGGTAATATCATAGTTTCATCATTAAGTCCACAAGCACCAATGGCTTCAGAAAAATTAAGAAGTGTTTCATCTTGTTATTTAGACCAAACATGATTTTTATTCTCTGCCAATTAGTCCAGTCAATGGAGTGAAGTCCTAGATATCACCAAACTGATGGATACCTTTTTTAAATAAAGAATGAGCTTGTCTAGGGAAACTGACAGCAAGAGGTTGCCCATGATATTGGAACAGTTTCTTCCACCAAATAGAGGACGTCCCAAAACTAAAACCATGCTGCAAAGAGAAGCCTTTCTAGCTTAGAAACTGACACACTTGTTGCCAAGCCTTCCAAATGGACTGTAACTAGAATGATGCCTTCACATGGAAGAATGAAGCCATAAGAATTTTATCAAGCCATTGAATAGAGTGCCATTTTCCTTTGGCAGCAACAAGGTTGATACGATGATGCACTAATATTTTCCATGGTTCATCGCCTGAAATAACTTTAATTATCCATTTAGTAGACAAGCAAAAACCTTGTGTCCTGGGATCCAAAATACCCAAACCACCTTTAGACTTTGGTTAAATACAATGGGACCAAGAAGTGCATTTGTAGCCAGCTTTACCTTCCTAATTAGACCACAGAAAATGACGAATGATTTTGTTAAGATCTTCATATCCTTTATTGGAAGGCATCCAGCATGAGGAGTAATAAACAAGGGAAGCAAGAAATATATGATTCACCACTTCAATCTTTCTAGCTAAAGAGATAAATTTATTTCCCCAGGTAAAAAGTTTATTTTTCAGTTTACTGATAAGCCAACTCCACATTTCAGAAATAGAAACACCAAGCTTGAATGGAATACCAAGGTACTGTGTAATCTATCCATGTTTTACCTATTTCCATTCTTTAGGAATCCATTGTGGAATTGGGTCAGATTTAATGATGAAAAATTTAGTTTTATGATGTGCCAATAGAGAACCAGAAACTTAACAATACAAATTAACGATGTCCAAAACATTATTAATCTCCTCTTTAGAACTATGAAGAAAAAGCATACTATCATCTGCAAAATGTGAGTTGATAACAACAGCGTTACTATGGATGGAAATTCCCTTAATCAAGTTCATTTGATTTGTTTTTTGCAATAACTAACCAAGGCCATCGGCTGTAAGAACATATAAAAAAGGAGATAAAGGACATCCTTGCCTAATTGGGTGTTGTAAGGGAAAGGAGTCAGTTAAAGACTTATTTATAACAATCTGTACATTAGCCTCATTAAATAACATTTGAATATGTTTACATATCTGGGGTCCAAAGCCCAACCATTGAAGCATTTTAAAGATAAAGCTCCATCTGATTCTATCATAAGCTTTGTTGAAATCAAGCTTGACAAGTAGTGTATTTTTCCTCGATTGTTGAGCCCACTCGCTGGTTTCCCAAGCTAGAATTAAATTATCAAGAATAAACCTTCCCCCAAGAAACCTTGTTTGTTCATGTTGTACTATACCTTTCACCACCAGTTTAATTCTTGTTGCAAGGGCTTTAGTAATAATTTTGTAGGACGTATTAAGCAAGGTGATAGGTCTGCATCCTGAGATAGAGTCTTCATTTTTCCCTTTCGGAATAAGTTTAATTAAACCTTTGTTAATAACAGGCTCTAGTGATCCTTCCACTAAAGCTTCCAAGTATAATAGGTAAAAGTCCTGTTTAATATGCTGCCACATGGATTGATAGAATTCAATTAAAAGTGCATCAAAACTAGGACTTTTATTCGGGGCCATAGAGAAAACAGCATGTTCTAAATCTTCAAGAGAAAGCTCATGGTCTATAAACTAGCTGTATTCAAAATCCCCCTTATCAAGAATGCAATCTTTGACAACACTCTCTTAAGTGGATTGAATATCCTGCTAGTGAGATTCCTCTTTAAAAAGTTTTTCATATAAATTTTGGAATATAACTTTAATCTCTTGAGGGTTAGTATACACAACACCAGATTCATCTTGCAATGCTCCAATATATTCCTTTTTATGTTTATAATTTAAATAATTGAAGAAGTATTTGGAGCTTCTATTTCCTTCCTTAATCCAGTGTAATCTAGCTCTGATTTTAACACCTTGACCCCAATAAGCATCAATTTTAGAAAGTTGAGCTTCCGTAGCAGCTATAATAGCTTGAATGCCAGTATTATGAGGATTTAATATGAGTTTTTTCCTAGCTGCTTCCAACTTCCCTTGAAGAGTTTTTTCTCGTCTTTTTTGCTGCCAAGCGAGTCTTTTACAAAAAGAACACAAGAATTTAGCACATTGTAAAATAGCATTAGTCCACCATTCCCTATAAGATTCTCCATCCTTAGGGTTAGGAATAGCAGTCCAAATCCCTACTAAAGCAGCCATGCAAGAAGGATTTTTTAAGGGAGAGGCGTTGAGTTTATAAGGTAACTGATAGTCATTCTTATATTTTTCAGCCCATGAGAAGGAGTAGAAAACTGGGTAATGATCCGACAGTGTTGTAGAGTAATCCACTTATACATAATTGCCATAAGAATCCTAGATTAACTGCAGATTAGGTGACAGATAGAACCTGTCCAGCCTGCTAAATTTTCTTTCATCCCCACTTCGGCAGTTAGACTAGGTAAACCAACTTTGCGTATGGCTAGAATGTTTATTCTTAATTGGATCAATAACCCCCAAAGTATTATGACAATTTTGTTGGCAAGAGACACTACGAGGATTCATGAATGTTGTCATTGATGGCAACAAAGGTTAGCCCACTCATATGCAGGACATGATGAGTCTTTACCGGAAGTCAGATTGAAGAAGTGTTGAGGTCCGGTAAGCAAGAACAGAGCAGTCCATAAGGTCCGATAGACAAGTCCAGATCTCTCAGAAGAAGTATCTCAGTAAAGTGCAGATTTGGCGAAGTCAAGAGGAGTACCTTGACTAATAGATTCCAAGGATTTAGCCTCTGGTGATAGATGAAGGAAAAGTTATGAATACTTGAGTGTCAGGTTCCTGATTGGCAGTATGGATAGAGGAAGAACTGACTGACAAAACATTAGACATTATTCGAAATATGTAACTGATGATGGTAAAGGTTCTTAAGGCATAAGTTATGATTGGTCGACATGATTGATGACTTCCACAAGTATATCCTTGATCCACATTACTTGGTATGCAAGGATTCAGCCGACAGATTAGAGTTTGAGGAAAATATTGACTATTCCGGATGCCGACTAGGAAGGTGATGAAATCACTTTTGTGGATATATATACAAGATGGATTTAGATGTGAAAGTGTGTGTGGTGGAGGAATAGGTGCAAAGAAAAGTAGAAGAACAGAGTAAAGACAGGAAGATAGGTCTGGAATCTGACAGTACAACAACATCAAAAGAAAGTAGAATGAAGTGTAGCAGATCAGTCTATTGAGCTTAACCAGAACTGAACCTCAGCATGTGTGGATGCTTCTCATCAGTTCAAACATTGAGTTACTTTTCTTTCTTGTAGATAGTGATTCTCTTGTAGGCAGTGAGACTCTTGTGAGCAGTGAGTCCTAATTGGAAAGTGCCATTTTGTATCTTCTATTCTTCTAACAGAGAATAATATCTTGGGTTAATCACCCCGTGGTTTTTTTCCTTAATAAGGTTTCCACATCAAATCATTGTGTCATGTGTATTTGTGTTATTTCTACTTTATGATCATGCATGCTTATTTGATCTAATATTGCATTGACTGTTAAGAAAGCACAAAAGGTTGAATTATTAGGATAACTGATTCACCCCCCCTCTCAGTTATCAACAATTGGTATCAGAGCTAAGTTCCTCTAAACAGAGCCTAACAGCTTGAGGAAGATCTGGGAATTCAAATGGATGTGTATGGTATGAGGGAGCAACTTAAGTCTGTCCTAGATGATTTTGAGCAGCCAAATTCTAAAGTCAATGAATTGAAGGAAAGACTCAAGCAGGCTGATGATTTCATAAATGAACTAAAAGAGAAACAGAGTCTCTCTATGAAAAAGAGAAAGGAGCTACTTCAGTAGCTGGTAAGTCAAGGTGAAACAAATGATACAAATGGAGATCTGAAGGAGAAAACCAAGTTATGTGAAAAGTTATCAAAAGAGGTCATTATGGTAAGACATGAAATGGAATCAGGATTTATGAAGTTTACCCAAGAAATTAAAGAAAAAAGAAAAACTGAAGATGATCTAAGACAATCTCTCAAAGAGAAATTAGAAGACTACCACAAGATGGATAGAATAATCAGACATCTTGAATCTGATCTTGAAGATGCTAAAGATAATGAAGAAAAGCTTGAGGATCAAATTATCTCTCTTAAAAAGGATCTTCAAACAACAAATGAATACAAAGAGAAATTCAAGATAAGTTATGCTCAACTTGAAGTTCTTCTTGAAAGCCAAAAGAGGGTAGATGACAAGTGTGCCTTGGGATATGAGAAGGGTGAAAGCTCTGGATCTGGTCAGAAGAAGTTTGGATCAGAAAATCTAAGAAATAGGCCTAGAAGACCTCTGGTAAGGCAACCTAATGCTCAAAGATATCCATCCTTCAATGGATACTACCACAACTGCAATAACTTTGGTCACAAAGCTAATCAGTGCAGAAAGAGAATGAATCAGTCTAATACATCCCTCTCTGGACAATGTTTCAACTGCAAGAGCTATGGTCACAAATCTCATGAGTGCAGAAATATGCAAATGAACAATTCATTCAATGGTAGATGCTTTGCATGCAATAGAATGGGTCATATGGCCAATCAATGTAGATCAAAGGGATATCAATCAACTATGCAAAGAAATGTTGTTTGCCACAATTGCAATAGATCCGGTCATATTGCCAAATTCTGTAGAAACAAGAATCAAGATAAAAGAGGTCCGGTACATCATAATCAGAATCAAGACAAGGGAAAAAGAAAAGTGTATGTGGATGAAGTTAAAAGTGAGATGAATAAGATTTGGGTGAAGAGAAGTACAGAAAATGTAGGGGATGGATCTGCACCAGAATCTGGTGTTTATAATCCTTCTGGAAATTAAAAAGTGAGCTCTGGCTCAGGGGGAGACACAAGGAAAAACTTTTTCCCCCAGCTAGTTAATTGGTGTCAGAACTGGCACAAGGAGAGTTGCGTCAAAGGGTTTGTAAGAGAAACATCCAAATAAACTATGGTTAAAATATGGAAGATCTGCAAGATGTTTAGAACAAGATTGATCGGGTCCATCAAGTCATTCGAATAAGGAAAACTAGAATGACTTAGGTTGAGCTTTTATTGCAACTTGGTATTAGGGTTTGCAAAGTAATATAAGGGTTTCTATCATCAATCATTTGCTCATTTTACACTCAAGAAGAAGCGAAAAGAATCTCTGCAACCGAAATTCCTCAAGTCCATCAAAGATCATCTATAGAATTTGTTTCATCCAGCAATTGATCCGGCTCTCTCCGTGAAACCTAGAAGCGTAAAAGGTATTTTCCGTTCTCAATATCTCTCTGCAAATCCTTGAAAGATGACTACTCCAAATATAGTAAAGATTTCTGATAGGCCATACCCTAAATTTAAGAAGCATCCATATAAATCCTTAGAAGTTGAACCCCTTGGCGCTTTTTCAAGCATTCTGCATGGGGTTCTGCATGTAGAAGATGTCAAGGCATATATTCATGTGAATATTGAAGAATTTGGGGAATCTAAGCTAGCTGATATCTATCACAATCAGTTAATAGATGATTCTTTTGAGCTCAAACCTTAGTTCAAGGGCATCCAGGATAAACATTTTGCATAGTGCATTCATTTCCCCTATTTTGAAGAAGATGAATAGGTCTGGTATGTGTTGAGTAGAGTACATGATAACTTCCTATGGTTGAATAGACCATTTAAGATCACCAAAGATGTAATTAGGGCAGTAACCAGTCTGCACTCATCCGTTGGGATATCTATTCTCAAATCTGTCAAGAATCAGATAGTGAGTGATGCAACCAGATCAAAATTTGACAAGAGAGCTATGATAATTGAAGATATCACTAATTTAGATATCAAATTTGCATCCATGATAATTGGTTACAAGATTTATCACTCCGGTAGGGAAAATTTAGTATCAGGAACTATAGTTTATACAGCTTATCAGATGCTAAAAGAAAATGCTGACTATGATCTGTGTGAACTTCTAAGCCAACTATTGGAGAATCCACAGAAGATCAAGAAGGATAAGAAAAATTCTTTTCTACTTCATGAGTGAGCTGCCCAGATCAAGTGGTTAGGTTTGGCAGAATGATAGACCTATTCCAATCCAAATTAGAGACTATTTGCATGGGCTTGGAGATGCCAAGACAAGAAATACAGCTCTGTGGGGATATTTCAAGAACTTCCAAAATTTGATGCAATCAAGAGAGAGAATTCTGAAATCTCTAGTTGAAAAATATAAGGATACAGTTTGTTTTATGGTTGAAACTGATTAGTGCCTAATGGAAGCTGTGGAACCAAGGACAATCTGGATCATGCCGATGGGGTATGAGGTAGATGAGAAACTTCTAGAGCTGCATGTACAGCACATGCTTAGTCAACCCAAGGATCCCAAAGTAGAAAGGTTTGGAACATTTGAAGAATTGAGTGTAAAAATTCATGTGGAACTTAGACAACCAGAGATAAAGAGAAAAGTAAGAAAAGAAGTAGAGAATATTTCCAAAAGATATGGCATATCAAAAGAAGCTCTTGATTCCAACAGAGAAAAGATGGAAAGGGCAGAGAAAGAGAAGGAAGAAGCAAAAAAAGAAAGTGATCTGCTAGAAGCCCCCTCCCGGACCAGATCCTCTAAGAGGTCTGTACCTACAACTACTAAGACCTCAAAGACATCAAAACTGGAAACAAAATCATCTGGTAAAGTAGAGAAAAGGACTAAGACAAAGGCTACAAGGTCTTACACAAGCCAAAAAGATGAAGAGGAGACAGAATCAGATGAGGAAGTAAAGAAGATGATGAAGAAAAAGAAAGTTTCCAGTGAAACCAAGGAGGCAGAAGCAAAAGAGTTTGTTGAAAGGGCCACCATGTCCTTAGATGATATAGTTAAGGCAATCACTATGGATGGAAATCTGAAGCCATTAACATAATTCTATCATGAATGCAATGAAGTTGATCAGAAGATTCTGCAGGATGCCACAGTTAAGTATCTGAACATTTACAACAAGGCTTTCATTGAGATTGTATCTTTAATTCCTAAAAGCCTTGAGAAGGAACTTGAATTGAGGAAGAATAATGCCAAAGAGAAAGATATGGAAATCTGGGAACAGATAGCTATTCAGTTTTTTCCCTCCATCACTCCTAAGCAGAAGAGTATGATCTTCAAAGATTGTAAGGATGAATTCCAGAGCAAAGCTAGAATGAATTAGCTTATGCTTGGAAAAACTAACGAAGTAGCAAAATAGATAGAAGAGATCCTCTAGAATGCTTACAAAAGATTCAACATTCCTATTATAGAGGACTTAGGTGATGATCCCTCAGCTACAGATATTGAAGAAGATGCTACTGAGACAGTAGCAGAAGAGGTTAAGGAGACAAGGGAAGATAAAAGTAAGGACTTGGAATCCTCTGCTCCAGAAGAGGTGGCCCATGAACAAATGAATATCTCTCCTCTGGTTTCCCCTGCTCTCTCTGGATCTAAAGGAGAAGAAAGAATAGAGGAGAAAGAAGAAGAAGCGAAAGGAAGAGAAGAATGTCAAGCTGAGAAGAACATAAGTGACAGTGTAGAAGGGAAGAAATCTCTATCTCCAGTAAGAGACACTACAGAAACTGTCAAGGACTTCTTGACAAAAGAAATGATGGAGATGGATGAACCAGAGTTACTTCAAGGTCCATTTAACTTTGATTCTCTCTCCCCAGTTCAAACAATGAAGATAGCTTCATTTGCCAATGCAAAGGCAAAAGAAAAACTCCTGAAGTCTCACATGGAGGACTGTGAGCTAATAGAAGCTGCATCCGGGGCTTTGGAGAAGATCATGCTATCTTTTCAGAAAGATCCCTCAGCCTCTTCATCTGGTAATCTCAAATCTTTGATTAATAGTCTTAGTACACATTTCAACTCTCTAAAGAAATCAGCTGATGAGAAGGTCAGGAAAGAGTTTTTAGATAAGAGATTCTCTGAGCTACAAGGGATAATAACAAATGACAGGAGAATTATGGGTATTGGAATAAAGAGCTTAGAAAATGTTCTTGAAGATGGCGGGGAAATATATAAATTTTCTCTATCATGGTCCAAAACAACAATGGAGATTGAGAAGAAAATGAAAGAACAGGAGATCCAACTAACAAAACTTTCTCAAAATTTTTATCCACTTACTTCATCCATAGTAAATCAACAATGTTAGACTATTGCAGTCTTGGATGAAATTAGGAAGCTAGAGAAAGAAAAGAAAAATAGAATCAGCAGGTTAAATGAACTTAGAAGAATAATCATTCCTAAGTTGGAGGCCATGCATGAGGCCCTGAGCGATGCTCAAACCACAACCAAGACAAATGATCCAACAGATCTGAAGAAGGCAGAAGCTTTTGCATTCCTGTTGAGTGGTCACATATCAATTTTAGACAGGATGAAGCTAAGTTGGGAAACTAAAGTTGTACAATTGAAAAACACTTTTGCAGATATACTAAAGTATATGTAGAGTACAAGTGGATGATATACTTATGCGACTAAGTATAGATTAATTATTGAAAATTTTGTTGTACGGACCCCACCCTTTTCCATTGATGTCAAAGGGGGAGTGATGAGCAGTGAAAAATGAGGAATCCAGCTAAGGGGGAGCTCCAGAAAATGTACATAGAAACAAAGCATCAGTCAAGGGGGAGTATAGTGTGACACTTAGTCATTTTTCACTAAGTGTTGCCATCAATGCCAAAGGGGGAGATTGTTGGCAAGAGACACTATGAGGATTCATGAATGTTGTCATTGATGGAAACAAAGGTTAGCCCACTCATCTACAGGACATCATGAGTCTTTACTAGAAGTTAGATTGAAGAAGTGTTGAGGTCCGGTAAGCAAGAATAGAGCAGTCAGTAAGGTCCGACAGACAAGTCTGAATCTCTTAGAAGAAGTATCTCAGTAAAGTGCAGATTTGGGGAAGTCAAGAGGAGTACCTTGACTAACAGATTCCAAGGATTTAGCCTCCGGTGATAGATGAAGGAAAAGATATGAATACTTGAGTGTCAAGTTCCTGACTGGCAGTATGGACAGACGAAGAACTGACTGACAGAACATCAGACATTATTCCAGATATGTTACTGATGATGGTAAAGGTTCTTAAGGCATAAGTTATGATTGGCTGACATGATTGATGACTTCCACAAGTATATCCTTGATCTGCATTACTTGGTATGCAAGGATTCAGCCGACAGATCAGAGTTTGACGAAAATATTGATTATTCTGGATGCCGACTAGGAAGGTGATGAAATCACTTTAACGGATATACATACAAGATGGATTTAGATGTGAAAGTGTGTGTGGTGGAGGAATAGGTGCAAAGAAAAGTAGAAGAGCAGAGTAAAGACAGGAAGACAAGTCTGGAATGTGACAGTATAGCAGCATCAAAAGAAAGTAGAATGAAGTGCAGCAGATCAGTCTATTGAGCTTAACTAGAACTAAACCTCAGCATGTGTGGATGCTTCTCATCAGTTCAAACATTGAGTTACTTTCCTTTCTTGTAGACAGTGAGTCTCTTGTAGGTAGTGAGCCTCTTGTGAGCAGTGTGCTCGGGTAGTGAGTCCTAATTGGCAAGTGCCATTTTGTATCTTCTATTCTTCTAACAGAGAATAATATCTTGGGTTAATCACCCTGTGGTTTTTTTCCCTTAACAAGGTTTCCACGTCAAATCATTGTGTCATGTGTATTTGTGTTATTTCCACTTTATGATCATGCATGCTTATTTGATCTAATATTGCATTGACTATTAAGAAAGCATAGAAAGTTGAATTATTAGGATAACTGATTCACCCCCCCTCTCAGTTATCAACAAATTCAACTATTTATCAAATTTTTCATTACTCAACTTAGTCTGAGTCGACCAGCTACAGTCTTGGTGATGCCCAATCATATTAAAATCACCTCCTATAATCCAATCTACAATAGGATGAGTATTGGACATCCAATTCCATAACTCACATCTATCTTTTGTATTATTAGGAGGATATACAGAGTAAAATCCAATAGGTTGTTTATTGATAAAAGTCAAGACCCAAACACAACTATGTGATGGGTCCTCACCTTTATCAATAACATATTTATTAACCCAAGGAGATAAACCAATAACAACACCACCTCTACCATCTGTATGAGCCATATGTAGAAAGGAAGCCTCTCTCCATATGTTAAATAGAGATGCTTCGAGGTGACATCCATTAAGCTTAACTTCTTAGAGAAACACAATATCAAGTTTCCACTTCAAAATTGTATCTCTTAGTCTATATTTGCGCTGAGGGAGAGATAACCCTCTCACATTCCGTGATAGAATTTTATAATTCACGAGGAAGGGGAATAAGGGAGGTCTTCCTCATGCGGAAACATTTCAAAACAATTATTTAGAGAAATAGACTCATTTGAATGACCCTGCTCCTTAGGGGCAGAAGGAGATCTAGATCTTTGCCTCGCAGAAGGAGGAGGAGACAAAGAAGTTCACCCGTGGGATCTTAAATTAGAATGAGATGAAGAGGAGTAATAATTTTGTGTTGCATTATGATCATTCTGAGAAATAGAAGAACTTGAGGGTTCTTTCCTCTTCCTTACCATTCTCCAACCATCCGTCATCATAGTGTCCTTGTAAGAAGGAACATAATTACTATAACTATTTTAATTTTAATAGAGAAATTTAATTATGTTTTTACAATAATGTAGTAAGTATTAAATGAATAACCATATGAACTAAATCATGAACAAACTATCAAAGAAATAAATCATGAGCAAACCATTAGAGAACTATGGCCTCTCATTTAGCCAAGAAGAAGTGGTATATCTACTCGTGCCCTCAAATTCATTTCCTAGATACATTATGTCACAATCCACTTTTATAATATTTTAAGTTATGAATTTGATTAGAATACTATGCATAGTTAATTATTATTTTTACTTTAATTGTCTAATTGCATGCATTTTATTTTTCAAATGTTCAAATCTTACTAACACACATAAAATCTATTAAAATTAAATTATATATATATATAGTCTCATTAAAAACAAAATAATAAAAAATTGTGATGACAATAAATAAATGATTTTTTTATTCCAATTTAGAATTCTAACTAAATAAATAGTGGGTACACTTCTAGAAAAAGAAATAAATGAGGTTCAAACCCCTCATTTTTACAGCTAACATTTATTAAATAAATGAGATATTTCCACAAGAATTAATTTCAAGTTGGAAAATTGAAATAATCTATTAATGAGTTAGACTTGACTCCAATTTTCCACCATGTGTTTGGAAAAAGATTGTTCTAGATAACGATTGAATTTTTGTATAAATAACATGGAGATATGAAAGGGAAGACACACACTTGGCTCTGGTCTGGAGTACTAGATGTAAGAGCTTTCCTCCTTTCCATAATTTTGGTTCCTAAAATTTGTTAATAATTTTATTATATTTCAATTCTATTTTGGATTCATTTTGATGAAATACAATTTGAAAACATTTAAGAGAGATTTTGTGCATAAGATTTAGGTATATGACACATAACTCTTGTTTAATAGGCATGCCTTCGTATAGAGTTAAGGGGAACTATTTGTTTTACATGCTTGTGGTTGCATCTGAATTGAATAATATGTCCCCCTTTTAATGCTTTTGATTTAATACAATTAAATTGAATAAGAATTACCCTGGTTTAATAATCGTGTCTTTGTATAGAACTAAGGAGAACTCTTTGCTTCAAATGCTTGCAGTTACATGTGAATTTTAAAATAAGTTCCTTTTTGCTCTCTTTAAATGCTATTGGTCGGGTAAAAATTAAATTGAAAAAAAAGGTTTTGGTATATGCCATAGGACTCTAGTTTATGAGTTGTCTCTAGATGGAGCTAAAGGGAACTCTTTGTTTCATATTATTTTTTTTTTTAAATCTTTGTGGTTATTTGAACAGAAGTTAAATTAAAAGCTTGAGTTTTTAACCTGTAATTATGGAAGTTGTCTCTCAAGAGACCTTCTTTTACGTGTCACTCAAATTTCATTATTGCTATGGAAAGGCTTTCTTGAAGTTTGATAATATTGTGCATTGTAAGTGGTGCTAAGTCATGGGGCTTACTAGCTGTGTACATCAAGACTTAGAGCCTTTTTATACAACCTTTATTCTTCAGCAAACATATATATATATATATATATATATATAGTAAAGATAATTTAGAGGGGGATTCTAAGGGTCTCTCATTCAATAAAGATAAAAAGTTCAAAATATAAAAAGGCTCATAAGCCAAAATTGCAACGCAAAGAGAGATCTAAACTATACCATCTGCCAATTGCATTTGCTTGATAGTATATAAAGTTTTTTTCAACAATTCCATTTTGTGCATAACCTCCAATCAGCTCACATGCTTTGTCTACCAGGGCAATCACGACCACAACATCAGACAAAAACTTTGTATCCTTTACGCTTTTATGATGTCCATACCCTTGTCCAAAGCTTCAAATAGACAGCGAGGGCACTATCAAAAGGGTCTGGAATTTAATTTTACATCTTCCAATTGCTATTTCTTGAAAGTTTTTAACACATTTTCTACAAATGCATCTCTGTGCATATCACGTGGTTTGGGTTTGTCATTTTCTGAGCCTTAAAACGGCAAGGAAATGACATCTTGGGCTGCTAAGGTTTTGGGTTCCCCTTCTTTTAGGATTAGAGAACTGGGGGCAGTGGAGAAATATGATTAGGGGATTGCTCCTAATATAATGGACTCCATGATGCACGAAGCTATTTTAAGCATGCAAAATACATTGGTGGGTCATTTTTTTGCTTACAGGCCAAATGTGGATATTGTGTAGAAATGGGTTAAAGACAATTTGAACATTAAAGGTTTGGTTGTGACTTGTGCCATGGCAAGCAGTTTGTTTGTTTTTTTAGTTTGATTGAAGGAGGATTTGATTGCGGTTATCACAAATGGCCCCTAGTTTTTTGTCAAAGCTCAACGCAATAATCTGAGTTTGTCCAAATAAAAACTTAGTTTCAACCCATTTGTAGATATGTGTGTAGTTGCACCAACTTGGATAAGGCTCCCTAATCTACCTTTGGAATTATGGATTCCTAGGATCCTTCAAAGCATTGTTAGCTCTTTTGGGCAATTTTTGGCTATAGATAAATACCCAAAAATCCATATTACTTTTTGCCCGAGTCTATATTAATGTTGCTATGCATGCAATTCTTCCTACCAAAATCACTCCCAGTTCACGATATCGGAAGTGGGTGCAACCTATAGAATATGAGAACTTTGGTCCTTTTTGCCAAAATCGTGGGTTTTTTGGGCATTTCATAGATAAATGTTAAAAACCTATTGTTTTTTTATTAAGGTAAGCATGGATTTTGAAAGGGCCAAGGCCCTTTTACAATAAGGAGGATAATATGTAATGAAGTTCAACAAATCAAACAAAAGGAAAACACCAGACACCATCAATAAGACAGCCATAAAACCTATTGTTATGAGAGATGAACCAAAAGATAAAGAAATGATGTCTTCAAATGGTGAAACCCTAGTTATGGGAGAGTCTAAAAATATTATGAAATAGACTAATGATTGCATCCCAAAGAAATTATAGCTACAAAACAATGTCTTAGAAGATCTTCAATTTGAAAAGGTTGTTAGAGAGTCATATGAGATATCCCTGCAATCCATCTATGCACCAACTAATTTATAGTATCTAGGTAAAGGAAATAAGGCCAAGGGGGATCTCCAACCCCTGAGAGAGGAAGGAGAACTAGAGATGGAGATTGACTCAGAAGGTATTCCTGTAGAGAAGGAGGAGAACACTAAGATCAACCCAGAGTCTACTTCTAGTTTGGAAGAAGAATGGACTCCTATAAGGAAAAGTAGGAAGAAGAACTCTATGAAGAAAGTTGATTTGGGTAATGTGAATAAACAAGTGAGACCTACCCAAAGAGAGAGTAGACCTAGAGAGGCAGCCAAACAGGTCACTCTGGGTAGAGAAACAACATTGGAGAACCTCTCAGTGGCTAGAAAATCAAAGAGATAACCTTGATTTCTAGATCAAGTTTCAAGGTAAGAGGTTCTTTATGTTAGATGGATTCTGATTAGTTTATTTCTATGAAGATCATTTCCTGGAATATTAGAAAGCATAATAGTCCTCATAAAAAGTTTTTAGTTAAAAGTTGCATTTTAGATCATAATATTGATATTCTTATGCTTCAAAAAACAAAAATGAATGAATCTAATATTTCTAACTCAATAAAACATATTTGGCTTGGGGCTGAGTTTTGTACAAGTACTTCTTAAGGGGCTTCTGGTGGCCTTGCTATTGTTTGGAATCCAACTATTTTGGTTGGGAAGGTTTTGATTTTCCATAAAAGCTTTTTCTACGTTCAATTCAGAACTCAGAAATGAAATGAAAGTTGGAATCTTGTAAATGTTTATGATCCTAATACTAGAATTGAAGGAAAAGCCTCTGGAACTCAATTATTTCAACTTTTTCAACACCCCTCTGTATCCTTCTGAGAAGGTGGGGGTTTGGAGGATTTTTCTAATAGTATGGGGGACTTGGCATGCTTCCTCACTTGCATAGGCCTTATGGATATGGAGATCAAGGGAACTCACTTCACCTGGTAAAAAAGAAGAATAGGTAGTAATCTTATTTAGTTTAAACTTGATAGGGTGCTAATCTCCAATTCCTGGACTATCTTCCCTTTATTAAACTACATGGTCCTTCCTAGAGTGGGATCTGACTATAATCCTATTGTCATTAATTGGAATATTTAGAAGAAAAAGATGGCATACCCTTTCAGGTATGAGATTATGTGGGCCTCACATCTGACTTTTAGAGAGCTTGTTGCTAAACGGTGGAATAATCTAGTTAAAGGTATGACTTTGTCCTATTTAGCTCATAAAATCAAGAATGTAAAGCAAAATGTTAAAGGTTGGAACAAGTGTATGTTTGGAGATATTTTCAAACAAAAGGTGCTTATTTCCTCAAAGCTTAAAGGGATGTACGATAAGATGGCATAAGCTATTCATGTTGTGGAGTTTTGTAAGAAAGAGAGAAAAGTAAGAGATGAGCAACATAAACTTCATTTGAGGGAGGAAAATTTCTTGAAGCAAAAGTCAAGAATACAATGGCTATCTAAAGGGGATTGAAATACAAAGTTTTTTCATTAATCCACTTTAAAACATAGGTATCCAAACATTATCAATAAAATATAGTCCACAAAAATGATAATATTGTGACTGAAGATGACCAAATTGGATGTGTTGCCTCTATTTTTTTTAATAGCTATTGCAATATAATGAGGATGATGAAGAGGATCCAAAATACCTCCTTGATATTATTCCTCAAGCTCTTTCTGATTCTAAGAGTGCATCTTTCAACATAATGATTAAGGATGAAGATAGTGAATTGCATCTTACGTCTCCATGGTATTTTGTTATGGTTAATGGATCGCCTAGAGGTTTGATCCACATTGATGGGGATTGACAATAAGGATTGTTGCAAGTATGTGCTTAATCAGTGTTGTCATTGATGTCAACATATCTTTGTTGTCATTGGTGTCAATTGTATCCTATTTTGTTATTTGGTTAGAATTTTTATATGTTGAGGATATTGAGAAAATTAGCCCCTCTGGAAGAATCAGAAATGAAACAGTGAATCATAGTGAAGATAGTGAATTGCATACTGAAGAACAGTCCAGAAGATTGCTCCACATATCTTGGAGAGTGAAGATCTTGGTGTGTAGATTGGAATTTATTTATAGGCATGTCTAAAGATGCTAAATCTGAATTTTGAGCCTCAGGTATGAAGAATTGAGTTAGTTACATTTATCAGAGTAAAACTTGTTTTTTTCTATTTATTCATTGGTGATAGGGAGAAAGTATTTTGCTCCGCATTCCTCTGCATTGAAGTATTTTGCAATGCAGTTCTAGAGGGAAGTCTGGGATGATGATAAATACCTAAAACTCCAATGGTTTGTGATTTGGTGGTCCGCAAACTATGTTTCTTTTATGACAGTTGAAGACAGTGAAGTTCATGTGCTCCGGTGTGAAGAATCTCATGAATAAAGTGGTTAGATTTTGTGTGGTTGCTCCTGGGGATTACAACAAGCTTGTGAAGGCCTCCTAATCATGTTCCTACCTTTGCGTTGGTCCACATTAAGGAATTAATATGATGTTTGAAGATTACTTCCAGATAACGCAACATGTAACTAGTCTTATCGAACTTGGTTAATTCTAGTGATTGCGAAGATCTATTGAAGATTGCAGAAGTTTGTTGTGATGTGGAAGATCATGTTTGAGTCCCAACTAAGGCATGGAAGTGTTCCACTTACGTCTTTACTACATTTCCTTAGCTAATTTTGTATTAGGTCCAGACCTATTTTATGTATGTTTGTAATGCTGACCATGGAGATTGTTCCAACGGTTGATGATTGTAATGCTGACCTTGATGATCATTCCAAGGTTGATGTAGTGTATAAATACTTACAATTGAGTCAAGGAAAAGGTGTCCTTGTGGGAAAGATGCGAAGATAAGTAAGGAAGAGAAAAGGTAGAGCAGAGCAGAAGAATATTGGAGTTCAATGGAACTGAATTCAGGCATGGAGTAGATGCTAACATCTCAGTTCAAAACCCTTGGCAATGAGCCACCCCTTGGCAATGAGCCTTTTCTGGGTAGTGAGCTTTTGATTTTTGGTATTTTGCTTTACATATCTATCTTGTGGGTTAGCTCCCACCATTATTTTTCCCTTGATAGGGTTTTCCACATAAAAATCTAGTGTCATCTGTGTATGATCTTGCAAATTGTGTTTATGGTTTCGTGTTTATACCTTCATGTTTTGATCATAACAAATAGTGGATAAGTGTTTAATGATTTAAGGTGCATAATTGCTTAAGTTTTGTGACAACTGATTCATCCCCCCTTCTTAGTTGTTTAGTTCATTTCAACAATTGGTATTAGATCTAAGTTCCTTAGAAGGAAGGAGAGTCTGCAATTTGATGGAACAAACTACTCCATCTAGAAGGTCCGCACAAAAACTCATCTTGTCATGCCCACATTTCACATGCGATCACATTAGGCAACACACATGTCATGTCCACATTTGTCATGTGGTCATGACATGAAATATCAAAAACTTTTCCACATGTCCCTAGAAACCCCTCGCATGCGTCAACATGCTCGGTGGCAATACGCATAAGGCATAAACATGTCAATCAATTTTAGGGAAGAGAATTTACATACGCAATCCCCTGCGTGATGATAGCCAACTAGGGGGTTATGCGATGTGAGGAGCGTCACTACTAGGGTTAGAATCAAATGGACTCGAACCCTAAGTTTCCTAAGTGAATGACATGATTCTGACCAGGAGTCGAAATCTAACCCTAATTCTAGAGTACAAAATAGATTAAATTTTTCCATCGTTAAAGATGAATAATTCCAAGGTAAAATAATTGTTAACTAATGTCAAGGGAATTTTATTTAAATTAACTGCCCTAAGTCTCAGAAAATTTCGGCATCGTAACGCATTTTAACATTTAGATTAATTATTTTAAAAAGGTCTCCTAAAATAATTATGAGAAAAATTTAAATAAAAAGATTAAAATAACCTTTACCTATGTAATGCTATAAAAATTACCCCTTGATTAAACAAAATCAAATAAATAAAATTATAAAATAATATAACCCCAATAATGATGGTCCACTAATATAATAATCTCAACAATTAAAATTCAATAAATGCCAAGGTAAAATTTTACTAAGAAGAATTAAATCCACTATGCCCAACTCAACTAAATTAATAAAAATAATAAAATTAATAACGGGATTTTCCCAAACTAATTTAGTTAAATCCTTCTAGAAAATCTAAAGGCTAGTATTAAAATAATTAAATCCCACCCACTAATTCATCTCAAGGGGGAGAATAAAATTTAAACCCATTGAATTCTTTAAAACACTACCCAAATAAAATTTTACACAAAAAATATTACTACAATAAATTCACACTCTCATGAAAATGACCCCTTTTAAAAAAATCACTCAAGGGAAAAAAATAATAAAAGTAACTTTAGAAGGAAAAGGGAGAGGGAAAATTCACGTTCAAAATGGACATGAAATAGTTAAATAATTTAACTTACTAAATCTCACTCATCTCCCAATCCCAAAACTTGTCATAGTATTATTTTATTAGTTTCTAATCTAGTTTGCCCTAACCCTATCATATCCTCTCTTCCATCTCTTTTCTTTCATTCTTTTTGTTCTCTTCTCTCTTTTTGTTTCTCTCTTTGTTTCTCTTTGTTCTCTCTTTCTTACAGGTTGGTTTTCTTCTCCAATGGCTTGGAAGCCATGAGAATACCTCTTAGAAGTATATATTCATTTAATATCTACAAGGTTCCATTTACTAAAAACCCCCCCATCGCTGGTTGTAGTTAAGGAAATGGTTTGGGGTGGGGGAGACAGTCCTCCCACCCACCCCCCCCCCCCCCCTATATAGTGGGAGGTGTAGTGGGAGGATCATTCCCCCCCACCATATTGTGAGTAGCGAGGGTTTGTGGGGACGGCAGCTGTGCTGCCATCTCCCAAACTTACTCTCTTTTTAAAAAAAAAAAAACTTAAAACTAAAACCCTTATGGCATTTGGTCGTTCCCACTTTCATCTAGTATTTTTTATCAGCAACAGAAATGAATATTATTTAGTTTATAATTTCTGTAAGACAATTTATCACTATATATATATACACACACACAATCACATTCTGGAATAATAAAACTAGATTTGTATCTTATAATAAACCAGTAGTATTTACATCTTTTTTTTTTCTTGAAAAATAATTAAAATAGAAATACTATTTCTTCTTTTCCCTTTTTTTTTATAGAATTAAATAAAGCAGAATAACATATTTTTATTTAGAAACAAATTTTCCCTCTATAGCTATCTTTTCAACAACAAGTAAATGACAATCCTATTTCCCCCTTTTTTTTTTAAACATACAATTTAATTTGAACAACATTATCTCATTTTCTTTTTTGTTTAAATGCAATGTAATACTATAATAGAATAACATTTAATATAGGACAAAAAGAATGATTTAGTACCAGCATTCAATAAATGTATCACAAATGGAAAAACATGCTTGCATAAACAGAATTTATTACATTCCAACATTTCAACTTGAGGGTACAATTTTTTTTTATAGCAAAATACATCAAGGCTTCCAAGGCCATGGCTCTCAAACAACCAACCAAATAAGGCAAATAAAACTAAAATAAACTTTTCTCCAAAGCTCCAAGAATCTAAAATGAGATGCAATGAAAATAAACACAAAGGGAGAAGGCCAAGCCATGCAAATTGCCATCCTCCATATGACAAACCCGCTAGTGGCTCACCCCTGAGCTGGGGAGGTAGATCTCACATGGGATTCTTTTCACACCACAACAAAGAGATCACAAACAACACATATTCACCCAAGGATTTTGCACAATACAAAACTCTTTAAAATGAGTTTGGAGGGGAAGTGGACCCCTCAACTCTAGGGGTCACTCCAAAAACTCAATAATCACAATACCATAAGGCCTTAAGCCAAAATAATATCTCCATAAAACTCAAAATCACCAGGGAACTCTTGCCAACCAAAATACTCCCAAACACCATAGAATGCCCTCAAGGCTATAAATAGAATAACACCAGGAGGTGACCTCGAGGAGGTTCACTCTCTCCCACCCCTTACAAGTTGAGCATTTTCTCCAAGTGGAGAGGCTCTTACAAACATCCAACCCACACAAAAGAAAATAACAACCCAACATAAAATTTCAAGCACATGAGTAAAATGAAACAAGCATAAGGGAATGGCTAATGCCATAGGGCTTACCTTAAAATCCCAACAATGGACGCACTTTGAAGAAGAGCCCACAAGCTTGCTCCAAGTCTCCAATCCTCCAAGTCTCCTCCAACTCTTTCCCAAAAAATGCCAAAGATAGAAAAACTTCCAAAAAGCAAGAAATCCCAACCCATCTCTAAGAGGAGATAAAATAGGCCTTCAAATTTGGCCCTAAGAAATGAGAAGGTGATACTTGTCACCTTGTCCTTCCTCATCCCATGCCACTTGTAAGGGAGAAGGAGTGTGAGGGTGACAAGTGTCACCCTCTAATCCTTTCAAACCCTTACCTTATCCACTTGTGCTTTCACACATGTGTGAGAGCCCAAGTGGTGAGGTGGCAACTCTCCTCATGGCTCTATGAGGATAAGGGATGACACATGTCATCCACTTATCCTCCAAGAGCCCTCTCCCTCCAATATGCTCTCACAAGTGTGTGAGAGTCTTGGGGGAGATTCCCACACACTTGTGGGTCTTGAAGACCCCCCAAGTCTTCTTGGTGGAGGAATTCCCAAGCCTAGGGAAGGGAGATGGGCCTTTTCTAGTGCATGACTCATCTCCCACCCTTAGCCATTTTGAAATTTCGTCACATTTACTAAACCCAAGTTTAGAGTGACTAGATGGGAGTTACCCTAGGGTTTAGTAAGTCCAAGTGGATCCTAGACCCTAGGGGTACCACCTAGGGTTAGTTTGGAACTCTACTAAACACATAAGGAGGTGTAAAATCCCATAAATAAAGGAACACCAAATGGTGTGAATTAAAACATAAATTTTACAATAAATAATTAAATCAAATAAAAGGGTAGAATAGGCCAATTAATTACAATCAAGCATTTACAAAATCATCACTCGATCAAACATGATCCTCATCTCTCTTCGAAATGGATTGGCTTAACAAGGAATTACATAATTGAGATCTGCCTCCAATTTTTCGTGGCCTGAAAAATCACCTACACACTCAATCAAATGGTCAATCCAACATAAAGATATTATAGCCAAAGAAACTAAAATTAAAATCATGTCAGATCACATTATTCATACACAACATTAATAACTCATATCATAATTAAGATTTACAAATGCATTTTCTATCTAATATCCCAAAATCAGAATCCAATAACAAGTCCATAAAATGAGCTCATAATCATCATCAATAATAATCATCAAATGTAGCTCACATGTCTAGAAACATAAGAGCATAAAAATAGAATCTAATGAAATTACCACATAACTAATCAAAACTAATCCAAAATCAGGAGATATAGTCTAAATCTCCATAATGGAAATCAATAGTTTCTAAATGTCTGAAAATGTCTCCAACTATAATGTAAAATGATCAAAATAGGGAAGTGAAATAAATCAGCCTCACATCCTCCCCCCTAAGAGTAAACTTCCTCCTAGAAGTTGTCAAAAAGGTGAGGATAGAGTGTTTTCAAACTAGTTGTATCCTCCCGAGTCACCGTGACCTCATCATAATGATCCCACTACACCCTAACCTGGTCCAACTCTTGACCTCGAAGACCTAGAGTCCGACGAGCCAATATGTGAATTGGCTCCAAAGCCAATGGCTTGTCCACCTCTACCTATAGAGCACTCCAATCCAATACATGAGATAAATTAGATATATATCTCCATAATACAGACACATGAAAAACATCGTGGATGCACAGTAGGTTAGGTGGCAATGCTAGACGGTAGGCTAGGTCCTATCTGCTCTAAGATCTCAAAAGCTTATGGACTATGGTGCGATCTTAGAGCCCTTTCCCTAATGGATTGTACTCTTGTGTGGACACACTCTCAAGAATACTCTATCATCAACCGAGAAGCTCCGATCTAGTCTCTTAGCATCGACATACTTCTTATGTCTATCCTATGCCTCATGAAGTCTCTACCTAATTAGTGTGACCTGTCGCACCATATCTTGAACCAACTCTAGACCAATGGTAACCATGTCCTCTATCTGATGCCAACTCAATGGTGTTGTGCAAGGTCTACAGTACAAATCTTGAAAATGAGGCATACCCAACGAGCTGTGATTCCCATTATTTTAGGAAAACTCAACTAGATACAGATACTCATCCCATCTAGACTAGTGGTCCATAACATACATATGGAGCATATCCTCCAACTCCTAATTCACCTACTCTGTCTGACCATCTGTCTCAGGGTGATATGCAGAGCTAAAGTTGAGCTATGTGCCCAACACCTACTATAAAGCCCTCCAAAAGGCTAAAGTGAAAAATGAGTCCTTGTCAGAAATGATGGGATGAGGTACCCCATGTAATCTCACAATATCATCCAAGAATACTCTCACCACTGTTGGTGCATTGTACGTCATGCGTATAGGTGAGAAATGTGCTACCTTGGTCAACTTGTCAACTGTCACCATGATGACATCATGGTGGCAAAAAGACATAGGAAGACCAATAATGAAATCCATGGGAATGGAGTTCCATTTCCACTCAGGTATCTCGTGAGGGTATAAAAGACCCACTATATGTTGATGCTCGGCCTTGACCCTCTGACACTTAAGGTATCGAGCAACAAACTCTGTAATATCCTGTCTCATACCCACCCAATGGTACAATTGTTGTAGGTTGGCATGCATCCTCTTCGCCCCTGGGTGTACTGCATAAGGTGCTCTATGAGCCTCTAATAACACTACAATATGTAGGTCACCTGCATGGGGTAGATAGATGCACAGTCGATGATGAAGTAACCCATCTTCCTCAAGGGAGTACCCTACAAACTTGCCCACAAGGGCCTTTGTGACTGGATCTCCTACTGCACCTCAATAAACTACTCATCCTCAAGCAAATACTAAATAATGCATACCCTCAAGTCCACACTCAGAGTCAAGGTCAAGATCTACTAGTGCCTCTGACTTAATGCATCAGCAACCACGTTCTCCTTCCCTTTTCTATCGTGGACATCAAAGTCATAATCGCAAAGAAACTCTATCTAACGTTGCTGATAGGCATTCAGATTCGGTTGCGTGAATATGTACTGAATGATGTGATGATATGAATGAAGATCAAAGTGATGACCCAATAGGAAATGCCTCCAATGAACTAGAGCATGAACCACTGTTGTGAGCTCTAAATGATCAGTGGGGTAGTTCATCTCATGAGTCTTGAGCTTTCGAAACTCATACGTGATCGCTCTACCACTCTACATAAGTACGGCTCCCAAACCCTCAAGTGATGCATCAGTACAAACCATAAAATCTGTTACTAGATTAGGAACCACTAAGATGGGAGCACTAGTAAGATTCTCCTTGAGGACCCCAAAATCCATCTCACACTTCTCAGTCCTAGTAAAACTATTCCCTTTCTATTGAAGGGAAGTGATGGGGTGTGCTATCCAAGAGAAGCCCTTAACAAATCTTCGGTAATAACTAGCTAACCCCATGAAACTCCTGACCTCTATCACACTAGTGGGTGTTGGCCAATCCCGGATAGCCCTAATCTTTAATGGATCTATGGAGATACCATTGCTAGATAGGATGTGTCCCAAATACTGCACCTCTGTCCTAAAAAATGCACACTTCGCCAGGTTGCCATAAAGATTCTACTCCCTCAAGAACTACAAAACCTGACATAGGTGCTCCTTCTCGGTCAGCGAATAGATCAATATATCATCAAGAAAAATAATCAAGAAATTATCCAAGTAGGTACGGAACACCCTGTTCATGAGACTCATGAACACTGCAGGGGCGTTCGTTAAGCCAAAAGGTACCACAGTGAACTCATAATAGCTCCAGAAGGTGGTCTTATGGATGTCCACCTCTGTGATGCACAACTGATGATAACCAGAATTCAGGTCTATCTTAGAGAACATCCTAGGTCCCTACATTTGATTGAAGAGATCGTCAATCCTGGTAAGAGGGTAATGGTTCTTCATTGTCACCTTATTTAGTTACCTTTAATCCATGCACAAATGAAGAGACCCATCCTTCTTCTTCATGAAGATGACTAGAGCACCCCAAGGTGAAACACTTGGTCAGATATTCCCCCTCTTGAGCAAGTCCTCTAACTATAACTTGAACTCTGTGAGCTCATGAGTGGTCATCCTATAGGGTGCTTGGGACACTGGCTTGGCACCCGACACTAGATCAATATGAAAGTCTACCTCTCAATAGGGTGGCATCTGAGGTAACTCTGGTGGAAACAGATTGGCAAACTCTCTCAAGATGAGATGGTCATCTAATGATACCTCAGGCTCATCCTCTGATCTGTCACTAACTGTTATAGTGAACATCTGACATTGCTTTTGCATGCAGTACTTAAGCTGCTGAGTAGATATCATACAAATTGTCACGGGCTTCTGAAGACCCACTATCTCAACTAACATATCATGATCATCTAAGTAGCTAATCACCTTTCAGTGATAATCTAGCTTGGTTGTATGAGCCACAAGCTAGTCCACGCCCAAAACCACACCATACGATCCTAAAGGCTTAACCTTAAGGTCACATAATGTAGTAAAGGATCCCAAAGATATCTCATAGTCATGGACTAAGGCATCTATTGCCATCTTAGCCCCTATGGCCAACTCAACCTCCCACCTATTGCCTTGCCTAGAGGCCACCAGCTTACAACACTCCAATAACAATGGAGATATGAATGAATGAGTAGTGCTAGAGTCAAGTAAAATAGAAATGGGGACACCCCTAATCATACTTGAGGTCTCAATCACTGATGCGTAAAAATTAGCCTAGCAGTTATCAACCACCGAGAACATACTGTAGGACCTACCCACATCTCCAACTATCTATTCTTATCCTCCTGCATGAGGTTGTCCCCTTGCTATAAGGCCCTGTGGACACTCTCTGGCTAGATGTCCTGCTCCACCACAAACATAGCATGGGCCCCAAGGCTGTACCTATCCAGACTGAGTCCTACCACTCTGTTGTTGTCTAGATCAACTCGTGGACCCCTGTGAACCCCTGTAAGACTGTTGTGATCTCATAGGTCCTGCAAGTGGTCCCTGCTATCTCTTATCCCTACGCGGACCCTGCCACTGCAAACCTTGATTATGAGCCCCATGTGCCCTTTGTTGTGTCTTGGATCTCTACTGCTGCTATGGGTACTACTGCTATGGAGGGCTAGGAGCTAATGGCGCATAACTAAACCCTCCTCTCTGAGGTAGTGGTGGCAGTCGATAGAATCCCTGCTACTGCTAGCTATGATCTTGAAACTGAGGGCATGAACTCTAACCTTGTCCCTGTATCTCCTTAGCTATGTATGCTTTCTCAGTAGCATCACTCAATGTTTGGGGGTTTGCCATGCACATAGACCCTACTATCCCATGGTTCAACCCTTTGATAAACTTATGAACTAGGTGTTTCTAATCATGGAGATACTTTGCATAATGTGACAACTCAGTGAACATTCCCTCATACTATGCTATAGTAATCCCTTGCTATTATAAATCATGGAATTCATTGATACGACGCTACCTATAGTGGTCTGATAGGTATCGTGTATTAAAGCACTCAATGAATGTCTCCCATGAAAGTGTATCCAAGGATAAGCGATGCTTGCACTCCACAGTGCGCCACCAACTCGCTGCTACATCTCTCAACAAATGGACCGCCATGCATGCTTTTGTATCACCCTCATAAGGATGCAAGGCAAAGCACCTGTCTAAACTGATAAGCCAAGCCTTAGCCTCAGCTCCCTCTGTGGCCCCTATGAAAGTAGGTAGATTCAACCTAAGTAAGTCTCTAATAGGATCTCCTCGATCTCTGTGCCCTCTGATAAGCTCACCCCTACCATAATCGTAAGGGTCGTGATAAATCTTCTCTACTCTCATTGCCTCCTCTCACCTCGCTTGGTGTAGTGGACTCTTGCTACGACCTCTATAAGCTGAACCAATGTCCTCCATAGTAGTCTTAGGAATCTCTACAAAAGGCTCTACTCGAGGTGCCGCTCATGGCTTGATGTTGGGCTCCACACATGGCTCCTGTCATGGAACAATGTAGGGCTCAATGTGCGACTCTACTACCACTGGTAGCAATCTCTCTAACACCGCTTGTAATGCCTGTAAGATCTGTGGTCCAATATCAGGTGCTACTGGTGGTGCCTGCTGCTCTAGTGGAGTTGGTGGTCCCTGACAATCTATTGTAGACTTCTCATTTCGTATCTCTATGGATGTTGTGGTGCATGAGTGCGCTCGCTGAACTCGTCAGGGAGGCATCCTACAATAGCAAGGTAATTGCAAATTAATCAAAATTACAGAATAAATAATGTGCCCAAATAAGCCTAGTGTTCAAACTTGGTCTCTGATACCAAATGTCATGCCCACATTTCCCATGCAGTCACGACATGCAACACACATGTCATGTCCACATTTGTCATGTGGTCATGGCATGAAATATCAAAAACTTTTCCACATGTCCCTAGAAACCCCCACGCACATGTCAGCATGCTCGGTGGCAATACGCATAAGGCATAAACATGTCAATCAGTTTTGGGGAAGAGCGTTTACATATGTAATCCTTTGTGTTATGATAGATGACTAGGGGGTTAAGTGACGTGAGGAGCGTTGCTACTATGGTTACGATCGAATGGACCTAAACCTTAAGTTTTGTAAGTGAATGACATGATTCCGACTGGAGTCAAAATCTAACCCTAATTCTAGAGCACAAAATAGATTAAATTTCACCATCGTTAAAGACTAATAATTGCAAGGTAAAATAACTATTAACTAATATCAAGGGAATTTTATTTAAATTAACTCCCCTAAGTCTTGGAAAATTTTGGCAGCATAATGTGTTTTTAACTTTTGTATTAATTATTTTAAAAAGGTCTCCTTCTAAATTAATTATGAGAAAAATTTAAATAAAAAGATTAAAATAACCTTCACCTAAGTAACACTATAAAAATTACCCTTTGATTAAATGAAACCAAATAAATAAAATTATAAAATAATATAACCCCAATAATGATTGTCCACTAATATAATAATCTCAACAATTAAAATTCAATAAATACCAAGGTAAAATTTTACTAAGAAGAATTAAATCCACTATGCCCAACTCAACAAAATTAATAAAAATAATAAATTAATAACCAGATTTTCCCAAACTAATTTAATTAAATCCCTCTAGAAAATCTAAAAGCTAGTATTAAAATAATTAAATCCCACCCACTAATTCATCTCAAGGGGGGGAATAAAATTTAAACCCATGAAATTCTCTAAAAGACTACCCAAATAAAATTTTACACAAAAATCATTACTATGATAAATTCACAATCTCATGAAAATGACCCCTTTTAAAAAAATCACTCAAAGGAAAAAATAATAAAAGTAACTTTAAAAGAAAAAGGGAGAGGGAATTGTCACATTCAAAATGGACATGAAATAGTTAAATAAATTAACTTACTAAATCTCGACCATCTCCCAATCCCAAAAGTTGCCTTAGTATTATTTTATTAGTTTCTAATCTAGTTTGCCCTAACCCTATCACATACTCTCTCCCATCTCTTTTCTTTCATTCTTTTTGTTATCTTCTCTCTTTTTGTTTCCCTCTTTGTTTCTCTTTGTTCTCTCTTTCTAGCAGGTTGGTTTTCTTCTCTAATGGATTGACTACCATGAGAATACCTCTCAGAGGCATATATTCATTTAATATATACAGGGTTCCATTTATTTTTTTTGTAATATATATATATATATACACATATAATATGTTTCAGATCTGAGAACTTTTTTTTCCATTTTATGAATTTATATATATATATATCTATATATATATATTTTACATTTACTAAATATTAATGTCAAAAAATATGAAGGAACACTGCAGGTTTAAAAGCAAAATAAGCCCAAATTTTAGATCAAGGCCGATGGCCCTTAAATCCTCCCTGCTGTTGGTTGTAGTTAAGTAAATGGTTTGGGATGGGGGAGGCAATCCTCCTACCCACTATATAGTGGGAGGTGGGTGGGGGGATCTTCCCCCCCACCACCATATTGTGAGAAGCGAGGGTTTGTGGGGGCGGCGGTTGTGCCACCATCCCCCAAACTTACTCTCTTTTGTTTTATTTAAAACACTTCAAACTAAAACCCTTACGGGGCTCAGTCATTCCCACTTTTATCCAATCTTTCTTTATCAGCAAGAAAAATGAATATTATTTACTTTATAATTTATCTAAGATAGTTTATCAGTTTGTGTGTGTGTGTGTATATATATACACACAATCACATTATGGAATAATAAAATCAAATTTGTATCTTATAATAAACCAGTAGTATTTACATCTTTTTTTTTCTTGAAAAATAATTAAAACATAAATACTATTTCTTATTTTCATTTTTTTTGATAGAATTAAATAAGGTAGAATAACATATTTTTATTTAAAACAAATTTTCCCTCTATAACTATCTTTTCAATAGCAAGCAAATGATAGTCCTATTTCCACTTTTTTTTTTAAACATATAATTTAATTTGAACGGCATTATCTCAATTTTTTTTTGTTTAAATGCAACGTAATACTATAACTAAATAATATTTAATATAGGACAACAAGAATGATTTAGTACCAACATTCAATAAATGTATAACAAATGGAAAAACACGCTTGCATACATAGAATATATTAAATTCCAACATTTCAACTTGAGGGTACAATTTTTTTTTTACAGCAAAATACATCAAAGCCTCCAAGGCCATGGATCTCAAACAGCTAACCAAATAAGGCAAATAAAACAAAAATAAGCTTTTCTCCAAAGCTCCAAGAATCCAAAATGACCTGCAATGAAAATAAACACAAAGCGGGAAATCCAAGCCACGCAAATCACCCTCCTCCCTACCATAGACACGCTAGTGGGTCACTCCTGAGCTGGGGAGGTAGATCTCATATGAGATTCTTTTCACACCACAACAAAGAGATCACAAACAACACATATCCACCCAAGGATTTTGCACAATACAAAACTCATTAAAATGAGTTTGAAGGGGTAGGGGAGTGGACCCCTCAACTCAAGAGGTGACTCCAAAAACACGATAATCACAATACCACGGGGCCTCAAGCCAAAATAATATCTCCATAAAATTCAAAATCACTATGGCACTCTCGCCAGCCAAAATACTCCCAAAAACCATAGAATGCCCTCAAGGCTATAAATAGAACAACACTAGGAGGTGACCTCGAGGAGATTCAATCGCCCCCACCCCTTACAAGTTGAGCATTTTCTCCAAATGGAGAGGCTCTTACCAACACCCAACCCACACAAAAGGAAATAACAACCCAACATAAAATTTCAAGCACACGAGTAAAATGAAACAAGCATAAGGGAATGGCTAATGCCTTAGGGCTTACCTTAAAAGCCCAACAATGGATGCACTTTGAAGAAGAGCCCACAAGCTTTCTCCAAGTCTCCTCCAACTCTTTCCCAAAAAACTCCAAAGATATAAGAATTTCCAAAAAGAAAGAACCCCCAACTCCTCTCCAAGAGATGATAAAATAGGCCTTCAAATTTAACCTTGAGGAATGAGAAGGTGACACTTGTCACCTTCTCCTTCCTCATCCCATGTCACTTACAAGGGAGAAGGAGTGTGAGGGTGACAAGTGTCACCTTCTAATCCATTCAAACCCTCACCTTATCCACTTGTGCTCTCACACGTGTGAGAGCCCAAGTGGTGAGGTGGCAACTCTCTTCATGGCTCCATGAGGATAAGAGATGACACATGACATCCTCTTATCCTCCAAGAGAGCCCTCTCCCTCCAAGATACTCTCACACATGTGTGAGAATCTTGGGGGAGGTTCCCACACACTTGGGGTTCTTGAAGACCCCCAAGTGCTCATGGTGGAGGAATCCCCAAGCCTAGGGAAGTGAGATGGGCCTTTCCCAAGGCATGACTCATCTCCCACCTTTAGCCATTTTGAAATTTCGTCACATTTACTAAACCCAAGTTTAGAGTGACTAGATGGGAGTTACCCTAGGGTTTAGTAAGTCCAAATGGACCCTAGACCCTATGGGTACCACCTAGGGTAAGTTTGGAACTATACTAAACACATAAGGAGGTGTAAAATCACATTAAATGGCCCATAAATAAAAGAACACCAAATGGTGTGAATTAAAACATAAATTTTAGAACACATAATTAAATCAAATAAAAGGGCGGACTAGGCCAATTAATTACAATCAATCATTTACAAAATCATCACTCGATCAAACATGATCCTCATCCCTCTTGGGAATGGATCATTTGAACAAGGAATTACATATGTGTGAGATCTGCCTCTGATTTTCTGTGGCCTAGAAAATCACCTACGCACTGGATCAAACAATCAATCCAACATAGAGATATCATAGCCAAAGAAATATAAATTAAAATCATGTCATCACATAATTCATGCACAACATTAATAACTCACATCATAATTAAGATTTACAAATGCATTTTCTATCTAATATCCTGAAATCAAAATCCAATAACAAGTCAATAAAATGACCTCATAATCATCATTAATAATAATCATCAAATGTATCTCACATGCATAGCATCATAAGAGAATCAAAATGGAATCTAATCAAATCACCACATAACTAATCAAAACTAATCCAAAATGAGGAGATATAGTCTAAATCTACATAATGGAAATCAATAGTTTCTAAATGTCTAAAAATGTCTCCAACTATAATGTAAAATGATCAAAATAGGGAAGTGAAATAAATTGGCCTCACACATCTCTATTGATTGGATTACAGTGTTTAGAAAATAACTAAAAATAAGTATGCAATACCGAAGAATGGTTTGAACCAGAGAGCTACAAGGAGTCAGAGCTATGGACCAACAATAAGAGCTCAGTCCACTGTAAATCTAGGAGTTCTACTGCCACCATTGGTTACTACTGCAAGGAGAAGAGTGAATCAAGCTACTGCAACATCAGGAGTGAATATGGGAGCACCTATACCTCCGAGGAACTACACAAATTGGAACACTGGCAGTCCTCTCATTCTTCCAGTACCACCAGCTGATCCAATTCCAACCAATGCTTTGAAGGCCCTGCCTAAATTTAGTGGAGAAGATTTTAAAACACTAGGAGAATATCTTCAAGATGTATCAAATGTTTGTACAGTGCATGTTATCACCATAGAAAATTTAGCAATTAGATTGTTAGCAGCTTCTTTCAAAGGAAAGGCTTTGGACTGGTATAGATCCTTGACACCAAATACAATATCTACATGTGATCACCTTGGTGATGCTTTCTTTGCAAGATTTAGTGAGAAGGGTGACAAATCATCCCCACTGCAGCAATTAATTACCATAAGAAGGGCACCACAAGAAGCCATGACCGATTTCAACTCAAGATTTCAAAAGACCTGGGACAGAATTCCTGCTACAGCCAGGCCACCATCAGGTATGTCTATTGTGTTCTACCTCAAAGCTTTTAATTCTGATATATCTGTAATGATTCAGTCCTTA
Organism: Cunninghamia lanceolata; assembly: GCA_027924645.1. NCBI lineage: Eukaryota > Viridiplantae > Streptophyta > Pinopsida > Cupressales > Cupressaceae > Cunninghamia > Cunninghamia lanceolata. Next base: position 43,524 of record BSBN01000149.1, on the reverse strand, counting down.
GGAGGTCAGACTCTGCTAGAAGCATGAGTTAGCTGTTAAAGCTGAAAATAACTTGATAGATGCTAGAAAACTACCTCCAGGGCTTCCTATGCCCATGTTCCCAGAAATCTCCTTACCTTTGCCGTAAGAAGCTCCTAATCTTGTAGTTCCACCTATGTCTATGTATACAGTCCCAACACCTCAACAACCTACTATCGAAATGCCTTCTACTCAACAATTTGAAATGGATGATGTCAAGAATATTCTCAAAACCTTCTCAAATGAGATAATTAATCTCAAAAAGAAACGAACTTCCTATCCAAAGCCTTCTTACCAAGGTTTCCAAGGAAACAAACCCCCATATCAATCAAATCAATATCAAGGCCCTCAAAGGCAAAATAATCCTTAACCATCAAACCAATTGGTCATAGTCCCTACACGTCTACAAGTTGTTCTTCATAATCCCAATAGAGAAATAGTTCTAGCACAATATAATTTAGTAGGAGACACCAATGCTTGGTGCTTCCCTTGCAGCAATGCCCATATGCCTAGAGATTGTCCCAGAGACAATCTACAACAAAAGATACTAGAATAGAGAAGAGGAGAAGGTCAAGTCATGACATCTAATGCTCCTCCATATCAATCACCTATTGTCCAGAATGCAATGATGATGGCTCAGATGCAAGGGATGTCTATTCAGCAAGAGGAGGAAATTGCTCTCGAGCACACTTTATTTTCATGGATTGAAGATGAAGATTTGGTATTCCTAAATGAGGCATCTACTTCCAAGAAACCCTTAGTGCAGTCTGATTACTACACAAGATCAAAGTGAAGAATGATGGAACAATCCAAAGTCACAAATAATGAGACTGTTGTGGACCCTCCTTTCCAGAATCATTATAATCCAGTCACTAGGCAAGAAGTGCCTCAACCATTTCAGAATCAAGCACCCTCTGGTCAGATGTTGGAAAGAGCAACGTATCCTTACAACCCAAAGACACAAACACAAGGACCTATGAATGTGGTAGAGTAGTTGAAAAAGACTCCAACGCATGTGTCAATCTAGAACATGTTGGCGATCGTTGAACAAAAGACACTGTTAAAAGAAGCATTACAAAGCAAGGTGGGCTTTAAATCTTTTAGTACTAAAGAACAAGTTGCTAATAAAGGAAAGGCTCAATACAAGGACACTACACCTTTGTAGACAGTAGCTTTGTTGAATAATACACCTGAGGTAGGTAAATCTAAGCCAAACCCATTTTATCTGACTTTAATAGTGGGAAAGAAATTGCTATAGAATTCAATGATAGATTCTCGAACAAGTACTACAGTCATGCCAAAACAAATAACAGATGCTTTAAAGATAAAATATGAGTCACTTACTAGAGGTGTCATGCAATTAGATGGGGAATCTATTCAAACTATAGGAAGGATCAAACAACTCTGACTACAGTTGTATACTTACCCCAACATAATTGTTAAACAAGATGTAGTGGTCATAGATATTCCCCATGTCTTTGGTCTATGCCCAGCTAGAGATTTCACAGCCAAGATAAGAGGGTTTATGTCACTAGATTGGTCACATCTAATTTTAAGAACCAAGTATGGGACAAAGATGAAAGTATTTTCAAAACCTTTGTCCAAAGATCACACCACTAATGAACCAGCCCCAAGGATAGAAGCATCTCATGACATGATGAATAAGGAAGAAAGAGTCTTTGTTGAAGAATTAAGTGATTGGATTGAACATGATCAACAAGAAGAGGAAAATAGTGAATGGATGACCATGATGCATAGTGATCCTTATGGAAACTATGACTCTACCGGTCTGGGTACCTATGTTATTTTTTAGGAAGGCCAAGAAATTTCAAATGTTATGAGAAAAGAAGTATCTGAAAATAAAGAGTTTGGAGGAAACTCTGAAATCTGGACCCTAAATTTTGATGGGGCTAGGAGCAAGAATGTTGGTGGAGTAGGTATTTGCCTTACTGCCCCAAATGGTGAGAAGATTCTAAGAGCTATACACTTTCAATTTGCTTGCACTAGAATAATCATGTTGAATATGAATCTTTAGTACATGGTCTTATGTTGGACAAGAAAATAGGAATTATGAATTTGATAGTTAAAGGAGACTGAGAACTAGTGGTGAAACAAGTCAAATAAAAAGCATTAGCAAAGAATGTAAGAAGGAGGTCTTACTGCCACAGGATTTGGGATCTGATGGAAAGTTTTAATGCTTTCAATATTAAAGTCATTCCTAGGACACAAAACACTAAAATAGATAGTATGACACAAATTGGTTCTCAATTTGACCCAGTAAGCGACCTGCTTATTAATAGTGAGTTAGTCAAAGTTATAGTTAGACCAGCAATTCTAGATAATGACCAGAATTGGAAAATTTTTGATAATGATCTTCAAGTACTCTTGTTTTTGCAATAGTCAGGAGAGTTTGCTGATCAGTTAGAACCCAAGATTGAAGAAGCTTATGGGGATCAAATTATTCAACTAAAGTCAAATAAACTTCCCAAAGGACTTATCACTCTAGAAAATCTATTTGACCCCGAGGATGTAAGCCTAGACAAAAGGAGGTTTAAGGCAAGTAAAGATGAGTATTCTGAAATCTAGGTCAGTGAAGCAAGAAAGTTAAAGATAGGTAATGCTACTACCCAAGAGGAAAAAGAGAGGTTGGTTGCTTTATGTAACAAGTATGATAGGGTGATTGCTTGGACCTATGAAGATCTCCATGGCTATAATAGAGATATCATTCAGCACACCATAGAGCTTGTTGAGGGGTCAAAACTAGTCTAACAGACGTAAAGGCTAGCGAATCCTAGAATTGAGCCACTAATGGTAGGCGAACTTGAAAAACTTCTAGAATCAAAGATCATTTTTCCAATTACACACTCAACCTGGGTGTATAATTTGGTACTTGTAAGAAAAAAGAATGGTGATATAAGACCTTGTGTTGATTTCAGAGACCTAAATAAGGCATCATTAAAACATCACTACCCCTTACCTTCTATGGAACAGATCTTGTAGACTGTGGCTGGGTCACAAATATTTTCTTTGCTTGATGGTTTCTCAGGATATAATTAGATTTGGTTAGCTAATGAAGACCAACACAAGACAACATTCACTACAAAGTGGGGAACATTTGCATATGCAAAGATGCCTTTTGGGCTTTTAAATGTTGGAGCTACCTTCCAACGAGCTATGGATGTGGCATTTGGATAACTCATTAATAAGATCATTGTGATCTATCTAGATGATCTGACCATATTCACTAAGGATTCCAAAGATCATTTTGAGCACCTAGAGGCTGTTTTTCAAAAGTGTCAAGAATTTGGAATCTCCCTGAATCATAAGAAGTGCATCTTTGCTGTACCTCAAGGGAAACTTTTGGAACACATAGTTTCAAAGGATGAGATTTCCATTGATCCAGAGAGGGTCATAGCCATAATGAATCAATCTTTTCTAGTTAATAAAAAGGTAGTCCATTCCTTCTTAGGAAAGATTAATTTTGTCAACCGCTTTATATTAGATTTTGCTGGGCTAGTGAGACCTATTACTTTGTTGCTAAAGAAAGATCTAGTTTTCAAATAGACTACAGAAGGAAGACATTCTCTTGAAGAAGTTAAGAAATCTATTTCAACTACACCAGTACTAAGAAACCTAGATTTCTCTAGGCCTTTTATAATGTATGTGTATGGAGGAGAATTCAGTGTTGCAGTTGTCTTAACTCAAAAAGATGATCAAGAAGAAGTGGAACATCCAATATCATTCTTCTCTAGAACACTTAGAGAGTATGAATCAAGGTAAAATTTTGTTGAAAAACAAGCATATGCTATGGTAAAATCCCTTAAGAAATTCAGGCATTTAGTAATAGGAAATAAAATTCTGATATTGGTAGCCCGCCCTAGTGTAAGAGAATACATCATGGAAGGTGAGCTCACTGAAAAAAGAACCAATTGGATAACTAAGATTTTAGAATATGATGTAGAAATAAGGCCCACCTAGTTGGTTAGAGGCAAGGGACTGTGTCAGTACATGACTCAAGACATAGAAAAATCAAGGACAAAAGAAAATGAAAATGAAACAGTGCTAAGACTCCAAGAGATTGATCAAGATTCTTGGGTCAAATACATAATACAATTCATGAGAACTGGTGTATTCCCAAATGAACTCTCCCCTGATAAGAAAAGATACTATAGATAGTAGGGAGTCCATTTTGTATTACTTGATCATATACTATTTAGAAGGAACATTGATGGAATACTATTGAAATGTGTAGAGAGAGATAAGTCCCAAAAAGTATTATATGAGTTGCATCATGGAGCCACAGGGGGCCATTTTTCAACAAGGACTACTGCAATCAATGTGACACAAGATGGCTATTTATAGCCTACCCTATTTGCAGATTGCTATCAAATGGTCAAGGAATGTCAGGATTGCCAGTTCTACACTAGGAAGACAAGAAATGAAGCATTTCCCTTAAGCCCCATAATAGTAGATGAACCCTTTGCTCAGTACGGTTTAGACTTAATCGGCATGATTAATCTAGTGTCAAATATGGGATATAAGTGGATTCTTACTGCAACAGATTACTTTACAAGGTGGAGTGAAGTAGTACCACTCAAAGAGGCTACTGAAAAAGTAATCCTAGAGTTCTTAGAGGTGATAAAAACTTGGTTTGGTCCTCCTCGCACCATCATATCAGATAACGCTAAAGCATTCTTGGGGACTAAACTATCTGAGTTTGCCTTGGAAAATGGAATATATCTAAAGACGTCTTCTAACTATTACCCACAAGGTAATGGCTTGCTAGAGTCCACTGATAAGAATCTGATCAGACTCATAAAAAGAATCGAAGCTGACCATCATAGAGAGTGGCACAAGTCACTTAATACAACAGTATGGGATGACAGGATCATGCCAAAGCAAATAACTAAAATGTCTCCTTATGAACTAGTCTATGGTAAGAATGTTGTGATGCCTCTAAGTATAGAGATTCCTACCTTGCAATTGTTGAAACAACTCAAAATTGAAGAAAACGGCTCAATGCAAGTCAGACTAGCCGAGTTACTAGAAGTACAAGAAAAGAGAGAAAGGGCACATGAATTAGTTTTGAAACATCAACATATGATTAAAAGTTGGTTTGACAAGAAATCTTCAAATCTAAATTTTGAAGTTGGGACTCTAGTACTAAAATGGAATGAGAGAGCTTCCAAGACAGGCTGACATAGCAAATTCGAAGCATTGTGGATAGGACCTTTTAAGATCTATTCCTATAAGTAGAAAAATGCTTTTGAATTAGAAACTATGGATGGAGAACCTGAAGAGATTTTGATCAATGGGATCTTCATGAAACATTATACTTGAGAAGAGGCTCATCATGTATCATAGTTAAGTTAGATGCTTTTATTTCCTTTACCTACTTTCTATTTTCTTGCTTTTTTCCCTTTTAAATAAGTGTTCCGTGAACACGTGTCAGCAACACAGAGGTCCCTTCTCTTTTAGAATTGTATTTATTAAGGTTGTTCAACAGTCCCCAAAATTCCAAGAAGGTACACACTTTTTCAAAAAGATAGCCACTTTCATAGCATATCTAACACTTTGTCCAATACAGCTTTCAAAAAGATACACTAACTGTCTCTCGGTATTAATGCCATTGATACGATGAGATGTATCAATTATTGTTTGAAAATGCCCCACTAAGCTAAGTATTAGTCCCTTTGAGAGTTTCATTTACTTTTGTCTTCCTACTTCTAAATTGTTGTTGCATACAAGCTCTATTCCCCACAAGCGTTTTTAGCTAAGTACAACTCTGTTACAATTTTCTCTTATCTTGTGTGTCAAAATTTTCTAAAATTCCCACAAAGGTACAGAGATGTTAGAGACACAATCACCACAGGAAGGACTCGGGATCTTTGAGCCCACTGATAAGCTAATGAACAATAAATCTTATGCTTTTGCACCTGCATAGCTGAGGAGGTTTATTATCTAGGAAGAAGAATCCCTAAAATAGGAGTGAGTGTTGACCTAGCTCAGGTCAAGGACTATGCAGATGATATATATGGCATGCACCTGCAAAAGAATACTAAGGGTCTCCGGGAGGGAGCACATCAGAGGTGCCTCGTCTGAGCATCAAAGGGTCAATGGGAAACTTTTCAGATGAGGATATGGACTTCTCAATTGGCACAATTTCTGGTCCCTAACATCCACCCATGCCCCGAGTTGATTGAATTATGTGTAGAGCTATTCCACCCACCGTCAAATTCCATTCAGTAAGGCCCTTTCATGGTTCACATTACACCTAAGGCAATAAGGGACATGCTGGCTTTGCAATAAGATACGACGACCACCTTTCCAACCATTGCTAAGATGCAAGGTACATGGGCAAATCTGCATAGCACACTAAAGTTTCTGAATACACAGATGCATTTGGGTAAGGAAAATACCCAATTGCCTATACTACCCACTAGTCGCGCTTAATTTACCCCCAACGTCCAAGAAGCCCTTTCAATGCTGGCTTTCATATTTTGGTAGAATGAAGATATCACAGTTCATGACTAGAAATTGCCAGTCATTTTTAGACTAAAGACCATAGACAAGTCCAAGAATATCAGCTAGATTTTTCAGAGCAAATTGCAGCAGCCATGATCGACCAGCTTACTAATTTCTTGACAAAGTGTGTATTTAGGTATTCCGCATATCTGTTTCACCTCATGTTATATCACAATTTTCATCTTTTCCAACATCATACGACTCTAAATATGTATGACCTAGAGTCAGATGGTAGTAGAACCATCCATGTGCCTGCATGGACTCATGTGTTGTCTGATACTTTAGACCCCTACAAATTTGCCGAGTGTTTTGTTGCCCTTGCTTTTAGCCAATTAAGTCCTGAGCCTGTAGAGCACAGGATGACATAGAGCATTAGGGGTTTTCTGACCAACTACCCAGTACCTTGTGACTACTTCTTTGGGGCCCATACTACTATAATCAGAGTCCATGGTTTCAGTGGGGAGCTTGTGTTATTGCCCAAAGTCTTGACCCCTAGGGTCACATTTTTAGAGGTAGCTCACCAAGTGTCTATCATAGATAATGACTATGGCCACAAGAAAAGGAAGAAAAAGATGTATGATGTTCCCTGGACCAAAGGGAAAATGATAATTAAAGTTAGAGGAACAGAGAACCTCTTATTAAGAAAACTGGCTGCCTATGGTTTCCTAATCATAGAAGACAAATGGAAATATGACCCAGATAGTTTCATGGCCTCTTGGATCATTAACAATAAAGTTTCTGCCAAGGTAGTACATGAGGGATGCCCATTCTGGGAGGATAGGAGGTCTCCAAAAGAGGATAACCCAGACTTCTATGTGTAATTGACTAACTTGCCTTATGAGAGGCCCAGGTCTTGGGAAATCTTCTATGTGAAAGAGAAAGAGTATGATCCAAAGATTAAGATGACCGTAGGCCTAAGGAAAACATTGAAAGGTAAAGAATGGAGTATAGAAAAGATTGAGGCCTATTGTAAATATAGGAAAGAAATCTCTAAACTTACACACTTATTTGGAAATGTTTAAATGGATGAAACATGGGAGTCAATTTGGGATGAATGGCATCCATCCCCAGTCTCAAGTCCAGATACAAGCAGAGTCTAGAAAGGGGGTGAAGAAGAAGAAGAAACAAAGGAGGCTCTAGGAATGCAAGAAATAAGACAAGCATCATCTACTGATCCTAGATTTCCATGACCCCAATCCCTTAGCACTCTTGAAAAATAGAAGGGCATTGTCTCATCACCATCTCTTGGGACCCATACAGCTTCGACATCTAGGGGTTCCAGAGTGGTACCATTGCAACAACCTAAAATCAATCTAGAAGCAAAAGAAGAAATAGAGGAGACAACAAGTAGGCCTCGGAAGAAACTAAGGAGATTGATTCTATCAGAGGAAGAAGAAGAAGAAGTAGTAGCACCACAACAACAACAGGCTCTAGTCATCTCACCAATGACTCAAGTAAGTACTTCTTCCCTCTTCTCTCTTGTATCTATTTCTTCTCTTTTAGGAGTGGCATCCCCAAGCACCTAGGTTTCCATGTCTCCTACCACTTCTACTATGCTTTCACATACTTCCTCCCCAATTACCACTGCACCGGCCATGTCTTTATAGTCCATAACCTTGCCATTATTTTCTACATTTATCCCCAAGCAGACCCCGCCTCAAATTTCCCCTAGCTAACAATTATCTACTATTCCTTATGGCTTCCCTCAGGGTCATCCCTTTACTGGAGGTTATATTGCATCTCCTACCTTCCAAGCTCAAGAAAATACAACAAGAAAGGTGAGAGAGGCCAGGATGGAAAAGAAGAGAGAGAAAGACAACAAAAGCCCTATTGTGGCTCATATGAAGTCACTCTTTGACCCCATTTAACAGTCTTTGACTGTAACACATTTTTCTCCAAATGTGGTAAATCCAAATGAACAAATGCAACCACAAGATTATGGAATGAATGCAGTGGCCATGGATATGTCTCTCTTGAGGCCATAGGACAGGGTAGATTTAATGAATGAAACTGCTATTACAGTTACTACTGACTACCTAAAAGTGTCCAAGATGCTACAAAAGGTGGAACATGATTTGGCTCAGGAAAAGGTGAATAGTAGTAACCTCACCTGGGAAATACAGTCTAAAATAAATCAAATAGATAACTTGAATAAACAATTGCATACCACTATTTCATTACAGATACATCAAACTATACAGGCTCAAGTCGCTTCTCTAAAGACTGAGCTGGCACAAGAAAAGGTTGTTGTCACTGTTTTGAGACAAGAGAAAGCTACTATAGAGAAAAAATATCAGGATAAGTTGCAAGAAGTAACACAATTGCAACAGAAACTACTAAAAGAATAAAATGCTAACAGTGCATCTCAAGCACAATACATGGCTGAGTAGCAGAAAACAAAATAGTTGACAATTGAGTTGGCCAATAGACCACAAAATGCAGGAGTCCTAAATTTGGTTAAAGAGTTGTATGTTTCAGTATGGAAAAGAATCTCTGAGGAGATTATTCAGCTCAAACCATCTCTCACTTTCTTATTCAATGCCCAGTACCTATGTGAGAAGGTGGGATCTTCTGTGCAGGCTACATTGTTTTATTAAGGGTTTTTGATTCTAAACTTCTATTGCAGAAGTTATATGATACAACAGATGAGACACTATCAACAATAGGTATAAATGATAGAATGATCAATTCTAAGAAGGTAAATGAGGTTTTGAGTTGCAACACTACGGATATGAATTGTAAAGAGCTCCTTGATGTTGTAAAAGGAGTGAAAATTATTAAGAAACACATTGAAGGTTTGGTACAATTAGGTCTTCCTTCACCCTTCCTAGATAGTAATACAGTACTAATGATAGATGAAATAAAGCCTCTACTTGTGACAAAATAGAATGATCAGACAATCTTCCAAGGTCTAAGTGATTCATCTACTGTAGGAGAGGTTGAATTGTTTTGGTACCAATGGCTCAGCTAGAGTTTCAATTGAAATATGTGGTAAAAATATTGTAGTCATTTTCACATAAAGATATAATTAATCTTGATTTTGCTTTTCAAGATTTGTAGAGCAAGCAAGGGTTATCAGATTCAAAATGGTCTGTGTATCAGACAACATTGTAGAATCTGTAATTTAGTTTTCATTTTAGTGGCATTGTCTTTTTGATAGTTTTGGGATTCTTTCTAAGCAGGCTCAAAAGCCCTGGGGGTCACCAAGAATGGTAGAGTTTTAACTCTACATTTTGTTTCAACAGTGTTGTAATATTATGTTATAGTGGCTAATATTTTTGTAATTATCTTTGTTCTTGCACGTGGATCAAACCAGGTGTCAATGCTATAGCCAAAGGGAAACAATTTTGATCTTTAAGCATATAGTGCCACATTTTACTTCTCTTTTAAGTAGATGCAGCAGAGTATGCCACGTATCATGTAGCAGTTTCTTTTATAAATTTTCATAAGTGTCATGGGCTTCACTACTTGTTAATGTCGGAGGTAGTTTCCAAAAGTTTCTTTTGTTGTTTCTTGCTAGCTTGTGTTGCCATGTGTTTCTTTTGTTGCCTTAAGTGGATATTGCCACGTGTCTCTTTTGTTCAAAGTTTATTAGTACCGGCATATATATGGTGGGCCACAGTTTTTAAGACATAGTTTCAAACTTGTTACAAAGTGCACCACATGGCAATAGCAGAGGGAGGCTTTCTTTTATTACAAATTCTCATGGGACGAAGGCATTTTGAGTCACAGTTGCACCGAAGTGTGACAAGTGTCCGTTTTCGAAGGATCTTTCAAAGCATTTTCATTAGTTTCTTGTTTTGCTGGAGGCTGCCGTGTGTCCAGTTTTGCTTCAAGTAGAAGATGCCATCTATCCCAGCTTATTTCTCTCTGTAGGTAGTAAGTGATGAATGCAGTGGGTCCCATGATATTATATCTTAGTTTCTAAGTAAAGTGGATGGTGATAGATGTTATAATGCCAGGTTACCTGAGCATAAAGATACAGGTTTTTGAGTGCCCAGTGGAGAGGGACACGTGTTATTTTCAAGGTTGAAGCAAAGTGCGACAAGTGGCATTTTCCTGTGTGTTTCTTTTGAAGGTAAAAGAGTTTCAAGTAGTTGCAGTGGACACTACCATGTGGCACAATTTCTTTTTGAGCAAGAAGTCCGCAGGTGTCGCCATGTGTCTTAACGGTGATACTGTTAGAGTGTCACATACAATTGTTCCTCAGCCAATGAGCGTATGGGAAAGAAACAGCTACAGATTATGATATCTTAACATTTGAAGACTCTTAGTTAGCCCTAGTTTGGTTTAGTTGTTGAAGATTTGGGTTGTTGCAGGCAATCTTAAGTCAAGTATGTGATTATAAATATGTAGCAATTGTAATAGTTAAGGAGATGGAATTTGGATAGGAGATCCAATTTTTGACAAGTTTTATCAAGAATCTAATAGAAAATTTATTGACTTTACTATGAGTAGATTGTGTCATTTGCCTTAATTTTGTTATTTCTAATATGAAGGTTAATGTACCTATGCATGTTTTTGTGCCATTTATGTTGTTGTAATATTAATGAAAAGAACTTTGTTCTATGTCTTAGTTCATATTATCTGTGTCTTTACAAAGTTGTCTAGTCATAGCCTTTGATAGTATTCATTTAATCTATTTATATTAATCATGCAGTATCTGCTCTTTAATATAAATGTATCTTGAGGATTGGTTCATTGTACTAGATTAAAGGAATACATTTTTGCTCAGGCGCATCACCATAGTTTAGATTTGATTATTGTATCTGTAATCCTATTAACTCTTTCCATTTACTCAAAACCCCATTTAAAATAGGAAGAGCCAGCTTCTTTAAAATCTAGTGGTCTTTTCAAGTAGCAAGTCCCATATTCTTGAAACTTCCCATGTTGGCATTGGAACTTGCACAATTTTAACCATCAACAAAAGTACAAGATGGAACGAGATTATGAGCTTGAAGAACTTGAAGCCAACTTCGCTAACAATCTGCCCAAAGGTACTGGTAAGTTCAAAGGCAAATTACCTTTCAAATGTTTTAGTTGTGGTAAAGTTAGTCATTATGCTTCTAGGTACCCCACAAGAGTTCATAAACCAAGGCCAGATAGACCTAGGATTCCTAAGAAATGTTATAATGTTGAAAATCTTGATGATGATGGAGTATCAGATGGTGAACCAGATAATGCTAATACTTTTGGAAATGAATGCTTGTTTATTTCTAGTAAAGAAGAACTTATGACTACTAATTCTCCTAGCTATGTGAAGGAAGAAAAACTAGTGAAAAGTGCCTTAGCTGCTCAAGTTGTTGAAGACAAAGATGAATGGGTTATTGATAGTGGATGCTCTCATCACATGACTGGTGGCAAAAGTAAGTTCATAAGTTTGGAAAGATATGATGGAGGACTAGTTAGGTTTGGTGATCATATAGTTGGTAATATTTTTGGAAAATGATCCATTTCTTTTGATGGAAAGCACAACACTAATGATGTCTTATATGTGAAGGGATTAAAGCATAATCTTTTGAGTGTTGGTCAGATGTGTGGTAAAGGTTATGATCTTAGATTCAAGAACAATGGATGCAAGACCTTGGAAAGCTCTAGAACAGTGATTGCAACTGGTAAGAAGACAAGAGGTAACATTTATCATTTGAAAGGGACTAATGAATATTGTTTGTTGGCTCAGAATGATGAAAGTTGGTTTTGGCATAGATGGTTGTGTCATATCAATTTTGACAACATTGTGAAGATAAGTTCCACTCAGGCTGTAAGGGATTTGCCTAGGCTTGTGAAGCCTGCTGATACTTTGTGCAAGGAGTACCAATTTGGAAAACAAACAAGAATAAGTTTCAAGAGCAAGGACCAATCTATTTATAGACTGCTGAAATTAGTGCATACAGATCTATGTGGACCTACTAGAGTAAGAATTCTATAAGGAGACATGTATTTCATCTTACTGATTGATGATTATTCTAGAGTGACTTGGGTTACCTTCTTAAAAGAAAAATCTGAATCCCTAGAAAAGTTCAAAGCATTCAAGGATATGGCTGAGAATGAGATAGACTTGAAAATAAAATACTTGAGGTCTGATAGAGTTGGAGAGTTTACATCAAATGATTTCAAATTCTTCTGTGAAGAATAAGGGATGAAGAGACAATTATCTACACCCATAACTCCATAACAAAATGGAGTAGTTGAAATGAAAAAACATGACAGTTCAAGAGGCTGCTAGAACAATGATGGAGGCTGGCCTACTGAAAGTTAATTAGAGAGAGGTAATTCACACTACTCTATACATTCTAAACAAATTCCAAGTAAAAGGTAATAGTTCTAAGACTTCTTATGAGTTATGGCATGGTAAAGTTCCTACTATGAAATATCTCAAAGTTCTTGGTAGTAAGTGTTATATCAGAAGAGATGAAGATCTAGGTAAGTTTGATGCAAGATGTGATGAAGGTATCTTCCTTGGATATTCTACCAAAAGCAAGGCCTACTGCTGCTACAATAACAGGTTGAAGAAGATAATTGAGAGGGAAAATGTCAAAGTTGATGAAACCAATGAAAAGGTGTCAAGTAGATATGAATCCGATGAACCAGATGACCCTATAAACAAATTAGTAGTATAGAAAGAAGAAAATTCAAAGGAAAAAGAAGAAAAAGCTCCTGAAATCATTATTAGGACACCCAGGTATGTGAAGTTGAATCACTCTGAAGATCATATCATAGGAGATAAGAGGAAAGCAATTCAGACCAGAAGAAGAGTTGATGATGAACATGTTAATTATTGTTTGATTTGTCAAGTGGAACCTAAAAATGTAAATGAAGCTTGTAATGATGAAAATTGGGTGAAGGCTATGGAAGAAGAATTGATGCAGATAGAGAAGAATTAGACTTGGGATCTTGTTCCTAGACAAACAGATAAGAATGTAATTGGCACCAAATGGATCTTCATGAACAACATGAATGAGAACAGTGAAGTGGTAAGAAACAAAGCAAGGTTGGTATGCAAAGGATACTCTAAAGTTGAAGGAATAGATTATGAGGAAACATTCGCACTAGTGGCAGGGATTGAAGCAGTAAGAATGTTTTTAGCATTTGCAGCCTACAAATATTTCAAGGTATACCAAATGGATGTAAAGTCTACATTCTTAAATGGAGAATTGGAAGAAGAAGTCTATATTGAACAACCAGAAGGATTCGAGTCATCAGATCAAGGAGGCATAGTGTGCAAATTGAAGAAAGCATTGTATGGACTAAAACAAGCCCCCAAGGCCTGGTATGCAAGATTAGATAAGTATCTGATACAATTGGGGTTCAGTAAGGGTACTACTGACAATAATCTCTACTTCAAGATCAATAATGAACAAATCCTAATTGTTGCAGTATTTGTTGATGACATTATCTTTGGAGGCATTGAAGGTATGTGCATGGTTTTTGTTGGGGAAATGCAGAATGAATTTGAAATGTCCATGTTTGGTGACATGAATTTCTTTTTAGGTCTACAAATAAATTAATTGGATAAAGTTATCTTCATTTCTTAGTCAAAGTATGTAAAAGAATTAAAGATGTTTGGAATGGAGGACTCCAACTGGTAAGCACTCCCATGGAAACTGGTTGTAAATTGAGTAACAATGATGACTCACCTATGGCAGATCAAAAAAGGTAGAGATCTATGATTGGAGGATTACTTTATCTGACCCAAATCAGACCTAACATAATGTATGCAATTTGTCTTGTGGAAAGATTTCAAGTAGAACCTAAAGAATCACATGTGATGGTAGTTAAAGAATACTGAGATACTTGAAAGGCATAATGGATTATGGTTTGTGGTAGCCAAAAGAGAACGATTTAACTCTTAGTGCATACATTGATACAGATTGGGGCAGAGATGTGGATGACAGGAAAAGTACAAGTGGATGTACATTATTTTTAGGAAAGAGGATAGTATCCTGGTTAAGCAAGAAACAAGACTCAATATCTCTGTCTATTGCATAAGAAGAATACATTGCAGCAACATGTAGTTGTACTCAAGTGTTATGGATGAAGAAGACATTGAAGGACATCCAAGTTGTGTATGAAGATCCAACTGTAATCTTTTGTGATAATACAAGTGCCATAAACATATCAAAGATTCCAATAATGCATTCAAGGACAAAGCACATATCTATAAGATATCACTTTCTGAGAGAAAAGGTAACAGAGAATGAAGTCAAGTTGGAGTATGTATCTACAAAAGATCAGATTGCAGACTTTTTCACTAAGCCTCTGCCTATTGATACTTTTAAGTATCTCAGAGAAAATATAGGGGTTATCACCCCTCCTGATCTACACTAAGATGCATAGAAGTGCATCAATCTGAAGGTAAAATCCATCTCTAGATCTGGATTGATGCTTGTAAGGGCTACTTCTCAGGGGGAGTAGTCAGATGAAGAAAGTTTAGAAGAGAGATTGGATTAGAGCAATAGAGTGCAAGTATGTGCCGTTTGCCATTGATGTCAAAGGGAGAGATAAATCATGTGACTTAGAGAGAAAGAGTGCAAATGTGTAAAGAGATAGGGCGAGAATCTTTTCTTGATGGTTGTTGTAGTTTTTTACATCATATGTTACCATCAATGACAAAGGGGGATATTGTTGCAAGTACGTGCTTAATCAGTGTTGTCATTGATCTTAACTTATCTTTTTTTTCATTGGTATCAATTGTATCATATTTTGTTATTTTGTTAGAATCTCTATATGTTGAGGATATTGAGAAAATTAGCCCCTCCAGAAAAATCAGAAAGGAAACATTGAATCATAGTGAAGACAGTGAGTTGGATATTGAAGAACAGTCCAGAAGACTGCTCCACATTTCTTGGAGAGTGAAGATCTTGGTCTATGGATTATAATTTATTTAGAGGCATGTGTAAAGATGTTAAATCCTGAGTTTGAGCCTCTAATATGAAGATTGAGTGAGTTACATTCACCAGCGTAAAACCTACTTTTTCTGTTTATTCACTAGTGATAGGGAGAAAGTATTTTTCTCCACATTCCTCTGCATTGAAGTATTTTTCTATATGGTTCAAGAGGGAAGTCTGGCATGATGATAAGTGCCTATAATTCCAATGGTTTGTGATTTAGTAGTCCGTAAGCTATCTTTCTTTTAAAGACAGTTGAAAATAGTGAAGTCCATGTGCTCTGGTGTGAAGAATCTCATGAATAAAGTGCTTAGAGTTTGCGCAATTGCTCCTGGTGATTACAATGTACTTTTGTAGGCCTCATGATCATGTTCCCACATTTGCATTGGTCCACATTAAGGAATTGAGATTGCGTTTGAAGATTACTTCCAGATAACATAGTGTGTAACCAGTCTTAGCCAACTTGGTTAATTCCAGAGATTGTCGAGATCTCTTGGAGATTGTAGAAGCTTGTTGTGATGTGGAAGACCATGTTTGAGTCCTAGCTGAGGCATGGAAGTGATCCACATACATCTTTACTACATTTCCTTAGCTAATTTTGTATTAGGTCTAGACCTATTTTATGTATGTTTGTAATGCCGACCTTGGAGATTGTTCCAATGATTCATGATTATAATGCCAACTGTGATGATCATTCCAAGGTTGATGTAGTGTATAAATACTTGTAAATGAGTCGAGGAAAAGGTTTCCTTGTGGGAAAGATGTGAAGATAAGTAAGGAAGAGAAAAGGAAAAGCATAGCAGAAGAATATTGTGCTTTAATGGAACTCAATTCAAACATAGAGTAGATGCTAACATTTTAGTTCAAAATCTTTTGTAGTGAGTGACCCTTTGGCAGTGAGCCTTCTTCTAGGCAATGAACCCTATTGGATGTGAGCCTCTAATTTTTGATATTGTGCTTTACATATAAATATTGTGGGTTAACTCCCACCATTGTATTTCCCTTGATAGTGTTTTCCATGTAAAAATCTGGTGTCACCTATGTATGATCTTGCAATTGTGTTTATGGTTTTGTGGTTATGCTTTCATGTTTTAATCATAACAAATAGTGGATAAGTGTTTAATGATTTAAGGTGTAGAATTGCTTAAGTTTTGTGACAACTGATTCACCCACCTCTTAGTTGTCTGGTTCATTTAAAAAAGGATACCCTCTTTCTCCTTACCTCTTCACCATTGTGATTGAAGTTCTTGGCAAGAATATTTCTAGATTGGTGAATGCAAAGAAACTAAAAGGTTTTAAACCATCTTCTTCCAATCCCCCTTCTTCTCACTAGTAGTTTATTGATGACACTATATTATTTGTTTCCTCTTCTGTTAAAGAAGCTAAGGAATGGAAAAATATGTTGAATGCTCATGCAAAAGTCACAGGGAAGCATATTAATTATGAAAAAATAAAACTATACTTCTTCAACACTATCAAGATTTTACAAGACAAAATTGTCAAAATTCTGGGTTGTTCTAAGGCTTCCCTCCTAGATACCTACCTGGGGCTTTGTTTGGCTACCAAAAAACTATCTAATGCCTACTACTACAAAATTGTGGAAAGAGTCCAAAGGAAGTTGGATGGGTAGAAAGGAAAATTGTTAAGCCAAGCTGGGAAGTATCATCTTCTAAAATATTTGCTTTAGAATATCCCTGTATATGACCTCTCTTTGTTCAAAATCCTGGCCTTTATAGTAGAGAAAATTGAACAAATTCAGAAAAGATTTTTATGGACAAGTGTTGAGGAAAGAAAGAGGCTGACTCTTATTAGTTGGCACACTATTTGTTCCACCAAAGATAAGGGTGGATTAGGCATCAAAAAATAAGAGATTTTAACAAAGCTCTTATGTCAAAAGTTGGATGGGGTATCATGAAAGAAGAGAAAGACGAGGTTAAAATACTAAGAGCTAAATACTTTGGTGAAAATGAGACCCACAACTTTACTCATAATAGTTCTTTTCTTGCAGGCTCTATCATATTGAATGGGTTAGTAAAAATTAGAAGAGTCCTCTCCATGGGGTTTAGGTGGATAGTAGGCAATGGTCAAGAGATTAATTTTTGGGAAGATGTACAGAAGAGGAACCTTCCACTTTAAGACCATCCTACTTTTACAATCCTGAAAGAAGATTGTCCTACTATTATTGGAGACAAACTTGAGGGATATATATTATTCCAAGATGGAAAAGCACATTGGAATGATTTCAATATCCTCTTTGGTAATGTTGATGATAATATCATTAGTCAATTGTTTAAATTTTGGGGGGATTGTAGATTCTTTAGACATGATGGAAAAGATGAAGTTATTTGGAAACCTCAATATTTTGGAAACTTCACTATTGCTACTGCTTATTCCTTCCTATGTGATGTTCCTCACACTACTAAATATTGGAAGATGGTTTGGAATGATAGAATAATTCCCAAGATTAACAATTTTTTTTGGGTTGCAAACCACTACAAAATCTTAACCCTGGATAATCTACAAAAGAGAGGGTTTCAACTTCCAAACAAATGTATATTATATTGTCAAGATGGAGAATCCATAAATCATTTGTTGTTGCACTACCCTTTAGTACGAGATATTAGGGGCAAAATCTTCTCAAAATTTAAGATTGACTAGGTTATGTCTAAAGATGTGGATTCCTTTCTCCCCCTATGGTTTAAGGCTCCTCCTTTCATGCACCCTATTTTAAAAGAAGTATGGAAGAAAACTCCTCTGCATATTGTTTGGGGGATTTGGAAGGAAAGGAACAATACGGTTTTAAAAAACTTTGTGACTGATAGAGATAAACTCATACACTCTATTGTTGGTGCTATTCAAGAAAACATTAATATGCCCAAAATAGGGAAAACTAAATATCTTCCAATAGAACATGAAATAAAAGTTAGTAATCGTTGTCACTCAGAACTTTAATAATATGGATTATCAAAAAGACCACATAAGGAAACACACTAGATGGAGACATACAAAATCAAGATGGGTTAAACTAATTTTTTATGGGTGTTCTAAAAGTAATCTTGGGACTTCATCTGTTGGAGGTATCATAAGAAATAAAAAGGTAAAATCATAGAGTTATTGGTGCAAGTGCATACCGAGTGAATGAGAAATCAGCATCACCCAAAAATATTTTCATTTGTTTCTTTTAGTTTTGGTTTACTTGTGTCTATTTTGGCATCTCTCATCCTTGGGGTGTAGGGAAAATAATCAGATTTGACCAAACTAAGTTTTTTCCATACATTGACATCGACACTCTGCTAGCAGTTTTGTGAAATTTATTTCCAAAGATTTGTAAGAGCTGGAGTAGAATCCTTTTGTAAAGGAATTCTTAGAGGTAGCATCTCAAAAGTGCAGAAAGAATTGAAGTTATATCTCTCATGGTTTGAGAGAAATTAATGTTAGAAATTGGTGTTTTAATGTCGACAATGTGTCATCAGTTTATAGAAAGTTTAATATCTCCTAATTTTGGAAGTTTGGATCAAAATCCTTTTGTAGGGGACCTTGGCACATCATTATGAGCCTATTCACCAATTTTCATTTAGTTCTAAAAAGTTTGAATTTTTCTGCCTACGACACCCAATTCTAGAGTTGAGATTTAAGCAAATTGATTTCCAGCTCCATGAGGTATTTAAAATAACATAGGTAATTCTATATGTTGAATTCCTATTTTTTTTCATTGAGATAAATACCAATGGTTTGGGAGAATTGACTAAAGTCAAATAAATGTCAATGCTCAATTTGAAGTAGAGGAAGTTACTATGCATACAAAAGAAAAATAAAAAAAATCAAAAATAATATATAAACACTTCTGATTCAACACATGTTGTTTTTTAATAGTTAAAAACAATCTTTCCAAAATAATTTGAAAACCCATGAGGTTGTGTGGAAAAGAGGAACACCTTGGGGAAGGAAAAGAAAGGTTTTCTTTTATTATACAGAGAAGAACATCTAGAGGGAACAACATTGAACTTTGGGAGTAGGGTTAGCTACCAAAAGAAAAACAATACAGAAGGTAGAGAGAGGGAAATGGTGCCATAGAAAGAGCACCAGAGTGGGTTTTTAGATTGGTGAATATATTTTTCTAACGAAGAATTGGATCATTGCCAAACATAAAATAAAGTGTGAAGTCAATGAAGTTTGCTACCCAGAAAAAGCAAATAGAGTGTAAAGAAATTATTGAATTGGATACACAAGGAGGAAACATCTATATGAATGAAGTAAAGTATTCAAAAAAAGAGTGGGAGTGAAGATTTAGATTGGAGATTGAAGTGTGTTGATATGTGTGACCCAAGAAAGGTCATTTGAAAGCCATGTTTTCATAATTTTGGTTTCAGACTTATGGTGTGTTTTTTTTTTAAATGCACCTGGTGAACTTTTTAACATGACCAGTGACGCTGGTACGACACACCCTCTGGCTCCACACAATGCTTTTCCCTAGAGCTATGAACCAGTGAGGCCACAACACGGGGGACCTCATCCCCAAGAAAAAACACTTCAAACTCGCGAGCTCATTGGCCCAGTGAAGACGTAACACCTTGCGAGCTCATTGGCCCAATGGGGGTTTGAACTCTAGTGGATGCCACTACAACCGAGCGACTTAACCACCGAACCAAGCCCTTATCGGTTCAGACTTATGGTGTGTTGATTTGAATTAATAAAATCAATTTTTGTTGCAATCTTGTATTGTTTTGGGTAGAGTGTTGCCCATGTCAATGTGTATATTTGGTTGTGTGAATTTGTTTACCAATTGTTTGTATTTTTGACAAGAGGGGAGTACCCTATTGCATTAAGTGGTATCAGAGCCACAAGATCTTGAGAGTGTAGAGTATGCACCAAGACCTGCGAGTGAAGAGGAGTGAACAGTGGTGAAGATTGAAGTGGTGAAGCCATGAGAGAGAATTGATTCTATAAGAATTAGTTTAGCTATCCTCCAACAGAGATGAAGCTAGGTGGAAGGTGTGTATACTTCTTCCACTAAAAGGAAGTGGGTAGAAGGGGTCTTATTGAGGTGCATCTTCTAGCATCTTGTTGGGTAGAGGATAGTGGTGATAGAATTTGGTTGTAGGGTAAATGAAAGAGGATTGTAAAAGATTGGAGCATGAGTAGGATGAAGATACATGTGTGGAAGTCAGTCATATGGGATGGATGGAGAATGTACAAAAGGAAGAAATTCCTTTGATAGATGACATAAAGTATTCAGAAGTTTGACAAGTTGTTAGAAAAGTGTGAGCAGTTGGAAGCCATGTAGCATGACAAAGCTAAGAGGGATGAGTTTATGATGAAGACATGTTTTGAAGATGGCATGCAAGAGAAAGATGAAAAGATGAATGAAGAAGTGGATGGATATGAAGAATGAAGAAGAGGAGACCCTTGTGCAAAAGGATCTAGAGAAAAGAGAGAAGAATGCAACCAAGGTGGTAAAGAAGAAGAAGATGTAAATTTGTATGCAACATGTTATTGTGAAGAAGTTGTTGAAGATGCTACATTTGGGAAACATGATACAACAATTGATGATATGGGAATGATTATGAGAGTATATGGGGTAGATGTAAACCTCATAGCAAAAGATGAGTGGATGAAGGTTGCAACTGAAGGTGATGAAAGAAATACTACAACGGTGAAGAAAGAGGTAAATTTACCTGCATTTTGTGATGATATTGTTTCATATTCACTTGTAATATTGAGAGATGATGAGTATGGAGAAGAGTAGATTGAAATTGTTGATTTCCATGATGTTGCAGGGGTATATTTGTATGCATTTGATACAGATTGTGATGTGTACGATGAAGGAATTTGGAGGAGGTGGTCAGATTGTGGTAGGTCAAAACCCATGGAAGAGGAGAAGAGTAGTGAGACTGTTTTATGGAGGTGGCCGGTTGATGATGGTGGGTTAGATCCTAGAATGGAGGAGAGGAAAAGAGAAAATATTTGGAGAAGGATGATGTTGCATAGTGGATGCAAATCCATGAGAGGAAGGAGGAAGAGACTGCAAGTTTGTTGGAGGAGCATAAAGCTTGTTCAAATGAGATACTAGAAAGAGGAAAAATAAATATTTTTTTGTGCACACATTTTAGAAATGGAGTTTTCTGTAGATTACTTGCAATCTGGAAGAATGGTCCTACCATTCAACTCCACATTTGCAAGTGTATGCTCACAAACATCCTACTCGATGTGTTTTATGCAGGAGCATCCTACGCAAATGATAAATTGACATCACCCAAAAATATTTTTAGTTGTTTCTTTTATTTTTTGTTTACTTGGATATATTTTGGCATCTCTCAGCCTTGGGGTGTAGGTAGAATAATCAGATTTGATCAAATTGAGTTTTTGTTGTACATTGACTTCGACACTTTGTAGGCAATTTTGTGAAATTTATTCCTAAAGATCCGTAAGAGATGGAGTAGAATCTATTTGTAAAGACATTCTTGGAGGTACCATCTCAAAAGTGTAAAAAGAATTGAAGTCACATCTCCCACAGTTTGAGAGAGATTAATGTTAGAAATTGGTGTTTTAATGTCAATAGTGTGTCGTCAGTTTACCAAAAGTTTAACATCTAAAATTGTAGAAGTTTGGATCAAAATCCTTTTGCAGGGGACCTTGGTACATCATTCTGAGCCTACTCACCAATTTTCATTCAATTATGAGAAGTTTGATTTTTTTTGCCCACGACACCCAATTCTAGACTTGAGATTTCTCAAAATTGATTTCCAACTCCATGAGGTATTTAAAAGAATAGAGGTAATTCTATATGTAAAAATCATGTGTTTTGAATTGAGAGAAATACCAATGGTTTGGGAGAATTGACTAAATTCAAATAAATGTGAATGCTCAATTTGAAGTAGAGGAGGTTACTATGCATACATATATATATATATATATATATATATATATATATATATATATATATATATATATATATATATATATATATATATATATATATATATATATATATATATATAAACACTTCCAATTTGGTGCAGGAGCACCTAAAAGAACATCTTGGAGCAAGAAGACACAAATGATCATAGGAGGAGCCCATGGAACCCATCAAGTCAAATGGAACATCCTCGAACCAATTATGACATGTTATAATGGGCAAAATGATGTAATGATCAAATGTCCTGAGGGTCTTGGTAAGGACCCTAGGACCAAAAATAATGTAAGTTAGGCCAATAGTGCCTCTAGAGTCAAATCAAAGTCAAATACAAGTGTCTAAGGCTAGGAATAAGGTATAATGATCCTAAGGAGATCAAAAATGTTGATTTGGTAGAGTAGAAGTCAATTAAACCAAAGTTTAAAATTCAAATTTTTGAATTAAGCATTTAGTTGGGAAAAGCCATTTTGATTAGTTTTGGTGGTTTAACCAACCCCAACCAATGGGAATTGGTTATGGAAGTTGGGGCAGAGGTTATGTAATCCTGTCTAAGGCATGAGATGGTACAGAGGAATCAAGTGGAAGCCTAGGTTGTACGGCAGACTGAAAAAAATAGTAAAATTTAGTTTTTCTTGCATTTCCTTCTAACTTCTGTTGATCCTTTGATTGTTGGTGTTTGGTAAATGTTTTAAGTCCTCATCTAAAAATAGTAGACCCTGTTTTCATGCTCTGAGAAGGTTTTGTAGGTAATTTTATTGTTGTTTATCTGACTGCTACAAGGAACAACAGACTGTCTTTATGTATTTTGAAGGGCTAAATGCATCATAGGACCTTTCCATGAAAGTAAGACTATGGTTCTCATGGAATAGGTCCTAAATAACTTGTACAATATGATCACTAACTTTGACAAGGCAGGAGGATTGAAATGAAGAAGGTGATCACCGTTGGAAGTCTAGTTTGCATGAGGAAGAGCATTGGAATGGTGGCACAGTTATAACAACAGAAGATCTACATTAACAAGGTAATGGTTTTCTATTTGATATAGTCTAATATGGTCAAGGAGATGGTGTTAGTCCTTTGAATGAGGTCTGGAAGTGATTGGAAGTAGGAGATCTAGTAAACCCTAGGTTTTGGGTCCTAGAAATGGGGGTTTAGTATTTAACCATTCAAATGAGAAAATCATTGTCTAAAACCTTGAAAATCCTTTGTTTTGGAACCTCTCCTAAGACTTTTTCAAGGTTTGGAGTGAGTATGACAAGTATCTAATAGGGTTCCTTTGAAAAGTGAGGAAATTAGGCCTTGTAGAAAGGCAGTAGGGTGTCAGGACAGTCAAGTTTGGTCCAAAACAATTGTATATAAATCTTGGGTATGTGATAGAACTTGTTAAAGGGTATTTAGATCAATCATTAGTTTTGGAAGTGCTTTGGGAAAGATTGGAGAAAAGTGCAGGTTAGTCGCTGAAGAGGGCTACTAGGATTAGGCCTAGTCAAGAGTTGTCAAGAACTAGTCAAATTGGTTTGTGAAACCTTTTGAATCTTGTTGATTGTGGTATATTGAGACCCTAGAAGGTGGAAGATTGTACCTTAGAAGTTGGAAACAAGTTTGTGCCCTTTGGTGGAGTTTAGGGCAAGAGGAAGACTAGTGAGGTCTTATTGGTTGAAGCCCACAAGCTATTTAATTCTTTTGATCTTGCTAGATTATCATTGGAGACCTGACACCTCTGCATCATAATGGTATCAGAACAACAAGTAGGTCCTTGAGGGAGTAGTAGGATCTTGTGAAAGAGTTAAGGGTTGGTGAGAGTTGTAAGGATGCCCCCTAAGAATCAGAGGGCTAGGGAGAATAATGAATCAAGGGAAGCCTTAGAGGCAAGAGAAAAAGATTTGAGGGAGAGAAAAGAATAGGATGCTGCAAGGGAAGAGAGTTAAGACAAGTGAGAAGAGAGAATGCATCAATCTTGGCAAGGTTGGAAGCACTGGAGAAGAATCCTACAAGGGATGAACAAGATGATCAAGAAGGAGATGATGAGGTAGATGAGAACCCTCTTGAGGATGAATTGGAACCTGAAGAAAGGAGATTTCTGAGATTGCTTAAGGAAGTTCAAGGTAGTGGAACAAAGGCAAATGTAGAGTTGCCTATCTATCAGGGGAAGATGGATAGTGAAGAGGTATTAGGGTGGATAGATGCCCTTGAAAAAAAATTTGAGTATGAGGAAATAAGTGATGACAAGAAGGTTAAATTTGCAAAGACAAAGTTGAGAGGGACAACATTTACTTGGTGGAGTAGTGTACAAATAGAAAGAGTGGCCAGAGGTGGAACAAGAATCACTTCTTGGGGTAGGATGAAGGATATGATGAAGGATCAGTTTCTTCCATTTGATTACTCTATTCAAACAAAGAGGATGAGGTAGAACTTGAAGTAGAAGGACATGGATGTTATGTCCTATACTGAGCAATTTCATAAGCTTAGTATTAGGGGAGGATTGGAAGATGAAGAAGAGAAAGTGGCAAGATACCTTAATGGGCTTAGGTATAACTTGCAAGATGAAATTGGTTTGACAATACCAAAATTACTGGGAGAATGTTTTCAATTAGCCATAAGAGCTGAAGAGAAGGTGAAGAGGAAGCAAGAAAGACAAGGAGGTGGTGGTAGAGGATATAGAGGTAGGGGCAGACCTACTAATGAAGAACAAAGCAGCAATGAGAAAGGCAAACAGTTTTCTGCAGATCAGAGAGGTGGATATAAAGGTGGAGGTAGGTTTGGATTAGGTAGAGGAGTATTCATAGGTAGATGTTATCATTGCAATGAAGTGGGACAAACATATTTCAAATGTCCTAAGAGGGATGATGTTGATAAGAGCAAGGAGAGAAGAGTTCACTTGGCACAAGAAGAGGAAAAGAAAGAAGACCAAGAAACATCAGCAGCCTATCTAGAAATAGATGGAGAATTGCTCATGGTGGAAAAAGGCAAAGTGCAGCAAGCACCACATGTATCCATTTTTAAAACTAATTATTTAAGCCATGGAAAAATGTGCAAATTGATTATAGATTCAGGTTCACATGGTAATTTAGTTTCCTGGGATATGGTACACAAATTGGGATTGAAGACATTTGATCATCCTAGTCCTTACAATGTCACTTGGGTAAGTCAAGAGCAGTAAGGGTTAGTCAGAGGGCATATGTTGATTTTTCAATTGGTCAATATCAGGATTATGTTTTGTGTGATGTCATTTCAATGACATGTGGGCATGTAATCTTGGGTAGACCATGGCAACATTTAAGAAGGACAACTCATGATGGTTATACTAATAACTATTTGGTGCAAAAGATGGTAAATAGTTTAAACTAATACCTTTACCTTGTGAAGGCAAGAAGGAACATGCTACTATCTGTTTTGGAGAAAAATTGCAGTTGAATGTGTAGGTTAAGGATGATTGGAAGCAACATGAACAGTTGCAGCAGAAGAAGGATTATGATAGTCCTAAAGAACATCAAGTTTGGGACTTAAGTTGCATTAA
This sequence comes from Cunninghamia lanceolata, assembly GCA_027924645.1. Lineage (NCBI taxonomy): Eukaryota > Viridiplantae > Streptophyta > Pinopsida > Cupressales > Cupressaceae > Cunninghamia > Cunninghamia lanceolata. Next base: position 17,663 of record BSBN01000149.1, on the reverse strand, counting down.
GATTGGGGACATTGATTTCCCTATAGGGAGGTAGGAAAAGGAAGGCAAACAACAAGGAAAAATAGATCAAAATCTCAAGATGGGAAGAGCATAAGCATCACAGTAGCAAGGTCCTAGGGAAGGACACCAAAACATGTTTTATGATGCTAACATTGTTTGTAAGAGCCATGCAGGTTGGAGAAGGAGGAGGATAACCCTTGGAGAGTTCATGTTCCCTGTCACAAATCAGAGGAACATTTCAAAAAGACTATAGGAGATTTGGAGTAGATCACATGACTCTTGGGACAAGAGTTTTCATCATGCTGGGGAGTATGGTGCAAAATGATGTAATGATCAAATGTCCTGAGGGTCCTGATAAGGACCCTAGGACCAAAAATAATGTAAGTTGGGCCAATAGTGCCTCTAGAGTCAAATATAGGTGTCTAAGGCTAGGATTAAGGTATAATGATCCTAAGGAGATCAAAAATGTTGATTTGGTAGAGTAGAAGTCAATTAAACCAAAGTTTAAAATTCAAAATTTTGAATTAAGCATTTAGGCGGGAAAAGCCATTTTGATTAGTTTTAGTGGTTTAACCAACCCCAAACAATGGGAATTGGTTATGGAAGTTGGTACAGAGGTTATGTAAGCCTGTCTAAGGCATGAGATGGTACAGAGGAATCAAGTGGAAGCCTGGGTTGTACGGCAGACTGAAAATAACAGTAAAATTTAGTTTTTCTTGCATTTCCTTCTCATTTGTGTTGATCCTTTGATTGTTGGTGATTGGTAAATGTTTTAAGTCCTCATCTAACAATAGTAGACCCTATTTTCATGCTCTGAGAAGGTTTTGTAGGTAATTTTATTGTTGTTTATCTAACTGCTACAGGGAACAACAGACTGTCTTTGTGTATTTTGAAGGGCTAAATGCATCATAGGACCTTTCCATGAATGTAAGACTCTAGTTGTCATGGAATAGGTCCTAAATAACTTGTACAATATGATCACTAACTTTGACAAGGTAGGAGGAGTGCAAAGAAGAAGGTGATCACCATTGGAAGTCTAGTTTGCATGAGGAAGAGCATTGGAATGGTGGCACAATTATAACAATAGAAGATCTACCTTAACAAGGTAATGGTTTTATGTTTGATGTAGTCTAATATGGTCAAGGAGATGGTGTTAGTCCTTTGAATGAGGTCTATAAGTGATTGGAAGTGGGAGATCTAGTAAACCCTAGGTTTTAGGTCCTAGAAATGGGGGTTTAGTATTTAAACATTCAAATGAGCAAATCATTGTCTAAAACCTTGAAAATCCTTTGTTTTGGAACCTCTCCTAAGACTATTTCAAGGTTTGGATTGAGTATGACAAGTATCTAATAGGGGTCCTTTGAAAAGTGGGCAAATTAGGCCTTGTAGAAAGGTAGCAGGGTGTCAGGACAGTCAAGTTTGGTCCAAAACAATAGTATATGAATCTTGGGTATGTTATAGAACCTTGTAAAGGGTATTCAAATCAATCATTATTTTTGGAAGTGCTTTGGGAAAGATTGGAGAAAAGTGCAGGTTAGTCGCTAAAGAGGGCTACTAGGATTAGGCCTAGTCAGGAGGAGTTGTCAAGAACCAGTCAAATTAGTTTGTGAAACCTTTTGAATCTTGTTTATTGTGGTATATTGAGACCCTAGAAGGTGGAAGATTGTACCTTAGAAGTTGGAAACAAGTTTGTGCCCTTTGGTGGAGTTTAGGGCAAGAGGAAGACTAGTGAAGTCTTATTGGTTGAAGCCCACAAGCTATTTAATTCTTTTGATCTTGCTAGATTATCATTGGAGACTTGACACCTCTACATCACAATTTAATGCATGTTATTTTTGAATAGTAAAATTTAATCTTTACAAAAGAATTTGAAAAGCCATGAGGCTGTGTGACAAAGAGGAGCACCTTGGGGAAGAAAAAAAGGTTTTCTTTTATTATACAAAGATAAACATCTAGAGGGAACACCATTGAAGTTTTGGAGTAGGGTTAGCTGCCAAAAGAAAAAAATACAGAAGGTAGAGAGAGGGAAGTGGTGCCAGAGAAAGAGCACTAGAGTGAATTTTTCGATTGGAGAAGAGATTTCTCTGAGGAAAAATTGGATCATTGCCAAACAGAAAAAAGTGTGAAGTCATTGAAGTTTGCTGCCCAGAAAAAACAAATAGTGTAAAGAAAATATTGAATTGGTTGCACAAGGAGGAAACATCTATATGAATGAAGCCAAATTTTCAGCAAAAGAGTGGGAGTGAAGATTTAGATTGGAGATTAAAGTGTGCTATTATGTGCGAGCTAAGAAAGGTCATTTGAATGCCATGTTTTGTAATTTTTGTCACAGACTTATGGTGTTTTGATCTAAATTAATAAAATCCATTTTTGTTGCAATATTGTATTGTTTTGGGTAGAGTGTTGCCCATGTCAATGTGTATATCTAGTTGTGTGAGTTTGTTTTCCAATTGTTTATATTTTAGTCAAGAGGGGAGTACACTCTTGCATTAATTATGTAAACAATATTGGAATGACTTTTAATAATTTGGCTAAAACCTATGTGTTATGGTAGGGACTACACAAAACTCATTCATATGCATTCAAATAGGTAGAAGTTTAAGGTGACTCTAAAGTGGTCTTGGATCTAGTCACTAGGTCAGAGAACACCCATTGGATGCTAAGAGATTACATAGAGGACACAAAAATTATTATTTTTAATATCCCTTATATCTCCATTCAAAATGTGTTTACCAAGGGTAACAATACCGTGGACAAACTTGCCAACCTAGGTATCAACATGGTTGGGAGTTGGTCCACTACTCTAATAGAGGAATTGCCACAAAGTATTCAAGAAGTTATTTCTAATGATGCTAGGAGTACAAATTAGTCAATATACTAATGAGAGGAAGAGGAAAAAAATAACTCTCCTAAGATGTTCTTTAAATAATCACAAATCTTCAAACCTTGATATGGAAAGATCATGCAGTAAAGTTTTTAATATCAAATATCCTTTGGATATTTCAAATATGATTGTAGTTTTTGGATATAGCTATTGGCTAATTATTACTTGTCATGCTAAGTCCTGGGACGAGACGAGGAGATAGGGAGAGTACAAAGATATGAAAAAGGAAATTATTAATTCACACCACTTGCTTTGTGTGAACATAGTCCTAATCTTGAGGACTAATAATTACATTTGTTGTCATTTTATTTCCAGCCTCGATATTCATCTTGTTAAGTTTGACATATGTGCTTTCATGGTTTCAAATCTTCTCTGGTGATATCTGAGGGTTTCTAAATTTTCCTATGCTTTGGAGAATGGGGGACTAGTTACTTAAAGTTGAAGCTACTTCTTACGCCAACTTGAAGAAGAATCCTTAGGTTTGGAGCATTTTCAAAGAAGGTGGGCTCAGGAATTATGTAAGGGCTATGCACAGGTTTGATGTATTATTCTCTTTGTAGTTTGTTAACTCTTGGAGAAATAAGGAGGTGATGGTAAATGGGTCTCATTTATAGTCACATAAGAACTTATTGTTGAAGCAACAGGGTTGTGTCTGGATGGGAAAAAAGTGCAGAGGGTGAGGAATGGTGACTATAAAGACTTTATGGATAGCTTTTTTGAGGAGAATGAAAGCTTAACCAAAGATCAAAATGGGTATCAAAGGACTGAGCTCCCAACTCCTTGGGGGATGGTCTCCTATCATTTGATGAAGTATGTGATGTTGGAAGGAAGGTTTGAGACTATTCATGGCTATCACTTCCCTCTACTGGACCATCTACGACATAGTAATTTCATTAACTTTCCATTTTTCATATTGTCTTCCCTTGAAAGGAGCATAATAAAAGAAGCACATCCCCCTCTACACCAGGGGTTAATTCTTGTGTTGTATGAGTTCAATGTGATGCTAAATCCTCATAATCCTAGACAAAAGTATAGTGAAAAATCTAGGTTGCATAAGGGAAAGGGAAAAATAAACCCTATCTTTTCTATTGAGGTTGATAGTAACATTAAGGGAAAAGATCCTGAAAATAAATGACCTTATAAATATAAAGGGAAAGACCTAAGTAATTGTACACCTATTACCCCTAACACATACTTTGCTAAAAAACAAGCTATCAAAGATAAAGACTCCTCAGAAAAGGAACATGAAAAAGAGTAAGGACACCCACATATAAAGTTAGTAGACATAATTGATAGAAATATAGTTTGGAAAAGTACCGATGGGATGATAAAAAATATGATAGCATAGACAAGGCACATGAACAATTTGATAGAATGCCTCAAAGAGATGTCATCTCATTGAATACAATGTTAGTAGGTCACACAAAAATGGTTTGTTGTTTAAGTGATTAAATCTTTAAAGAAAATGCAATTGGTAGGATATGCACAATGAATGTGTTTTCTTGGTGCCCAACTAACACATAAGAATATATGCATAGGGTATTAGAAAGATGCTACTTTAAGAAGAGAAGAGATTTACTATATTGTTGTAGGAAAACAAATCACCCCCTTAGACAAAGGAAAACAATGAAAATTTTTTGTGGAGATTATGGGTGAAGCTAAATGAAGCAATATTAAAATAAGCTGACACTATAATGACATCCCTTATCATAACTCTTGTGAATAAGAAGTGATACATATTGACTCAAGCATAAGGTAAATCTTGTCAGAAGAATCATTTCACAACATGTCTAAAGAAATGGAATGTGCAAGAGAATGTAGAATATGGAAGAAATGGAGATCAATAGTTTTAACTAGTAAAAGAAAGCCAAAACTACCACTTTGTAGTGTCCCAATATGACTTAGAAATTGAAATGGAGAAATGCAATTGAAATGAAGTAATTTTATATATTGAATGTAAACCCCCAAAAAAGTCCCAATATAAAGATTCATGTAAACAATTCAAGGAATTTGCCTTCATAGCTAAAGATCAATTTTGATGCACACAGAAAACCAACTCCAAGTAGAAAGCACAAAATCCCCTCAATCAAGTTGGTTATGAATTCCTAGTGTTCAAAGTGTTGTGACTACGACATAATCTCACCAAGCCATGGAACCTCTATTCTCCACAAACTCCATACCATAGAGATCTTTTTTCTTATGATTTTATATATTCAAATTCTCTGTTCCACTCTCATAAGGAAGAAAGAAAATGAAATAAGAATTCCCCAAACCATGTAACTCCTTTTCTTCCACATAATAGTTACTCTTCAAGAAGAGATGACTCTTCATCGACCCATCTCATCATCTCTTTTATAGTGAACTAAAAATAGGTAAAAACAACTCTAAAATATAATTTTATGAATAAACAAGGACCCTACAAATATGAGACTAACACAATGGAAACGAGACTAACAACACAATTTTGTGAACTATCTGGACCGTACAACAAGAGTAAACACAACAGAAACAACTTAAAGGTATGAGACTAACACAGATTCAATCATTCAGTATATCATAGAATTCAAATACAATCAGGTTGGCATCATGCAGGCTTACAACTAGGGCTAAAAGTTCTAATTACAGAATATCCACAAGATATAGCTTTGAAGTCCTTCTCACAAAATCTAAACAATGAACTTTGTAGATGATTACAACTTGATAACTTGATTGCTTCTTTCTTAAGGATCTACTACATCCATATATATCATCTCCAGAATAATAGATTCATATGCATCAGCTAAGGAAGATCACAAATTCCAATGAAGAGTTGTAATGTGCAAACATGGAGAGGTTGGACCTAAATGCATAGAATGCCTCCACAGATGAATGAGATAACGTGCAAATCTTCGAAGAAGGTTAGCCATGAACCAAAGATCATTGAATGATGTGTTGTCAATCTCCACAAGTTAAGGAATGTTCTATAAGTCTTCCCCTTTAGTTGATCATCAAGGACTGTTAGAATGCTCTGCTCTGAGAAAATAGTTGATGTTCTAATAGAGATAACTTTCTGATACTTAATCCAAATGCTCTAAATTCTAGATATGATGTAAATGAATGAATCTAGATGCTAAGTCTAGATCCACAATATGTGAAATGTAACAGTGGTAGAATGTTAGATTGTAATGCCCCGCCAAGCAACCTTAGCAATAAGTCAACTAAAGCAATAAAAAAAGTAGAGTTTTTTTTTTGGTAATAGAATTAACCAAATTAACATAGTCTGACACAACAAGTTAACTACATCTCTAGGGATAGCATGACTGCATTATTGAAATTAAGCAATAACCAACAAGATACATAACTCATTCAAACATGATTATATTACATGATCTAACTAACAGCCACAGTTGTTCTAAATCCAAACGAGTACACACACATAATGAACTCAACAGGGGGTTAAGATTCTAATTTACATATTTTATCATAGCTCCAGAGTCTTGCAGGGCTTATAGATCTCAAACTGCACATCTCAGTAAACATTAGTCCTGCATGATTATCAATTACCCAATATCAAATGCATAAAATGACAACCTAGGGCCCTAAGGGGCTAACCTAATGTCTCGGGGGCTCATGATGGCCTTGCCTACATACATATAGTGCAGAGACTTCGTAGTTTGGGACTTAAACATGCAACCACATGATGATATTGCACAATTCAAAACCTCTAAATTGTTATTCACAGGATAACAACAATCCTCTTAATCTTAAATACACAATTCATTCCATACTTAGCGCCAGTAGAAGTTTAAGGTTTACCTCACTTACAGACTTCACAAATTGATCTCCCTCAACAAGTTTATAAGTTACTACTTTGACAAATCATACATGAATCACTTTATATCTTCCTTCCAATGTAGACATTGCTTATTTCTCCAAGTTAATATAGTAACCTAACATAGTATAAGCTTCAAAGTAGTAATAAGAAAATATTAGACAAGATATTAATTTCCTCACATTTACCTTTACAACCAAAGCAATCAAGTCCGGTCCACCCATTTATTACTATACGAGCATGACTAAATAGATTCATTCATAGTTTTGACATTACAAAAGAGATTGCTTCTTACCTATTGATGTTCCCATAATGAATTAATCACAATACTATGTCATAACTAATGGGTTTGACTTTCTATCAAAACATTAGTCTAAAGAATGAAGTCTTTAAAGAAAGTGTTTCCAAAAGAGAAAATAGATCCCTATTCTTGTATAGTTGTAAACAATGCAACAGAGTTTGAAACAAGAGTTAAATATAAGCCTACTAATAACATGAACACCTCCTTTACTTAGATTCTCATTAAACACAAAATCTCAAGGTAATAGATAATATTATAGTATTGCACACAAATCATGAAACCAATAGATCTGTTTTCCTACAAAGCAAGGTACCTAATTGACAAGATTTTTCCTAGAAAGATTCCACATTTAAACATCATTCGAAATAAAATTAATGGTTAATTCAAAAGATACGAAAATTTCCTAACAATAACATCATTAAATTATTGGACAAGAGTCGACAAAACCTATTATTAACCAATAAATATGTATACCGAATAACCATTACTAAGGATGTCAAAAACACATTAGAACTAATCCACATTCAATAAATATAATTTAAGAATACCATAATTTTATCTAGCTATATTTACACTTAATAGCTTTTTGACTTATCTTCTAACCAAGTTTTAACATATTGACCAAATTTCATACTCGCCAAAGGATTACTATCTCCTAAATTACTCTAAGCTACTATACACTCCTAAAATGAGTCTTGTAATATAAAGCTTAAACATATCACTTCTTTCTTTTTATAAACCAGTAATTGCCAAATCAATTATATGATTTCTTATCTTAAAGAAGTAAAAGATGGTACTATGCTGAAACCCTTTTTCCTTACCAAGAAGAGTTACTTCAACACACTCAATCGATAAAGTGCAGATGAATAGACCAATAGTAACAACACAGATTAATCCAAATTCTAAACTATTTAAACATAATGGGAAAGCTATGAACAAAGTTATAATCAATACCTAAATATGGCATGAGTAGCATGGAGAAGGAATTGGTATCATTTATAGATAATCCTAATATAATTGACACAACCTCAAATTAGGACCTATATGCATAGCAAGATAAGTTCCAAGAGACTAGCGATTATTGCAAGTGAGACTAGATGTTTACTAGGTACTAAAGTTCTATTTAGAAATCTTGTAGGGTCTAAAGATAGAAACATGATGACATTGGTGATTAACTAACTTCCACTATTCAGATGTTTACAAATGAATTTCATAATGATCGAATCGATATGAGCTTTTATCAACACAGAGACAATGAGTATGCTTAGATATGATAGTTGGATTTACTTTGGTAGGTAGAAATATGACATAATGTGGGAGCACAATCCAAGCATGAAAAATATTGACAACTCCTCAATGATATTCACATGTTGAATAGGTACCTAAGTCAAAAGAAAAAAGATATTATTATTGCGATATCATGCACTTCGCTTCCATGACCAGTTTTCTTTTTTAAAATGGGGATAGCTAGGCCCATCATGCTGACCTAGAGGACATCTAGTTGCCCACCACTCTCCCATTCAACATGATCTCAGTGGCATTAATTTTAATACACCATCTTCAGGACCAAGCGTCACATAGGGATTGCACTAGGACGTTCTGGATAACACTGTGGCAAAGAGGACAAGTTGAAGGAGCACCAAAAGGTAGGGGAGAGGGCACAATAGTGGTGCATGTAATGTCATTTTAAAAGATAAAAAAATATATATCATTTCCAAATAATTGTGTGTGTCTATTGTGCTTAAATGACGTTCTTTATTTATATTTTTTTTTATGTAAATAGTTCTGTGTATTAAGACAGTGGGGTTAGACATCCCTTACGTGAAACCTCCATGCCCGCCTACACAAGAGAGGCTGTAGGGTCGGTAATGGAGTTGTCTATGCACTGATTATAGCAGATAGACATAATGGTACATTTAATAAGGAAATTATGGACTAGTGGGTGTGTGTCTTAATGCTTTGATTCCCAAATCAATGGCAATTTATTTCCACATTAGTTTTCTGGTATATAATAACCATACCTACCGAGTTTTTCCAAAAGCCACTAGACAAAGGGAGTCAAGCACTCTTCTGTATCGACTCAATTCAGAGAGGACATGGCAGATGTCTCACATCCCTACCAGACAATTTAACATATACCCGGCCTAACATGCGGTTAATTATATAGTTGTATTAAAGCTAATCATAGCTCTCTGCTGAATCTTTTGACTTGTGATTATTCAAATTATGGTGACTTGATATAGTGAAAGGAGGGGAGAACAATTTAGAAGTGAATGTAGGGCATGAGTCTTACAACCATTTTTTTACTGCTCCAGTGTTCAAATGCAGTTAAAGGTGGCTGCACTACAGTTAGAAGAGTCAGGTATTTCTAAATTTTTAGATGTGAATGCAGCTAATGAGACTCAAAGCCCTAGATCACCTAAATATTGAGAGACCTCCTAAAGAATTTAGAGAAAGACAAACTAAAGTGGAAGTATTTGAAGCCAAAGTTGATGACCAGAGCATTGGAATCCAAAACAAGAGACAACATCACATGATATACTCCTAAGCATCTGATTCTATTAGTATAACACAACACATGCAGGCAAGAATACTATGTTTAGAAGCCTATCCATGGAGGACTAAAAGATAACAATCCAAACCAGATAACATTGCCAAAAGTTATAGGCTAAGATCCTCCATTTGGTCGATGATCGGGGTACACTTAAAGACATTAGTTTTGTTGCCCTTTTTGTATCACATTCATCAACCTCTGTTTCTCCAAACAATCTTATTTACTAGCCTCTAATATCTACGAAGATCCTTGTTCTTCAAAATAAATGGGGCATAGTATTATGTAAAAGATGGTGAATATGTCTCATGATTTGGTGGTTTCACGGAAGACAAATGGTTACGGGATATGAATAAAATGGATATGTTGAGCAATCTTAAGAAACTAACCAGCAAATGCAATCAGTAAGCGTGAAGCCAAATGGCTTGTAACAGGCAGATCTATGAATGTAGTTACCATTTACAATTTCACTGTAGAAGCAAAACCTGAAAGAGAAAAATAGACAAAAAGGATCGTAGGGAAACTTAAATAAGTTACTTCTACATCAGATATAACATGTGCTGCATTTACAATGAAAAATGGGACAAACGCACCCGGCTTCTCCATTCACAATCCACCTCGCGATGATGATGGCAGGGCCCATATCCCATCTTCTACCCAGATCCCCCCTTTATGAACTACCAGGAAACTAATTTATAACTTACCAAAAATGTATGGCAGCACTTAATGCTATTAACGGCAAGAAGAAAATGATAAAAGACATACAATGTATGGCAATTACTAACATATAGAGAAAGGATTCTTGACAACTCATCAAATTCACAAACAAAGATTTTATAGCTTAAAACACATGAAATTTAGCTTAGTATTGGATTGCAATATTCACCATGGAAGCACATTCTTTCCCGTGACCTCTGTTAGGATAAAAATAATAGCCATCCATTATTTTCTCTGTATTCATCATCTGTCATATCTAACATTTTCCTAAACAGGGATAGAGCAATTGAATATGACAAAGAAACTTGACAAGAACATTGTTCAATTAAATATAGATGCTCTAGTACTATGTACTAATAAAGAAGCAGTAAATTAAATCTTAAAATCTCGTGATGGGCTGCCCATGTGATAATAGTTCAGAAAAGATTCAACTGTCACATTCCTTGGTTTCCAAGTTTTATTTGCCACTCCACACCTCAATCAGTAATAGCAATATATTTATTTATTAACTTAACTACTATTATATATATACATTTTCAATAAACTAAGTTTACATACAAGAATTTATATTTATTTAATTATCAGAAATGTCTTTATGACTAATAATATTATTTAATGCCATGATTAACCAAATCATCCAATAAACAATCCAAACCAAATAACCAAATGCCAAACATACCTGACACATCCAAAGTGAAAGCGGAGGGGCACTACATAGATCAAAATGTAAAAACTGCTTCTGACTGAACTGCCTGAACTGAACTAGAAAATGAAAAGAAACAAACTAACCTACAAACAAAATGAAATATAAATGTTTTTGGTTGATGCAAGATTGCTCTTGAACAAGGGATGTTCCTGCATCAGACATCTGGGGTTATTGAAAAAGTGAGTTCCTCACTTTGTCTGGGCTAGAGGGGAAACAAGACAGTCTACCTCATCTTGAGAAATCCATGTTGAATCTTCTTCAAGTCTACCTTTCCACTTCACAAGATATTCTCTGTATTGTCTTCCTCTAGTGCTACTGTCCAAAATGTCTTCAATCTGCTCCAGTGCTTGTTATGGTTATTGCTTCTTCAAGTCTTCTTGCATGTTGTCACTGAACTCTAATTCATGATATGGATAGAGGTTTGCAATGTTGAAAATAGGTGCTATATGCAAAGGTCTCTGGTAATTCCACTTCATATGCATTTCCTAAATCAAATTTCCTAAGTATCTTACAAGGTCCAAGCTTCTTCATCTTCAACTTGTTATATGTCCCAACTAGAAATCTTTCTTTTCTTAAGTACACCATCACTTTATGACCAACTTTAAATTCCTTACGTCTTCAATTCTCATCTGCCTTCTCCTTATACTTACTGTTCATATCCTCCAAATGCTTCTTCACCTGATTATGCATTGTCTTCATATGATCTACAAATTCTTCTACTTCTGCACTCCTCTTTTCTTCCATGCTAATATCTCTTAATTCTGCTACTCCTCTAGGGTTCAATCTTGTAAAAATCTCAGAAGGTGTTCTTCTGGTACTCCTATTTACTGAATTATTGTATGCAAACTCTGCTTGTGAAAAAATTCAATCCCAACTTCCTGTCTTTTCTCCAACTAAACATGTCAACAAATTTCCCAAACTCCTATTGACTACCTCTGTCTGTCCATCAGTCTGTGGATTAAAAGTTGAGATGAACTTCAAATTTGTCTTCATCTTCTTCCAAATTGTCTTATGAAAGTATCCAAAAAACCTTGTATCTCTGTCTGAAACTGTATTCTTAGGTAATCCATGCAATCTCACAATCGCCTTGAAAAATAGTTCATCTACATGAACTGCATCAGTTGTCTTCTTACAAGTTGTGAAATGAGCCATCTTTAGAAATTTGTCAACCACTACAAATATTGAATCATGTCCTCTATGTGCCTTTAGCAATCCTATTACAAAATCCATGCTTATGTCTTTCCAAGGTCTCTCCGGTACTATCAAAGGTTTGTACAATCCAATGTTCTGACTACTCTCTTTTGCAACTTGACAAACTCTACAAATCTGAACAAATCTCCAAACATCCTTATGTATCTGAGGCCAAAAATAGTTTTCACACACCAAGGCCACTATCTTATGAATTCCATAATGTCCTTGATCAAATTATCTCTCATTGAACTTCTAGGTATGCATAACTAATTTCCTTTGAACAACATATCTTCTTGAATGAAATATCCCAACCACTTACTCCTATCTATCACAACAAGTTCCTTACATGCTTTCCAAGGTTCTGCAAAATTAGTGTCTCCCTCATACATGTTCTTCAATTCATCAAAACCCAACACTTCAACTCTCATTTCTATCAACAAGTTTCTTCTCCTACTCAATGCATCAACAACTTTGTTTGATTTTCCACTCCTATGCTTCAACACAAAAGTATAACTCTGCATGAACTCTACCCATCTCATATGTCTCTAATTCAACTTACCTTGACTGTTCAAATACTACAAAGCTTGATGATTTTGTATGCAATACAAACTCCTTAGGTAACAAATATTGTCTCTACTTCTTCAAGGCTTGAATTATGGCATAGAACTCTTGATCATAAACTAAATATCTTCTGCTTGCATTCATTCAACTTCTCACTGAAATAAGCTATAGGTCTACCTTCTTGACTTAATACTGCTCCAATTACATTTCCACTTACATCACAATCAACTTGAAATACCTTATTGAAATCTGGTAATGCTAAAATAGGTTGCTCTATCACCTAATTCTTCAACAATTCAAAACTCTTATCTACTCCAGATGTCCACTTAAAGTCTTTTCTGTCACCTCTCATTGTCTCTGTTATAGGGTTTCAAACTGAACTAAAATTTCTGATGAACTTCTGGTAGAAACTAACAATCCATGAAATTATCTAACCTCTCTAATGCTCTCTAGTGTAGGCCATTCAACAATTGCGCTTACTTTCTCAGGGTCCATCTTCAATCCTTCTGTAGAAATCACAAATCCCAAATACACTAGTTCTTCATGAAACTACACTTCTTAATGTTTATTAGTAATTTCTCTTCTCTCAATCTCTACAAATCTTTGCTAATATGCCACAAATGTTCCTCTTTTGTTTTTACTAAAAATCATAATATCATCCAAGTATACAATAACAAACTTACTCAAGAATTTCTTCAAGACTTCATTCATCAATCTCATGAAAGTACTTAGTGCAATTGTCAATCCAAAGGGCATCACTAAACACTCATACAATCCTTCATTTGTCTTAGAAACAGTCTTCCATTCATCCCCTTCTTTGATTTTGATCTAATGGTATCCACTCTTCAAGTCTATCTTTGTGAAATATCTTGATCCACTTAAACAATCCATGAGATCATCCATCCTAGGTAGAGAAAATCTATAATTAACTATGATCTTGTTTATTGCTCTAGAGTCAGTACACATTCTCCATTATCCATCTTTCTTAGGTGCAAGTATTGCAGGTACTGTACAAGGACTCAAAATTTCTTTGATCAAACCTTTTCTCAACAACTCTTGTAACTGTTTGTTGAAATTCTTCATTCTCTGTCGGTCTCATTCTATGTGTTGCTTTGTTAGGCAAACTAGCTCCCGGTATAAGATCCATGTGATGACTCATACTCCTTATGGGTGGTAATCCTTTAGGTACATTATCTAATATGATGTCTTCATATTCTATCAGCAACTCTTTTATCTACTCTAGTTGTGATTCTTCAATCTACTTTTTTAATGCTTCAGACTTTTTTAGGAATCAAGGCATAACACATATTCTCATGTCTCAAACCATCCAAAAATTTTCTTTCCATCTACCCAAATAGATTCTAGCATTCCCACGTACTTCATTCTTAGGGTCATCCTCTAAAGGAATCAAAGTAATTCTATTTCCATTTGATGTTATAGTATATGTATTCTTTCTCCCATCATGTATAGATTTTCTATCATACTGCCAAGGTCTACCCAACAAGATATGACAAACATCCATAGGCATAATATCACACAAGACTTCATTGTGATATGATCCAATATAAAATTTCACCAAACATTGTTCAATCACTAGTACCTTATGATCATCCTGAATCCATGCTATCTGATAGGGATTAGGGTGTTTCAATCTTACCAACTTCAGCTTAATCACCATCTCTTCTAAACTTCAGCATTCAATTTATGTGTGTAAGATGTGTATTAACTAGCTCTCATATTCACTTTGTGTGTGTGACTAAACTAAATTTCACATTCGCTTGGACTTGAGTCATTTATTGTTTGTGTATTGCCATCCAATTTTCTTATATGAAGCACATATTTGAACTTTGGCATCACCTTAAAATCATATCATTAAAATTAGAAATTCAATATGAGTTAAGCTAAAAAAAAATTTAGAACCTAAATCTAAGTTAAGCTAAAAATAAAGTTATAAACTCTAACCCTTAGTATAGACCTCTGAGTAGCCTATTTGAAAGGCTTTATGAACCTATGATCATCCTCAAATAATTACTTTATATGTACCTTCTTTTGATCTATAGAATAATATTACATTTTGAATACATAATACATTTTGAATACCCTAATTCCAACCCTACTCCTAACCTAAACCCTATTTGTAAACCCTATCCCTAAATGTAACTATAACCCTAACCCTAATTGTATCCTTAACATTACATAATTCGGTAGCTATAAGTTATTCTATCTAAATTGTTTAATGCCTTAAGAGAAAGTTATTTGATCTCTTTTCAATAGTTGGAAGTAAGATAAAGTATTAGATTCTTAGTTATATTTTCCATTTAAGGCCGCAATATTTCTCTTGGTCTAGATGGTGTCATTTATTAATGTATATTATAGGCCCTTTTTGGCAATTCCATGGCATTAAGAGCTTAATTTTTTAAGCTATAATGAAACTGCTACCTCTAGGTTTACCTTTTTAGGACTTCTCTTATAGTTCTCTACTAGTTTATATTTTTAAAGAGTTGTGGAGCTATAATTTTAATAAATATTAAAACTTACCAAAATGATATATATATATATATATATATATCCTTAGCATAGAGTAATATTGCAATTAATATATATATATATATCCAAAAAAACTCTCGTTTGATTTTTTAAACTATTTATTTTTGTTAAAAAAAAAGCTCTATTTTTATTTTACTCTATGCTATGAATATAATAAATTACTCAAAGCAGGCAATATATATATATATATATATATATATATATATATTAAAAATATTAGAATACATATATTATATTATGATATATAATATGGAATTTTATAATATATAATTTATTAGATATTATAGTTCATAGATTTAACCAATCAACAAAGAATTCAAAAAAATATATTTAAATAAAATCAAAGGTTTTATAGTTTTTTAAATTAGAAAATAAAGAGTTGTAGAGCCATAATTTTAGTAAATAATAAAACTTACCAAAACGATATTAAAAACATATAAAAACTCTGATTTTACATTACATTGTTATTAATTTTCTTATTATTTTCGGCATGCAAGATTGCATGTAGGGTTTAAATGAGAGAATTTGGAATGGAGGTGTTCTACAAATTATTTTAAATATTTTATTGTATCTGTCATTTTTATTGCAGCTGCAGGATTCACAAAGAAGATGGTATGCATGTAGGTACTAAGAGGAAGGAAGATGAGATTTACCTACAGTTTGATTGCAGGGTACAAAAGATTGTAAAAAAATCCAAGATTAGAAACCTCTGTTTCTTCGTGGGTTTGTCTATATATGGCATGTTTTAATTATTTTAAGTATATCCAATCAATAATATAATTCTTGTGTTTATTGTTCATGCCTAGATCAACAAAATATATTAAATCTATAAATATGTAATCAAAATTGATTTAATAAATTATATATATATATATGATTTGATAATTTAAACTATTTTTTCTTTATTATTCTTTTTAAAAATTAGAATACTCTATAATTTAGAAATTTCTAATTTAAAAGATTCATATAGTTAAAGAATGTAATAATTTTTTTTTTAAAAAGCTCTATTTTCACTCCTATGTTGCCTGGGATAACGAGCAATGCAGAAAACAACTCTACTGACAAATTTTCTGTGAAAAAAAGGGGAAAACCTGTTAGAACATTGAGTTATGTCCACCAAAGCATGAATGAAATGATTTTTTTAAATTAGATATTAGAATTGGAATGCTTTGTGCAGTACTAATTATTCAGAACTGTGTTTAGTACTACCCCAAACAAAAAACAAAACTCCGCATGTAGTGCCCCTCCATTTTCACCTTGGATGTACAGGTGAACTGATCAAGGCGCATGAAGATGAAGGTAAAATAACAGGAATAATTAAGGTAAGGTAAACAATTGATGTTGTACAATATAGATAGATGTTTCATCCATGTGTGTTTTCATATGATAGTTAATGTGTTTTATTGATAATCTCCATTGCGACACTGATAATGCAGGGCTTTGACATTGTTTTGCATTCCAATGATTAAGATGTCAATCTTACTACAATTGTTATATGTTAGAATGGATCTCATGGACTGATTCTGTTAGATTTATTTGTTATGATGGTACTTCTGAGACTTATTCAATTTCATGCACCTATATGTTTAGTGTATGGTTCTCTTCAGATAATGAGGTAGATTTGATTTGGTTATGATTATGTGTTATCTAATCTAGATTCATATGATGTGGAAAGGATGATGTCGCATCACTTGCTTGCGAGTGCCCTGTGATGTTGTGATTCCTTTTTCACCCAGTGTCAGCTTTTGTGCATCTATACATGCTTGACTGTGTCATTTGTTGCAGGATGCATGTATCTGGCATCGACTCCACCTAAACTAATAGGTCTGAGCGTGCCCTGAAACCCAATGGATAAGTCGTTTCAGAGATAACTTAAGGTCCCACATCCCAAGTCATTATCCTCGATCAGGATGCATGACATGTCTAGTTCAACCTGTCAATTCTGTCAGTATGTCAGGTCTTGCAATTGAGTTATATTTGATGGAGCTTGTTGGTTAAGTGTGTTTTGGCCTGGCTTGTGAACATGTTTGTTTTGGTTTTTAATGGCTGTCCTGCTCAGTATTCCTAGATTTCGTTAGATAGTCATACTATTAATTGATCCACTATAATATTTAATAGGATTACATCAATTATCATTATTAATATTAAATAAGGCTAAAATGATAACTGATAATTACCTAGTTCAAGGTAATTATCCAAAGTTGTTTGAATGTAAATTATTTTATTACAGTTATTAAATTTATTTAATTGACGGTATTTATAAATTTAAATAAGTAGTCATGTCTGTAAAAGTTAGGATTAATGTCATCACATATTATTTTGTTCTATTATTCAGATATTGGCCTCATGTCCATATTCCAAGGAATCCAACCTCGTAAATCCACTTATGCATGA